>CM028132.1:1156530833-1157935000 GCA_016271365.2 Neoceratodus forsteri
CAATTAAAACAGTATCATAAAATCAGTCACTAAAATATTCTTAAAAATCTGATACGTCAGGCTAAATAGGTAAGTTTTAATGCTAATTTAAAACTTTAGGCACGGTCAGGAAATCTTACACTCGATGAGGTAGAGAATTCCACAGGGTCGAAGCCATGCAACTAAATGATGAGCTTAGTAAATGCTTTGGAGCATAATTTTGCAGCCAAAGCCATTCATTTTAAAGGGAAATTCTTCTATAACACTGGCTGGTGCTATATTTACTCTTAAGCCCTGAGGGGTTTGATCCTTATTGAAGTACTCTTCGAGAGTCATAATGTTAAATGTAATGTCTATATCTTTCTTCAGCAATTTCTCAAGTTAAAAAAAGCTTCTTTTAATATCACTTGAGTCCTGTTGTTGACTATCAGCTTCAGTCAGCAATAATCATGTTCTCTCCCAGCATTCTGTAGCTCTGCATCTGAGTTCCCAGTTGAAACCTTCTGGAGTTAATTCCTCTCAGTAGTGCACCTCATCCTGATTTTGCATGTTGTAGATACCGCAGGTGGGCAAAAATCAATACCTTAGAGTTAACCACACACTGTAGTGCTCCTGCTTCAGGAAGGTTTCTGACTACATCATTCCTTGTCCAACTTTCTGTGATACCAAGTAATTATCCGTGCTGAAGGGCCAGTTCCAGTGGTTTGAAATTTGCAAGATGTAACAGTTCCAAAAGGCCAAACGGTGAACACCTAGTTGTGGCAAGGTGCTTAGACATGAGGCTGCAAAGCACAAACAGAAAAAAATGGTTATTTCAGAAATAGGTCTCCTTTTAGGTAGGCCATTCTTGCTGGAAAAACTGCTATATGGCTCCTTATCTTAGGATCCATGATGTGTGGTCGACAAATTTCCCATCGAACACTTGACAGTGAAACCGGCAAGTCAACCACATTTTGCAGTTGACTGCTGGTTTCTAGTGGCTGGATGTGTTTTCTTCCCCGAACCCCCCCCCCATGTGGGGGGCTGCACCCCCGCACCCCTCCCAATTAAAGATTATCAACTCCGAGTCAGAGCAGATTTGGAGGGGTTGCAGGACCCCAACAGACAGTGCCTGGTTCCAGCGGGTCTCCTACAGTGGCATGGCACTATAGTCACTATGGGGACCTCACTGTTGAACTGTCACTGTCGGGTGGGTAAACCCTTATCTTGCATGCTGCCAGCTGGGCACAAGGTGGTTTGGATCTGAATTTTTATTTATTAGTTAGATGAGCTGACAGTTGTTTAAAATAACATCAGGAATTATTTTCCAGCCATCAAAATCTGTAGCCTACAGCTTCAAGGATTTTTTAACTCAGTTTTGTCATTTGGAGTTAATGACCACCAGTGCTATTTCTTCCCCAAGTCTAGTGTGACAGTGAGAGACCTGTTAGTGGAGTGCATGCTGTCTTATTAGGATGGATGACTCATAATGTGGAGCCTGGGAAATAAAAAAGAGGTAAAAGCTGTATTTCAATAAACAAAAGAAAAAACATATCAAAAATATAAATAAAACGATGAAAAAAATGTAAATATCAGGGCAATCTTTTTCTAGGTACTTTCTAAAATTCATGAATTAGTAAATATGCCTTTTGAGTCTCTCAGATCACACTGCTCAGTCAAGGGCTTAAATGTAGCTTTTATAAAGCAATTCAAACTATGTCTATAAAGAAGAGTAGTGCAGAGAGTCAGGTATACTAATAAAAGTTATTTATCAGCTTTTCTCACTACTAGTCAGAAATAGTCTGATTTGTGCTCTTTTTTTACTCCACTCCTTCAGTGTTAATAGAAGCCTTGATAAATTTGCAAGCAGGTATGGGAGCTAGGCTGCAGTTTTCTGTTTTCAGTTTCCTCTATTTGCCTGTCATGACCAATCCTGGCTTCCTGACTCTCAGCTCCCACAGTTCAGTCTCTGGCTCTGCTACCCTCTGCACCACTCAGCCTCCTCCATCAGCTGGTCAACACCTTCTTCCTCATTCTTCTTTCTCATTTCTTGTCCTTCAAACCACTGTGAACACACAAGCACACATTTCCTTTTCAGTATATACAACAGGCTACAGCAAATATTAAATAATGTTCATTCATGAAACTTAGCAATGATAGCTTACTGATTCTTATTTTATAGAACACCTTTAAAATTGCAGCTAAGTGCCATGTCCCAAGTTATGGCATCTCCTCTGGTCCTGTCTAGTAAAATACATGTTATAATTCTATGTAATGTGTCATAAATCCAGTGTCCTATTGAGATTGTCATATTCAGAGTTACGTTGTTTGTTATATTTCAACTCCCATGCCTTCTCCATTGTGCATTTGAAGTTGTCTCAGTATTAAGAAAGACACTATAATAGTACACTACCTATAGATAACTTTATAACTGCACAGGAGAGAATGACATGGGAATTAAACTATATCAAACAATTTAAATCAAAAATGACATGCTCAGTTGTGACACTGGAATTTATAGACACTATGAAGACTTCAACATACAGTACATATTACTTAATGGTACTATACAGTTATGATTACTTATGCACCCTTCAATTTCCAGTTTATTTTTCTTTGTTTCACCACCCTGTATTTGTGTATTTCAGTTTACTACAATACCACCATTTCCTGTGTTCATGTCACAAACCTTCCACATTAAAACTTCAGTGCACCTATTTTGCCTCTCTCATGTGAATATGCTTTCTCTGTCTCCAAAGTCATCCCTTCACAGCTGAAAACCTGTTCCTCTCTAATGTGTACCCACCCTCCCAATTAACACATCTCATTGTATCTAAACTAACCTGTCATAAACCATTTTGGAACAGTGTTAATCAAGGTGTAAATTCAGCTTCTTCTATTCAGAATACTATTTCAGCAGGTAAAGGGCTGTGTGACCCCCCCAAAAGCTTGTGTACTGCATTATCTTTGTACCAGGCATATGCTGGTCAAATGAAAGATATCAAACTCTCCAGTGATTCCTCTTTCTCATGGGCCTGTAGGCTACAATCAATTTTTTTTAACTAAACCTACCAACATTTCACCAAAAAGAGTTACATTTTATCTCACCAGGTAATAAAAGTACTGAAATAATCTAGAAAACCAAAAGTAAGGAAAACATAGTCTTTAAAATGGAATGTTTTCTGTATAATGTCAGAGTAATACTAAAACTTGGATAAGTCAAACATTTCCTAGGTACTAGAATACCTTTCGTAGTTGTAGTCTAAGGAACTCAGACTATCCACACTGCAAGCTCATATGTTCACTATTTCAACTTTAAGTCAAAATGACTCATATAGTATTTAAAGATTTTCAAATGAATGACTCATTTATATCCATTTGTAAAACAAAAGTTCCTTGGGATTCCAATGTGGTCTTTACTCAAATAATGATGGGTCCCCAATTTTAATCAATGGCTACAGCAGGACAAAGATATTTAACAAACAATGCCAACACTGTTTCTGGTTACAATGAATTCAACAAAAAGGTTCAGTGAGTTGCGCACACTCAGTATAGAGCCTGTATATTTGTTTTTTCATAAGGGTAAAGTTACACTTACTGTAGAACAAATGCACATTTTCTCTTATTTTCTTATGAATTAGTTATTAAGAGTGCCAATTTACTTTTCATAGTCACACTCCAACAAATTAAAGATGGAGTTTGTCCAATCCAACAATGCACTATAGACCAGTAAACTTGTTGAACACTAATCTTAAAATATTGTCAGAAATTATACTGGGGCATTTAATAAAACACATTGATAATACAGGAGGTTTAATGAGTGAAGGGTATGATTTAGACAAAGTCACGCCACCACAGACAATAGTTATATCTTGAGTCATTTTATAGAAAAATACATAAATATAAGAAAGCAAACATTATATGTTGCTTATAAAGATTTCTCCGCTGCTTTCAATATGGTCTCAAAATCATATTATGGAATTTTATGCTGAAGTGTGAAATAGACCTGGCCATTGTAGGAATTATTGCAGCCCTGTATTCTGAAACCTGGGCTAATGTAAGAACAGGGACACACGGTCAATTGTCAAAATCTGTTGTGCTCAACAGAGGGGTGAGCCAAGGTGTGTTTTAACCCCAACACTTTTCTGTTTGTACATCGACCAATCATTAAAAGACCTTGAACAATATAGCCAAGATGCTCCTAAAGTTGATAATTGTGCATGTCTGGTGCTTGCTTACATAGATGATATCATTCTCCTTTCCTTAAGAAGAAGAAGTGATTTACAAAATAATTTAGATTTCATTGAAGATAATATACAAAAATTTAAATTGAGAATAAATTATAATAAAACAAAAACTATGATATCTGGAAAAATTTGAACTAAAATTATTGGCATATTTTCTCAAATAAAATAGAAGACATGAATTATTATACATTCCCGGGGCTTACATTTTTTTCAAATGGCAAGTGGACTAGACACGGTCAAACAACTATGACAACTTTTAGCAAAACAGCAGATGGATTAAGAAAATTAAATTATCAATGTGGAGGACATTCACTGAACCTGCTTCTGATAGCATTAGAAGTTAAACATTTTGCTCAAATTATGTACTCATCAGAAATATGTGAAAGTAATCCAGAAAATATGTTAAGTCTAGCAAATAATTTATTAATATCAACTTTAGGTAAAATCCAACTTGTCCAGCTAAATACCTGAGAGCTAAACTAGGAATAATAAATATTAATGCCATCATGGAATGCAAAAAATCAGATATTGGTTGCATCTAACAAGGCTTCACCAAAAGCAGCGACCAAAAAAATGTTTAAAAGAAAAGTGGATAAAAAATTGTAATTCAATAAATTGGCTAGGAAAAATATATCAAGAACTAGACAGATATGGCCTGGATACCCTCAGATAATATGTTAATGAAGATATTAAACTTAACCTTCAATACAAAAAATACATTAACGGTGGGATATTCAAAAATGCGCAAGAGGCAGGCGCAACGGCTGCACAGCGCAAGTACACTGCGCCAGTGCACCCTCAATGTGATATTCAAAGGTTGAGTACAACGGCAAGTGACAGTGCAAGATGGCTGAATATCGCAGGGATGTGCCATAGCGCAACAAGCGCTGCGCCAGGGAGCAAGTCAGCAGGTGCCATCACGCAACCCGGGCTGCGCAATGGAGCAAGTCAGCAAGTGCAAGAGCACAACATGGGCTGTGCAGGGGACAGAGGTGCATGGGCCAAGACACAGGGCAACAGACACAGTGGGAAGCATGTCACAGGAGCAGGACAGACCACTACCAGGGTGCAGGGGAAGACAGGAAGGAGGCATGGCAGGTGCATGCCCGCAGGCCCCGACCATGTGCACCACAGTGGTGCATAGAGGTGGTGTGGCACCAATGACCACTGGCAATCAGCCATGGGCAACACTGACAGGACAGCACGGGGCACACCACCTGGACCAAGCTGACAACACACATGCCAACAGCACACACACACACAGGCCACACAACCTAACTAATGTGCACACATCGCCCCAGGGCACACAATCAGCCACTGGGCACAGACCACCAGACACACATCCCAGTCAACCCCTGATGTACCACATGGCCACCATGCTCACCACTGCAGCATGGCTCCACATGCAGCTGCAAAGCAGACACAGACATGGATGGCTAACAAAATAAATGTGTATTAAAATAAAAAACATCAACTATTTACAGATGAACAGGGATAGGGAGCAGGGAACAGGAAGACCACAAACAAGATGGTAGGCGGGGAAGGAGGCAGAGGACAGGGAGCGTGGCTGGGTTAGGGTCAAGGGAGGAAGGGAGGTTCAGGGAAGGAGAAGGTGATGCAGGCCAATTGGCCACGTGCGTCCATGCTCTACTGGTGCCTGGTCCTCTGTCTCCTCTGCGGCCTGCACAGAGCCTGCCTGATGATGTGTGCCACCTGAAGTGTGGCTGTGGTGACCCTAAGAATACACTCCAGGAGCCTGGTGTTCACATCCACCCACTGAATGCCTAGGACAAAGGAGGGGACATGGATGAGTGCATGCCCATATGGCCGTAGCCCATCCACCATGCCCAGGAGATAGCAGTAACATGTGCCCTGTAGAAGGCACACAGCCAGCCACAGCATGTGTGCCCACACAAACCACCACCCCAACCATCCACAGCCATGCACAGCACTGTACACCAACACTACCCATGTGTGGCACACCACAACCATGGCGGCCAGACAACAGGGCTAAGTGAAGGAATAGCAGTGGCATGTCTGTAACATAGGTGCACCCACAGCCCACCCACAGCAGCCACATACACACATGTGAAAGGCACAGCATGGTGCAATGGACCCCGTCGGCGATGCACAGCTGTAATGGCCATGTGCACAGGGCTGTAGATCACCCCAACCCCGCACAACAACAATCAATGACAGAGTGCCTACCTGCATGCTGCAGTACAACAGGCACCTTACTGGCAGCACCTTCTACATGGCCAGTATCCCTTGCCCGTGCACCACCATTGGGCTGCACACGTCTGGCAGCAGCACCCACCATCCTGGCTCTCACTAATCCTCAGGGCCTAGTAGGAGACCCCCACTCCAAACCCCCCACCCCAGATTTTCATATCGAAAGGAAAAAGAAATCACCAAACCCTAATAACTTCGCCTCCTCCCTCCCCCCCACCCAAAAACAAGTGTGCCAATCCAATGTTACCATTGATCTGGATGAGTAAAAGTACCATCCATTTTAACTGAGTTCCTCCCTCACCAGTAAAAGTTACAGGAAATAATATATAGCAAGATATAGGTTGTCAATGTGGGCAACAGGAGTAAGGCCAAGAACTCATTGATGTAGATACAGCGTCTGTAGTCTACCCCATCTCTTCTGAAACAGGTCCATGCGACAGCGTAGGCTGGCAACCAGATTTTTGGAGTTAAGATATGCAGAAAGCTCAACCAGCCACTCAGTGTAGGTCAGGGCCAATTGATCAGTACAGTGCCTCAGGACCAACCTCTTGACCGCCATGGACACCAAAGCCGTATGATACCGGCGTTCCACACTATCTATGCTAGCGTATTCGCCCAGAATACAGATCTCCGGGGTAAAAAAACTTGACAGACCTAAAAGAGGGTCCAAATTATCTTGGATAAGAGACCACAGAGGAGCCACCTTGCTACAAGATCAAAAAACATGGAGGGGGTTCCCTTCATCCTGCATACACCTAGAGCAAGTAGGGTGGGGAAGCTTTTTAAGCTTAAAAAGTTTTGTAGGTGTGTAGTACAGATTATTCACGATATAATATTGAGTCAGCCTTAATCTATCCTGGGTGTGATATCTATGAAGGTCCTTCCAGATTAGAGACCAGTTCAGGGCAGACTCAGGCAACAAAGAGGACCAGATATTGGAGCCCCTAACACTATCGGAAATTTATAATTAGAAGAAAGGAGTAGATTAACGAAATAGAGTGTGGTTGAGAAGCGAGAGTTATTATTTGAGAAAAAGGGATAGGCCACCGGCTCGCTAAAGGAGATACCAAATTTTCCAGCGATAAGATGCCTTAGTTGGTAAACTTTGAAAATCTTTAACATTGGGAATACCAAATTTTGTGAGTATATGGCTGAGGAGAGAAGGGTTCCATGATCATAAAATGTTCTAGTCTAGCTTCATTAAGTTGTGGAAGCCAGTCAGGGGTGATCAGTGATTTACCTTAACTTGATATTAGGATTAAGGACCACCGGCTGACCCAGATCCGCCCGGTAAGGATATTAAGAGAATGCAGACATTGAACAAGGGACTTAAGGGATGTCAGAATCGTAGTGTCAGTAATCCATCTTGGAAGCTACAGACGGAGAAGTAAAAGTACGCGTGAAGTATCCAACTTGGCCCCAGAGAGAAGTGCCCTTCAGCTTGAAGCCAGGTCGGGCATGAAGGTCAGGGTTCAGAAAGCCATTTCCTAATTTAGAGAGATGAGCTGCCCAGTGATAAAATAGAAGATTAGGGCGAGACCACCTTTGTCTTTTGGGGAGAGATAGTTTAATGCGAATGTCTAACACCCTTTCCTCACCAGATAAAGTTGGAAAACATTGCATGAAATTGTTGAAGGTAAGCGATAGGCAACCAAAGATTTAACAGATTAAGGGGATAAAAGACCCGGGGAAGGACATTCATTTTAATAATGTTGATCCAGCCCCAGAGAGAGATGGGAAGGGTAGACCATCGTAGCAAATCCTGCTGGATGAGATTTTTGATACTATCCAGATTAAGCTTCTTCAAAAGAGAGGGCTCTGTCGCGAAGTGAATCCCTAAATACTTGATCGATTTGGGAGCCCATTTCATACCGAAGTTAATAAAATCCTGTTTATACGTTTGAACATTTAATGGAAAGATTTCAGATTTGGAAATATTCAATCTATATTGAGAGAGGCACCAAACTGTCTGATAACATCTAGCCTTTTAGGGATTCAACAGGACATTCGAGATACAGGAGTATGTCGTCTGCATAGGCTGAGAGTACCAATTCCTGCTGCTGTAGTAGACAACCTCTAACAAGTGGAGAGGATTTAAGCCTGATAAGAAGGGTTCTAAGCATAAATTAAATAATAAAGGTGAAAGAGGACATCCCTGCCTGGTGCCGTGTATAGACGGAAAGGGAGGAAAAACTCCATTACAATAAATTTTGGCCGAGAGGAACTGTAAAAACCTGAACCCATTTTAGAAATGGTGTCGAAAGCCCATCTCGCCATCACAGCCCAAAGAAAGGACCAATCCACTGGTTCAAGGCTTTCTGCGTCTAACGAAACCAAGGCCATAGGGTAAGACACTGTTTGAGCCTGCTGGGAAATGTGAGATAGGGTTCTTAAGTGTTCCGCAGAAGATCTAGCAGACACAAAACCTACTTGTTCAGGACTAATTAAGCCAGACCAAACCTTCTTGATCCTTTCCGCCAGGATCTTAGCAAAGATTTTCATGTCATAATTCTGAAGGGATATAGGTCGGTAATTCACTGGATCCGTGAGAATTTTATCGGGTTTGGGAATTAAGATAATAGTGGCTTCGAGAAGGATGGGATCTATATCGCAGGAGGAAGAAAGATACTCATATAGTTTAAGAAGTATAGGCGCGAGCTCTTTGGAAAAAACCTTATAGAAATTAGCAGGGAATCCATCAGGGCCGGGTGCTTTATCTAAAGTCATAGAGGTAATGGTCCTCTCTATCTCATCAAGAGAAATGGGAGCAGTCAAAATCTCTTGGTGAGATGATGGTAAACGAGGGATATCAGTGTCCTCCAAGTATGCTATGATATTCAAAAGAGGGGCAGAGGATAAAGGCTTACTGTAAAGATCTTTGTAATAGTTCTCGAATATTTGGGCAATACCTCTGGGGGAAGTTTCTATGGAACCGGCTGGGGAATGCAAAGACAGGATTATCCTAGAACCTTCCAACGCCCGTAGGCACAAAGCTAGAAGCTTCCTGGCCTTTTCCCCATGGTCCAGATATTTAGCTTGAGTTCGAACAAGGCAATATTCAGCTTTCTTTCAAGAATCCATGTACTCATTCTTAACTGCCAGGAGAGCCTCTAGGACGATACGAAGAGGTTGGAGAGTAAACTGTTTCTAGTTCTCTAATTTTACTCATTAAAGAAAGAGCTTGTGCATGTGGCTTCTTCTTGCAGAAGCTATCTTAATTAGTTCACCCTGAGATAACATTTAGTGAACCCCAAATCATATCAAACCTCGGGTAGAATCAAGATTATCTGCAAGAAAGAGAGATCAGGATCTTATTTTGTGAAACCGTGTAGGGATCTTTAAGCAATTGAGTATTAAGCCTCCAAGTAGTATCCCGACAGAAATCGGGGTTTGAGGAGATTTTGACCCATACTATTGCATGATCCGAGAATAATTGGATCAATGCCAGACTGAAGAAGACGGAAGGAAGGTTTTACTGAACAAGACATAATCCATTCTCGACCTTGATTTGTGGGGCTGAGAGAAAATGAGAAAGCCGAAGAGAGGATTAGAGAGTCTCCAGGGTCACATAACTAGCATTAGTAAGAGATCATGAAGAGCCCTTTGTGCAGGTGTGGGGAACAGTTCTCCTGGGGTCTCTGTCCAATATAAGCGACAGTGGACATTCAGTCCCCACCCAAAATAAATTGCAGAAGGAGGGTGCTAACTTTGTCAGCAAGGCACATGAAAACTCAGGATTCCCCAACAGGCCCATATATGAACCCAAGACAACAGTGTTCCCATTAAGGGTACCCTTAACCAAGACAAACCTCCTGCCTGGGTCTAACATAACCAGGTCCTTCATAAACAGAACATGTTTTTAATAAGGACAGCTACCCCTTTACTGAGGCTAGAGCCTCGGCCACATAGACCTCACGAAAAGCCAGATCGAGATAGGCATTTGGTATCTGCTTGGCCTAAGTGGGTTTCCTGAAGAAAAGTATATCCACCTGCAGTAACGAGCAGTGGTTAAAAATCTGAGTTCGTTTGACCCGATCCCTGAGCCCGCGCACATTCCAGGACGCTATTTTGACGGCATTTATAGCCATTTTAAACAAAACCAGAGGGATACAAAACCGAAACACCAGAAATAACGAGAAGAAAACGGCACACTGAGACCCCATATACCCAAAACCCAACAGCCTGCCAGGATAGTCCCAGAATAAACAACCAGAGGTTCACAGGAGTTGCCCAGCAAGAGAAGAGTCATAAATAAATCTAATATGGCAGGCTAGTCCCTCCCCAAACCCCCTCATCCAAGTGCAGTCCCCAAAACCAACCTCTCAAATTGCCACCAAGAACACTTTAAACCTGCTTCTAAAGCAATATAAAATACTTGTTAGTATGTAGTAGTGTACAATATATACCGAACAATCCCCCTCCTCCCCAACTACTCCCAACCCTCCTCCATCCCCCAAAAATTAATCCCCAAGTTCCCTAAACAACTATATACAATCTGGCCCCACATCGAAGAACAACAACCATAACATGTAACAATCCAGACTTCAGGAGCCAGTCCCTTAGCCCGAATCCAGAACCAGCCTTTATGTAGGGTTCAAATAGGAGGGAAGGGGCCCTAATACTAAACCCAATGATTAATACCCTCCATCTGATCCGGCTTAGACAGAGCAGTAAAATGCCTACAGGCAGGGCTGGATTGGCTATCCCCCCTATTACCGGCTCATGATTCAGCTACTGCAGGTAGCTGGGGCCTTCAGCCATTCCCCCCTCATCCCCACCAACTGTCGCCAATTCAAACGGTGTGTCACCAATAAATTAGCATCAGTCCATACCCAGACCCGGTAATTTAACCTCAAAAATAATGGGTGAGAGCCCAAGTCCAGAAAAGCAACAAGGGTTGAGACCCAAAAGGGAGACAGAACCAACCTCACCCCCAGAAGCAGGGATACTCATGACTGCTTGAGACCGAGGATCCAGGCTTTAAAGCCAGAGCTAGGTAGGATAAAGCGACCTCTTGTTTCAGGGCACGCCAAATACTAACTGGACCCACGCCCGGTCCCGATTCAACGTAGTCCCACTGGAAACCCAAACCCCACACATAGTTCTGGAAGGAGTTAAAATCTCCGAAAGAAAGCGGCGAGATCGGTATCAACCCCACAACATGGAAATTGACGGCCCAGGCCGAACAGCCTGATCCACATAGGTAAGAGGCCATCCAGATTTCAATCGAGAGGTGGAAGTAAACAGGGATAACAAGATATAGACAGCGGCTACATACAAAACAAAAAAGTAAATTAGGAAAAAATACAAGGGAGCATTTAAGGTCCACAAAACCATCAGTTCAATATACACAACACGTGTAGCAGTTCCAAAAACTTTCAGCCGTTCATCGTAAATAATTCAGGAAGCTTGGAGGCAAGATCCTTCTGAGCAGCTTCTGGGGATTCAAAGCTGAAGCTGATACCATTGATGGTAACCTTAAGAGTGGCAGGGTAGATCATCCTGAAAGGGATCGAGGCAGCTATCAGTTTCTGCACAATTGGATGAAAGGCAGCTCTTTTTAACCTCATCTCCTTGGGTAGATCTTGAGTTATGCGGATTCTGGCTTGTTCCCACTTAATCTCCTGCAGCTCTCTGGTTTTGTTAAATATATGCTGTCTCTTGATGTAGCTTAAGAATTTGATGATTATGGGATGTGGGGGGGAATTAGGTGGTGGTCGGGGTCTCAGTGAATGGTGTGCTCGTTCCATGTGGTAACTAGGATTGATTGGCGAAGGGCCGACTATCTTAACAAAGAAGCGTTGCAGAAAGGCCATCAGATCTGGACCTTCTTCCAGCTCCGGGAGGCCTAAAACCAACAGGTTGTTTCTCCGATTGCAGCCTTCTAAATCTTCCGTCTTCAATTGAAGTCGCCGCACCTGTTGGGCCAACCCGGACATCGCTGTCTCCGTCTTTTCTTTCCATTGCTCCAACGAGAAAACTTTGGCTTCAGAATCCGATACTCTGACCGTGAGAGAGGCGAGGTCTCCCCGCATTGCCTTCAACTCGGCCGTAATATCTTGGAGCATGCTTCTCATCGGGGTAAATTCCTGCAAAAACTTTTCTTCTGTAAGTAGACTTGAGGAAGAGAGTTTCTCCCCGGCTTTCTCGGATCCTGTAGCCGTTTGGATCCGCAGTTTTTTGGGTTGCTTACTGGGAGAGACAGGCAGCGTGTGTTTGGCCGTGGCCTGGATCCTATCCACCTCCATCCTTTCAAAAGTTGATCTTCCAGCCGAGAAAACCAATCCGGAGGGTTAGTAGATGAATTTAAGGTACTTTAAAACGACGATCTGTTTAGATGGTGACCAAGAAGATAGTAAGAGGTGACAGTTGGGAATGTAGAGGAGAGAGCACTAAGCCCCTACCGCCATTTAGCAAGCTGCCATCATGTGACCCCTTCGCGATGCCCTCTTTGACACACACCTGGACCAGGTGCCCTCCTGATTGGCTCAACAGGCACCCGTGAGGCCAGGGCAGCTGGATGGGAGGGTGGCCAGGACTGTGAACTAGCAGGACAGCCATCAGAGGTCAGCACAGGAGTGCAAAAGAAGGTGGGCATGGACCAGAGGAGGATTAAAGATAAGGTGGCTGCCATCTGGGCCGCATGCCACCAAGGGTGATGGACAGCCTGAAGTGCCACAACTGACACTGCAGGAGGAGCTGGTGGTGGCATCCATGTGGTGCAGCACTGTCAAGGGTGTTTCTGGCAGTGGATTCCAGATGGGAAGCAAGCCCATCACTGCATGGTAGGTACAGCGGTGCATGGGGAAGGGGCAGGGTGCTGGGGGCAGGGTGTGTGGCAGCGGCACTGATGTGTTTGTATTCCTTTTAGATCCAGAGCACCTGCATGCAGCAGCAGGGGTGGGGTGACCACCATGGGGGCAGTCCTGGACCTGGAGGACTGTCCATCCACCTCCACTGGTGTACGGGGTCTGGACCACTGCCAGCCCATCGCCACTGTCCAACTGGATGCCTGTGGTGTGGTTGCGGACAAGTCCCTGTCAGTGTTCCAGCAGGATGTCAGCCATGGCGTCCAGTATGCTGAGACACAGGTTGGGGTGGGGTCCAGGACCGATGATGACGTGACTGTTATCCTGGACAGTGGTGAGGCCAATTGGGGGAGGCACCCATACCAAGCACCCATCATAGCGGCGCAGATGATGCCACGGTGGCATTTGCCCACCCACTGGCTGCAACATCCGGTGAGGTGGTGGGTGACATCAGTGTGGCGCAGTCCATATTGTGTGGCGGTGGTGGTGGTGCAGCTGCACCGGTGCCATTGTGAACACAGCAGCTGGAGGGCCTGCAGCAGCAGCAGAACGAGGTCGAGTGGGGGGCTAGTGCAGTGGCTGCTGCCATTGCACCACAGACTGTACAGGCCCAAGGGGGCCCTACTGTGCAGCCCCCACCTGTGTGGGGGGCCAAGCTGTGGGGTCACACAACCCCCACGGGTTGGTGCAATGCCCATGCCCACAGAGTGCCAACCTACTGACCGAGCACACGCACTGCTCCGGGCATCCATGGAGCAACAGATGCTGGTCATGGCAGGTGCATGCACTCCGCACAGAGCTGAGCCAGTCCACAGGAAGGCATGACCGGGACTATGAGCAGCTCCTGGCCGAGACCACATGCATGCGGGAGGACACCACTGCAGCCCTGGATCGGCTTACCGCTGTGGTCACAGCCAGCCTAGCACCAATGGCCACCCTGGTGCATGGCTGTCTGCAGCAGTCACCGTGGAGTGCATTCTCCACCCCTCGGTCCCGGCATTGTGCGACCCCATCACTGTCGATGCCGAGACCCACTGTGGCATTCCAGGCACAGCTGGAGCGGGCCTGTTTGGGGGGCCTGCAGACACCTGTGAGGGACTGGTCACATTCCCATGGTGACAGTCCTGGGGGAATGTCTGAGATGCCCCCTGTGGCCATCGCACAGTCTGCGTCTACTGGGCAGTCTCAGTGGTGCCATCTACATGTCCGCAGTGGCCATGCAACTGCATGGCGGTCATGCTCCACCACCCTCCCAGTCCGCTGCCTGCCGCAGCCATGTGTGCACATTGGTGTAGCGTGTGCATGTGCATACCAGGGTCATGCTGTCCATGGTCCACTCAACATGCCCACCTCATGCACACCCACCTAGCTGCTGGCCACTGTGGCATGTGCATGATGATGCCCACACAACACCGTCCGCCACTGTGCACTGGTGTTCAGCGTCTGACTCATGCCCATTGGCAGCATCTGGGTGTGTGCATGTGGGTGCCCGTGTGCATGCATGTGCATGTGTGTGTGGGTGTGTGTGGAGGTGTGTGAGTAGGGTCTACGGTGCCATACAGGGTGCTTCTGTGGAGTCCTGTCCCATTCCCGTCCATGCTGCCCTCTGGCCGTCTCTGTTGTGAGGCCCAGCCATGCATGCCTGTATACTGTGCCCTGGTCCCTGCATGTGGTCATGTTCACCTACCTGTGTGCATCGTAGTTCTCCTCTGCAATCATGTTCCAGTGCTGCCGGGCCAACCTGTGCAGCCGGGGCTCCCGTCGTCCAGGGGGTCTGCCCACCACAACCTGGCCTGGCATCCACATCGTCCCCACTGCTCTTCCCCTCTTCGACCTCGACAGCTATCCCACAGTCAGTGGCCATGTTGTGTAGCATACAGCAGGCCAGGAATAGGCTGCAGACCTTCGAGGAGCTGTGCTGTAGGGCACTACCAGACCTGTGCAGGCAACAGTACTGTGCCTTCAGCAGTTCAAACCCACATTCTATGATGTTCCATTATGCTGGCATGTGCCTCATTGTAACTCTCCTGTGCTGGAGTCGACAGTCTCCGGTATGAGGTGAGCAGCCAGGGCCTGAGTGGGTATCCGCTGTCACTTCTGTGGGGACATGTTGGGTTAGCATGGTGGTCTGTGTGGCTGCTCCCCCCACCTACCCAGCCAGTCCTTTTGACATTCCCAGCATAGCATCCCCCCACACCCTGCCCTGTTGTGCCAAGCTGCCCATTCCAGCTGCTGACTGGTGCCAGATGAAGGCATCATGTGCTCCACCAGGGTGTGTGGCACAGACATTGATTATGCACCCCTTGGCATCGCACGCCACCTGGCAGTTGACGCTGAGGTAGCCCTTCCTGTTGATATAGGCCACCCCCTCTGGCCCAGGTGGTGTGCAGATGCCTACGTGGGTGCAGTCAATGGCCCCTAGCATGCCAGGCATATGTGCAACCCTGTGGAACTCCTGCATGTTTGCTGTATGCTCTGCCTGTGTACTGGGGAAATGGATGTATTCAACAGCATGTGGCAGCAGTGCATTGAGGAATTTGTGTGAGGAGCTGTGACACGGCCAACTGGGTCATGACTGAGGTGTCCCCTGTTGGTCTCTGGAAGGTACCCATGGCGAGCAGGCACATAATAGCCATGATCTTGGTCTCCACCAACAGGGCGTGGCTCCATCTTATGGGTGCCTGCATCTCATCACTGCACAGCTCACAGAGCTGCCTCAGAATTACCTGATTCAGGTGATACTGGCCCACAATCTCGGTGTCATTGTATTGTTCAAAGTTGGTGCGGGCACGGTACCACCTGTTCCGGTCATACCGCCACTGGGCCCTTCCATGGCCGTGACACTCTGCCTTCTGCCTCCTCACACCTCTCATTACTGCCTCCATCTGGAAGATTGCACTGGCCATGTCCTGGCCTGTCCTGCCCCCCCATGCAGATGACTCCCTGGGCTACCCAGGCTGTGTGCTACTGCTTGTGGCTTGTGCCCCTGCACTGGGTGCACTCCTGTGATGGTGACCCTGTCGGCGGTGGACACCACCTCCCACCCATCCAGGTTCTCCCACGGCCACTCCTCTGTCCGAGCTCGCAGACTCATGCTGCAATCACTGCCCCCACAGATCTCTCACACACACACACACACACACACACACACACACACACACTCACACACTGGGCTGCTCACACTCACAGGCACAGTCAGGGTCACACTCCCTGTCCCACTGCCTGTTGCAGCCTCCTGCCTCTGTGCCTGTCTTGCACCCCTGCTGCTGTCCTGCCTGGCCACTGTCTCTCTCTCTCTCTCTCTGTCTCTCACCCCTGCTCCCTGAGGCACAAGCCACCGTCCCTTGCTTGCTCCATCTTTTTATGGGCTCAACTTTGCTCCACGCATGTCCCTGTTGCTCCACGCTAGTGCCATCAGCTTGCTGTTGAGCATCACACTAAGCTTATTCATGGCTATGCCCACTGCACTTGTGCATGCATTCATTAGGGTTGCACATTGGTGCACTGCGATATGCAGCACGCATTGTCTCCCACTGAATATCGCTCTTTGGCGAATTTCTGCTATTGAGCTGGTGCACTGCAGTTGCGCCATGCACAACCGCTTTGAATATCCCACCCTAATTGTAAAGTGGAAAATTACTGGATAGTAAAATACTTGGAAAAGATATCCATATCTAAATACTCACTCTGCTATGCAAACAATTGTCATTTTGAATACAAATATTATTTTGACATTCTGAAAGACCCACTGTTAAGGAATGCTTATATTAAAGCAAAACTGTAATTATTTGATTGAAACATACTTAAAACTCGACATAATGAGCTGCAAAGATCAGAAGGAAATTGTTGGTGTATAAAAGGTGGCAAAGAAGATTTAGTACACATATTATACGATTACTCATGGTACACAAAAATGAGAAATTAATGGATGGGTCCATATACTGTATAAATTGGCCAAATATGTCTCAGGATGATTTAACTTAACTCTTGTTCAAGACAGAGGATGCTAGCACAATTTTGAGAATTGCAAAATATTTGGTATTGATATATAAATTAAGAAAGAAGCTTACACAGAGGGATTCAGTGCAATAGACAATGAAATGCCTGGACTAATACTATCTTTGTACTGTGTTTTTAGAGTATTGTAAAAAAACATTTTCAACATGTTCTATTTTGTATCTCTGTATAATTTATTAATTGTGTATTGTAAAACATTGTTAAAGACTGATTTTAATGGTGCAACAATAAAATGTTTACTACTACACACTTCAACAAAGAAGAGAAGGGAAACTCTGTTCATTGAACAGATTGCTTACTTTATACAAAAATAGTAGAATGGGTTAGAGCTGAGAACAAATTGCACTTCTGGTGAAGTATCAGAAGGACATTCTGTAAACATTAAATTCACATCAGGATGAATTGTATACTGAATCAAATTCTACTGTGCTAAAGCTGGAAATGTCCCTCCAGAGGGAATAAGGGCATACTCTATAAGAGGAAAAGCTTCATAAGTGCCAGCAAAGAGATGTGTTGGATGGCCCAGTGATGTGGACAACTGAGGCACTGAGCACCTCACTGTCTGCCATGCAAGTGATCCAGGTTTAGAAATGGATGCGGTTTGCATTGGTGCCAGCCGGGGAGGGAGGATTGAGCATGTCAAGGACATCCCTCCCTCAGCCATGGTGGTGAAGGAAAAAAGGATGGCATTTCAGAGGTATAAGAAAATTCAGAGGAAGAAGAAAGGGAGGAAGTGATGGGGGGCTAAGGCTTAAACAGAGGAAAATGTAGCCACAGGGGTAGCAAATGAGGCTAGGACTTTCTTACTGTGTATAAATGAGGAGAGGAAAGCAAGGGAAGAGATAATCAGGGAAAAGAGGGGGAGGACAGCAGAGGGAGACTGTGCAGAAGGGGACCAAGAAAAAGCAGACATCCTGAACAGGTACTTTTGTCCTGTCTTCACAGTGGAGAGAGGGGGGACAGACCACCAAGGAGCAGCAGGGCAAGGGGGGGTGTGGACACAAACCCATTTTTAGAGGAAAGAGTGCTGAAGGAGCTTGCAGCTCAGAAAGTGGACAAGGTTATGGAACTGGACAGGATATACCCAATGGTACTAAAAAGTACTCAGCGAGGTGTAGGTTGCCCTGCCCTGCTGATGGCCTTATTCAACAGTTCACTGGTATCAGGGGTGGTAACAACTATAGACCAGAAGTGGTGGGGAAATTAATAGAAACACTGATAAAGGAAAGGTAGAGTATCTTGAATCCAATAGGCTGCATGACCAAAGGTAGCATGGATTCACCTGAGGGTCATGCCAGACAAACTTGATTAACTTGTGTGACCAGGGAAATTGATCAGAGAGGGACAGTAGACTTGGCCTATTACGACATTAGCAATGCCTTTGACACTGTGCCACACAGTAGCCTGATTAAGAAACTGAGCAGCCTGGGGGCAGGATCCAAACTTGAATAATTGGGTTAGAAACTAGTTAACAGGTAGGTGACAGAGGGTGGTGTTTAGTGACACTAACAGGGGTCTTCAGGGCTCAGTACTGGGACAAATCCTCTTCAGTGTCTTCATAAGTGACATTGCAGATGAACTGGAAGGGAAAGTATGGATTTTTGCAGATGATAGCCATATCTGTAATAGGGTGGACAATAAGGAGGGGGCAGAAAGAAAGTGTAGGGATCTTGAGAAATTTGAGGAGTGGTCAACAACATGACAGTTGTAGTTCAGTGCCAAAAGGTGCAAAATCATGCACCAAAGACACAGGAACTCAGGAAATGAGTATAGGATGAGGAAGAAGGTACTGTTAGTAACTATGCAGGAAAGGGTCTTTGAGGTAATCAAAAAGTGGCAGAGCAGTGTGGTAAAGCAGTGAGCAGGGCCAGTGTGTCACTGGAAGGCATAGAGAAAGGTAACTACAACAGGATGAGGGAGGTGGTGTTTCCACTGTACAGCTCACTGGTGAGACCCCCTCCCTGGAGTAATGTGTCCAGTTCTAGAGGCTGCAGTTCAGAAAGAACATAGACAAGGTGTAGGTGTCCAGAAGAGGGCAACTAAAATGATGCAGGGGCTGCATCAAAAGCCCTATGGAAGAAACTGAGGAATCTCAACAAGTACACCCTGGAGGGGGGGGGGGCAAGGGAGACCTACCAGTACATCATCAGGGTGAACAGGGTGCAGGAAGGTAGTCTCTTTCAAATAAGGAAGAGGACTTGGACCAGAGGGCATGCCATGAAGCTGGAGGGGGTTTAAGAATGATGTGAGGAAGTACTGGCTCATTAAAAGAGTGATAGATGCCTAGAATAGATTGCTAGGCGAAGGGGTGGAGGTGAAAACAGCAGGGGGCTCCACACATACCTGGGATAGATGAGGGGAATATTAGTAAATAGGCACGGAGTGGGTCACCAGAGACCAGTTAGGTCTGTGGAGACAGACTAGGCAGGAACCAACTGGACAGACAGTATGGGCCAAGCAGTCCTTTTCAGCTAACAAATTCTGTTTCTGCACTTTTACATCACATTGTTGCCTACATATTCAGGCAAGGAAGGATGCTAGATTGGGGATGTCTGTACTTCTAAATGTACTTCCTACAGAGATATCCTAGGCTCTCCTATCAGATACTAATTGGAATCTGCAAAAACAGTGTGATACCCTCAATCTCAATCACATTCATGTTAGAAGAAAGGGTTACTCACAACAGTAACTGTGCTTCTACTAATGGATGTGATGTACGGTCACAATCACACTTTCAAACAACATGAAGTCTTGCTATATTATGACAATTGCAGTATGACCACAGGTTAGAACTGCTCTGGAGGTGAAATAGTTAACTTTCCATGCAAGCATGGAACTTAGAGCGCGAGTTCGGTTGAAAACTCTGTCTGTTGTGCTTCAAATGCAAACTGTCAGATTCTTTACTCGCCTCACTGAACAGTCGCTCGATTTCTCCTTCTGCTCGGTTCATTTGTCAGTTAAAAGTATTATTTTCGGTGTTTAGTCAGAATTAACTGCAAATCAGTCGGTTCAACCTCTGTCTGTGGTAATGTAAGTAATAGATAGGTTTTACATTTATTTTTCTGTGTGGAACTTGTAATTTTTATCGGTTCGGTTTGAACCGATCAGGTTATATTTAAAATCTACTAGTCCTTTTTAGAAGTCGCGGTTCCCGGTTCTTTACGGTTCTAAAAAAAGCCTTGGTTCATTACGGTTTTCCACGACCCGTGACACGGTTGGGAACCATAAGGGTGTCTTGTTTGGTGGATTGCCATAAATGGGCAAGTTGGTTAGGCTGGCATTATGTCGAGAAACCCAAAGAAAACCGGACCCACTGGTTTCAACACTGTAGTGTTTGTGGGGAAGCTTTGCTAAGGCTGACCCACACACCACATGTGTCTATTGTCTGGGGTTTGACCACCTCAATTCCGACTGCCAGATTTGTCACAATTTCCTGCTGCCACCATAGATAAGAGAGTTGGTAGGCTCAGGGAAAGGGAGGCCAAAAAGTCCGCTGACCCAGATGGTCAGCCCGGTTCGGTGCCAACCGAACCGGAGGGAGTGCCCTCTGACCAGGGCGATACTTCCTCGGGAAAATGAAGAGCCGGTTCTGAGGAGCCGGTTCCAGCAAAAAGGACTAGAAAGTCAGCTAGTGTAGAGCCAAAAGTTCTCTCCCCAACTGCTGAGGAAATAGCTAAAGCAATTCAAATTGTCCAGTCTCTCTCTCCGGTTCAGACCGAACCGACACCTTCAGGTAAGCGTTCGGTTCGGCCGGTTCCACCGGTTCAAGATTATGATTTTGAGGATTTTTATGAACCGGGGGAGGGGGAAGAGGAATATGAGGAGAGTGAATATGGTTTTGAAGATCTGGATGTGCCCATTGATCCGGACATCTCTCCAGATAGACCTCTAGGGGGTTCTCCTCCAAGGCTTTCTGAGTCCCCTTCTCATTTCATGTTTTATAAAAAAGTTGCTGAAACTCTCCAGCTCCCTGTTGAGGAAGCTGTTGATAACCAAGAGGAGCCAGACTATGTAGAAATGATGGATATTCAGAGTCTCAGGAGACTGTCTATTCCTTTGCATAAATCTTTTCGGAAACAGACAGTAAAAGTTTTAAAACTCCTCACACTATACCTCCTGTGGATAAAAGGATGGACAAGAGGTATACCTTATCAGGCTCCGACACTGATTTCCTCACTCAACAATGCAGACATGTGGGGGGTAGTGCAGGCTGCAGCCTGTGACAAGTAATATTCCCCTAGCTACCCCTGAGAAGGATTCCAGGAAGATTGATGCTATGGCAAAGAAACAGTACATGGCAGCATCTTTGGGACTCAGACAAGCAAATTATTAGCTTATGCTGCTAGGTACCAGAAATCCAGATGGGATACTGTGCTGGCCCTAGTGAAACAAGTCCTGACCAGCTTGCCAGGGAGCTGGAACAGGTGGCTATGGATGGTATTGAGGCATCCAAGGTGCAATTTCATGCTGCAGTGGACTCTAATGATGTTTCATCAAGAGTTATGCTACATCTGTGGCACTTCGCAGGATGGCTTGGCTCAGATGTACTACCCTGTCTCAGGATACCCAGTCTAAGGCCATGGATTTTTCTGTTGAGGGAAATTCTCTATTTGGGGAGCAAACAGAGAATTACATGAAGAAAAATGGATTAATATAGGACCACCTATAGAGTGCACAGGCCAAGGAAAGGCAGGCCACTCCTCAAAAGCAGCTTCCTAGAGGCAGGGGCAGGCCTTTTCATAGGCCTTTTGCAAGCAAGCTTCCTCCTCCACCTATGCTCAGAGGGGTTCTTTAGAGGAGAGGCAGACAGGGGTACAAGCAGGGCTGCTTCCACCCCTCAGCCAAAGCCCCTGCCAAGCAGGCACCCTGATGGGACTGCCAGGCCGATTCTCCTCTACCTGTAGGGGCAGGCTGGCTTACTTTGTCAGGACTGGAAGTCTTTAACATCAGACAAGTGGGTCCTGGAAGTAGCAAGCCAGGGACTAGTTCTCAGCTTCAAAAATTTCCAAAGCTGAGAACCAGATCTTCACCTGCAACTCCATCAGAGCACTCGCCCTAGAGGCAGAGGTCTCTACCCTCCTGGATCTCAGAGCTGTGGAAAGGGTTCCTCCCTACACCAGGGCAAGGTTTGTACTCCAGGTGCTTCCTTACCCCAAAAAGACAGGAGAATGGCGGCCCATCCTGGATCTCAGATATTTAAACCAGCACCTTTTAAAGCCAAAGTTCAAAATGGTGACTCTGGGAATTATCCTACCCTCTCTAAGGCCAGGGGACTGGCTAGCTTCCCTGGACCTCAAGGATGTCTACTTCCATATTCCCATCAGAAGCTCGCATCAAAAGTACCTCAGGTTTGAGCTGCCCTCAGGCCACTACCAGTTCAGAGCAATGCCCTTCCGCCTCACTTCTGCCCCCAGGGTATTCACCAAATGCCTGGCTGTAGCAGTTGCTTACCTAAGAAGGCAAAAGATTGCCATCTTTACTTACCTGGACGATTGGCTCTTAGTAGGCCAGTCCCCAGACCAGGTCAATTTACACCTTCAGATAACGCAGCAACTGCTTACCTCTCTAGGTTTCCTTCTGAATCTCTCAAAGTCAGTTCTAGAGCTGGTCCAGCTTCTTACCTTCATAGGCGCAGAACTGAACACACAGGAAGCCAGGGCCTTCCTCCCCCTGGACAGGGCAAAGACCCTAGTCTCCCTGTCCTCCTCATTTACCTTACAGGTCTCCCAGTCAGCAAGGCATTTTCTGCAGCTCCTAGGACACATGGCTGCTTCCACAGCAGTTGTGCAAGGAGCAAGATTTCAGATGAGGGCATCAGTTCCATTTGAGAGCTTTTGGTCTCGAAAGGATCCTCTTACCAAGCTGATCCCAGTAACTCGAACCTGATCCAAACCCTACAGTGGTGGCAGGATCAGAGCAACCTGAGACAAGGGGTTCCTTTGTCACTCAGTCTCATCTCTAATCCTTACTACAGATGCGTCCCTCTTGGGCTGGGGAGTTCACATGGGCGACCTCACCACCCAGGGTCTGTGGTCTCCCCAGGAATTCTGCTCCACATCAACCTGTTGGAGCTCAGAGAGAAGTTTTCTGCTAGCTTCAGCTTTTTCCAAATCTGTTCAGAACAAGAGTATTCAGGTCAGAACAGACACACCACCACAATGTGGTACATCAACAAGCAAAGGCACTCGGTCTCTACTGGAAACAAAGCGAAGGAAGTTGTGGTCTCTGGCTTACTCCTGAACACCTCCTTATGGCAGTTCACCTCCCAGGCAAGGACAATGTCCTGGCAGATGCTCTCAGCAGGTTCCCAGGGCCACCACAGAGCGGTCACTGGATCCCTGGTCTTGGGAGTAGTATTTGCCAGATGGGGCACCCGCGAGATAGATCTTTTGCAGCCCCAGACAATCACCAACTCTCTTTTTTGCTGCAGGCCCCAGTGTTGGGATCACTCCCCTGGATGCCTTAGCCCTCAGTTGGGGGTTTCTATGCCTTCCTCCCTTTCCTCTCCTGTTCAAAGTGTAGTCAAAATCAGATCCCAATCATGCAAAGTCATTCTGATAGCTCCAGATTGGGCCAGACAGCCCTAGTATCCACTCCTGCTGTCCTTGAGTCCATCCTCCCTGTCCCTCCCAGGAATCACAATCTGTTAACCCTGCCTAGGGAAGGGTTCGGTACCTGAATCTCAAATCTCAATCTCAAGGCTTGGTTCTTGAAGAGTTAGAGTTTGCTGATTTACACCTTTCCCAAGGTGTAATGGATATATTGAAGGCCATAAGGCACTTCCATGAGGCTACCTACAATTCCAAATGGAAAAGGTTTTCCATATGGTGCTCGGAAAAGCATATTTCCCCAGTCTCTGCTGATCTACCCACAGTCCTGGATTATATGGTCCACCTGAATTCTTTGGGGCTGAGACCAGCTACCCTGAAGGTCACTTGGCAGCCGTGTCTGCTTTATTTCAGCAGGTAAATCCTCTTCCCTTTCAGCTCATCCTGTATTTTCCAAGTTTTTAAGGGTTGTTTCACACCAACCCTCCATTCAGGGATCCTGCCCCTACCTGGGATCTTAATGTTTGCATTGCTCGGCTTATGCAACCCCCCTTTGAGCCCTTGTCTTCAGCTGAGCTCAAGTACTTGACTTGGAAAACTGTGTTTTTGGTAGCCATCACCTCTGCCAGACACATAAGTGAATTACAAGCGTTGTCAGTGGAGCAGGAGTTTATCTCTTTTCACAGAGATAAGGTGGTCATTCGGACTAACAGAAAGTTCCTGCCTAAGGTGGTTTCAGATTTCCACCTTAATCAATCTATTTCACTTCCAGTGTACTTCATGACTACTCCTCCTCTGGGAGGGATGCTGCACAGCCTAGATGTGAAAGAAGCCTTAGTTACTACATAGAGCGTACCAAGGGTCATAGGTTTGACTCCCTCCAACTGTTCCTCACCTATGGTGAAGTTGGTAAAGGGAAGCCAGCCACTAAAAGATCCATTGCCAGGTGGATTGTCTCTTGTATCCAATTCTGCTATGAGAAGTTGGGTAAAGTTCCCCCCTCAGGCCTGAGGACTCACTCTACCAGAGGTACAGCTGCTTCTCTGGCTGCTGCCAGAGACATTCCTATTCTAGAAATATGTCAAGCAGCTACCTGGAAAACAGTTCACACTTTTACCAAGCATTACTCCCTGGACATCCAGGCTAGGAGTGATGCTCGGTTTGGCACAACCGTGCTTCAAAGCCTATTTCCTAGGTAGGTTCTGTCCCTCCTCCATGGGGGTACTGCTGTGTAGTCTGCAATTGTCATAATATAGCAAGACTTCATGTTGTTTGAAGAAAAATTACTCACCTTAGTAATGTTGTTTCTTCTAATGGAGTCTTGCTATATTATGACCTCCTCCTGCCTGCCCCTCTCAGAACCTCTGTTTTGGGGATGTGGTGGGCAGTAAAGTTGGCACTTTTTCTTTGATGCCCACCTTGTTGTTTTTCACCTACCTTTTGGGTGAATTAGTGTTGTGTTTTGCATTTTTGGGTCTCCTGACTTGAGTCTTTGTTTTAGGCCAAAAATGAGTGTTTATGTTAGTAGCCAGTTGGCTAGTGTAGGTTTACAGCTTCCACACAGAACCTTAGTGAGTTTTAGCTCATAAAGATCTGACAGTTTGCATTTGAAGCACAACAGACAAAGTTTTCAACCGAGCTCGCGCTCTAAGTTCCATGCCTGCATGGAAAGTTAACTATTTCACCTCCGGAGCAGTTCTAACCTGCGGTCATACTGCAATTGTCATAATATAGCAAGACTCCATTAGAAGAAACAACGTTACTAAGGTGAGTAATTTTTTCTTCCTTCCTCCCATACAAAAATAACAGGTTCTTTGGTTGTGCTATAAGTACTGAATGTTGAGCATTATAAGATAATATTACTTTCTAGAGAGATTTTGCATTAATCATTTCAGTTTTATAAACATTTCAGTCTAAGTTATGGTCACAACAACCATTGTCCCTTCAACTGAAACATTGGATGGCTAGGGCACAGATGATCAACACAGTACAGAGGTCATCATCAGAATATATCTAATATTCTGAAATATTACGTGTGTGCAGCCTAGATGCAAAAGTAGAGTGACTATCTATAACATCCATTAGAAGAAACAGAATTACTACACGAGAAATCATTTTTCGTGACTGAATAATGAAAATCCAAATATCTGGGTGTTCAAGTATGAATACTCAGTGAGTATTTGAAAAAGGTACTTGCACACCCATAATGGATATGTTCTGCACACCACTAGTATACATATTTTAATTTATTAACTGCCTTTCTTCCAGATTCTACTCTCATTGCTGTTGTTGTTGGTGCAATAGCTGCTGTTCTTGTTGTGGGCCTGACTGGAGGAACAATAGCCATGGCACTGAGGTACCAAATTTATTTATTTAGTTACAGATTTTACCAGAAAGGTACACTGATCTGTAAAGAGCTTGTTTCCAGATGCATTCTGGGGCAAATGCCGGAAGGTCATCAGCACTATACAAAATAAGGTAACACTGATGTGCAAAACACAAGGTACATTGAATCAAGAGGAAAATGTATACTGTGTGCAAATATAACATCAGAGTACAGTAGAAGACGACAATATTACAGTAATCATTATTTAGGTCAGCAAGTAAAATGTGGACAAGTACAATATACTGCATGAACAGTTAGCAAAATCACATCAATGTATTTATATGAAGTGCTTATGACAAAAGTTATTTGTAAGAAAACAGACATGGAGCAAGGGGAATGGAGAAGGTAATGGGGAAGAAGAACAAGGGAGTGAGGGGGGGGCTAGGTGAAATTAGTAGAGGCACAGGAAATGTGCTCTTGCAGTAAGGACTTCATGGCAGTTGGAGAAGAGAAAGAGCATATGGGGAAAGGAGCTTCACCAGAGTCAGGTCAGGCTATAGTTTATAAAATGCAACCCAATCAGCAGAGGTCTTACGGTGGTAGCCAGTGACATGATGCAGAGTATCCAGATACTGTACATCACAATATTTATTGTAAAAAATATCATTAATGCATGTGGTAGGGTTGAAAAAATACAAAGCAGATGAAGAGAGGAATTAAAAATTAGGGTTCAAAGTCTCTTGAGTCTTGGCAAATTGGTGATTTTGGGGTTCTTCAGGGTTTTCAACCCCAATGACCATCCCCACTTCCACATTCCCTACCTTCCTAACCATAGGCCATACTACAGGACTGGGGGAATGCCCCATGAGTCTGCTGCTTCAAGCTACAGGTTCAGATCCGGGCCACAGAAGTCTGCTGCTCCACATAGAGCCCCTAGAATCAGTCATAACTTTATTCAGAAGCAGGAGGGCATTTATAACTTTCTTCTCACACGGCTGAAGCGGGACATCAGTCAAAACATTCCTTGCACAAGGCCCTGCAGGAAGCATTCAATCAGTCAACAGCTCCAGACCTTTAGTCAGGCCTTGAGTCACTAGGGTAGCAGCTGGCAGAGGGGTGGGAATTAGGGTTCAAAACCGGAGGGAAAACCACACTACCAGTTTGCCAAAACTCATAATCCTGATTTTTCATTCCCTTACTTTGTTCACTTTGTGTATTCTAACCATAGCAGATGTATTAATGTAGTTTTCTGCAATTAATCACCTTACATTTTGAAAACTTATCTAAAAGTATATTTGTAGTCATGCTACAGAGATGTAACTTGCTCATGAATGTCTCTGCTGTCCACTCTCAAAGCAGTTACATTGTGACAGTCCCTGCAACTGAACTGTAGGTTGCTTTGTGAGTGACTCTGCAGGCCACTCACAATGTGTCTGCATGATGACGTTGGCTACATCAGACCTATAGCTTGTCACAGCTGCATGGTGATGCTCACTGCAGCACACCTGTACCTTGCCTTTTGAAGCAGTTGTAGCTCATACCCTGACCTTGTTTGGCCTTTTTGGGCACGTATTTTCAAGTTACATAAATTGCCAAATATTTTCATGACCACCTTATGTCAACCCACTAACACACATTTTGGGTCACATTCACAAGGTGCAGCTTATGGATCATAAGGTGGGATGACAGCTTCATTACCCTGACAATTTGGGTCCAGAATGACTAGCAATTAGAATGTTATAAGCAAGCAAGAAACTTGGAATAAACCTAAGTCCTGAAATCCATGCATTGTGCATATGTGTAGACTTAGGGCCTGATTCACTCGAAGCAAGCATATCCCAATCATGCTGCTGGGACCTCTTGGGGATGGGTGTAATTCCATCCTCATCCTCTGCCACCTGCTGGCACATAGCCCCTGCACTGGGTATGGGCAGTTCCAAGGGCATTCCTCCAGGGATCTCCAGACATTCAATCAGATGCCTGGGTCAGCTCGCAGTGGATCACTAGCTCCATGCAGAACTGGGATTCACCAGACATGACAAGCTATATTGCTCCTCTATGGGCTGCCATATCTTCTAGTGATGTCTACTTTTGTGCTGTTCAGCACAAACTGGTGCCAGTGACTCCCTAGCCCAATAACAATGCTTCTGGGACCAGAGGCTGGTAGAGTGATGGCTGTCTAGACCCGGAATGTGAAGTGATGGTCAGGCCAAGAGGAGCACATAGGAACTATGGCAGCCCCTAGGGTTGTGTAGTGCCCTCCCTCTCTGCTGGCCTTGCTTACTGCCTGACAGCACTTTAGTTCAGTCAGTTGTCTGCCTCACCTCATTGCACAAACCTCTACCCAGAACAAGACTTATACAGAGATGTTCATGTAGGCAGGGATCTGGTACAGGGAGACAATGCAGCCATGGCTGTGGATGCCATAGGGTGCCTCAAAGGTGCCCAACTGGCATAAAGGGGTATCCTATGGCTTTCCACAGCCATCTGTGGGTGTGGAGGGGCTGTGCACCCATTGCGGATGTGGCCCTTAATCATTTTTTTGTTGTTTTACTTTTTTTAGTCATAAGTTGGCAAGTTTAGTGAATTTTGGGCACAATTTGTCAGGATAGCCTTATTACCATCACACCTAATGACCACAGAAGTGGAACCTTTTAAAGTTAATGCAAAATCTGGTTTGGGGTTGACCCCCAAAAATGCATTTTATGCCAGACTTACAAGATGCCATTTATATGAGTGTGAGGTTGGAGTGACTTGGTCACCCTTCAAATTAAAGGTTTAAAATGGCCAAATTTGACTAAGTTAAAACATGAAGAAAAAATGTTGCAAAAATAAAAAGGCTAAGTCCTCAAGCATGCAGAATATGCACATTTTGAGAGTTGTTTTAGTTTGTTTTAGTTATTGCAGGTAGATGACAGCATCAAGGGACATTGAGGAAATATGCTGAAGAACCCTGAGGATTCATAATAAGGGACCAAAGTGTGGGTATCAGTGAGAGGGAAGAGGGTGGCATGGGTGCTAAAGGGTGGGTGAGTATGGATGAGGTGTTTTATGGTTCAGTTGGGAGAGGAAATACTGGCAATGGGGCTAGGCAGCAACATCTGGTAATTAACCTGACAGCTGGGTTGGATGGGAGGGGGGCAAATGAGCAGTAGGGTTGGGCTCCCACCACTGGTTATGTATTTGACAGATGGGTCCAGAAGGGGGGACAAGTACAGAGGGGTTGGACTCTCACTGCTGGTTATGTACTTGATAGCTGAGTTGGGTAAGAGGGGAAACTCCAGTGGGAGGATGGTAACTCACCAGCAGTAATTTATTTAGTAGCTGTTTTCCCTGGTTACTGAACAGAGGAAATATGTAACTAGGCAAGCAATTGACATAAACAAAGTCATGTGTCACAAAACTAGTCTCAGGTTTTGTGATTTGTGACTCTATAATTTCAGCAAAATTATAAAAAGTAGTCTTTCCTTTAAACAAAAATCCAATGCAGAATCAACCTAACACCCTACAGAGTTTACCACAACAGTTTCTGACTTAAGTTACAACATATTTTGTTGCTTTTCATGCACAAAGATTTCTCATTTTTCACTGGTTTCATGACTACTAATGCTCACATCAAATGCAGCATTTAGTACTGTCAATGGATTTCAGATGACAAAACTGACATAATGTCAATGTTACAAAATTCACTCATCTTCGAAACATTTAGTTTTTGAACTGTGCGCGTGCAAAAAACTAATTTTGCAAATAATTCTAAAACTACACATATTTATTAAAAAAATTATCAAAGAATCATCTTTGTTCCAAACTGTAATGAACCTAAAAGTTTCAGTTTTCAAGTCGCAGCAGTTTTTGCATTATCAGTAAAAAAAAAAAAATCTTATCTTTTATATTTATATGTGTTCTCAACCTTCAAGAAGTTTTAAACTGCTGAATAAAATGCTATGAAAGTTACAGGATCTTGAGATATAGGCACTGACTCTATATTTAACACATTATTAATGTGCAGAAATTGAGGTTTAACACAAACTGACTACTCTGCCCTAAAATACAGGTGCTATTGCAGTTAAATGTTATATGTGGTTCAGAGCTCAGTGCTTGTGTTACATACTGCATCTACATGATGTAGGTCTAAGCATGCAGGAGAGGAAAAAAACCCTTAGGGGGAAACCTCTGAGGACCCATGGCTGCCAACCTGCCCATCCTTCTGGGCATACTAAAGAAGCATAATCCTAATTAATTAAATTATTGGCTAGTCCAAATTGCAAATGACAGTTGATCCAGCAGAACAGTTCGTAGTAAGGAATGGGGGTTGGAAACAGGCTTCTAAGTCTTGCGCGAGCTCTACATTTGCTGAAGGAACATGTGAAGCATCCAGGTAGATTGCACTGAGATGAGCATTGTTGGCATATGTCCAGCAGATTCAGGACAGGGCTACAATGAGGAACTCCTAAGGTTAGCACATGATAATTATAAAATTATAAAGTACATATCCAGGCTCTGACGCTGGCTGGTGGCGGGCAGGATGAATTGGAAGTAGTCCGGCCTCTGGGCTTCAGCTGATTAGAAGGCAATAAATTTCATGGAATGGTAGAATGGTTTGAGATGAAGTTGATGACTGACAAACCCAGTTCAGGTAATAGGATGAAGAGAGTAGGATTTATGCTTAGGTCATGATATAAAAGGTGTGCGGTGGTAAAGCTGAACTGGAATTCTGGCAGGATTTGAGGGTAGTAAATCCGAAGCACTGGTGTGAGGTTAGGAAGCATCCAAGCAAGTATGACAGGGTGAGCCCAATAGGTGAGGATGTACGGCTGGACTGTAAGTTAGAAGATGAGGTAGTAAGCAGCAAGTAAATGGACCAGGTTGGTCAGTTGATGAGTAGTAGAATGTGGCAGCTAGTCCCTCAGTTGAGATGCACCGCTTGACCATCAGCTATTAAGGTAAGTAGAGTGGCAACTAGCTCGAAGTAAACATGTAAGTGCAGCCAGACCTACTTAGGTCTTCTGGTAAGTAAGTAGAGTATTAGCTAGCTTTCATAGAATAGTGTGCACAGTTGGTCCCCACATGGGTAAGTAGATTGGCATGAATAAATTGTGAACGTGTAGAGCATATCCGGGCGATTACTATGAAAATGGTAAGATACACAGGTGAACATATGTGATCCATTCAGGTTGGGTTATATTTTTTGAGTAATTCTGGCAGATGAGGAACTGCCCGAAGAGAAAGGAACTTGAACGAATGACAGACATCCAGTAGGAGAACATGATCTTGGAGCCAGTGCCAAGCAAGTAGAGTAATCAGGTATGATAGAGTATACAAATCTCCAGGCCCAGACTGGGCATGGCAGGCTGAGAGATGTATAAACCTCCAGGTTGGATGTGGCGTAGGCAGGCATAGAGTATGAATAGTTGAGCCTCCAGATTCTGAAGGTGAAGTAGGTACGAGATAGAAGCATACGAACCTCCAGGCCCAGACTGGGCATGGCAGGCTGACAGAAGTTCAGAACTTCCATGACTGATGCTGGGCGAGGCAGGCATAGTGAATGAACAGTCGAACCTCCAGGCTTTGAAAGTGAAGCAGGTACAAAGTAGAAGTATACGAACCTCCAGGCCTAGACTGGCATGGCAGGCTGGCAGAAGTTATAAACCTCCAGGCCCAATGTTGGGGGAGGCAGAATTAGTGTACAAATGGTCGAACCTCCAGGCCGTGACGCGGCGAGGCAGGTGGAGTGAAAGCAACCTTGGAAGCTGCCAAATGAGCTCTGAGGTGATCTGAAAGGTGTTCGAGTGTGAGGACCTTGCATGTTCATTGGATATGGTTGATGGATTCCAAGCAGCCAGGAAAGCAGGAAGTAGGAACGTGATGAATAGTACCAGAAGTAGAAGAGTACACAATGGAGGGGGGTGAGATAATAACAACAACAAAAATGGAAAGGGACCTGGGGGTAGTCATATCAGATGACTTAAAGGTGGGCAAGCAATGCGAGAGGGCAGTAAGTAGGGCTGGGAGGATACTGGGATGCATAGGGAGAGGCATCACCAGTAGAAAACAGGAAGTTGCTATCCCTCTGTACAGACAGCTGGTGAGACCCCATCTGGAGTACTGTGTGCAGTTCTGGAGACCCAATCTCCGCAGGGACATAGACAAGATGGAAGCTACCAGAGGAGGGCAACTAAAATGGCGCAGGGTCTGCACGGAAGACACATGAAGAGAGACTAAAGGAGCTTAATATGTATAGCCTCAAGGAAAGGAGGGGGGGACATGATAGAAACGTTCAAGTAGCTCAAGGGAATCAACAACGTCCAAGAGGGTAGCATCTTTCAAAAAAACAGGTATGAAACATAGAAACATAGAATTTGACGGCAGATAAGGACCGCTTGGCCCACCCAGTCTGCCCATTTTCCTACCTAACAGATAAGCCGCAGAGCCTAGTTAACCAACAGCTTACTTCCTCCTACATCCCACTAGGACTGCCTTATGCCTGTCCCATGCATTCTTGAAGTCACTCACTGTTCTTGACTCCACAACCTCCTCAGGGAGTTTGTTCCATGCATCCACAACCCTCTCAGTGAAAAAATACTTCCTCACATTACCTCTGAGCCGTCCCCTCTATCTTTTAAATTGTGCCCCTTGTTCTTGCACATCTCTTTTTCTGGAAGATGCTACCCTCTTGAACTTTGTTAATTCCTTGAGGTACTTGAAAGTTTCTATCATGTCCCTCTCTCCCTTCTTTCCTCAAGGTATACATATTAAGCTCCTTTAGTCTTTCTTAGTATGTCTTCTGGTTCAGACCCTGCACCATTTGGTTGCCCTCCTCTGGACAGCCTCCACTCTGTCTATGTCTTTAGGGAGATGGGGTCTCCAGAACTGCACACAGTACTCCAGATGAGGTCTCACCAACTGTCTGTACAGAGGGATAACAACTTCCTGTTTTCTACTATTGATGCCTCTTCCTATGCATCCCAGTATCCCTCAGCCTTCCTTACTGCCTCTCACATTGCTTGCCCACCTTTAGGTCATCTGATATAATTACCCCAGGTCCTTTCTATTTTTACTGTTGTCAGTATCTCACCCCCTTTGTGTACGCTTTCCTGGGGTTTTGTTTCCCATGTGCATTACCTTGCACTTCTTTGCATTGAATCTGAGCTGCCATACATTTGACCATTCCTCCAACCTTGCCAAGTCCCTTCTCATCCTTTTCACTCCATCTTGTGTATCAACCCTGTTGCAGATCTTTGTGTATGCAAGAACAAGGGGGCACAATTTGAAGATAGAGGGGGGGCAGCTCAGAGGTAATGTAAGTAACTATTTTTTCACAGAGAGGTTTGTGGATGCATGGAATGACCTTCCAGAGGAGGTTGTGGAGTCAAAAACAGTGATTGAATTCAAGTATGCATGGGACAGCCATAAGACAATTCTAGGGGGTAAGGGTAGAAAGAAGTAGGCTGTTGGTTAACTAGGATCTGCAGCTTATCCATTAGGTAGGGAAATGGGCAGACTGGGTGGGCCAAGCGGTCCTTATCTGCCATCAAATTCTATGTTTCTATGTTTCTATGAGCATGAGGTAACGAGCCATAAGTTGGACCTGTATGTAGGCCAGCGGTAGTAGTAGTAATAGTGGCCACTGGATAGCGTGAAATGCAGATAAAGTAGGAATAGCAAGTACATGGTGGAGACTGATGAGAATGGAAATAGCAGGCAATTAGTCTGATCCTCCCACACTGTTGATAGGTGACCAAGCAGCAAAGTATAGAAGGGGCTATAATGTGCAACAACGTCCTTATTTGTGAAACGGTAACAAGTCAACAGGAAGTGGCCCCAAGTTTTTGATAGGGAATATTTCTAGCAACTGAGTTCATCGATGTTTGTTTGTTTGTTGAATTTTGTTGACCCGGTAAGCCCACTGGCCTAGAAGTCCCTTTTTCCGGGGTGACTGGGGAGGAGGATACAGATGGTAAGCAACTGAAATTGAACCTGATTAAGCTGTTAGTGGCATTTTTAGTGCATGAGGGAAATTTGGCCAGGACATCGGGGAAATTTCCCTACTCTTGTCAGTAGGGGGACCCTGTTGCTGTGGGAAGCCGTCATTCTGTTCCCAGCCATGGAAGAGGAAGGAGCTTTGCAAGTGGCTGCGTTAGCCCAGAGCCTTTCAGTGCATACTGAATCCACTTCGATAGGATCCAATGAAGTGGTGGCTGGGATGCACCCGCGTGGTGGCCAGCAAATTGCCCGATTCAGTGGTCCATTGGAAACTTCTGCAGTGTTGGGTCTAAGCTTAGCTGAGAAACAGCGTTGTTTAGAGGAGGAACTTCTTCGAGTAAGCGATCTATTGACGCAGGAGCGTCAGAAACTTGCCATGGAGGACGACAGGAAGTGGAAGAGATCCACAGGTTCACCGAGTGCTTCTGAGGCAGCAGGGCCCAGCAAGCTCCATTCAGTTGCTGAGAGGCCTGTTATGAGTGGCAGTTTGACTTTCCAGGCTTAGGGGGACCTTGTGGATGCAACCTGGTCTCCAGAAAGAGTGTTGCAAGGGGCAGGCTGGATTCCCATATCGGGGGGACATGGAAGCCGGATGGAGGAGAGTCAGGCCTTCAGGAGGATGCCCAGATAAGTACAGTGGCCATACCAGTTCCTTCTTCTGTTGTTTTTGGTACAGGCTCTTCAGCTTCCCCTATCCCTCAGGCTGCTTCTGATCCTGGCCGACCCTTGGGGGACTTATTGGATGGGGTGGCTGAAGATGAGACTTCTTCCTCTGAAGTACAGGGACCAGCTCCAGAATGCATTGATAAACCTTCCTATGCTAGTCATTTTTGGCAACCTCTAGAATTGGCTAAGCGGTGCAAAACCATTTGTTTGCGCTATGTGGGCCCCAGAGATAACCCCCCCGACAGGTTTTATGTTGGGAAGACACTGTTGAAACGTAGTATGGGTTTTTCCCCTTCTGAAGTTTACGCTTTGATACATGCTCCTGGGGAGTTTATTTTTGATATCAGCTTCCGTACCCTTGCTCTTTTGGAACTATTCTGGAGCCGCTATTTAAATCTGAAGACTAATCCTTTATGGTCAGACTTTATTGTGTTGCCTCTTTCAAAACAGCCCTTTAGGGTCATTACGATCCTGTTCAGAAATGAAGGGGTTAACGTTGTAGATATTGTAAATTGGCTGTCTAAAAAATGTGATATCCAGGGGAATCCTGTTCCTATCCTGGATGCTGAGGGATTTTGGAATGGGGGTTGGAAATTTAGGGTAAAACTCCTTTCCACTGATTCTGATTTCTTACATCTTCCAAATTGTTTTTTTCTGGGTAGAGATATGGGGTTCCTTTTCTACCCAGGTCAACCCAGAGTCTGTTTTAAGTGTGGGTCTCGGACTCACATAAGCACCTCATGTGAAGTGCTCAAATGCTCTTATTGTGGGGAGACCAGTCATCCTAGTGCCCATTGTTTTTAATCATCTAAATGTAATCTCTGCGATGTGGTGGGTCACACTTTTGAGTCTTGCCCTTTGGCTGCTAAAAACACAGCTGAAGCAGACTTTGGGGTTCAGGATCATTATATCCAGGTGGTGGTATGGCTTGGTCTTTCTGCTGGGGGAAGATTGGCTCCCAGTACCTTTGTGACTGGTCCCCCCTTGGCTGAGATGAACTTGATTGAGAAGCCTGATTTGGCTCCTGATAATATAGATTTAACTGCAGTTGGGGCTTCCGAGTTGTCTGAGCTGGAAATTGGGGGGGGATTACTAGCCTTGCTCCTTTGTCATCTGGTTTAGGCCCCTTGAGAGATGGTTTTATTATGGTTAGTGGAAAGAAAGGGAAGTCTGTTAAAGGTAAAGGTAAGTTGGGCAAAAAAACAGCTGTGCCTGCTTCAGCCTTTTCTATAGCTGACCCTAATAATTTTGAAGTTTTGGTGGAGGATCCAGATGTGGTCCCAGAAATGGTTCAGCCTTCTGCACCCCCACCACTGCCTGTGTCTCAGGAACCTGCTGAAGGCCATTTAGTCCCTAGGCCACAAGATTGTAAAAGTGGTAGAATAACGAGGGCATCTAGTAAGGTAAAGTGAATTTATCCCTAAAGCATTTCATGGCTCCCTTTCACTTTCGAGTGGCAACTTTAAATGCAAACAGTATTAAATCTCCTGTTAAGCATCAGAGCACTTATTCTCATTTTTCATATGAAAATTTGGATTGTGTTTTCCTTCAGGATGTTCGTTTGCACTCTCCCGAGGAGGTGGAGGCTGCCACTACTGGTTGGTTATGGGGGGATTGTTTTTGTTCTTCAGTGTAGTGGGGTTGGGATTTGTTTTTTCTCTCTCACATTAAGGTGATTCATCATATAGAAATCCTGGCAGGCAGGGCCTTGGTTTTGGATATTAAGTGGGGTTTTCTGCCTTTGCGGTTGATAAATGTTTATGCACCACAATCTAAATTTGATAAGGTGTCTCTTTTTAAATCTCTTTACCCCTTTTTATGCACCTCTTCTTTAATTATTTTTGGTGGGGACTTTAACTGTTCATTACCCACCCTGGTTTCTTCTGGGAATAGGAAGAAGGTGTATTGCAATGTGGCAAGCTTGTCACAACTTCTTGTTGATACTGGCTTGGTTGATGCTTTTGGGCCTACCACTGCTGGGTTTGGGAATACCTATTTTTGTGGACCCAGAGCTTCCCGAATTGATTATTTTTTTCCTTTCGCCTGGGGTTGTTGTGCAATCACAATCTTTACAGGAGGTAGCTATGTCAGATTACAAATTACTTAGATTGGTCTTATGTGATGTGCCAGAGGTCCGAAGGGGGCCGGGTCTTTGGAAATTGAACACTGTATTACTAGATGTCCCTTGTGTGGCAGGTGGGCTACATTCCCTTTTTTTGGCAAGGCAGTCTGTTTTGTTCTTATATGATGATTTAAATAATTGGTGGGAGGATACCAAAAGTGAAGTACGAATCTACTTTAAAGCTATAGGTCGCTTAAATGGGAGGTTGAAGCATGATGGGCTTCGTTAACTCAGAGACCGGCTTCACTTTTTGTCTCCCTTTCACCAGCCTCTGGGCTCTGACTGCCTGTATCAAATTAAGGGGTTGAAAGTGGAGTTGGCTAGATTACAGTCTCAGGTTTTGCAGGATATGGAGAGGAAGCATAAATATGGGGTTAGTGGTAAAAGAAGGACACGTTACCCTTTGAAACTCTGAAACTTGTTAAAAACTCCTGGGGCATGCTGTATTTAAATACTACAGAAGGTGGGTGTGTCACAACAACTAATGGTATTTTAGACACTATACATGCTTATGCTTCTGCCTCCTTTAGGAGTAGATTGCTTTCAGAAGCTTCTATTTGTGATTGGTTTGTTATTAGACCAGTCTCTGTCTTGTCTCCTGATGAGCAGGTTAATTTGGTATGACCCATTACAATGGAAGAATTAAAAACTGTTATTTGGTCTTTAAAGTCAGGCATTACTCCTGGATCTGATGGGTTACCTCATGAAGTTTATAAAATCTTGTGGGAAGTTTTGGGTACTGACCTGTGTCAAGTATTGAATGCTGGGTTGCAGGCTGAGGCTCTTCCCAAGAGCATGTTACAGGGTGTGTTACTCTTGCTGTATAAAAATAAGGGGGATCGCAGAGATATAGCTAATTGGAGACCTTTGTCTCTTTCAAATATAGATTATAAGATTCTGATGAAAATCTTATGTATTCGATTACAGGGGGTTTTAGGTTCCTTATTACATCCATCACAGTTTAGTGGTGTACCTCATAGGAGAGTTCAGGATGCACTGATCCTACTGAGGGAGCTTGTTTCTAAGGAAGCATCTGATGAAATATTTGGGCATCTGGTTTGTTTAGATCAGGCCAAAGCTTTTGACCAGGTGGAATATATTTATCTTTGGGAGACCTTGCAGAGGTATGGGTTTCCCTTACAATTTGTAGGCTGGTTACAAACTTGTTATAAGAGCATCACTCTACTACCGAGCATGAATGGCTGGTTGGGAAGGGACATTGAGGTGCATAGGGGAGTTAGGCAGGGGTGTCCACTTAGCCCTTTGCTTTATGTGCTCTCCTTAGACCCCTTTTGCGTGCCTTAAATAGTACAGATGATATTATTGGGCTATCAGTTGGTTGTATGGATCCACAGATAGTCTCAATAACATATGCAGATGATTTAGTTCTGGTTTTATCAGATAGGACTTCTGCTGTTGCAGCACAATTGTTGTTGCAATCCTTTTCTGCCATGTCTGGTTCCTCTACCAATAAACTTAAAAGTGGGATAATGCCTTTAGGGTATGGGGCCACTGATGTGGCATTGATTTGGGACATGCCTATTGAACCTGGATATAGGAGGATTCTTGGAGTTTGTTTTGGAGGCATGGATGCCCAAAAGTACAATTGGGATAGGCAATTATTGGAGGCTTGTAACAGAGTGATGCCCTGGAATAAAGGCCGAATGTCCAAAGCTAAACGAATTTATCTGATTAAGACTTTTTTGTTGCCATATTTTTTGTTTATAGCTGCGATTTTTCCCCTCCCCCCTTCTTTGGAAACCTATCTTTATGGTGTGTTTTTTCTTTGTTTATGGGGCAGTAGATTGAACCCGGTGAGGAGGGGTATTACCTATTTACCCATTGGTGAAGGGGGTTTGGGAACGTTAAGTCCAGTAGTGTTCCTGCATAGCATTTTTATTTTTTATAATTTAGTTCCATTGCTTAGAGGGGATGTTAAGATCTGGTCCCTGTGGGTGGCTGATAGTATAGATCCCCTTCTTAGGCATTGGGATCCTGATTCCTTTATGGCTCGTCAGGTTAGGCTAAGTGCCTTAGCTAGTCATTTCCAAGCGATGTTTCAGAAATTGAAATCCTGGCATGTTGTTAAGAAATCCCTTCTTCTCCAATCACATCAACAATTTTATTTTACTGTATTACAAGATTTCTTTTTTGTAGATCCCTGGTTTCATGATATGTCTATTTCTGAGCAACATTCTAAGCTACAATTGTTGGTAAGTAAGAGAGTTCCTAGGCATATGTGGGATTTTTTATGGCTTTGTCTTCACAAAAGATTGGGGGTGAAAGGTGACATGAGGCATAAAGAACTCTCAGAGAGGTTTTGTCCCAGGGAGGAAACTTGTATGGGGGTGGTTGAAGCAATGCAACATTTTTTTATGGATTGTCCCTTTGTTGTTTCATTTTGGTCCCATTTTCATACTGTGTGGCCATTGAACCCTTTTCAGGGTTCTTCATCGGAGATTTGGGTGGAAGGGGTCCTTCCGGGCTCCTGGGTTATTTATGATGTAGTCACAATGCGCCTGTTAATGGGTCATATTGGTTTTCAGTTGTGGCAGTCTCGGTGTAATCTAACACTTAGGCAGCAATTACTCTCTGAGTATCAGGTTGTTTTTAACATTCGGAAATCAGTATTTAGTTGGAGACTACAGGAAAGGGAGAAGGTGCATCCTGAACTATTTAAACTATGGTGGAGGAAAATGACCTGGCTTGATAAAGGGTAATGGTTGTTGTGGTATGTCCATGCTCCTCTATCAGTTCCAGGGTAACCCCTTAAAGAGTGGAGTGGACCCCCTTTCGTTATGATTTTGGGTGCTGGGTACAGTTTTTTGCATACAACACTAGTTCTGCTTTAAATTAGCTTCCTCTGCTCTTGGGGGTGGGGCATTTAGAAAATTCCAGCTCTATTGGGCTGCTAAATCCAAAACATTTTCTGCTGAAGATCTGCTTTAAATACTTATTTTTTGTTCATTATTTGTTCTCGTTTATGACTTGTGTACAATAACACTGTTTTTCTATTTCTTTTACTGATGTATTTTCTTATTCTTTGGAGGGGGGAGTTGGCATTTGTGGTTTTTATTTTTTTTATTTTATTGAAATCTAGGATTACAAATACCTTTGAGCAGGAACTGCTCATTTACAAAGGTTCCATGTCAAAGGAATGGGGGTATACAAAAATACAAAGGTCAACATAGTAATACATAGTTACACAATATAAAGTAGTAAGAGACTGAGGCTTAGGAAATTCCAGTAATTCAAAATGTGCCAAATGTTAGGTAGTATGACATACCAGTCAAGGGCAATCTTAGAAGTAAGTGCTGCAGGTGAGGGGGGGTATGCAAGCAGGAAAGCCATTGTCGGAGGGTAGAGGGTGAGGGTAAGAGCTCTAAAGGGGAAGGAGGTGAGGGATAAAAGTCAGGAAATGCCTGGGGGAGAGGAAAGAGAGAGGGGCAAGGGGATAGGCAGGTAGGAGGGGGAAAGGCGAGGAGAGGTAGCTGTCAAAACTGAAGTGGAGGGCAGTGAGCAGTGGGCCCCTGATTAGGTGAGGCAGTCACAATGACTAGTTGAAATGAGATGAAGTCAGAGTTGTCTCTTAAAAGGGCCAAGAGCTGCAGCAGTAAGAGTTTCTTTGTTGAGAGTATTGTACCACTGTGGTGATCTGTGGGCAAAGGCCCTCTGGCCCATGGTAGTCCGGCATCTGGGGACAAGGAAGATTAGTTGTTGTGAACTTCTAGTTCGCTGGGTGCTGTGGTGGTCAATAAGGAGCGTTTCAATGCCCAGGGACATGACCCTGAGGAGGACTTTTTTGGCTAAGAGGCAGATTTGATACTGTATCCGGCTGATGAGAGGAAGCCATCCTGCCCGAGTGTACAGGTCACAAGTGTGTGTAAGTCAGTCAGCCCCAGTTAGCAGCCTGCATGCTTTGTTGAGTGCAACTGTAATTCTGCGGAGGGCAGAGGTGGAGGCAGAGCCATAAATTGCTAGTCTGTAATCGATGATGGAGGTGACAAAGCTGTTGATAGCCAACCGGAGAGTGTCAGGAGTCATGCAGTGTTTGTGCCTGTAGAGCAGGCCCATACGGATGTTGGTGGCTTTGGCGACAGAATCTATGTGCCGATGTTAGGAGAGTGAGCTGTCCAATGTGACACCTAGGTATTTAAAATCAGAAACGTGTTCAAGTAAGGTCCCTGTTTGGTTTAGGATGGTGAGGTCAGAGGATTTGTACTTGCTCCTGGCATTGTAGAAGGTCATAACCTTTGTTTTGCTGTAGTTCATGACCAGTTTGTGTGACTTGAACCATTCTTCGATGCACATGAATTCAAGCTGTAATTGTTTCTCAAGGAGCTCTGCATTTTGGTGGTTGGTGAACATGACTGCGTCATCAGCGTGAAAGCAGTAATTTCTGGTGGCAGACACTGGAAGGTCGTTGAGGAAGAGGCTGAAGAGTAGTGGCCCCAGGATGGACCCCTGTGGGACCCCTGAAAGGACTGGCTTTTCTTCCGAGGTGACACCAGCAATCCTAACCCCCTGGACCCTCTCACCAAGGTAGCTTGAAAACCAGTGCAGCGCTTCATTGGAGAGTCCAATGTTTGATAATTGCTTGAGTAGGAGTAGTAGTAGTAGTAGTAGTAAAAATTTTATTCAATTGACAAGCAAAAGAATAGGAAACTCAACTGAGACAAGCTCATTTCCAGTGAGGTCCTTAGTGCATACATTCATATTAACAACATCATAAAAAATATATCACAAAATGACAAACAACAATACTTACAATAACACCACAATAAATAATTTACAATAACACTGCCATCCATACAAATAAACAACATATACATCACACATATTCCCATTCATAAAATGCAACTATACAACATATTTTGGATCATAATATACATAATTACTCAACATTTAACCTTTTATCAGCTTCAGATTTAAGTCAACTTTTTATTTCTCCTAAATTAGGACTAGAGCTAATTGGCCTAAGATGCGCTGGCAATGAATTCCATATATTGGTACCCAAATAGAAAAAATGTTCTCTACCCAAATCCGTGCTTCTTCTGGGCAAAACATATTCCATACCCTCAGCAGAGCGTAAACCTCCCCTGATTATCCTGACCTGAAATTCGTCAGTAATATATTCCGAACTTCACTCTAACTGAATTGACCATATATGTCAAGACATGGAATATCCTTCATCATGAGGACTCATCCAGTTCAAAGACTGATATAATCTCTTCTATGGCTTCTCTTAGGCACATCCAAATAAACCTAGCTATCTTATTGAAAAGAACGGCTATTTTAGTTTACTGGTAAAGTTGCCCTATATAAATAATATCCCCATAGTCCAACAGAGGAATCAACAGTGGTTCTAGCTACTTGTTTCCTTACTCTGACATCCATACAATTTCTAATTCTATAAAGTTCACCCAAACGTCTACTAACTTTTTTAATTGTACAATCTATATGAAGAGTCCAGCGCAATGATCTGTCCAAATACATCCTTAAATATCTATAGCACTGCATTTGTTCAAGAGCAATGTTATCCACAGTCACTATACTCAAACCCAACTCAGAATAGATCTCTTTATTTTCCCTAGAGAACAATAATACCTGTGATTTTTTTGAGTTAAGGGCAAGTTTAGATTCACTATAAAATAACTGAAGCTCATTAAATGCTTTTTGAAGAGTAAGTTCTATCTGTATTAATGATAACCCTTCACATAGATAATAGTGTCATCTGCATACAGATGACACTGTACATCAGGATTAGTTAGAACAAAATTATTCATATATAATTAAATAATATTGGACCCAAAATGGATCCTTGGGGACTCAGAAATTATCTCCTAAAACCAGATCTCCACCCATTTATTGAGACCATTTGTTTCCTACCAGTTAGGTAAGCATCCAACCACCCAATCACCTTCGACGAGACACCAAAGTAGTAGTCTGGACAGGAGGATGTCATGGTCCAGGGTATCAAATACCCTAAATAGATCTACAAAAATTGCCTCCACCGACATCCCCCCGTCCAGAGCACCCACAATGTCCCCAGTAACCTTTAACAAAGCAGAAGTTGTGCCATGCATGGACCTGAAGCCAGACTGAAACTTATTAATCAGCTTACCATTTTCCAAATAGGTCTGTAATTGTTTAGCTATCAGTTTTTCAAACATCTTAGCTACTATTGGTAATAATGATATAGGCCTATAATTCTCCATTAGAGACCTAGATCCATTTTTAAAAACAGGAATAACTCTGGCCGTTTTCCACATTTCAGGAATTTCTCCACATGTAAGGGACATATTGAAAATATTAGTCAAAGGATATGAGATAACCGGGGCAGCATATTTCAATAGAATATTGGGGATCTCTTCCAAACCACCAGCCTTTCTAACATTAATTTTGAATAATGCATTTTGTGTTTCTAATGGAGATATTAATTCAAACTCAAACTCCTTGTCCTTTAAAGGGAAAGCTTCAGTAACTTTATTTTGAAAATTTAAAGAGGAGAAACTAGTCTTACCTTGTAATAAGGCTTTTGTGCCCATAGTTGTGAAGTGTTCATTAAAACCATCCACAACCTGTGGGCCTATAGGGACTTCTACTTTCCCAATTTCAAACTTCTCAGGGTAATCCACTTGTTGATCCCCTTTCACCTTTTTTAAAACTTGCCAAAATTTCCTCGGATCATCAGTCAGATTAGAATTTAGTTCCCTATTGTAATAATCATTTTTAACCCTCTTAAGTTCACAGTTATAATAATTCCGCATCTGTTTATACTTCACCCAGTCACCGTCAATTTTTGTAGATTTAGCCACCTTCCGTGCCCTATCCTGCTGTTTCTTAATTTTAAATAGGCAGGAATCATACCAAAAGGGCATTATCAAACTTTATTTTCCTAATTTTGGGTGGGGCATGCCTATTACAAATTGTCAAAAAATCCTCCTGAAATAACATCCAGGCGTCAGCAACTGTGGGAACTAAATCCAGCCTTCCCCAATTAAATTCATCCAACTCTAACATAAAATTTATATAATCAAAATGTTTGAATGATCTATAATGAGCTGTTTTTACTGATCTCCTTAATTTCTTTTGATTTCTAATAGCATATATCATCTGGTGGTCCAAGAAAGAATCTGGATGAACACCACTAGCAACATACCTATCTGGGTCCGTAGTAAATAATAAATCTAATACTGTGGAGAAAAGCGGTTGTTTGATATTAACTCTAGTTACCTCTGTAATTAACTGAGCCATACCCAGAATATTACTCATCTCAACACTAGTATGATTACCATCTACAGTTTTCCAATCTACGTTCAAATCCCCAATTAACATAATCTCACATCTATTTAAATAATCTCCCATAAAATCCTGCAAAACTTGAAACACCTCAGTGCTAGCTTTTGGGGGACGATACATACCCAATAACATTAAAGGTTTATTAAACGGTAAATTAAATAATAGTGGAAGAACTTCAGAACCACCCCAGTCCTGTTGGCAGTTAACCACAGATACATCCAGAGAACTAAGTGCATAAATAATGACTCCACCCCCCCTCTTTGTTCGATCTTTTCTCCACAAATTATAACCATTCATATACACCATATTGTCAGGGATCTTATCAGACAACCATGATTCTGTAATTATAATTACTTCAGGGCTATATTTAATAGTCCATTCCCTTAAATGGTCAATTTTTCTTAATAAACTGGGTGGTTCACAGTATCAAAGGCTTTCGTAAGGTCGATGAATACTGTCCCTACACAGTTTCCTTGATTGAGCGTGGTATGGATGAAGCCTGTGAATTCTAATAGTGCAGTGGTGGTACTGTGCCCTTTTCGGAAACCATGTTGCTCAGGACACTGGATGTCGTATTTTTCCAGGTACTTGACTAGTTGGTCTGAGGTGATGCACTCCAGGGCCTTAGACAATGGAGGGAGGATGGAGATAGGTCTGTAGTTGTAGTGCAGTGATTTGTCTCCACTTTTGTGTACCGGTGTGATGGTCGCCTGTTTCCAGCGAGATGGGAACTGGGACATCCTTAGTGATAGATTGAGGACCTTTGTCAGGGGTTCAAGGACTTCTTTAAGGACAAGTGCTAACAACTTCAGGTCAAGGGAGTCACGCCTGTAGCCTGCGTTGTGAATGGCCTTCCGAATATAGGTTCTGGCTTCATGCACTGGGATCTCCTTGAAGAAGAATTGTGGGGCAGGGTGTAGGACAGGAGTAGTTGCAGGAGGGTTACTACTAGAGAGGGCATCAAAGAAATTAGAAGGGAGAACACTATCCAAGTTGGAAAATGGATTGTTAAAGGTGGTGGTGATTGTGTACAGGTAAGATGTTGGTGTTCCATTTATGTTGAGCATGGTGGGTGGTGACTTAGGGTCCTTGCCTGTAAGGTCTTTCAAATTACTCCAAATTTTTTTTCCATCATCCCAGGAATTGGAGAGAGCTTCTTTGAAGTATTTGCTTTTGGTGCTCCTAACTGCCAGCATGCACTCATTTCTGGCAGCTTTATACTTTTGAATATCCCCAGGTTTGGATGTTGCATGGGCACAATGCCAGAGATGATCCCTATGTTTGAGTAAAGTGATTAGATCAGGGGTTATTCAAGGGCTAGCTCTGCCCCTGACCTTCAGCTTTTTGAGAGGTGCAAAGATATTGCAGGCCGCAGTGAAGTGGCTGATGAAAAGGCTAAGGCTTGGTTTACATCAATGGCAGAGTTGATTGGTGTCCAGTCCAGGTGGCTTAGGTGTGTCTTTAGTAGCTCAAGGTTCCCTGCTTTAACACTCTGGTGTAGATTATTTTAGGAAGGGGCTTAATGAATTTGTTTGTCCAGGTACATGTGACCAGTGAGTGGTCACTGATCCCATCAGGGAGCACTGAGACTTTTGAGATTCATTCAGGGTGATTAGTAAGGATCCAGTCCAGAAGTGTGTGCGACCCTGTCCTATAGTTGCATCTGGTGGGGGTGGTAACAAGCTGGGTGAGTTTCTGTGACGTGACAGCATCCTAGTAGTTTCTGGCCTCCAGCGATAGCTAATTTATAGTACAGAAGTCTTCTAGTACTATGAGTTCAGAGTTATGGTGTAATCCCTGTAGGCTTTCCAATATGCTCATAAATCCATTGGGCTGATCTTTAGGGTCTGCACAGAGGCAATGGTGAGCTCCTTGTTGTGTGCCCGAGTAGAACTTTAATAGTGAGAACCTGTGAGGGTGGTTTAGGGTTTGAGAATGGAAGACTTGACCCAGATAGAATTCTCAGGTAGATGGCAGCCTCCACCTCATTTGGAAACCCTGTCCTGCCTGAATATAGAGTAACCAGGGATGGTGACTGCAGCATCTGGTATCTTGGGGTTAAGCCATGTTTTGACAACAGAGAGTACATCAGGGCTATGTTGCTGGACCCAGGTTTGCAAGATGTCAAGTTTGTTAAGGAGGCTGCAGACATTGATTGAGGCTAATGTGAGGGACCCCTCCTGCCTTTTTGTGGCATGGGGTGCTCGGCTGGTACGTCCCGGGTTAGGATGAACATTTCCAGATATCAGAAGTAGCATAAGTAGTATCCTAAGAAGGTACGCTTTAATCATTTGCAGACTAGTTTTGTTGTAGGCATCTAGTCCTCTTGGCCTTGCTGGTCTGCGTTGCCCTGTGATATTGCAGAGCACAATATATAAAGCCATGTTCTCAGAGGTGCACATGATTGATGAAAAGTAATCAAATCCAGAGGAAATGGTGAACTACCAGGGACCAGAAAACTGTTATTGTAGCTCAAAGACCCAGAATGTGATAAATTTCTGAATGGTTAAATTCCTGAAGGTGATGAACACTGGCTCAGGGATACGTGAGGATGTAAAATCTTTGTTAGTATCTAGCCTTTGTTCTCCAAAATGGTTGTGAATAGACCTCAAAGACAAGTACACATCTTTTAAGAACAAGTCAGACGGAAATGTGGATTCAATGCAGCACTCCACAACTCAGTGCTTGTATAACAGATTACTGACCTTACTTTTGGCTTTGATGGCTTCCAAAAAGTTGATTTATGATAGAATGCCAATACCTGGTGGTGATATTTTGCAGTTTCTTAGTCCAGGAAATGTTCATAAATGTTATGTCCAAGAATGCTCCAGTTCCTTCAAGCAGAAACACAGGAAAATCCACAAAAACTAAACTACTGACAGAGACAAACACACACAGCCAGCCACACAGGCTTGATGGTTTTTTGGTTTTAGATCACTGTTAACTTTTGGTATGCTGTAATACTTATTTTTGTTTATTCTTGTTTTCTATTATAATTGGTATGCTGTAATCACTATTGTTTGTATGGTTTGCTCTCCAATTGTAATAAAAAATGCCCCTACTCTTTTCAATAAGTGCCATGGGATCTTTAACTTCCACCTGAACTACCACCAATTCAGGCAGATGGGACCTCGGTTTAACATCTCATCTGAAAGACGGCACCTCAGAAGTGCAGCACCCCTCTCATGCTGCACTACAGTGTCAGTATTGGGATATTAACCCAAGTGCCAGATGTGGGAACTGAACCCACAACTCTCTGATCTCCTGGCCTCAGAGGCGAGTGTGCTACCTACTGAGCCACTGACACTGCTAATGTAATTGGAATATCCAGAATTAGCTGCAACAGCATGTGAAGCATCAGGTATCTGCAGCTAGGGTCAAACAACTGAAGTCAGAGCACTAAACACAGTTCATGGCAGTGGAAAGGTGTGGGATGGCTTAATTTAAATGCGGGCTCTGAGCTGACACCCGACATGGGTAGTGGTGGTAGATGGAGTGCGCAAATAGATAGATAGAGTAGCTTTGAGCTCCACAATAAGTCCCTAATCTCTTGGCTATTCAATTAGAATGAGTAAGCGTACGCTGGCAGATACCTGAACCAGCTAAATCCTGGAGCATGCATGAAGCTAGGTAGATGTAGCAATCACTGTAGATGTAGGCATGTGCAATCGCTAAATCAGCGTTAACAAACTCAGAGGTGCTAAGGTACATTTATCGAAAGCAATTAGCCAGGAAATACTAGCGGTGGGCGATGTTGTGATTTGTTCATTAAAGGAATCTTGCACCTAGCAAGAGTAATAGTGTTTGTTGGAAAGCATGTTGTTCTGGAGCTTGCACCTGGACCTGGGAACGAAGGGCGAAGTTGCATCAGTTCATGCATCCAGGCTATGAGGTAAAATCTGCAACGCTACCTGTGGTCTCGTGCATGAAAAAACATCATGGTGCACTGTCCTGTGTGCATAATACAGGCTAGGGAAAACAGGCTGAAAGAAATGAGGTGGAATAGTAAAAGCACTGGAGCAAGCTGTATGGCACCAAGTGGAGGGCTGTATGCAGAGGATGCATCAGCAGGAAAGAGCATGGAGTAGCTAGGCAATCCTAGTGGGTGTCCAGTGGAAGCAAATAGCAGAGGTAGGGTGCACACTCCTCAGAATAGAGTGCTGAAGGAGCCAGATGAGGAAGTTGGCAGCAGGGTAGCAGGAGCTGCGGCAGACGAACTAAGGTGTGGCTGGCAGAGAGAGAACCAAAAAAATAAAAGAAAAAAAACACTCTTGATGCATGATTTTAGAAGAGCAATTAATAGTCTTCATCCTGGCTCATTCAGTTGTCTCCTTCTGTAGCACCCTTCTCCATTGAAAATAGAAGAATCTGTATAAGATCTCTGAGTGAGTGGGTCATGCAACTAGGAGGAAGGGGGCATGTCATTGAGGCATAGGTCAGGAAGCATAGGAAGACCAGGAGCAGTTGTAAAATTTGTAAGTTGTTTCATTATTATCATTATAAAATGGCATGGTAAAATCCAATAATCTGATTGGCTCTTATTTATGTGTAAAATATGATTTACACGTAGCTAAAAAAAAAAAAGGATTGCTCAGCAGTGAAAAGTCTGGAACCCAGATCAATGGGCATTTGGAATACAAGCATTTCACTTAGCCCCCAACAGCCAGAACTGATCTTCCACCACAAACATGGCTGCTACCTTTACAGTGTAAAAAAACTTCAACAGGGCCCTACAAATAAAACTATCTTAAATAAAAAATAAAAAGAGAATAATGGATAGGTTTGTGTCTATTACCAGGCAGTAATACCATCAAGAGGTTCTGGACACATGAACCTCAGGAGTGAAGCTCGAGATGTTCCAATGTGTCCAGAACCTTGAGATGGTAGGACTCCCTGGTAATGGAGAGAAACCTCTTGGTTATTTTTTCTTAATATGTGGATCCGAGTTTGTAATTTTTTTTGTAATGGGCGGTTGACTGTTTAACTGAAGGGCTGACTTTGTCCCAGCTGACAACCACACTGTCTTGCACTGTCTGGTTGAGCTGCCTCCTTCTCACTTGTTTGTGATGCTTCCTGACCCCCCCACATACTTTTCAGTATCACATGTCCTACCTGTTCTTCAATAGAGGACAGAAGAATCAACCAGATAATTCCATTTACTAGGCAAAAAAAAAAAAAAAACTACAAAGTGCTGAGGACCCAGTTCAGTCTTGGTAAGTGAGAGATGGGTCGCCATGTTTTTTAAACTGTTCTTCCCACCTGCGTAGGAAAAGCAGCCAATCAGGAGGCATGCTTTGGCAGACATGGGGAGACAGACTAATGCATGCGCTGTTGCCATTCGGTGATAATACTATCGTTCAGGTCCCGAACGATACTATTACAGGAATGGAACAATATAATTATCACTCTTGAAGTGCAGTATTATCGCTTCCGGAGTGATAATGTTACCGAGAATTTTTTTGTATGCTTTTGTGCAGTATTAAAATCCAAATCCATATATTAAAACAAATTAATTAAATGTTGCTTCTCTGATTATCACACTCTCCTTACATACATAAACAAATTAGAAATAATGGGCTGGATATTCAAACTGCGCCATTCTGAGGCGCAAGCCCTTGCGCCACACAAAATAGTTGCGCAGGGGTGTGGCCCAGGCGCTATTCAAAGGAGTTGCGCTATTGAGCAACTCCTTTGAATATCACCCCCCAGCCACAGCCACTGTGCATGGCGCAGTGAAACTTGCACCACAAGTTGTCAGAGTGGAGCATTCAACTTGCGGTGGCCAAGTACCGTTGCGCCATCGCAAAATCCACGATATTCAAAAGGTGACATGCAAATGGGACCATAATTCATGCAAAGGCGCAGGGGCCATTTGCATCTGATTATATCCCCATTTGCATGCCATTAGCATGTAAGTGCGCCCGATCCCGAGGACTGCGCCTGGCGCCCTGCCAGGCAGCAGCCGTCGAGGACCGACGCACCTGCAACTTCCGATCGTGGGCAGCAATGGGCTCCCACCTCCTCCGTACATCTCCCTGGTGGTCAGTGGACCATAATGCCCGATCACGGGCAGAATGTAAAATAGACCCCCTCCCATCCAAACATCTCCCTAATGCCCGATCGGCGGGCAGAATGTAAAAGAACCAACCCCAACATCTCCCTGGTGGTCCAGTGGACCGTAATGCCGAACAGGCCCGGATTGTGGTAACACTCCCCTGCCCAAACATCTCCCTGGTGGCTGGTGTCCTCCCACCCACCCACCCGAAGCCCACCACCCGCTCCCCCCGGCAGCTGGTGGGCGGCAACATCCACCCGCCTGCCACCCGCCGCCCGCCCGACTGACTGCGGTGAGGGCTGCGCCCAGTGGTGCAGAGCAAGAACCAATGGGCATGCAGCCCACTACACGATGACAGTCAGATTTGTGACAAATCTGGACTGTCATATCTTAATCAGGGCTGCCACAGTGGTTCCTATACGCAGGGGGTGCAGCCTAACAGTCGATCGGCGATGGCGGAGGCAGGTGAATGCTACCGCCGCCCGTACCCGAAATAGTGGTGAGGCACCGGGGTGCTGACTGAAAACCAGGCGAAGAAGCAATATTTCCGGCCCGCAATCGAGCATTGATCACTGGACCACAAAGATATTGAGGAGATCTTACATTCTTACCCATGATGAAACACTAAGAACATGTTGGGGGTTCATTTCACAATCTGCCAACGATCGGGCACTAAGGACATATGTTGGGGGTGGTTCTTTTTACATTCTGCCTGTGATGGGCACTAGGAAGCGATGTTGGGGGTTCATTTCACAATCTGCCCACGATCAGGCATTACAGTCCACTGGACCACCAGGGAGATGTTCGGGGGTTCACTTTGCTTACCTGCGATCGGGCATTTCGGTCCACTGGACCACCAGGGATGTGAGCGGGAGGGGGTACATTGATGCCCTGTGATCGGCCTGGTGGGGGAATACACTATGCCCGCGATCGGGCTGGGGGGGCACAGGGACTGAGTTGGGGGCCAGCCACAGGTGGCAGCTGCTGTGTTGCGCCCTGCAATACAGCAGCTCACCTGTGGGTGGCCCTCTACTTAAGCCTTTTTTTTTTTTGGCTCAAGGTCCTGCAGGCTCAGGTTGGGGGTTGCGCCTGCACAACTCTGCACAGCCCGGCTGAATATCGGGCTGTGCAGTTTATGCATGGTTCCTCCCCCTCCTGTTGAGCATGCATTCATTTGCATTGCGCTGTTGCTCAGCCTGTTTTCAGTGGTGCAACTGCCTCCTGCTGAATATCGCAGAATGGCGCAATGTAGGACTTGAGCATGCGCAACCCTGTTGAGCATGGAGCAACCCTTATGAATATCTGGCCCGATAAGTTTTGTTTATAGTTGTCATTACACTGTTTCTTTGCTAACAGTGAAAAATCCCCTTTTGCCTTTACCTGCTCATCAGGGAACTCGCTTCCTCTTGTCCTGACAGTTAGATAATTGAGTCTCTGGCTGTAACAAAGGCTTTTGTTGTCTGTGTTTACAGTGCGTTAGGATAGAAACATTCTGCCAATGGAACCAAGCAGAATTTTGAATAAATGTATTCCCTGGTAAACATTCCATGAAAAATATTGCATATCTTGAATGTGGAGAAAAGCAAAGAAAAAAAAAATAGGAAGAAGAAAATAGGTAATAATATAATTATATCACTTGCAGTGGGCGGAAGTACTATTTTATCACAAATGCACACAAGTAAATCTATTGTTTCTACATATAAGCATGCTTTTCCTAATAGAAAAAAGCGAAAAAAAGGAGCCAATTTCATAAGTGCAATAAGGCACTCAGGGATGTGTGTGAAACATATTTTACAGCACATCCAGTGGCTGACATCGCTCGGCCTTCAGCCTTGTGCCTTACTACACCCCTGGCTGTGCTATAAAATATGTTTTACACACAACCCTTCATGCCTTATTGCTTGCATCACAGTTAAATAAAAAAAATTAAAATTGTTCAGTATAATTATTTACAAAGGCAGTACAAACATAGAAAACAAAGTCCTTCATCTGAGGGTATCTTTTCAGTTCCAAGTTTCAGTCTCTCACTCTCTCTCTTTAGCAAAAGCATTGCTGCTCTTTTTTTAAGTCTTTGCCTGGGACCTCATTATTTTTATTTTTTTTATTTAATTGTTTAACCAGGTATAGCACACTAAGCTGAAAGCTTTTTTACAGGAGCGACCTGGGAGCACAAGGAGGTTAAGTTACTTGCTCAGGGTCACACAGTATGCATGTGGAAGTTGTGGGATTCAAACCCATATCTGGTCTGCTGGATGTCACCAGATTTGCAGCTCAGAGCCTTATTAAGAGATATCCTGTTTTTCACAAAATGTTCTTGTCAGTTTCTTTGTAGAGCAGGCTTGCAAATAGAACAATGTCCCAAGCTGGCCCCCTGCTGACAGCTCTGGAAAAAAATGCATCTCAGCTTAAACCCCTACATTCCAAATAGCTTTTTGTAATCATACAAACATACAAAGAAGCCAGGAGAAGAACGCCATCTGGTCTATCTAGTTTGCTCATATTGCAGGGTCCACAGCTTGAGCTACTGTCCCTGCCTCCCTCCCCACTCCTCCCATCCTCCATACCCATGATCCTTACTATCCTCCATGCCTATCCCAGCCTCTCTAGAAGCTGCCCACTGGTCTTTAATGAGACCACCTCTTCTGGCATGCATTCCAAGTGTCTACCACCCTCTCTGTGAAGAAGTGCTTCCTGACCTCCCTCCTAAACCTCCTTCCCAGCTTAAGACTGTGACCCCTCATGTTATAGTTGCCTCTCAGCTTAATGAGACCCTCCTTATCCACCTTGTTAATTCCTTTCTATACTTCAAGGTCCCAATCATGTCCTGTCTCTCCTTTCCTCCTTGAAGTACATGTTTAGTGCCCTCATCCTCTCCCTGTATGTCTTACCCTGCTGACCCACTATCATCTTTGTTGCCCTCCTCTGGACCTTCTCCACAAGGTTAATGTCCTTTTTGAGGTGTGGGCACCAGTACTGAACTCCATACTATAGTTATGGCCTCACCAGTGACCTGTACAAGAGTAGTATAACATTCTCTCTCCTACTACCGATCCATCTAGCTATGCATCCCAGCCTCATGTTTTCCCTTCATGCCAATCATGTCAACAGTATGACTATATACAGCTTCAAACAAAGGGATGCCAGTATCTCTTACAGTTTCACACAAATATTCATGGAGTAATAGATAGCTAGATGGCTAGATGGCTAGATAGCTAGGTAGATAGGTAGATAGATAGATAGATAGATAGATAGATAGATAGATAGATAGATAGATAGATAGATAGATAGATAGATAATTTATTTATAAAATGCCCCTTCCCGGTGGCTCAGAGCACTGTACAATGCATAAAATGTAATACAATGATAAAATATTTGTCTTAGCATACATAAAATCACCATATTACAGAGCATAAACATAGTTCAAATACTAATCATGATATTAATAGATAAAAGGACAGTCTATAACACATGAGCATTACATGGTCTAGCAAGTTAAATGCTTCTTCAAATAAAAATGTCTTGAGCCCACTCTAAAAGGCTTCCTCCGAGGGGACCCTCACTAAGGTACCCCGCAAATGAGTTCCACAGGGCAGGCACAGCAACAGAGAAAGCATGATCTCCCAAAAGCCACAACCTTGCCCTGGTAACCACCAAGAGGCCACCCTTAGAGGAACAAAGAGAATGACACAGGCAGTGAGAAGCCAGAAGGTTTTGCAGATAATCTGGTCCCCGAACATGTAGGGCTTTATAGGTCAGTAATCCAACCCTGAAGGCATTCCTCCACCTCATCAGCAGCCAGTGCAGCCTGCAGAGAACTGGTGTACAGTAATATGTTCAGATCTAGATTCACCCATCAGTAGCTTGGCCATGGTGTTCTGCACCAGCTGCAGATGGCAGAGGTTGCTTTCTGAAAGCCCCAGGTACAAGGCATTATAATAGTCCAACCTTGACATGACAAAGGCATGTATCAGGGTGGAAAGGTCATCAGGTAGTACTAGGGAATGGATCCAGACGATGTTTCTTTGATGATAAAAAACACTCTGAATGATGGCCAACATCATCATCATGTACCATTACCCAGATCCCTAACCCGTGTAGAGGGGTTCAGGGAGGAGCCACCCAGTCTAGGACCCAGGTCACTCCCCATCACCCCTCAACCTTGCTGATGGCCTGGCCAGGTGGCAGTACAGATGGAAACACACACATTGGGAGGGGGCTACCACTGGATATCTGGCACATATACACAACACAGCATGCCTGTACACTTTCACCATTGCATGTGGCACCCATTGGGGGAAAACAAGAAAGGCCAGGCTTCTCTATGCCTGTAGCCCACCACACACATATATTTCAATAACTGCAAGATATGCAAGGGGCAGGAAAAGACAGAAACAGCAAGCGAATTCAGAGAGAAAGCCTGAGGCAGAGAATTGCGAGACTGTCAGAGTGATCAGTTCCTAGGTCTCACAAGAACATTTGACTGCACAACCAGACAGACAAGAGACAGAAAAGGAGAGGATAGAACAGATCTTGGACTCTTTCTGCATAATAAATAGAACAGGGCCTCATTCAGCCCTATCATAGGGCAGAGCAATCAGCAACATTGATGACATCATTTCTGCATAGCATCGTCCTTGAGACACACTGCTTTACCCACCCCCCCAAGTTGTATGTCCCACTTGCTACATTCAATACTAATCCTATATGCTGGCCAGTAGCACTGCCCCTTGCTTCCCTGGCAATCAGAATTCGGGAACAACTGTGGATCATCAGGGGTTGGCCAAGGGAGGAAGGGTTGAACAAGGGTTGAACATCCCAGGGACTGCTCTCTTTCCTCAGGGATGGGAAGACAAGCCTCCCACCATGAGACTGCCACCTAGTGGAGATCAGATGGCAGCACAGATGGGAGCACACACAGAGGGAGGGAGGGACTGCCACAGGATGTCTGGTACATATACTGGCCACAGCATGCATGTGCGCTTTCACCATTGCATGTGGCACCCCTTGGGGAAAAACAGAAAAGGCCAGGCTGCTCCATGCCAGCAGCCCCCAACACACAGGCTCTCGCACAACCAATATGGCTAGCCACCAATCTTAGACTCTCCTGGGTAAGGGGTGGATATCTGGTAAGTCCATGAGAAGGTCAGTGAAGGGGCTGGAAAGGTGCCTTCAGGCAGGCCTAGTGCAAGGAAAAAAGCTTTATTAAAAAAAATAATGATGCTACAACTTTCTAGGGTGAGGAGGCTATGGAAGGGGAGGAACTGAGTTAGTCAGGATGTGGATTACTAAGGACCACCCAAAATCATGGAGCAGGGTAAGAAGGTGGATCCTCTCCTAAAATAATATTTTGGAGAATTGAAAGTCAGGCTGGGGAAGGGGTACAAATGAGAAGACATAATTTGCCCCTGACATAGTGCCATGAGCCAGTATACAGTTCATTCAACAAAAAAAAGGTGTGTGTGTGTGTGTTGCATGCACATGCACATAGGAGAGTGGAAAATAGGTGAAAGGAAGGAAATACAGTGTCTGGAATTAGCAGTGGCCTCCTGGTTAGGGCTAGAGGACTTTTATCTCATGTTGTTGGGCCCCAGGTATGAATACTGACTCCTGTGTGTGTGGGATCGGCAAGTATAAAAAATAAATAATTTTTTTTTTTTTTTTTTAAATCTGCTTATTGCACTCGGTAGATAAGACAAAACAATTACAGTATAGTTGCAGCAGATGCAGTACAGGTACATTTGTATCAACCGTACCGGATATTAATGTGTTGACAGGGCTGTTCATCAACTATGCATTGTCCCTAGACATAAGATAGGCCAATTTCTAAGTCAAGCAAGGGAAAAGCAGTTCTAACTAGTATGACAGTGTACAGATTTGTCTACTAGGCTCTTAGGCAATATGTCTGTGCATCCTTACTAAGAGTTTTATACTTTGTGGAGCTCTCGTGTCTACAAATTTATTGCAATATAATCTAGACTATTTTCTAATGAACACCAACATTTTTTAAAGCAATTAACTGATTTAAAACTTTATATTGTATAGTGGAGTGTCATTCTGTATAGAATTCCATCCCTTTCAAAATGCTGTTGTACCACAGTTCAAAGGTCATGGAATGTAATTCTACCCTACTGTGGTACAACAGCATTCTAGAACCTCTAGAGACTGCATGAGTCAGTTTCATTTTGAAAGCAAAAGAACTCACACATATTTCACACAATACCATACACTATAAAGAATACTGGATGGGCAACTATGCACAACCAGTGCGTTCTGCCACAGAGGGGTTCTGAGTCCCCCTGACCTCGAACACACTTTAGTCTCATACATCTGGGGAGGCTGTTCACCCATCATGCCACTGTAGGGGCATACTGCCTTAGTCAAAGCATGGCACTAACTCTCTTGGGCACCTCTATTGCCATCCCCAGAGGTGATTGGAAAGATGTGTAGTAGTGGTGCTCTCCTGAAAGAGTGTCCTAACAGGATACACCTGGGTCCAAGGGAATTTGGGCCTGGAGAGCCATAGAGAAAACTCCCACCACTCTCCACCTCCAAAGGACTGAATTTGGGGGCACGACTAACTAAGGTAAAGAAAGCTCCTCATTAACATTTTATAAATGGGACACAGGTCTGATTTTTGAGAATCTATTTTATGTTCCTTCTAAGGACTGAAATAGGTCTGCATTAAGAAATTATAGTAGTATAGCAGTGCTTCCCCTATTGGAGAACCAGTGGGAACAGCAAGTGGCCCACCATTCAGGCTACCTTATCTGTGCCTGTCTTGTAAATACACACAAAAAAAAGTGAAATGGGTATGTGGTATGTCTGTTATGCTGTGAAAGTCTTTGAACATACCATCTTCAAACAGGCTGTCATGGATCTCAGCCTTCTGGCTCTCCAGCTCAGGAGTGACTGCCAGACACTGTGTGTGTGGGGAAGCCCCCTGACCACAGATCCTTCAGGATGTCTTAAGTCAGGAGATGGCCCTGGAGGGTGTCCTGTCATCCTGTGGCTGTCCTCTCATGCCCTTGCCAGGGCTCTGGTGAATAGATTAGGGAGGTATGCAATTATGCATCGATAGTGGGAAGGAGCTAGTAGAAAAGGGATCAGTGGGCCCTATACAGTGTCTTCCTCATCTGTACTTAGGCTGGTGGTGATTCCTCCTTATGTCACTGAGAAAGACCAGTTTGGCTTCCAGGTAATAGGTCCATAAATCTGGCAGGCTCAGCCCCCCCCCCCCCAAAGAGGAATGCTGGGTCAAAATCTCCCTTTTAATGCAAACTATATTAATTGGCCAGAGGAAGGAAAAAAATCACTCTTCTTAAGCCCCTGAAGAAAACATTTGGGACACATATGGATAATACCTGGAACAAATACAAGACCTTGGGCAGAAAGCACATCTTAATCATGTTACCCTGGCTGATCCATGTCAATGCTAGAGATCGCTACCTTTCGCAGTCCATTCTGATTTTCTGCGAATGGGGTGAAAGTCTGTCTTCTAAACGCTAGAGATATTTTTTATAAGAAAGATCCCAGGTATTTGATATGTGTTGCTGGGCTGAGCTGAACCCCTGCTACCTGGATACCATTCTCCATCTCCATTATCATGAATTCATATTTATTCCAGCCAATCATGTGCCCCAGAATAGGACCATATATGATAAAAAGAGCTGTGAGAGCTGGCACGACTGCCTTTGGGTCCTTCATGTGTAGCAGTATGTCATCTGTAATAAGTAAGATAGTATGGGTCCTCTCCACCACCTCCAGGCCCTGGATGTAAGGGTGGTTATGAACTACAATTTCCAGTGACTCCACTGTCTAGACATATAGAAGGGGAGAGAGGGGACACTCCCAGCATGCATCTCTGGACAAACTAAAGGGGTAAGAGATGTTTTTGTTGGTTAAAGCAGCAGTACTACGAAAAAAATTGTGCTTTTTTGACAGTTTATTCCCTGTGCTCTGCTGATCATATACCTGGTACTCTTTCCCACTAACATTGTAACATCACTGAGTAATTTGCTCAGTTGTCCTTTGCTTATTTTTACATTTCTGCTACCAAGCATGTTGCACTGGAACCCCCTCTGCTGCCAACTGCACATGTGTATGACTTGCAGGGACATCAAGAATGGTCAGCAGAGGGTTCCACTGCTGTAGTCAAAAGACATGATGCGACCTGAAGGAAAGGTGCAGCTGAAAATTAGTCAGCCGCCTTATTTAGTGATAGGATAGAATATGGCAGTGTCAGTGTCTCAGTAGGTAGCACACTCGCCTCTGAGGCCAGGAGATCAGAGGGCTGTGGGTTCAGTTCCCACATCTGGCACTTGGGTTAATATCTCAGTACTGACACTGAAGTGCAGAATGAGAGGGGTGCTGCACTGCTGAGTTGCCATCTTTCAGATGAGATGTTAAACCGAGGTCCCATCTGCCTGGATTGGTGGTAGTTCAGGTGGATGTTAAAGATCCCATGGCATTTATTGAAAAGAGTAGGGGAATTTTTTATTATAACAGCATCAGAAACAAATAACAACAACAGTGTTAATGCACACCTAACAATACATTGACCAGAAAAAACAAAAAAAAGGAACTTAAAACATCAAGCAGGCACATGAAGGATACAAAAAAAATAAATTAACAGTGGTCAATTTACATAAAAGAAATAGACTGTGGGTGCATAAGTTCTCATATTTCCATCTTCAAGTAATAGTCGAAAAGAATTACATCATCGCCCTAAACTATTTATATTTAATGAAAAAAGTCAAACCACGTCACCAAAACCTAACCCGTTTGGTGGATGCAAACTTATATCTGTAAGATATACCCTCTCCATAGCCCTTGAATTAACAAATTCACAGTTTCATATGACATTTGTCTCTGATATAGAACCCATTGACAGCGGGCCTGCCATAAATAATAAATCAATGCACAACATAAAATGTTCAATGTATCAATACAATAGCTCTTTTGTAACTGAGCAAATTTCCCCAAAACCAGGATATCATAATTAAGGTTACATAACCACTTCATATTCCATGTCTTCGCCAAGAATTTCCAAAGAGAATTGGCAAAATTACAATCGAAGAAAAAATGTTCCATTGTTTCTTCTTTATCAATACAACCCAGATAAGGACAATTCCGTTCAGTTTTTGCTTTATATTTAGCATTGCCCCTCACCTTCAACCTTCCATAACAGGTCAGCCATATCACTTCCCACATATAAATTGGTAATCTTAAATTGTTTAACCGATGCAAGACCAATTGTATGTCTCCAGATGGACAATTTTTAAAAGCCGGTTCTGTAGGATAAAGCTCTGACATAACTTTAGCATATAGGCGTCTCCTATACCGTCCGTATCGTGAGTGCGACAATTTCCACGAAATAATCTCTTAACAATAGGAAGAAATAAACTTGGTATGAATAGGGTGGGATCGGTTTGGAGGATCAATCGTCCAAACGAAGATATCTGAATAACATGGTTTGCAAGAGAAGACTGTCACTTGTAGACGTCTCCGTCCATCCGTCTTTAAAATTAAATGCTATAAACAAGGTAGAAAAAAAAATAACAGGGTCAATCATCCCCAACCCAACCTGGGCCTTTGCCAAATAAGTGTAATGTCGTTTAATGGGATTAAGTCTATTACCCCACACCATCTGAAAAAACAGACTATACAATTTGGTCTCCAGAGTTATGGGAAGTGGAAAAATATGTGCAATAAATAATAAAACAGGGACCACGAACTTCTTTAATATTACAATCCTCTTAATTTTAGACAACTTCCAACGTTTCCATATATTAATTTTATGTTCCACTATTGTCAAACCTGTTTCCCAATTAAGACTAGATGAATTTTGGGAGCCATACCATAAACCTAAAATCTTAATAGGGTCTGAAGAAATTTTCAAACCGTGAACTACTACAGACTCAGGGAGATTAACCCCAATAAACAAACCCTGGCTTTTAGCAGTATTCAATTGTGCATTGGAAATCCTTGCAAATTTCTCCAAACAATCCAAAAACACCGGTACCGCATGATTATGAGTAAAGAATAAGCACAAATCGTCCGCATATGCCTGGACCCTGACTTCCTGCACCAAAGGCGGGGCCGTAATTCCTTCCCAGAATGATATTTGTGACAAATACTGAACTAATACATCAATCGCATAAACGTATAATAATGGGCTAAGTGGGCATCCTTGTCGTACCCCTGTAGTAACATGGAATCCGTCTCCAAGCTGAAATTGAACGACCGGAAATGTCGAGGATCTCCCATATATTGCTTTGATCCAATTAACAAATTTTTTCGGTACTCCGTAATGTTGCTACACTAAAAACAGAAAGGGATGGTACACCCTATCAAACGCTTTCCGTTGACCTACCAACACGATGCAACCTGATAATTTCTGTATATTAATGTATTCAATCCAATCCCTAATTACCATATGAGCTTGAAATATAGTTTTCCCTTGTATTTCACAATATTGGTTGGGAGATACAACCAATCGTGCCATTTCTTTTAACCTTGTATTAAGAATGCCTACCAATAATTTGTAATCGGAATTCAATAAGGTAATAGGTCTCCAAATTTCCAACAAAAAACTATCACCGATTTTAAACAAAAAAATCAGTATCCCTTCAGTAAACCATTGAGGGAAGTTTTCTACGTCTAAAAGGAAACTAAATATTAATTCTAACCCCACTGCGAATTCGTCTGGAAATATTTTATACAATTCTATTGTAAGGCCATCCATCCCCGGGGAAGTGCCAGTTTCGTTTTTTTAATTGCTTCTATGATTTCCAATTTAGTGATAGGTTCAATTAAGGGTCCACCCTGTACCCCAACATTTGAGATTTTAATGTTCTTCAAGAAATCTCATAACTCAAAAGGATGTGGAGGAAATGTAGGTTCATGAGAGATGACAAACTGTTTGATTAAAGACTGTAGGCCAACTGGATCCGTAATAATAGTCCCATCTGCCTTTTTTAATGCGACAATCGAAGTTTTTTTCTTATATGCTTTAAAGGCTTTATAAGGATCCCCAGCTGGGCTCTTTTTATCCCCATACAAATATAAAGCTTGTAGGGTACTAGCTCTATCATATTGCCATTCCTTAAGTTGTGATTTAGTTTGATCTATTAAAAGTAAATCCTTATTATTGGAAGTGTTAGCTGAGGAGATCAAGGTGTATAACTGCTGTTGTAATGATAAATATCTAAGGAACTTCTCATTCCCTTTAGTGCGCCCTATATTCTTAAAAAATGTACCAAAATCATGTTTAGAATCTACCCACCAGTCTCCCAAATAATCGTACAAAAAAGCCACATATAACCTTGCATGTAGTAAAACTTCAAATTTGGCCATTATCTCAGGACAGTCTAATAAAGATGCGTTCAATTTCCACCTGGGTCTTTTCTTGGGAGGGAGGTGGTCGGTTCCAATGATGCGTTGTAGCAGTAAATGGTCAGAAAATGAAACCAGAAATGATGAAAATGTAAAGGCCAAATTATCCGATAAGAATATATAATCGATAGTAGACGTATATAGATTTTTTCTATAAGTAAAACTCAACCCACCTTGCTGTTGGTTATGTACATCAACAAGGCCAGAAGAGTGTATCAACTCCGTCAATGCATTGGAGTCACAATAAATCTTTTTGTTCCTTTCTGGAACCTTTGCACCAAGTTTATGTTTTATTTCACAATTGAAATCCCCACAAAGAAAAATGGAATGTGTAGTGCACAAAAAAGGTTTAATCTTTCGGAATAGCTCTACCCTTTCTGCTTTAATTTGTGAGCAATAAACATTTATAAATCTACATGCCACAGTATCCAGAACCCCATCCAGGATCATTAATCTACCCGGTATTATGTCCATCAATTTAATTAAGGAAAATCTGAAGGAGTTGAACAGAAATCCAATTCCATCAGCCGTTTGCTGACCGAACGACCAGTATGATGGGCCCCAACACCATTCTTTCTGGAAAAATCTTGCTTGATCAAGTGAGTGCATCCATGTTTCTTGTAAAAGGCAAATGTCAAAAGCTTGAAAATGAATATAATCATAAATTATACTACGTCTCTTAAAGTTCAACAAACTATGAACATTTACTGATCCTAATTTAATTACCATTAGCAAAGGCCCATCCCCAATCAGCCATCTTTTTTCCTCCTTTTTTTCTTCTTTCCCTTATACCCTTCCTGAGGACGTGATGGAGATGGCGGGCTATCTGGAACTGACTGGGAATCTAACTCTAGGCCATCCATTTCTGATTCCCACCAAGAGGTAGCCAAGACTGCAAAGGGGTTATTGGATTCCATCTCCAACGGACTTGTCCCAGAACTAGCTTTGGTGTTCCTGGAGGAACGCCGTACAGGGATCAAAATCGCAGGTTTCACAACTTTCTCGACCCCTATACTAATCGGGGTGATGTGACCCTCCAAACCTACCTCCGGAACATCCCGAAGAGAGTCTTCTGGAACCTCTTTTTGCTTTATACCATCAGAACCCTTATTCTCTAATCCCCCATGCCCCACCACGGTGACACCCTCAGAAACTTCTGGCTGAACAATTTTATCCTGAGCTGTTTGAATTAGTAATTCCGGGCTTCCTGTTACAGATTTATTTCTTGCTGCCCAAACACAGTCTGAAAAAGTATGTCCCATCCCATCACATAAATCACAGTTCGTAAGATTCGTATATTGAAACGTCCCATGGCCCACCTCCCCACAATTATCACACTGTGGTTTATCACATGAGCTTGACAAATGTGTCCTCACCCCACATCTATAACATGCCCTAGGCTGACCCGCATAGAAACACACCCCTCTATCCCTCCCCAGAAGGAAGTAATTCGGGATATACACTATCCCCTGGTCCGTTTGTCGTAGTTTGACCTTAAATTTCCAACCTCCAGTCCAAAATTGCTCCGAGTCCAAAATGGCCTCCGGAGCACCCAAGACATCACATTTTTGGGCAAGCCAGTAAGAAATGTCATCCACGTGGACACCCTCATTTCAAAACATGACCGTTACAAACCTTATTAAAGGTTTCGTTCAGGGAATAACAAAAAAAGGTTTCCAGATGGGTGAAAACTTGACCTGATTATACCTTTCCCAAAACAAATCTAGTGCAGATGCAGAATGAAAACTAACGTCAAAATTATCCTCCCCGATATATTGATGAATGCAAATACCTCCCGAGGGGACAAGTGTAAAGAATCCTTCAATAACTGCTTGCCCACATACACTCTGTCAGGTCTAATGTCCATTCCCCCTTTATATCGTATGTGGACCGCATTTCTGCGAGGGGTCGCCTCCTTTTTCTGTGAGGAAAATAAATCAGACATAAGAGGACGTCTAACATTGGGAAGTGCTTCTGTGCCAGCCCCCGGTGTCTCCAACCCTACCTCCAGAGTAAGGTCAGGACCACATCCAGGAATCCCCTTAGCTTCTGGAATAGGAACTGCTCCCTGTACCTCACTCCCCACATCACTTCCCAATACATTTGTAACCACAGGTAAAACAGGTTGCCAGCCAGGCACATTTTGTGAAAATTTAGCTTAGGATCCAGTCCTGGGTGGGATGCCATGAACCTTCATTCAAAAGTCCAGCCAGCGTCCTGCAGGCCCTTTCAGGTGACCAAATCTCAGGCTCTGAGGCCTTTGCACAGTCGTTTAATACTGGCACCCTCTCAATATGCTGACAAGATTCAGTCACTAGTCCCTTACTTGAAATAGGGCAATCAATATTGCGTTTGGCAAATACCATCGCCGCCCGCTTCTCCTTCCCTTCTTCCCCAGATCTCTCCTTACCAGTCACCAAACGTTTCGTGAAGGTGAATTCTGACACCCCCTCCTGATGATTCGGGTCTGTCTGGAAGATACAAGGGTTTGCTTCCACACACCGTGCCTCCGACCCCTGAAAAACAAATCCAGAATCCTTTGTTAAAGCTCTAGAGCTTACTCCAGACCTACTGCCACTGGAAAGAACTTCCGCACTACTCAAATCGACTACAGCGGTCTTAGACGTTCCGTCGCATCCTGAGCACATCATACCGACGACAGACTTCAAACCAGGAACTATTGCTGGCACAGCATCGCCGACTACCTCCATCGATGTTTCCATTCGGTCCTCACAGAGTCCAGACTGCTCTTCTTGGTCCTCAGGTGCAGAATTTCTTCTCCTCGGTATCTCAACCTCGCCCACCTCGTGAACAGGAGAAGTAGTGGCTGAAACTGACTCCCATTTGGAAATCTCCTCCTGCACTCTCGCTTGTTCATGTCACAAAGCTGCCAATTTTTCAGAAGCCCCCTGAATCAGGTGAGGACACTCAAAGGCAACAGTACTTGATGAATGAATATGATCCACGATGGATAGATCTTCTGGATAATTACCCGTAGCTTCATTAGTAGAAAGTCCCATCGGGACCGGTACAGACAGCACCTGTACATTTCTCTCACTCTCTTTCTCCATTCTAGCAGGATCCAGTCCTCCCACTGCTCCACCGTCCATCCTCTCCCAGAGCAGACCTCAACTGACGCAGCAAGACATGCTGCTAGCCCTCTACTGGCCACAGAGTGCCAGCAGAGTAGGAGAATTTCCCCGGTGTCCTGGCCAAATTTCCCTCATTCACTATAAATGCTACCAACAGCTTAATCTGGTTCAAGGTCAGTTGGCATTCATCTGTATCCCCCTCCCCCGGGTCGTGCCTGAAAATAGGCAGGATTTGTCTAGTACACTTACCCGGTCAACAAAAACTAAATTAAAAAAAAAATAAAATAAAATACAAAAAATTTATTGTAGCCCCAACAACAATTCAATTGCAAATATCTAAAAAACTAAAGATGACTGAAAAAAAAAATATTTACTGGTATGGAAACTGGAACTTCGACTGCATGCTTACAGCCAAAATGTAGAATTTTGATAGATCACTTCCTGATTTGGTAGTTCTGCTGCTTTAAGTGCTGGGTTTTTGGTTACTTATATAAGGTTGAGATCCAGGACAGAATCTGGAGTACTGTTTCCAGTTCTGGAGGCCACATCGCTGTAAGGACATTGACAGGGTAGAGGCAGTTCAGAGAAGGGCAACAAAAATGGTGCAGGGTCTGCACCAAAAGTCATATGAGGAGAGACTGGAGGACCTGAATATGTATACCCTGGAGGAGGAGAGAGAGAGAGTGAGAAAGGAGGTATATGATAGAGACCTTCAAATATCTCAAGAACATAAGAAAGGCACAGGAGGGTAGCATCTTTCAGAAAAATATATGTTCAAGAACGAGGGGACATGAGATGAGGATGGAAGGGGTACAATAAGGGGTAACATGAGAAAGTGTTTCTTAAAAAAAGGGTGGTGAGTGCATTGAACAGCCTCCCAGTGGAAGTGGTGGGGGCTAACTTGCTAGGGGAATTCAAAAATGCATGGGATAGGCATAGGGGAACCTTAGTGATAGGACAGAAAATAAAGTTGGAGATCAAGTAGAGGCTGTGGTTTTTGCAGCAGGTAGAGAAAATGGGTAGACTGGTGGTCCTTAACTGCAACAATTTCTATGTTTCCATGTTTCCTTTATATTCATAAAAAAAATTTTTTTTTAAATTCAGAAAACTTTACTGAACTTGGAGAAAAGCAAAATACAGGAACGATAAGGTTAATTGAACATATAACTGCAAAAGATATGATTAGTCAATAAAAAGACCTTCTTTTTTCCCTAACCACTTCCCTAACCCTCCCTGAGAACTATGGTGGTCTCTTAAACCTATGTCCCTTTGTCACTGTTTTTATGCATGTCTTTGACACCTCAAGGATAGCTCCCTTTATTGTCTTCCATCTCTCCTCTTCCCTGTCTATGCCCTCCACCCCTGCTAACTTTTCTCTGACCAGTCCCCTCAATGTATCGAAGTCTGCCCTTCTAAAGTCAATGACTTCAGTTCTCAGTTGTGACTTTCCAGACCCGAGGGCCAGTTCAGAACACATGAAGTTGTGGACGCTGTTCCCTACTGGTTCCCCTACTCCCACACACCCACTGTTTCTGTGTTAGTGAGCTCTATTTCAGGGACTGGAGACTGCATGGTGGTTTCCTTAACTAGCTGCACCAGTACACAGTCCAGGAAGGAGTCTAACAATGCCTGACTCCTGTTACTTTGGCCACTGGGATCTCCCACTCGATGGGAGCCACCGGGTCCCTATATGTGGAGACATTTTGAGACACCATAATAGGCTGTTTCCAACTGCTTGATCATAATTTCAAGGGCATTTATCTTCTTCCCTTCCACCTAATTACGATGCACAGAGAGGAGATCCCAAATCCTCAGAAGAAAGCTTTTGTGGCCTCCCATTTGGTTCTATGGATGTTTCCCTAGGTTTGCTGTGTTGAAGAAAAAGTCTTATTTCAGATTCCATGTTTTCTGACATCATTATTTACAAGGAGACAAGAGTCAAGCCTCCATGCAGGGGTGGATCCCGGCCTTACAACACAAAGGACAAAGGAGCATGGTCTGAGTGTAATATCAGACCATAAGAGGAGTCCGATACTATACCTTTCAATGAATTGTAAACAAAGCCCAGGTTCACTCAGGTGTGTATTTTATGAGCATGATGATAGAAAGAGAATTAACTTTTTGTGAAGTGGGCCAGATTTCAAACTTCCCTAAGCTGGCACTCCCTAGACAAAATTCTCAGGACTCCTGAGTTATAGAGAAGGAATGTGTGGATTGGGTGGAGTGGTCCAGTATCGAGTCCCATGGGGTATACAACCCCCCCCCCATATCACCAGTGGATGGTGGTAGGTTGCAAGAGTCACTGGCAGGTGGTGGTATGAGGGCAGTCATAGTTAGGCCCTTAGGCCAAAAAAAGGGTGAAGGTTTCTGTGTTTCCTCTAGCACCTAGTATTAGGAACCACCCCTGGACATCAGCTTGCCTATGATTAATATTAACATCCAGTCCTGGACAGGACCTGAAAACTGTCCATGTCACCACAGATGTGAAAGGTGCCATTTCAAGTGTACCTTCCCAAATGAATTCCAATTTGTCTGACTCCTCCCAAGTCAAGTGGGTTTTGGGTTTCCTGGAGGGATAGGATGCCACCCCCCTTCCCCCAGCTTTTTGAAGGTTGCCAAGATTTTTTATTACTCTTTTCAGCCCGTTCATGGTCCAAAAACACATTTTTAAGTCACCTGCCATGGCAGTTTATACACACATACAAACACACACACACACACGCACACGTACACACACCTGCATCTGGTATTAACAGAGTGTCTACTACAGTACAACTTTTTTTTTTAAACTATCCCAGCTTAACTTAGTCCCCTCCCCACTAGGGCTGTACGAACACCTTTTCTGAATATTCTGCTCAATATTTGGTATTTGGGTCCTGTGTATTCGGTATTGGGGTAGAAAAGGTGTTATTTTTAGGAATGCTTCTAAAAGCCCTTTAATGCATGATTAAACTCTCTTCTGATGTGGTGTTCCACCAACACTTCAACAACCCACACAGAGCTGGCATGGCAGGCATGAGAAATGTTTATTTTGGACATAATGCCAGTATGCCATCACCAGATAAAATACAAGAAGCATGCCTGTCATGGCAAGTTGGAGAGATTTTTCTTTTGGGAAGAATGCTACCACCATATTAAGTACATGAAGCATGCCTGTCATGGTGAGCAACAAACATTTTTCCTTTGGGCATAATGCCACCAGCAGATTAAATATGTGAAGCATGCCTGGCATGGCAAGCAGTCGAGCAGGAGATATATTTATTTCATCTAGTACACAAGCAGCACAAGTACAGCATTTGGGTGGCATGATGGGGTAGTAGTAATGTTCATAGCCACTGGGGAACTAGATGGTGGGGCTTTATCCATGGGCATAGCAGTCAACACAGTGACAGTGACTGCAGTGGTTACATTACTAGCAGGTAGTACAGTGTCAGTGGAGGCACTTGTTACAGAAGTGGTGATGGTTGTAGTGGTAGTCACAGTGACTGGGGCAGCAAAAGTGGTACTGGTGGCACTAGTTAATGCAACTGTGGTACATATGGTGGTAGGGAGTGCACTGGCTAAGGGTATAACATCTATGGTAGTAGCTGAGGGAAGACTCCTGATAGTGGCTGCTACTTCCACAATAGGTGCCCTACTGAGCGGTAATGTCCTCCTACTACTACTACTCCCATAGAAGGACTGGGCAGCAAATCGGTGGCTGGTACTGGTGGTGACAGTGCTAACTGTGTTGCAACTAGAGCTACTTTCCCCACTCCCACTGCTACCACAGCATAAAGGCTTGTTAGATGAGAAAAGTATCTTCGAATCACCAAATACATCCAGGTGAATGTCTCTCACCCTCTCTATCACTACTTGGTACAGGCAGTGCAGAGGACTTGCTGGGTTGGGAACCAAGTTCTTTTATGGAGTACTGTTATCAGACCTGATAAATGACACTGCTGGTTGTTGTGAGACTGGGAATTGATGTACGTTAATTAAAACAGCAAGATATTGTATACATTAGTACAGTGCCTCTGTGTGTGTCTGTGTCTGTGTCTGTGTGTGTGTGTGTGTGTGTGTGTGTGTGTGTCTGTCTGTGCTTGTGTGTGTCTGTGTGTGTGTGTGTGTGTGTGTGTGTGTGTGCATGTGTGCGCGCAACTCTGTTAATATGCTGCTTGTGGAACTGTGAAAGAACAATACCACCCCGGACAAAAATTAAACACAATTCAATTCACCATACCACAAAAGTAGTAAATAAATAAAAAAGCAAAGCTTTGAAACTACTAGGAACAGTCAGTTGATAAATTCCCCTGTACTAGAACATGAAACTGAGCCCACAAGCAGAACCATACAACAGGCACAAGACACACAATAATTCACTGTGTCACATCTGACACACTGAAAAATGGCAGCAGTTTAAAAGAAAAAGAAAATATGTGTAGACAGCCATATACATGTAGGATGCAGCCTCACACCAAAACAAATATTGCACATACACTGGCTGCACAATGTGCACTGTGAGCTGTTGGAAGGGGGAGTCTGCTGACACTCTTCTCAGCCAGGGAACTGAGACCAGAGCAAATTGATGAACAGGGAAAATTCAGTGAGTCAAGCCTGACCCACTGAAAGAAACTGCTGCACTTTTAGAACACAAAATAATGCATTCACACAGCCATGCACACATAGAATTCAATGCAACCTCACAACAATACTATGTGCACAAACAGTGGAAGGGTACATATTTGGTGAGATGCAGGAGGCAGTTGACACCCTTTTTATGGCTGAGGGTGGAGCCTACAGCCATCTTAGAAACATAGAAACATAGACTTTGACGGCAGATAAGGACCACTTGACCCACCTAGTCTGCCCATTTCCCAACCTATTGGATAACCTGCAGGTCCTAGTTAACCAACAACCTACTTCTTCCTACCCCCCACAAGGTTTGCCTTATGTCTGTTCCATGCATTCTTGAATCCCCCACTGTTTTTGATCCCACAACCTCCTCAGGCATCCACCACCCTCTCTATGAAAAAATACTTCCTCACATTTCCTCTAAGCCATCCCCCCTCTATTTTCAAATTGTGTCCCCTTGTTATGCACATCACTTTTTCTGAAAGATGCTACCCTCTTGGACTTTGTTGATTCCATTGAGGTACTTGAAATTTTCTATCATGTCCCCCTCTCCCTCCTTTCCTCAAGGGTATATATATTAAGCTCCTTTAGTCTCTCTCTTCGTATTGCTTCTGTTGCAGACCTTGTACCATTTTAGTTGCCCTCCTCTGGACTGCCTCCATGCTGCCTATGTCTTTGTGGAAATGGGGTCTCCAGAACTGCACACAGTACTCCAGATGGGGTCTCACCAACTGTCTGTACAGAGGAATAACAACTTCATGTTTTCTACTGGTGATGTCTCTCCCTATATGTCCCAGTATCCCCTCAGCCTTCCTTACTGTCTTATCACATTGCTTGCTTACCTTTAGGTCATCTGATATGACTACTGAAGTCCCATTCCATTTTTGTTGTTGTTAATACCCCCCCCCCATTGCGTACTCTTCTTCTGGGTTTTTGTTTCCCAGGTGCATTACTTTCACTTTTTTGCATTGAATCTAAGCTGCCATACTTTTGACCATTCCTTCAACCTTGCCAAGTTCCTTCTCAACCTTTCCACCACACCCTCCTGTGTGTAGCAACCCTGTAGCAGATCTTTGTGTCATGTGCAAAGAGGCATACTTTTCCTTCCAACCCCTTTGCAATGTCACTCATAAAGACATTAAAAAGGACTGGACCCAGTACTGAACCCTACGGTACCTCACTAGTAACCCCCCCGTCTTTGGAGTGGACTCCATTTCCTATTACCCAGGCTCTGGGACCCACTCCCAGGCTCGCTAATTTGTTTATTGCTCTTTTGTATGGGACTGTATCAAATGCCTTGATAAAGTCTAGGTAGACCATGTCCACAGCCCCTCCATGGTCTACTGTTTTGGTCACCCATCTTGCTATCTGTAGCTGGAAAAATGGAGTATCGTAGAAAACATTATTGGAGTTTTCAATATATCCTTCCACATCTACTATTCACTATGCCAACTGAAATAAAATACTCCCTTTTTTCTGTTTAGAATGTTGGAAACATACAGTAACTCCAAGCTGCTTATCAGATGGCCATTAGGAAACTGAAACAGCCTGTTAAATATTGGTTGCCTATTAAACTGGAGATTTGTTTACCCTCTTTGAAATGCAAAAACTTGCACATTTAAATACTTAGCATTTAAACATTTTCTTGCTACCAGCTTCAGTTGGGCAGGTATTGTCTTTCAAGAAAGAGTCATACCTCATAAATGTCACTCTTTCCCAGCAACACATCTAAAATGAGTTACACTGTTTTTTTAATCCCTTAAAACACTATCTGATGTGCATTGTCTCAGACATATGCCAGGTCTTTGAAGTATCTAGGCTGAATATATAGTAATCGGAAGGCATTTTTTACTATGCTTTTGGTGGAAAATTATTTTGAGCTACAGAAATACACACACACACAAACTGTACACACCATCCTCATGGCCACAACATTCTAAATAAGTACTGCAATTTAATGTTACAAAACAATAAAGAAGCTGTTTCCTCCACTGTGTGCAAGCTCATGGAGACCATACTAAAGGAAAGGTAGGTGGAATATCTACAGGAGCATGGTCTCCAGGATGAGAGGCAGAGGGGGAGATAGTGTCAAACAAATCTGATTGACTTATTTGACTGTGTCACTAAGAAAGTAGACAGAGTCCAAGTGGTGAACATCCTCTATCTTAATTTCAGCAAGGCCTTTGTCTCTGTGCCCCACAAAAGGTTGATCAGGAAGTTGGTGGATCTTGGAGTTGGCAAAAAGATGGCCAGATGGATGGAAAACTGAATTAGGGATAGAACCCAGAGGTTGGTTGTGGGGGGAGAGTTATCTGGCACCAGATAGGTAACCAATGGGGTGCCACAGGGCTCTGTGCTGGGCCGGGTTTGTTCAATGTCTTAATCATTGACATTGGGGATGGTATTAAAGGCAAAATGTGCCTATTCATGGATGGCATCACGCTCTGTGGGAGAGCGGACACAGCTGAAAGGGATACAGGACCTACAGGAAGAACTAGAAAGGTAGGAAGTGGTCCAGTGTCTGGCAGCTTGGCTTCAATGCCAAGAAATGCAAAGGTATGCATGTTGGAGCCAAGAATCCCTGGACAGAATACTACCAGGGTGGAGTCCAAGTGTCTGCATCAGAGGAGGAAAAGGACCTGGGAGTGATGATCAGTAGTGACCTGAAGCACTCCATGCAGTGCAAGAAAGCAACAGCAAAAGTAAACAAGATGCTGGGATGCATAGGTAGGGGGATCAGTAGTAGGAGAGAGGAGGTTATACTGCCCTTGTACAGGTCACTGGTAAGGCTGCATGTTGTGTATGGAGTTCAGTACTGGTGCACACACCTCAAAAAGGACATTAGTCTGCTGGAGAAGTTCCAGAAAAGGGCTACAAAGATGATAGCTGGTCAGCAGGGCAAGGCATATGAGAAGAGGTTGAGGGCAGTGCACATGTAGTCCCTGGAAGACAGGAGAGAGAGAGAGGGGACATGATTGGGACCTTCAAATACTTGAAAGGGATAAATAAGGTTGATGAGGAGTGTCTCTTTAAGCTGAGTGGCAACCCATAACACAAGGGGCACAGAGTTAAGCTGGAGGGTGAGAGATTTAGGAGGGAGGGCAGGAAGCACTTCTTCACAGAGAGAGAGGTGAATATTTGAATTCTTCTGGAAGAGGTCATCTTGTTGAAGACAGTGGGCAGCTTTAAGAGAGGCTGAGATAGGCATGGGGAAGGTAAGGATCAGCCAGTGCGGATGATGGGAGGAATGGGGAGGGAGGAGGGCAGGGACAGTAGCTCAAGCTGTGGACCGTGCAATATGAGCAGACCTGATAGACCAAATGGTCTTCTTCTGCTGTCTTCTTCATATGTTCATATGTCTGTGTGTTTGTTTATGTCAGTGAACACAGTGAAGTTCAGTTTACAGTAGATTTTCTTTAAATGCTTCTTACCCCATATTTTGTATCTTTGACAGCACAGTGGAGATGCTACATTTCTTTGTTATAGGGATCTTCATTTAGACATTTTTGCACTGTATTTACTCAGGATGTCCCAGATTAGATGTAATATCTTGTTTTCAGTGGGGTCATGATTTTACCATTTTTATAATGTGTTTATTCAGGGTAGCCTAGTCCAGATAAAAAATCTTGTTTTCAGTGTGCTCTAATTTTATGCAATGCAGCATAATATTGTGTAGATGTAGAGTTCCACTGAAAATAAGATACCATCTCTTCTGTGAAGTATCCAGGCTAAATATATAGCAATCAGCAGGCATATTCTAGGAAACACATTGTAAAAATGTGTAAAAGGAAGGCCACTTTGAAACTGCCTCTCAGCAGATCTGCATTGTGCAATTTCATTAGAAATAATGGGTAAGAGCTCTCCACAGCCATTTCAGCTCTGATCAGTTTGTTCAGTTGTGCAAGGAACATAGCCCAGAACCAGATGACAGAAAGCACACACACGCCCAAAACTCAAAGCTTTTCTTTTGCTTCACAAAAAAGTCATGCTGGATTTGTATGAAAGTGAAAACAGTGGGGGTGGAGATTTCAGCAAGCAACCCTCTCTATTACTGAGCCCAGAAACAATTCCCCAATAAATGTACACTATGTGTAAGACAGAAAAGTAAAGTCTGACTTTCCTGTCCAGAAAGAAGCCAATCTCTGCAAGAATGAATGTACTACAGCAAAAAGTAAATCACACTAGTCGTATGACTGAAAGCAGTGGGGGAGGGAGGGGTATCAGCAGACACACACACACACACACACACACACACACACACACACACACCTACCTCTACTGCTAGTCCCTGCAGCTGAACCCAGCAAGAACAAAAACCACAAAAAATGAAGTTAGAAAGAAAACATAATTTGTCTGATGTTAAATACTAACAAAACAAATCAAAACAAAAAAAAACACTGTTTTGTTAACAGAAAAACATTTTTGGGCAACATAAAGGTATCAGAAAGACAAGACACTGCAGACTAGAGCTATTTCTCAGACAACTGTCACCTATCCTCTACCATCTCACAGTGAGGAGATTGCATGGCATGCTGGTTGAGAGCTCCAGGAATAACCTCTGATTGGCCAGTGAAGCTCTGTGAGACTTTGGAATCTTATCCGTCAAATATTGTTTCCTGAATACCAACCGAATAGTGGGTTATTTGGGATGTCATTCCAAATTTTTGGGAAGTGTACTATTCACACTATCTGGGAAATAATATTTGATCCAGGCATAGCCTACTCTCCACCACCCCAAAATGGGTGGGTAACCCCTGAAACCAGAACTGTGTAAATCCCTTCCTCTTGCAACAGACCCCCATCCCAAGCCTCCCTCCCCCATCTCTGTCTTTCTCCCATAACAAGAATAAACATACAGTAGTGACCCACATTCTTTTAAGTGAAAAATCCCCCTTCCCCCAGATCTTCAAGGAACTTACATATCCGACTTGACTGGAAGAAAAAGCTTTGTTTCTAGGACCCTTTCACCTTTGTACTGTAACTACAAACTATAATGAATGAACTTGCTTAACCATCTTTTAAACCTTCTTATTCAAGGGTGGGCATAGAATCAAGTGACTCACTGAAAATCCTAATACACCTACACTTGAAAAATGTGAGCAGTCATCCAGTTCCACCATGGGCTGCTAGGGGATTGTGGACTGCTACCCTAGACCACTTGATATGTCCAATTATATGTCCCTGGTACAATCACCATACACTCAGACAGTCCTGATAGATTAGCACACAGTCAAGAATTCTCTAGGTAACTAGGTACTCACTGGTTCCTTGTGAAAAGTGTTGCAACAGTCAAGAAAGTTCTAGTTACCTACCTACCTTGTTTCACCTGGATTAGCCAGTTCAGGGAGGATTCAACTTGCTCATCATGGTGCCTGCAGGATTCTGCTGGTTGTTGTTATGAACTTGATGGGCACCTGGAAGGGCAGTCACAGTGATCACAAGGAGCAGCAAGCAGTGGAAAAAAGGTATTTTATGCTGTATCAGATGAAAAAGAAGCTGTTACATGTAGAGGAGAAACAATACTGCTGCAGGTCCACCAACCACCATGACCAATGCCCTAATCCGGACCTCATAGTATGGCAGTATAGGTGCAGGGACCCAAAAATAATGCAACCATATACACAATTTTAGACCATGTTTAAAGCAGTACAGGCATAAAATATATTCAAGACACAGTTTTGCCTGTAACATTTGCACTCCATGTTTGTTTCTTTAATACCAAGTGTCCCTATCATTCCTGTCTCTCATTGGGAGGCAATATAGTGCAGTGGTTTAAGGCTCTAAGCTACAAATGTGGAGACCTGGGTTTGAATCCAATGGCCCCCACTTGCACACTGTGTAACCCTGAGCAAGTCACTTAACTTTCTTGTGCTCCCAGGTCACACCTGGAAACAAGCTTTGGCTTAGTGTGCATTTCCTGGTTAAATAATTTTCCCTTTCCCTTTCCCCTTATTGTACCCCCCATTGGTACCCTCCCAGGTCTAAAAAAAAAAATTACTTACACAAACTTTTCTTCATCAATGTCCCACTCTCTGTTGAATTGAGCAGCCTGCTGTAGCTGCAAGCTTGGTCTCAAAGTAGGCTGCCACCAGGTCGAGTCTGGTGAAGGTTTTGGCTGGTAGGTCCTGGCATCAGATCACCAGCTTCAAGGAGTAGAAGTGCACAAACTGACACTGCTGCTGATGGATAGTTTGTTTGACCTTTTGAAACTCTTACCATTTCTGTTGCTGGCAACAGTTATAGTCAGGGAAAAAAGAGAACAGTCTCATTTTTACAACTGCATAGTGGAGCTATGTGGACATCTCACTATTAAACAGACAGAGAAGAGGCTCTTGAATCATGTGACTGGATACCTAGTCTTCATCCGTTCACAGTGGAATTGAAGCACATGTGGTCCTCTCCATTTACCCCAGTGCTGTTCCTTTATGTCTCTTCCTCTCCCCTCTGCCCTGGCACTATTTTCTTGCAGTGGCTGCTGGTAGTGCTATCCTTCATTATTTCCTGTAGATTTGTTGGCGGTTCATTCTGTTTCTTTATCTTTACCTCTTTTACCATCTCTCAGATGGGGTCAGATTCAAGAAAGACTGTGTGCACTGAAAAGATTAAATACAGCTCCATGCCACATCATGCCTATTCCTCCGACTGCATTCTTCCAGCTGTGTAACTTGGGGCATTTCTCTTAAGAGCTTCAAGTTACATCTCTCTCTCTCTCTCTCTCTCTCTCTCTCGTGTGTGTGTGTGTGTGTGTGTGTGTGTGTGTGTGTGTGTGTGTTGGGGATAAGCAGGATACTCTACTGAGAGTGTGTGTCAGTGTCCAAATGTTGATTATTTGCTGTGGTGAGTTTTTTTACTGTATGTTAACACTTTCAGGATCAATCTAATCCTCAGTGGCATTTTATTCAGTTTGTTTCAGACTTGAATTACTCTCAAAATGATTCATAAGTGTCCTTCTTGGGAAATGAGGAGGTTAGGAACCAGACTACATTATACGGGGAAATACTGAAAACTGAACATGACCAAACATAATAAATAAGATGCAGAGCTCAGCTGCCACATCAGATCAGGTCGATGCAAAGGTAGCTGCTAAGCCATTGTTTGTGAGGTAGGCAGCACTGCATCACTGAATCCAGTTGCTTGCATTTTTGAAGAACCTCTTTTTTTCATTTTAGTAAAGTTACCATCATGCAGTGAATGAAGTTGAATTCTTTGGGTAGGGCTGGGGTAAAAGCAAGCAGTGTATTGCGTGGTGTGTGTTTGGGATTTAATAAAGAGAACTGCATGCAGATGCCAGTTAGTCTCATGGAACAGAAATAATGGTATACCAATTCACAGCTGCTATTGCCACTACTAATCCCTCCCTCCTCTGCCCCACTTGCCCTTAGCACCCTCTGCATCCCTCTTATTCACCACCCCCCTTCTGCTGCATTTACCTAAGGCTTACACACTGTTATGCTCACCTCCATAGCTTAGGAATTTCCATCCAGGCCTGTAACGTGTTTCTGCTGGACAGGAATATAAATAATCTTTCTTTTTTCTTCTATGGTTTGTATCCATACACATCCTGCTCCTGTGGGAACTGTATGTATGTATATATATATATATATATTACATTCGGGTTGTGTTATGTATATCTTTCTTGTTCATGTGACTTGGAATGTAAATACTCTGCCCCTATCAGTATTGTAAACATGTTGTTCCTTTTGTATTATGTATATAATAATAATAATAATCTTTATTTTTATTGCACCTTTCAAAAAGTCAAGGAGCAGAACAGGCTTTAAAAAACATCCAAATCCCATATCATAAAATACAATAAAATAATTAATGACATCCACATAATAAATAATAAGACCAGGTCGACTCAGTATCCTCCCCAAATGCTATTCTCCATAAGAAAGATTTCAGAGCTTTTTTAAAATCCCCCACCATCGTGCACTCTCTAATCCAATGAGGTAGAGAATTCCAAAGGGTCAGCACTGCAAATACAAAAGCCTGGGCACCGGATGATTTCAAAACTACCCTTGGAATCTCTAGCAACCTTCGTTGGTTGAGTGGAGCTAACGCCCGACAAGGCACCAGAAGCTCAGGTAGTAAGGGCCCAGATCATGCAGGGCTTTACAAGTCAGTAAGCCAACTTTAAAGGAGATCCGCCACTGAACTTGCAGCGAATGCAGACCTCACAACACTGGAGTAATATGGGAAGAACGAGGCATCCCAGTTAACAACCGGGCCGCGGAGTCCTGCACCAGCTGCATGCGGCAGATATCAACCCCTGGAAGCCCGAAGTAAAGGGAATTGCAGTAGTCCAGGCACGAGGTCACAAAGGCGTGGATCAACGTAGGTAGGTCTCCAGACAGAACAAGGTGTTTAATCCTAGCGATACTCCTAAGATGGTAAAAGGATAGCTTAATGACCGCCGATACTTGCGCATGCAGCAACAACTGATCATCAAGAATTACCCGTAAGTTATGCACCTGTTCAGAGATAGGAAGCTCAACCACCCCCAGGAATAAACCTGAGGGATGGTCTGTCCCCCATCCCCCTATCCGGTGACCTGGATCGACAACCATCACCTCCGCCTTCCAGAATTCAACTTCAACCCGCTGGACTTCATCCATCCTTGGATTTCCTCGAGACAGTTATTAAACACCGAGAGTGCTCCATTCTGGTCAGGTGCAAAAGACAGGTAGAGCTGAGTATCATCGGCATAACAATGAAACTCTAGCCCATACCATCTTACATTGTCTCCGAGGGGAAGCATGTACACCGCAAACAACATTGGGGACAGCACTGAGCCCTGGGGAACCCCACAAGACAAAGGGATAGGGTCAGAGGAAAATACCCCTGACACCACTCTCTGTGTTCTACCAGTGAGGAAAGATGTAAACCATCTGTGGACCAAACCTGAAAGCCCACAGATGTTTTCCAGGCACACAAGCAGTACCCCATGGTCTACAGTGTCAAATGCTGATGACAAGTCCAACAGGACCAGAATGGACCATTTTTTCTGGTCTCTCGCCATCAGGAGATCATTGAGCACCCAAACCAGCGCAGTCTTGGTGCTATGCCTCTTTCTAAAACTGGATTGGAGAGGATTGTAGATGCTATGGATGGACAAATGGTTGTCCAACTGGTATACTACACTTTCTCAATTACCTTCCCAACAAAGGAAGGTTTGAGATAGGTCTATAGTTAGCGAGGGAGTCAAGGTACAGAAGCCTTTACCTCAACACAGGTGTCACCATAGCCTCCTTCAGGGAGCTGGGATATTCACCAGAATCTAGGAGCACCAGACTATCTCTCGCTAATACTGGGATGATGATCCCCTCACAGCTCATAATCAGGGCTGTGGAGCTCGGATCTAAACTACAGAATGTAGTGTGCATACCTTGGACAATCTTCATAACATCTTGGATATCCAGCCTTTTAAAGAGATTCCAGGAACGGGGAGGGAAAGTGACCAAGGACTGGTCCATGGCCCTTCCCATAGAGAGTGTTGCATGGATCTCCACCCTAATGTCTTCCACCTTATCTGCAAAGAACCGAGCAAGCTCATCACATTGAGATTGTGAAAACACTCTGCGAACCTGTAGACAGGCTGGGTTGCACAGTCTGTCCACAGTTCTAAAGAGCTGAGCCGGTTGGTTCTGTGCAGCAGCAATTTTCCCAGACAGGAACACTGCCTTCTTCGGTAATTGCTGACTGATAGAGCTGATAATGCTCTCGCAGTCTAAGATGGTCAGCATCCAAGCCGGGATTTCCACCAACATCTCTCTAACTCGCGCCCTAATGTCGATCTTCTCAGGTCCCTCAAACCATGGGGACAGAGGCTGAAGGGAGAAGGATGCATGAAATGGGGCAATGGAATCCAGGGCAGAGGTAATGGCCTTATTATAGGCCAGAACCAAAATCTCTGGATCCATGCGTATCCCAGGGAATTCTGATAGGTAAAGTGCCACAGTTAGACCATTGGGAGTCACATCCTGTAAAGGGCAGTACTTGACCATCTCCACAGGGGTAGATCTACGCAAGGGGGTGCCAGAATTGAATCTCACAGTGTGATGGTCAGACCTTTCGATGGGTTCCACCCCCACGGTGGAGGCCTCCATCCCCAGCAGGAAGACCAGGTCAAGGGAATGGCTACATTTATGAGTGGCAGAGGTAACCGCCTGAGAGAGGCCCAATGAATTCATCAATTGGAGGAAGTGTTGACCAAAGTGCGAGAGTTCATCGTCGATCCAGGCATTGAAGTCACCCAGCACCATCAACCTGGGGGACTCCAATATATATACATTTATATGTAACTGTACAATTTTCCCTGCTAACAGCAGGTCCACCTTGTAAATGAGCTTGCTCAATGGTGATTGCCTGGATAAATAAAGATTTGATTGATTGATTGCAGCTGATACTAATATGAACTGTGAACAACCAGGATGTTGTGTCATGCAGTATGTATATTCATTTATTAATAAATTTTTTGCCCAAAACTTACAGACTGAGGCATCATAGGTAACAAAATAAAACATAGAAACATATAAATTGTCAGCAAATAAGGACCTCTAGGGCAATCCAGGCTGCCCGTAGGCCCTATACATTGTACGTGGCCACTGACCCTATGTGATCAATGGCTTATCATCATTCTCTCCCTCTCTAGCTTCCCTTTGTGGTTGTCCCAGGCATGCTTAAACTCCTCCACCATGCTTGACCCACTACCTCCTGTGGCAGACTATTCCTAGCATTGACTACCCTTTCTGTGTAGAAAAACCTCCTCACATTACCTCTTAATCTACCCCCTTCCAATTTCATATTGTGCCCCCTTGTTCTAGTACTTTTTCCACATTGGAAAAGGTCCTCCACCTGCACCTTGTTTATGCCCTTGAGGTACTTGAAAGTTTCAATCATGTCCCCCCACTGTCTCCTCTCCTCCAATGAGTACATATTGAGGTCCTTTAGTCTCTCCTCATATGTTTTGTGGTGCAAGCCCTGTGTCATCTTTGTTGCCCTTCTCTAGATAGTCTCCACCTTATCTACAGTATGTCCTTGCATAGGTGTGCCTCCAGAACTGCACGCAGTACTCCAGGTGAGGCCTTATCAATGTTTTATACAATGGCATCACCACCTCCCACCTCCTACTAGTGATACCCCTGCCTATGTACCCCAGCATGCAACTGGCCCTCCCTGCCACCTTTGTGCACTGCTTTGATACTTTAAGGTCATCAGAGATGGTAATCCCTAGGTCCCTTTCCTTTTAGGTGATAGTCAGCTCCTCCCCCCCAACCTGTAGCTCTCCCCAGGGTTACCTCTACTCAGGTGCATTATTTTGCACTTATTTGCATTGAACTTCAGTTGCCACATCTCTGACCATCTTTCAAGCTTCTCCAGGTCCCTCTTCATTTTCTGCACTCCTTCTGGAGTAGCCACCCTGTTACAGATCTTGGTGTGATCTGCAAACAGGCAAACCTTTCCTTCCAGCCCCTCTGCAATGTCACTAATGAACACATTGAAAAGGACTGGTCCTAGTACTGATCCCTGTGGTACCCCACTGGTTATGCCCCTCTCCACTGACTGTGCCCCATTTACCACCACCAACTGTCCCCTGTCTGTTAACCAGTTCATAACCCAATCCACCACCTTGTCTCCCATGCCCAGACTGCCCATCTTGTTAATCAGCCTTCTACGTGGGACGGTGTTGAAGCCTTTGCTAAAATTTAGGTAGGCAATATCTACCACTCCTCCCTGATTTATTTCCCTAGTCACCCAATCAAAACCCAAAACACGAACATCCTTACCAGCTGCTGCTACTGTTACACAGTAGGAGACAAATACTTTAAATTATAGTTGACATCTGTACATGTATTTTCTTTTCCTTAATTCTGAAGACTTGTCAACTTAAATTTTTTAATAATTTCACCGACTTTTTAAATGTTAACATTTTCTGCTGCGTGGCTTTAAATTTGATGAAATAAATAACATATTGTAGACTATTAGAATGCAGTTGGTAAATTGGAAATATTTATGAGGTGGAATTCTCATGACTTCATATTTGTTGGAGGGGTAGCTGTCCTCTAAAGGAAGGTGTGACCTTACCAGTAGTAGAGTATCATTTCAACAGAATCACAGAGGTTGCAGAGCTGCTCCACCTATCACATTTTATATAAATAAATGCTAAGCAAACAATGTTTTCGGGGTTTCCATGGGTTGCAAGGGGCATCAAAGGGGGTTTCAAAGAAACCATAGGGGTATAAACTGTAACACCTGGCTACCGTGGAATGACACCCCTCCCCATAGCATTCAGTGAGTCTACATGGAGGCAGATGTATTGACTGTAGGGAGGGGATTGTTAGATGAAAATCTATCATGAAGGGGGGGGTACAAATCTTTATTTATTTATTTCTAAATTTACATAGTACAAGTGGGATTTTGATTTTTTCAAGGTAACTCTGTGCATTTTTGTTATATTGACCCAGGTCCTGCAACATGAAGTGAATGCTTTTCAAACAAACTCTGTTCAGAGCAGAAACACAGCTCTTGGGTGAGCTCTTACCCTATTTGGATAGAGGCTGCCTTGGCAGCACAGCTCTCAGAGCAATGGCAATACTGGAGTAATGCTTTAAGGTCACAGAGTGGCGGCAGCGACTGTAGCACCTGTTTTGGAGTGGTGAGTTTGCTACTCAGAAGATGGTGCTGAGGTGAGAAACTATGCATGTGTAATACTTGCACATGCACAGTTGTACAGGGAGTGCCACTCACGAAGTAGGGCGCCGTGTGGAGGGGTGTGACCATGCTATGGAGGGGAGCTCCTTCGTGGAGGAAAGTGCCTATCGAATCAGCACTGTCATGACACTGCCACATCACTGTAGGAGAACAAGAGAACACAGGGTCACATTCTGGTGGTGACCTGCTGTTCTCCTACTATGACAGACAAACGTCTGTGGAGCTCTGCCCACGCAGCCATAAAAAGGACATTTTACATTGACTTTTAGCACTGAATGGTATCTGCTTTCTGGGTCTCAAAAGGATGATCTCAGGTATTCTGAGTACACTCATGAATAAAAATTTCTGTCAGTGGGCCTCCACCTCGGGAGGACGCATTACCTCGAACCTTACCTCAGTAATTTATCGGAATACTGCCAATAATTCCTTTCTGACTTAAAATCTTCTTTTCATTTGAAAATGTGGATCAAATCATTCTTGCAAGTCTGCTATCTACACATTTCTTTATTTTTTGCCATGTTGCTAGTGATTTTCCCAAAATGAATAACGTGGTAAAAAAACAATCAAGATATCAAATAGTAAGGAGCATCCTTGGCTATGTGTCATTAGTGTGTAAACAATGTCTGGATTAGTAAAAAAACAAAACAACATATAAATAAAGAAAATCATATAATGTTGCTAATTCAACATTGGTACATAGCTGGGCACCATCATAATACAGTAACTTTGTACAATATGTGCCTATCAGCAGACATCACCTCTCTATGAATAGAACATTGCTTCCTACGTGTTCACCAGATTGTTCTCTGCAGCTCATATATGTTAATACCAATTTGATTATCATGTGTGTGTAGTATAGTATAACATGATTATGTATGCAACAGAGTTTACAGTATGGACATTACACATATTAATATTTTTTACACTGTATTCATTTGAATCACATAACCTGGCATACATAGAAACAGATGATGGATAATGACTGCTGGGCCCATCTAGTCTGTTCATTTTTAATTATGATTACTTTTGCTGCAGACCCTATTTGATCCATGGCACTGTCTTTTCCACCCCCTTCTTTCCTCATATGATTCCTTTGTGCCTATCCCAGGCATTTTTGAAACACACCACTGGTTTCACCCTCACTGCCTCTGATACAAGGTTGTTCTAGAAATCCACCACTGTTTCTGTGAAGAAGTATTCCTCACATCTCTTCTGAATCTACACCTTTCCAGCTTCATGTCATTATCCCTTGTTCTAGAGCACCCTTTTTGCTGAAAAATATCTCCCTCCCATACCTTATTAACCTCCATGAGGTATACAAAGGTTTCTATGTTATCACTTTCTCCCTCCTCTCTTCCAGGGTGTACATATTGAGCTTTTAGTCTCTCTCCTTGTAGGGCTTTTGATGCAGACCTTGCACCATTTAGACATCCCTCCTCTGGACTGCCTAAACTCTGCCTGCCTCTTTCTAGAGATATGGTCTCCAGAACTGAACACAGTACTCCAGGTGGGGTGTTACCCAGTAACCTATAAAAGGGCACCACCACCTCTCTGCTTCTGCTGGTGATACCCTTGTCTATACACCCCAGTATCCCACTAATCCTCTTGACAGCCTTGTCACATTGCCTGGCCATCTTTTGTACATCCAGTATGATTACCCCAGGTCTTTTTTCTTGCTTGGTCATTGTCAGTATCACTCCCCATTTTGTCCTCCCCAGTGTTTCTGTGGCTGGAAGTGCATTATTTGCACTTTTTCCCATTAAAACCTAGCTGCTTAGTTACCTAGTCTAAAAATATACAGATTTGTTTGGCACAACCTCTATGAAAACTATGCTGCCTCGGGGCTGGTAATTCATTGATTCAGTGTATTCTACAATTCTTCCTTTATTAGTGTTTCCATTAACTTCCACACCACCAATGTCAGGCTTGCAGATCTATATTTCCCACTTCTTCCTTGCTACCACTTTTAGTGAAGTGGGACCATATCCCTGCATTTTCCAGTCTTCACAGGGCCACAGTGGTCTCCAGTGTTCTGTTAAATAAGTCCATCTAGAGGTGTGAATAGTACCTCCCTAAGCTCCCTCAGCACCCTTGTATGCATCCCATCTGGCCCCATAGCATTATTCATCTTCAGATTGGTGAGTGCTTGGGACTCTCTCCTTAGAAAGGGACTAGTGCTACCCTCCCTCAGTCCCTGAGTGATGCATTTGTGTGATCCTCTTCTTCCCTTTGTTCTGAGCACACTGAGCAGAAGTATTTGTTAAGATGTCTGCCTTTTCTGGTCCCACTCTGTAACAGTACCACCCATTAAACTGTACAATACTCCCTTTATCTTCCTTTTCTCACTAACATACCTAAAATTATCTTGTCCACTTTTGATACTGCCTGAGCTATTCTTTCCTCAGTGTGTGCCTTTCAGCTCCTTACTGCTTTTCCTATCTCTTTCTGTTTTCCCTGATATACTTCTCTATCTGCCTCCCTCTGGGTCTCTTCATGCCTTCAATACTACTCCTTCAGCCTTTTTCCACTATTTTGAGAACCCTAGTGGGCATGTTTTCCTTTTGCTTACTTACTTGCTTGATATTGAGGTTTGTTGCCTTTACTATACCCTCTTTTAGTTTGACTCACTTTTCCTCTACCCCCTTCAGGTCATCTACCCTTGCCATGTTATTTCTGAGGCATTCAACAATCTTTGTACCAACAGCCCTTCTGAAGACTAGCATCCTCACCCTTGTTTGGTTGGATTCTGCTACTGTTCTTATGTTGAGCTACACTGTACAATGATCACTGGTCCCCGGATGGCTTCCAACCTTGATATCTGCAATACTATCCCTGTTAGTAAGAACCAGGTTCAGTGCTGCCCATCACGAGTGGGTTCACTGACTACTTGCCTGAGGAACACTCCTTGCAGGGAGTCTAGGATGTTCCTGCTCCTAGATGATGATGAAGTAGAGAGGCTCCAGACTACATCTGGCAGACTGAAGTCCTCCACTGTCCAGAACCAGGTACTCCTTTTCAGCCATTTTGTCAATTGCTTCTAAGATGTGTTTATCTAAGTCCTCCCCCAGTTTTAGAGGCCTGTAGATCATGCCTGTCTAAATAGTGTCTCTGTTTCTTGACTCGAGAGTGACCCATATCACCTCCCCCTCAAAATTCCCTGTACCTCTCTTGCATTTATGTTTTTCTTTACATAAAGCACCACTCCCCTTCCTTTCTTCCCTATCCTGTCCCTTCTGAACACTATGTAATCTGGTAAGACCATGTCCAGACATGGTTTTGAGTATACCATGATTCAATAATGGCCACAATATACAGGTCTGTCTCTGCCATGATGACCTCTAGGTCTGGGATCTCATGTCCCAGACTTCTAGCAGAGCACACATGGCCTTCCATATTTTGTTCTCTCTTTTCTTGTCTCTTTCTTCTTTTTCCAAGTGTTCCACCTTCCTCTCCTTTCTCCTTTGACTGCTCCTTTTCCCCACCTCTTCCTCTGCTAGCATTCTGCTTCCTTGAATAATTTGTATCCTGATGAGACTGTCTCCCCTCAAGATCTCCCTACTCTCTATCTCAGCCTGTGGTGGCCCTCTTTCTGCTTCCCCTATTTCTTCTGTCACCCCTCAGCTACTTTAAAAGTCCATCAAAGTAACATTTAAAACCATCCACTGAGGACTATGGTTCCCTTCTGGATGGAAGCAGGCCATCACCTCGGTATTGCTTCTTATCTTTCCAGGTTGGCCCACAGTCCCCAATGAAGCCATACCTCTCCTCCCTGCACCATTCCTGCTACCATTATTTGAAGGTTTTGGTGTGGAGCTCCATCTCCTTCCCCATATAGTACAACACACACTCATCACTCACATTTTAAACACAGGGGAAACACAGGATCAACCAGATAAATGATCTAACTTTACAAAAAAAACTAAATTTATACATGGAGCTGACTCCAGAAATTCATCTTTGTGTTTAAACCCATGAAATGCCCTTAGTAAGTTAACAAACAAATTGTTTAGTTACTGTATTGCTCCTTGTAAGAACAGACCCAGAAGCAAATAGTTCGATACCTTTAATTGGACCAGCATAGATGCTACTAAAAGAAGCAAGTGCTTTAACTTTTGAACCAACCAAGCCCTTCCTCAGAAGCTTATGACTGTCACCCAGAAAATCACATACTATTAACACCCAGATCATGCATAAAAAAACAGAAATAATTCTCACTGATTTAAAATGTTCATTTAAACCATAACTGATATTTGCATCAGAGAAACTAGACAGCACCAGTTTGCCTTTAGTTGAGGAGCCTTTCAAGGTCAAATGCCACCATAATAAGATAAAAATACTTTGATCAGAGAGCTCTATAAACATAAATTCTGAATGTCTCAGTGTGCTTTGAAAATCCAATCTAATGAAAAGCAAAACCTTTGGATTCAATACTCACTTAGCTTCACTAATATAAATTCTGAATGCCACAGTGTGTTTTGAGAATACACTACAATACACTTGCCAGTTAACAAAAAATCTTAGGAGGGGCACATGAAGGTGAGTTGGATTCCTGCCTTCCATTTCAAAACCACTTCTCCAACCGATGTCCAGTGACTTCTCAGGAAACTCCCTAATTCTGGCAGTGCTGGTCTCTGCCCTCAGTTCCTGAAGTTGACAACTGACCTCATTGCCAAAACTCTTATCACCTTATTTAATCAGTCCTTCTTCTCCACAACCATCCATTTATTATGGAAACAAGCCAGGGTTGCCCCCATTTTCAAATCTGGTGACCCTAAACTACTTGAACATTATAGGGCAGTGTCTATCCTCTCCCACTTAAGCAAAATCCTGAAAACAATTGTCTTCCAACAAATATCTAGCCTCATTTTAAAGTATTGCCTGTAATAACCCTATCAGCATGGCTTTGGAAAGGGTGAAAGTACAGCACCACCACTGCACTTGCCTGATTTACTGACCATGTCCTGAGGAATGCAGACCAAGGTAAACTTACTGGGACCATCTTTGTCAGTCTATCTAAGGCCTCTGACTTAACTGACCACAACATCATCCTTGGCAAACTTTGCCCCATGGCTTCTTGCCAGGACCCTCAGTATGGTTTAGAACTACCTCACCAGTAGAACTCAGATGGTGTGCACTGTGGCATCTCTTCCAGCCCCCAAGAAGTGCAGAGTGCTATCGCTCAATGGTCCATCCTAGGACCTATCCTAGTCTCCCATTCAGTCGACCACCTCCTCAGAGATAATGCAGGCTGCAACATATTAACATATGCAGATATGCAGATGATCTTATTCTCTATAGGAGCGACAAGAACCCATTCAATCTCTCTTTCTCCCTCTCTAATAGGGACAGTAGCGTGTTGTTGCCACTGTATACTGCCTTGGTTAGACCACAGCTGGAATATTGTGTCCAGGTATGGATCCCTTATGAAAGAGAATATATAAACAGAATGGAAGGTGTCCAGAGAAGGGTCACAAAAGCTATTTTAGTATTAAAAGGCAACTCATATGCAGATAGATTGAAATCACTAAATTTGTATTCCTTGGCCTATAGGAGATTAAGAGGAGATTTATGTATGCTTTATAGGGCTATGGGAGAACCAGACTTATTACTGGACTTAGGATTTGCCTCCAACCTAAATAGATGTAGCAGTAGAAAACATGACAAGCAATTATTTGCACCAAGGTGGAATCTAAAATCAAATAAAAGTTGATACAGCCAGAGGGTGATTCCTTTTTGGAATGAGCTCCCTAGAGATGTACTGGAGAGCCCTAACATGGTTGCTTTCAAGACTAATTTAGATATCCACTATAAAGCTATAACCACTAGTTTCTAATGATACTAATTTGGCAAGCTATATGGACTTCAAGTCTGCTGCTTGAAACTTTCTATGATTTCTAGGGTTATGGAGCTGTCCGAAATTGGTTTGAATCTGACAGATTACTTCTTAATGCTAAAAAATGAAGGTAATACTTCTGCCTACTAAGATCCCTTCTTACACATGCACATGAGGCTAGCAGCTTACCCACCACACAGTCTCCTCATGCATGTGCCTCTCTTCTGTTACAGTGTGTCATAAAAGCACACAGATTTAACCTCTGATGATGCCCAGATGGGATGCTACATTTGTATAGCTCCTTGTGCCTATGTTATGCTTTGTATTAGAAAATGAACAAGGCAAAAGCTCAGTTCTGATTGGATGAGAGACCCTAGCACCTATGTTGCTATTTTTTTAACAACACCCTCTAAATAACAAGTCCCTTGTGGTAGAACCCATCAGCCGATGGCACCCCTGTGCCCACATTCCACTGGAAACCATGATAGCCAAAAGCAAGAGAGAGCTTGAAAGTCACCTCCCCCACACATTCCCTTAGCCCACACACCACAGCCTCAAACTGAACCCCCACAAAAAAATTACATCACTATTGGAAAAACATATTTCATAAAAGAACTAAAGCTGTTGACCCACCACACACCCTCAAATGCCAGTTGATCATTCATTGCTTGTAGTCAAAATCACCTCAGCATCTTCGGGAAGTTGAACTCTTGAAAGTGTGTTGAGTGGTGACTGCTCCCTGACCCAATTTTCCCCGATCCATGCAGTACAAAAATATTACACTGTTCTGCACCCTAGCAGAAAAAAGGAACAGCAAATATACCTCTTTTTTTGCCTCGATAATTTCTATTATTTTCTTTTGGTGGCTCCTCTGTCCCACCTCAGTATCCCTGTAATGTGGCAGCCAGTTGACTATCCTGCTGAAACGGAACCCAGAAGCAAGAGTTTATGGAGGAAAAATAAATAAATAAAATATATTGCGTCTGAGATTTTGAGGGGACATGGCACTTTATTTCATAACCAAACCATGGTAGGGCAGAAGTGAAAATACAACTCAAAACACAAAAATATAAAAACAGCAGTGCCCTCTACTGGGAAACTGCCAAATGTACTAATACAGGGACTGTTTTAGAAATTACACTTTTTTTCCCTTCATTTTTAGTCATTTCAAAGTTTTTTATTTTTTTGTTTTTTTGCATCACAACAATATAACCCATTTTCTAAGCGCAATGATACAATACCCTCCAGGGTGGGTGCTATGGGATATAATGGACCTTCCAGGGGCTATAAGACCCTCTGCCTGTGGTGTCAGGCCTCATTATGCTTCTGGGTGGTCTGTTGTATCTCAGTAATGTCCACCCTGCTAGATATTATTGTTTACTTATTTGACCTATTGAATGTTAATTTTTGTTCACTCTGTATTGCCGAAACAGTATTTATTGTATGTTACTCATTCTGTTTTATGTCACTGAATCAACATTATCCAGCCTTTGTTAATCAGTTTTTAATACTGTCTATGACATGATGTAAACAAACTGTTATTCTGATGAGGAACCTTTGTAAGTGAGCAATTCTGCTCAAGGCTGTATTTCCAAACTTTGAAATAAAATAAATAAAATAAAATAAATAAAATGTATGTGTAAAATGTATGTGCTCTGATAAGCTTCAACAGAGGATTAGGAAAAAGCCTAAAAGGGGAGATTTACAATGGCCCCAGATCCAGTGGCTGTGGCAGGCACAAAAAAAGCTGAAGCATCAAGGGAGGTCCTAAAACCAGAATTTGTATAGGACCTTTAAATAAGGTACAAATGAATTTAGCTGTGTACCCTCAGATATGTAACAAAACAGGTATAGTGATACTGCTTCTTATTATCCCAGTGGTGCATCCAGCTGAAAAGAAAAAATGAAGGTCAGAAAGCTTAGATGGTGACAAACAACAGGGTGTTGGTTAGTGAGCATAAAGGTTTTAAAATGTTAGCAGCATTTACCGAATACCAAATATGCATTGCAAGCATTACAAGCGTAAATGAAATAAATTCAGTTATAGATGCAGTTGACTCTAAAGACACCAGGTAAATTTCAGTTACTAGTGGCAATATAGAACGGTAGGGTTTATATGGATCAAAACTTTGTTATGGAAAACTATAGCAACAACAGTACCTTTTCTTTAAAAAAGTATTTTTGTGATAAGTTTTAATCCGCTTCCAAAAAACGAGAGGGGCGCTGTGTACTGTATAGGTAGCTCATAATATATGGTATGCATGTATGCTATGCAGTATGAGGGGAACTTTATACCTGAATTAGTTTTGAGCATTAGGGTGACAACCCCAAGGTACACCCCACACCTGTTGCTGTCGGCAGGGCGGGGGTAGGGTGTTAGGATTGGAAACCCTTAAAGCCACATTTCCCTACTTTTGTTGCTTCAATGCTATCTATCTATCTATCTATCTATCTATCTATCTATCTATCTATCTATCTATCTATCTATCTATCACCAGTGCTGTACCATAGCTTAGCTATCAACCGTGATACTGCATAATGTTAATTCTGTAAATTCATACAGCCTGGCCATTGTGTTGTTGAAAAAGGTTCCATCAATTAAAAATGAATAACAGCAAAGTAAGTGGATACAAAAATGTCATTACAATGGGGTTTGTTTAATTGGTCCCTCTAGGTCTCAAGCATTATTACAGGGGAGCTGAGAATTCACCTTTAGCAAATGAATTATGTATGTGTCACTTAAACACTAACAAATAGACCAAATTATTTTAAGGCCCCCAACCCAATCACACAGACATTTTAACCAGCAAAATAGCCTATCCCTGGTGATGGCAAACACCCCCTCCCTCTTACAATAGATTAGTCTACCATGGAAGTAAATCTGTTCTGGTGACTATAGCACTGGAAACCCATCTTCAGTGCTTGTAAACAATACATAGCCTTCCCTTGAATACTGCAACCCACCTTGGAGCTGGCAAACACACCCATCACCCAAACAATTTCCCTTATCTTAACAGTTTATTGCAATAAGCAAAATCAGTAATTGGGAGGACAATAAATTGACAATTCTGGATTTATATTCATCTTGTGCGGCAATTGATTATGTCAAAATTGTCCATTCTAACTGAGCTGACATAATGGAGGTGCTGGTATATGACAATAAGATTAAGAAACATTGATGCAGCAGCTCAATAACAAATGTTAATATCTCTTATCTCATTGCAGATCCAAGAAAAACAATAGCAAAGACCAAGATACAAGTGAACTGATCAATAAGAAGTCCCAAGAAAATGAGAAAACTTCAAATGGTTTTTCCAACGCTGTGACATTTCCTAATGTGTCCGCATTCCCAAGACCACAACATGTCTATGTGGACCCCAGCAGTGCCATGAAACCAACAGGAACAGAAAGCAGTAGACCTATGCAAACAGGATATTATGATGATGATGAGGTTAGTATTTAACGACAATGAACATCAGTAAGTAAAATGTGGATATGCATGGGATCATGTATAACATAAACAATAATACATGTGTAGGTGTATATAACCAAAGTTTTATACCCACCTCCACCCCATAGTGTGGGATGCTACATAATCCCTGAAGGCAAAGTTCAAGGGGCTTATAAAAGCATCCCACACTGAAAGTGTATACAATTCTTTAGAAAATGGGTAGAGAGATTTTCCAGCCTTTGAGTGACTAAGACTTTGGGACAGAGATACGTTTATGTGCTAACAGAGACTGGAAAATAACTAGCCCCAGTACCAGCCTGCCCATCCAGCAGAAATATCAATGTCCCCACTGAGTTTCAACTTCTGCCAAACCACCATATTTGTTTACTCTCCAGCAAGTTGTAAACACAGAAGCCCCTTAGCTGCCTCTTGGCATTCAAAAATGGAGTAACAGCCTTACACACTTTGAAAGTGTGTTATTCTGGGCTGTAATTCTATATTGGTTGCTAGAGAAACCACTATGTAGCCATTTTCTAATCCTAACAGTGCTATGGTTCTGACCATCCTTGGCTGTCAGTCCCCGCCCACTTGCAACTTTCAAAAACTAAGCACTCATGGAAAGTAAAAAAAAAATAAAATAAAAACTGTCACCATAATGAAAGTGCCATTATAGCAATAAGTCTGTGGATCCATCACTCTATCTTGAATGTTGCTAAATTTCTGGATCCCTCACTCTCTCCTAAAAACTCAACTGCTTCCTGATGGTACTGGTTGCCCACCCACTTTCTCTGCTCCCAGAAGCCACCAGCACCCCTCCATCTGTGGAAGCAGAAATTACAAAAGTACTAGTGCTCTCATAGACCTGGTACATTGCGCTCACCAACACGAACATAGGACAGAAGTAGAAACAATTATATAAAGAAAGTGCAAAGGAAATCAGGGAGAGGGTAACACAGAGAACACATTCCACAGTAAAACAATGCCATGGCACAAAAGACAACAGCACCCTACTGCCAGTGTCATCATTGGATGAACTACTTTACAAGAAACAGTTTAATTATTAATATAAAGTAACTATCTAGCATAGTTTTTTAATTTCAAATTTTCTTCTAAAATGCAGCCCAAAACCCATTTTCAAAGTGCAATAATACCCTCCAGGGTGGGTGGTATTGAGCTATACTAAACCTCCAGAGGCTATAAGGTCCTCTGCCTGAGCTGCTGGGCCTTATTATGCCACTGGGATGGTCTGGTATAGCTTAGCAATGCCCACCCTGTTGGATATTATTGCGTGTTTGATAAACACACCTACCCATGATTTGCTTCTGTTTTACCATATCAATGTCCCAGTAAAATGGTAATATACATAAAAAATAGACTGCCTCTCATGCAATTAAACACAGATGTAGACATAGAAATAGATGTAGTCATTGACATTGACATGTCATCATAGCTCTGTTTGTAGCACATTAACCTCTTGGCAGAAGATCATGGGTTCCAATCCCACACCCGGATTGGACATACCAAAAACACTAGCACCTTCGTGCAGTACTAATAAGGTGCAATATTGCTGGGGTGTGCTATCCATTATATAAGATGTTAAAGCGTGGTCCTGTCTGTCTGTTTTGGTGGTTGTTCAGGTGCACATTAAAAATCCTACTGCACTTCTGAAAAAGAGTAGAGGAATTTTTTATTCAAAAATCAAAAACAAAGACAAACAACAGATTCTTATATTATTCATATTAACATGGAAATAAACAAAAAAGCACAGTCAATGTTGTAACAATATCCCTCGGGGGAAAAAAAAAAACAACCCCTTCACCCCACCCAATCAATACCCCTCCAATACTGATGACACAAAGTCTGCCCTAGATGTGAAAGTTCATACTGGTAAACATCATCTAACTCAGCTTGTTACTTAAAAAATAAATAATTCAAGGTCACTTCCTCCCCTTTCAAAACATTTTGGCAGTGCACCTACCAAATTACCCATTTTATACATACTAACACCACATACTGTACACTGCCTTTCTGTTCCATTTTAACTAAAGTGCTTGTAATTGTACATAAAGTAACACATCATACATCATGGGCCAGATATTCAAAGTTTAGCACGGGGCGCAAATCTGTTGCACTGGACTAGTGCTGAATTTGCACCCGACTGCTATATTTAAAAGGGCATTTAGCACCAGCGCTAGGAGTTAGTGCCGATGCTAAATTATAATGTATGCAAGTGATGGACTGGGGGGAGGGGCCCTGAATGCCGGCACACTGGCATATTCAAAGGTATAGCGCTGCACTACAAGCATTAGCACAACCTTTAGCGCGGTGCTGAATACCGCTGAGAAAAGGCTGGCGGTAATGTGCCGGTGGCAATGTGGTGACAGTGCCCCCTCAAGCACATATCCCGACCCCCGATTACATATATATACATATTCCCTGGTAGTCTAGTGGTCCCCCCACCCCCAAGCATGTATTCTGACTCCCTTTTACATATATATACATATTCCCTGGTAGTCTAGTGGTCCCACCTCCCCCAAGCACGTATCCCGGCCTCCATTTACATATCAAAATATATCTTCTCTGGTAGTCTAGTGGTTTCCCCACCCCCAAGCACGTATCCTGACCCCTGTTTAAATATATATACATATTCCCTAGTAGTCTAGTCGTCCCCCACCCCCCAAGCATGTATACCGGACCATTTTTAAATATATATATTTTCTTATAGTCTCAGTGGTCCCCCACCCATGTATCCTGACCCCTGTTCACATATAAAACACATTTTCCCTAGTAGTCTAATGGCTTCCCCACCCCCATGCACATATCCAACATCCATTCACATATAAAACACATTTTTCCCTAGGTAATCTAGTGGTGACGATTCCGCCAGATATCATATCAGACCCGTTGCAAATATATATCAAATCCTTTCCCTGGTAGTCAGTGGTCCCACTACCTGGCAGTGACACCACTCATCCCAAAACAGTCCGATAACAGAGTCGGTGACCGCTCAGCTCTTCTCTCACCACCATGGCCTGGCTGCTGACTGAGATAGGAAGGAGCACTTCTTCCTACCTCAGTCAGTGGCCGGCTGTGGTAGTGACAGGAGGGCTGAGCCAGTCACTAGCTCTGTTCTTGGACTATTTTGGGATGAGCAAGGTATCACTGTCAGGTGGGGGGACCACTAGACTACCAGGGAAAGGGGTTTGATATATATTTGCAACAGGGTTGGGATACGTGCTTCGGAGTGGGGTTGACCACTAGACTACCAGGGAAAAATTTATTTTTATATGTGAACAGGGGTCGGGATACATGTGTGGGGGTGTGGGGACCACTTGACTACCGGGGAAAATGTACTTTTATATGTGAATGGAGGTCAGGATATGTGTGTGGGGGGGGGAACCACTAGACTACCAGGGAAAAATTTACTTTTATATGTGAACGGGGGTTGGGATATGTGCGTGGGAGTTGGGGGACCACTAGACTACCAGGGAAAAATGTGTTTTTATATGTGAACGGGGTCAGATACGTGCATCGGGGTGGGGGGACCACTAGGACTACCAGGGAAAATGTACTTTTATATGTGAACGGGGGTCGGATACGCGGTATGGGTTGGGGGACCACTAGACTACCAGGTAAAAATGTCTTATTATATGTGAACGGGGGTCCGGATACATGCGTGGGGGTGGGGGACCACTAGACTACCAGGAAAAATGTCTTATTATATGTGAACGGGGGTCCGGATACATGCGTGGGGGTTGGGGGACCACTAGACTACCAGGGAAAAGTTATTTATTTTATTTTCAACGGGAGTAGGGAGCCGTGCTTAGGAGACCACTGGAACATGAGGGGTTTCAGTGTGTTTTGAGGCTACCTGGGATCGGGGATCATGCTGGGGGGAGACACTAGCCTACCAGGGTGTCACAGGCACACACTGAAACAGGGACCTTGATGGCAGAAAAGAACTGCCTGGCCCAGCCAGTCTGCCCTGTTCCCTATCTACTGGATATGCTGCATATCCTAGTGAACCTACAGCCTATGGCCTCCTGCCCCCACCAGGTTTGCCTTATGCTTGTCCCATGCATTGCATCCCCCCATTGTGTTTCACCCACTACTGCAGTGGGGTACTTATGTTGTTGGGGGAGGCATCCTCCAGGGCATGTATGGCCATGGCCAGTGTCTGTTTAACTATCGGTCTGTATATGCATGTATATATAATATATATGCACATACACATATACAGGTCCTGCTTGCACAGCTGCATGGGTGTGTTCTACGCACTGACTGTGCCTGCCAGCACATAGTTCCTGCTGCTTCCAGCTTGTGCTTCCATTCCAACCCATAGGGGATGCTGTGGGCATGTCTTGGCCTGCAGAATCCAGCCTGTACTTCCATTCCAACCAAAAGGGGGAGCTTTGTGTTCCATGCATTAGCACCGGGCAGTCTGCATGGTAATGTGTGTTAAACAGCACTTAATGAGATGCAAATGTACTTGTTTGCCCACAGATTACCTAAGTAGGCTCATTTGCATGGGAGCTTTGAATATAGCTCCCGTTTGCCCTGGGCTAATCAGTTTGCACTGGCTAATGTGTTAGCACAGCAATCAGGTTAACCCCAGGCAAACCTCACTTCAGCATAGCACACTAAGCACAGTTCTGCAGTGTGTGGTTTACATTGCTGTTTGCAGTCATACCTGTCAACTGTCCCTGATATTACCTCAAACCTTTACTCTGTCCCTCCTACAAATTGTGTTTCCATGACCAAACAGTGGGGGTTATGAGCATAACATAATGTCAGACATTAATGTTACAGACGTGTTCTTCCTTAGAAAATGCATTTTACACTACACCACTCATTCTACCAGCTTTCTGAGTGGATATCACCAATTTTTAAGGTGTGTCCCTGATTGTAAACCTTTGTCTGATTTTTTTAAGCCTTGTCCCCGATTTATGAGGCAGGAGGTTGAGATGTGTTTGCAGTAGATGTGAGACATCTCTGAGCAATCACACACAATGTTCTCCACCTGCAACACTGGCTTGCTACAGAGTCTAATGAACAAGGCCACTGGAAAACTGCAGAAAATTTTACCCCAAAATGCGGGGATTTTCTTGCAAAAATTGCAGGAAAATTGTGGGGGTTCATTGTGCATCCCTACTGCCCCCTAATAAATATTTTATTGTTTGCTGCAGCATGCATTGAGCACATAAATTGTTAGATAAATGTATTGCGGTCAATACATTGAGTGGTTGTGTTAGATAAATGTATTGCGGTCAATACGGATTGAGCAGTCGTGAGGGCTAGCAGGTTCGAGCCTTCCCACAGCCTCTCCACAGCCACTGGACAAACCCCTTAGAGAACAACAGAGCATCCAGTGCTTACAGAGCGGTCGTGAGGGCTAGCAGGTTCGAGCCCTCCCCACAGCCACTGAACCCCCCGCTGAACAACAACAGTAGAGCAGCTGTGTGCTATATAGAGCAGTCGTGGGGAGGGCTAGCAGGTTCGAGCCCTCCCCACAGCCACACTGACAACCCTCCCCCCACGGAACAATGGAGCAGCCAGTGCTTACAGAGTGGTCGTGAGGGCTAGCAGGTTCGAGCCCTCCCCACAGCCATCGGACAACCCCCTCCCCGTGGAACAACAGAGCTGCCAGTGCTTACAGAGCGGTCGTGAGAGCTAGCAAGTTTGAGCCCTCCCCACAGCCACTGGACAACCCCCCCCGTGGAACAACGGAGCAGCCAGTGCTTACAGAGCGGTCATGAGGACTAGTGGGTTTGAGCCCTTCTCTCAGCCACTGGACAAGCCCCCTGCAGAGCAACGGAGCAGCCAGTGCTTACAGAGTGGTCGTGAGGGCTAGCGGGTTCGAGCTCTCCCCACAGTAGCCACCAGACAAGCCCCCCACGGAACAACGGAGCAGCCAGTGCTTACAGAGTGGTCATGAGGGCTAGCAGGTTTGAGCCCTCCTCACAGCCACTGGACAACCCCCCCCGTGGAACAATGGAGCAGCCAGTGCTTACAGAGCGGTCATGAGGGCTAGCAGGTTTGGGCCCTCCCCACAGCCACCGGACAACCCCCCACCGGCGGAACAACGGAGCAGCCAGTGCTTACAGGTAGCGATCCCGTACTCACAGCCATGATAGAGTGCTGCGCCAGAGATTTTTGAACTTGGTGCCTTTTACTGGACCTGACTATCTGCTACCTGTTCTAGGTTTCCCGTCGGTGGAGCAGTGGAGATTATTTTTGCACCACACACTGCCTCCACCAACTCCGGATTCCACCAAGGGGAACATCTTTTCCTTAATTGTATTTTAAAGGGGACAAACAGCTGTACTGTAATTGTATTTTAAGGGATATTGTGACTCTTTAGACCGTGTGGGCTCAAGGGGACTCAAATGACTCGTTTGATAATGCAGACTTAAATGGAAGCACTGCGCTTTCTGTTAGAACAAACGCTGCATGATTTCTGTGCCCAAAACTATTGTTTCACTCGGTAGCCTTCCTTACTGCTTTTTAATTCTACCAATTAAATGCAAAAGCTGGAATAGCCATGTACCTGATGTTAGCTCCACCTCCCACAGACCAATACTTAAATCTGCCTTCTTTTTTCTTCCATCAGAGTTGTCGTGAGGGCTAGCAGGTTTGAGCCCTCCCCACAGCCACCGGACAAACCCCCCCCCACGGAACAATGGGCAGCCAGTGCTTACAGGTAGCAATCCTGTGCTCAGCAGCCACAACAGAGTGCTCACGAGAGATTTTGAAGGCCCTCATGCTACGCGCAGGCTCCCCACCGTCCCCACCACCACCCTTGGTGAGCTCCTCCTTTTATAGGGTTGACCTCGTGTGTGCGTTAACCAATCAGCCCACTTTCCCATTAGCTCCTTATACTATCCAGCCACTAGTGGCCACCCTAGAGCAGCTCTCATTTCCAATACTAAAATGCAGTATCTCCCATTGACATTTACTATGCTATTCCTAACCTTATCTTACCTTCCACCCTCTTCCCACCCAATATTACCAAATGCCTTGCCACTCCTCCCGGGTTTTACAAAGCCACCCCCCTCCCCCACTCCTCCTCTGTCCTTGCAGACCACACTCGGCACCACTGGCATAACTGGTCCCTGGGGGCCACTATTCTCCCTCCCTCTTTCCATGCAGACCTACCGGCCTTATACATCCCCTTCTACTTAGACCCTAAACCTAACTCACAAACTCTTAATCGCCCCCCTCCGCGCTGGTCTTCCCCAAAGCTTATGCATCTAGCTAGGCTTTTTCTGGCTCTCCTTCTCCTTATAGCCGGGAACATAGAATGCAACCCAGGTCCTCCATCCCCAATGGCTGGGCAATCTCCTGCACCGGATACCCACCTCCCAAGAGGTTTCAAAATCATCCACCTTAACATCTGCAGCCTCCTGAACAAATCAGCTGCCCTACAAACTACTGTCCTATCCCTTCACCCTGATATTGTAATCATTACTGAGTCTTGGCTGAAGCCCCATCACCTCGACATGGAATTCTCAATACCCGGGTTCTCCTTAATTCGCCAAGACAGACAGGGTACAAAGAAGGGTGGCAGCACTGCCATGTATATCTCCTCTAAACACCAGTTCTCCATAATCACCCCCACTGGACCCAACTTTTCAATAGACTGCCTACTAATCAAAATCCCCCTTCCGCACAGTATCCCTGTATATATAGCAGGGTCATACTGTCCGCCAGACACACCGCTGGGTAGCATCCTTGACCACCTAGGGAACCTGAGGTCCCTGATGGCAGGTGGTGAACTCCACATCCTTGGTGATTTCAACCAGGACTGGCTAGGCAGTGTAGCCACCAAAACACATTCCCAAATCAAGGCTCTAAACCTGTCCCAGCAAATAGTGGAACACACTCGCCTAAATCATAAGTCCAATAAGCATATACTACTGGATCAGGCCCTCACTACCCACCCTCATCGGATAGTTAAAGCTGGCCTACTACTAGACTCCCTTAGTGATCAACATATGATTTATATGGTGTTCAAAATCTTCCAACCCAAGGTCCGTCCCCCCCCGCACACTTTTTATCAAGAGCTTCAAATGCTCAAACAACTGCTCTCTAAAATACCTCTCCAACATTGACTGGTCCGTCATCACTAGAGACCACCTCCATGGAGCGAGGCCCTAAAATTTTTCTCTACCAACTTCCTTGCCATCTGGGACTTGCGCTCCTCTCAGAAGATCCAGAGTAAAGAACACACTTGCCTGGGTAACAGCAAACCTCTTGCCGGAACATCTACGAGCCGAGACCAAACCGCAAATCTTTCAAGGCTACAGGACTCAGTGGCCCCTGCACTGCGATCACTGAAAATACCTGCACTAGACTCATACGTCAGGCCAAATCTAACCCCTATTTTAAGTCTGCTTTCAATGATAACTTCATCACCTTCAAAACTATAAAATCTATAAATCCTTCTTACTCCCCGGCCCCAACCCTGTCTCCCCGTCAACATAAGGGTGGAAGCATCATCGTGGCTCATATGGTTGCCACCAGAAGTTTTATTCACATTCCACAGCATCTTCTACTTGCCTCCCGTCCCATCCCCGCCCTTTATTCCCTGGCTATATCCTTTCTGGCCTCCTTCTATTACGCCCAGTCACACCCCGACTCAGGTACTAAAAATACTGCAGTCAATCAACCTTTCCAAGGTAAATGCCCATCAGGCCTTGATTCCAAAAAGCTTCTGCTCCGCCGCTGCATAGCCTACCGCTCTAACCTCCCTCTATAACCTGTCTTTTAGACTCGGGTCCGTCCCTACTACTTGAAACAAGCCACGGTCATTCCCCTTGCCAAAGCGGTGACCTTTCCTCCCATCCAACTACTGTCCCATATCACTGCTCCCCATTCTAGCCAAAATTCAAGAGCCATTGTACTATCATAGCTCCACCTCTAATCTTGATGCATGATCCTTCTTCACCCCTTTCAGGCGGGTTCGGAAAAATCACTCCACCACCACCTCTTCTTCGCCCACCAACACCATCCCTAAAGGTATGGACAAAGGGAAATAACTGCAGCTATCTTTATCGACCTGGGCCAAAGCCTTCGACACAGTCTCACATCCTGTTGTTGGCAAAACTTGTTCAAGCTGGACTGTCTGCATCCGCCAATTAACTGGTTCCATTCTACCTGGCAGGTAGGGAACCAATCAGTCAGGATGGCTCGGCTACTTCTCTTCTCTTCCAGTCACCGAGTGAGTCCCCAAAGGGTCTGTTCCTGGCCCTCTGCTGTTCTCTATCTTTCTCAACGACTTGCCTGTTGCATGCCCACATACCACCATCCACATGCATGCTGGCGACACGGTGTTGTTTGCCTCTGTGTGGCCCATCCCGGAGGGCAGTTTCATCCTGTCTGCCCAGAAGGACTTCAACTCCATCAACTTTGGGTTTCCCATGATCGAGTGATTATTTTAAACTCAAATAAAACAGTCTCCCTCACCTTGACTTTTCGGACTAAACTAATCCGCCTTCACCCCCCCCACCCCATGTTTACACTCTGGATGGCTCCACACTGAAGGCCTGCACTTCCTATAGATATCTCAGTGTCTGGTTAGATCAGTACTTGACTTTCTGTGCATAGAGATATGCTCACAAAAAAACTGCATCCCATGCTGGGTGCCCTGTACCACAACAAATTGCATCCCTCTACCAACACAACTAGCAGCTAATTCCAGGGTCCTCCGCTTAATGGATTATGGTGATGTAGTTCACGTGTGGTCCCACAAACTTCCTTATCCAGGCTTGAAATCCCTTCAACTCCTTCTGCAGGTTCGCTTGGACCGCCTCCCAACACTGAGTCTCTACCAGTCTGTGGATCTCCCTCTCTCCATAACCGACGACTACTACACTGTGCTAGAACTGCCAGCCAAATTCTGGACACAGTCTCTCCCCTCCTACGGATGTCCTCCCTAACAGCCTCCCTCACCAGCTTATGCTCTCAGGAATGTTGACTCTCGGCTCCTTCTAATCCCACACAGATCCACCCGTCTGGCCAAGCCTTTCCAACTGGGTTGCCAAATTATGGAACTCCTGACCTCAGACATTAAACATGCCACCAGCACTCCGCGCGGAATGCCGCTTCTTAATGCTCCTTCAGCACATCCTGTCCTGCTTTCCTGCTCCTCCCCTAGTTCCCTCACTACCTAACTCCAGCTTTTAATCATCCGGTCTGGGTATACCTTTTGTACTGGAATATATATTTTTACTGTTCCATTGTTTGAAATTATACCTGTATATTATAAGTATGACTACTCTCTCACCAACTGTCTTGTACCACTTATATTTATGTTGCTTTTGTACTCTATACTATTTGTACCCCGAGCATCTGGAATCGGAGGTACTCAGCATAGTATGCTTTCCTGGTAAAACTCTTAAATAAATAAATAAATAATTGCCACTTGTAATGCTTTTAATATGAAGAAAGATGTTATTTCTGAAATGCACTGTAAACTAATCAACAGGTAACACATATCTTCAAAAATCAAGACATCTAAGTCATGCAGTACTAATTAGATTTTATTCAGTAATTTACGGTTAGTTCAAATTGAATAACACATCCTGAAACAAATATATTTTGCCAGTTTCTAGATGTTAAATAATGAAGCCTGTTTAAACTACTTGCTTTGGTGCAAGAAAAAAAAATACAATAACCAGGGTGCTAAAATAAAGGTCTAGTAAAAAAAATATTTGTTTTGTTAAAATGGTTACTGTTCTTAATCAGCACTGTAAGTAAATTTTTGAAATTCAACTTCTTTATTGAATTTAGTAACAGCAAAACATGGTGTACGAACAGTATCACATACTGAGACAAAAGGCATATAACCAGTGTAACAACAAAGAGCTAGATGTGGTATGCCTGAATATACACAACAAAAAGGAAACACCAACTAAACAAACTAGCCTTAAACCCCTCCTATACCACCCCCACCCACCCTGGAGGTGCCACCTCAAACCAGGGATAATAGAGATGGGATGAGCAAGAGGTACTCGGTATTAAAACAATATAAAAGAGGCAGAGTGTACTAAAGGCTGTCAGAGGTAACTCCTATATGAGTTTAATGTAAATATAAGGCATATAGCTTGCTCCACTGGTTAAAGGAAGGCTATGTACAATTCCGGGAGCTAGCTATTAACCTTTCAATTTTGAAGCAAAGAGAAATTCACTAGCCATTCAGAATATGAGATAACAATTTGGTCCATCAAGTGTTTGAGAACCACTTTTAACTGCAGAAAATTAGGCCATAAGGAACTGGCTTAAAAACCAGTCAGTTGAATTAAGGCAGTCCTTTGTATGTAACCAGAAGGTTAGAATAAGCTTTACAGGGGCGTGGTCTAGCCACCATAGGAATGGCTGCTTCAAATCTTGTGCTGTCTGAATCTGCCAGTAATTTGTGCTTGCTTGGCCTAACCTCAGGATTTCTTTTAATTTCAATCAACATACTTCACGCGGGTGATCCTCCCCAATCGCCGGTGTGACTATCTTGCAGTTTTAAGGTGCGATGGAGCTAATTTAAGCGCCAGTACTCGTGAGTCGCCTGGTACAAGTAGGCCATGAAGCCCCGACTACAGTACTCAGCCTGACACCCCAACTGCACTCACTTAGAGCTGGGCACATTGTAAGAACTACAAGTAGCGATCTTATTTTGTACCTGGAGAATGGCATCAGAGAATTCTCCATGCCCCTCGTCTGCGCAAGTACTTCCTGCATCCACTGCAACCAATTCTGTTAATGACTCCCTGCTATATTACTCGAATGCTTGATGCCTTACTAGTAAGGGTAGACACATCGGCACCACACTCTTGGGCACTACAGCCAATGTTCGCCAATTGCAAGGTAGTGTCAATGTGGTGGAAGAACAAGTTGAAACCCTAGAACAACAACAATGTATGCACTTACAGCAAAAGTGCAGAACCAGGAGGGCAAACTGAAGTTTTACTGGCCAGAATAGAAGATCAAGAAAACAGGAGCCCTACGAATAACCTCCGAATCATAGGAGTACCAGAGGGAGCTGAGGGAACGTCTATGGAGAGATTTTTAACAAACTCCTGCCCATGTTATTAGGGAAGCGCTGAGGGCCTGTGGAGGTGGAGATGGCCCATCATATCACTGGCAGGAAGGACAGGCTGATGCATTCTCTGAGGCCTATAGTGGCCTATTTCTTCAGATTTTCAACCAAGGAGCGATTTTAAGGGGCGATCTGGGGAAATTAAATGGTGAAGTATCTATCTCTTTTACAGAGATTTTGCCCAAGATACGGCTAACAAACGAGGATGTATGGTCCCGTGAAGAAATTTCTAGCTGCTCATGGTTTCCACTATAGATATCGGGACTCACTAATCTCCTGGTATCCAAGAAAGGGAAAGAGATCATGCAGATAGCCCTGATTGAGTGGAACGCTGACCATGTTACTGCCTAACCTACCTTCCATGACCACATCATCCAGAAAGTTGTGGGATGCTTCAGTACCATATGCAACCACTAGGACTCTATCCTCGGTGAACTGCCCATGGAACAATATTCAGCTGGACCAGGTTCTTCGTTCTCAGATTCCCCCAGACAGCATAATGCTTTGCGCACACCATTCATGGTTATTGGTGCTGAACAACCATCTCTCCCTCCCAGAGCTGCAGGAACCTCCACTCACCACAGACAACGCTCGAGAAGTGGCCAACAACCCACCCCAGATGTGCAAGACGTTACCCCTCCAGCTAAGATGTCCTGCGAGGATTCTTTAGGAACTCCACCAGTCTGTCACTCACCAGGTCCTGAACTTCCACAAGCAGAGTCAGCCCCATCCATGGACTGGGCTGACATCCCCAACTCCTCTCTAGTCGAAGTGGTGAACCTCATACGGAAACTCAAGCCTGGGGAGAAGACATACGCTGCTGCTGCTCGCGTGATGACTTCAGACATGCCCAGGGTAACTCTAGACTCTTGAATTTGACAACATTTGTTACTTTAGTCAGTTAACTCTTACTAGTGGTTTAATAGCACTATATATGAGCTACTTCATGGCTGTTAGGCTGGCTCTCACCTATCGCTTCACTTGTAGTATGCAGTACCCTAGATATATCGTTATTTCCATAGTTATTAAAATGCTTACCTTTTGTCTTAGGAAGTAAAATAATTTGTACTGTAGTTGCATCAATGTTGAGTAATTAAACGGCCTTTATAATGGTCGATTGGGGGTGACTACCCACTTCTTCTCCCTTCTCCTCCATCCACTGTTACACCTCTCCCCTGAGTTGCACCAGCTACCGCTGGATTGCTGGTGGATGAGGATTAGTAGGTTGGTTTGGTCGACCTAATCCTCTTCTGATGCATGGAAGCTTGTGTAGCTGAGGATACATTTATCTTGTGTACCTTCTTTCGTTACAGCTCTCCTTGCTGTTAGTGTAAAAAACGCGATTTGTATTGTTATAGTTATCTTTGAATGTTAATTGAGTTCTTGTGTAAAAAGTGTGTTTCTCTCAGTACTGGTGTTTAGACTACTTTGACTGGTATACCCTCTGTATCTATTTTTTTCTGATCAACAGTGTTGTTATATCTCCCTGATACCCATTGCAGTTATCCCCTGATACGGACTAGGTTGGCAACTCACCCAGGTACGATTTTTGGGTTCACATTTTCTTATTTAGTAATAGGGGGTGAGTACCCAGTTGTTACTTCAGCGGTATACTATGTCCTCCTCTATACTTCAGGGCTTACACCTAGTGTCATGGAATGTTAAAGGTCTTAATCATCCCATTAAGCATACCAAGGTTATACAATTTCTTCGTTCCTTGCACACAGATATAGCTCTTCTTTAAGAAACACACCTGCTTCGTAAATCTGTCCTCTGGCTAAAGAAATCATGTGTTGGTGCGGTCCATGCTAGTACTGCCACATCTAAGTCTAGGGGAGTTGCCATCTTAATTCGTAGATCTAGTTTGTGGGTGGTGGAAGAGTCTAGATCGGACTCTCAAGGTAGATGGATTATGGTTAAATTGACATCACCGGTGGGTTAGTTGATTCTAGGTAATGTGTATGCTCCCAACTCTGACCAGGCTGAATTTTTTCCGGGTTTGAGTCAAGCCATTTCCACACTGAGTCAACCTAACTCCAGTATTCCTCGTATTTTAGGAGGTGACTTTAATTTAGTATCTGACATTTTCTTAGATAAATTGAAACCCACCCCACAAACACACCCTCGAGCTCATGCAGCCTTACTAGATTTTCAGGCAGAGTGGGGTCTAATTGATGTAGGGAGGCGATAACCCCTCTGGGCATGACTATTCTTATTTTCCTCTGTTCACGGAGTACATAGCTGAATTGATTATTGGCTGGCATAGTGTGGCATTGGGCAATCTCACAATTCTATGGGTGGCATCCTCATTTCAGATCATGCCCCTGTTCTCACCATGTATACCCCATAGGCCATAAACTACAGGATACGAGATGGCATGCAACCCTCTGTTAGTCAAAGACCCATAGTTTAAGCAAGCAATGGCAAAAGTTGCCAAAGATTACTTTGACCTTAATTCGGCCTGTGGTGTATCCCCAAGTATTGTATGGGAGGCCTTCAAAGCCTATATTAGGGGCCATATCATAGCATTCACAGCACACCATAATAAAGTTAGGAAGAAGTCTATGGAGGTTTTGCAGGCAGAGCTCAGGACATTAGAGTCACAATTTAAGGCCTTACCAGCTGCCACCAGGGACACATCTCTATACCGTAGAATAGTGGGACTTAAATATCAGATCAATGTTCTGCTACATAAAAAAGCTGAATGGCTAATGCTGAGGTCCAAATACTTACGTTGGGAAGGGGGCCATAAGGGAGATAAACTCCTTGCTTTTCAGTGGCGTAAACAGCAGGCTTCCACCAAAATACATGCCCTCCGTACCTCCTCTGGTTCACTAACCACTGATCCGGTAGGAGTTAATGAGACCATTACATCTTTCTATCAAACGCTATATAAGTCTCAAGCATCTCAATCATCTATCCAGTTGTCTCAAGATCTCACCACTTTTTGTCAACAGTTTCCTGTACCTGCCCTGTTACCCAAACAAGTCGCACTATTGGACGCCCCAATTACTACCACTGAGATACAGCAGGCTCTCTCCCAGATGGCCCAGGGGAAAGCTGCCGGACCCGATGGGTAGACCTTTGAACTATATCAGATAATGACACTGGAGATTGCCCAACCCCTGTTGCTAGCTCTACAGGATGCCTCACACCTCAGGCTCCCTCCCCGCCATGATGAGGGAAGCTTTAATTATACTCTTACCTAAAAAGTCTACTGACCCCTATAGTTGTGCTAATTTTCAACCAATATCATTGTTGCTCGTAGACACTAAGATCTTGGCCAAGATCTTAGCTACCAGAATGCACAAAGTTCTTACATCCTAACACATCCCACACAGGTAGGCTTCATGCCAGGTAAGGTGGGATCTGACAACACCAGGTTACCACTCAGCTTAAAATTTATCATGTCTAAAGGCCAAGATCCCTATGGCTGCTTTAGCGGTAGATTTTGCTAAGGCCTTAGACTCCATTGAATGGAATTACTTACATGAAGTTCTTCGCCCCTATGAATTTGGACCTCAATTCTGCCACTGGGTCTTGACTCTATATAATTCCCCCCAGCCAAAGTTTTAACAAATTCAGATATCTCCCCACCTTTCACATTATCCAGAGGTACCTGGCAAGGTTGCCCTCTCTCTCCACTGCTCTTTCTAGTTGCTTTGGATCCACTAATCAGGGCATTGGCCACTACACCTGGGCTGTTGGGTATCTCAGCGCATGGTAAGTCCTATGTTGTGGCTGCTTACACCGTACGTGTTGCCACCCTTTCTCACCCTCAACATTTCTACCAATAGCTCTATCAGTACTGTGGAACTTTTTCATCACTTCTCTGGGCTGCAGGTTAACCAACAAAAAAACAATGTTTGCTCCTTTTAATAATTTATGCATGCAGGACTACCTAATAGGTACAGAATTGAAGTGGGCACCCCAAGGTTGCACTTATTTGGAAATTTATATCCCCTACAAATGGGCAGACTTGGAAACCTCCAACTTTGTGCCTTTGTTGAAACAACTGGCAACAGAAGTGGAGGGGTGGCGTAAATTACACTTTTCACTGCCTGGTAAAGTAGCTGCCATATGTATGCTTTTACTTCTCAGAGTCACATACCTATTCAAAAAACTTGTATTTTCTTTTCTCTGGGAAGGAAAGTGCACAAATGGGGAAACAAAGCTCTATGCACATTGGTCAAAGGGGCCTAGGGTCCTGTGGTTCCAGGGTACCATATTGCAAGGTTTAGCTGCTCAACTTACAAAATGGTTTGTACCTTCTTGTGCTCCACCTCCTGAGGTAAGCTCTTGAATCTAATATAATGTCACCTACTCCACTTGGGCCCTCTTGTGCACAAGTGGGTTGTCTGATAGAGGACTCCCAGTGTTACTGAAGTATCGATGTGCTTGGCGTCATATCATGACTCGCTCATATACCCTCAAGGAAGCATGGCCTCCCCTGTGAGGCACGCTGAGTTGTGGAGTAACAACTTTTCACCCTTGAAAACAGCCCATTAAATGGCCCTCCTGGGAAGCTAAAGGTATTCACCATATACAAGATTTAATGTTACCAAATTCAGATATTATATTATCCTTTGATCAGCTTAAACAGAAATTCCATCTCCCCAATAAGGATTTTTGGCACTTTTTACAAATGCGAACCCTTCTTCAGGACCTTATTGCCAAACAAAAGACACATAACCAATGGTCCTGGCTTGCTACACTGCACCAGTCCTCGACGGCCAAAGGTAGGATAGGTAGGTTTTATGCCACCTGGAGAGATTCCCAATCTGATCCCACTGAAAATTGCAAGGCTAAATGGGAAACAGAGATGGGATTGACCATATCTACGGAATCTTGATCCTCCTGTCTTATGGACTCACACAGAGTATATAGAGACTCCAAAAGTCATTTCTTACAGCTCAAGATACTCCTGTGATGGTACAGGACTCCGGCAGCCTTGCAAGCAGCTGACTTCTGTCTCATTCCAGGTGCTGAGATGCCAACAACCTGAAGCCCACCTGTTTCACATTTTGTGGACATGTTCCAAGATAACTACTTTTTGGTCTGTTGTTGCCTCATGATTGTTCTCAGGTCCTGGGTATTGTTGAGCTACCTTGGAACCCAGATTGCTGTTGGGCCACACTTGGATTAACCCTTTGTCCAGGCCACAGAGGGAATGGACCATGCTGACAATCTTAGAGGCCAAAGATTGATATTAATGCATTGGAGACAACCTCACATCCACCCTTTGCTTTATGGCAGGCAGCTTTAGCACGCCTGTCCCTGATGGAGTGTCTTTCACACTCACAGCGTGGCCAATTAGAATATTATTCTAAGAAATATCTGCACTCTTCACCATGTAAAATCCCCACTCCACTGAAGAATCCTCCTTCTTCCCAAGATCCAGATAGAACATGTCTCCTGTCCATGTTGGGTGGTTGTATTATGGGTAAATGTGATCAGCAATGGTGTAAATAGTCTGTTAGAAAGTGATTAATTCTTTAAAAATATAACACAGCCCTCGGACAAGATAGCCTAGTCCCCAAATGTTTTTGTTCTGGTTAATTTGTTTAATTATATCTCCAAGACTGTTCCTTCCTGTGTGGCTTTCAAAAAGGGCTCAAGACATCTTCTTAAGCATAGTCTATGTATTTGTAATTACTGAGTTGTTCCTACTTGGTCTGTGTCTTTTATTTCAGTTACTTGTTGTTGCTAATCAAAATGTACCTACTGCACTATATCCTAATAAGCAAAGGCCTGTCTCTATGATAGACCTTATTTGTATATATGATCGTTTTTCTAATCATGTGACCCTATATTTATTATTGGTGTTATTGTTATAGCTTGTACTGCTAACTGACAGCATGTTTTTTATAATGTGTTTAAATACATGTAATTAATTCTGGGCCGACCCTAGTCTAAGTGGACCTGCCTAGTCAGCACAATTCAATGAATAAATAAATAAATAATATATACTAGAACAGACAGCTTTACCAGAGTCTATGACAAAAGTGATACTGGTTTTTATATACAAGAAAGGGAACAAAAATTATCTTAATAATGGAGACCCCTCAATCTGCTCAATTCCAATTTTAAAATTCTAGCATTTTGGCAGATAGGTTGTTGAAAGCTGCAGAACTTTATTAGTCCACATCATACACTTGTTATACCAGCACACAGAGTCTAAGATAACCTCATCCTACTCAGAGAAATTTTGAAAGAAGAGACTCAGGATGTCTTAATGGATATGTCCTTAGCCTCAATCAGGAAAACGCTTTGACAAGCTTAGCATAATGACTACATTTTCAAAGTATTACTAGCATACAGCATACCTGAGCTTTTCATACAGTGGACAGAAGCCTTTATAAGGAAGCAGTAGTTATAACAAATGTTAGAAAATGGGCAAAGACAATTCTCTCTCCTGATTGGCTGAGACACTTTTTTAGGTGGGCATCTATCAGACAATAGATGCCCAGCTAAAAATAAGAGCCAGGCTACAGTGCTCCTTCACCCACTGAACTATCCTAGCACCCACTCTGCTTCCTAATTGGCTACAACTCAAACTTTTCATTTCAAATTCGCCGCCATTTTATCCCCTCACTTAGCGAGAGAGCTACCAAGATTCCCTCCCATTCAATCCTTTACCGACCCAGTAATGCATAAAAGAAAAAATGCACAGCAGTAGTTTCCCTCTTGTCCCAAGTCAGTCGACCTTCTGTAACAATTTTTTTCTCCCAAAACCACTGGCACCTCCATTACTCCTTACTCTGATCGTCGCCCTGCTCTCACAGCTACCAGTACCGGATAGCGACTCCATCCCAATAACGCTTTTAAATCTCCCGCTCCTTTCCTCTCCTAAAATCTGATCACTAGGAAGCAATTCACAGCTCAAAACAGCACACAGATTCAATGGTAAAGCAGTTAAACATCCTAGTTATGTTTCTATTCCTCCTACTGTAGCTCGCCCAACCACTACCACCACCTCAGCCTGATTCCTTGATGAAAAATGGCAACCACTTTGTTTATAATCAGAAACGCACATCCACCCTCGCAACTCAGTCATCCACAACACACTTTTATTTAATGAGCTTTTAGCGAGGGACAACCTCCCCAAATCTCACTTTGCTAATTGTCCCACAACTACAGCAGTCTCTACACACAACCATCACAAAGTCTGCCAAGCCACTTTTTTCATTACTGAGCAGTTTTTTTTTCACAATAGTCAACAAGTTGAAAATACTGCCAGTAGTGCTTCCGCTAGCATTTGAGCCGCTTGCCATTTACGCAGCCTGTCACCTTGTTAACAGTGGTCGCGATGTATTTCAAACCATGACTGTTCCCTGTTAGCTTAATAGCTTCCCAGCAGAAAATAAAATAAACTGTCATCTTCATGTTAAAGCGCCATCAGTACTACCGCAGAGTACTTGGATCCATCTCGCTGATGGACATGTCAGCGGAAGGACTGGAAGCAGGCAGCCAGGATCATGACTGCAATGAACAGGATGAGAGCAGATCAAAATGACTTAACCTTTTTTTGTCCTCTACCTCTTGATGTCTGCAAGTACTAAAACCCACCAGTATAGCCAATAGCTCCAGTTCCCATTTCAAAAGGTAAAACAACAATGTGTGTGTGTGTGTGGGGGGGGGTAACCATAATAAGGATCTCAAAAGTCACAACTACAGAGTGGGGTAATCATGAAAACTAGTTCAAAAGTCACAAGTACAGAGGCTGTAGTAGAACAGAAGTCCTCAGCTCAAACAAAAAAAACTGCATTCCAATACAGGAGGAGGAACTATTTTATTACAAAATCACATTACAAAATGAAATTACAACATTTTCTTTCTCAAACATATATAATACAGGAAACCATTTTCTAAGCACAATAATACCCTCCAGGGAGGGCGGTATTAAAGGAATAATGCCTGACAGGGTGGGTGTTATGCGGGGATAACATCCACCTCAGGTGGTTGGGGCCCGAGGCCACCGTCGAGGCGCCTAATGCCCGAGAAGGATGTTATCCCAGCATAACACCCACCCTGGAGGGCATTATTCCTATTATACAATGGCTTATTGTTTTATAGTTAAAAATAATTTTAAAGAATGTTTTTTAGTGTAAAATATTTTTGTTTCTCAAGAGAAAAAAAAAGCCCAGCAGCAGCATGCTCCATATCTACAATAATCAGCAGGGATGTTATGCCAGGATAACATCCTGCTTGTGACAGCCAACTGACCAATCAGTAGCCAGGATTCTTTCTTGCCATTGTATAATGGGCAATACTAGATCACAGGGCTATAAGGCCCTCCGCCTGTGGCGTCCGGGCCTCATTATGCCCCCTGGGTGTTCAGATTGCCTAATCCCACTCCATTTTGTCAGTATTATTGCTTGCATAATGGATGGATGGGATCACATGTTCCAGTTCAGAGGAATCTCAAGGTGTCCTTTGAGCCCATTATTATATATTTCAAATTTGGACCTTTGAGGCATACAGATTTTGATCCAGGGTTAAGAGCATACCTCTCCATCCTGAGACTCTCAGACAAAATGTTGCTTTACACCGATGATGTGGTTAGATTTCTGAAAATTGAATCATCAGGAAATGCCACCCCAAAGAGCCTGACTAGTTTTTCTAGGGTCTCTGGCTTCCAGATGAACTACCAGAAAAGCATAGGCACTGTAGTGAGAAATGCTGATGTAAAATTTCTGTGGTATCTAGCTTCTGTTCCCATTTGTGATAGGGACATACAAACTATCTACCTTGACAAGTTTACCACGGCCCATCCTTCCCTTCAATACACTGTTGAAGTATCCTCCTCTACACTACCTTTTCTGGATATCCAACTGTCAGTACAGAACACTGGTCTGAAGACATCAGTTTATTACAAACCCACTGACTCTCACAGTTTCCTCCTCCACTGTCCTTCCATCCTAAACATGTTAGAATGATAGCGCCTTATTCACAGTTTCTTAGACTCTAGATTTGCAGTGGTGAAGAGGATGACTTTGCTGAGCAGACCCAAATAATGCATAGTTTTCAATCAACAGGAGATACCCTAAAAGCACAGGGACAGAGTACTCTCCCAGGTCAATAACATGCCTCGTAATCCTTGACCCTCAAGAGAAGGATACTGTTATGCAAGAACAATGGCTAATTCCACTAGTAAGCCTTTTCCATCAGAGCACTGCCTGCTCTTCTCAGGATCATCACCAGTAACTCTTCCCATTTTGCAACTGACCCTAACATTGGTGCTTCCCTTTACAAAACCACCTACTGCCTCCTACTTCCGGCCACCCAACCTGCAGAATCTCCTGGTTAAAAGTAGCCTACCTACTCCCAACAGTTCCTCCTTACCAGGTACCAAACCTTGCAACAGGACTCTACACCTGCAAATTTATTTCCAGTGTGACTGATCTTCGGAGGCCTACAGGTGTTTTTCACATCACCAAGGAGTTCTCATGCACTTCCACTAATGTTGTATATTGTATTCTTGCAGGAAGTGTACAGCTATTTACATTGGATAGACTGGTAGGCGCCATGGTTGACCATTTCGGGGAAACATTACAGAGCAGTCAGGACTGGTGACACTGCTGGCCCATTGTATCCCACTTTATCTCCAGGGACCACAGTGTCAATGACCTTTCTGTTTGTGTCCTTCAGCAGGACTTCTGGGATTCTGACCATAGGAAAACATGGAAGCCAAGCTGATCATCCGCCTTGGTCTCAGCAGCCTCTGGTTTAAATGATAGACTTATTTTCCACTAACATTTTTCAGCCACCAGTTATTTTCCTAAAGTCTGTTTGTATCTGTATACATTTAATTTTTTCATTTTCACTGTAAGTCTCCATCTCTGTCTCCTTCCCACACATTTATCACCTTCAGCCTTCTTAATAGGCTCCTGTCAATTAGTCCCCACCTGGGTACTTCTCTAGCCTCACTCCCATTACGCTTTATCTTTCCATCATCACCTTTTTGTTTCACAGATTCTCTCTTAATCTTGCCATTTATCACTTCTTCTCCATGAGCCTCCTCTTTTTCTTTCCATATATATATATATATATATATATATATATATATATATATATATATATATATATATTTATCTCTCATTTTACCTCTCATCTACAGTAACTTTGTTTTTTTCTCTTTAGATATTTCCTGAAGAAGACCTATGGTTGAAACGTAGATTTTTAACTCTATTTTCTGTTTTCAGCATGCATTTAATATAACCATTTTGTTTTGCTTTCAAACTGTTTAATGCCATATTGGTCCTAGTAAGAACAAATCCAGAACAGACGGTTTGATACCTTTTATTGGACCAACAAGGATGTTACAAAAAGAACAAATTGCTTTAGCTTTTGGACCAACAAGTCTTTCTAGGAATAATGTTTGGAAAATGGGGTTTGGCTTTTAAAAATTGGTACCTCTGTTTCCAGACAGCAGGACAAAAAATCAATAATTAGAAGACTAAGAGGATTTCAAATCTAAAATGTTATTTTTTTTAATTAAAGCATTGTTAATACTTGATTGTCTTTACTAAAGTTATATCCTCTTTCCACCAGTAAAATTAGAAGCAAAATTATATAGTATTTTTTCAAGCTCTGTGGGAAGCCATCTTAACCTCGAAAATGGAAGTCATATACAAACCAGTGGGTGCAAGGTGAGCTTGATATAGTTAATCTCTGGTCTTCTACTACAGTAACCCCTCGCTATAACGTAATGCATTTGGGCCCATAGTCTGCATTCGCTATAGTACACTGTTAATTTTTTATGCAGGGACTGAATTTGTCAAAGTGTACATGTCACTTACTCACTAAAGCTGGCAACCGAGGCTTGAAAGTCACACCACGCCCCTTTGTTTGTTTGGCGCCTGTGAGTTTGAAAAGAGGCACCAGCGCCTATTGGCTGAGAGGGGTTGTGATGGTGGGAGCAGCCCTGTAGTTAAAGGCTGCTTCCTCTCAGCCTAGACTAAAAGTAACCGCAAGGCAGCGAGGGAGACCTGCTTAATCGGTGCCCCTTCCTTCTACCCATGCTAAGGACTTGAACTCGGGGTTGAGGCGCCGGTCTGCTGAATCTGCTGGCGGACCTCCCCGCAGTCGAAAAATGACCGCTGAAGCTGCAAACGAAATTTCACACCCATCCACCCTGTTCCCTCCTCCCATTAAATATGTAGTAGCCCCGCCCACCTCTCCCTTACATCCAATAGTGAAGGCCGAGTTATCACTCTAGGTGGAGTTATCTTCCCTACTCACTCGCCCAATTCTCTTGCTCCACCTACTGTCATTCTACCCACAATCTGACATCACATGAGGTGATACTCATCCAGCTCTCTAGTGAACAGTGCCAACCTACTGTTCTGAGCTGGCCTGTTCATGGGCACAGTTACAGGCATTTATTCTGCTGACTTTAACTCATCAAATGCACTGTCCTGATGCTATCCTCTAGTCCAAATGAATGTGGTAGTGTAGCCCAGGCATGTTCTTATTGATTGCAAGCTAGTCTGATCTACTATATGCTTTAAGTAACTTATTCCTGTATGTGGTTTCATTGCAAAACTAATATAATCACAGAGTGGACCACCTGTGCTGGCCACTAAATCTCCTGTACAAATATAGACAAGAAGTATCTCCAAGTAATACTACTATTAGTTGAATAGGTCAGTACTGTAATGATGTAATAGGTAGATAACCAACTCTGTGCTCACCATTCATTATTAGGGCTGCAACAGTAATGTACTAGATTGTGCTCTGTTCTGTTCCCACTGCATTTACCTAGTTGAAACCAGATTAGACCAAAACCTGCTATTGATTTAGTCTAGGCTCAACACTTAGGAATGCACCCTGCTGTAAGTATGTCTAAATTGAGTGTAACATTGGTTGGCAGGATGAGTCATTGCAGACCAACAGAGGTCTCCTCCCACTCCTATATATTATTTCTGTGCTCTGGGTTGACTGGCTCACTTACCAACCTGGCCCTCCACCTATGCCCTGCATGGTCCTGCGCCCACCTGGCCAGTCACTATTTCTGCCCATCCCCAGCGTGCACTATCTCCTCCTAGTTGCCTACAATTCACTAGAAATGGGATCTGCTACAGGTCCTTTCTCCTCACTACGAGGATACCTAGGAAAGTGCTGCTCCCTTCCCCAACTTTTACTCTCCGTCTCCTGCTCACAGCCCTCCTGATACTTGTGGTTGACATTCAACCCAACCCGGGCCCTGGTATTGCAAACATTTCAATCTCCTCCTCACAAGACCAGACCTGGCTATCACCCAAGGGATTGAGGCTAGCCCATATGAATATATGTAGTCTCTCGCCTAAGATTCACGAAGTCCAAGCATGGCTAGCCCTTTACAAACCTGATGTGTTAGCTTGTTTCGGAGACCTGGTTAAAACCCCAGGTTCCCGATCATGAAATTGCTGCCTCAGGCTATGTATGTACAGAAAGGACAGAACCTCAGAAAGGGGGAGGGGTACTTATCTAATGTGAAGGATGCCCTGACCTCCTCCATTGTCAGCATGCAGCATAGAACGGCACCTATATTGAATCTATTTTCATTCGCTCACCCTCGTGTGTCAAACACCTTACCATAGGGTGCGATATAGCCTCCTATGAATGCTCTCCAATCCCTGAGACACTCACTAAAGACCTATCCTCTGAGGTGGCATCTGAACTTATCATACTGGGGATTTTAATGTTAACTGGGCCCAAGAGGAAGGTCGCTATAAACAGCCTGTTACATGAGGTAAATCTTACCCAGATCATCACCAACCCACCAGGATGAATTACAAAATGGGAAGGCACACAACCATTGACTTGGCCTTGCGTCTACCCCAAAAATAACTGACTATGCACGATCACGGATGAGCTACGAGGCGGACGCATTCGAGTGTTGCCCTGGGCCCGCCCGACCTAAATAAGTTTATTAAACCGTCTCTGTTTGTCGTGAGGGCGTGAAAACACTGTCTGGTTTGGTGCTTTAGCGCTTTCTCTCCTGGGCGTGCTTGCAGGAGTGGATACTCGCTAGCTGACGCCTTTTAAATTTATAGGCCATATCGCCGCCATGGAGTGCGGAAGCCCCAAATTTTCTGACGCCGAGCGGCCCTAAACGCCCGGAACCCCCACTCACCTGTGCCAGAAGAGCAGGATGCATACTCGAGTGGCGAGGAGAAAGGGCATTCCCTCCTGATGACTTAGCCAAATCAAATTCTGCTGCAGGCCTGGTTGCAGATTTCTCAACAACTAGCTGGCTCTGAATGCCTGGCAACGGAATAGGGACTTAGAAGCCAGAACCTCTCTCACAAGAAAAGAAGATGACAGCTCACGAGCAGGAGCTGGTGGTTTTGAGGAGACAAGTCAAAAAATTGGAGGAAAGGGTGGATGATCAAGAATCGTGACTCGGAAATAATTTAATTTTGAGCAGGCTTGCCAGAGCGATCGGAAAGGCTCGGACTGTATTCCTTCATCCAAGGGCTATTACTTAAGGTCTTGGGCCCCAACGCCCTAGATAGGTATAATATTGAGAGGGCTCATCGCTCCTAAGGGAGCTCTTTCCCTGGGGGCCTCACCTGGGTTATTATAATGAGGTTCCTGAATCAGGGAGAAGGCCCATGTCCCGTGAAAGCGAGAGCTTCTAAGAACCTGCACTGGAATGGAGCTGCATTTGGCTTTTCAGGACCAGAGCGCTGGCCATTAGGAGGGCAGAGAGAATATGTGGATATTAGAAAAAGCTGTATCTTGCAGAGTGAAGTTTAAGTGCAGCATCCAGCTACTTTGGTGGTCAAGCCCATGACAGGAGATTGGAGATTCTGACAGCTTAGGATGCTGCAGAGGACTGGAAAGTTGAATTTTCAGATTTATTTAGAGCGGCAACTTGAGCTCCAAGGCAGAAGGTGTTCTTGGATACAGTGAGATTTGAACTGTTTTGCCTATAAATGAGCCTCTTCTGCTGCACCTTGACTATGTTGGAATGATTGAGCTTCCTCCCGGCAATCTTTTGCCCACTTGGACTTGAGGATCTTCACATGGGGGGAGGGAGGACACTGGAGTTTATTATGAACTGTGGGAGAAGTGATTGTTATATTTTATATTTTGGCTCTTGTTTTTTCTGTAGAGGCAAGTAATTTTGTTTAATCTCACTACAGATTTGGGGGAGCTTAGGGCACGATCTTGTTGGCTGGCTCATTTCGTGTTCGGACGCTGGATAGGAGGAGCGATCAAGGATCGGTTGTTTAAATGGCTAGGGGTTGGGGAGGGGGAAGAGAGAGAGTCCAGTCTGCATACTTTGTCCATTGTGGCAGTCTTGGTTGCCGACCAGGGAGTATAGTATGCTTGATGATGTTTACTCTTTTTAATATGCTATCTTGGAATGTCAAAGGTCTCTAGAGGAGGAAGAAGAGGTTAGTTGTTTTAAAGCATATTCGAACTGGGGGTTCAAATAGCTTTGCAGGAAACCCACTTGCTTAAGGAGGAGTTGTTGTTGAGGAAGTTTTGGTGGGTCAAGTTTTTGGAGAGGGGAATGCCAAAGCTTCAGGGGGTGTAGCGATTTTGATTGCTAGGGGATGTCCGTTCGCCCCCCTGCGATATCAGGCGCGGGAGGACGCGCGGGGAGTCTTTGTAACGGGCATCATTTTGGGGAGGTTATTAACAATAGCTTCTGTTTATGGTCCCACTCCACCTAATCCAGATTTTTTTGCTACATTGGAGCAGGATTTATCCAGCCTCTCATCCCACTCTTTAATAATAGCAGGGATTGAATATCTGTTCCAACAACTCTCTTGATAGGATACCCCTTCTAGGAAGCCACCCTCCAAGGCGAGATAGCAATGACTAAATTCTTGAAGTTGCTGGCGCTGACAGACCCTTTCTGCTTTTAAACAAGGGATTGCAATATGACCTTTATTCTGAGCTCATAAAATCAAACACTGATTGATTTTTTGTAAATCAGGAGGCCCTCCGAGGGGTTAAGAGTTTGCTGGTTTATGATAGAATTCTGTGACCACTCTCCAATTGCCTTCTTGGCGGACTCCGCCAAATGAAGCCCTTCAGATGGAGACTGGATGAATCCTCTTCTGGATGATAATATGCTACCTCGTCTGGAGGAAGCTCTGGATATTATCCTAACTCAGATTCCTTCCCTTGACACAAGGCTTAGCTTGGACCCAATGTAAAGTTTTGTACGCTAGTGTAGCCCAGACCTCACTATCAGGAGGAATAGGATGAGAAAAGCCAGGGAGGAATTTATATGGGGAGCCATTAATCTCTTACCCCTGGAGGATCTAGTGAGGAGGTGGATCGAACTTCAGGATTTAAGAGGTGAGATGATGACATTTATTTAGTAAACTGGAGGCTAGGCAGAAAGGATTCGAGCTGAGTATCTCTTTACACGGATTGCCAAGTAAACTTCTGCCGCTAGAGTTAAGAATGGAAGGCCACCCAGAGCAATCTCTTTTGGAACACCAGGGAGGTGGTGACAGATCCGCAGGCATGGCGTGTTACTTGTAAATTACTTTGTTGAATTATATCAAGGCATCAGGTGTCCCGAGGAAAGAGGCGGGTTTTGGATGATATATGTCTGCTGGCTAGACTCAATGCAATCTCAGGCTTTTAGCGCCCCTATATCAGAGGCTGAAATAAGAGATGTGATTAATAACTTGCCCAGGGGCAAAACACCGGACCAGACGCCCACGCCCAGTTTTACAAGACCCATGTCCAACCCTTACCCTTTGCTTTTGGAGTTTTTCTATTATTATGTCAGATGGGTTCCACACTTACTCATTATATCAGGGCTTACATCACACCTTTATTCTTAAGCCAGATAAACCCGGAGAATTAGTGGGGAGCTATAGGCCCATTGCTCTCCTGAACCAAGATATTAAATTATTATCTAAGATACTTGCTAATTGAATTTTAAGGTTGCCTCTAATTATTAGTCAGGATCAGGTTGGTTTCATCCCAGGCAGGGACCCTATGATGCCTCAGTGGAAGCTTCATCATGCTTTTGGAGGCCGCTGACTCTCCTTAGATTTGGCGCTTTTCCTGTTGATGCTGAGAAGGCCTTTGATAGGTCTCCTCACCCTTTTATTTGCTACTATGGAAAGGATGGGCTTCCCAGAGGGCCTTCTCAGGGGTATCTAAGAATCTCTATGCCCTCCCACAGCCAGAGTCCTTGCAACGGTTTCATCAAGAGAATTTCGTCTTGTAATGGAACTAGACAGGGATGCTCTCTTTCCTCAATTTTATTTAATATATATTTGAGCCCCTGTTGAGGGTGATCTAATCTGACCCTGAAGTACGGGGACTGTGGTCAAGGGAGGAGTTGAAGCTCTGTTTTTGCAGATGACATCCTTTTGCATCTCCGAGACCTGGTGTCGAGTTTTGGAGGGTCCTTGAGATTATTAACAGTTTTCGTGGTCTCGATTATAAGTTGAACCTGAATAAGACTCAGGTTCTTCCTCTACCCCGTGATCTATATAAGGCAGATCTGGAGTCCTGGCAACTGAAATGGGCTCCAGATGGTATCAAATATCTGGGTATCTGGGTTATTACTTAATTTGCACCCAGGGTGTTGGAGGTAAATTTTAATAATATTCTGATAGCAGCTAGAGCGTACCTGGATAGGTGGAATAAGCTCCCTTAAATTTTACGGCCAGATTGGGGTTAATTAAGATGAACTTATTGCCTAGGTTTCTGTATCCCATATACTTGTCCCCTTATGTAATTCCCCAAATCTGGTTCATCAGAATACAAAAACTATTTTCTGACTTCCTATGGAATTTTAAACCCCCAAGGAGGAAACACTCGGTTCTTCGGCTTCCCTCTAGTTTAGGGGGTCTTAAGTTTCCAGATCTTCATTTGTATTATGTAGCTGGGCAATTATCTATAATGACTCGATGGAATAGTTCCTCTGAGGGAGAGGGCTATACTCCAGTCTGGCTGCATATTGAAAAGCAAATCTTGTTGGATAAGGGTATTTCTGATTCACCTCTTTTCATTAACCCGCCGATTTGTCTGGATATAGGTAAAGATTCCCAATATTTAAGACAGTCCTGGCTTGGTGGTCTCTTTTATCCCCAACTTACAAAAAGATCCAAAGGGGCTGTAGAGATCAACCTATTTCTGTAATCCCAATATGAAGATCGGTGGCAGGGTAATTAGGAATTATTGGCTCCGCAACTTACTAATCTTGTCTGGGCAGACTTTATTCTAGATGGTAAAGTGGTGTTTCCTCAGTGTAGTGACATTAACTTTAAGAGGATTCAGGTTGCTAAAATGTTGCAGAAACTACAAAGGGATATCTTACCTCCTCAGGAACCCCATTTACGTGGATAACCTTAAGGATCTTAAGGATGCGACAGACTTCTGTCAGTACAATGTACTTGAGCTTTTTAGAAAAGGGGTTCTGTGAGGGTTATGTATTGGGAAAAAAAGGTCTCCTCTGAGACCGATTGGAGGATCTGAAGAGTTTTGATTGTATCTATTCCCAAATATAGAACCATGCAACTTTTTATATCTTCTAATTTGTACTATACCCCTCTAACTCTGTGCTAGGAGGCTTAGACAGACAGACCAATGTTTTAGGTGTGGATTGAGTCCGGGAGATACTTTGCATATATTCTGGGATTGCCCCAAGATATCTCCGCTGGGTTCTGTTAAGCAGAATATGGACCCTTTTAAATTATGCAGAGTTTATTCTCCTGAGATTTGTATTTTAGGGACATGGCCCAGATCTCACGAGTGCGGCTAGATGTCAGTAGCACTGATGTCTGCTTTGGATTAAAGCTTTTGTTTTGAAGCATTGGAAGAGTGATTGTATTTATTACATATGATCAGTGGATAGCCAGATCTTATGAGGCCTTTAGGCAGGCTATACGGCAAATGTATCGACGTAGAAAGGAACATTATATTAAGAAATGGGGAAGTTTAGAGGCAATATATCTGCTTCAACTTAACCTACCCATTCGTCGGTCTGTCTGTCTAAGTAGAATCATTGTAGGACGAGTTAACAAAACAATAATTTTGATTTTATATTGGGACTAAATGGGATCTTTCTTCTTTAATCTTATGTTTGAGGATTTGCGCGTCAGGGTGCTTTACCCAATAGGGATACTTTAGTGTGGACAGGTACAAGACTGCCAACAGAGGTTTTTTAGGTCTCTCTTCCTCGGACACAGCTGCAGGTCTGGACCTCATTAGATTATAGGGCTCTTGGAAAAATAGGTCCCTTTGGCTTTAGGCCTAATTTTTTATGTTTAGTGGTCTTTGTTTTGTTTTCCCTTAGCATGAGCCGGCGATTTATCCTGATATTGTTATGACTGTATGAATGTTTGGATATGGGGGAGGGTGTTCTCTGCAGCTGTGATTGTATATAGATATGTATATAGTTCACCTGCCCAGTTTTGGGGTGGGTACCCCCGGTTGGCCAGGGGGTTGTGGCTTGTCTGTCTGTACTTTCTCCTTTTGTCTTGTCCTTTTTTTCTTCTCTGAAAGTAAAATCTAATAAAGATGGGTTTAAAAAAAAAAATAATCAAGTTGCAGGCACCATGGCTGATGCACTGAGTGACCACTCGCCCACCTTCTGTGCCTGGAAGAACAGGGCGGATAGGGTTCAGCCCAGAATACTCACCTCCAGGGACTACTCCAAGTTCTCTCTAAAGTAATACAATGACTTTCTTGGTGACATTTACTGGAGTCCACTGCGTTGTCTCCCTACCTTGGAAGGGGCAGTTGCCTTTTTTCTGAAAACCTCATGAGGGCGCTAGATCTCTTTGCTCCAATGAAGACCATTGTGTCCAAGGCTGCTGTTATAAGTGGATCACTCCCTCCCTAAAGGCCCTTATGATCCGCTGAGACAAAGCCTGGAATAACTAAGTGCCTGCACGCCCAAGTTGACCGAGAAAACTATAGAGCTCTCAGAAATCAATGTAAGCATGCTGCTAAGCTGGCTGCAAGGCTTACCTCACTCATCTCCAGAAAACAAACCTAGGCAACCTGAGCTATTCTGGTCCCACATCAATGAATTGATAAAGGAAAGAAAAGGGCAGCCCTGGTCCCTATTAAGTGGCTAATGGGATGTTACTGAAATGATGAGGCACTCCATTGCCGAGGCCTCAATACCACTTCATGAACCTCAATGATTGCAAGGCTGGGCTCCTGTGCCCACTTATGATGCCACCAGACTGGATCCTCCAAACCTAGAATGCCTATCTTTCCATATGAGGCTTGTAAAGGTGAGTGAGGTCCTATCCATTCTAAAATCATTGAAAACAAGAGGTTCAGGTGGCCCCAACAGCATCCAAACAAGTCTTCTCAAAGATGGTGCCTCAGCACTCTCTAGGCCGCTTACCTGGCTCATAAACAGGTCCTTTCTAGAAGGGTCTGTCCCAGAACTGTGGAAGCAGGTCATTATGGCCCTTATTCATAAGAGTGGGCCTGTGGAACCAATTGGGAACTATAGGCCGATCTCCTTGCTGTGTACCGCAAAATCCAGGGAGAAACTAGTGCACCTAACTCCAGGAATACTTGGAAGCACACTGCTTCTTTCCCTGTTCAACATGGCTTCAGAGCCAAACACGGGACTGACACCACCTAACCAAATTCTATGCAAATGTGCTTAGGAAAATCGACTCAGGGTCCAGCATAGGTGTGGTTTTCATTGACCTTCCAAGGCCTTCGACTTGGTGGACCACGGGCTTCTACTCCATAAACTCTGTCACATAGGCCTTGACTCGCACGCCTTAAATGGTTTGATAGCTACCTCACAGGGTGCACACAGAAGGTCAGGTGGAAGGACAAACTCTCCAATCCACGGCCCCTTGGGAAGGGTACCTCAATGGTATATACCAGTCCCCTTCTGTTCTCACTGTTTACTAACGAATTGCACAACCATTGTGGGAGCAGCAATGTCATCCAATATGCTGATGATGCTATGATCTACAAAGCCTCCGATAACCTGGATTGACCTAGGACCTTCACCCAAGTGGACATCCACATTATGGAGGATTGGCTCATCAAGAATAAATGGTCCCAATACCAACAAAACAAAGGTTATGTTGTTTGGACCTAGATTTCTGGCCATGACAGATCTCAACTCCTTCAACTCACGTCCAGGGTAGGCAACAAACAAGAAGTGGTTTCCTCCACAAAATACTCAGACTTACCTCAGACCAAGGTCTCACATTAAAGCAACACGTAGACCAAGTCACTAAAGTCATACTTGGCAAACTCTGGAACACTATACCAGCTTAAGGACCAGCTGATCCCCAAGCCAGGACTGCCATTGCCACTAGTGTTCCCACCCCAACACTCTTCTACGCTGCTCCTACTCAGGGAGTAGCTAGGTTAGAGTTCAACAAGTTACAGATCCCTTTACACAAGATCATCCGTTTTGCCACCTTATCCCACAGAAGGAGCCACCATTGCAGTCCTTATCACGACTTAGCTGGCCATCTTTCAGGCTCGCCTCAGGTACCCGGTACTCTGCCTGGCAAATAAGTTAATTAGCCCATGCCTCCTCCGAGTCTTGATGGACTCCTAACAGTTAAGAGAAATCCATGTAACCCTAGGACCTGAGGCCAAACTCTCTAGAGGTCCCTAAGGTTAGAGACCAAGAGCAGGACATATGTCCTTTCTCCCATGCTACCACCTGCCCCGGAACAACCTCCCATTGGGTGCGGGAAGCCTCATCTGTATGTGCTTCCACTCGACTCAAGACTCATATGCTGGCAACAAGTAAATGCCAATGCTATGGTACCTGACACCCTCCCTATACCCCTGGCCAGTGCACTACCACACGTACATCACCTTAACCTGAATCCGGCAGCACTAACTCCTCAGTGGCCTCTCCCACCGTGAACTTCCAAGGAGGGTTTTAGAGACACAGTCATATGTTGCACTGAAATAATGTAATGTAATGTAATCGCTATGAATACTTCACTGCTGTATATACATGTCACGAATGTCGCTTGCCAATAACTTGTATATGTTCAACTGCTTACCAAGTCTTGTACTGTAACTCCCGGGTCACCCCTGAAAAGAGGACCTCCGAGGCCCAGTGGGCTTACCCGGTCATCAAAATTCAATAAATAAATAAATATGCGATCTCCTGTGTGGGTGTTTTTGTGTGTACTGCATAGTGCTTGTTGCTTTTCTACTTATTTTTTTACTTTTTGTAATGCTTGAGCTTGGTGCAATTATTGTGGCATTTTTTTTTTATGCTTGTGCTTGGTGCGAGACTTTTCAGGACCTATAGCTTGGCCCAGGATCACTACTGAAGAAATTGGTCATTTTTGACTGCTTTGATTTGTTCGTTTTTGCCACATCCTTTGCAAATGAGACTAGCTCGCAGAGCTGAATTATCTTCATTGGATTGATATCTTGCATCGAGAGCCATGCCAGCCCCGTCTCAAGCCCCTTGATTACCTCACTGTTAGTCAGAGGAGACAGCAGTGGCTCACAGTCTCCTTCTTCCTCCACATCCTCTTCACACTGCTCGTCCTCATCTGCTGCCCCTTCTGCTGTGTAGCCTGGTCTATCTTGCTTTTATTGGCTTTGCAGATATTTTAACATTTAGGGCTTCAGACTGGTCACCTTCCAACACAAAATCATGCAAGGATGACTCTTGCTTGCTTAGTACAGATTGTTGGTCACCGATCCTGTCCTCTGTTGACAGCTTAGCAAGACACTTTCCTGGCATTCAATCGATTGAGAATGCTGTTTGTCGAAACAGAGTACCCAGACCTTTTCATGTTTTTCGTGAACTGTCACCATCTGTCTGCAGTTTTTGGTGATGTAGATTTATAGAACCAGAAATGACACTGACAGCAATCAGCTATCAAGCACATTAGCACAGTTACTGCAAGTGCTGTGTCGGGAGCCGGGAGGCAAGAGTTCAGAGTAAAGAGTCTTATTTTAAAAGGTATTGTACTTAACTTCTGACACACTCATGAGCACAGAAGTACTGTTGTAAGGCCACAACATGGGAAGTTTTAGAGTTTAGTGTTCATAGAATGGAGTGAGTAGTCAGGGCGTAAAAGTGTTAGAGCTATGCACGAGCCATTCGTTATAACCAGTATGTATACAATGAGGTTTGTAATAGTTTAGGGTTACTGTATATATATTTATGCATAAAAACATATTTCTATTTTTGAAGCCATGAGAAAATCTGATTGGTACCAGTAAGGAATGGCTGGAACAGTGTATTCCATTTTGGAAAGGGAGAAGAAACTTTACTCCCCCATATTAAAACTCACGTCCCAAGTTTTATTAAAGTACTTTTTCAAAAAATAAAGAAATGGAATATATCACAAGCCCAGGCTTAACATTCACTAAAAATTTATATCAGTATATTATGAAGATGGCATTTTGGGTGGAACTGAGTTTCCCTTTTTACCCAATAGGTAACACAAACATGATCCTTGCACAACTAACAAATCCTAGAGTACCTCTCTGGATTGCACAAGTCGAATATTTTTTTCATCAGCTTGCCATTGACTGGCCTGCTCACAAAAATCCACATTTAGTGCTAGAATACACTTTATTTGTGATTTATGTGACAGTAAAATATCTGTGTACCTTATTCTTATGTTACATATGTGACTGAACCTAATGTATGTTAACCCTGTATATGCCTGATGTTCATTTTTGTACCATTGTAACCCTCCTGGGTCGCACTTGAAAATAGGCACTTGGTTGTCTAGTGTGCTCACCCAGTAAACAAAAGCAAATAAATAAGTTAAGCATTCCCGTGTACAATGTCAATACACACACGCTCCATACCAGGCCCTACCACTAATTTCTGTGACTGTAAAATGTCTCTTTGGTTCCCAATAGTCTCTCTCTCTCCTCTGTATGCCAAGTCACAGATTTATTTTACCAGTCCTGCCATTGCCCAGCCTATACACAAAACCCCACATTTTGTCCAAGAATACACTTTATTTCTCATTCATGTGACTGAAAGATATCTTTTGTGTCCCTGACTTTCTCCCCCATATGGTGCAAGTCAAAAGATTATGTTGCCAGTTTGCTTTCCCCAGTCTGTACACACAGCAACACTGAGGCCAGGAATACACTTTATTAGTGACTTTGTGACTGTATAAATGTATCTTTGGTCCTCAGTTGTCTCTGTCTCTGTATCTACTCCTCCTACCTCTATATCTATCCCCTTACCCTGCCTGTACACAGTGTAACATAACAACCTCACTTTGCCCCATCAAACAAAAAGCATATCCTGGTGTCCAATGGCCTCCCAATACCTCATAAACCAAGCACTGCCACAACTGCATCATACCATGTTGTTCTGTTGTACCCAGATTCCTCCCATATCAGGTGCAACAACATGTAAATAGAACTAACCCTGACAAGTGAATAAACTGATGTTCAATAATCTCTGAAAGCTTGACCAGAACTCTAATAGATAGATGTTTTTGTCGATCAGTAAGATGTCCAAAAGGAGCTTTCCTGTGGAAGACACAGTGTGATAGTAAAAACATCCCATCACATATCAAGTCAACTCTCACAAACCCTCCCAAACCAGTCCTCACCACAAAATATAATATAAAAAAATTAAAAAACACAATCCCTGTTGTCAAGTGGTCATCAATTCACTCCCATACCAGGCGACACAACAGGTTAAGCATCACCTGGTGACCAATGGCAATGTTTAGAAAAGAGCACTTTATTTGCAAAAGCCCTAATTGGGGTAAGGCTTGCAAGGGTAGGGAATGAGGGCTAAGGACTGGTTTCCTTTAAAACAAATCATCTCTTCTTCTGAATCATAGAGTGTGTGTGTGTGTGTGTGTGTGTGTGTGTGTGTGTGTGTGTATAGTGGGAAGGTATGTAAATAGAATGGCCTTCTGTGGGGTGGACATCAGACAATGCATTATGTGTGTGATGGTGCAGGGTCCCAGAGGCTGGAGTTGAGCCACTGAATATTACTTGTAGGATGGTGCCAGGTGTTGCAACACCCAGCACCACCAACACACAGCATTACTGTGTGTCCAGGGCTCCACCCCACCATACAGAGACCCAGCACCATCATATAATGCATTCACTGGTGTCAGGGAGATAACCCACCATCTGAGACCTGAGCCATCACACCAAAGAAATTATCTGATGTCCAGTGGTTACCCCCACCCACACTCACAAACCTCAAAACACCCAGTACCATCAAACTAATATACTAAAATGGCAGCAGAGTAGGCTCAATGGTCTTTCATGTCTGTTCGCTTAATCAATCCTCAAACTGGGAACTGACTCTGATGTCCTCTCACCCCTTGGGATTCTCCAGTTCCTGTACAATAAATTCTCTGTATTGAACTTCACAGCACACCCTTCGCTCATACCTGTCCAACCTCTCTGAACCCCTCCACAGTCTTCTGCCTCCAATAGTCCCCTGGGCAGCACAATTCTAGTTCCACCACCCTCTCAGTGAAGTAGCACCTCCTCCTTCCCCCCCCCGGCACAGGTCATGGGACCATGGCCCCTGATCCCACCTTTACCTACCCCCGAGGCAGGTTTTTTTTTAGTTTACCTGAAGATGGACTGCTACCAGGGATGTCTGTAGAGAATAGGCCAGAAACCAGACTTTCATGGCTTCTGTGCACAAGGACATTGACCGAGTGCCTCCCTGCTTGTTGATGTACCACATGGTGGTGATGTTGTCTGTTCTCACTCTGAACCGCCTTTGTTCTGTACTGCCTTTATGTAAAGCTTGTAAGGCTAAGTATACTGCCCTTGAGTTCCAGAAGTTAGCCACCCCTATCTGTATGGCACAAATCACATATTTATTTATTCCACCTGCCCATGCAGTGACTGTATACACACACACACACACACACACACACGCATACATTAGCTGCACTGAAGCCAGGAACACACTTCACTTGTAATTTCTGGCACTGTAAAACTTTTTAGGTCCCAATAGACTCTCACTTCTGCATGGCATAAGTCACAGTTTTGTTTTTTTCAGCCTGCCCTTGCACTCAATTGTTATGGCTGTGCAAATACCTTTTCCTAATAGCAGCCTGGAAACCACTCCACAATATATTGGGACCAACTGAGGAATGCAAGTAGCGTAGTTTGGGAGTGGTCTCAAGCAATTGATGCTGAACAGGATAGTATTGACAGTCTATGCTCACAGTTATTGCCTCCCACTCCATAGTGCATCCTAGAACACTGCTTGCCATGTGCACGCTAGTATCCTCTCACAAAGTAGCCACCACACCAAACCGCAGCAGCAGCCTGAGCAATGGCCATTGCTGCTGCTCATGGTTGCTTTGCTGTGGCAGCTCTCTATGTCGGGCCTGGATGGGGACTCAGAGCATGTGGGGATAGGTACGACAGTGGCTGCTCTCCCTCAGGGTCTAAACTACTGCAGCTGCCACTACCTCCCTCCTTCACCGCTCATTGTCTGCCCACCCAGTATCAGCAAGCACAGTTCCCTCAGCCACTAGCAGGTCCATCAACTGATGAAGCTAGATATGGCCTTCTGGGATGCAGGCATGGAGGGCAACAGAGCGATAAGTTTCCGATATAAAAGCCACACACCACCAAATCGCTATATCCAACTTGAAATGCCGTGCAAGATACCATCCGATCAACAGCAAAAACTGTGAAGACACCATTTTTGTTTGAAATTTTTCCGTACAATATCCCAGCCTAGTAAATCCACTTCAGACTGATTTTGCTGTAACCACCAGCTCTCTCTACCATGTCCACACCCTCTCTTTCCCCTCCCTAAGCACCCCCATCATGGCTGCATCACCCCCCCCAGCACTCCCCTCCTCCTCAAGTAGATGTGGAGGGCTGAAGCAGTTGCTGAGCCTAATCCCGACCCCAATACCCCTCGCTCGGTTCCTTCTGTCCAGCAACAGCTACCTGCATGCTTCCTTAGGAGTGTCTTCCTTTAGAAAATGGGCTTTTTATTTCCTGGCATCTGATTGACTCATACCCCTGCCAGGGGGGTACATTAACTTTCAATAGATGCCGAGTAAATAAAAAGTACCAGCCCCAGTGCCCCTTTACCCACTCAGATATCCCTGTGCCCACCTTGCTTCTTCATTGGCCTGAAAATACCCAGTTCAATCTTAAATCACCACCATTGTTTCCTCACACTTAGCAAAAGATACTGGGCCCACAATACCTCTGGTGCCCCTTATTCTCTCCCCCATATGACACAAGTCAAAGGATTACTTTGCCAGTCTGCTATTGCCCTATCTGCACACGTTGTAAGATATCTCTCTGGTGCCCCTTACCATATGGCATAAGTGGGGTGGTCATCTACATTAGGGGAGGGATAAGGTGTAATAGGGAGGAGAGGGAGGAAGACAGGGTGGAGGCCATATGGGTGCAACTATACAACCTGAGGGGTAGAAAGGTTAGACTGGGGGATACTTTATAGACTTCTGACAAAGATGAGAATACGATATGGAGCTGGGGCCACACCACAAGTATGGTATTCCTCAGTGTCCAGTGGTCCCATTCAATGCCCTCCTATACCTGGGCATCAATAAATGATGATTTCCTTGAGTCCTGTGGTCCTACAAGCCAAGCTTTGAGACTGAGAGACCTGATTAGGGGTACAGCCGGTTCCTTGGTTGGTGGTTACAGGCTGTGCCTCCGAGGAAGCATATAGATACATAGATACATAGACAGTGTCGGCAGATAAGGGCCTATGGCCCACCCAGTCTGCCCATTTGAGCTTGTAAGTTCAATTTATGTTTTCCTAGAAGTCTGTTGCCCCTTACCCCTGACCTCCAGAATTCCTTTATGTCTATCCCATGCATTCTTAAATCCCATGATTGTTTCAGCCCCCACCACTTCCTCTGGCAGGGTGTTCCACTTGTCCACCACCCGTTCTGTGAAGAAATTCTTCCTCACGTTTCCTCTGAATCACCCTCCCTCCAACTTCATCCCATGCCCTCTAGTCCTGGAACATCTTTTTCACTTAAAAATAGTGTATTCCTGCACCCTGTTCCTCGCTGTAAGATACTTGTATGTCTCAATCATATCCCCTTTCTCCCTCCTCTCCTCCAGGGAGTACATATTCAGTTCCTTCAACCTGTCCTCATAGGACTTGTGATGCAATCCATGTACCATCTTTGTTGCCCTCCTCTGAACCCTTCTCTGCCCTGTCTATGTCCTTACGTGAGTAGGTCTCCAGAACTGTACACACTGTACTCTGGGTGGGGCCTCACTAGTGTCTTGTATAGTGGAATTATGACCTCCTTTTCCTGCTGGTGATGCCCCTGCCTATGCATCCCAGCATCCTCATTTGCTTTACTTGCCTTGTCACACTGTTTCCTACCTTGAGGGTCATCAGAGATGATAACCCCAAGATCCCTTTCCAGCTTGGTGCATGCTATATCCTCACCCCCAACTGATATATTGTGCCAGGGTTTTGTGCCCATATACATTATCTTGCACTTCTTTGCATTGAATTTCAACTGCCAAACCCTGAACATTCTTCAAGTTTCTGCAGGTCCCTTCTCATTCTGTCTACACCCTCTGGTGTGTCTACTCTGTTACAGAACTTTGTGTCATCAGCTAACAGTGAAATTCTGCCTTCTAGGTCCTCGCGCAATGTCACTGATGAAGATGTTGAATAGGACCGATCTCAGCACTGATCCTGTGGTACCCACTGGTCACTTTTCCTCTGTGGAGTGACAGCCATTTACCACCACCCTGTGTCCTGCCGCCCAGCCAGTTACCTACCCACCACACTACTGTCCTGCCCACACCCATATTCCCAGTTTGTGTAATAGTCTTCTATATGGCACAGTGTCAAGGCCTTGTTGAAGTCCAGATAGGCCTTGTCTACTGCCCTCCCCGGATCCATCTCCCTAGTCACCCAGTCAAAAAATTCAATGAGGTTGGTCTGACATGACCTTCCCCAGTGAAACCATGCTGCCTTGGGTCCTGTAGTCCATTGACAACTAGATGTTCCACCTATCTCTCCTTCAGTAGTGCTTTCATGATCTTACCCACTACCAAGGTGAGGCTGACTGGTCTGTAGTTCCCCGCTTCCTCTTTGTTCCCACTTTTGTATAAGGTGACTACATCTGCTGTCCTCCAGTCTTTGGGCACCTCCCCTGTTTCCAGTGATCAGCTAAACAGGATAGGCAGAGGTTCAGCCACCACCTTTCTTAGTTCTTTAAGGCCCTGGGGTGCACCCCATCTGGCCCCAGGTGTATTGGTTTAGTAACAGACATGGAGCAGAAGAGAGTACCATGGCTGCCTGGGCTAGTCTGGAGCTATCCAGATGTGTTTTCCTATATAGTGTATTATTGAACGTTATTAACCTTAGGAAATCATCATAATTTCCTAAGGTTGTTATACCATCGTTAGACGCATAACTGTTGTTGTTCCATCGCTGCTACATCACATCGATAAGAAGCAACGGGATTGCTTTGCATGTGCACTATACTCACCCGGACGTGTCTTCCAGAAATGGCCACTGCAGTGAAAGCATGATCCAGAACAGCTGCAGCAGTGACTAAAATGTCAACAGTAAGGATGCAGATTATTGTTTTCACTAGAAATGCATGACCATGCACTATAAAATATAATGTATGGTCATACATCGGCAAACAGTCTGAATAACCACTCCGAGGTTGCCATGGTGAAATAAACCTCTCTGGCTTATCGGGGTTTAATGGTCACTCATGGCAACCTCTACGCCGTTAACAAACCAGTTACCGATGCATGCCCATACATTATCCTCTATGTTCAAACTTGTCTTTGTGCAGTTAAGTTCCCCTTGGTGAGGTTGTTGAGATCCTGCCACCATAGAAGATCCTACTGCATCAGACTTGATACCATGACCATGTGGTCCAGGTCATCCAACCTCTGATCCCACTGTGCTCTGACTGTCCACTGGAAGCTTGAGGGTGGGAGGATTGGGAGGGAAGAGGAGGGGGTACTTCACCAAGAGAGTGGTGGAACTATGGACTGCTCATAACCCAATACTGCTTTATCTTACTATAATGACCCACAACTTGCATTGACATTATGAACACTTCTTTGTCCCACAGTTGTCTATTCCTCTCTAACCCTGTGAATGGCACGTCACAGATTTTACCAGTTGCCCTTCCCTACACACACACACACACACACACACACACACACACACACACACACACATTCCACACTGAGGCCAAGAATAAACTTTTGTGATATATGTGACTGTGAAATATCTCTTTGGTGCCCTGTAGTCTCTCTCCCCCACCCCCTTGTATGGCATGAGTCAAAGATTTATTTTGCCAGTCAGCTGTACTTCATTTGTTGTTTATGTGACTGAAAAATCTAATTTTTGGTCCAATAGTTTCACCTTTTTCCAACTTTCTCCAGATAAGAATGGTGCAAGTCACATTTATTTTTCCTGCTTGTCCTTGCACTGACTCTACACACATGACCACACTAAAGCCAGTAAACTTATATTTGTGATTTCTCTGACTGAAAATGTCTCTTTGGTACCAGGTAGTCGCTCAGTCTCTCTCCCTTCTTGGTGGCACATGTCAAAGAGTTATTTAACCAGTCAGCCATTGCCCTGCCTGTACACACACACACACACACCAAATTTCGTTATTACTGTAACCGTAAAATTTATCTTTGGTCCTCAGGAGTCAGTCTCTCTCTTTCTCCTCCCTCTGTAAAGCACAAGTCAAACATTTATATTGCCAGTCTGCCTTTCTCATACTGAAAATGCAATAAATGGTCATAACTTTAATATTATTTCATATTGTGTCCCAAACTTTCAACACTGTCTTTTTATGACCCCACCTCATAAACCCAATCGTGCCATTTTTCAAATCTGTCCTGAAATGCCGTTTCCACAACACTGGTGCAAAAACACATTTCAGACAGGATGTGAAAACTGACAGTTGTTCTGTTCATGAGGTGGTGTGAAAAAATGGTTCTGTTGAGAATCTGAAGTGGAAATATTCAAACACACCAAAGTTACACACATGCGTAGAAAATTTCAAACAGGCGCACATAACTTGGGCATTGTTTTACATTTGACACCAAATTTTCAACATGACCTTTTTGGGAGCCCACCTCATGAACAATGGCACTGTCATTTCATTAATTGGTCCTGAAAGGTGATTTTGCACAACAACTGCAAAATCTCTCTCCAGGCCTGACTAATGAGATGACAGTCAGTGTTCATGAGGTGGGGTCTCAAAAAAGGCTATTTTGAAAATCTGGTGAAAAAAAATTCCAAAAAAAAAAGATATCAATACAAGTTCAAAACACCGTACACAGTAATCATATGGTGCTTACCTTGCTTCTTCAAGTTGTGATTCAGCTTGTGTAGAACTGTCCCAGCCCAGCGAAGATGACAGCGCTGACTTCTGGAGACAAATATATGGCAAGGGTGGGGTGCTCAGTGGGAAGGCCAGGATAGGGGAGGGGGCTGTGGTGACAAGGGACCAGTTTCTTTTTCTAGACTTCATATTTAAAAAAAAAAACAAGGACCAGAAACATAGAATTTGACAGCAGATAAGGACTGCTTGGCCCACCCAGTCTGCCCATTTCCCTAACTATTGCATAAGCTGCAGATTCCAGATTACCCAACCACCTACTTCCTCCTACCCCTCACTATAATTGCCTTATTTGTGTCCCCCATACATTCTTGAATTACCCCACTGATTTTGACCCAATGACGTCCTCAGGAAGGTGGTCCAATCAGTCCACTGCCCTCTCTGTGAAAAAGTACTTCCTCACATTGCCCCTGACCATCCACCTCTTTATCTTCAAATTGTGCCCCTTGTTCTTGTACATCTCTTTTCTGAAAGTTGCTCCTGCCATGAATTTGGTTTATTCTCTTGAGGTACTTGAAATATTCTTATCATATCGACTCTCTTCCTCTTTTCCTCAGTGGTATACATACTAAGCATTTTAGTCTCTCGTGTATGGCTTCTGTTGCAGACCATGAGGTACTCAGAGGAGGGCAACTAAATGATGCAGCTCTTAAAGAGACTTAAATAGCTTAATATGTATACCTTGAGGAAAGGAGGAGGGGGAATGATAGAACTTTCAAATACCTCAGGGAATTGACAAGTCCAAGATAAGAGCATCTTTCAGAGAAAAGTGCAAGAACAAGGGGCACAATTTGAAGATGGGGGGACGTCTCAGGAGCAATGTCAGAAGTATTTTTTCATGGAGAGGGTGTTGGACACATGGAATCACCTTCCTGAAGAGGTCATGGGTCAAGAACAGTAGGGGTATTCAAGAATGCATGGAGACAGACATAAGGCAATTTAGTGGGGAAGGAAGGAGGAAGTAGTTGGTTAACTAGAATCTGCAGCTTATCCAATAGGTAGTGAAATGGCAGACTAGGTGGGCCAAGCAGTCTTTATTGCCATCAGAGTCTATGTTTCTATGAAACTCATAACACAGAGTAATAAAAGGAAATGAATATCAAATAAACTATGAAATTGGCTAGATATCAGTGTCCTCCAACCCTATGAATACAGTTGGCTTCTGCTGTATAACTCCCAGAGGGACCACATTTTGGCTAGATTTCAGTTCTTGGGTCAGAAATAAATGGTGGCAAGGAGTATTAATTAATATCATGGTGGTGGAGTCTACCTCAAACCCTCTGAAAAGAAACTCATCCACCATATTTTCTGCCCCAGGAATTGCAATATTCAACCAACCTTACATCTACCATCTGAATCTGTTTAAAAATGTCCCCTTTTTCCTACCTTAATATTTGCCAGCAGTCTGTTGGTCACCTTGTAGCTCCTCTGAGTCCAATCCAGTGCCTTTTCTAACAGATATGGCCTGTCATGAGAAATCAATTCAACCTCCAACTCTCATCCAGTGGGGCCTGGAAAGGAAAAGATTAAAAAAATAAATACAAGAAATGTAAAATAAATACTCTAACGCTCTTGTCCCGCTTCTAGACCAGTGTCCCCACTCTGTCCTATCTGTCCCTGTTCTGCTGAGCAAAACCGAATAAAGAATTTCTGTTGTCCAATAACCCCCCACCGGCCTTCCCATGCCAGCCTCTAATAGTACCCAATAGTCCCCCCTCCCCGGACTGCACAAGTCAAAGATTTATTTTACTGGGCTGTATGCAAAAGTCACATTTTGTCCAAGAATAAACTTTTTGATTTCTGTGACTGTAAAATATCTCTGGTGGGCGGTAGTCTCTCTTCACCCCCACCCATGGCACAAGTCAAAGGTTTAATTTGCCAGTCTGCTCTTACCCCATCTGTACACACACAGCCACACTGAGGCCATAGAATATACTTTATTTGTGATATATATGACTGTCGAAATGTATCTTTGGTCCCCAATAGTCTCTTCTCCTCTCCTCTGGACTGCACAAGTCAAAGATTTATTTTTCCAGCTTGCCATTGCCTGGCCTGCACACACACACAAAAAATAAAAATAAAAAAATAAACACATTTAGTACAAGAATGAATTCACCTCAAACACCCAGAACCATCACAGGAAAAGCATTCCTGGTTTACAGTGGTTCTCCTATCCTCAGATACCCATCACCATAACACAACATGTATTCAAACAATAATAATTCCCTGTTCTGCAGTGGTCCCCAATTCACTCAGATACCAGGCATCATGGCAAGTAAAGCTTTCGTAGTTTTATTACCTCCCCTACACCCCCAACAAACCAGACTCCAACAAACAGCCTTCCTTGTTGTCCAGTGGTCCCCCAATTCCCTCACATACTAGGTGCCATGAAAAGAAAAGTGCTTCTGGATGTCAAACTGCCTCCCCATGCCCTACAAAAAACAGACCTCACTCCAAAAATTACCTATTGTGCAGTGGCCCCTCAGTTTGCTCCAATGCCAGGTGACAACAGTTAAAGCCTTGCAGACCCCACCCAATAAGTAACATTCTATGTTGTGCTTTTCTCCTCTAATTCTATCAGATTCCAGGTGCCACAACAATTAAGCTTTTACTTGGGTGTCTTATGGACTCCCCATGTCCTCACAAACCAGGCCCCACCCCAACAACATTCCCAGTTGTGCAGTGGTCCCCCAATTCCACCTGAAACCATGTGCCACAACAATTCCCTCCCCCAAGACCCAGCACATTCACACAAAATGTATTCTCTGGTGTGTGTGGGGTCCATCGCACTGGAGACATGGCACCATCAAACAAAATGCATTCCATTGTTCAACCATGCCATACAAGATTTAGCACCTTCAGAAACATAAAGTCACTGTAGCCTGTGGGGTTCACCCCATCCTCAGAGTCATGACAGCATCACCATCACACCATCACACCATCACACAAAAGGGAATGTATTTTGAATGATAGTGACAGGTTTATGTTCATATGGGTGTTTAAGGGTGGGTGGGAAGCCACTGATACCAGGGAATCAATGTCATGGTGTCATATCTCGATGGGAGGAGGGTGAGACCCATTACCATCACAGCCCCATTGCAAGAGTGAAGCTGCAAAGGCCAACAGAATGCTGGATATGGCTTCACTGAGAAGCAGACTGGAAAAATGTGGCCCATACTCAAGTGTCAGCTGCATCTGTACAGGCAAGGAAAGCAGTCCTAAATGATTGGTTATCCAACAGACAGTGAAATGGACAGGCTGGGTGGGTCAAGTGGTCCTCATCTCCAATCAAAATATATGTTTACATAGAAACAGATTTGACATCAGAAAAGAACAGCTCATTACAACCAGTTTGTCCATTTCCTTACCTCTTGGATAAGTTACGGATCCTAGTTAACCAACAGCCTACTTCCTCCTACCACCCTACTATAATTGCATTATGTCTGTTCAGTGCATTCTTGAACCCCCCCCCCCTTATTTTTGGGTCCATGTGGAGATGATTTTCATAAATTCACGCAGTACTCCAAATGGGGTCTCACCAACTGTCTGTATAGTGATGACAACTTCCTGTTTTCTACTGTTGAAGCCTCTATCTATGCATCTGAGTACCCCACAGCACTGCTTACTGCCTTCTCACATTGCCTGCCTACCTTTAGGTCATCTGATATAACTACCCCAGGTCCCTTTCCATTTTTGTTGCTGACAGTATATGCCCCCCCATTGCATACTCTTCCCTTGGGTTTTTGTTTACCAGGTGCATTACTTTGCACTTTTTTTGCATTGAATCTGAGCTGCCATACATTTGACCATTCCTCAAACCTTGGCAAGTCCTTTTTCATCCCTGCTGCAGACATTTGTGTCATCTGTAAAAAAGACATATTTCAAGTCCATCTGTAATGTCACTTGACCCCAGTACCCCACTAGTAATCCCCCTTCAGAGTGAGACAGAAGGTCACTTCCTCTAATGGATGGATTGGCCAGCATACCTTTGGAGTCAGTATACCACAGTGGATGAGAGCACTAAGCTGTAAACCCCAGCCAGCAGGCTGTCTGACCCTGAGTAATTCACTTAACTTCTTGTGCTCCCAGGCTGCATGCTGTGACTCACTACTAAGCACCACATCAAAGTTTAGGCAGTGTTTTCTCCACTCCTGTCTGAGGACAGGCTAAGCAAAAGTAAACTGTACGCTACTGGAAGCAATTGTGGCAGCCGACTGCCTCTCTGCTCCCTTCCCCATATGAGGTAATAACAGCAAATCCAAATTGTGGCAGAAATGCGAGCTTTGCTGAACAGCACAAACAGACAAGACAGAACAAAAAATTGGGGAGGCTAATTAAATCAACTAAAACTAAAGCACATACAGTATATATATGGTGACACAGGTGTAATTTTGCTCCTCATACCACATAATGCTGCTGCACCGAGGACATTTGCTGTACAACTACCTCTCTCCAGCTTGCAATCACCTTCAAAAGGAAACAACATACTGTAATATAATCTAAAAATGAAAAACAATTATATGAAATGACGGACATGTAAACAAAATGGCCCTTGATTAGCGTACTTGGTTGAAAGCAAGACTGGCAGGCATTCAAAATGTTGCTTTTCTTCAGTTCGATTTCTGCGCCAAAAATGGAACCAAGACTGGCAGGCATTTGGAAGGTTTAGTTCAATTCACACGCCAAAAATGGAACCAACAAATAATACAATTATGCCCAAATTTACATCTATTTTATGGAAAGTTCAGCAAAACTAAATAACAACCAGTACAGATTTGAGAAGGCTCCAGTTATTTTACTTCAATGACCTTTCAAAAGTCGCTTTGCGTAACAATCACAACTAAATCGAAATAAAAAAAAATATGCAGTGTACAAAAAGATTGAGATATCTAAAGAAATAAGGCCATCGTTTTGCTGTTATTTCAGCTAGGAAATCTACAGTACATTCAATTTCAAAAGACGTTGGCAATTCACCAACTGCTCCCTCAGTTTTCTTCAGTAATCTTTTTCCTTGCTGCTCCACTCACAACTGCATCAGAATACAAAACACATTCTCAATAATACATATCATAAAGAAATAAAATAAAAGAAAGGTGTTGACTTTTTATGCTGCAAATTCAGGTTAGAAAAGCTAACTACAATGCATTTGAAACACAACATGTGGCGGCAATTGAGATTACCTAACATCTCCCTAGAAAACACAATTTGTTTGAGAAGCCTTATTTTTCTACACCAAAATCTAGTCACAAAAAAAATGGAATGCTTTGAAAAGCCCTCAGACTTGATTTACTGATATCCTGTGGTCCTTTGGTGAGGCGTTACAACAAAACACTATGCTGCTTTAACTGAAAATAAATAGAACAATAAACAGACCTAACAAAACTTTGCTGTCTGCTGACTTCACAAAAGGTAGAACTCAGTCCAGTGTTCTGCTCAGCGTCAAGTGGATTCAAATGATTACAACTCACAATGAAGCTATGTTCTGACACTTCTTGCTGTCCAGAGGGGAAAATGTAAGTGTGTGCAGACTCAGTAACATAAGCTTCTTGTGGAAAAAAACGGAATGTGTTGAGATGTGATTGGTTGGTCTGACTGCCAATTACAGAAAGCTACAGGTCTCTGCAATATATATCACCAGGCAGATTTTATGAAATACAGCATCGGCGTCTAGCCAAGAGCTGTAAAAGAAGTGTCAACAAGATGAGTTATGCCATCGTGGCAGCAATGAGTACTGCAGCAGGGCGAGTTAACTCATTGGTGGCAGGATGGATGAAGTTAACGTACTGCTCTCTGTTCAGACGGTAGTTCATTTTTTTCAATAACGGATGCGATGTATGGTATTAAAATGCTATCCATATACTATAGCATGGTTCCCTCATTTGCCCAGTGGTTCTGTGAATGGATTATGCATGAGTCAGGTTGAAAAGAAAAGGTGGGGTGGCTGTTATTGGATTTGCCCTGGTATATCACCTCAGGAGGCAGGTAGCACTGGTCAAAGTGTACCCCATCACCATTGAGCCTCGGCGTTTATCCCTCTGGCCAGTGGCTTCCATCTGTTTGGCACTGACCTCCTCCATTGTCCACTGGGAATAGGGGGGACTATATTTACTCCTGTCTTGTCAATATTAATAATTAAATCAGCTGTACAAGCGCCTGCATAGCTACTGTGCTTGTGCGTTCAGGTAGCTCTCTTTAATTGCTGAAAATCTTGAGGTTTATTGTGCCCTGCCTTTGTGCCTTTCCTTCTACAAAAGCCCAGAAACTTAAAAATTGCCAAGCCCACTGTCTGGAAAAACTTAGGCTACCACCATATTCACTCAGCATTTTGGGGTTTTGTGCCTGTATAACACCAACAGCTAAAGCGGCAACAATGCAGGCATTCACGACAGCCCCCTCTGCTCTAAGGCTTTTTCAGTCCATTTTCGATGTCCTCCATTAGTAGAATTGGGTAACCCCTGGGTTTGGTAGGGAGTACAGTGGGGAGTAGGGAAGAGTCAGGAACTGTCTTCAGTTTACTGAAATAGGTCCAGAATCAAATGGTTTGATACCTTTTATTGGATCAACATAGAGGTATCAAAAAGAAAACCGTGCCTAAGCTTTCTGACCAATCAAGTCCTTCCCAGTTTCCAAGCTTCTGAGGAAGGACTTGGTTGTTCTGACAGCTTAGGCGCAGTTTTCTTTTTGATACATCTGTTTTGGTCCAATAAAAGGTATCAAACCATTTGATTTTGGATCTGTTCTTACAAGGACCAATACGGCAACTAAACTAATTTTGTATGTTTACTGAGATAGTCCATGTTAAATTTTCTGATTGTGCTCTCATTGTTGGGTTTACTATATCTCCTTGATTGAGCCTCACAGCATTCATAACCCATTTGTTGCAGTGTGCTTACCAAGTTCAAACTGTACCTCAGCTGAGTAGGTTACATACTCGATTCTATGTCTTTTCTGAGGTGGTGTCAAATTTTGTATTTCTCATGCAATGCTGTCAGCTGTTTTATAAGAGATGCCTACCACTTCACTTAAAGCTTCTGGAATTATTTCCTCTAGCACAGAGCAGTTCCGTTTCACTGATCTGCCACACTGCAACCACTGCATAAGTGACAGCTTACACTCAGTTCAGAAGCCAGTGTTTTTTTGAAATGAAATGAAAAGGAAGCAATTTCATTTGACCCCTTATGTACCACCAATGATTGACTAGGCATTGAAAGCTGACATCAGGTTTAAGGTCAGTGTCAATCAGAGTTGAACAGCTTAGTGGAAAGATGCTGAGTTGCAGTGAGCTGATACAGTATTACCAGTAATTACCAGTAGCCACTTGCTATTAAATGCTTTAATTTGTAATTGGTTAACTGCCATTTACTGTGTGCCATTTGTTGTATTTTTAATGACTGAATACAATTACTAGCTGGAGTAGTATTTGGGTGATGAGCTGACAGGCAAGATAATGGATGAGGACGGAGAGGGAGCAAGAGCACAGACCAAAGTAAATGACATAGCTATGCTTGCATGATCAGGTGATGATCAGGAGACAGATGCGCAAACTAAGTTTGCATATATTAGTTCAGAATCCCCAGACCGTGAAATTTGGTTTGCATTTCACTTTTAAGTTCTATAGTAGTTCATATATATGATTAAAAAATTATAAGTCATTTATTTGTTTGTTTATTTATTATATCTCATTTTACAACCTGCTATACAGAGCATTTTATAACATGCACATTGACAGTGCTGGCTGGTAGTATTACATTGTTATCATCCTCTTATGTGAGATACAGGAACTAATAAATTCCCATCTGCCCTTCACCAGTTCCTTGACTATCAAACTGCCATGGCTTCAAAGCGCCAGATTAAATACCTAAGGAAGCAAAATGATCAAACATCAAACAGACCAAATTAAGAGGAACTCCCCTGTGAGAGACTGGTTAGAAATAACCAAACGTGCCAGGATTCCAATACCTAGCCATTAACTAAACCATGTGGTCTCCAGGGATCTTTTGACTGGGATACCCCAGTGGCTAGGAGCAGCAAGAGTTAGGCACTGCTTGACATAATACAAGACTGTTTTCTGGTACAGCAGATTAGGGAATCCCCAAGGCAGGACACATTCCTTGACTAGAGAATTGTCAGCTTGGAGGTAGTGGACCACAATTTCATATGATTTGAGCTGGCTGTGGGAATTCTGGTCCACCCTCAATGATGGTTATCCTGGATCTCAAATGAATGAAAGAAGTATAAGGAACACTTGGCGAGATAGACCAGATCAAGGGGATAGAGGAAAAATAGGGAATGGTCAAGAGGTAATTTTGGAAGCGACTGACTCTTGTGCCAAGGTCACAAAAAGAAACAAGCAGAAGAGACTGATCTGGTTCTCATGGAAGGTAAGAGAGGCTGTGAAGGCAAAAAGGAAGGCCTTCATAAGGCCTAGGTGACCAAAGGGGAGGAGTAATCAGAGGAATAGCATGCCAAACTAAAATAAGTGAAGGTGGCAATAAAGACAGCAAATGCAGCATTTAACTGCTGAGGGTATAAGGGAGGGGAAAATAAATTTATACAGTATTTGGGAGAAAAATAAGGTTAGGGGAGAAACTGTCAAGCAAGCTGAAAGAAGAAAGGTGGTGGAAAATGACAAAATAAAGAAGAAGGCTAATGTCCTAAATAGTGACTTCTGCTCAGTGTTCAGAGTTGAGGATGGTGGACCTCTGCCAAAATGTGGGATCAAGGCAGCTACACAGTGAGGGGTACAGAAAATGGGCAGAGGAGGAATGATGGATGAATGTGCAAGGAAAGGGCTAGCAGCCCTTAGAGTAGCCTGCATCTTTGGACAGTTTAGGAGCTAGCCTCAGAGCTAGTAGAGCCATTAAGAAAGCTATTTAATGACTCAATGTGTCAAGGATATTTCCAAGGGACTGGAGAACTTTAGACATATTTGCAGTTCACAATGGTGGGGACAGTAGAGGACCCAGGCAACAACAGTACAAAACTGGTAAGCCTTATTTCCATCATGAGTAAATAGATGGAAACCATAGTAAAGAAATGCCTAGAAGTTCAGTTAAAAGATAAAGAGCAGCGGGACAACAAGTAGCATGGATTTGTGTTTGGTAGGCCTGTCAGTCCAACTTTATTATGTTTTTGATGGGATCTCTAAGGCAAGAACAGAGGCCAGGCAATTGATTTGCTCTACTTTGACTTCAGCATAGCCTTTGATTCTGTATCAAAAAGGAGACTGTTAAAAGCTGTAGAACTTCAGAGTAGAGTAGGAATTGGCCAGGTCGGTGAAACTGGTTAGGAGGAAGCAGCATAAGGCTGAAGTAAAGGGGTTATAACTGAAGATGGAGGGTCATGAGTGAAGCACTGGAGGTCAGTCTTGGGACTTGTTCTATTTAATATTTTCATTAGTGGTATAGGTGATGAGTATCCAGGGAAAAATGTGTAAACTTTGTTAGTGACACAAAGCTCTATTACAGGGTAGACAGTGTGAAAGGGGTGAGAAAACTTCAGAAGGGACCTAGAAAGACTTGAGAGGTGGTCAGGCAGTTGAGATTCAATGCCAAGTAGTGCAAAGGTAATTCACGTAGGGATTAAGAGCCCATGTGACGGATACTTGGATGGGAGGGGAAAAGCTGGCCACTTCTGCAGAGTAGTGGGATCTATGAGTCCTCATCAGTTGCTATGTTTGCATGCCAACAGGAATCCAATTACTTTGCAATCAATTCTTTTCATTAGATTGTTATCCTTTTTGGTTTACATGGTGTTGGATTGATGAGGATGAACAACCAGATTAAAATCCTCGTTGCTGTATGTTTACATGCATGAGAATCAGTCACCTTGTAATCAATTCAAGCTGAATTGACTACAAGGTGACTGATTCTCACTGCATGTAAACACACTGATTACTGAAGATTTTGAATCTGGTTGCATTCTTTTGCAGCAGTTTCAACAGTAAGTATAGCAGAATCAATTCATAAATCAGGTTTACATGTACAAAGTAACTGGGTTCAAAATAATCAGTGCTTTGAACCACTGCAGTTGAACCGGTTCCAACTGAAACAGGAACCAACTCCGAATGAGTTTTCATGAGCTTCAACTGAGGAATGCAGCATTGATTCCACTGAAATTGGAGTCTGAACCTGGTTCCAGTGTGCATGTAAACAAAGCAATTGACTCACTCAAACAAACCAGTCAGTGCAGTACAGCATATGGCAAGGCATTTAGGATGCTGGGGTGTATATGGAGGGGTTTTGGCAGTAAGAGGATGGAGGAGATACTGCTCCTCTGCAGATCACTGGTGAGGCTTCACCTGGAGTACTTTGCCCAGTTTTGGAGTTCTCACCTGAGAAAGGTCATTGATAGACTGGAGTCTGTGCAGTGGAGGGCTACAAAAATGATTCAGGGCCAACAAGGCTGATCCTATGATGACCATCTGAATGCCCTGAATATGTACTCACTGTAGGCCAGAAAAGACAGGGGGATATGATAAAGACTTACTACATAAGTTCTTAATGGATATAGACTGGGTAAATTCCAAGGACCTGTTTGACAGAAATAGAGATGCAGTCATGAGGGTACACAAATGGAGATTGGTGGTAGGAAAGTCAGGAAGGCTGTGAGAAAGTTATTCCCTGAAAGGGTGGTAGAATTTTGGAATGTATTGGCAACAGAGGTCATGGGGGCAGGACCCCACAGGATTCAAACATGGGTGGGACAATGCCAATCAACTCATAGTCTCACTTTGGAGAAACAGGAAGAGGGAGGAAGCAGAAAAGGGAGGAGGAAATTAATAACCCACCATTGTACTAGGTCAGGGGTAAGATATTAATAAATATAGGGCTTTCTGATGGACCACATGTCTCCTATTGCCATCAGATTCTATATTCCTGTGTTTACTCCATTACAATCTCAGAGACTCACCTAGTTTAAAAAAATGAGCTTTACAAATTTCTACTGTCATTGGATAAGTAACTGGTTCCTATTTCTGCCAAATTAATCTGTGCCTCATGTCTGCCTTTCTGTAACTTGTAATTTCAATTGTAACTCATGGATGCTCAAATTGTTGACAAATGTCTTGCTATCTCAGTACTGTTTTTCAATGCACTAGTGTGTCTTTGTAGCAATGTTTATTTAATGTTTGTATTTCTCCTGGGTCATGCCTGAAACAGCCATTAAATTTGTCTAGTGCACCTACCAATTAACAATCAAACAAATAAATAGATAATCTAATCACACCAACTATGCTTATGGTCACCCCTTCCCAATCTGCAGCCTTCTCTGAAAACATTCTCCTTAAGGACACCTGCAGAAGTTGTCAGTGGCTATGGTATTACAACCTTGCTATGTTTGGCTATTCCAGGACAGTCTCTTGAATGCCACACAAACTACTATTTATGATTTTCCACAGCAGACAAACAATGCAAAGTTAGTAGAGGCGTAGCCAAGATGGTGGCACCGATGGCAGTGGTAAGAATTATCTGATGATGGTGGTGGTAAGGTGATGGTGACACCAAAGGTTCATATGTTATTGCAGCAGCAGTATTATTATCATCTTTGTCAGCAGCTAGTATCAGTAGGCAGGACGAGTACTCGAGAGAAATGTCAGAGATGATTTCTGACACAAATGGCATACATATTTATAGTGTTAGACTGCATACACTTTGTGGCATGTCAACACTACTGAATCCAAGATATAAATCTGTATTATTTCCTTGGATGCACAGAGTACAGTATATCAAACAGAAAGCTTTGCAGACAAAAAAGGCAAAGAAAGCTGGAAGAAAACAACAATAATTTGCATACACAACCTCCTGGTCACACTGCTCTTCCTTGTCTGTAGCGGTCACTTGATTCCAGTAAATTGTAAGCATGACATGGAGAAAACTTGGATAGTGATGCTCCTATGACAACCAAGAGCATTTAGGTGATTTTCAATAGTGGATGCTGGAGTTGCTCTGATGTTTTGGAAGAGGAACTGGGCACCTCACCAGAGTACACGAGGCAGACATATCAAACAAAGCCATTGTCTAGCAATAGTGGTGATTCAATATAATTCTGGTGAGACAGGAAATTAATTTGTCCTGCAGTGGCTAAAGTTGCTCTATGTTATCTAGTATGCCCCAACAATGGTCATTTCAAGAAATATTTTCAGCACAACTGGGTCTAATTCCTCACCACATCATGTAAGGCTAGATCCTGAGAATATTTAACTCTTAGCTTTTAGTAATCACAACTTATCATGGATCCGTTTGAACTATTCATGTAATTATTCATAAGTCTTCCTGCAGGTGAGTCTCCATAGATTGACACTGGCAGGCCCTTCATCAGAACCTGGTTCACCACTCCCAACAGCAGAAGCAGCAATAGCAGCAGTAGTAGTGCAGGACTACAGTGACACATGCTGCTGATACATGTCCTCCTACTGAAGATACAACTTCTACAGTGTCATAACCGAGAAACTCAACTCAATCATGTGTGCTGCTCCTACAGAATCATTAACACTGCCTGTTAAATCAGAACTATCACACTGACTCACCCACTGTAAATGAAATGGTGATAACTGCAGAATGAGTTACTGGCTTTACACAAGTTATAATAGTTCTCCAGTCTGACTGCATCAGTTAACTATGACAGAATTGGCTGCTGATAAGAAATGTGAAAAAAAAGTAAATCACACAGCGGTAGTGAGGCCATCTTAATGCATGAAACACAAATCAAACTACCAGGAGGAATCATGCTTCATAAACCTCTCTGTACTAAGAGTTAAATGAGATGTAATGTACTGGTAAAGTGTTTAAATTTAAAAATCAAATCATGCTGACAAACAGGGTATCTGTGAAAAACAGAAGCAAAATTACCCCTTTGGTAAAAAAAGATTAACTTGAAGAATGCAGTTAGTATTTGCTAGTGTTAAAAACATACTGGTTCTGGCACTCACAAACTCTTCAGAGAAACACGTTTAATGTCAAAACTATTTAATAAAATACCATCAACAGCACCTGACATGTTTGGACTGACCAACAGTCCTTTCTCAAAAATAAAAATGATCTAGTAAGCACAACACTTACATACTATCATCAATCAACGATCAACAATGAATCAATTACATAAAAAGTTTTAAAAGCAGAGTATCCTTGAGATCAATTTGATTTTAATAATTCCATCCTAATAAATAAGCTTGTAATAATTCTAAACTAAGTTAAATAATTCCTTTGTAAACAATAAAATAGAAAAACTCCAAACATTAGAGAACCACACTATTGATTTAAAAAAGGGTGGGGAACGTGAAAACCTACTATTCAGATAAAATACCACATAGATCACATCTATAGCATATTGAATTCAACAGCTGCAGATAAAACTTCTTAACATTTTGCTAGTGTTCATGATGTTTAAAGACAATGTCATTAGATTAAATGTTTTAGCCTTATAAAAATAAAAATAAATGTTTTACTTTTTAGAAATTGGGGGTTCCCAATCTGGATAAAGGCTAAACTAAATTAACTTAGTGAGCTAACCAAGAAGCTGGGTGTTTTAAACAATTGCATTTGTGTTTGTATAAAGGAGCAACACATCTATATGAGTAAAAAGCACATATAAAGTGAATGTAGACCGTGGCATGACCAACAGTTTAGTGGTGGCGTAGTGTACCCAAAACTAAAACATTCTAATTAAGTTTTTTTCATTTAACCCTTACAAAATAATAATATGAATGTTTCATGCCGCATACATAAAACTACCCAAGTGATATGCATGCTGCAAGTATGATTTAAATGTTAAATTGAACTGATTGCATGCATGTGATCTTTGGCATGCACTCCGACCCTACCTAGCTCCAACAATCTTTGAAGAGCTCTTCACAGAAATAGAATCATGGTTCACCTCCCACAAACTTGTCCTCAACTACAAAAACAAAGGTCGTGGCTATTCGTCACCCTCAACATAAGCACAACATGACTAATCTATCTCAACTAAATTCCCAGGTACCATGCTGAAATCAGTTGCCAGTTTTAAATATCTAGGGGTCACCCTTAGACTCAGCCTTGCTTTCAGTGAACATATAGCATTGACTTGCTCTGCTATAAACATTAGAATTGGTCTCCTATATAAATATAGGCCCTATCTCCCTCCTGATACCCTCTGTTTAGTCATTTCTAGCTCCATCCTTTCCTGGTAGACTATGGCATAGTCATATATGGTGCTGCCTCTGACACTGCACTGTCCAGAATAAAGCACACACTTAACAATGCATGCCGACTAGCCACAGGCTGTGATCACCTCACACATACCTGAGAACTCTACCAACGGTCATCAGGCTAAGCTTCAGGGACACCTGCCCTATCAGACCTGCTTATTGGCCAAAAAAATACAACTAGGGTTAGCCCCCCCTCGGCTGTCTCTCGCTCCTCCAAACATGCTTGCCGATGCAGACCACAAGACACTCAAACATTACTACCTTTCATATCCCTTTTGCAAGGACCACTGCTAGCCAAAGGTCCTTTTGCTACAGGGTGCCACTCTGGATGAACTCCCTCCCTAACACTGCCCTCTCTATTCCCAGGTTGGGGCCTTTTAAACCTGTGATGCATACCCATATTATATCCAACTGTCACTGTGATTGCCCATAAACTCCTCTTCCAGGGCTAAGTTTTCCATTGATAATTTAACTCTGATTCTAGCATATCTTTCATAATTACATACCTTTGGTGTTGTTTCTGTATATGTATTTATCCCATTCTGTCTCTGTTCTTAGTCACTGTACCTTATTTTACTCTGTATTTGTCCTCACTCAATGTATGATGCAGAGCCTTTGTAGATGAGTCCCTGACTCAAAGGGTTGTAATTCCTAAACTTATATAAATAAATAAAACAAATATGGCATGCATGCAAGCAAGTGTGAAACCATGATTTTTATATTAAATTGGGAAAGACTGCATGCAAAAACAAGTGATCACTGATAACTGCACATGTAAAACTTCAGTGACTTGCTCAGGATCACACCATACACAAGTGGGGGTTGATGAGATTCAAACCCAAGTGTTCATGCCTCTAAGTCTCCTGGCTTGTAGTTCAGTGCCTTTAACCACTAAGCCATACGGTCTATATGCATATGGCTCGCTTATACTTCAATACATACTGTATCTGACTACATCTGCATGTATGCAGCCACTGTTATATTTTTCAGTTTTCTTTTTCTTCTCTCACTCATCTCAGTTTCACAGTTGAATTGTAGCACACATACCAATGGAAACAAATGTGTTTTTCCAACCCCAATACACAATCTTACCCACAAAACCACTTAATTACTCTGTCTGGCCAGTACTCCTACTATTTTATCTACATCATTTGAATGCTTCCAATGCAAACAGACTTTAGGTGTAAACACAAAAGTAGCAATATCCGGACCACCCCATGGCCAGTCTCCCCATGCACAGACTGTAGTGGGTATGGCCATGCTGCTACAGACAACCCATCAAGTACAGATATAAGTGTAACCCCCGGACCCCTGCCTTTTTACAAAATGACAGGTGGCATGCAGCTGAAGCTGACAGCAGTACCTGGTGGGGACTGGGTTTGGGGAGGATTAGGTTACTCAGCACAGGGAGCCTAGGTTTGGTTATTCTGCACAGGGCACCCAAGTAAATCTGAACACAGGAAGCAGTAACTGTAATGTCCAAACCAGGAATGGGATCTACAGTGTGGCTTTTATTCACATCCAAACTGAACAAACAAATCATAAACAGACCCCCATGGGCTATATCCTGGTAATACAGATTACAGACAACAAAACACTTCTCACATTTCCAGCCCTCAGGCTCTGAAACCCACCAGGCACACAGCCCAGACTTGCATGCAGCTTTGGGTACGCAGCCCAACTTGTACACTACTTGGTTTTCTCCTCTGGCCCAGCTCACCTGCCGGCCTCTTGATCCGTGGTCCATTATGGGAATGAACCAAGTTTTCCAATTGTGGCTCCCAAACCACCTTAGAACCTTTGACTCCTAGAGGAATTTTCATTCCATCCCATGTCTGAGGTACTTCCTCATCACTGGCCAAGTGCATGAGGCAAAGTAGAAATCACAGGCAAATCCGTGAGGTGGACCTGGTTACTAAAGATGGGGGTCTCCACCTCCAGCTTCCACAATCCATACCGGCCATTTCTCTGGAAACTAAACAACTCTTTTGAAAGCTTTGGCAATGTAGATTACTGGGTAGACATATGTCACATCTCCTCTACATATCTTGACTTCCTATATGCTGGACTTGAACATACTTTTACTTTTGGCTAAGCCTATTACTCTTGGACTCCCACTACTTCAGTAGTCCAATCCCCACTATAACACAAGTCCAGGGTGAAATATGGGCCCTTTAGAAAGAGCAGAACTCATCCTCCAGTTGCAGGTGCCCCACAGGCGAATCACAAAATCTTCTTGCTTCCCAGACTCTTGGACAAAATAAGGCAGCTTCTTCACTAGCAGAAGCTAGGGGGTTGCCCCTGGAAATGCAGGCAAACCTCCCTTCCCCATCCCCTGAGGGACGGGGCACAAAGACCTGAATCAGCGGTCTCCACCACTTTAAAAATAGCTCCCTGTGCCTCTCTTCAGGTGGAAACACACACATGTTCCCTAAATGTAGCCCTATTTCAGGGCTGAGGCTCCTAGAGCTTTGCACAGAGCTGCTGTGCTCCTCTCACAACAAGCTCCAAACTCCAACTGACTACAGACTACTGTTCAAACCTCTCAACATTCTACTCCAACTCCCTGCTGCAGATTCCATTGTGGCTCATGCAGCTATGACAGTTCCATGGAGATGTCATCCCTCAGTCTCAGCTGAGACTGAGAACAGAGTGAGACAATGGAATCCATTTAACTGGAGTTTCACAAGCTGCCTTTCCTGCCTACCACTAGGTCTTACTGGGATTCTAGTAACCACGGGTAACAAGGGGGTTACATTCACCCTTAACCAGGAAAATGACTGTCCACGGTCATTGTTTACCCAGCTTAGATCATCCCACCCTATGTGCTGCCTGCGGAGGGGGGTGATCAGGCCCCTGCCTACCCTGTGAGAGCACAGGCAGGGAACACTAAGGGCCTAGAGGCCTTTAGCTGACATTTCAGCTTCTACTCTACTCACTTACTATGGACGTCTAGTGGCTCTGGTAGAACTGTCCAGAGCATAGCCCTAAAAGATCAGCACTGCAACCCTTACTGCAGGTCAGGGTCACAGCCTGTCTATCCCCCCTAGTTCTCTAGGGAAAACCTATCTGCCTCTAATTTAACACCCAAAAACCAAAACAACCTGGGGCCATCCCTGACCTTGGGCACACTGCAACCGCACACCAAGAAACTAATACCACATTATTATATCACTTTACTGCCTCCTCCCTACCCCCACAACCACACCTGTGGAAGGAAAAGGTTACTGCAGTAAGAATTACAATAACAACACCACAGTACTTTAAATCACTACACAGTAAAGTACTAGTGAGGAACTCCGATGAGCCCCTCCTCCTCTTCTTGTCTTCTCTTCTATCTTCCTCAGGAACACCTGCAAGAAAAAGAAAGACAACACACACTCCTAATCTGCATACACAGTCTACCTAAACCCCTTAAGGTCAAAACACTGAAGAATCCCAAAAAGATTTTTTTTTTAGAAAAGTTAAAAAAACAGTATATACACTAGAAAACAGTAGAAAAACAATGACATTATTTACAATACACATTTGGGGGATGGAGTGCCCGAAAAGTCCCAACTAGTGACCACAGTGCCCAAAGGCTAGTCCATTAAAGAGTCTCTCCTGGGCCAGAGCCCGGTGAAGCACAGTTCTAGCGGGCCAAAGTCCTGAAGGGGCTAGTCTTTGAGGACAGTTCACACATTCTGGAGTCTGCTAGTGTAGGGTGTGTACTGCAATGTCATAAAGATAGAAAAGGTTGGACTTACCAGCCCTTTTGTTGAACAAAAATCTGAACCGACCTGCTCCTCAGCCAAGACTCTCCCTGCAGCATCTCTTCCAATACAGATGGCGGACATCTTCCAGGAACTACAGGAGGGCACATCTGGAAGTGCTGGTTGATGTCATCTCTGGAGATGGAACCTTAGAACAGGAACAAAAAGGAAACAACTGGTCTGACGTCATCTGATTACCAGGTGATGAAGCAGGATACAGCTGGGCTGGTGTCCTCTCTGATCTGAAGTCATCTGGTGGGCCAGTCGATGGATTCTGGAATGGCCAGTACGCTGTAGAACTGATGAATGGGGCACCTGAGTCCTGGATGTCCATACTGGTGGATCAATAAAGGCACTTCACAGGCTGGTGTGGCAGTATTGACTACCACTGCTCAGCTTTCCATCTAGTAGGCATGGGCACATTTGCTGGGAGGTCCTTACATTGAGGCCAATAGTACCAGGGGTCAGGAGCTTGAATTATTACATAGAAACATAGACTTTGATGGCAGATAAGGACCACTAGGCCCATCTAGTCTGCCCATTTCCCTACCTACAGGATAGGCCGCAGATCCTAGTTAACCAACAGCCTATATCTTCCTGCCCCCCACAAGAATTGCCTTATGTCTGTCCCATGCATTCTTGAATTCTCCCACAGTTTTAGACCCCACAACTTCCTCAGAAAGGCTGTTCCATGCATCCACTACCCTCTCTGTGAAATAATACTTCCTCACATTGCCCTGAACCGCCTCCTTCTATCTTTAAATTGTGTCCCTTGTTCTTGCAAGTCTCTTTTCTGAAAGATGCTACCTCTTGGACTTTGTTGATTCCTTGAGGTACTTGAAAGTTTCTATTATGTCCCCTCTCCCTTCTTTCCTCAATGGTATACATATTAAGCCCTTTAGTCTCTCCTCATACAGCTTCTTGCAGACCCTGCATCATTTTAGTTGCCCTCCTCTGACTCGCCTCTATCCTGTCTATGTCCTTAGGAGATGGGGTCTCCAGAACTGGACACAGTATTCCAGATGGGGTCTCACCAACTGTCTGTACAGAGGGATAACAACTTCCTGTTTTCTGCTGCTGATGCCTCTCCTATACATCCCAGTATACCCCCGCCCTCCCTACTGCCTTCTCACATTGCTTGCTAACCTTTAAGGTCATCTGATATGATTACCCCCAGGTCCCTTTCCTGTTTTGTTGTTGTTACTACCTCCACCCATTGTGTATTCTTCCTGGGTTCTTGTTTCCAGGTGCATTATTTTGCACTTTTGCATTGAATCCTAGCTGCCATACGTCTGACCATTCCTCCAACCTTGCCAAGTCCTTTTCATCCTTTCCATGCCTCCTTGTGTATCAACCCTGTTGCAGATCTTTGTGTCATCTGCAAAAAGGCATACTTTTCCTTCCAGTCCCTCTGCAATGTCACTGATGAAGACATTAACAAGGACTGGACCCAATACTGAACCCTATGGTACCCCACTAGTAACCGCCCTTTCTTCAGAGTGGACTCCATTTACAATTACCTTCTGTGTCCTGTTGTTCAGACAATGTTTTACCCAGGCTACCATCCTGGGACCCACTCCCAGGCTGGTTAATTTGACTAATAATCTTTGTGTGTGACTGTGTCAAATGCTTGCTAAAGTCTAGGTAGGCATGGTCTACAGCCCTCCCTGGTCTACTACTTTGTCACCCAGTCAAAGAAATCTATTAGATTTGTCTGACATGACCTTCCCACTGTGAACCCATGCTGCCTTGGATCCTGTGCTCCACTGACCTCTAGGTACTCAACTATTCTTTCCTTCAGAAGTGACTCATCACTTTCCTACCACAGAGGTCAGACTGACAGGTCTGTAGTTCTGCCTCTGTCTTGGTCCCACTTTTGTGAAGGGAATCACATCCGCTTCCTCCAGTCCTCGGGTACCACACCATCCTCCCATGATTTATTAAAAGATTAGCCAGTGGTTTCACTAGTTCTTCCTTAATTCTTTTAGAATTCTGGGTGAATTCCATCAGGACCCATTGCTTTGTCCACCTTTCAGTTTTAGGAGTTCTTACAGAACCCTTTCTTCTGTGAAAGGACTGGGATCGACCCCTATCAAGAGTGCTTCTCATAATTGGATTAGGCACTTCCTCCTTTTAGGAATACTGAGCAGAAATATTCATTCAGTATTCCTGCTTTTTCACTGTCCCCTCTGCCCACCCACCGCTCATTCTATTCAGCCTCACTATCCCTCCTTTGTCTTTCTACACTCGCTGATGTACCCATAAAGGTGTTATCCCCTCTTAACTGAGTTGGCTATCTTTTCCTCAGTTTGGGCCTTTGCTATTCTGACTTCCCTCCCTGCTTCTTTTCTGCCTTAACTGGTACAGCTCTCTGTCCTGCTCCTTCTGTGTTTCCTTATACTCGGAATGCTATCTTTTTCTTCCTGACTTTCACAGCCACCTCTCTTGAGAACCATAGTGGCTTTTTTTTCTTCATTTTGATTTGTTTATTTGCTTCACACAAAGGCTTGTTGCCTCTGTGATGGCAGTTTTGATAATTCCCCATTGTTGCTCCACACCTCCTTCTAGCCTGTTTGCTAGTGCTTTTCTGAGGCACTTCCCATCTTGCTAAAGTTAGCCTCCCAAAGTCCAGCACCCTCACTTTGTGCTGGCTCTGACTCTGTAGCTGAGTTTAACGTGAACCAACTGTTTGATGGTCACTTGTCCCCAGATGGCAACCCACTCTAGATCTGAGATCCTCTCAATGCCCCCATTTGAGAGCACGAGTTCTAAGATTGCTCCTCACGATGGGTTCTGAAACTAGCTGTCTAATGCCTGCCACCAGGGCATCAAGAATGGCCTGCTCTTGGATGTGGCAGCAAGTGTGCTCCAGTTAACATCTGGTATTTCAGGTCTCCATCAACAGTATCTCCCTTTCTGCCATTTAAGAATACCTTCCATCATATCCTTGTCCATTCCTTCCTCTGACATGGGGGTCTGTACACAACCCTGTGCGGATTGTGGTGCCTTTCCAGTCTCCAAGGTGACCCACAGTGCCTCCTCTCCTCCCTGTTTACTCTTTGTTCAGTTGCTTTTATCCTTCCTTTACATAGAGAGCTACTCCTCCCCTCTTCTCCCTGCCTGTCTCTCCTGTAGGTTATGTTCTCGGTATGTTAACATCCCAGTCATGGTTCTCTGTGTACCATGTTTCTGTGACTGCTATGATATCCAGGCATCCTTCTCCATTAAGGCCACCAGCTCAGGAGCTTGTTGCCCAGACTACGGCATTGGTACTCATTACCCTCCATTTCCTGATGGCCTTACCCCTTTGCCCCATCCCCTGTCCTTCTTGCCTTTGTCACTTTCTCCATTTACCACTGCCCTTCTCCCCATCGACACCTCCATGTTGGTGTTTGCCACACTTATACCGTGATTATTTTGGGGCTAGATTTTCCTAGCTTCCTAGGATTACCTCATCTGGGCGTACATAATTTACATAGTGGGAGATTTCACGTCCCTCTCTGTCCACTATTCACACTCTGTCCATAAACAGTGTCCTGCCTTTCTTCTACTGGGTATATTTCTCATGAAACAGTCTGTTCTTTACATGCTTGTTTGCCCCAGGATGCACACCTTTCACTGCTTTGGCCAGATCCAGGATTTCCTGCTGTTCTCAATCTCCTCCCAGAATCTCCGAGGAAAGGTAGGAAAGGTCATCCCATAGATCTCATTCACCTTCCTATGAACCAGTCTCTCCTCTTTACTAGCTTTGGTCAACCTGAAACCGCTGGTCTGGCTTGGGGGTGGCCAGTCCTGGTTCTGCCAGCTACGCATCCTTAATGAGATTAAAAACGGATCCCTGACTTCTTCTTCTTGCATAGCCAGGGCAGTGGCATCACCACTCTTCCATGCATTCATCCGAGGCAAGAGCTTGAGGCTGTACCACTACTTTTTCACAAGGCCACATAGGTTCCCCTCATCTTCTTCCTCACTAAGGATCTGAGCCCAGGATGCAGTCGTCCTCACCCTGAGACTATCCACTCATCACTAGGTGTGCAGGCTCGACACTCCCATTCAAAGGCCTCCCACATCTCATCTTCTCCTATGAGATTGGGCTAGGCCCCTCCAGGGGTCTACTGATGCTTTATCTGAACTTTCCTTCTGAGATCCAGCATCTGAAACTTCAACTTCTGGTTCTGTCTCTAAATCTGCACCCCTAGCTTTGTGCACACCCCGAGGGGCCTTCCTCTACAGGCTCCACCTGGTGCTGTGTGTGCTGCCAACTACAGATTCCTGAACCTTTGTCCATGTGGGAGCCAAACTAATCTGGGGTACTTTATACGTTTATATTTTTCTAGGCATCCAGCACAGTGAGGTGTCATGAAGACGTCCCTTCCAGCATTCAAGCATATTTGACACACATGCACTGGATATCCAGGAATCGCCACATGAGGAGGCAGTTGTCCTCCATAGCACCTCTTTTCAATGTCTCTTAGTCTATTTACTGCTGCTGTTACTGCAACCTGGGCATGATCCGGGTAGCGAGCTGGTCCTGAGGCCATAACTGCAGAGAAACAAACAAAACTCACTGTAACTGAAAGTCCCACTTTACTGAATACTTTCTTTACTTTTAAATGGCTCCTCTGCCTCTGTGTTTTCTTTTACTACCCCAACCTGTAATGGTGGTGGCAGTGCTCCTGTGCATCAACATTCAGAAATTGGGTCAAGCCAGCTGAGCATCCGATTTCACACACACTACTGATACATCTTTGCTCAAACTGCAGAAACTTGCACTGTTCTTTTTCTAACACATTTACATGATTTTCCACGGACTTTTCACTTGCTGGAAACATTTCTTCTTTTTTAACTCACAGTCCCTTAAAGCTTCAGGATTTTAAGCACATGATTGCCTGTAAACTAGTGCTGCACATTTGGCTACAACTGAAAGTCTCTCTCTGGCTTTAAACTTTAAACTGATGCTGAACTCATAACTATGCACACACTCAATGGCTTAACAGACTTGCACTTGCTGGTAGGACTTGACACAGTCATTACTTGCAAAGCGACTACACTGCTGCACACATATTTAGATGGCTTTTGGCAGAAAATCACTGTTTGAGCAACTTTTACTGTTGGTACTTACTGTTATCAGTAGCTGTTAGCTGCGATGGGAAAATGGCCTGCAGCCAGTCTTGAAGGCCTCAGAAGGAAAACGGGTGGGCAGTCCTGCCAATCGTCTCCTAGACCACCACACTCACAATTCAGACAATTGATATGTGGGTTGGGCCCGATTTTAAACAAAACAGTCTATTTTTTAAGGTTTTACAGCGCTTTTTAATCACCGCAATGCTCCTCCACTAGCCAGTACATGCACTCCACTCACACTCCCTCTCGAATACTGGGGCAGTCGCTGTAGAGCTGGCTGAGGGGCAGGACTGATTGCAGCCTCACCAATCACACGACACCATGCAAATGAGCCTCTTCTTCCTCACGAGTGCTCTTCTCCTCACTGTGATAGTCGAGCAGGCAAATTTAAACTGCAGAAAGCATTTTTTTTTTTTTAACTGATTCCACGGCGGGAGCCCATTTCAGCCATTTAACATAGCCATTCACACTGCAAGTTTCTCAGTTCACTCAAAGCATTTCCAGCGTCCAGGGCACAATTTTCCTGTGCTACCCTAGTCTTCCACACTTTTCTTTTACCACACAGTTCCTTTAAAAGCATTTCCAACGTCCAGGGCACAATTTTCCTGTTGCTGCCCCTAGTCTTCCACACTTTTCTTTACCACACAGTTCCTTTAAAAGCATTTCCAACATCCAGGGCACAATTTTCCTGTTGCTACCCCTAGTCTTCCACACTTTTCTTTACCACAACACAGTTCTTTAACAAGCTGGCAAAAATGCTATAAACATTTGATACAGGACAAGGGCACACTCTTTTAGCTTTACTGCTCCTTGGTAAAAAGTTGGCATTTTAAACAGCAGCATACGATCCACAGCACACAGCGACACACTAATTAAATTGCTTCAGCTTTTTGGGCTACCCACTGCCAGATAGCCAAAATGCTAGCCCGTTGCCCAAGCACCTTTCCTCCCAGAATTAAATCCAAAGCAGTGCCTCCATTTTTGTAACCCCCAGACCCCTGCCTTTTTGCAAAATGACAGGTAGCATGAGTGAAGCTGACAGCAGTACTGGTGGGACTGGGTCTGGAAGGATTAGGTTATCGCACAGGGGGCCTAGGTTTGGCTACTCTGCACAGGGGCATCCAAGTAAATCCGAACACAGGAAGCAATAACTGTAATGTCCAAAACCAAGAATGGGATTCTACAGTGTGGCTTTTATTCACATCCAAACTGAACAAACAAAGCATAGGCGGACCCCCATGGGGCTACATTCCTGGTAATGCAGATTAGAGACAACAAAACACTTCTTCACATTTCCAGCCCTCAGCCTCTGAACCCACCAGGCACACAGCCCGGACTTGCAAGCAGCTTTGGGTACACAGCTTGTCTTGTACACTACTTGGGTTTTCCCCACTGGCCCGGCTCCCCCACCAGCCACTTGATCTGTGGTCCATTATGGGAATGAACCAGTTTTCCAATTGGTGGCTCCCCAAACCACCTTAGAACCTTCAACTCCTAGAGGGAATTTTCATTCCATCCCACATCTGGGTACTTCCCTCATCACTGGCCAAGTGCATGAGGCAAAGTAGAACTCCACAGAGCAAATCCGTAGAGATGGACCTGGTTACTAAAGATGGGGGTCTCTCACCTCCAGCTCCCACAATCCATACCCGCCATTTCTCTGGAAACTAAACAACTTTTTGAAAGCTTGGCAATGTAGATTACTGGGTGACGATGTCACATCTCCTCTACATGACTTGATTTCCATGTGCTGGACTGAACATACTTTTTACTTTTGGCTGCTTCTATTACTCTAGGCCTCCCACTACTTCAGTAGTCCAATCCCACTATAACACAAGTCCAGGGTGAAACATGGGCCCTTTAGTAGAGCAGAAACTCACCCTCCGTTGCAGGTGCCCCACAGGTGAATCACGAAATCTTCTTGTTTCCCAGACTTTTGGACAAAATAAGACAGCTTCTTCACTAGCAGAAGCCAGGGGGTTGCCCCTGGAAATGCAGGCAAAACCATCCTGCCCCATCCCCTCAGGGATGGGGCACAAATACCTGAATCAGCGGTCTCCACCACTTTAAAAATAGCTCCCTGTGTCTCTCTTTAGGTGGAAACACACACCTTTTCCCTAAATGTAGCCCTATTTCAGGGCTGAGGCTCCTAGAGCCTAGCACAGAGCTGCTGTGCTCCTCTCACAACAAACTCCAAATCACTACAGACTACTGTTCAAACCTCCCAATATTCTACTCCAACTCCCTGCTGTAGATTCCATTGTGGCTCATGCAGCTGCGACATTTCTATGGTGATGTCATCCCTCAGTCTCAGCTGAGACTGAGAACAGAGTGAGACAGTGTGAAATCCATATAACTGGAGTTTCACAAGCTGCCTTCCCTGCCTACCACTAGGTCTTACTGGGATTCTAGTAACCCCGGGTAACAAGGGGGTTACATAAGTAAAAAGTCTCTTAATTGAGTACTAGGGAGCTAGAGGCAGGAGTCTTTAAGAGATGATGTCTATAGGGCAGAGTGCTGGGACATACCCCCTTCAATTGAATGGAGTTATTTTTTGTTACTATTTTTTACTTTATGATGGTGAGTTGGAGAAAAATGAAGGCCACTGTTCTACTAACAAGGCTCTTGTTAGTGAAGCAGTGGCCTTCATTAATCCATCAATAATGTATAAAATAGTAATAAAAAATACCCCCATTCATTTCAATGGTGCACACCCCTGCAGTCTCCTTTGCCCTTTGTCATAATGTGCCTGAGTGTGGAGATGTGGTGGTCAACTTCACTGGTGGGGGGGCATATACCTGAATATAGTTTGGCTCCAATAGTCTGTGAATACCATACCGCTTAACTGTCAGTGAATGCAGGGCACAGCTCTAGAATGTCTGTAACATCTCTAAAAGGTACAACTTATTTGTTTTGAATGAAAGGTGACACGTAAATCAGGAAAAATTCAAATGGATAAGATTCATCTATATATACCTTGGAGCAGTGCATCAGATGTGGGCTTAAACCCACCCAGTTACTTTCCAATTTTTTTTCTGGCTGAAGTTCTGCCCCCACCCAAAAAATAACTTCGTCCCAATTTTTCTCCCCAAATCCATTCCATTCAATACCCATCCCCTGTGGGTCATAAAGCCACCCAATGGTGAAGACAAGTGAAAAACACATCAATATTTCAGTCCTTCCTCCTTCCCCAATCCCCCTGTAAAAAAAAAAAATTTACTTTTGCTTACCTGGCCATGTGGCCAGAACCTGCAGCCTGGCACAGTGTGTCACCAGTCTAGTTTTCAGTCTGCTTCCCCTTCTCTACTTCCACCAGAATCTGGATGCTAGAACTGACCATCACAGGTCCCCAACATAGTCTGCAACCAAATCACCTCACCAACTGAACCCACCCAACCTGGGTTGCTTGCTTCTTGCATGGTTGCTGCTGTGGCTGCTGCTGCACTGCACTGATCAAGGCCTATGAAGGCCACCCACACCCCTGCTGCTAAACCTTGCTTGCTTCTGTGGGGGTCTGTGCTGTTTTTTTTTTTTAGCATGGCGAGCCTAGTAGAGTAAGTAAGTAGCCTGGTCTTGAGTTAGCTTCTAGCTCACTCACTGCCCCTTCAGCCACCAGGGGAGATGGAGACTCACTAAGAGTAGACCTACAAAGATATGCTGCCACAACACTGCTATTGAGAGTTCAGTGCTCACCAACTCCTCCTAGCTGTAGTATGCAGCTTGTCTACTCCATGGTGGGAAAATCAGTGTCACACTTGCAAGACTCATGTACTCTTTCTTGGCTGGAGCTCATCCACATCACATGTGATTGTGCCACTGCTAATAGGTGGAGAGAGTGGACAACACAATACAGATGCAGTCGAGTCTGGAGAGTACCTGCAGCATGAGAACACACAGGCCAGATGGGTACTTATTGTGCAAAAGATTAAATCCAAATTTAATGCCATTATTGCCACACCATAAGAACAACCTAGGCACAAATATGGGGGGGGGGCTGCCTCTGCCCTACCTAAATAGCACAGCTGCTTAATGGTAGAAATGTATTTTCAGGTGCTAATATAATGGCTTCCACTGTGTTCTAAGGTACTGTATCTCCATATTTCATGATGTGTCCTGATCATCATGAGGGTTAGTGTCATCATTTTGCATGTACATGTCCCTCATTTCAGTGACAAAATGTGAGGTATGGTGCAGGCTTCCAATATCCTACTCATCACAGAGAGTGCTGAACATGGACATAGTGTATATGGTCAATACAGAATGAGAAAGGGAAAGTGAACTGAAACAGTCATGGAGAAACACATTTGTAGCACTAAATATGTATAAGGGATTTGCTTGGTTCAAAACTAAAAGAATATGTTTCACAAGACAGCGGCCCCTGTTCGTACATCTGGAATGGGGATGTTAACTGGCTATATCTTAGGCATTTAATGCAGTAAGCAAACAATACTTCACAAATTAATGGTGATGTAATGACAAAAACCAAAAGCCATTAAACAACTTGCAAAAGGATCAGAATTAATGTTTACCTAATTTTTTATGGGAATCCAAATAAATATGTATTTTAAATACTATAATTGCTAGTAGTAGTATAAGAAATAGAAACTGATGTGTTTTTAGATGAAATTTGTACCAGCTTAACTGCTGCATACATGGCAAACATGCAGCATGTGAATCTGATGTGATATTTAAATGATATTCACACCAGCTTAACTGCTGCATTCATATCAAGCATGTAACACATGAACCTAATGTAATTTTTGGAAGATGTTCACACTAGCTTACCTGCTGTGTGCATGTCAAGCTTGCAGCATGTGGACCTGTTTTGCTTTTTAGACCTGATTCGCTTAGGATCACTTTGTGTATGCGAGCTGCATGCAAACATTGCACAATTAAGCATGTGGAATGCATTCTGCATGTACACAGCGCACCTGTATTGTTATAAGGGAAGTGTGGACCAAGAAGAAGTGTGCTACTTCTCTTGGTATGTAGATTTAAAACATTTAAATAACAGACTGGAGAGGACCGAATTGGTTATGATATTGTTTGTATGTTTATGTAGTAAAATTAATAAAAAATAAAAGGATATAATGATTGTGATACCAGAAAAGTTTATTTATTGTATTTTAGTCTTTGGTAACCGGGTAAGGCCCACTAGGCACAAGTGCCTGTTTTCAGCGGCAACCATGGAGCACTGGGTGGTTAAGTAACTTGCTCTGAGTCACACAGTATGCAAGTGGAGGTGGTGAGAATCAAACTCAGGTCTGGTCTGCTGGGTGTATTAAGCTTGTTCATACCTCATTCCTCTAACCTCTAGGCTATACTGCCAGCTCTAAAGTTCATTTGAAGGAGAGCTTTACTAAATGAATTTAATACACTGAGGGCACTTGTAATACAATAGGTACTACAGAATTAAAGATTGACAAAGTGTATTATTATTATCATTATTATTAGGAAATTCTGAACAAATGATGCATGTTTGAACAAACAAAACAACGTAGTAGGTACTCTACCAAAAAGGTGGGCATTACATTATTTTGTTTTGAATTACGTTTATATAAAATTATAGATAATATATTATGTATAACATGTTTATTAAAATATTAAAAAAATGTGTATAACACATCACAATTTGTACTATGGTCACAATTGAGCTCAGTAATAAGTGTATGTTATGTACTGTAAAAGCTGATAATGTGTATGTGAAAATTTTAATAATAGAAAACAGTTTGCTGAAGTTTTAGAGAACAATCCTCTTGTAATATTTATATATATATATATATATATATATATATATATATATATCGTTTGTTTATGTATGCTTATCCTAGGTCCTGATGATGTAGTGAGTACACTACAAAACATAGTCATTATTTGGTAGATATGCTATTTTGTGAATAACAACTTAAAACTTGAACCAGTGAGTGGGTCATGTTCTCCATCTGTGCTAAAATGTAAAAAAAGCCAATGAAAAGATAAAATAAATCTCTATCCATGGAAGGTAAAACACTGTGATGCAAAATGCAATGCCATTCATTTATTGTCTTATCAGTTTTTTATTTGTTCATGTATAATTATTTTTGGGTGGGGCTCGGATCTGCTTTCCTGCCCGAGGAGCGATCTGAGGTGGCTTTGTGCTCAGCTTGGACTTTCTCTCTCCACAACATCAACTTAAAGAAGCCTGACCTAGTCAGACCTGCCTGCCCTCACTCTAAACTCTGCCCACACAGCACTCCAGCCTATCAGGAGTTCCCAGCCACACAGGAGACCCATTCGTTACATAGTAAGGAAAGGTGCCAAGTTTGAAATGGTGCTGTGAGCCACCAGCTGCAATAAAAATGTGATCAAGCATGTTTTGGACCCACGTGCCTGCTTTCTTACATGAGGGTAGATATGAGGTGGTTTTGTCTTCTGCTGGAACCCCATCTCTCCACAGTGCTGACTCACAGAAGTCTGACCTAGTCAGATCTGCCTGCCCTGACTCTGAATGCTGCTCACTCAGTGCTCCAGCCTATCCGGAGTGTCCAGCCATTCTTCTTAGGCAGACTACCCTCTAGTGGCCCTCTGTACATGTGTTCCAGAGTGCTAAGTACTGCCATGCCAAGGATGAGGGAAATGTCCGCCAGAAGAGGCTGCTGAATGCAGGAAATGCTGCCTGTAATATGCTGATAAAGATGCTTAAAACTGCAACTCCATGCTACCACAGCTCATGGTAGTGCTACTGCATTGCTACATACTGTCACTGTAATAACAATACATGTTAATGGTTCCTCTCCTTTTCTATAACACTGTGTGCTGCCTTTCTAAATTGAGTAATATCCAGATAATATGCCAAAGTATTCTAACTCAATTCATAGCTGTACTGTGTTAGGGTTACTGTGTAGAATGACTCCAGTACCTCAACAGATGCAGTTGTTTGCTTGCTGGGTAGAAGCGTCTCACTAGTAGCCCAGCAACTACCAACTATTAACCCCATGACAGTGTATTAGTCCTAACAGCTTGCTGTTACATCAAGACCACAACAAATCTATTTTGTTAGAAGTGTGTCTGTCCTGAGAGTAAGTGGATTACAATTTGAAAGGGTCTAATTTCAATTAACTTTGAGGTGCTACACCATCCTTAATGCTGTGTGTGGTTTGCTGACTGCAAGGCAAGGTAGCAACTATCTCATGGTAAATCCTATAATAGTTCATAATAGATTGTTTCTTAATTTTGACTTAACCTACTCCGCTACTACTTGCATTCATGTTTTAATACCTAACTGCAAACTGCATGCTATCATTGTTTATTGACTGTAACATGTGTTTTACTGTGTCTGTTAAATGACTGATTCAGGGGAGAGCACGTGATGCAGGGTACCGGGGAGAAGCTCCTCTGTACAGCTCCAGCCTCCTGACTTAATAACTTTATATTTAGGGTGGTTATAATCACCTAAAACCCTGAAAAACTGCTTCATGTCGCCTTATTAGTATCCTGTGCTCCTGCTGGCCGGATTTTGGTAGTGGTGGAGGTTTACATGAAAGCCCCAGAAACACACCCATAGTCCCCCAGAAGGCCCCAAAGAAATCACGGGCCTCTAGGTAGCATGAGATAAGCCAGAGCTCTTGAACCTGATTGTTAAACAAGAGCGCTAACGCTGAGCAGATTCTTGGAGGAATTTAAGCCTTTCTGTGAGGAAGTAAAAGAAATCTCAATGGAGCTCAAATCCCTTTCTAAAAAGATCGAGGAGGTGTCCATAGCAGCCTCAGATAACACAGCCCGAAGTTTCTCCCTGGAGAAATGAGTGGAAAAAATTGACCCTGGTCTTGTGGCTATGCGGCAGAAGTTTACACGTCTCGAAGCTAAACTAGAAGATCTTGAGGGTCGCAGCCGCAGGAATAACATCGTTATTCTGGGGCTCCCAGAAGGAGAAGAGGGCCAGAATACAATCACTTTTATGCAGAAGTTGGTGGAAAAGATCGCCAGCCCCTCTCCCTTCGGGGTCAAGTATATTATAGAGAAGGCACATAGGTCCTTGCAACCAAAGCCTCCCCCAGGAGCAACACCACGTCCCATTATATGCCGTTTTTTAAATTACTTGGAGCAGCAGCATTTCCTGTCAAAAGTTAAAGAATTGCAGGAAGTTAAGTGGGAGAACACCAAGCTCAGAATTGCACAAGATTTACCGGGGTCGGTCAGATTGAAACGTACAGCATTCCACCGTATTGTCTCAAAGATTATAGCAGCAGGACTTTGGTTTAAGATGGGCTACCCAGCTAGATTGCAGGTACAGGTGGCTGGTACCTGGTCAACCTATAGAGGATCCTGAAGCTGCTCTTCTGGGGCTAAATCTGCCTTGCCTGACCTGTTTCGGGATACATGATTTACTTTCTAAGTGTTAGTGAAATCAGAGCTGGAAGGAGAAGTCCTCCTCTAGATAAATATGAGGAGCGGAGATGATCTCCGTCCTGATTCTTGTGTGATCTTAGAGTAAAGATTGAAGGACTTTCTTTTGCTGTGATCATATTATTCTCATAGTATATTGTATTGTTTAATACCTGGGCAGCTGCATGTGTCAGGAGACTGGTTCAATAGATGTACACTTTGTCTGGGGAGGGTTCTTTCCCTGCAAAGGCTGTGCCTATGTAACTCTTTCGTAGGGGCACTAGGGCATTATTTAAAATGTCAGATTGATGCCTCCTGGCTCTGATACTTTATTTACAATGGCAATATTCAGGAGGGCGCTACCTTTGTATAATTTTGTATGGCCATGTGTTTTCACTCTTGTGTCACCAGAGGGTACCTAGTTATTAATTTAGAGTTCAGCTCCATGATACAATCCAGGAGCTTATTTTTTCCATAAAGACTTTCTGGTAGGTCTAGGATTATATTAGGTTTCTCTCCTAGGATTATTTAGATCTGCTGCTGGCCTGGGGTAGCTTTGAAATTGTTTTACTGTTGCTGGTAGCAGCAGTTACGGTATTGTGCTTAGCCATCATATTGCATGTTACGTCTTTACCATCCCAGCATTCCGGTTGATTGTTCAAGTTTCTAAACAGATAACGCTCCCTCTGGCTATCAAGGAGCTCTATGTTAGTTATAACATTATTTCTTTATATATATTAATAGTTATCTGTTTCTACAGCAATGTATTTGTATAACTGGGTTAGTTTTGAGTACATGTTTGGGAGGCTGGGGAGAGGAAGAGAAGCGTAGTTTCTGTGAGCAGTATTACGTGATAGTTGAGGGTAGTAGGGTAGGTAGGAGTTAAGAGTTAAATTATGACTTGGTTTATTTAGTCAGTGGGATGTTAGGGTGCATTATATGGAGAGTTGTGCAGGATTAGGTTGGGAGGAGGCGCAGAGTTGGGAGAGGAGAATAGCAATGTCAGTGGTACTGGACATTCAACTATTATTTATGTCATCTCTGAATGTTATATAAGAGACTTTCTTTTCCTACTTAGATAGGTTAGCAGTATTAACCTGCTACTTGAATGTGAAGAGGATTAGGAAAAAGTTAAACAATATCAAGCGTTAAAAAGCACCTAAACCTATTAGATTCTCCCAGATCACATTCTTTAAGAATCTCATTTACTGGAGTGTGAAACTCTGCAACTTAGGAGGCAACAGGTTGGGCAGGTCTTTAATGCCTCGGGGTCCACCAACAGTTCCGAGGTTATGGTCCTGGTTAATAGAGGCATCCCCTTTGTCTCTAAACAAGTCTTTAGAGACCCAGGCGGTAGATACGTCCTGGTTCTGGGGAATCTTTGGTCCATGCCAATTCTACTTTGCAGCATATATGGGCCTAATTCAGATGGCCTGGGCTTCTTTATGAAGCTTATCTCCATCATTCTTCCCATGCTTCCTATTGCGATAATTATGGGTGAAGACTTTAATTTGGTTTTGGATCTTGATGTGGACAGGTCTGGTAGTGGGTCGAGGAGCCTGTCTCCTGGGCAGAGGGCATTCAGGGATTTACTGGACCAGTGCGGACTGTGTGACGTGTGGCATGCATTACATCCCAAGTTTAGGGAATATACTTTTAACTCATCAGTGAACAGAACCCAGTCCCACATTGACTATCTCTTAATTTCCCAGGAGCTCTTATCGGGGTCTTAACAGCTTTGATTCAGCCAGGCCCAGTGTCCGATCATTCCTTGGTGGTCTGCAACCTGATTTTCCTTAATATTCCCAAAAAAGAGACCCGATGGAAATTAAATGAACAACTATTGAAAGATGTTAAGTATTATAACCTAATAAAAGATCAGATTGATTTCTTTTTCCTCTAACTCTGTGGAGGGTATGGCATTTGATATTTATGGGGTGCCTTAGTCCCATATGAGAGATTATTATGTGTAGCTAAAAGAGGAAAAGGGCTTGAGAAGCTGAATTATTATCCTCACTATCACTAGTAAGGTCTCTGGAAGCCAACTTATCCCCCAGTACCTCGGAAGAGGACATGAAGAGGCTCTTGGTAGCTTAAGATAGATATTTAGACTTGTTGAGGGAAAAGGCAGAGATATCCATTATCCGCACCAAAGCAAGCTACACCGACCAGGGGGAAAAAGTGGGCATTTGCTTGCTTTAAGATTAAGACAGCAGGAATCTGCAAGATTTATTCCTCCAATCAGGCCCAGGCAGATGGATCCTTGAAGGTGTCCCCTTCAGAGATTGTACAGGAATTTGCCTTGTATTACGAGCAATTATATAAGGATATGGACAGTCCTCCTTCCTTGGGGCACTGGAGGCATACCTTAAGGAATCTTCTCTCCCTTCCCTGTCAGATTCACAGAGGAGAGCTTTATCTTCTCCAATATCTCTTGAGGAAATATCGGAGGTCATCAGGGTTCTGCCCTCAGATAAGGTCCCGGGCCGGATGGTTTTTCTGCACTATTTTACAAAGTTTTCCGAGTTCAATTATTACCGATACTTCATCGGTTGTACCTCATATTCTCTCAGAGGCAGGGTAGATGCACATTTGTTTGAAGCCCTGATCGTTCTTCTACCCCAAATGATAAAGACCCAAGTTGGATTTCAAGCTACAGGGCCATCTCTCTTTTTGAACCAGGATGTCAAAATTCTCTCGAGTGTTGGCCGATAGGATAACTAGGGTCCTCCGGACCTGATAAAGTATGTCTCAGGTGGGATTTATGAGGGGACGGTCATCATCAGATCATTTACGCCTCTTTCCATGTCTTCTAGGGTGTCCAGGGATGCCACATTCATGCGAGGTTGGTTTCCCTGGACACTGAAGAAGGCATTTGATAAATGTGAACTGGATTTTTATTCCAGGTTCTTAAGGCGTTTGATTTTCCTACCATGTTAGTAGACTGGATTCAGGCTCTATCGGACCCCTCAATAGAATTTCTGGAAATGGGTTATTTTCTAAACCCTTTCTTTTATTTTCCGGCTGAGGCAGGAAGTCCCTTTCCCTCTTTTTTCAATTAATTCTTGGGACCCTTATCCAAATATTCTTAATAATCCGAATACGGGGCATACCGATAGGGAACAAGCGTGGTGAAGATCACTGCATATACTGATGATCTTCTCTCCATCTATCTCACCGCAGCATCTATCCCAGCTAGCTGTTAGGGGAGATAGCTAAGTTCAGTTCTTTCTCAAATTATAAATTGAATGCTAACAAATCATCCATTTTTCCTCTTAACCACAAGGTTTTCAAGAATGATATGTGCCCCTTTGGTCTCTATTTGGTCACTCAATGTTCTTAGATACCTGGGTATCAATTTAAATGTAATCCCCCTCCTCATGGTTCAAAGAGAACTTGGAGCCTTTCAGTTGATTGTCCAGGACCTCAATAGATGGTCAAAGCTTCCTCTTTCCTTATGGGGTCATTATTAATATAATTAAAATGAATGTTTTCCTCATCTGTTTTACCCCCTTTTGCATCTTAACTCCTTCATTCCTTTATCCTGGTTTCAGACAATGCACAGAACTTTTATTAACTTTATTTGGTCCAATAAGCAATCCAGGTTGGCATATCACAAACTGGCCGCTCCGAAAACAGATGGAGGGTTGTGTATTCCACATCTGGCAATCTATTACTGGGCTAGTCATCTAGCAAAATACCTGTGGTGGGTGAGTCCGGGTCCTGAGAATTTAAGACCAGCCTGGCTCAAAATTGAGTTAGATTTTATCCAGTCTGTGAACATGGACCCCTTGACCATGCTCCATGTTAAAGTTGTGTCCCTTCAAGACGTTGGTAGCTGCCCCACCCTTTGGATGTCATTAAAAGTGCATGCGCAGCTCTGCTCATTTTTGCAGTACACCCCACATCTGGATCTGTTCCAGTCCATTTGGAACTCCCCGTCCATCACTATTAACAAACGGAGGATTTCTCACATGTGGTTGCCCCAAATTGGGGATGGGATAGTATCTGCTTTTCTGGATGGTGAGGGGACATGGCTCTCAGTTTCTAATATGATTCAAAAATTTGATATTCCGGTAACTCAACATTTTTGGGTGGTCCAATTAAAGCACCTGCTTTCCACAGTGTTGGGTAAAACCCTGCCCCGTCCGCCTGCTTTTTCATTGATATCTGAGCTTTCCTCCCTACTGGGTTCATCAAGTTTTATTTCTAAAATATATCAAGTTTTATTTAATTGGAGGTATGGGAGACCTGAAGGTCCCACCAAGTTCTGGGTCTCCCTTCTCCCTCAATATACCCCAATTGGCTGGGTTTATGGAAGTTTTGTCACAGATAAGTATCTCAAGACAGATTCTGACATGCAATATCACATTATGCATAATATATATACTCCAGTAAAATTGATGAAATGGGGCCTTCTAGGGTTGGGGTTATGTACCAGAGGTTGTCAGGAAGATGGCACACTTCTCCACATTTTCTGGTCGTGCCCCAAGATAATTCCATTGTGGGAGTCAATCCAGGCTAATTTAGATCCTATATTGGGTCTGCAGGATTGCTTCACCCCAGACATTTGCTTGCTGGGAGATCTGTCCTCCATTAAGGTTAAAATCCGGAAATTTCATATTTCCATGATTGCACTATCCATTAAAAAATTTTTACTTACGCATTGGAAGGATGTGGTTAGTCCAACGTATCAGGAATGGATCAATGAAATTCTTGCTAATCTTCACACAGAGAAAGCTATAGCGAGTCTCCATAACAGGTTACAGAGCTACAAGTGTATTTGGGATCCCTTCACACCCTAATCATGATAAGCAAGGATAAATGAGTCATTGTGATAGTGTACTTCAACTTATACTAGGTTTACTGTAATATCTTATTATACTACAACATTGTTACTCACTGCTATATGGGGTGGGGGAAGGAGGGGTATGGGGGGCATATCATGTATTGTTTTATATATATGCTACACATGCTGTAATTTATGTCCCCTGTATTGTGGAAAACCTGTTAATAAAGTTGGAATTGAAAAAAAAAAGATTGATTCAGCTAACCTACAGTACATTGCCTCTGATGTAAAGTATAACTAGATGAATGGTTTGAATGGTATGCAATACCCTTATATTCACCTGACCCTTTGGCCATCCTGCACTGGGTGGTGTTCAACTCCCTAGTCTAGCAACATGCTAGGCTCACCTGCCACCACTGGGAGTGTGACTCTAGTGTGATAGCTTTAGAAAAAATCCAGTCAGAGACTCCACCACTGGGAGAAACTATCTAGTTGTCAGCATACTAGTTGTGAACCCAGCAGTTCCATTAGTTCTACTAGTCTAGCGACTGAGCAATCCACCTCAGATGTGGTAGCCAGTGTCATGCACCCATCCATCTGGTCAAAACCCCTCCATATAAAATTGCTCTTTGCTACTCTACTACTTCTGGATCAACTACATACTGTAAAGGATGGTGCGGACACTAAGGCAAAGCTTAGTTGATGGTGACCCTTCACACAACCTCATGGGGTGCCCCTTGTCCACAGGACCCCTGCTCAGCCTAGAAATACCCAAGACCCAGCAACCTATATCAAACCCATATGTGGAGCAACATAAAGTACAGTAGCATCAATAGAAGAGTGCTACAACTATATGTGTGGCACCTTTGGTTACAAGGTCAGTAAAAAGTTCCACACTTTCAAGCAAAAAACTCTGAGGCTAACACCTGGCCTAAGGGATCTTAGAAAATGTACACTAGCGTTATTCCTCTTATCTGGAAATATCCACTTGCACCCTGACCCTTCAGGCAACCTTGGTTCAGGAAAGAATCATAAAGGGCACTAAATATAGTCTCCCTTAACATAGGAAGCCTACTCCCAAAGCTTGCTCTGTTTGAAGACTGGGATGCACTTTTGCAACCTGATGTACTAGCCCTGACTGAAGCATGACTCACCCTCAGAATCTCTAATGCTGTCCTAACCCTGCATGGCTTTCATCTATTTAGATAGGAGCAGCGTGATAAGAGTTGTGAAGGCTGCCTAATCTACCTAAGTGCAGACCTGCAGGGCTTCAAGCTAGAAACTGATGGCCTAACTAAAGATTGTGAATACCTGGCAATAAAACTCCTCCTAGGGAGAGGACACAAATGCCTTGTTATTAAGACTACCTATGTACCTTCAAGTAAACATTAATGTGACCTTGAGTCTTTTGCTTGATAAGTTAAACAAACTATTTAAAACTTAGAAACTAGTTACCAGAGACTTCAATAATAACTGGTCTGTCAAATCAAATGTTGCCCATAGAGACTTAGAGACCAGCTTGTGTCACTCACAATTAGTTAGATGAAAGCATGAGGGCCAATTATAAAATGGGCACCAGAATCTTAATTGATTGGATCTTGGCTACCCATGTGGATAGGATAATAAAAGTGCATGTGCTACCAGATTCTGTCAGTGACCACTCCCCAGTACAATGCACATGGACTGCTAAAGGACCCCCCAGTTTTCACCACTAGCCATGTCCCTAAGAAATACAGGTGTTAGACTTCAAGCCATACATGGTTCAGACAGATTGGAGCTATCTGGACAACACCCTGACATTGACTCTACAATAGACCACTTTGTAAATCAATTCACTTCAGCCTGTGACAAACATGCTCCTCTCAAAAAACATGAGGTATCTCTGCTGGATGGGTCACCACTGAGCTTCCAGGTCGTATGCATGAAAGGTACAACCTGTGGTATTGGGTGAGAGAAAAAGGGTCATCTGTGGATCTACAAAGGTACAAAGAAGCTCAAAATAGGTGCAACAGTAGGATAAGACAGACAAAATTGACCTACTGCTAGGACCAGCAAACAAGGAACTGGAAGAATAGGAAAAAAGTTTGTTAGAGCATATTCAAGCTCCTGGGTAAGAGTGAATCATAGCCCCCCCCCCAACAAATGTTCATAATTAATGGGGCTGACATCCTGTACCCGGCACTGGAACACAAGACCCAGGATACCCTACATTCTGTTTAAGCCTATTGCAACACAGGATACCCAAACATATGTCACAAGAGTCCAATGTGAAACCATGGTAGGGGTTGATATGATAGATATAAAGCTGCTGGCCCAGAACCTCAAGGAACCCCCCATCCCATCTAAAATATTCAGTTTCTCACTGTGGTATTCCCAGTTAGCTCTGACATAGAAAAGCACACTTGTCAGACAATTTGTTTATAAACAGTGATCACTCCAACCTGGCTATTTCAGACTAATTTCAATCCACTCTCCTCATTCAATACCCTTTAGAAAATCGTATCAGACCAACTAGTCACCTACCTGGCAAAATTTAATAAGAAATGCACAAAACAGCATGGATTCAGGAAGCACCACAGCACTATATCTGCCCTTATAGAGTACACCAACTACTTGCATGAGGCTCTTGACTGTGGTCTCCTGGTGGCAGACATCTACAGTGACCTGACTAAGGCCTTTGACCTTGTCAACCACAAGTTACTGATTGGAAAGCTCCTCTCACATGAGTTGTCTCAGGAGACAATAAATTGGTTTTGAAGTTACGTCATGAACTACACCCAGCAGGTATCTAGCAAATAATGTGACGGAAACTGGGCACCTACAAAAACAGCCACTCAGTTATGGCACCTGTATTCATGGCTACCAAGCAGGGGTGACTGGATATTGGGGTGGGCGAAATACCCTGACTGGAAGTAGCAGGTATACGAGCATGCATATGCGCAGGGGGAGAGGCAGGGGAGGGATGGCATGTGGGAGGGAGTGTGGCGAGCAGCTGTCAAGCTGGTCTGCTAGCGTGGTGGGGAGGATGGTTGGCTGGGAGGTGCAGAGTACTGGGTTTGGGCCCAGTGTGGGGCGGGTTTTCTTTTGCCATCAGGCAGCATGTATTTTTTTAAACTTTTTCACACAGACCCCGACATGCACCCCCCCGGGGTTGAGAATCCATGAGTGGGGGGTGCGGGATGGCACAGCCCCCCACATTAAAAAATGAGACCTGTAGGTCTCCGGCGCCATTTTCATCTGTCTGCAGTGTCCATCGGCAAAATTGATTTTTTGTGATGTGCACTTGCTGTAACAGCGATCACCTTTCCACTATCGCCTATGACATGGAACCTGCCAGCATGTAATGGCTGATGGATCTTTGTCAGATGACAAGATATTCTCTGTAGATATGTCTCAGCATTCAATACTTGGCACCCTCCTATTTGGTTTGTTCATGAACAGCCTCCCCGAGGCCTGCCAGTCATCTAAGGTACTCCTTTATGCTGATGATGTCATCATTTATAGCAGTGGTGCTGACCAGGTTAAAATCTATACTGACCTCCAATGCAACTTTGAGTCGTTAGAGAAATGGTTCATGCACAATGGTTTGCACTGAAGTACAAAAAACATGCTATTATCAGGACCAGTTATCCTCAGTGACAAAGGACATAATAGAACAGGAAGAATCCTTTAAGTACTTAGGTGTTACCCTGGGTGACACCCAGGCATTCTCCCTTCATTTGGCTGCTACTGCCTCAGGCATCATGTTTCCACACAGCATATCAGTAGGCCCACATACATTTAGCACTACAATCCTCAAACTGCCCTCCCAAAAAGCGTGTGTTTCTCCCATACAGAGCCCACATTTATTTACTTTTTTCTGTTTCTTTCAGCAATCGTCCCCATTCCCAGCCAGTCGGAGAACACAGCAGGGTCAAGAGGGGCTCATTCATACCCTCCCCGAACTCCACTACAGCAGACCAAGGTACAGCATCTGGGACAAAGCCACTTGCAGGTGCTGTGGATGTGTGGCTGACCCATCAAGACTGCAAAGGGATCACTCCCTGCTGTAGTTCTTTCTGCTTGGTGTGAACACCGATGATTCTTCAGGCATACCTGCTGCTGCTGACTTGCAGTAGCCTGCACAACATCTCTGCCGATTCTCCTGACAGTCCAATGGCTGTTGACACAGGAGAAACACCCCCAACTCAGATTCCAGACTGGACCCTGCAAGCAGCTGCAAACAAGAAAGCACTACTGCTTCTGTGCCCCTCACAGCTGCCTGGGGGCTTTGAAATCAAGCATATTCTACACAAAACGTTAGTTTTTTATTTCTTACTTGGGGGCTTTTTAAAACCAGGGGACTTCAGACAGACTGTGAACACCGCTACACACCTCAGCTTACCTTTTTTGCTGAGCAGGGGAGACAGCCTGCTGGGTCAGATCACTCAAGTTAGACTTCTGGTGGGCTAAGGATATTGTGAACGATGGACAACTGTTGAGGATTTCTATTTCTCCTGGTAGTATTTGCACTCCTAACAGGAGACGTCATGGTGGAACAATATGCCACTTCATGCACATGGTGATGTCACTCAGCTAAACAGTCAATAGGTGACAAAGCACAACCGGCACTAAATCCAAACAAAGTTGCTAGTACTTTAAATAGCAGGGTTTTGCATCTCATACTCTGCAGACACATCGAGACTGCAAAAGGATCACTCCCTGCTGTTGTTCTGTCTGCCTGCTATGAACACCGCCTATTCTTTGGGCGTACCTGCAGCTGCTGAACTGCGGTAGCCTGCACAGTATCTCCGCCGATTCTACAGACAGTCCAGCAGCTGCCGATTCAGGAGAAACACTGCCAACTCAGATTCCAAACTAGACCCTGCAAGCAGCTGTGGATAAGAAAGCACTACTGCTTCTCTGTCCCTCACAGCTGCCTGGGGGCATTGGAATCAAACATTCTACACAGAGCATTACTTTTTTATTTCTTACAGGGGGCTATTCAAAATGCTGCTGCACACCTCAGCTTACCTTTTTTGCTGAGCTGGGGAAGTGGTCTGTTAGGTCAGATCACTTGAGGCAGACTTCTGGTGGGCTAAGGATATTCTAAATGCTGGAAAACTGTTGAGGATTTCTATTTCTCCTGATTGTTTTTGCATTCCTAACTGGGGCAACAAAGGATTAACTCTCCTCCCTCCTCCCCATCACCACCCTCCTCGGGCTTGTCTTTCTTTATAGACCACAATCATGCCTCCTTATTTCCTGTCATACACAAGAAGGGGAGGGCTCCAAACTAGTAGGAGATACATAACATTTAAAAATTGAAAAAAACATTTTCTTTTGTCCAACCAGCTCTCTTATGCATCATGAACTTTTCACACATAGCTTGAGCAAAATGCTCTCATTTGGGGAGTCTCAACAAAATAAATAGCTCCAGCTCACTTTTGCCGAACAGTGATTCCTAGAGGCAATAGATCTTGTGAACAGCAACAACTGTGGTACAAACTTCATTAGGGCTTTTGTCCTAAGAGTGGGACACTGTTCAACATGATTTGCCCTCAGAGACCTAAGATCTCAACCCCAGGTAGCATGGGCTGAGATACACTACCTAAAGAGACTAAAGGAGCTTAATATGTATATCCTCAAGGAAAGGAGGGCAAGGGGGGACATGATAGAAACATTTAAGTACCTCAAGGGAATCAACAAAGTCCAAGAGAGTAGCATCTTTCAGAAAAAGAGATGTGCAAGGACAATGGGGCACAATTTGAAGATAGAGTGGGGACGGCTCAGGGACAATGTAAGGAAGTATTTTCTCATGGATAGGGTGGTGGATGCATGAGAACGGCCTTCCTGAAAGGAAGGTTGTGGGGTCAAAAAGTGGGGAATTCCAGTATCCGTGAGACAGATAAAGCAATTCTAGTGGGGGGGGGGTAGGAGAAATTAGGCTGTTGGTTAACTAGGATCTGCAGCTTACCCAATAGGTAGGGAAATGGCAGCCTGGGTAGGCCAAGCGGTCCTTACCTGCTGTCAAAGTCTATGTTTCTCTGTTATGCCAAATGCTCTATCAGTCCTCATGGGGCAACACTACAGCACCAGCATTCTTCAAACCCCTTGCGAAGGCACTACTACACCCCAAAGGACAAACAGACCCAGGGCTGGCAAATGGTTAAATCTCATAGGAAAATCACAAAAATCATAATGATGGAAGAAACCAACCCTATACCCATGTCAAATAAATATACACCACTATCTTCCAGGACTACTGACAGGGCAAGTGTTAAGGGTGTGGGAACCCAACGCTGCCAATGTCGAGGTTTTGCACCCCAAGAAAGTCATTCCACCTTAAAAAGCAAAAGACAGTAAAACCTATAATAATAATCAGAGATTCTATGATAAGGTGAGTAGAGTCTCACCACCAGAAGAAAGAGCAGACTAGAGTTGCAGTCAGTTGTCTCCCTGGGACATCAGCATAGAGGGACACAGATAGCATCAAGAAAATTATAATCTGTGTGGAACATGACATGCAGATCATCCTCCACATAGGTACAAATGACCTAGCCAGACAGTCCATAGAGGAATCAAAACACATCTTACCAAACTAGGAGACAAATTGCATTCTCTTTTAGTCCAGTGTCTTTTTCTTGGCAATTCTGCCTGTTTGGGAAAAAGGTAACAGCAGACAAAGATCAGGAAGAAAGGCATCTCTGAACTGAACGGATGGCTGAAAGGCTGGTGCCAAGAAAAAGGGCATTGTGTTGTAGGTAACTGGTAGAATTTCTGGGAATAGGATTTCTTTAAATTTGATGGCCTTCACCTCACAAGGAGGGACTTGAACATTCAGTCAGATGTTTGATGTCCACATCACTCAGTTAAACTAGTGGAGGGAGGAGGTGCTGGCACCCATCACAGCACAAGGGTTGCCAAATACCTTTCCCCGATCATCAACTAGGTCAGTGCCTAGACATCATATGAAACTCAACAGCTGTTACAAAAGTCTTAGCCCAGTCTAATCCACTTGGGTGATGTACCAACCAAATCAGACACAAACATCACAAAGCTGAAAAGGGTAATCTTACAACAGGCTGGAGCTATCAGAGATGGAAGGTAATGTGCATCAATGTATGTAGTCTTCCATACAAAACCCTGCACTCACATTCCATGATGACAGCAGCACAACTGGACTGGGTCACAGTTACAGAAAGTGGTTCACTGTAAACCACACCTGAGATGTTGCTATCCCAGGTTACACACTTTTAGGAGAGACTGGGAGGAAAAGAAGGTAGGAGGGATGTCTTATATGCAAGGGAGGAATCTCTGCAACAGAGATCCAGGAAAAGCACAGTAGGACAGGAGGCCCTATGGGTCATCCCTGGAAGCTGGGGACAAGGCCCCCATCTGGGTGGGAGTTGTCTACAGTCCCCATCACAGGAACCAGAGATAGATGAAGAACTCCATGGAAACCATCTTGATCATGGCAGACAAGGGCGAGTTACTGCTGTTGGGACTTCAATTTCCTGGATATCGATTGGTCCTCATACACAGCATCCTCAGTGCAGGATTGAACCAACTGGTGGACTTGCCCACCAGAGACAAAGCGATCCTGGACCTGGTACTCACAAGCAGTAACAGGATCTCAGACATTCACGTAGTGACCAATCTGGGACCAGCGACCACAGGTCATCCAGGTTCTCAGAAACAAAGTAGTGGATATGAGTCACATAAAATCAAGATACTTGATTTCGGAAAGCAAACTTTCCCAAATAAAATCTAGTATCAAATCACTGCTGGAGATGGGTAACACAAGGGAGGTGGGGACTGCTGGGAGACCCTAAAAATGCTTTAACTACAGTTACAGAACAATGCACTAGACAAATCAGCAAGTCCAAAGAAGGAAGAACCCTCTTCTGTTTTCCAAAGAGTAGCAACCAAGATCAAAGACAAGAAGATGGCTTTTAGACAATACAAGGAAAAAAAAGAAATGAGATGAATACAGCAACAGACTCAAGGAGTCAGGAAAGGCAATTCAAATTGCCAAAGCCTAGACAGAGGAGAAAATAGTGCTGGGGTGAAAAGGGAGACAAAACTTTTATAGCTACATATGAAAAAAGACAGATTAAGAGGAATAGTTTAACAACAAAAGGGCCAACTATTAGAAAAGATGAACACAAAGCAGAGTTGCTAAATTAATTATTTTGTTGTCTTCACCAGGCAAGATGGGGTATAATGGTAGAGAGGTGGACATGAGCCCTTCACAAGGGAAATGGTACTAGAAGAGCATAGTAAACTTAAAGTGGATAAAGCCATGGGGCTGGATGGTATCCACCCTAGAGTACTAAAAGAGCTACGGAAGAAATTGCTGCACCTCTAGCTGAGCTATTTGATAAGTCACTAGAAGTGGCAGAGTACCTCAGGGCTGGAAAAGAGCAACAATAGCTCTCTTACACAAAGGTGGACTCAAGGAAGAGGTGGGAAACTACTGCTCATTCAGCCTGACCTCAGTAGTGGGGAAAATTATGGAGTCACTGCTAAGGAGAAAATAATGAGATACCTAAAGGAAAGTAGAAAACTAGACCCCAAGCAGCAAAGCTTCACAGCTGGGCATTCATGCCAAACAAATATGATTTAATTCTTTGATTGGATTACTAGAATAGTAGACCAGGGTGGGGCAGTGGACATGGTGCACCTGGACTTCAGCAAAGCCTTCACACCGTTCCCCACAGGAGTCTAGCTAATAAACTGGAACACACTGGCATAGATCAGAAGATAGTCTACCGGATTCAAAACTGGCTTCAGAATAGGACCTAAAGAGTTCTGGTCAATGGTCATTATCAAGGGAAGGTAGAGTTACCAGTGCTATCCCACAGGGGTCAGTGCTTGGTCCAATCCTTTTCAAAATATTTATCAGTGTGACAACACAGATAGGTTGGAGGAGAAGGTTTGACTGTTCACAGATGATACAAAACTCTGTAACAGGGTGGACACACAGGAGGAGCCTCAGATATGGAAGCGGATCTAAGAAAACTGGAGGAGTAATCCAGACATTGGCAGTTAAGTTTAACGCCAAAAAGTGCAAAGTAATGCACCTAGGAAAATGGAACCCAGGAAAACATGATGTACTGGGAGGGCATCAGTTAGAGGAGACAAAGATGGAAAGGGACTTAGGAGTAATCATTATCTACAACTTAAAGGTAGGAAAACAATGCAAGAAAGCAGCACAGAAGGCCTGTGGTATACTCAAATGCATAGGCAGAGGTATTATATGCAGAAAGCAGGAGGTTATCATGCCACTCTACCAGTCTTTGGTGAGGCCACAACTGGAATACTGTGTCCAGTTCTGTAGACCTCTCCTGAAAAGGACATTGACGTCCTCACCAACACCTGGGGAAATGGTCGTGCTTTCTGGGACAATATCAAGGTCATTATTGGGAAACAATCAAAGCCCCCTCCGGCCATGTTAATTGTTGACGGGTCCACTACCCTTGATCCCATGGTCATTGCAAATACCTTTAACATGGCTTTTACTGACCTCAGTACTGTTCTACCACCTGATTTCTTCACAGTCAGTCACACCCCCTCTAACACAACCTGCACTCTGTCAAACCACCCTCATTTCTATTTCAGGGAGATTAAGATAAATGAAGCTCATCACCACATCACCTCAGCCATCTCCACTTCCAGAATCAGTAGTGGCACCCTGGACCTTAAGCTGCTATCACTTACACTTGACAAGGTCCTCGGTCCCCTAACTAAAATTCTTAACCTCTCTCTCCACACCAGTACATTCCCTGAAACATGGAAAACTGCCACTGTGACCCCAGTCCACAAAACTGGGGATGAGACCTGCCACTCTAACTACTGCCCGATCTCCATATTGCCACCATTATCCAAGGCCCTAGAGCATATTGTTGCGGGACCAGCTCACTGATTATTTGGACAAATATAATGTTCTGTGCACACAGCAGCACAGTTTTAGAAAAGGACATAGTACCACCACTGCCCTGCTTGAATTTGCAGTGCATAATTCCCTTGATAAAGGACTTCTTACAGGGGCTGTCTTCATCGACATCTCGAAGGCATTTGACACGGTCCATCATCGGCTGCTGTATGACCAACTACTCCTTGCTGGCCTCGCACCGGACTCAGCCCACTGGTTCAGAAACTACCTTGACAACCACTCTCAAAGAGTAAAAATTGCCATTACTGTCTCAGACACCTTGCCTGTCCACTCCGGAGTACCTCAGGGATCCATACTGGGCCCTCTCCTTTTCAGCCTCTTTTTTTAAACTCCCTACCACAATCATGCTCAGAAGAAATCATAGTCTACGCTGATGATGCTGTTGTCTTTTCTAAGCACAAGGACCTTTCACCACTACAACACAGCCTCCAACTTGGATTCAGTGCCTTTTAAACATGGTTCTCCAATCATAAACTAGTTCTCAACCACAAGAAACCCAAGTCATTGCTATTCTGCAGTTCACATAACCATTACAAGCAACACCCCCGTGCCATCTCCACCAAGCAGGGGACTGTTCTCGAATAAGTTTACTCTTTCAAATACCTAGGGATTCTGCATGACCCCAATTTCTCCTATACAGATCACATTGACAGCGTGGCAAAAGCTGCCAGCACATGCTTTGATTACTCTACAAGCAATAGGTAGCACCTCACCCCAGAGGCCCTGAAGATTGCCGTCCAGAGCTCTATGGTGTCAATTATTGATTATGGCCTCATTATCTATGGCTCCGCCACGATGTCCGCTCTCTGACATATAACAACTGTTCTTAACAAAGCATGTCAACTCACAACTGGTGCCCACCGCCTCACCCACACCTGTGCCCTTTATGAACAATCCGGATGGCTCCAACTCTCCAACCATATAAAGTATCTCACATGTGCTATAGTGGGAAAAATCAACCTTGGCCTCACACCCTCCGGTGTTACTGCCTTGTTACATCAAAACACCAACCGACAGAACACCAGGAGCTCAACAACCTAGATTCTACAAGTTCCTCGCTGTAGAAATATGCAGGGCCAACGCTCCTTCACCTATAGGGCTCCTCTATGGATGAATGGTCTCAGCCACACCATCTCCTCTGCCTCAACATTAGGTCTGTTCAAAACCAGGCTCTGGGCCCCATCTCATTGCCTCTAGCTCCTGTGACTGCCTCTCCTAGATGATGACCTCACAGCTTTAATCCTAACTTATATGCTGCTTAACCCCAGGCCCCAGTCCCCTCCCCCAGCTCCTGAGGTGCCACTTCATATCTCAGGTCTTCATACCACCTCATTGGTCTCTCCTTGCCCCATTATAGCACCCCTCCCCTGCCCCTTTTTCTCTTCTATCACTCCTTCCTGTTTATTTTTCGACAAATGCCTCTGACTGCATCTTCATCCTCCCCTCTCCTCTCATAGAAACATAGAAACATAGACTTTGACGGCAGATGAGGACTGCTAGGCCCATCTAGTCTGCCCATTTCCTACCTACAGATGAGCCTCAGATCCTAGTTAACCAACAGCCTATTTCTTCCCTACCCCACAAGAATTGCCTTATGTCTGTCCCATGCATTCGTAGATTCTCCCACAGTTTTAGATCCCCAACCTCCTCAGGAAGGCTGTTCCATGCATCCACTACCCTCTCTGTGAAATAATACTTCTCACATTGCCCTAGAACCGCGCCTCCTTCTATCTTTAAATTGTGTCCCTTGTTCTGCAAGTTCTTTTTCTGAAGATGCACCTCTTGGACTTTGTTGATTCCACTGAGTGCACTTAAGTTTCTATCATGTCCCCTCTCCTTCTTTCCTCAAGGGTATACATATTGCTCCTTTAGCTCTCCTCATACGGCTTCTCTTGCAGACCCTGCACCATTTTAGTTGCCCTCCTCTGGACTGCCTCTGTCCTGTCTATGTCCTTCAGAGATGGGTGTCCAGAACTGGACAAAGTACTCCAGATGGGGTCTCACCAACTGTCTGTACAGGGGATAACAACTTCCTGTTTTCTGCTGATGATGCCTCTCCTATACATCCCAGTATACCCCCAGCCCTCCCTACTGCCTTCTCACATTTCTTACTAACCTCAAGGTCATCTGATATGATTACCCCAGGTCCCTTTCCTTTTTGTTGTTGTTACTACCTCCCACCCATTGTGTATTCTTCCCTGGTTCTTGTTTCCTAGGTGCATTATTTTGCACTTCTTTGCATTGAATCTAGCTGCCATACTTCTGACCATTCCTCCAACACTTGCCAGGTCCCTTTTCATCCTTTCCACTCCTTGTGTATCCAGCCCTGTTGCAGATCTTTACATGTTGTCTGCAAAAGGCATACTTTCCTTCAGTCCCTCTGCAATGTCACTGATAGAGACATTAAAAAAGACTGGACCCAATACTGAACCCTACCTCACTAGTAACCCCCTTTCTTCAGGTGGACTCCATTTACAATTACCTTCTGTGTCCTGTTGTCCAGCCAATGTTTTTTTTCAGGCTACCACCCTGGGTCCCACCCCAGGCTGGTTAATTTGACTATTAATCTTTTGTGTGGACTGTGCCAAATGCCTTGCTAAAGTCTAGGTAGGCATGTCCACAGCCCTCCCTGGTCTACTGCTTGGTCACCCCGTCAAAGAAATCTCTATTAGATCTGGTCTGACATGACCTTCCCGCTGTGAACCCATGCCCTTGGGTCCTGTGCTCACTGGCCTCTAGGTACTCCACTATTCTTTCCTTCCAGAGTGACTCCATCACTTTCCCTACCACAGAGGTCAGACTGACAGGTCTGTAGTTTCCTGCCCTGTCTTGGTCCACTTTGTGAAGGGAATCACATCCGCCTTCCTCCAGTCCTGGGTACCACACCATCCTCCCATGATTTATTAAAAGAGTAGCCAGTGGTTTCACTAGTTCCTCCCTTAATTCTTTTTAGAATTCTGGGGTGAATTCCATCAGGACCCATTGCTTTGTCCACCTTCAGTTTTAGGAGTTCTTGCAGAACCCTTTCTTCTGTGAAAGGACTGATCGACTCTATCAAGAGTGCTTCTGTAATTGGATTAGGCACTTCCCCCTCCTTTGTGAATACTGAGCAGAAATATTCATTCAGTATTCCTGTTTTTCACTGTCCCCCTCTGCCCACCCACCGTTCATTCTATTCAGCCTCACTTTCCCTTCCTTTGTCTTTTTACGCTCACTGATGTACCTATAAAAGGTTTTACCCCCCTTCTTAACTGAGTTGGCCATCTTTTCCTCAGTTTGGGCCTTTGCTATTCTGACTCCCCTCCCTGCTTCCTTCTTCCTTAACTGGTACAGCTCTCTGTCCTGCTCCTTCTGTGTTTCCTTATACTTCCAGAATGCTATCTTTTCTTCCTGACTTTCACAGCCACCTTCTTTGAGAACCATAGTGGCTTTTTCTTTCATTTTATTTGTTTATTTGCTTCACACAAAGGCTTGTTGCCTCTGTGATGGCAGTTTTATATCCTCATTGTTGCTCCACACCTCCTTCTAGCCTGTTTGCTGAGTGCTTTTTGAGGCACTCTCCCATCTTGCCAAAGTCCAGCCTCACTGAAGTCCAGTACCCTCCTTTTGTATGGCTTGACTCTGTAGCTGAGTTTAACGTGAACCACACTGTTTGATGGTCACTTGTCCCAGATGGCAACCCACTTCTAGATCTGAGATCCTCTCACTGCCCCGTTTGAGAGTACGAGGTCTAAGATTGTTCTCTGGGCGAGTGGGTTCCGAAACTAACTGTCTAATGCCTGCCACCTGTAGGGCATCAAGAATGGCCCTGCTCTTCGGATGTGGCTGCAGCAATGTGCTCCAGTTAACATCTGGCATATTCAGGTCTCCCATCAACAGTATCTCCCTTTCTCTGCCATTCTAAGAATGCCTTCTATCATATCCTTGTCCATTCCTTCCCTGACATGGGGGTCTGTACACAACCCCTCAGCGGATTGTGGTTCCTTTCCAGTCTCCAAGGTGACCCACAGTGCTCCTCTCCTCCCTGTTTACTCTTTTGTTCAGTTGCTTTATCCCTTCCTTTACATAGATAGCTACTCCTCCCTCTTCTCCCCTGCCTGTCTCTCCTGTAGGTTATGTACCCTGGTATGTTAACATCCCAGTCATGGTTCTCTGTGTACCATGTTTCTGTGACTGCTACGATATCCAGGCATCCCTCTTCCATTAAGACCATCAGCTCAGGGCTTGTTGCCCAGACTATGGGCATTGGTACTCGTACCCTCCATTTCCTGATGGCCTTACTCCCTTTTGCCCCATCCCTGTCCTTCTTGCTTTTGTCACTTTCTTCCATTTATCCCTGCCTTCTCCCTATTGACACCTCTATGTTGGTGTTTGCCACACTTACTACCATGATTATTTGGGGGCTGGATTTTCCTGCTCCTTTCCAGTGCCTCCCCATGGCTGGTTTAAAAGCTTGCCAATGAAGCATTAAACCTATCACCTAGGATCCTGGTTCCTCCCGGACAGATGCAGCCCATCATGCCAGTATAGGCTGCATCACTCCAGGTGGACCCCTAGTCCCCAGTGAAGCCAGTCCCTGAGCTCCACACCAGTTTTTCAACCACTGATTGAATCCCATGTGCGGAACACCCTAGTCTCTCCTATGCCATAGATGGGTAGCACCTCCGAGAAGGTTACCATGCGTGCTACTTGACCAAGGCCCTCCCCATCTCCACAAACTCTTCCTGCACTTATCTAATCCTTTCTTAGCCAGGTCATTGTCCCTAGGTGGACAATGACATTCAGCTCCCTCCCTGTGCAGCTGCTCTGGCAATCCTGAGGATTTCGCCTCCCTGTCCCTCCAAGCCATGGCGCCAGGCAGGCACCTACCCTCTCCCTTCCTCCCCCGTTCTGCCTTCCCTAACAATGGGTCCTCCACCAGGAGTTGTTTCCTTCCCTGCAGGGTCCCCTGCCACCCTCCTGTGGGTCTCCTTGTGGAGGTTCCCAACATCCTCCTTGGTCTCCACTGTGGGTGCCTCCACAGAGGAACCACACTTTGCCAGAATGGCATAGGAATTTGGAGAGGTACAGCTCGGAGGATGCTGCCTGTTCCACCACCCTCACCCTCCCTGAGCCCACTGTGGTCCAACCGTCCTCTTTCTTGGCAACCTCTGAGGCAGCCGCAGTGGCACTGGTGGTCCCTGGATGGAAGAGGGAGGTCCCTCAAATCCTGTGCCAGCTCAGCCTGGAGATGAGCAACCTCCTCCTCAGCCCAGCAAAGTGCCTGCAGATGGGACAACACCGCATCCTCCAGAACATATCCCGGAAGACTGCTGCTCCACAGCCACTAGACTGCACCACTCCAATCATGTCTTATTTCTGGCCCCTTAACTGTTTGCAAGCCTTACTCTTTCCTCTGTTTTTTTTCTCTCTCTCCTTACTTTCTGCCAGTGTGCCCTTTAAGCTCCTGATTGTCCTGTTCTGAGACAAGAATATCCTATATTTCTCAGTAAACCACTTACTTGCTCAGAGGCAGACCTCCAGCAGCTAGAGGGGGCTGACTCTTGCCCTTCTAGGATGGTGGGTCCTTGGTGGTTCTGTGATCACTCACTTCCTGCCCCTAAACAGGAAGTTCCTGTTGTCAGTCAAATCCTGTGCCTATAAAAATAGAACTAGCTTTGGGTGGGGGGTGGAGGAGGAAAGGATGGCAATATAGTCCCAGCAGAAGTTCAGTCACACAGCAGTCCTTTCTCCTGGTGTCTTCTGCCAAGCTATTAGCAGAATCTTTCTAAGGCAGTCTTTAAATGTAGCTTCCTTCTAGCTAAGCCATTCCCCTACTTACCAGATCTTTCTACAAGTAATTTAAACCTCACAGCAGTTAAGTCCTTTCAGTCACCTAAGATTTACACCCAGATAACTCTTCAGATACCCATTCAGTTCAGTTAACCCAAACACACACTTTTTTTTGTATGTTAGGTTTTTTACCCTAAATTAAAGGTCCAAGTACAAAAGTTCTTCTACTTTAGTCCCAGCAGAGAAGTTCAGTCACACAGCAGTCCTTTCTCCTGGTGTCTTCTGCCAAGCTACTCTCATCCCTGTTTCTCTGCCACCCCCAGGTGCCTGACCCTACCCATTCCTTGTGGGCATATGCATCCTAGCTGTGTTCACCACCTTACTATAGCTGCCTCCATTAACTACCTACACTTCTCCTCCTCCTCTACACCTTACTCTTCCTATAATTGACCCCTTTCAATAGCACTGTTGTACATTAATTGTTTACTCTTATTTCACTGTTGCTTCCTTGTTATTTCTGACATGGAACCTTTGTAAAATAACCTTGGCTCAAAGGTACTTGTAATCCTAGAATAAATAAATAAAAAAAAAAAAATTGATTGGTTGGAGACAATACAGAGAAGGGCTACGAAGATTGTGCAGGGGCTGCACCATGATGCAGAATAGGTTTTGTTGTTCATCTACCAGCCACACTTGTTTTGTATAAAATCTGTTTCCTTTTATTTGTTGCTTTACTATGAACACAGCGATCCCCTGTGGCCCAGCATTTCACCCAACCTGGGTTTCATCAGGCAAGGATCTAAATAAGCATACAAAACATAATATTCATTTTCCTGTACTTATCTTTTTTTAATTATTATTTTTTATATTTGGATTTTTGATCAGACAAAATGTGTGCATATCGGACCATATTATGCTTTGGCAAATTATTAATTGCATAAATTCATATCTCAGTTGATGGTTAATCACTGTAAGGCAATGATAAACGTTGTCTCTCTTTTTCCATCATAATGCATTACTTTCTCTTTAAAGGTTAAATGAATGAATCACCATGGTTTAAATAAATTTTGAAGAATACAGTATTGTTTCATCAGCACAGAATTTATCAGCTACTAAGTTTATCCACATAAACATTTGCCTTGCCATTATTATTAACGATCTTTATGTTCAAAGCTGTACTAGCCACCTTATGAGTTACATATAAAAATTGAATCTCACATTCACTTGCTGTTCAATCGCACTCATAAATCCTCTTTATGTTATTTGGTGACAGTTTTTCATTTTTAGTCTGTTAGATAAATAAAGATGTTCAGGAAGCTTACTAGTTCCCTATGGAATAGAGAGTTGCATTTAGATACAACTCATTTTACTGTATCTCTCTGTGTAATGACTTAACAGTTAAACATTTTTTCAGCTTATGTAAATGCTAACAATGCTTCTATCTTCTTAGCTTAGTATTTCTCATATTTTTCACAAGTCATGGTTCTACTGCTGTGTCTGTTATAAAGGATGGGGCCTTTAAAGTTTTTACCCTTTTCAATGTATAAAAGGCCCATTGAAAAGGGTAACAGAAACTTCTAAAAGGCCTAACTACAAAAGTAAAAAGATACTGGCAGACTATTTAGGGCCCTACATGTAATTACTGGGAAGAAACAAGAAAATCAAGTAATAATATAACAGATACAGCAGTCAAGCAATAGTGGCCAGGACTGTAGAGTTGTATTTTACCACTGCTTTTAACGTCAAGGGACATTCATATATCACTATATGCAAATTGAAATTGCTAAGAAAATGTTAAAATGTAGATTATATTCTGTGTATGCACTGGTACAGTGTAAGGAAATGTAAGGCAAAATCAGTAATAGAACCATGACCTGTACACAATACAAGAAATACTAAGCTATCACCACATGCGTATCCTGCCCAATCTACCATGAGCTAATCCTTGCCCTCCTTTCCCCCCCCTTCCCTCTATTCTTCCCATCTACACTGGTGTACTATACACCTCCTCATGGCTTCCCCCTGACTCACTAATCTTGTGTTTATTAGCCCTACCACCTCTGACCATCACTGGGTCCTCAATTGCTACTCTGTATTTGTAGATTATTTTGTATGTGAAACCCTGTGTCTGTATTTTGTCTCCCTATCCCCAGGTCACACCTGGAAATGAGCCCTGGCTCAGTGTGCTTTTCTAAGTTTCCAAATTTTGAATAAACTAAAATAAAATGTGAATATAATGTTAGCATGCTCAACAAAAGGCTAGGTGCACTGTGTAAGAATCGCCTCAACCTCACCATGTAAGCTAGATGTATTGTCACATCCAGCACTGTCCTATCACTCCTTGACTATGGCCTACAGGTATATGCAGTGGCAAGTGACTGTACTAAACAGAGTCAGGATGATTAGGGACACTGGTTTGCCGCACCCACGGAGACATGGATGGAAATGCAGAACTCTGATTGACCTATGGGAAAACAGAGAAACAGAGCCAAAATGGAAATCAAGTTTGTTCCTGCAGGGGCTGTGATCTGTGGCCTTTAAAACCCAAGGCATGGTTGCATTCGGCCTTCTTGTTACTGCTTGAATATTTGCCTCTTGCTGTGTTCGCTGTTTTGTTCCAGACCAGAATATTTTTACTGAAAAACATGCTCTTGTGAAATCTTGGCAGACCGGGGACCACGCTGATTACCAACTGTTCCACAGCTGCCGCAACACAGATCTCTGTTTTTTCTTTCATTTTATATAATTGCAGTGGCAAAAAAGTACACACCATCAGTTATATAAAATAAAATATGGGTTGGTTGTGTAAAACTCGATTTTGCACACACCCTCACCCTCAGGGTTTATGTAGCATCCCATAACTTAAATGTGTAAAATCTCATTACACACACACCACCCCATATATTATTCTCTATTTTCACTATTGATGTTTGAACTTGGGTCATCTAATGATTGGTGTAAGCCACGAGTGATGAGTCAAAGGTCAAATAGCACAAGTGAAAATAAATCCTATATTTCACATGGTTTCTGTCGTGTATTTCATTTGTGCAATAGAGGTGAAAGAGGGAAAGGGTGAGAATGGGAGCTGGCGGAGGAGGACCGGTCTGGCTGGCCAGGATTTGTAGTGATCTGACAGGCAATTGGGAAGTAGAGAAATGCAGTGCCTGCTAACAATGGGTGGGGGGGGAGAAGAAAATGAAGTTTTGATATTTGAGCTACGTAACTGAATGCTGTTAAAGAAGAGTCTGGGAGAGTGTTGAGTCAGTGATGTGGGTAGGCAGTAAGCACTTGCAGTTTAAGCTGTCACATTGACAAGTTGTGTTGACCAACTGGGGTGGGGGAAGAGGTGATGACGTATATACTGTGTACATAAATGCTACATGACATACCAAGTCATTTTGGTCTTCATGTTAGCCTATCTTCCATAAGGTGGGTGACCCTTCCCCCCAGTATCCTCCTTAGTTCTTTACCACCATATTGTTTTTCCTGTCTGGATGATTAATTGTGGCACCATCCCAGGATGAGCTCCACCAGGCCCTGGTGAGCACTCTCTGCCTGTTCCAGTCCTTGGGTATAACAACCATCAATCTGCCCATGTCCTTTCTGTTCCCCAGTCGGTGTCTACAGTACATGGTGGCAGTGCAGAATATTTTGCAGGACATGGCATTCCTGACTTCAGGCAGGAGACTGTTGCAAGAACAAGTGTGCCTTCTGTACACCAGCCACCATGTGCCAGAAAGTGCATTCCTGCATGCTCTTGGTCTCCTGACAGTGGCCATAGGCACAGGGCCCCGCAATGGACACTATATGAAGTCCAGGTCCATGAATGGGAACTTCTGAAATTGGTTGAATGACTGGTGGGGCCATCCAAAGTTGTGCCTTGTGTTCCCACTCAACACAGAATTGCTCCTTTTCTGTTAGCAAGATCCAGGGCCTGCAGTTTTCTGGTATTCTTGTCTTGGTGTTTTTGTATGGCTTGTGAGCTGCTGAGGTCAGCATATGTTCTGTAGCTGTTCCTCCCAACTCTTTGCTGTGACCAGGAATTATTATAGATATATGTTGATGTCTATGATTTTACTCTTGATTTTCTAATCTGGATTGTGGGCTGCTGAAGTCAGCGTGGTTTCTGTAGCTGCCTCTCCAGACTCTCAGCTGTGAACAGGGATATATTTGGATGCTGATTTTCTTCTTTTGTATTCTAGTCCATTCTGTGACTGCTTCCTAGTTCAGCCTGATCTCTGTAGCTGCTCTTCCAAACTCTCGTCCTTGGCCATAGATTAGCACTAAGATTCTGATGCTGGTATTCTTGTCTTAATATTTTTGTATGGCTTGTGAGCTGCTGAGGTCAGTATATGTTATGTAGCTGCTCCTCCTAACTCTTGCTGTGACCAGGAATTAGTATGGATATATGTTGATGCTGATGATGCTACTCGTGATATTTCAGTCTGGACTGTGAGCTGCTGAGGTCAGCATGGTTTCTATTGCTGCCCCTCCAGACTCTCAACTGTGAACAGGGATATATTTGGATGCCGATTTTCTTCTCTTGTATTCTAGTCCATACTGTTATCAGCCTGATCTCTGTAGCTGCTCCTACTGACTCTCCGCCTGGCCATGGATTAATAGTGAGATTTTGATGCTGGTAATTTGGGGGATAGTTCTTTTTGTATAGATTGTGAGCTGCTGATGTCAGCATGCGTTCTGTAGCTGTTCCTCATGACTCAACTGTGACCAGGGATATGTGCTGATGCTGATGTTCTACTCTTGATATTCTGGTCAGGACTGTGAGAGCTGCTGTAGGCAGCATGATTTCTGCGGCTGTTCCTCCAGACTCTCAACTTTGTCTGGGGATATATTTTGATGGTAAAATTCTAGTCTTGGATGCTAGTGCATGCTGAGAGTTTCTGAAGTCAGCATGATTTCTGTAGCTGCTCCTCCTGACTCTCATCCACAGGGGAGCTCTTCAGTTTGTTCCTGATAATTCGCTCCTTGACATTCCACTCCCGGCAATTTGCTCCCTGCTACTGAAGCTCACTCCCATTCCTTTTTGCTCTGCATCTTTTCACTCCTATAGCTGAAACTATGGATGGTTTGTTGGAAAAAAAATTACACAGTTTTTGAATTATAACTTGTTTGGGAAACATTTTTGAACAAAAAAAAATAAAAGCAGAAGTGGGGCTTAATATCAAAACAAGCAACAGTGTACGATGAGATAACAGCTTTGAGAGTCAGTGAGTTTGCCAGGAGAATGTGAAAAAGCAGAAAATGTTTCCTTTCCACATTCTGGATAAGAATCTACCTGCACCACTCTTGTTGCTGTTTCTAGACACTCGAGTTTTAAAATGGAGTCACTGTCTACTGTGGTGAATCAAACTTACGGGCACAGGTTCCTGTATCATGGAGCATTTCAGGAACAATTTGTAACTCATTGCATGTCAGTACAAATATTCATGCTATCACACAGGAGTATTACTCTGAAGTAAGCAATGCTGCTCTTTCCTCTCCACAAATGAAGTCTGCATCTGGTGATACTGAGACTTTGCAAGATAATGGGTCAGAAAGCATAACCTAGCCAAATAATTTTAACTTCAACTTTAGTTGATATGTTTGCTATCACCTCCCCCTCCTTAATGGACTGAGTCATGCATCACTAACCAATCCCTGCCTATACCAGTCTATGTGAAGCCACATTACTATCAGGATCTGGAATGAATTCTAAGGTGTGCATGCATGACTATAGGATCAATTTCAGAAGGCATTACATTCTTAGCATACCCTGACTTCACTGTTGAAACTATACAGTCGAGATAAGCCTTCAATAAAGTGAGAGCTATGCTTAAGGAAATAGGCAGTCGAAATACACTTTTTTCCTTCAGCCAAGATAAGATTGACAGTCACTGTTATAGCACAGTGGGAGTGAGTGGGAGTGAATTAATGTGGAGCGTGATTGGCGGGAATGAACTGAGTCAGGAGCAAGTGGTCAGAAGCAAAAAGGCGCAGAACGAATTACCAGAAGTGAATTGACATAGACCCCATCCACAGCCATGAATTAGATGTGAGATTTGAGCAATGCTATAGTACAGGTCTGAAGCTGATTTTAATATTTCCAACTTTGGTTTACTTTTAGTTCTTTGGAGTTATCCTTTCTACATGTTGCAATGGCAACACCAAGCAAGATGGCAAAACTTTCCAATGTTACTGCTAAGGATCGTACGTTGCAGTTTAAGTCTGATGGCATGTATGGAGGATGGAGTGAAAATGTTCTGTCACTGATCACCATGTTGACTATATCAGGAAAGATACAGTGGTGGACCACTGTAAAAGTGAAAAACATGTGAAGAATGTGAGCCAGAAGAATAACACCAGGCAGGTGACAATGCACACCAGCTTTACTGCCACAATTTTTGCAGCTGCAGCACGGGAGGAGATTGCATTGGACACACTAATGGCTTGGTACGGTGCCAATATACCAATTGAAAAGTTGGACCAGCCACGCTTGAGAGACTGGATGGGGAAGTATATTAAAGGAAGTGGAGATCTCCCAAAGGTAGACACTTTAAGACAAAATGACTTGCCTCGATTGAATAGGGAGATGGAGAAGAGAATTTCAAAGCTTGTGCAAGGGAAGACACTCACAGTAATGTGCGATGAAACAATGGATGCAGACTCCCACTGTGTCCTGAGCATTAGTTTTGTCATGGAGGGTGGAAAATCAGTAATAGCCAGAACAACAGAACTGACGGTCGTGAACCACTCCATGGTGGCTCAAAATGTTTTAAAGACATTGTAAAAATATGATATTGAGATGGACCAAGTAGCTGCCTTCATCAGTGACAATGCACAGTATAAGACAAAGTGCTTTAAAGATGTTTTGCATGGCCTTACTGGTGACCATTTGATCCATGTGGGTTATTGGGTGCATGTGTTGTCCTTGGTGGCGGACACATGGACTGGCCACTTTGAAATGGTCAGAAAACTTGTGGCACTTATAAAATATGCATTCCAGCAGTCACCAAAATGCAAGATGGAGTACTTGGCATTCCTGAAGGAAAGAGATGTAGAAAGAAATGTATTGCCTCCTGTTTCTATCTTAAGCCATTGGAGCACATGGTTCGAAGTGGTGAAGTACCATTCTCTTTATCCTGAGCACTTAAGAGACTTATTCCTGGAGGACACCAGTGACTGCAACTCTATAACTTCTTTAAAATACTTTTTCAAGAGTAGTTTACTGAGCTGCAGATTCAAACAACCTTCATTGCCAAGAACTGCAATGACCTTATCAAGGCAATAGAGATTGTACAAAGCAAAGACAATCCCTTGGCTGTTTCTATCTACAATATGCTCCAGGCAATCAAACAGCAGTTTCAGGCTGGACTAGTAAAGACTGAGTTATTTGGAGAAAGAACTGATGCATACATGACTCGTCTTAGGCCATGGGTTAAGCAGAAACAGGCTGAATTGTTCCAAATAACATTTGGAATAGCAATGAACAAACTGGCCAAGCATATGTATGCAAATCCATCTGCAGACTTCCTGAAATCTTGCCGTATTTTGAACCCCTAAAACCTTCCCAAACTGAATAGAGACTTCTCACAGTACTCCAGTGACATTCATGTTTGCTCTGCACAATGAAATGGCACTATGAAAGGACTGGGAGATATATGTTGGACAGCACATAAGAGACCTTTCAGATGTATTGGACTTTAACATTCGCCAGTATTGGATTTCAATGCAGCTGCAATTATCTGTTCTATCCTGAGCTGCTCTGCAAGAGATATGGATACCAGTGTGAAGTCCGGATGTGGAGAGATCCTGCTCTGTTTATGAGCAGATCCACACAGACCAATGGTGCAACCTGCTTGTGGACAATGTGAAACTGCTATCTCAGCTTATGTTCAATAAGCCAGTGGATTAGATATATGGACATTTTCCACATGTTGGAATCACTTTTCACAGTTTCATAAGTATGTTTCACTCGAACAGTTTTCACCATTTTGTTGTATCATCAGATAGAATGTTATGCACATTTCATGTAGTTACATAGGGTTTAATTCAATGTTTTCACTAATTTTGTTGCCCTGTTCTCACATTCATTTGCACATTTCTTGCATTTGTATTTGTAGGTTTTCGTTCCCATGTTTTTCACGACATATTTTGTTGCAGTTTTCCACTTTCATCACATTTTCATTTAGGTTTTGTTTAGTTTTTTTCTATTGTTTCACTGGTTTCCACATTTCATGTACCTTTACATATTCATGTATTTAGATTATATCTATAGATTTTACGATTTATGTTGTTCACGTTTGTCTACAATTTTTTGCACATTTTACACATTTCATTTAAGCTTTGCTTTTACTTACTTTTTTCTTAGTGATGTCCTGTTTTGCATATTTCATGTTTTTAAATATTGTATGTTTCAGTTCAGTTCGCTTGTTTTTCATTACATATTTTGTCTCACTGTTTTCAATATTATGCACATTTTCATTTACTGTAGGTTTTGTTTCAGTACATTTTGTTTCTACTGTTGCACTGTTCCCCAATTTGGTTATGAAAATATTTTGCTGAATTTATAAACCAGTTTTCTTGAAATGTGCTTTTATTATTGACTTCATTTACATTCATTTGGTGAAGGCCATGTGGGGTGGGAATTTAGTCTGCATTGTATTGTGGCTTTTGGCAATCTCCAGGGCTCAAAGCATAGTACTGTACTTATTCATTCATACGTGTCCTGCAGCCAGCTTTAAAGTGGGGAAAACATTTTTAAGAGAGACCGGGGGAAAAAAACAGCACTGCAGAAGCTCACAATAATTGTGTCCTGAGGTTGCCACATTTTATATTTATTTATTTAGTTTTTGTTAACCGGGTAGATGCATTAGCCATGAAATGACTATTTTCAGACACGACCCAGGAAAGTACAACAGTCAAAGACAGGTACATAGCATGAATACTGTGAAATTACAACAGCATGAGATTGAAACAGTCAAGTACGCCGATTTGCCCCTAAAGGAGGAACAGCTTCCTGGTGGACCCCTCCTGGTGACAGAGATGGTTGCTCAGAAGGGGGGGAGGATGGAGGGGAGGAAGGAAGGAGCCACAGGACAACTAGAAGGCATGCAGGAAGGGAGGAGCTAAAAAGGAACAAGAGAGGGATAGGACGAAAAGGAAGAAGTAGGAGGGGCAACACGGGTACATAATGGCCATCACAGAGGTACAGTATACAGCCTCTTTGCTAAAGAATTTTGTTGGATCTAGTTCAACAGAAGCAGCATGTCAGATTGGCATTCTAACTGGGGCTGAGAAATTTTTGTTAGAACCAGCCTGTTGAAAGTTTTGTGATGAGGAGTTTATTCAGAAGGTAAGAAAAAAAAAATATATATATATATAATGCAGAACTAATATGCGGTTAAGCTTTGCAAAAGCTAAAGGGTGGAGCATAAGCGGTGTTTTGAGAGATGCATTGAGAAATACTTCATGGGCCTGGAGGTTGCATGGGCCAAGGGCCTGATCATTTGAATCTGCAGAGCCTCGGGCCATTGGGGCAGAGTGAGAGAAGTTTGTTGTTTGAAAATAGGAGTCCACATGTGAGAAGGTCCCTGTGAGGCAGCCAAGAGTAAGAGTGAGCTAGTTTTGTGTGGCGGTGAAGCAAGGGAGACAGCCAGAGGCAGAAATCCTGAGGGAGGCACAGCAGAGGAGGGGTCGGCCAGAAATGAGGGGTCAGATCAGGAGAGGGCCAGATATGGCACACTATGGGGAGAATGCCATCAGACAGCCAAAAGGGGGTAATTTGTGAAAAGGGGTCTTTTGCACCAAAAGCAGCAACAAGGGAGCATGGATTACAGAAGGGGACAAACAGAGGTGAACAGGAGGGCCTAGTAAAGAAGCCACGCAGTCGGGTGGAATGGTGTGTGAAATCCACACGCTGGCGGGAGGACACTGAGGAGAGACAAGGAGGGACACAAGCCTGGCTGACAGTGTGGATGCTCAGGATTATATGCAGCAAAACCTGAATTTAGGTTTTTTGGGCATTATTATTAAATGGTGGGATCGGAGAAAAAGAGCCCCACAGGCGAGAAGGTTTTCCTCAACTTGAAGGAACAGAAGGGGTCACATCTCGGGCTATGGAGAGGGCTGTATTGAGAAGGTTAGAGTGGTCTGATGGTCATTGTACCCAGCGTTTAAAATTGGCTTGGGGATAAAATGAAAAGTTTGATGTTAAATCTGGTGTCTCCTGAAGGCGGAGCGGGGGCAATAATTTATGGGGCATTTTCATTCTGGGGGAGTTTCCCTGGGAACAGGGGAGCTTTACATAACGAATTAGGGGAGATGCCCTAAACTGGGCAACAGTGACAATAAGGCTGGGCAATGCACCAGAAAATGGGGCAGGGTAACAGCCCAGTTCTGGTACATCTGATGCCTTTTGCACCGCAAAGTGGGTGAAAGAGAGGGGGACCCAGGCATATGAGATAGGAGCGGAGGGGGATGACGTTTAAAAAAAAAAAAAGAGTGAGGGCTTGCCACAGGTCGACCAGAGGCATTGCAGTTAGCGGTGCACCGGGTGACATCAAAAGGGGGCCGGGCCTGCTTTTTATGGTTGTTATGGCTAATGAGTAGTTCAGTCACTGAGCATAGCAGTGGTTGGAGAAAAAAAAACAGTAGCCTGCACCTTCGTCAATGGGATGCCAGGCGATAAGAGGGCTATATTCCAAGGATGTTAACAACTGCATCTTGTCAGTTTTATTTGCAGCTGTCTTGTGCAGGCAAGATTGGGAAAGGATGGCACCTAAGAAGAACAAGCCCTCAAGAGCGGAGGCCTATAAGGCGATTGTGGAGTTGGTGGAGAAGGCCAAAATGGTGTGGCAGCTGGTGGAAGGGGTGAAACTGGGTAGGTCGGGGGAGAAGTGGAAAGCGGAAAAAGGAAAAGGGGTGACGGGAACGACCAGTGGGAGGATAGATCCAAAAGGCCACAGCCACCAACAGTGGTTCCTCCTCGAGCGGTCAGTCCAGTACCACCGCCACCTTGTTTACTGGAACCGTTAGCACCTCCTGAAACCAGTTGGGGTGCCGCCAGCAGAACCCGCCGGAGCCCGACCATAATGGTCCTGCTGTCTCTAATGCTCTCAGCCAGCTATCCCACCCCAAGAAACCGGACCGTGCAGCTCAATGACAGCAGGCCACAGGAAGCGGACAGGCCACCACGAGTGTATCAGGGTTTGGTAGGAGAGAGTATCAAAGATTACATTGGGCAAATTATAGTGGCTCGGAGCAGGGGGCTAGGACAGATGGAGACTGCACTGGCGGAGATTAGGTCGGATAAAGAAATGACAGTGGTGGTGGACAAGGGCAGACAGTGTAGGAAAAGGAACAAGGAGATAGGAGCCCCGGGTATGAAGATAGGGGAACACGCCACTGGCCACAAAGGAGAAAATATGGAAGGGGGAAATGTGGACATATTTGCTCTGGTAAGTAGGGAGATGGCAGCCAAATACAAGGAGGTAGAGAGCCTAGGGAAGAGTGAGATGGCAGCTGCATGGTGTTATTGGGGAAGAAAGAGGAGGATAAATTTACAAAAGCTAAGATGTGGGATGGATGGTTTGTGAGTTTTGCCACATATGCAGCCATAGTGTTGGAGAAGAAACTAGAACTGGTATCCCGCTGATCACGTATTCCTGATCATATGGTGGGCAAAGCCAAGGAGGTGTGGGTGACAAATGGTGGAGGGTGGGAGGGAGGGAGAGAACACTCAGCCACAAAGACCCCCAAAGATAGAGGTTTGGGAAAGGTGGCTCAGCACCCAGTCAAGGGGTAGGAACTGTAAAGAGGGGGTTTAGATCAGGTTTCTCCCTGCAGTGCAAAGTGCCAAGAAGGGCTAGGGAGGCTAATAACTTGGGGGTCAGTCAGGGGTAAGGAAGACATTTTGAGACAGTATATTGAAAAGGAAAAAGCAACAGGGAGGGTGGAAGGACCGTACCTGATTCCCCCTTTAGACAACTTGAGAATCTCCCCTTTGGGTTTGGTCCCTAAAAAATAAGAGGGGGAATACAGAGGATCTGATCATCTGTCATTCCCAGAGGGAGACTCTACATGACTATATAGAAAAAGCACAGCAGGGCACCTATGCCACATTGAGGAGGCAGTACAGATCATCCGGGCAACCACCGATGCATGGCTGCCCAAGACAAATATACAGTCAGCTTTTCAGGTTGCTCCCAGTTAGGAGGGATGGTTGGGATTTATTTGGTTTTAAAATAGGAGACCAGTATTATTTTGACAAGGCTATGCCTATGGGTTGCTCTATGGCATGTGCTACTTTTGAAACATGCAACACCTGCCTGCAGTGGATCTTCCAGCAAAAAACAGGTTACAAGATGATCATACACTACTTGGATGATTTCTTGTTAGTAGGCAGTGGATGCGTGGAGACAGAGAAGATGCTAGCTAGCTTTCAGGAGTTATGTGGTAAACTTGGTATCCCATTGGCATCAGAAAAAACAGAAGGCTCCAGTAAGGTTCTGGGTTTCTGGAATAAGGCAGAGGTGCTGGGAGGTATTTAGGCACTGATTATAAAAGGGCAGAAGCAAGAAGGGTGATCCAGAACACACGAGCAAGAGGTGAGTACAGTTAAACAGGTGCAGCAAGTTTTGGGGCATTTAGTTTTGCTTGCAGAGACAATTGGGCCAGGAAGGATGTTCACATGGTGGCTAGCAAGGGCCACAGCAGGAGTAGTGAGGCCACACCACTGGGTGGATATAACAAAAGAGGTGAAGGAAAACTTCAAGGTATGGGAAGAATTTCTAAGCAGCTATAATAAAGGAAAATAACGCCGATAGGGTGGTGTTATGCTGGGATAACATCCCACCTTGTTCAACACCCAAGGCGGGATGTTATCCCCAGCATAACACCCATTCTGGAGGGCATTATTCTTATTATACAATGGCTCGCTACTGTAAAAAAAAATGAAAGATAAAAACTATATTTAAAAGTTGATTTTTGCTGTTTATTTCATGTGTAGGTGTACTTATTAAAAATAGTGCTGTTTTACTGTTGTGACCAGTGGGTGGAGCTGCTGTTAATGTCTTTCATAACTGAGTAAGCTGCTGGTTTTGGCCTTCCCACAATGTATCCTCGTTTGTTATTTTTCCCCACAATACTTGTCCGGTTTTTTTATATTGCTTCCGTGTCTCTATTTCGGATCTCACGGTATTATATTCTTCCATAGCGTGTGGTTTGCGCTGTTTCTGCTGTCCGACTGGTGCGAGGAGGATGTGGTGACTGAAATGAACCGGGACTTGGTAGGAGGAGATTTTATTTTAAATAAAATTATGTCAGCAAATTCGTCAAGTGGAACGGTGTGAATGAGAGCATGGTGGCAGTTTGAATAGCGTTACACTTCGTTCACTCGCTCGCGCACTCTCATCCATGTTACAGTTTTTTAAAATAATATTTTGTTTGTGTGGTGAGGTGGACCATTTATCGTTGTTTTGGTAGAAAATTGAGTCTTGTGTCATTGGTGAGCTGGGCCGGACAGCCGATTTCAAGCAGCACACGGGTTACTGAAGCTGCTGGTAGACAAGGTTGCAGAGCGTTTCTTTTTAAATTATTTATGCGGTCCCGTCTGTACTGGGACTACAGTCGGGATGTTATGCTGGGATAACATCCCAGCTCCAGTCCCAGTTTGACCAATCACAGTCCAGGAAATTTCCTTGCCATTGTATAATGGCCTTTCCTTTTGGCAGGAAGAGTGGGTTTATAACACAGACTTGGAATTATATATGGACGTGGCAGGGGGGTTAGGCATGGGGGGTATTTGAGAGGAAAATGGTTTTCAGAGCCATGGCCAGCTGACTGGATAAGAGATGGAAGGGTAAAGAACATTACATTGTTGGAAATCATGCCAATTTGGGCCTGCACCCTCATATGGGGAGAGGAATTACGGAACCAGAAGGTTACATTTTGGTGTGACAACAAGGCAGTGGTGGATGTTTTGAATAACAGGGGAGCTAGGCCTATGCCAGTGATGCGGGTGTTGAGGCAGCTAGTTTTAAGAGGGTTACAACTGAATATGTAATTCAGAGCCAGGCACATAGATGGGGTGAGAAATATCCTTGCTGACAGCCTTTTCCGTCTGCAACTGGATCATTGTTGGAACAATGATCAGTGGCAGAAAGGGATGGCTCACACCACGATGGGGGTGTACTTAACGGGGATCAGTGTAGTTTGTGTCGGACGTATTTAATAGATTTCTTTGACTGGGTGACCAAAGTAATAGACCAGGGAGGGGCTGTGGATATGGCCTACCTAGACTTTAGCAAGGCATTTGACCCAGTCCCGCACTAAAGATTGATAATCAAGTTAGCCAGCTCTGGGTGTCCCATGGTGGCAGCCTGGAGCAAACTGGCTGTACAACAGGACACAGAAGGTAATAGTGAATGGAACACATTCCAAAGAAAGGGGTCACCAGTGGAGTACCTCAGGGCTCAGTACTAGGTCTAGTCCTCTTTAACATCTTTATATGTGACATTGCAGAGGGTTGGAGGAAGGTATGCCTCTTTGCAGATGACACAAAGATCTGTAACAGAGTGATACACAAGGGGGTAGAAGGTTGAAAAGGAACTTGGCAAGTTGGAGTGAATGGTCAGACATACTGCAACTTAGATTCATCTAAGAAGCGCAGTAATGCACATGGGAAACAAAACCCAGGGAGAGTACACAATGGGGGTGAGATACTGACAACAAAATGGAAAGGGACCTGGGGATAGTCGATCAGATGACCAAAGGTGGGCCAGCAATGTGAGAAGACAGTAAGGAGGGCTGTGGGGATAGTGGGATGCATAGGGAGAGGCATCACCAGTAGAAAACAGGAGGTTGTTGGCCCTCTGTACAGACAGTTGGTAAGACCACATCTGGAGTACTGTGTACAGTTTGGAGACCCCATCCCAGAAAGACATAAACAAGGTGGAGGCTGTCCAGAGGAGGGTCAACCAAAATGATGCAGGGTCTGCATCAGAAGACATATGAAGAAAGACTAAAGGAACTTAAGATCTATAGCCTTGAGGAAAGGGGGGGGACATGATAGAAATGTTCAAGTACCTCAAGGGAATCAACAAAGTCCAGGAGGGTAGCATCTTTCAGAAAAAGAGATGTGTAAGAACAAGGGGGCACACTTTAAAGATAGAGGGGGGAGATGGTTCAGGGGTAATGTGAGGAAATTTTTTTTCATGGAGTGAATGGTGGACACATGGAACCGCCTTCCTGGAGAGGCTGTGGGGTCTAAAATAGTGGAGGAATTCAAACATGCATGGGACAGACATAAGGCAATTATAGAGGGGGGTGGCAGGAAGTAGGCTGTTGGTTAACTAAAATCTGCAGCTTATCCAGTAGGTAGGGAAATGGGCAGACTAGATGGGCCAAGTGGTCCTTATCTGCCATCAAAGTTTATGTTTGTATGTTTCTATATTTCCAAGTGCTGGTGCCAACAGCAGAGGAACAGAAAACGCCCATTCCAACTAACATCTGGGATGTTGGCAAGAGGGAGCCGAAATGCTGTTTTGCAACTCATGGGCAGCATGGACCTTGAGGGCCTATGAAGGGACATGGGGGGCATTGCAAACGTTCAGGGAAACACACCACATGGAGGTAAGGGGGCCAGTTACGGAGGAGCAGTTAAAAAAGTTTACTGTAGATCAGTGGCAGAAAAGGATGGCTCACACCATGATGGGGGTGTACTTAACGGGGATCATTGTAGTTTGTAGCCTGAAAAGATGGAAGGATCCCACGAAATCAATGCTGATACAGAAGATGATGCAAGGTTGAAGTAGTTTGAAGCATAGAGCCATGGATGGGTGGCGGCCGATAGCGGATCATTGGTTAGCTAAATTAGGGGGGATATTGCCTACAATTTGTAAATCCAAGGATGAGGCACAGCTATTCCATACAATTTATGTGGTGATGTTCACAGAGGCCTTGAGAGTGAGTGAGGCAGTAGGGCATGGCAGAAAGGACAAGGATGGAGGGCTGGAGTGGAAAGATATAACCTGGAGACCAAGGGGAATACAACTCATAATTAGGAGGTCCAAGACAGACCAGGTGAGAAAGGGGTGTGTCATAACCCTTAAAGGTCACTCGGACAGGACATTATGCTCGGTAAAGGCTTTGTGGGCTTAAGCCGGAGAGCGATACAATAAGGAAGGGAGACTATTTGTGCATGGAGATGGAAAGAAGGTGATGAGTTACCAAGTCACAGCCATACTCAAAAAAGGCATGGAGTTTCTGGGCAAGGACCCAGCAAGTTATTCTTCCCATTCCTTTAGGATAGGGGCTCCTTCAAAATGGGCGGCTAAAGGGAAGTCAGTGGGCAGCATGCTGGAAATGGGATGCTGGCAGTCTGCCAGCTACAAGAGGTACATTCGTGCTTTTACGGTTTGAGTCTAACATGTCATCTGTGTTTCTTTTGCAGGAACAGAACCTAAGAGAGAGGCACAATTGAGGAAGGGTGAAAGGGATTTAAGGGGGCAGGGAAAAGAAAAAACAGCAGAATGAACTGGTTTAAGATGGTCAAGATATTAAGAAATATTTTTGTTTGATTTAATAGGTAGAGGGAGGATCAGAGAGGTATGGATCTATGGGCACTCCTATATTTACTGGGCAAAAAGGAGAGCAGAAAAGAAGGCAGCTGTACCAAGATGTCAGACACTGTAGGTTGATATGCCGTGGGATTCGAGGAATGATATGGGCGCATTTACTCCTGACCCTGATAGAGATGAAACAACGGCAGCCCACCCTAGACTTAATCATTATACACCTGGGGGTAATGACATTGGGGGGAAGCCATGGGTCGACACGTATTTGAGGGCTAAACAGGCTGTGGAGAAAGTAAAACAATGGTGGCTGGGGGTGAGCCTGGCGTGGTCTGATATGATACCAAGTAGGATGTGGAGACATGAACACAGCCATGTAGCAGTTGATAGAGCCAGAAGAAAGATAAACAGGAGGGTGGGGAAATTGATAAAGAGCATGGGAGGGCATGTAATAGTGAGCGGGGTGGAAGAGTGAGTAGAGGACTTTTTACAGATCAGATGGGGTACATTTATTGGACCTAGCGATAGACATGTTCAACACAGAGATGATGGGGTTTATTGTGGCCTGGAGGAGACAAGAAGGGAGATAAAAAGGGGGAGAGAGTAAAAAGAAGAGGGAGAAGGCCAGTCATCCAACACAAGCTGGAGATAGGCTATAGGGGAAAAAAGGGAGGGAAGGGGAGAGGGGGGAATGATAAAGGAATATGAGGAGAAGGAGAAGCAACAGAAGGAGAGAAAAGTGGTCTTGAAAAAGAGAAGAAGAAGGCACCCAGGTTTTCACCTGGGGAGGTGAGAAGAAGCTGAAGAAAGAGGAGGGGCTGAACTGTTATTGATATGTAATGCAATGTAAACAAAGAGTCATGGAAAGACAATAATAATAAAATGGCTATGGTATTTTAAAATATAAATATGAAATGTAATAAATTGATTGTCAATCTGAGCACAACAACACACAGGTGGTCTATCTGGGACAATGAAGTTTGCCCCTTAAGGGGCTGACCAAGTTGTCCTTGTGGACCCCTCCCCTGGTGACAGAGATGATTGCTCAAAAGGGGGAGGTGGGGGGGGGAAGGAGAGAGGAGCCACAGGACAACGTGCAGGCATGGAGAAAGGAGAGGAGCTAAGAAAGGAACAAGAGAGGGATAGGACAAAAAGGAAGAAGTAGGAGGGGGCAATACAGGGTACATAATGGCCAGCACAGAGGTATACAGCCTCTTTTGCTGAAGAATTTTGTTGCCTCCCACCCACCCGTTGAAAGGTGGACAGGGAGAGGGGATTTTGGGAGACCGGGAAAGTCTGTCGTAGGTGGATGGCAGAAGGTGTCCGGTTGGACGGTGGTGGTCTGACAAAGGTGGATTGCAGGGGTGAAAAAAGGGGAAAAAAAGGGTGGGAAGGAGAGAGGAGATGATAAAGGAATGAGAGAGGAGAAGCAACAGAAGGAGAAAAAGTGGTCCTGCTTTCACTGTTACATGCAAGAAAAAGAGAAGAAGAAGGCACCCAGGTTTTCACCTGGGGAGGCAAGAAGAAGCTGAAGAAAGAGGAGGGGTTGAACTGATATTGATATGTAATGCAATGTAAACAAAGAGTTGTCGAAAGACAATAATAATCAAATGGTGATGGTATTTTAAAATGTAAATATGAAATATAATAAATTGATTGCCAGTCTGAGCACAACACATAGGTGGTCTGTTCTTTTTTATGGGGGAAAAGGGGATGATCCGGGACATGAATACATGCAGCCAGGACAATAACAATGAATGAAATTCACATAGAATTTTGGGCATAAAAACCTACACAGTCAAGGAGGAGATAACACAACATAGCAGCATAGAAATGTTATTCAAATTATTCACAAGAATGAAGGTTCAAATAGGCAACGAAATACGGCAAGGGAAAATTCCTGACTGGGCAGGATGCATTATCACGGCCTTAAGACAAGACTCTGGTGTGTGGGGTGGGGTAGATTAGCCTTCAAGGAGATAGTAAGGGTAAGAAATGCTATGAGGTAGGGAGGTGAAAGTTAGGCAAGGAAGCTTCTGGCATCTGGTTGGAAATGGATATGGGGTTGGAAATCTGACCTGATCTGGCATCTAACAATTGAAACTCTCTCCACCCTGTGCTAAAACTGTACACTTTCAAAGAAGCAAATACAGGTAGTTTGATGCTAGATAGGATGGAACCGAGAGAGTCAACATTGGTATCTGGTCACTCTGCTTAATTCTTTTTTTATATTCAAAGATTTGTATTATCCTTATTCATCAGACATACAGGTACAAAGGTACATATACAGTAATTAATTGTATTATTCAAGCTGATTGTCTCATAGATAAAGCCGAGATATTACACATTTTACATACCTATGAACAGATAACATATATGTCAATGATTTACAGTTCATAATGCGTCCAGTGTTTCTTTGATGTTTACATTTTGTGCTATAATAAAATATGCTTCCCCTCAATCTCTGTGACTCTGTGTTTCATTTATTTTAATTATTTAAGATTAACCTTGGATATTGAGAATCTATTCCCTCTCCCTCCCTTCCTATATGTTCTCTATTCATTCAAGGGACAAACTCCAGGTAGTGGGTGAGTTGGTGCATAACCCATCTGCACCAGCGCATGTCAAAGATTTCTACTTGATCTCTCACACGTGCCATCAGGCACTCTATGGTATACACCTCTCTCACTATCATAAGCCACATTCCTTTTGCGAGTATTATTGTTGTGTGCCAAAGTCTAGTAATGGCCTTTTAAGCTGCTAATATTAGCAGGGCTGCTTTCTATAAGTTTCTTATTTACCTTTACACTTACAGGTGGGGTTACTGTGAGAATAAATGTGGGGTGAGCAGTGTCCAGACAGCAATATATATATATATATATATATATATATATATATATATATATATATATATATGATATTTTGAAGTGATTTTCCTCCAGAAGTGATGCAAGAGGTGACAAGTCTAGAACACGTGGCCCTAGTCAGCTCTGGAACAGCCACATTCTCTCCAGCAATCTGACCCGGGCATCCAGGGAAAATTTGGCCACCACTGGGGTTCTGAAGTATCGGTTGTGTGTTTTCCAGGTGAACTCTCTCCAGTACGGTGAGCCTGAGACCTTAAAGGCCCATACTGAATATGCTATCCACTTTTCCTCTGAGATGTCTACTTGGAGCTCCCTCCCCCATACCTCTTTTATAGTCATGGTGGAGTCCCCTAAGCAGGCACTCAATGCCTTATATATTCATCTAATTAAGTGGTCTGACATATTACCTCTTTTCTGGGATATTATTAGGGAGACTATGGGTGTTTGGTGCTCTGACATTGCTGATAGCACATCTTCATGTGGGTATAGGTATGCTTTTAGCTGCATGTTGTTAGGAAGGGGCTCTACCATGCCGATTTGACATCCTTTATGTCAACCAGCATCTCGCCGACAGGAATCATGTTGACCCCAAGTTGCCATCTACATGATTCTTGTGTGTCTCCTGGTTCTGTTTTTTTTAATAGGGGGTGCCCTGAACCCCTGTAGTGAGAGCTCTGCCCCCACCCCTGTCTTTAGGATTCTTAACTCAGTCGGAGTTGATTCTGGGCAGGGTGCATGCCCCTGTCTCTGGCATACCAACACAGCAACCTGTCAGCAAAGTGCTGATCTTGCCAACAGGTGTGTATTTCACTGTGTTGGTGTCACTGTAAGGGTGGCATACCATTAGGAAAGTATCTCTGGGGTATTTTATAGGCTGCCTGAATGGAGGCAAAAGAGTGAACTCCATTTGGGCCTACCTGTTGGTGAACATATTTTACCCCATATCTTCCCCATTGTTCTAGTGCCCTGCTTGTTTTATTAGCGGGAGATTGAGTAGCTGACATCAGGGCCTTAAGCTATAGGAAGTCAGAAGGAGAGAGATATTGTTTATCAGTGTTAGCCATTGCCTAAATAAGGTTGCCATATGCATGGGGAATTTGGAAACTGTGGAGCATCTTGGTGGGTGACCAAATAAGTATGAGGACAGATCAAGTAGGTCACTCCAGTGGGCCCCATAAGATGGGTTTAGCCAATTCAATTTGTAAATTAGGCAAATTTAGTCAACCTTTTTCCCGTGGGAGTTGCAGAGTAGCAAGGCTTATCCTGGGAGGGTGGCTCTTCCAGATGAACCATGAGATCATCCAATCCCAGGTTTGGAAGTAGGTATGGTTTGGGAGTATTGGGAGTGTTTGCAAGAAAAACAGGATTCAGGGGAAGATATTCTGTTGGACTTTTTCTACTCTTGCTAGGAAACTCACAGGTAGATGTGTCCATCTAGTTATGTCTTCCTGGAGTTGCTGAGTCAAGGGTTCATAATTAAGGAGATCTGCATGGACTACGTGCTTTATAAGTTTTATTCCAAGATAGAGCATTGCTTGTCTGTGCCACTTAAATGGGTGGGTTCTCATTAAAATATTTGTGGGAATATAATGATAAGCTTAAGTTTCTGTTTTTTGTTTGTTCACCCTGTACCCCGCCAATGAAGCAGGGGCCCTATTCCAAGAAGCGTTATGCCTGGCGCAAAGTGATTTATGCCAAACCCCATGGTGCAAATTGCACCTTTTGCCAGGCATTATGCAAGTTGCAGTTCCAAAAAGTACCTTGCACCATGCCATATGTGGGTTGCACCAAAGGTGGGTTACACCACCCACTACACCTGTAGCCTGCTGTGGCATGGTGCAAGGGTGGGTTACGGCAGCACCTACACCCTGTTCTAGAAGGGTGGCTGCCATAACCCACTTACACCATTCCAGAACAGAGAATGGTGTATCAGGATTAGACCAGTTAGGAGGTGGTCTAAGGGACATCTGTCCTGGCACAGTGACAGATGCCCCCCCACAGTGCTGCAGAATTGCCATGGATGTGCTCCCCGTGCCCCCTGCACTGTCATGGCCCCCACCCCCCTGAACTTTGGGGACCCCTGGGGTCCATTTGTGGAGCTGCCTCCCAAGTGCATGTACCAACTGTCCAGTTCCCCCACTGCCCCTAAGTGCATGATGTTGCACTTCAGGGCAAGGGGCAGCAGATTGCATGCCATGACTTGTGGCACCCAGGTCTGGTGCACCATTCCTTTGACACTAGCCTGCAACTGCCACAAGTCGCAGGTGTAGGTGCCTGGGACCCTGCTTGTCCTGGAATATGGCACAGGGTTCCCCGCGTAGAGCCACATGGCACAACTTACATATGCCCATGAGTTGCACCATGCATTTTAGAATCGGGCCCCAAATGTTTCCAGTTGTTCCCATATCTTTCGGATAGATTGTTCTGAGTTGATCACTAACAATAATATGTCATCAGCAAAAAGAGAGAATTTATAGGTTCTGCCATACATGTTCACTCCTGTCTCTGTTTGTTTCCTTATTGCCTGTGCAAGTGGCTCGAGGTACAGGGCAAATAAAAGGGAGGGGAGTGGGCATCCCTAACGGGTCCCATAGCTTAGTATAAAAAGGTCTGAAAGTGCCCCATCCAGCTTTAGATAGGCCTGTGTGGCTTTATAGACATTTTGGAGTTGTGTGATAATTTTGTCTGGGAATCCAAAGCTGGTCAGGGTCTCCCACAGGAATGGCTATGAGACCCTATCAAAGTCCTTTTTCACATTTAGGCCCAGCAAGACCAGGGACATTTTCTCTGTGATGTATAATCAATTATTAGATAGGTGAAGCTAACTGCATCATGGGCTTGGACGTTGTTTGACAAAGCCTACTTGGTCTGAATCTACTAATTGGGAATGAGGGATTCAAATCTGTGAGCGAATATGCTCACGTAGATTTTATAATCAAAATTTGGCATAGATATAGGTCTATATGACACTGCGGAATTTGGGTCTTTTTGGGGTGTATTGCTGTTTGAATTGCATAATTCCGGGGGGGGGGGGTGAATCTCCCCTCTGGACATTGCAGAAGACCTTCAGCAAGGTGGGGTATCACTGTGTTTTGAATTTTTTATGAAATTCTGCTGGGTATCCATCTGGCCCGGGGCCTTCAGGGTTTTAGCATTCTTGACCACCATGCTCAGTTCTCCCTCTGATATTGAGGCCAGGAGTGTCTCTGCTTGTTCGGGGTTCAGTTTTGGTAGTTTCAGTTCCTGCAGATAAGTACGTATTTGTTCAGGGGCAGGGGGTGAATCAGTTGAGTATAGCTGTTTATAGTATTTAGCCATAGTTTTTCTAATTTTTTGCAGATGGACTATTGTTTTCCCCATCTCCGGTTCCGTTAATGTGGTTACACATGCTTTAGCTTTGGGTGTTCTAAGCCTTTGTACCTGATTATGGGTGCCTCTGGGTCCCTCTTCATGATAGCTATGTTTCAAGTAGAACAGCTGTTGCTCTATTCTTTGGTCTACATAGTTTTGGAGTTTTTCTTTCACTTCTAATATTTTAGGTTGGATTGTTTTTTCCCCCTGGGTGTAAAAAGATAGCAGGGTTTGTAGTTCATCCACTAGTTCCCAAATATGAGCTCCCTTTCTTTCTTTTTTCTAGCTGGGTATGCTATTATCTTGCCTAGATGATGGTTTTAAGGGTATCCCAGAGTATCACTGCAGGTATTTCTGGTCTGGCATTCTCACTCAGAGTTCATGGGCCAGTATCCTCAATCATCTGCTTGAATTCTTAGTCTCTAATATGGGACAGGTTTAAACGCCAAACAGATGTGCCGTTCTTGTTTCCTAGGCTGAACTTTGCCCAGACCGGTGCATGGTTTGATAGGAATGTTATTCCATGCCACACATCTTGCAGGGTCTGTAAGTGCTCTGCTGTGGTAAATAGGTAATCTATTCAGGAGGACTCTCCCGGAGCTGAGGACATATGCGTACATTCTCTGGTCCAGTGGTAGCAGTGTCGCCATGTGTCCACTAGTCTCAGTGCGGGAAAGATCTGCTTAAGGTATTTTTGTAGGGGGTTGGACCTATGCAACATAGTTGTTGCTGTGTCTAGAGAGGGGTTATGGGTGATGTTCAGCACCCCCCCCCCCATTAACAGTTGGCCCTGCATGACCTCCTGGAGCTGAGAGAAAAACCTTTGTGCCAGCACCTTAGCTGACCCTGGGGGAAAGTACAAGGAAACTAGGGTCACCGGGCGGGCATACAGTCTACCAGTCAAGATGACATACTGCATCTGTTCTATGGATCTCCTATTTGGGTCTGTTTCTCAAAAGGGACATCCTGTGGTATTGGGATAGCTGCTCCCCTTCTCCTACCAGAAGAGTGGGAGATGGCTGCTATTGTCAAGAACCCAAATCTAGTGATTTTTCTATGCTCTTCCACTGACATATGTGTCTCCTGGAGGAACACAACCTCTGGTTTATCGCTCCTGATAAACTGCCAGATATATAGCGTTTAATGGGGTTGTGTATTCCATTAATGTTTAATGACATCACCAGTGTTGACTTATTCATGATAGCAGTATTTATATCCCATAATGAACACTGTCTTTCCTTGTAAAATCTCCTTATTTAAAAAAATAATCCCTCTTGAGTCCTCCCTCTGGTAATCTCTGTGATTACCATGTTGTACATCTCCTAACTGTACCATATCTCTGTACCTCTGGCTTAATTTTAGCTTGACTAAAATTGTACAATACATGTTTAGCATATTTCTAAATTCTAGTTGATACCCTACTGGGTGATCATAACAACAGCATAAACATAACATCTTCCAACATGCTTTATACAAAAAGAGGATTACAGACAACATAAAAAACTGTATCTTAAGTGGTTCTGTGTGAGGAAGCTGAGTATGCCCTAAGAGCGGCTTGCTGGCAAAACAATAACAGTTTGAAATCTTTTGTTAAACAAAAAGTGTGACTTCCTAGGTAGGGAAGTATTTTGCTCACCTCCTATTTGGGGGCCATAATTGACTCCTGAGGGGGATTTGCCACATCCATTGTGTGGGCTCCCTTCCCCACCAGTCATTTTACTGATGATAGAGAGAGATATCAAGTAGAGGGTGAGGGCCAGTAAGATGGAATACAGAAGGTGGCAAAAGCTGTTTCCTGGGGTACCCCTCCTGCTTCCCGTCATCCCAGTAATGCATCCCATCACAGCGGACACCAAACACTTGGGGTGTTCCTGGTTCAATACCAATCACTTCCTAACTCCCTGGGTCCCATATATGACCGAGAAAGAAAAAAGAAGGTATTTGTGTTTTAAACTCTAGGTGGCCCCTTCAGTAGTATAGTGTGGGAGGCCATGCCCTTCTTTCTCGGAGTGGAGAGGGATCTCCAGTATTAATAAAAATGTATAGCATCACAGTTTTGTTTGGGATGGACTTCATTGGCATGGCAGCATGCAAAGGAACAAGCTCTTGAATTTAAAATATTCAGAGGTTTGTTACTTTTCGTTGGCTTTTGTTCACTCCCCTACAGCCCTCCATTTTTCCCAAGTCTAGCCCCTCTCCCTCCCTCCCTCTTCCCACATTAATGTTCTTGTTTTGACATTTTAAAATATCCATTTAAATCAATTCAGAGATTTCAGTCACTAGTTAATCGCAAGGGAGGTGAGGGGATCATTATCTAGAACCCCCTCCATGCCCCCCCCCCAATCTTTACCACAGGAAGGTCTAAATATCTATCCCTGTGGTGCAGGAGACTGCTTGCTGGTTCGGTCGTCCTTTACCTGCAGAAAGAAATTGCTGTAGGAGTCATTAAGTCCTCAAGTCTCTGACTCTCGACAGAATTGCTGCAAGGCTGCCCTTATATTGTGTACAGTTGCTTGGTCTTGCTGCTTATGGCTCTGCTTAGTGATCATAGGAGCCCAGGCCACTTCTTTGCATCTCCTGCTCCTGCTCCTTGGTTGTGTGCTTTTTCGGTAGGGAGACGGTGATACATTTGCTGTTGAGGGCCTTAAGTGTGGCCTCCGGCATTTCAAAGAGTTGCAGGCCTTCTGGAAACATGACAGTGAGTCTCGCCAGGTAAAGAGTGAGGAATCTGAGTTGTTGTTGTTTTAGAGTTCTTAGGATGGGTGCATACTCACGGCACCTTGCTGTCACTGTGGGCGAGTAGTCATTATCAAAGCACACCTTCCTGTCTTTATACTTTACTATTTTCATTCTCCAGACTCTAGAGAGAATTTATTTATTTATTTATTTAGTTAGTTAAACATCAGTTTAGAAACCTTTGAGCCAGAGGCTCATTTACAAAGGTACCTCGTCACAGAGAGGACATAATAACAATAGTACAGGGGACAAAATACATACAAACAGAAAAGTTACAGTTCATTTACAATTTAGTTACAATAGATTTCAATCACCACCAGGGGTGCAAGACTTAAGGTTAGGTGGTAGGTGGTGGGGGTAGCAGGGAAGGAAATAGAGGAATTAGTAGGGAAAGGAAGGGGAGGGAGCCGCTCAGTGAGCATTGTCATAAAGAGAAGATTTCTAGTCTAGTGGCAGTTGCACTTGCGAGAACTAAGCAGGAAAGTTCTGAGCCTCGGCTTAAAGCATGCTACACTACGTGAGTTTGAGACACAGGTAGGGAGGGAGTTATACCATAGGGGCCCCCAGTAGGGGAAAGACCTCTGACCTTGGGAGGTCCTGGCTCTTGGAATAACTAGGGTAGATTTAGATGAGCTGTGCGTGACCAGGGTCGGGGTAGTACAGCGGATTGAGTTGGATAGGCCAATGCGGGATAGGCCACGCAGGGCTTTAAAGGTGAGCTGGCATGTTTATGAGTCACTCTTCCAGGTTGAGTATGGCAGCCATGGTGTACAGCTCACAAGTGTGTGTGAGTCTGGGAGCACCAGTGATAAGTCTGCAGGCCTTATTAACTGTGAGGCGAACCTTATTGAGGGCAGTCTGATCAGCTGAGCCATAGACAGGAAGGCCATAGTCAATGAGCGACATGACAGAGGAGGTAACAGCCAGGCGAAGGGCATCAGAAGGGAGGCATTTCTTATGCCGGAAAAGAATTCCTAGCCGTGTGTTGGCGACAGAATTTAGGGCAGATATATGTCCATGGAATGAAAGTGCCGGGTCAAAGATTATACCAAGATATTTATAGGACTGCACTTGGTCAATGATGCAGTTGGGTGTGGCGTGGACATCTAAGGGAAGCTTGCTGTACTTATTTTGGTGGTGGGAGAAGAGCATCGTTTTAGTTTTCTTAAGGTTGATAACAAGACGGTGCTCAGTGAACCAGGTAGCTGCAGAGTCAAAGACTAGTTGAAGGGAGTTCTGTAGCAGCATGGGGTCATTGTGGAGGCAACGAGAACAGCATCATCGGCATAGAGAAGAATCTTACCCTTACAACTGCTGGGTAGGGAGTTAAGAAAGAGTGAGAAAAGTAGGGGTCCAAGAATTGAGCCTTGCGGTACCCCAGAGCGGATGGGGCAGAAATCTGAGAGAGTACAGTTGACTTTCACACGTTGGGAGCGGTCGGAGAGATAGCTTGTGCACCAGGAAACTGGTCCTGAGGCAAAGCCAATTCAGTTGAGGGTGGAGAGTAAAATAGGATGCGGAATGGTATCGAATGCCTTAGACAGATCTATGAAAATAGCACCAACCAGGGCACCAGAGCCTAAGGAGGTATGGAGGAAGTTGGAGAAATCCAGGAGTGCTGTAGTGGTACTATGACCTGCTCTGAACCCGTCTTGTTCAGGGCAGAGAACATTGTACTTACAGAGGTAGTCAGAGACTTGGGATGCCACAATTTTCTCTAGCGCCTTAGAGAGAGGGGAGAGGATTGAGATGGGTCGGTAGTTACCCGGAAGAGTCCTGTCACCGCCTTTATGGACAGGGGTAACAGTGGCAATCTTCCAGGCAGAGAGGAATTGTCCGAGACAGAGTGATTTGTTGAAGATGCACGTAATGGGAGAGAGGACCTGATCCAGAACCTGACGCAGAAGGCAGGGATCAAGTGAGTCATTACCAATGGTGTTATCTTTTAGGGCTTTTAGCAGGTATGGCCTAGCTTCTTGCATGGTGACATGACGCAGGTGAAAAGTGGGTCGGGCAATGGGTGGAGGTACAGATGGGGGTGGTGGGCTGAAAAAATTGCCAGGGAGAACTGAGCTAAGGTCGGTAAAGGAATTATTGAAGTGGGTGGCAGTGAGGGCAGGATCAGTGGAGACGGTACCATTGATGTTGAGAAGAGACGGAGAGGGGGACTGGGAGTGACCATTCAGTTGCTTGATGTTGTCCCAGAAGCACCTAGGGTTCCCCCAGGAGGAGGTAAGAGAAGCTTGGTAGTAGTCCGCCTTTGCTTTGCGGATGGCCCAGGTGCACTGGTTGCGGGTGGCAGCATAGGACTGCCTGTCAGCAGAGCGGCCAGTAGCAACAGCAAGGTGCAAAGCCTGTCGCGCTAAGCTTGCTGCTACGTAGGGTAGGGGTGATCCAAGGGCTTGTCTCACTTTGGACCTCCTAGCAGTTATGGGAGCAAAGATATCACAGGCAAAGTTGAAAGTGTTTACAAAGAAGGCCAGGGCCAAATCAATGTTGGATGCCCTCGTCAGAGGGGACCAATCAGTATGGGCAAGGAAGCGCTTAAGGCCTATGAGCCCCCCAATTTGTTGTTTTACTGCATAGTTAAAAAAACTTTAAGATGATCGATCGTGGTCATTGATCTGGATGGTTAGGCTTTGGCCCAAGGGTCCGATGTGCTCTCTCAATATCTAGAGGGAGTGCAGGATTTACTGTAGAATGTCTCTTAGGAGCTAGTTGAGGAAGACACACATGTTGCTCCCCTCCTCATCTTCTGGAATACTGTGGATGCGCATATTGCACTGAAGGGGCCTGTCCTCCAGCTCCTCACATTTTTCTGCTAGTTGTTTCTCCTCATCAAGGACATGCAGTACTAGCCTTTCTAAGTGGTCTGAACATGTATCGATTTCTGTTCTGTGCTCCTTCAGGTTGGTTACTTGTTGGGAAACTTTATTTATTCCTGCTGTAAGCTCACTTCTGAATTTGCAAACCTCACATCAGAATTCCCTTAGTTTGGCAAAGATGGCAGCATTACTCAGCTGAGTGTCTGCAAGTTGCGAGGCCTGCATGTCTGAGGGCTCATCCTCCAGTGTCTGCTCCAGCGACATTAATCCACCTGAATCAGGTGTTTGCTTCTTCTGTTTGAGTTTCTTGTGGCTGCCGATGTACTTAAGAACATTCCAAAAGTTATTTTTCCTTCTGTTTGATACATTTACTGGTAGTTTAGAGTTTAATCTGGGCCGGGGAGTCAGAGCTGCATTTCTCGCATTGCATCACCTGTGATGGTGCCACCAGAAGTCCTCACTCTGCTTAATTCACATCTGAGCTATCATAAACTAAGAGACCTAGGATTTTATTACTTGGGCAAGTGGGTCATGGAATCAAGGGATAAGAAGGGACACGTTTTTCATGTTGATGTCACACATGAGGAATGGGGGTGCAGTGCTTCAACTACCATTACACTTGAGGAATAAGGGTCATAACACTGCTGCTGCCATCACACCTAAGGAATCGAGTCTGCAGTGCTACTGCCATCATATCTGAGGGATAGGGGGGCTGCAGTGTTGCTGCCATCACACCTGAGGGATAAGGTGGCCACAGTGCTGCTGCCATCACACCAGATGGACGGGGGCCACAGTGTTGCTGGCTATTACAATAACTTATTAGCTATGGGGCAGCCTGGTGGTGCTGAGAACTGAGGCACTGGATGCCTTACCTTTCATTATGCCAATGACCCTTGTTCAGGAATGAGCATGGGCCGAGACTGAGCATCTGATGGACTGCTCTCTTTCTCCGGGAAGGGGGTCCTTAATAGTCAGTGCTCATTCACCCCCTGGTGGAGGCTGGGGACAGAGCACCATGCTGTATCATGGAGAGGAGTTGGGGCAGACACCTGGAGGGAGCACATATGGATGTGTGTGTGCTCCCTTCTGCTGGCATCATTGCATGCCCCCAGCTCCAGGGAGAAAAAATGGAAAAAGGAGTGGCATCCTCATCAAGTGGCTTGATGGCCATCCAACGAACACTGACTCTGGAGGCAACACCTGAATCTGGATTCGGACAGAGTGCATGTGTTGGAGGCTCCCCACCACCTCACTGTGGGGAGTAAGCTGCAGGGGATGAAAGGCGAGGGCCCTGAAGGAGTGTAGATGGACAGACAGTGGTCGGAGTCCTGAGGGGTTGCCAGAATATGGGAGTAGACCAGGTATGCCAGGAGAAAGTAATAGCTAAAAAAAAATAACTTAACAGCTGCAAGTATAGATCTATGACAGTATAGGTCAAAATTGCTAAAATGCATCCTAGCAGAGTGAAAAAATTGTTAAATAAAGTTCACAGGCTGGCCCAGTGGAGCTGAGGGCTGAAGCACTGGTCACCTTATCTAGTGCCACTCAGGTGACCCATGTTCGGGAATGAGCATGGGACTCTGGGGATCGGCAGAGGAGAAGGATCAAGCATCTGTTGCACTGCTCTCCTTCTCCGGGGAGGAGGGTCCATAACAGTCAGCACCTGGTTGCCCCCTAGCAGAGACTGGATGACAAGGCACTGTGCTGTACTTTGGGGTGGAGTCTGGGAAAGACACCAGGAATGAGCGCATGTGGGTGCATTTGTGTTCCCTTCCACCGGTGTCCTTGCATGCCCTCGGTTCTGGGGGAATAAACATCAAAAAATAGTGAAGGAGTGTGTACCTGGGGTGGAGCGGCTTGATGGCCATCCCCAGGTGCCGGCTCTGGAGGGCATCTATCTGGAGCCAGTAGACCAGGTGAGTATGCGGGCTCCCTGCCACCCCACTGCAGGGGGAAGCCACAGGGGAATTGGGGATGACCTCAAGGGAGTGCGGACACCCGGACAGCAGCAGGAATCCCAAAGTGGGTGTCAGAACACAGGAGCAGCCCAGGTACACAGAGGAGACCTAAAAAGTATAAGCAAAAATAAAGTTCACAAAGCAAACATGGTAAAAACTAATCTTGACATTGCTGACACCACTGACGATACTATTTTTATCAATCTGCAAAATGGAATTTGCTTTTTCTCTATCATGGTAAATCAGTGCCTCTGAGATGGTATACAACAAGGCTTGTCACTTTTGTTTTAGGGACTGACATGATTGTCCATAGTTACTCCACATAGTCTCTCAACAGCTGGCTTCCCCTCCGAGGCAGATTAAAGTACCAGATCAGTCTGCTTGCAAGAAAGGCACTGATGGTCCCGTCTCCCTGGCTATTCAAAACTGCTTTTGTCTTGATAACAGTCAATACAGCACCAGGGGTACGACTAGGAGTACACTAGAAATACCATTCTGGAGAATAAAATTGGGATTTTACAATTCTGAAACTTGTAAACTGAATTTGGAGTGTATAATTTTAATGTGTTTTATATTTTTGTACACTGTTTGTAGGTATGATGCGAGGGGCCCTGAGCTATGGGAGGGCACCTTGTATAAATAACGTTTTACTTACTTACTTAATTACTAAATGTTGCTTTGCTGTAAGGGCATCCTTGTGGCCAAACAAATTACCTGAAACCCTAAGTCTCCCTAAAATTGCCCACTTCTGGAACACTCTGAGAAAAGACCTCACATTGAGTTGCAAATGTTCCTGTTTCAGTTAATCTATATACCTTGCTTGTGCTATAACTCTTTTATTGCTGCTGTTATAGCAAAGTTTCATTCATGTACGAAATACACACTATGCCTATGCTCTTCTGGAGTTGCTATTTTTTTTGTTGTTTACTGTTACATGCATCCTTACTTCTTGTCTCAGATGTAAAACCTCTGTAAAAGAGCACTTGTGCTCAAAGGTACTTTCCAAATGAATAGATAGATAAATAAACAGATAAATATTTCTTCATTTAGAGTTCTATAGGGGTGGATGGAATATAATAATTGGCATGGAGGTAACATAAAGACAAAACATGGTATATGCCTTAAAGCAGCAGTGCAACAAAAATGTATCAGCTACAGTTTATGAAAATACTAGCATGCCTGACAAACCTTTGGTACTGTACCTTCTATGCTATGCACCATCACTTTTTTGTTTTTTCAGTCCTAACTCTTACCAGGTCAGATACAATTAATAAAAATACTAGCACACCTGTCAAAATCTAATTTTCTAGGTACCGCCTATGCTGTGTACCATGACTTTTAAAAATGTTGGTCCTAGCCCTTAACAGGTCTACAATGCAATTTCTAAGTCAAATGTGGCAGCAGTTTTTTTTCTTGAGAGAAAACTAAATGAAAACAGTTATAAAATACTCAATTTTTTTTATCAACTTTGTTTCTTCTCTCGGACTACAGGAAGGGGTATGTACCCCTGCCCTGACCACTCTTCTGACATCCCCCTCCAGGCCATCCAGCTGCATGGCTCAAAGCTTCCCCCTATGGAGAGGCTCCCCCCTGGTGGGTGGGGAAGTGACCAAGATGCACCAGAGTCCCCAGCTGAGGCTTAAACCTGGGGTGCCATTCAGGAGGTGGTCGAGGGGCTTCACTGTGCTCAATGACTAGGGGTGATTCCTTGGTTACTCCCAGAACGTGGACAAGAAATGATAGTGTGGAATGGGTGCACTCCCGCACCCTTCCCACAGGCCTTCACCGATGTTCTGCTGTGCCAGGTGGTCCTGGCTACTAGACACATAATCTCCACTCGGTGCCGCTAGTGTGCCCAGAAGTCACAACTCTCCTCCCCCACAGGTGGACAGCAGTCACGGGAAACTCATCCAACTCCCCCGCCCACCCTCTGACACACCATGCTCATTTCCAAACATAGGTCATCTACGTCACAAGCAATAACACTACTGCTGCATTGGCAGGCCTACTAATACTCAAATGTTGGTGGAACTAGAAAATTTTAACCACCAAATAAAACTGTAATATACCTGGAATATTTTATAGTGGAAAAAGAAAGGGTCACATTTCTTTTCCCAGTTCTGTTGCACTGCTGCATTATGGTCTGAAATACTAACTATCACTGGATCTCAGCACTGGGCAGCAACAGTCTTAATGGGTTACAGACTCTGTCACAACACAACAAACAGCAGTGCAAAGCAGCAGTGTTCCAACTGCACCTACCACAAACATGGTGCTAGCCACTGACACAATGAATTATAACACACTATTGACCTGGCTGACATCAGGTGATACTGTGATCTGGCATGCCACATGGCATGCCAAAACTACAGGTGGTGATGGCTACCACTATAAGGTACAGAAATAAATATTCATTGCTGACTTCATGGCTGTTTTACCCCTCTATTTGTAAGCTGCTTTGCGCTTTGCCAATTACTGTACTAAGATGAGCCCTACTCGCAATCCCCTGGTCCACTTCTCTCACCTCTGGTATACATATCTAAATAGTTTAAATCCTGATGTGTAGGGTTTAGTAGGTAGCACTACCATCTCTGAGTCAGAGGCCATGGTCTCAATTCATAAAGGGCCCTTAGACTGACACATGCTATGGCAAAAGGCAGCTTGCACCAAAGCACGGTGCACAAGTGACCCTGCACCTAATTCTCTATCAGGTAGGGTCCCGGGGGCAATGTCCTGCAGGTTGTAGCAACTGTGACCATGCACCAAACAGATGGTCATCTGGAAGGTTTGTTTCAAACTGCAGAGTGGCTGTGCAGCAATAGAACCATGGACAGCAGTCCCTGGTGGCTAGCAGTCCCCCCATTCCCAATCCCTGTTTTATGTACAGTAATCACATCCCCAGTGGTGAAGTAGCCCCCCTCCCCATCCCTGATCTCCCCATCTATTAACATATAACTATCCCTGGTGGTCTAGTGGCCCCCCTCCCTATCCCTGGTCTTCTGGTATATGAACATATAACTGTCCTTGGTGGTCTAGCAGATTCCCTATCCCTGATTTCCCCATGTGTTAACATATAGCTGTCCCTGGAGGTCTAGCAGACTCCTCTCTATTGACAATCTTCGCCATGTTTTAACATATAACTGTCTAACAGAAACAGTCTCAGTGACCGGCACCTGCTAAAGTTCCATATATTCAAGTGGAAACCATGGACACAAACTTAAATACTGTAAAAATAGTCTTTTTTATTACCTTCCATATTCACTAATATCCACATAAATAAAAACAGCTTCCAGCAAACAGCCCCACGCAGTTTCAGAAATGCCAGCTGGTGTGTACACTCAAACTCCAACTCAAGACACCTCAGGATAAACATCACCTAGTGCTGTAGGGACTGCATGCTGGAAGGTGTTTTTATTAATGTGGATTTTAATGAATGGTAAGCTAATAAAGGAGACTTTTTTACTGTATGAATGTTTGTACCCATGGTTTCTACTTTTTTATGAGCTACATGAAATTCAACGTGGGAAGGGTACAGAAATGGGCAAAAGTCCCTGTACATAGGAAAGGGTCCTAAAGGAAATGGAAGGAATAAAATTCAATAAAGCAATGGGGTCAGATGGGGTGTAACCCAGGGTCCTAAAAGAACTAAGAGAGGTGGTGACTGAACCTCTGGCAGTCCTGTTTATCTGACCACTGGAAACAAGGGAGGCACCCAAAGACTAGTGAACAGCAGATGTAGTCCCCTTATGTAACCCCCCTGTAAATGGGGGTTCCCAAAAGACTTCCAGGAGCTTGCTTGAATGCTCCAAGCCTTAATGGTGTTTGGCGTTTAAGCCATTTATCAGTGAGTGTTTTTAGAACCTCTGGTACTGTCTCTTTAAGAGCTGTCTGTTTGCAGACATAATTAGTTTGTAAGGGAATGTGTGCTTTCTGTTTGAGTACCACTCGAGCTGCTGCCAATTCACTCCATTTTGCAGTCACTAGGAGTGCAAAGGGAACCTATCTGAAAGATGTAACTGTTTGCCAGAAATCATTTACAGTAATAATGAAATTACAGTTTGTCTAACCTGCTTTCTTTGCAGTCAGAACTGTGTCTGCCTAATTCCCATTCTGGTTTGAACTGCTGAACTGGACCAATCAGTGTGGGTGTGCTAGCTCTAAAATGGTGCCTTGGACGAATCAGAACTTGGACTCATAATCTGAGCCAGCCACAAGAGGATTGTATGGGCAGTGACTCTGGGAGATGTAGTTTAGACTTCGGCGCCTTTTTGGACCAACAGCAGCAGTCTATTGTGAGTGACAGCCAATCCAGTTAAGAACTGGGAGGAACTCAAAGGAAGTGCCCGGTTTTGTCTGTTGGGAGTTTCAGTTGAGCTTTGGCAGTGAAGAAGGAAGGAGCCCTGTGCTTTTTCAGTGTGCAGTTTCAGTCAAAAACGTGTATAAGGCCCAGAGTTCCGGTCTGCAACGTATGTTACTGCTTGTTAGGACTGAATCCGTCCTGTGAAAAGAATCAAAGGATCTCTGAAGAGTAGAAACCAGGCTCACCCTGTAGAAGACTGAAGAAATTGTTGAATTGCACTCGGTCTGTCAGGAACTGAATCTGCTGTGTGTTCTCCCGGTATTGTGCAGTAATTGCGATCGGGATGAGAAGCAGCCTGCCTGGTATAGTACTTTTTTTTACCATATAAATGTGTGAAGAGTCTTGAGCTCAAAAGTAGCCCTGCTGACGTTGAAGGACCCTATCTTGTTTGGAGGTCGTGAGTACTAATTCAGGGTCGCCTCTCGTTGAATTGCCACATTAAATCCAAATGGAATCACTGTACTGCTGACTGTTTAAGCTAATTTTTCTTTTCACTGTGAAAGGGCCTCACCAGCTGCCACGGTTTGGACTAGCCACTAGGCCTTGGGTACCCAGGGACAGTAACTGGTAGGGATAGGCCTGCATAGAGCCATGGTAGATAGTAAAGTGATAAGCTAATTAACCTGATTTCCCCTGTCCTTGTTATCCCCCTAAATAAATCAGAGCTGCTTGTTTCAGCAAAGTTATACTGCCTGAGGTATTTGTCTATGTTAAAGTACTGTACTGTGTGATTGTTGCACTGTAGCTTATTTCACAGGAGGTCCCAGTGCCGAACCAGACCTGGGGGTAAGTGTATACTGTGAAGGTAATTCTGATATATTGTGTGGGCCACTAGTGGGAAGAAAGGGTTGCAGTGTCCCAGAGGGCTGTGACCAAGTTAGTTTAACTATTGCAAACCCTGACCTCTGGGTGGAGGCACCCGCCATTGGATCCAGGCCTCTCAACCTGTTAGTGGCAAATCAGGCAGGGTAGTAGCCCTGGGAAAACGCCATCTAGGGGTTACATCTTGAGGCTCACTGCTGGGATTTGTATCCTCTAGTGGCCATATTTACGAACCACTGTTAAGAAAAATGGTACCCGACAGAAGTGGCTGTGCACTCGCTGGTGGAGTGGTGTACTGGGAGGAGATTGACCCCAAAATGCTATGCTTATCCTGGACATCCTCTGTATCAATACGGACACTGTACAGGGAGTACTTTCCAAGGTGGAAGGTTTACAAACCCTGTGGTGGTGGGTCGGCATGCTAATCTGCTCACCCACACTTTCCTGGCCCTAGTAGAGTTTAAGGATCCCATAGATAGCTCCAAAGTGCCACAGACCATTACCCCAGAGGGAGCCCTCACTGCCTGGAGGTGATAACTAAGTACAGAAGACCGGGGAATGAGCCCCACCACTGTCTGAAACTTTTGAGGAGAAATTTGCTAAATGGTTGCTGGGGAAGGGAAAACTGTGGAGGACTTGAAGAAACTATTCTTGCCACCTGGGGTGTTCTCCCCAACACCCTCTCCCGCTCAGTACCGTATTGGTGGCTAAACCAATGCAGACTCCTATTTCTGCACCTGCCATTAGTCCGACTCTTACGAAGGTTGAGGATCTTCTCTGGCACCCTCCCACCCCCAAGGGGAGGATGACTGGGAGACCTGGATAGACTATGTTGCCCCAAGTGCTAGAATGGCAATGCTCGGAAGTCGAAAGCGAAAGAGGGTTAGTGAGAGCCTCCGAGGTCCTGCCCTGGCTACCATCCATGCTAAACGGGCCAGTAACCCTGAAGTGACTGCACAGGCCTCATCTTTGAGGCCTTGGAGAATGTGTATGGGGAGCCCAGATTCTGATGAAGACCTATGGTGGAGAGTAAGATGCACAACAGTACCAAGGGAGTTGTTGTCTGTGTATGTATCTCGGCTGGAAAAATTGTTGCAAGAATGCTTCAGAAAGGGTAGTTTGCCAGCGATTGAACTGGACCGAACCAGGCTGACAGGATCCTTAAGTCTGCCCCTTCTCAGAACTGCTGTTGCTTCGATTCGCCTGTAATCGACTGGACTCCCACACTCCTATGATGAGTTAATGAGAAATTCGAGGAGTTGAGAAAAAGGCGACCTCGGAGGGACCTGCACCAATAGCTGCGCCACGACCCGAGTGACTGAGGTGGGCCCATCAAGGAAGTTCAGGGCAGAGGTTGGCAGTCAATGAGTGCTCTGACAAGGAAAAGATATGCCACAATGGGGCTAACTGTTGAGAGAGATCCGAATTCAAAAACAGTCCTTTATGAAGGGCCCACTCGCAAGTACGGGCCCTGACCTATATCCGACTGCATCTGCTAGGGGGTGGGGGTACCACCCATGTATCTCCTGCTGATAACAGCTCCAACTCAATTCCTTGACCATGGAAGTGGAGAAACTGACGAGATGTCCCAAATGCTTATCACACGCCAGACAGAGATGGCACCAAGGTTTCCAGTTAGTAATACCCCCGCCCTGGCTCCTTGGTGGCTCGGCCAGCTCTAAACTCCAGAAAGTATGTGTTTGCTATAATTGTGGGAAGGATGGGCACATGAAAGGGATGCCGGTCCCCAAAAGACACTGACAGAGTTGCATATAGGCTACAAGGAGAGCTTGGAGAACAAATCAGTGGTTAAGAGGTGCACAAAATGATCCCAGTGAGGGCACCAAAAATGCTAACTCACGTCCTTTTGTGGCAAGGTCAGTTGCCCAGGCCCCACTATCGCCTCTCAGACTGGTCCAGAATAGTGGGTCCCTCCATGGAGACCACTGTAAGGTGAATGGAGTGTCTACAAGAGCTGTATTAGACAGTGGCTCCCAAGTGACAATTATGTTCCAAATTGGTATCAGAAGCATTTGTCAGGCGTGCCACTTACAACCATTAGAAGGACTGCATGTATGGGGTTAAGTGAGAAGGCCTACCTATTCCGAGTATATCCAATTTGGCTGTCTTTCCCCCACCTCTGTGGCTGGAGTGGCCGAACAAGTAGAGACCCTAGCCTTAGTGTGTCCCCCACTGGACTGTATGATGGTGTCCTTTGTTGATTGGAACAAAATGCTCATATGTTCGGAAGGCTGGCACAGTTATGTTATGAAAACAGGGTCAAAGACTAGTAGAGCTTTAAGAGTTCGCGCTTTAATTAAGAAGGCCTATGAGGCACAGAGAGATGCTGAAAAATAGAACCAGAGGAACGGTCAGAATTGTATGGAAGAAGGATCCTGAGTCTCTGATCCTGGCGCCAAATGCCCAGTGTACCTTACAGGGAGAGGTCCATATCAGAAAGGATGTTAAGAATAAAATATTAATATTGGATGCACCAAGCTGATGAAGAGTACCAGAGGGACTGCTGGTCAAGCCTAGTATTTGCCAGTTCAAGGAGCCCATGCTTATGCCAGAAGGGTAATGGTCCAAGTTCATAATGTGTCTGGAAAGAGACATTCGAGTAAATAGAGGTTGCATCCTGGCTAATGTGCATTGTGCAGACACTGCAGTGCTACCCAGCAGCAAGAGTTCAAGGAAGAATGACAGAGTAACGCCTAGACTTGTTTGATTTGGCGACTCCGCTGCCAGCTGAATGAAGCGAGGATCAGTGAGAAGCTTGCCCAGAGAGACCAGGTGTTTTCTTTAAAGGAATGGGACGTGGGAAGCGCAAGGAGCTGAGCACAATATCCTGCTGCATGACGAAGACCATTTCGTGAGAGGTCTCGACGCCTGGCACCTGCGGCATAGATGATGTGAGGCGGCATCTGCAAGAGATGTTAGCTGCTGGAGTAATACAAGAATCAAAGCCCTTATGCTTCCCCATTGTGGTAGTGAGGAAAAAGAATGGAACAGTAAGGATGTGTGTGGATTATCGCACCTTAAACCGGCGGACTATCCCTGATCAGTACACAATGCCCGCATTCAGGATGCTTTGGACTGCCTAAAGCGGGAGCAAGTGGTTCTCTGTGCTGGATCTCCGAAGTGGGTACTACCAGATCGATGGCGCCCAGAGGACCGTGAAAAGACAGCCTTTATCTGTCCGGCATGCTTCTATGAATTCATGAGGGATGCCTTAAGGATTTCAGGTGCCCCAGCCACTTTCAACGATTGATGGAGCATGCAGTGGGGACATGAACTTACTAGAGTGCCTGGTATACCTAGATGATGTTATTGTGTTTGGCAGCTCACTGGAGGAACATGAGAGCAGATTATTTAAGGTATTGGACCGACTGGAGGACTTTGGCCTTAAACTGTCCATTGATAAGTGTCAATTCTTTCAAACATCAGTAAAGTATGTGGGACACATAGTATCCACCGAGAATAGAGACCGACCCAAGTAAAGTTGAGGCCTTGACCACCTGGCCATGAGCCCAAAAATCTAAAAAGAACTGCAAAGATTCTGGGATTCTGTGGTTATTATCGGCGTTTCATCAAGGACTATTCAAGAGTGATCCGCCTTTACTTAACTCCTTACTCAAGGGTATCCCAACCCACAAAAATACCAAAAGTCAGCGCCCCTCAAGACTGAAAGAGTGTATTTTCATCCGAGTGAAAGTATTTGGGGCCCGCTGGACTCCTTGATTGTGAGACTGTTTCATGAGATCATTTATCAACTTACCCATGCTCCAGTGCTGGCCTATGCCGATCCAAGAAAACCTTATGTCCTGCACACTGATGCTAGCTTGCAAGGGTTGGGGCTGTGTTGTACTAAGAGCACGAGAATGGCCTGAGACCAGTGGCCTTTGCCAGTAGAAGTCTGACCCCATCCGAAAAGAACTATCCTGTACATAAGTTAGAGTTTCTAGCTTTGAAGTGGGCTATCGTTGACCAATTCCATGAGTACTTGTATGGAGCTAAAATACTAGTAAAAACTGACAATAATCCTTTAACCTATGTGCAGACCTCAGCTAAGTTGGATGCCACTGGCCATAGGTGGCTTTCTGCATTATCTACATACGACTATGCTCTAAGATCCCGAGCAGGTCTGAACCACATAGATGCTGATGCTCTCCAGGAGCCTGTTCCGCCAGAATGATTGGGTCCGATTGGCAGAACCTGACATTCGGGCCTCTGCCGAAGTTTGACATGGAGGAACAAATGTCCACGGAGCAGTGGACTGCATGGTGGATTGCTTGGACCCTCTGAGAATTGCACACCAAGCTGCTTATTGCCACTTTTTCTGCATTAGACATTGGTGCATCACCTTCAGCTGGACAATGACAGTATTGAATGGCTCAATCCAGCGATCCCATGATCAAAGCAGCTTTAGAAGCCCTCTATGCAGGAAAAAGATGTGTCCAAATTACGCTCCACTGATTTGAGAACTGCACTGTTATACAAAAGGTCCTAAATTGAAACTGATCAATAAACTGTATACAGAGAAACAGTAGACAGAGGGGACAAGTAGACAAACAACAACTAGTGCTGCCCACTGCCTTTCGAGACTCAGTATTGAGGTCCTTGCACAACCACATGGGGCACCTTGGTATAGACAGAACACTTGACTTGGTGAGATCCAGATTCTATTGGCCTAAGATGGGGCTGATGTGGAGCAACATTATCGAACTTGTAGTCGCTAAGCCACAGAGGAAAGCTTTGCCCAGAGGGCTGCCCCTTGTTAACATAACCACCACAGCACCCATGGAGCTGGTCTGTATTGATTTTCTAAGTTTGGAGTCAGATCAAAGAAATATCAGTAATGTGCTGGTGGTCACTGACCATTTCACGAGATATGCCCAAGCTTTCCCCACCAAAGTCCAGAAAGCATCCACTGTAGCCAAAGTACTTGTAGAAAACTTTTTGTTCACTATGGGGCTCCACAAAGAATCCATTCTGATCAAGGAGACTTTGAAGTCGTCTGATCAAAGAGATGCTTTCTCTGTGGGGAGTGTGAAAGTCCAGAACCACTCCTTACCACCCCAGGGGACCCACAGCCTGAACGTTTCAACCGCACTTTGCTAGATATGCTAGGCACCCTGCACCCAAAGGACAAGCCTAGATGGAGCCAACAAATTAGCACCCTGGTACATGCTTATAACTGCACCAAAAGTGATACCTCTGGTTCTCCCCTACCGCCTGATGTTTGGAAGAGAAGCTCGACTACCAGTAGATGTGTGTTTGGGCTCTCTGATGGGGTTCAAGCTGACAACTATTTACAGTATGTGCAAAGTTAAAGGCCCAGCTAACTCATGCGTACCAACTGGCTCAAACCATGGCTGCCAAAAGAAATCTCCAACAAAGAACGGTATGATAAAAGGTGAAAGCACAGGAACTCCAGGAGGGAGATCGGGTATTGATAAGAAATCTGGGACTGCATGGCAAACACAAGATTGTGACAGATGACACCATCTCCCTCACATTGTAGTAGGCAAACTAGATGATCTGCCAGTGTACAAAGTAAGGCCTGAGAACAATTCAAAGATGTAAAACAATGCATAGAAATCATTTACTGCCCATTGGACAAATCCTGATTGAGTCTGAGCCCTAGAAGATGCCCTCTGGACCAGTGACTAGAGCTGCTGCTAAGAAAAGATCAAGGAAGTCTGCACCTACAGAAGCAGAGTTAAAGTGTTCCCTGCACAAGTCCCAGTTGAGCATGACGCAGTCCATATCAGAAGAAAGAGTGAGTGACTTTGAATACTATCCTTCTTACGAGACTGAGTCAATTGTTTGGGGGCAATCCTAGTCAATACTGGAGACAAAGCTGGGCCTTCTGGACTGTCTAAGCCCCCAGCTGTCCTGGAGCCAATGCTCCCAGAAGTGAAGTGCAAGCATCAGATCAGATGAAATGGAATCATTGTGCATGGGTTGAACTGTTTGAGCTTTCCGGGGAGGAAAATGATGGATTGGGTCAGACTGGTGATACACCAGAACAAGAAGTATTTTGAGTGCCTGACGGTCCACTGCCAGTGTCAAAGCTCTCCATACCCGAGCCAAATGTTGTGGACTCCAGAAACTGTAACTCCTGGAGCTGAAAGTGCCCCAAGTTCTAGCCTCTCTACCCCATGGAGACTCCCTGACAAGTAGGGACAATGCTGAAATGAGGCTCAGAGTGCAGAGACTGTAACAGTTCCCCTAGAAAGACTGGTCGAGCTGTAGCCTGTGGTGCACCTCAGTTATGATTCACTTGGGAGGCCTGTGGACTTGCCTCTCAATGTTGTCCATAAAGGAGTGTATGTGTCCCCAGCTCATTGCCCAAACTGAGTGGCCAGAGCTAACTCCAAGTTACTTGTGTTGCCCTCTAAGTATGGTGCCCTTGCCCCGTCCAGCCCCAAGGTAACTGATAGAAGGCCCCTCTCTTCAGGTTTCATGTACAAGAGGTATAACTTGAGTTATGGTACAATGTGTGTGTAATACTGTGTAAAGAGTACATACTGCAATGTTTCAGAAATGTGTTCTTGGTAAAATGATATATTGACTGATGATTACATGTGTGAGCCTAATGCAAATGTATATGGTTGCAGTTGAAACTTATGGGGGTACTTGCTTGACGTGGACGTCAAGCTTTCCCAGGCCAGGAAGGGTGTAACCCCCCTGCAAATGGGGGTTCCCAAAAGACTTCCAGGAGCTTGCTTGAATGCTCCAAGCCTTAATGGTGTTTGACGTTTAAGCCATTTATCAGTGAGTGTTTTTAGAACCTCTGGTACTGTCTCTTTAAGAGCTGTCTGCTTGCAGACATAATTAGTTTGTATGGGGGACTGTGTGCTTCTCTGTTTGAGTACCACTCGAACTGCTGCCAATTCACTCCATTTTTGCAGTCACTAGGGTGCAAAGGAACTTATCTGAAAGATGTAACTGTTTGCCAGAAATCATTTACAGTAATAATGAAATTACAGTTTGTCTAACCTGCCTCTTTGCAGTCAGAACTGTGTCTGCCTAGTTCCCCATTCTGGTTTGAACTGCTGAACTGGACCAATCAGTGTGGGGTAAGCTAGCTCTAAAATGGTGCCTGGCGAATCAGAACTTGACTCATAATCTGAGCCAGCCACAAGAGGATTGTATGGGCAGTGACTCTGGGAGATGTAGTTTAGACTGGCGCCTTTTTGGACCAACAGCAGCAGTCTATTGTGAGTGACAGCCAATCCAGTTAAGAACTGGGAGGAACTCAAAGGAAGTGCCACGGTTTTGTCTGTTGGGAGTTTCAGTTGAGCTTTGGCAGTGAAGAAGAAGGAGCCCTGTGCTTTTTCAGTGTGCAGTTTCAGTCAAAAACGTGTATGAGGCCCAGAGTTCCGGTCTGCAGCTTGTGTAACTGCTTGTTAGGACTGAATCAGTCCTGTGAAAAGAATCAAAGGATCTCTGAAGAAGTAGAAACCAGGCTCACCCTGTAGAAGACTGAAGAAATTGTTGAATTGCACTGGTCCTGTCAGGAACTGAATCTGCTGTGTGTTCTCCGGGTATTGTGCAGTAATTGCGATCGGGATAGAGAAGCAGCCTGCCTGGTATAGTACTTTTTTACCATATAAATGTGTGAAGAGTCTCGTGGAGCTCAAAAGTAGCCACCTGCTGACGTTGAAGGACCTATCTTGTTTGGAGGTCGTGAGTACTAATTCAAGGGTCGCTCCCCTGTTGAATTGCCACATTAAATCCAAATGGAATCCACTGTACTGCTGACTGTTTAAGCTAATTTTCTTTTCACTGTGTGAAAGGGCCCTACCAGCTGCCACGGTTTGGACTAGCCACTAGGGCTTGGGTACCCAGGGACAGTAACACAGTGAGGATAGGCCTATGCATAGAGCCATAGTAGATAGTAAAGTGATAAGCTAATTAACCTGATTTCCCCTGTCCTTGTTATATCCCTAAATAAATCAGAGCTGCTTGTTTCAGCAAAGTTATACTGCCTGAGGTATTTGTCTATGTTAAAGTACTGTACTGTGATTGTTGCACTGTAGCTTATTTCACAGGAGGTCCCAGTGCGGAACCAGACCTGGGGTAAGTGTATACTGTGAAGGTAATTCTGATATATTGTGGGACCACTAGTGGGGAGAAAGGGGGTTGCAGTCCCAGAGGGACTGATGACCAAGTTAGTTTAACTATTGCAACCCTGACCTCTGGGTGGAGCACCCGCCATTGGATCCAGGCCCCTCAACCTGTTGGTGGCAAATCAGGCAGGGGTAGTAGCCCTGGGAAAGCGCCATCTAGAGTTAAAGCTTGAGGCTCACCGCCTGGATTGTGTATCCTCTAGTAGCCATTTCACGAACCACTGTTAAGAAAAATGGGTACCCGACAGAAGTGGCTATGCACCGCTGGTGGAGTGGTGTACTGGGAGGAGATTGACCCCAAAATGCTATGCTTATCCTGGACATCCCCTGGGTATCAATACGGACACTGTACAGGAGTACTTTCCAAGGTGGAAGGTTTACAAAACCCTGTGGTGGTGGGTCGGCATGCTAATCTGCTCACCACACTTTCCTGGCCTAGTAGAGTTTAAGGATCCCATAGATAGCTCAAAGTGCCACAGACCATTACCCCAGAGGAGCCCTCACTGCCTGGAGAGTGATAACTAAGTACAGTAAAGATCCGGGGGAATAGCACCACCACTGTCTGAAACTTTTGAGGAGAAATTTGCTAAATGGTTGCTGGGGAAGGAAAACTGTGGAGGACTTGAAGAAACTATTTGCCACCTGGGGTATTCCTCCCCAACACCCTCTCCCGCCCAGTACCGTAATGGTGGCTAAACCAATGCAGACTCCTATTTCTGCACCCGCCATAGTCACGACCTCATCAAGGTTGAGGATCTTCTCTGACACCTCCCCACCCCAAGGGAGGATGACTGGAGACCTGGATAGACTATGTTGCCCCCAAGTGCTAGAATGGCAATGCTCGGAAGCCGAAAAGTGAAAGAGGGTTAGTGAGAGCCTCTGAGGTCCTGCCCTGGCTACCATCCATGCTAAACGGGCCAGTAACCCTGAAGTGACTGCACAGGCCTATCTTGAGGCCTTGGAGAATGTATGGGGCCCAGATTCTGATGAAGACCTATGGTGGAGAGTAAAGAGCACTAACAGTACCAAGGGAGTTGTTGTCTTGTGTATGTATCTCGCTGGAAAAATTGTTGCAAGAATGCTTCTAGAAAGGGTAGTTTGCCAGCGATTGAACTGGACCCCAACCAGGCTGGACAGGATCCTTAAGTCTGCCTCTTCTCAGAACTGCGTTGCTTCAGTTATGCCTGCGCAACTGACGGACTCCCACCCTCCTATGATGAGTTAATGAGAGAAATCCGAGGAGTTGAGAAAAGGCGACCTCGGGAGGACCCACCAATAGCTGCAGCTATGGCCCGAGTGACTGAGGTGGCCCATCAAGTGAGTTCAGGGCAGAGGTTGGCAGTCAATGAGTGCTCTGACAAGAAAAAGATATGCTACAATGAGGCGAACTGTTGCAGAAGAGATCGAGAATTCAAAAACAGTCCTTTATGAAGGCCACGCCTGCAAGTCACGGGCCCTGACCTATATCCGACTGCATCTGCTATGGGGTGGGGTACTACCATGTATCTCCTGCTGATAACAGCTCCAAACTCAATTCCTTGACCATGGAGTGGAGAAACTGACGAGATGTCTCAAATGCTTATCACACCACAGACAGAGATGGCACCAAGGTTTCCAGTTAGTAATACCCCCCCTGGCTCCCAGTGTGGCGCCTCAGCCAGCTCAAACTCCAGAAAGTATGTTTGCTATAATTGTGGGAAGGATGGGCACATGAAAGGGAATGCCGGTCCAAAAAGACACTGACAGAGTTGCATATAGGCTACAAGGAAGCTTGGGAGAACAAATCAGTGGTTAAGAGGTGCGAAATGATCCCAGTGAGGGCACAAAAATGCTAACTCACGTCCTTTTGCAAGGTCAGTTGCCCAGGCCCCACTATCGCCTCTCAGACTGGTCCAGAATAGTGGGTCCCTCCATGGAGACCACTGTAAAGGTGAATGGAGTGTCTACAAGAGCTGTATTAGACAGTGGCTCCCAGTGACAATTATGTTCCAGGATTGGTATCAGAAGCATTTGTCAGACGTACCCTTACAACCATTAGAAGGACTGCATGTATGGGGTTAAGTGAGAAGGCCTACCCCTATTCCGGGTATATCCGAATTTGGCTGTCTTTCCCCCACCTCCATGGCTGGAGTGACCGAACAAGTAGAGACCCTAGCCTTAGTGTGTCCCCCCACTGGACTGTATGATGGTGTCCCTTTGTTGATTGGAACAAATGCTCATATGTTCGGAAGGCTGGCACAGTTATGTTATGAAAAACAGGGGTCAAAGACTAGTAGAGCTTTAAGAGTTCGGCTTTAATTAAGAAGGCCTATGAGGCACAGAGAGATGCTGAAAAAATAGAACCAGAGGAACCGGTCAGAATTGTATGGAAGAAGGATCCTGAGTCTCTGATCCTGGCGCCAAATGCCCAGTGTACCTTACAGGGAGAGGTCCGTATCAGAAAAGGATGTAAGAATAAAATATTAATGTTGGATGCACCAGGCGATGGAAAATTGCCAGAGGGACTGCTGGTCAAGCCTAGTATTTTGCCGCTTAGAGCCCATGCTTATGCCAGAAGGTAATGGTCCAAGTTCATAATGTCTGAAAGAGACATTCGAGTAAATAGAGGTTGCATCCTGGCTAATGTGCATTGTGCAGACACTGCAGTGCTACCAGCAGCAAGAGTTCAAGGAAGAATGACAGAGTACGCCTGACTTGTTTGATTTGGCGACTCCGCTGCCAGCTGAATGGAAAGTGAGGATCAGTGAGAAGCTTGCCCAGAGAGACCAGGTGTTTTCTTTAAAGGAATGGGACATAGGATGCGTGCAAGGAGCTGAGCACAATATCCTGCTGCATGACGAAAGACCATTCATGAGAGGTCTGACATGCCACACCTGCTGACATAGATGATGTGAAGACGGCATCTGCAAAGATGTTGCTGCTGGAGTAATACAAGAATCCAGAAGCCTTATGCTTCCCCAGTGGTAGTGAGGAAAAAGAATGGAACAATGAGGATGTGTGGATTATCGCACCTTAAACGGCGGACTATCCATGATCAGTACACAATGCCCGCATTCAGGATGCTTTGGACTGCCTAAGAGAGAACAAGTGGTTCTCTGTGCTGGATCTCCGCAGTGGGTACTACCAGATCGATGGCCCCAGAGGACCGTGAAAAGACAGCCTTTATCTGTCCGCTTGGCTTCTATGAATTCATGAGGATGCCTTAAAGGGATTTCAGGTGCCCAGCCACTTTTCAACGATTGATAGAGCATGCAGTGGGGACATGAACTTACTAGAGTGCCTGGTATACCTAGATGATGTTATTGTGTTTGGCAGCTCACTGGAGGAACATGAGAGCAGATTATTTAAGGTATTGGACCGACTGGAGGACTTTGCTTAAACTGTCCATTGATAAGTGTCAATTCTTTCAAACATCAGTAAAGTATGTGGGACACATAGTATCCACCGAGGAATAGAGACCGACCCAAAGTAAAGTTGAGGCCTTGACCACCTGGCGCAGCCAAAATCTAAAGAACTGCAAAGATTCCTGGGATTCTGTGGTTATTATCATTTCATCAAGGACTATTCAAGAGTGATCCGCCCTTTACTTAACCTGACTCAAAGGGTATCCCCAACCCACAAAATACCAAAGTCAGCGTCCCTCAAGACTGAAAGAGTGTATTTTCATCCAAGTGAAGTATTTGGGGCCCGCTGGACTCCTGATTGTGAGACTGCTTTTCATGAGATCGTTATCAACTTACCCATGCTCCAGTGCTGGCCTATGCCGATCCAAGAAAACCTTATGTCCTGCACACTGATGCTAGCTTGCAAGGGTTGGGGGCTGTATTGTACTAAGAGCACGAGAATGGCCTGAGACCAGTGGCCTTTGCCAGTAGAAGTCTGACCCCATCCGAAAGAACTATCCTGTACATAGGTTAGAGTTTCTAGCTTTGAAGTGGGCTATCGTTGACCAATTCCATGAGTACTTGTAGGGGCTAAAATACTAGTAAAACTGACAATAATCCTTTAACCTATGTGCAGACCTCAGCTAAGTTGGATGCCACTGGCCATAGGTGGCTTTCTGCATTATCTACATACGACTATGCTCTCGAATACCGCGAGCAGGTCTGAACCACATAGATGCTGATGCTCTCTCCAGGAGGCCTGTTCCGAGAGATGATTGAGTCCGATTGGCAGAACCTGACATTGGGCACTCTGCGGAGAGTTTGACAGGGAGGAACAAATGTCCACGGAGCCAGTGGACTGCATGGTGGATTGCTTGGGACCTCTGAGAATTGCATACCTGCTGCTTATTGCCACTTTTCTGCATTAGACATTGGTGCACTGCCTCAGCTGGACAATGACAGCATTCGGCGAGCTCAATCCAGCGATCCCATGATCAAAGCAGCTTTAGAAGCCCTCTATGCAGGAAAGATGTGTCCAAATTAGCTCCACTGATTTGAGAACTGCACTGTTATACAAAAGGTCCTAAATTGAAACTGATCAATAAACTGTTATACAGAGAAACAGTAGACAGAGGGACAAGTAGACAAACAACAACTAGTGCTGCCCACTGCCTTTCGAGACTCAGTATTGAGGTCCTTGCACAACCACATGGGGCACCTTGGTATAGACAGAACACTTGACTTGGTGAGATCCAGATTCTATTGGCCTAAGATGGGGGGCTGATGTGGAGCAACACATTTGAACTTATAGTCGCTGCTTACAGAGGAAACTTTGCCCCAGAGGGCTGCCCCTTGTTAACATAACCACCAGTGCACCCATGGAGCTGGTCTGTAACTGATTTTCTAAGTTTGGAGTCAGATCAAAAAATATCAGTAATGTGCTGGTGGTCACTGACCATTTCACGAGATATGCCCAAGCTTTCCCCACCAAAGTCCAGAAAGCATCCACTGTAGCCAAAGTACTTGTAGAAAACTTTTTTGTTCACTATGGGGCTCCACAAAGAATCCATTCTGATCAAGGGAGAGACTTTGAGAGTCGTCTGATCAAAGAGATGCTTTCTCTGTGAGGAGTGCGAAAGTCCAGAACCACTCCTTACCACCCCCAGGGGGACCCACAGCCTGAACGTTTCAACCACACTTTGCTAGATATGCTAGGCACCCTGCACCCAAAGGACAAGCCTAGATGGAGCCAACAAATTAGCACCCTGGTACATGCTTATAACTGCACAAAGTGATACCTCTGGGTTCTCCCCTACCGCCCTGATGTTTGGAAGAAGCTCGACTACCAGTAGATGTGTGTTTGGGGTCTCTCCTGATGGGGTTCAAGCTGACAACTATTTACAGTATGTGCAAAAGTTAAAGGCCCAGCTAACTCATGCGTACCAACTGGCTCAAACCATGGCTGCCAAAAGAAATCTGGCCAACAAAGAACGGTATGATAAAAAGGTGAAAGCACAGGAACTCCAGGAGGGAGATCGGGTATTGATAAGAAATCTGGGACTGCATGGCAAACACAAGATTGCTGACAGATGGCACCATCTCCCTCACATTGTAGTGGGCAAACTAGATGATCTGCCAGTGTACAAAGTAAGGCCTGAGAACAATTCAAAGATGTAAAAACAATGCATAGAAATCATTTACTGCCCATTGGACAAATCCTGATTGAGTCTGAGCCCTAGAAGATGCCCCTCTGGACCAGTGACTAGAGCTGCTGCTAAGAAAGATCAAGAAGTCTGCACCTACAGAAGCAGAGTTAAAGTGTTCCCCTGCACAGAGTCCCAGTTGAGCATGACTGTCAGTCCATATCAGAAGAAAGTGAGAGTGACTTTGAATACTATCCTTCTTACGAACTGAGTCAATTGTTTAGGGCAATCCCTAGTCAATACTGGAGACAAAGCTGGGCCTTCTGGACTGTCTAAGCCCCAGCTTCATCCCTGGAGCCAATGCTCCCAGAAAGTGAAGTGCAAAGCATCAGATCAGATGAAATGGAATCATTGTGCATGGTTGAACTGTTTGAGCTTTCCGGGAGGAAAATGATGGATTGAGGTCAGACTGGTGATACACCAGAACAAGAAGAGTATTTTGAGTGCCCTGACAGTCCACTGCCAGTGTCCAAAGCTCTCCATGCAGGCAAATGTTGTGGACTCCAAACTGTAACTCCTGGAGCTGAAAGTGCCCCCAAGTTCTAGCCTCTCTACCCCATGGAACTCCCTGACAAGTGAGGACAATGCTGAAAATGAGGCTCAGAGTGCAGAGACTGTAACAGTTCCCCTAGAAAGACTGGTCGAGCTGTAAAGCCTGTGGAGCACCTCAGTTATGATTCACTTGGGAGGCCTGTGGACTTGCCTCTCAATGTTGTCCATAAAGGTGTATGTGTCCCCGAGCTCATTGCCCAAACTGAGCATCAGTGCTAATTCCAAGTTACTTGTGTTGCCCTCTAAGTATGGTGCCCTTGCCCGTCCAGCCCCAAGGTAACTGATAGGAAGGGCCCCTCTCTTCAGGTTTCATGTACAAGAGGTAATAACTTGAGTTATGGTACAATGTGTTGTAATACTGTGTAAAGAGTGACATACTGCAGTGTTTCAGAAATGTGTTCTTGGTAAAATGATATATTGACTGATGATTACATGTGTGAGCCGAATGCAAATGTATATGGTTGCAGTTGAAACTTGTAGGTAATTGCCTTGTATTGGACGTCAAGCTTTCCCAAACAGGAAGGTGTAACCCCCTGCAAATAGGGGTTCCCAAAGACTTCCAGGAGCTTGCTTGAATGCTCCAAGCCTTAATGGTGTTTGACGTTTAAGCCATTTATCAGTGAGTGTTTTAGAACCTCTGGTACTGTCTCTTTAAGAGCTGTCTGCTTGCAGACATAATTAGTTGTATGGGGGACTGTGTGCTTCTCTGTTTGAGTACCACTCGAGCTGCTGCCAATTCACTCCATTTTGCAGTCACTAGGAGTGCAAAGGAACCTATCTGAAAAGATGTAACTGTTTGCCAGAAATCATTTACAGTAATAATGAAATTACAGTTTGTCAACCTGCTTTCTTTGCAGTCAGAACTGTGTCTGCCTAGTTCCCCATTCTGGTTTTGAACTGCTGAACTGAACCAATCAGTGTGGGGTAAGCTAGCTCTAAAATGGTGCCTTGGACGAATCAGAACTTGGACTCATAATCTGAGCCAGCCACAAGAGGATTGTATGGGCAGTGACTCTGGGAGATGTAGTTTAGACTGGCGCCTTTTGGACCAACAGCAGCAGTCTATTGTGGTGACAGCCAATCCAGTTAAGAACTGGGAGAGACTCAAAGGAAGTGCCAGTTTTGTCTGTTGGGAGTTTCAGTTGAGCTTTGGCAGTGAAGAAGGAAGGAGCCCTGTGCTTTTCAGTGTGCAGTTTCAGTCAAAAAGCGTGTGTAAGGCCCAGAGTTCGGTCTGCAGCTTGTGTAACTGCTTGTTAGGACTGAATCCGTCCTGTGAAAGAATCAAAGGATCTCTGAAAAGTAGAAACCAGGCTCACCTATGAAGACTGAAGAAATTGTTGAATTGCACTCGGTCTGTCAGGAACTGAATCTGCAGTATATCTCGGGTATTGTGCAGTAATTACGATCAGGATAGAGAAGCAGCCTGCCTGATATAGTACTTTCTTTTTTACCATATAAATGTGTGAAAAGTCTGTGGAGCTCAAAAGTAGCCCTGCTGACGTTGAAAGGACCCTATCTTGTTTGGAGTGTGAGTACTAATTCAGGGTCGCTCCCTGTTGAATGCCACATTAAATCCGAAATGGAATCACTGTACTGCTGACTGTTTTAAGCTAATTTTCTTTTCACTGTGTGAAAAGGTGCCCTAGCTGCCACGGTTTGGACTAGCCACTAGGGCTTGGGTACCCAGGACAGTAACTGGTAGGGAGAGTGCCTTGCATAGAGCCAATGGTAGATAGTAAAGTGATAAGTTAATTAACCTGATTTCCCCTGTCCTTGTTATATCCCCTAAATAAATCAGAGCTGCTTGTTTCAGCAAAATTATACTGCCTGAGGTATTTGTCTATATTAAAATACTGTACTGTGATTTTTTCATATCTTATTTCACAGGAGGTCCAATGCTGGAACCAGACCTGGGGGTAAGTGTATACTATGAAGGTAATTCTGATATATTGTGTGGGCCATAGTGGGAAGAAAGGGGTTGCAGTGTCCCAGAGGGCTGTGACCAAGTTAGTTTAACTATTGCAAAACCCTGACCTCTGGGTGGAGGCACCCACCATTGGATCAGGCCCCTCAACCTGTTAGTGGCAAATCAGGCAGGGGTAGTAGCCCCTGGGATAACGCCATCTAGGGGTTACACTTATACAAAAGTGGGAGCAAAGAGGAAGTGGGTAACTCAAGACCAATCAACCTGACCTCAGTAGTGGGGAAGATCGTGGAAGTACTACTGAAGGAGAGATTGGTGGAACATCTGGTTGCCAATGGACTACATGACCCAGAGCAACATGGTTTCACCAAGGGGGAGGTCATGCCAGACCAACCTCATCAAATATTTTGATTAGGTGACAAGGGAGGTGGATCAGGGAAAGGCAGTGGACATGGTCTACCTGGGTTTCAGCAAGGCCTTTGACACTGTGTTGCACAGAAGGCTATTAAACAAACTGGGGAATATGGGAGTGGGCAGAACAGTAGTGAAGTGGGTGGGCAATTGGCTGGGTGACAGGACACAGAGGGTGGTGGTAAATGGCTGTCACTCCACAGAGGAAAGAGTGACCAGTGGAGTCCCACAGGGATCAGTACTGGGACCGGTCCTATTCAACGTCTTCAACAGTGACATTGCACAGGACCTACAGTAGAGGGCAGAATTTCCCTGTTCACTGGTGACATGAAGCTCTGTAACATAGTGGACATGCCAGAGGGTGTGGACAGAATGAGAAGGGATCTGCAGAAGCTTGAAGAATGGTCAAGGGTTTGGCAGTTGAAATTCAATGCAAAGAAGTGCAAAACAGAAACCTAGAAACAGATTTTGATGGCAGATAAGGATGACTTGGCCTACCTAGTCTGCCCATTTCCCTTTCTATTGGATAAGCTGCAGATCCTAGTTAACCAACAGCCTATTTCTTCCTACCCTCCATATGCATAATGGGACACAAAAACCCTGGAACAACATATACCTTGGGTGATGAGGATATAGCATGCACCAAGCAGGAAAGAGACCTTGGTGTTATCATTTCTGATGACCTCACGGTAGGGAAACAGTGCAACAAAGCAGTAGGTAAAGCAAATAGGATGCTGGGATGCATAGATTGGGGCATCACCAGCAGGAAAAAGGAGGCCATAATTCCACTATACAAGACACTAGTGAGGCCCCACCTACATGGACTACAGTGTACAGTTCAGGAGACTTTACCTATGCAAGAACATAGACAGGGTGAAGAAGGTTCAGAGGGGGGCAATAAAGATGGTATGTGGATTGCATCACAAGTCCTATGAGGACAGGCTGAAGGACTGGAATATGTACTCACTGGAGGAGAGGAGGGAGAGAGGGAATATGATAGAGACATACAAGTACCTTAAAGGGAGGAACAGGGTGCAGGAATACTCTATTTTTCAGCAAAATAGATGTTCCAGGACTAGAGGGCATGGGATGAAGATGGAGGGAGGGGAGGAGGAGGGCAATTCAGAGGAAATGTGAAAAGAATTTCTTCACAGAAAGGGTGGTGGACAAGTGGAACACCCTGCCAGAGGAAGTGGTGAGGCTGAAATAATCACAGCATTTAAGAATGCATGAGATTGACATAAAGCAATCCTGGAGGTCAAGGGTGAGGGCAACAGACTTCTAAAAAAATGTAAAGGGAACTTACAAGCTCAAATGAGCAGACTGAGTGGGCCATATGCCTTAATCTGCTGACAGTATCTATATATCCATGTGACTACAAGAACCTTTAGTAGGTGCCCATCACTGAGACTTTCTCTGTTAGACAGTTATATGTTTATACATGGGAGATCAGGGACAGTGAGGGTCCACTAGACCACCAGGGATATATGTTATTACATGAGGAAATCCAGGATAGTGAAGGGGGATCACTGCACAGGTTCTGTACAACCCAGGGTACGCTCAGAGGGTGGCACAATTTCCCTAACCCCCTCAGGGGACACACTTTAAAGTTCCCTTAGACCAGCCCTGGCTGGTATAATGGTACTTAGAAGTGCCCTCTGTGAGGGTTTTGTGAATCCCAGTTTAGGGCATATGGAAGTTGCATCTGCTGCAAGCCACCTAGCACCATGTTGCAGCCCATTTTGTGCCATAAGGATGGCGCAAGCCCCCTTTGGCACACGCTGCCTGCGTTTAATGCAGGCTTCTTTTTTGAATTGCTCCTGGTGCATCTTTTGGCACAAGTTGCACTTTGTGCCATTACTTGTGGCGCAAGCCCCTTGCGCCATTCAGGGAGGCTTTGTGAATTGGGCCCCAGGAGTTCAAGTGCTGGCTGAGGAAAAACTGCACTCATTCTATTGATGATTCCATCTACTAAAATGCTAGCAAAGTGTATACGGGTACTGTGCAGTTCGAGATGCTCTCCTAAAAAAACAGGTTTTATTTGCTTTTTGGACATTAGGTATACCCTACAGGCACCAAACAACAGTAGGGAAATCACACCTGTGATATGATTGACTTTTCCCAATAACCATCAACTTCAGAACAGGGTCTCTTTGTAAAAAAGCTGACTTGCACAAAGGGTAACCCTGTAAAAGTAGCATTAATAAATATTCGAAGAAGATAAGCCTTGGACATAGTAAAAGCATTTTTCATCAACCTTTAGTGGAATCTTTTGCCCCCCTCAACTGGTTTATTCATACAGTACCTCCTACTCACAATACATGTTAACTGGGCAAGGTGACAAATATTTATTGTTCTGCAGGTGGGGTTATGAATCATAATTTCATTATCTAGCCCACAGTGTCTTAAACTACCTAATTTTTATGTCTACTATCAAGCATTTTGGGCTACGCAGTATTTCAGATGGGAACTATTGACACAGTTGTCCCTTCTGATAGATAACAATCTCAATGGCTAGACCCAGATGGGGATAAGTGCAATCCTCATTATATCAGCATGTGTATTTTACTGCAGATTCTGATTCCCACCCAGTGTTCAGTAATTTATTTAGTAAGACAAATTAAAGGCCTATGGTTTACAACATTGGAAAGATAGAGGTAGTACAGTAATTACATAATAATGGTAGGTGTGAACTTTGTGCCACTCCAGAAGCTAAAAGATCTTTATGGCTCATAAAACAAGTAGTTGTATCTACTGAATGTTCAAATTGTATGTACTTTCCATGGGCTTTAATTACTAAAACAGACACAAGAGCACATGAGACATATCTCAGATTTTTTTATAATGCAAAGATATGTCCCACCTGGTGTACAGATTAGACTGCATTTTTTTGAACCATTGTAGCTAGTACCACCCATAAGGCAGATGGCAAACTGAGTACTAGTGTACTGTATGGTATGCAATGTATTCTGGAACCTGTTTTAACTCCTGTAGACTTATGCAGCACAAGACTTATTTATACACAGTTTTAGTGGCCATGTAAGTAGATATTTAAGACTAAGGGAGTGCTCTTTTTTTTGGTAAGCTTCATTTTTAGAATTTTGGTATGTACGGCAGACAGGTTACATTAAACTATTTACGTAATTCCATCACATTCATTAACTATGCCAGAACTCAGAGTTGTTCTACAGTTTCTATAACATTTCACGTCATTTGCAAATGACTGACAGCTGATAAGATTTAAAACTACTGTTATGTTACTGGTTAAGTCAACAGTTTCATATTACCCCGGTGAATGTTTTTTCTGCTCAATAAGTACCCATAATGAGAGTCCAGCTCACTGTTTAGACAGAGACAAACCCTCCCTCTGAGGCTTCCATTAGAGGCTGCCACATAACTGAAATATTCACCCTCCGTACTAGCTCTCAGCTGCCCATTTTTCACCTTCATACATTCCTTCAATTTGGCTAGCCAGTGGGAAATGGGTGGACGCTGGGCCTAACCTCAATGCTGAGCTATAGTTTCTTGGCATTTATTAATGCAGCTGCCAGAGTTAGTCCCTTTCCTTTCCCCCATTTTCTAGGTCTGCCCTGAATAGCCATTCCAGAGTTTGTCCAATAGTGGTGCATTTAGCATATTCCCCATTATATTATATACAGTATGTCACTCCAGTAGTAGAGGATTTTGGAGCATGACAGGATCATGTGCCTGAAGGTGTCTAGTGCACTCTTTATTTATTTATTTAGTTGTGAGAATCAGTTTACAACCTTTGAGCCAGAGGCTCGTTTCCGAAGGTACCTCATCACATTGAGACATACATAGCATTTTAGATTACATAGTACAGGTTTTCTTCAAGTAGGCGTTTGTTAGAGGCGCCACATCACACTGTGGTCAAACAACATACATTTGAGTTACAGGGTACAGGTAATTGAAATAGGTCTTACACAATTGGTTTCACATGTTGAGCAAATCAACTGACATGGACAGCAGGCTCTGACCAGGTTATACTTAGGAATGGTGTGCTGGGTAAGGGTGGAGGGGTGGACTAGGTGGGGAGCTGCCTAGCAGGCTTTGTCACAAGTGGAGAGGTTGTGGTAGGGCCTCATTTAGAGAAAGGAGCAGCTACGAGTGTAGAGGAGTTGGCTATGAAGGGTGGTTTTGAATTTGGAGATTGAGGTGGCATTGGAGATGGTGGCAGGGAGAGAGTTAAACCAGAATGGGGCTCTGTACCAGAAAGACCTCTGACCACGAGTGGTTCTTGACCTAGGGAACAGTAGGGCGGTCCTGTTGGAGGACTGTGTAGCAACAGTGGGCGAGATCCGGTGGATGGACGCAGTCACCCCAGGTGGGGATAGCCCGAGTAGGGTTTTTTTAGTGAGGAGGCAGGTATGATAGCGAAGCCATTCATCTAGGGTCAGGAGTTTAGCATCATTATACAGTTGACAGGTGTGTGTGAGCCTGGGGGAACCAGTAATCAGTCTGCAAGCCTTATTTAGGGTTATGTGAATTTTTTTGAGGGTAGTCGTGTTAGCAGCACCATAGACTGGTAAGCCATAGTCTACAAGGGACAGTACTGAGGATGTGACAGCAAGCCGAGAGCATTTGGGGGAGGCAGTTTCGATGGTGAAGAGGATGCCAAACCGTATGTTGGTGGCGGATGCAGGGCATCAATGGTCATGGAATAAGAGGGCCAGTCGAAGGTAATCCCAGGTATTGTAGGAAGACTTGTTCAAGGAGCTGTTTGGTACTAGGAAAGAATATGGAGTGGGTGGTTGCTAGCTTTGTTTTGGGGGTGGGCAAAAGCATAGCTTTGGTTTTAAGATTAATGATAAGTCTGTGCTCATTACCAGGCATCTGCCTCATTGAAAGACTGTTGTAGGGAATCCTGAAGGGAGATGGGATTCGGTGGGGTGGCAAATATGACAGCATCGTCAGCATACAAACATTTTGCCAGAGCAAGCACTGGGCAGGGTGTTCAGATAGAGTGAGAGAGGAGGGGCCCAGGATGGAGCCTTGGGGAACTCCTGAGTGTATGGGATGGGTATCAGAGAGTATTCCATTGATTTTAACACACTTTGACCAAGCGTCTAGGTAGCTTGAGCACCATGCTAGAGGGCCAGCTGCGAGACCAGTGTGACAGAGGGCGTTCAGCAGAAGATGGTGGGAGACAGTGTTGAAAGCCTTTGATAGGTTGATGAACACTGTACCAGCCAGTGAGCTGGTGTCCAGGAAGGAGTGAAGGAAATTGGAGAATTCAATTAGTGCAGTGCTGGTACTATGGCCCTCGCAGAAGCCATGCTGCTCAGGGCATAAGATGTTATGCTTGGATAGATATTCAGTGATTTGAATGGCCACGACTTTTTCCAGGGCTTTTGGGGGGGGGGGGTGGAGATTAGTTGGTAGTTGTTCGTTGAGGACCTGTCACCACCTTTATGAATGGGCGTGGCTATGGCTGTTTTCCAGGCAGTGGGAAATTGTCCCAGGCAGAGTGATTGGTTTAGTAGGCTGGTGAGCGGAGCAAGGACTTCATATAACACCAACCTGAGGATACTGGGATCCAGTGAGTCACTGCCGGGATTGTTGCTATTTAAAACTTTGATAAGGATGGGTCTGGCCTCCCGAGCAGACACCTTGCGCAGGTGGAGGCTGGGGTGGTGGCAGGCAGGGGGTTGGTTGGGGAGGTTCAAAGATACTGGGGAGGACTGAGCTAAGGTCGGTGAAGCGGTGTTGAGGCAGTTAGCTATGAAGGCAGGATCGGTGGAGGTAGTACCATCGCTAGAGCTGAGATGGGGGAGGGCGTGACTACCATTCAGCTGTTTAATATTATCCCAGAACTTGCGGGCGAGCCCCAGGAAGAGGTGAGGTGGCATGGAAATGGTCAGCCTTGGCTACGGACGCCCAAAGCACTTATTCCTGGCTGCATTGTAGGCTTGTCTATCAGACAGCCGGCCCGTTTCAGTGGCACGGTGCCAGAGGTTATCCCAATTTCTAAGCAATTGTAGGAGGGCAGGGCTGACCCAGGGTGCATTCTGTGTTTTGGATCAGGTTTTTGTGAAGGGAGCAAAGAGATCACAGGCATTGTTGAATGTTTGGGAGAAGACAGCGAGGGTAGTGTCAATGTCGGGTGCATGCTGAATGGGGGACCAGTTTATCTGGGTGAGAAACTGCCTAAGTTTTTTCAGCCCACCGGGCCGGAGGAGCCTGCGGAAGGTGGTCTGTGCTTTGGGTTTGGGGTTGGAGGATGCCCAAAGAAATAGAATAGGGGAGTGGTCACTTAGGGAGTCTGGTAGGACCTGGATGTTTTGGATTTTTTTGGGTCGGTTAGTGATGAGTACATCCAGTAGGGTGCTGGTTCCTGTTTTTGGGTTTATTCTAGTGGGGTTGGGTGATGAGTTGCGTCAGATCTTGGGTGGCAAAAGTGTCCCGGGTTGAGGAAGAGGAGGTGCTGAGCCAGTTTATGTTAAGGTCACCAACTAGGATTTGCTCCGCCATAGGGTGAAGGGAGGCCAGATAGTCAGTTAGCGATATCAGAGCTGGGTTCTGGTTTTTGAGGGGAATGTAGGCAGTGGTGAGATAGAGAGGGCCCCTAGAGGGCTCAGGGGTGAGCTTGAGGTGAGGCCTGGGCCCCATTACAAGGGCAGGGTGAGGGTGCTTGACCAGTAATTGTGTCCCTAGTGTAGATTCACAACCTCCCTCGGTTGCCTACTCGGTCCTCGGTATAGTGTATAACCAGGGAGGGAGACAAATGAGTCAGGGTGGATTGGACAGCCAGGTTTCTGGGGCTATGATGTCCGGCTGGTGTGCCGTGGCCCAGCACTGGAGGCATCAAATTTTTCAGCAGGCTGCATATGTTCATAGAGGCTATTTAAGGCCAGTGGGCCAAGTTGATGGGTGGGAGGGCTGGGCCTGGGTTGGGATGTATGTTGCCAGAAAGTAGAAGCAGGAGGACCAAGGCTCTGGTCTAGGTGGCAACAAGTCAGCCTTACAAGCGTCACGCTGGTAAAGGGGTGTGGCCATGGCAGTGAGGAATGGGCCAGGGTTCGAGAGTTTGGGAGGGCATGGACAAATTCCAACCATGGAAGTCAGGGTAGACAGCGGGGGTGGATAGGGGTGGGTGCTGTGGGCCAGGGTCCATGGTCAGTGTGAGTTGTAATCGGACTAGGTCAGGGAGGTTGTGGGTGCTGGGATGGTGGGCCTGTGAAAATGCTTGGCCGATGAGGTTGTGTGTACTAGCAGGAGAATGAGGGGAAGACATTTGAGGAGAAGGGGCACAAACATAATGCCTATGTAAGCAGCAGGGCAGGAAGCCCTTAGGGCATCACTCACTCACCTCTAGGTTCAGTTAATGTAATTTATCCTAGGGTAAGTAAGTCCTACACATTATATTTAAATTGGCTCTGCCACCGCTTGTTGGATTGGGCACAAGATGCATCATGCCATATGACCAAGTTCCAGATCTCTGTTGTCACATGAACCCCTATGACCTTACTCCATGCAGTCCTGTAGTCCTCAGTTTTCAGGACCTGACATCCCTGAATGAGTTTGTAGTGGGCTAATAGTAGTTTACTGTTCATCTGGGGTGCCAGAATTATATTTACAAATGTAGTTATATTGGGGCTTGGCACAAACCTCTGACACAGAGACACACAAAGTAGGTGTTGCTAGGTATAGTGAATCTCCTCCTTAACTCGGAGAAAGAAGCCAGAGTGCACCTGTCATATAGCTCTCCTACTGTCCTAAGACCAAGCTTTTCCCACTTGAACAAGCCCTGGTGCACAAATACTGTGTACCTACTTTCCCTTGAAGGTTGCTGTATGTCCCATCCTATGTGATATGCCTTCTGCTTGCCTATATATCTATGAGCTTGTTCCCATACCAGTACCATGGCCCTAGTAAGTGGATTCTTAATTGTGAGGCCCATTGTGCTCTGCAGAATAGGACTCAGCAACAAGTTCATTAATGAAGTATACCTCACTTATGACTTTTCCATTAAATCTCCATGGGACTACTTCAGTAACCCTACCTTATCAAGATAAACCACCTGCACTGACCAGTGGTAGTGTTGCAAATTAACAACCATGCTGTTCTCTTTTAAGGAGGCCTGCAAGGTGGTTGCCATAATCCTGCCAGGCTTGCTCCTCCACACAAAACTACAGAACAGACTATTAACCCTACAGAACCTTTCATGTGACAGTTTTACTGGCACTGCTTGAGTAACATAAAGTAATCTGGTGAAAATCCACATTCTGAGGGTGTTAACTCTCCCCAAGAGTGCCAATGGGAGCTGTGCCCAGTGCTCTCAGTCTTTCTTTGTTTTCATAAACAAGGGGGTAGCTTACTTTCAAAGACATTTGAAAAATTTACTTGGGATGTTGATGCCCAGGTATTTTAATTGTCCCATCACTTGCCATTCAGAGAAAGATCTATAGTTGTGCTTGTCTTTCTCCTCCCTGCATATAGATGCTCACTTTCCCCAGTTGATTTTATAGCCCAATAGGCTCCTGTATGTCTGAAGTGTTTCAGTCACAATCTACAGTGCCCTCTTCAGATGTCTTACATTTAAGAGTAAATCATCTGAGAAGAAGGAGACCTTGAATTGCTTCCCCTCAGCCGTAAGTCTCTCAATGTCCTTGTTGCCCCTGATAGCTTGTGCTAGTGGCTTGAGAGAGAACACATACAATAATGGGGGAAGGTGGCACCCCTGACTGGTCACCCTTTGTAACTCAGATTCTTCAGTTCCCCATACACCAACTCCTGGGCCATATATTGTGTGCAAAGATTCTTGATACAGCTCCTAAAGCCTTCCCCAGTACTAAATTGTTGCTGGGTCCTATGAAGGTACCCCAGTTCCACGCGGTCAAATTACTTTTTGGTGTAGAGTGCAAGAATTTTAGATGAGTCCCCCCACCCCACCCCCTCCATCTCCAGACCACACTCAGGGTTTTTCTGATATTTCTTTTGCCTGGTCATGTCACTTTTATGAACTCACATGATCTGGTGAATCACCAGGGGCAGAATTTCTTTCACTCCAGTGGCTATAACTTTAGCTATAGCATTATAGTCTGCTATAAGGAAGGATATGTGGAGGTAGGAGGAGCACAGCTTGGAGACTTTCCCCAGTTTGGGCAAAACAATAATGGTGGCTGACTGCACGGATGAGGCAGTTCTCCCCTAGTCAGGCATTCTCTGAGCATTTGGACTAGTGGTGTCCCCATTGCCCCCATGAGTACTTTATAGAAATCTGTGGGCAGGTGATTAGACCCAGAGGCTTCCCTCTGCTAGCCTCTGGATAGCCTTTGCTACCTCCTCTACAAATGAGGGGTGTCTAGTTCTTTCTTTTGCTATTATAATAGCCCAGCCCTCAACTGGATCCCCTTGAAGAAAACATCCATGTCTGTCTGCTGAAACTGGCACACTGAGGTATAGAGGTGCTGACAGAATCTGCAAAAGGCCTGCTTGAAAAATGTCACAAATGCTGCTCCTGACTTCAGTTTTAGCTGCCAGGCCAGCTGCTTCCCTGCCTTATCATTTTGAAATACGAGCCAGCTCATGCAAGCAATATATGTCTTTCTAGGGTTTAGGTGTTAAGCATGTTCAATTCCGTATTTTGTTTTTTTTTGTAAGTGTTTGCTACACCCCAGGAATGGGCTGCTGCTTATGCTGTTTTTCATAGGAGTTCACCTGTGTCTCCAGCTTTTTGAGTTGATCTCTGCAGCTCTTTTGTTTATGGTGGGCATATGCTATAAGATCCCTCCTTAGGTATCCTTTTAAAGCCTCCCACTTTATAGTGTCAGAGGTGTCTCCTCTTTTGTTGTGGTCTACAAACTCCTGGATTTTCTTCTCTAAACAGTCTCTGAATTCCTTATCCTTTTCCAATTTGGGGTCCAACTTCCATTGTTTAGCCTGCTGACCCTGAGTATCACTCCACTCACCTTGCATAAACACAGGCACATAGCCTGATACCACTATGTTGCTATGCTGGACCTCTCCTATTCTCTGCAACACATTCAGGGAAGATGAAATGACATAAATATGCACATAAGATGTATGTGCATGTCAGCAGAATATGCAGAGTTCTGTGGTGGTGTTTTGGAACTGCCACATACCCACCAAACTGTGATCATCCATAAGAGCCTTACGGTCTCCGGCACTTTTGAAAGGGAGGTACAAGTTACAAGATGATCTTTCCAGGACACCATCCAGGGCACAGCTGGCATCTTCCCCAATATCCACACCCCTTCTAGCCCTGACTGCCCCTATCAGTTGCTGCAATCATGGCAATTTGTTACTATGGAGGACTGTGCCTTACAGCTGCTGCATGTGCAGTAAGCAGTGTTACGTGCTAATCACCCTTGGTGTGGCTTTTAGGGTATCAGCAGAACTGTGGAACGTGAAGGCCTGAGTAGTGTTTATGGGGGGTGGCTGGGGTCATGGCCTTCTATGTTAAGGCACAGTGGTCAGACTTTACTAATGAACAAGAAGTGTCTGGCCTTTGGCAGAACATCAAGGCATAGAAACATAGAATTTGACGGCAGATAAGGACCGCTTGACCCACCTAGTCTGCCCATTTTCCTACCTAACAGATAAGCTGCAGATCCTAGTTAACCAACAGCTTACTTCCTCCTACCCACACTAGGACTGCCTTATGCCTGTCCCATGCATTCTTGAAGTTCCCACTGTTCTTGACTCCACGACCTCCTCAGGGAGGCTGTTCCATGCATCCACAACCCTCTCAGTGAAAAAATACTTCCTCACATTACCTCTGAGCCGTCCCCCCTCTATCTTCAAATTGTGCCCCTTGTTCTTGCACATCTCTTTTTCTGGAAGATGCTACCCTCTTGGACTTTGTTAAGGCACAGGGAGATGCTGCCAATTGGTGATGGAGAGTTGCTCCACAAACTGTACATACAATCAGAAAACAAAAAGGGTATGGGTGACCTCACTCAGTGGGGAGTGGGGGCTGTACCCTTACATTCTTGGCCCTGCCATAATTTCCACTGTTCTGCCACTCATGTCTATACTATGTTGCATGCCTCTATTTGTTTAAGACTTTGGAATCTGTCATTCTTATTTTTTTGTAACTGCTTATTACTATTAGAAATGCATGCTACTGTAGTTTAGGATAGGCCATACTGAAACATTTTTTACTAGCTTACTAGCAATACAAATGTCTGAGTTATGGAAATAATACAAACTACTGACTATGGGGAATAATATGATTTTGCCATTGAGTATGTAAATGTGCAGAGAGAAGAGACAGGGAAAATATGTACTTTTCTAAATAATATGTACAAGGTAGGAAACTGCTAAGAAGCCAGCTGCGCATGAATACACTGAGAGGAGCCTAGCAACTAGACAGTGTTGCAGTTCTGATGACACAGCAATTTTGATGACACAGTATTAACTACACAGCACAGTCAGTGGCTCAGTAGGTTGCACACTTGCCTCTAAGGCTGAAAGATCAGAAGACTGGGTTATGTCCCCATACTAGGCATTTGGGTTAATCCCAATACTGACACTGTAGTGCAGCAAGATGGGGGTGCTCCACTCATGAGGTGCCGTCTTTTTGATGAGACATTAAACTGAGGTCCCATCTGCCTGTTCTAGTGGTTGGTCTGGTGGACATTAAAGATCCCATGGCACTTCTCAAAAAGAGAAGGGGAGTTTATTAGGGAAGAATCTCATACAGCAAAACAGTATTCACAATGATTTCAAAATAAAAATAGAAATCAACCGATTATGCACAAAAGGTATACATTTACAGAAATAAAGAAACAAAAGTAGCAACAAAGGAAATCATTAGTGAAAATAAGTGAGACAAGAAGCAAAACAATTCTGGGGAAATCAAAGTAGAAAATAAAATTCAAACGATTGGCGTATCAGAATCAGTTATCCATAACATAACATATTATCCATCCATAACATATTTCTCAATGCCAAATTCTCAACCACCATCAACTACCGTTTCCTGAACAGCATGGATTCAGAGGTGGCCACAGCACCATCATGGCCTTGCTAGAATTTATGGGATACATCCACCACGGATTAGACCAAAGTCTCCTGGTAGGAGCCACATTCATTGACCTATCAAAGGCATTTGATAAGGTGCATCATGGGTTGCGCCCCAAACAACTGGCTGATGTTGGGTTGTCCTCTGAAACTTTGGGCTGGTTCACTAGCTACCTGAGCAACCACTATCAGCAGATTAGGATTGGGGATGTCATCTCTGGCAGCAGACCTGTCAGGTCTGGTGTACTGCAAGGATCCATATTAGGACCACTGATGTTCAGCTTATTCTTAAATAACCTCCTGACCTCTAGCTCATGTCAAATGCTTCTTTATGCAGATGAAGTGGTTTCGTTCACCAGCAGTCAACACCCCTGAGCATCTGAAGACAGATCTACAAAGTGGCTTTGCATCCATGGAGCAGTGGTTTAAGGACCATAGACTGGTCTTGAATTATAAAAAGACCAAGATCATTATGTTCTTCACTCCACAAAGCAAAAATAGAGCCTTCCCATTTGCAATTATGAATGTTGGGTGTGCCACTCTCAGATATGTTTAGCACTTCATATACCTAGGCATCACTATCGAGTCCACCCCTATCATATGCCAAGCACATCGACATTACTGCAAGGGCCATCAGTACCAGAATCAAGATCCTGTATCAGCACAGGCACTGTCTCACACATGAAGTCCTGAGCACTGCCATCAATAACTCAGTCTTCTCACTCAGTGATAATGGGCTGGTGATCTATGGATCTGCAACAGACACAGCCCTCCACCACATCTCAACCACAATGAATAAAGCCTGCAATCTCCTAACAGGTACTGCTAGACTTATGCACACCTATGATCTCTATACTATGGCTGGCTGGCTACAGCTCAGTGGAAGAATCAGGTACCAAACCTGCCTTCATGCCAAAAAACACTCCTTAAACCTTCCACCACCACCAGGAGTACGGAACCTACTGACCCCTTCCTGGAGCACAAAGCAAACCAGAAGCACTGCCTCTCAGGTATTCCATGTGCCAGGGTGCTGCACTACTTTGGCACAGCGGGGTTTCTTATACTGGACCCCCCCTCTGAAGAAATGCACTACCTCAGGACATCTGTGATGCAGTAACTATTGCTCTTTTAAACACAAATTGCACCAAGACCTTCTCACCACGGTACCTGTGGCTGCCCCCACTAAATCCTGCTTCAAATCAGTAATCCCATTGCCGTAGACTGCACTTACCCTCCAGCACTTCTTAATCCTGTTACTGTTTCACTGGGTAGCCCAGAACTTGCACTTTACTGACCCACTGTCCTCTCCCATGGTGCTACCACACTCTCCCACCTCTCTTCCCTATCCCTACTCCTCCACCTCCTACCCTCACCACCCCTTCCTCTTACTATTACCTCTCCATTTTCTCCCCCTTCTCCTCCCTCTGTCTACTCTACTGATTTTTGTCTCTTCTTGATGCAGGCATACATTATACAATGCCTCAGTATGGTGTAACCATGAACTTTGTTTGTATTGTTGTACCATAACATGTGTTTGCATATTTGTTACCGAATCACTCTGTACTTTTATGTTTTTGTATCACTCTGTACTTGTTAACTGATGTGGAACCAATTAAAGAGCATCCGCTCACTGGTGCTATCCAAGATTTCAATGCTGTATTCAATATAATGTTGGTAATGTGTTTAGCTTCAGCATAATAAATATAATGTAATTTCTGTGTACTCTTAAGAATCAATTCAGTATGGTAATATTTTTTTGTTGTAGAGTAAATAAACACCTGGAGTTGCATATATAAAATTTTTATAACAGTAAAGATAACATAGAGAGTACTGTTGTCCCACAACTTCCAATTCCATGGATAATATGTATGAAAGAACAGTTTGAGGTGGTGGCAAATCAAGATTCAGACTAGTGGTCTGCCAAAGACTGCCAAAATCAGATATACAGTACAATTACATGTAAAATAGAGATGATTTGTAGTCTCAAGTTGTTGATAGCATAAGACTCTTCTACACTGTCTCTCATCCAACTACTTATGTTTTTATTGCTTTTAACATTTTGTTCATTGTGGCAGGAAATCCAGTAGACATCCCACATTCTAGGTGGAATTCTAGTATTGGTCAGGAGATCTGTCAAGTGGTCTTAGAGTGGGGGAGGGACAAGAAGGAAAAATGAGGGGTTCAGTATAATGTGTGCTTATAATCTGGCTACATAATGCCTTTCTATGCAGTGTTAAAATCATGCTGCTAGAGATTTTCCAAACCTTTAGTTTCTGGAATACTTCCCTATCAGAGGGAGGGGTTAGTACTGGAGAACCCTAAATTCTTAAAGTCCCATTTCTTAAACCAGGTCTGGCATGCAAAAAAAAAGTTTGCTCCAACACTTTCCAGTATGAAAGAGTAAGGGCTGAAGATTTGCAAAAAAAGAAGGTAGAGTTAAAGAAAACAAGAGGGTTTACCACATTTAATCCATCCTTTTGAGCTGGGAGATACAAGATATTTCTTTTAATGGGGTTCTGGTGGCTTTCCTATACAGTCTAAAAAAATACTAAACAGGGTGGTTTCTATAGTTTTTTTTTGGGGGGGCACATAACTAAGGTAAAGAAATAGGGGAATTAAATAAGTCCTGATCAATACAATCCTTTATTTCTCCCATTTGCCACTGATTCCACTGGACTAAAAGAGCCTTTCCATGATTCAGTTTTGGCTCATAGTTGAATATATCCATATATCCTGTTCTAAAATTTATTCCCGAACTCTTCACTGGGTCATTATTAATCCATATACCTGCTATGTCTGAGCCAGGGGGTCAAGAATTCTAAGCTGCTTACCAATGCTTTCAATAAGGTTAAGAGAGGCTCCTGAAAATTCTCCATACATGGTGCAAATATTTAGAGCTTCTGTTGAATGTTTAGTGGCAGTCAGAATAAAGAGGTTGTCTGCATAGGCAATAGCCTTACAGGGTTTCAGACCTTCTTCAGACTGCAAGGGTTGTATGAGGGGGAGAGTTAAATGCTCATAGAAAGGAGCCAATGCTAAATACATACAATAATGAGCTCGGGGGCAACATCGACTCCACATTTAACAGAGATGGCAGCCCTCTCAGCCATTAACAATAGACCTTTCTGTATTGGGTCCGTATAAAACACTGAGCCAAGCTGAATACAAGCCTGAGGAAATGCAATATTGTTCTAAGGTGTACCACAGGATAGTCATGACCAGGGCCTTTGATTTCAAGTGCAGAATTTTCTGATTTCTGTGGTAGGCTCCTTGACTTCTGGCGGCAGCATTTTCTGATTTCTGCAGCATGGTTATTCATTTCTCTGGCAGAATGCAGTTCTGTCATTGGCTAAATATGATGTGATGTCATCGATGACATCATATGATGAGCTATAGAGGAGGGCTTCAGGATAAGCGAGGTGGGAAAGAAAGCCTGACACTATGGAAAACTGTATATTTATATGAAAATTCGCCAAACACAATGAATTCTGCAGCTCTCTATATATTCTGCGGCATGATGCAAATTCTGCGGCAAATTCCACAACCGCAGAACTGCAGAATTCCAGGGGCCTTGGTCATGACTTACCAGATCAAAAGCTTTGGATTGGTCTAGTGTTAAAACAAAACCCTGTAATTTGTCAGAGTTACCTCTCTCAAAAATTTCCTTTAACAGGATCAAATGATCCATGTTGATGTGTTCTGGAATAGAATATATTTATGCCTTGGTTGTGCCACTGGTAAAAGTCTAGAGGTCAGGATTTTTGTGAGAATTTTAAAATCTGTGTTTAGCAGGCTGACGAGCCTCCAGTTATGTAAATTCCATCTGTCCCCTTTTTATGCAAGTAAATGAGAATTCTTTCTGACGTGTTGTGTGGCATGTTTTGAGTGGACAGAATTTCTATAAAAACTAAGGCAATTCCTGAACTAGGTCATCCCCTAAAATGTTATAGAGTTTACTGGTGATACCATCCATACCAGGGGCTCTATCAGTTTTCAAAGTGGAAATAGCTACAATAACCTCTGAAGGTTGAATATCTTTTGTTAAGGTGGTAGCTAATTCTATAAGGTAATGAGGGAGAGGAAAACTGTAAAAAAAGGGCAACTACTGGGCGATATCAGATAAGCTTCCCTGAAACAGGGTGATAGTATGGCTAATATCCATGTCCATTATGTCTCTAGTACTGGAGATGAGGGAATCATTTAAAAAAAGGAAGAGCCTATAGACTTTTTATTTACTGTGTCCCTACAGCTGTTATAGGAACACATTCTCCGATTTGCCTTGGGTACCAAACTGTTGCTGTTTTTTCAAACTGTCAACCTGCTTTGCATGAAACTGCATCATATAGTGTTTTATGTTTTTTATTTGAGAGTTGTAAGACATTTCAGTTTGTTGAATTGGAGACATAAGTGTCTGTAACTGCCGCCTGACTTTCAAGTATTGGAAGAATTCCAAGTTCCTGTATGTTTTACTAGAAGATTTTAAAAGGAATATCAGACAGTTTTTTTATCTGCTCACCAACTCATATGGTCATCATACAAAATGAACACATATTTTCTGGCCTTAAAAAATGGTGAGTAGTTTAGGTCAGATCAGGTTTAGATAATAGGGAGGAGTTTAGTTACCACACTCCCAGACCATTTGGTGAACCATTCCCTTTACTTACAGTATATGTAGGTGTAGAAGAGTGTGGTCTAACAATTTAAAAGAAGAGTTAGTAATACCCTTTAAGTGTACAGACTTAGAAATAAAAATAAATCAATTCTTGTAGCCAAAGGTCCTTTGTGAAAGGTAGGGTCAGACTTTTTATAATAGGAAAGTAAGTGTCCTTTAAACTGGAGGTTCTGATGATCTTAACTAGACAGTCACATGCCATATCACAAAAGACTTTTTTTTTGCCTTGGTCTGGTTTCCACTGTTAGGGAGTGATAGCCCACAGTTAAAATCTCCACTGAAGATAACTTGATGGGCCCTAAAAAGGTAGGGTTGCACCAGATGAAAAGGTTTGATCCTTTCAGCTTTTGTTTGTACTGCATATACATTAATGAACCAAATGAGAATATTATTTATTTTTGTGTCCAAAACTAAAGCCCTCCCAGTTACTAAGTCAATTAATTTAATTAAGTGTACATTAATATTATGGGAAAGAATACCTAGCCCTAAACAGGTATCTTGTCCTATTGTCCAATAAGAGGAGCCTACGTGCCAGGCTTTGACTGCTCGAGAAAACTCTGAAATGGAATGTAGCCTAGTATCCTGTATGAAAGTTCTATTAGAGCAAAGAGAAATTAGGTGGGAAAACACAGCTCCCCTCTTTCTGTCACTTTTAATACTATTTACATTAATGGTACTTAGTAACAGAAAGGGTTCCATGACAAGTTATAAGAAAATGATAAGAGTTATATTGGGCTCTTCATGGTGGTTTCTTCTTTTTTTCTTAGTGGGGTCTTTTTCTATTTCACATGCTTTTTTCCAGATACTGTAGTAATGTTCTCTGTGGCATCCTGAGGGGGCGCCTCAGTGTCAGAGGTCTGGTCAACCTGGGAGGAGCTCAGAGAAAAGGTATCTAAGTAATTCCCAGACATGTCAGGGTGGGATGTGCAGGGCATCATATCAGTTAGAAAGAGGTCTTTCAATAGTTTTAGACACTTTTGGAGGTGGAGGTTTCCAATCAGACCTGCATCAAGTGATCATCCATCTTCATTCAGGTTCGGGGGCAGGGAGAGGCATACTTTGTTGATCAGCAGAAGTAGAGGCCTTTTCAGAAGGAGGGTCATCTACAGATACATCCTGATTTGCTTGGGGGGTGGGTGACTGTTAAGTATCTCAAGTTGGTGGGAGAGTTCTTCTTGGCCATGTGAGTCTATGATCGGGGGAGGGACAGAAGGAGTAGATATCGATACTGTCTGCACTGCTGAAGAAGAAGGTGTCTGCACAATGGGGGCCCTGGATGTGGAGGCAACCCTGGTAGTTTTAGAATGTTGTGCCAGAGCAACTGACAAATGCTGCTCTTTACTATCTGTCTGATTAGTTTGATTATGAACAGCCCAAGGGCAGTTATTATAAGTATGGCCCTTGGTTTCAGATAGGTTGCATAGGTGGTCATTCGTACAATGGCCTAGTTCTTTACAGAGTGTGCATCCTAACTTATCACATAAGCTACTTATGTGTCCTGTGGAACTACATCTGTAGCATGCCTTTAGTTGGCTGGCATAGAAAAGAATTTCCCTGTCTCTGCCCAGAAAAAAACAGTTGGGTAGATGTGCTAAGCCAGTGTAAGTAGATCTTAACACTACATGGATATGCCATCCACCAGTCCACATATGCTCCTTGTCACAAATAGCATCTGGAGCTCCCAGGACAGTGTACCTCTGTTTGAGCCAGTACAATAAGGTAATAACAATTACACCTTCATTACAAAAAGGCACTATCCAATAAAAATACCCCAAATAAGCACTTCATGTGTTATTTTATGAAACTCTTGACTATTAATGGAATTGCCTAGTAGCCTCCAAAAATTAACTACATATATTCTATAAATAAGTGTTCTTGCATTTCTAAAATCATATTGCAAGTATCTCTTAGACAATATCACTCCTCAAGTGGCTTGTGTTTATGGTTATTTTTCATACCAATTTTCCCATGACTCGTCAGTCATATAGTATCCCATAAATACTTGGGCATTCTATTATTTGTCAATTGTTTCACAGTATCTTGAGAATTTAGCACAGTACATTTAAGAAATATTAAAGGTTCTGTAATATATGTTTGAATGATATATTCATATAATGCTTTGCATGTGAAAGTTTGATTTGTACTATAGAAATTTTCCAAATGTGAATCTTCTGTATAGTGGAAAGAAAGTATAGTAGAATGAAGTCCTTATGCAATCTAAAATTTCATTTATTATTCGACCAGACAGAATAAAATAGATGTAAACCATTCCCTGCACCAAACACTCCACAAAGAACTGGAGTTATTCACTAAGGGGGGATAAAATTAGTCATCTAAAAGATGGTATGAAAAAAAAATTAATGGAGTCACCATACCTAATCCATCTTGTTTAACAGGTTGGTGGTCTGCCTTTTAATTGGATTTAGTCTACTTCCCCAGATTACCCTAATAATGGTACTATAAAATTTAGTATTCAAGTCTGTTGGGGGAGGAAGGACTGAGCTCAAATGAAGTAATATCAGGATAATAAAAGTTTTAAGTAAATATAACCTTTTAAGTTTATAAACTTGTATGTGCTTCCAAGGCAGAATATAGTTGTCACAGACAGAAAGTTTTTTCTCCCAATTTACTTTATCCATATTAAAGGGCCCAAAGAAGATGCCAAGAATCTTAAGTTCTTCAACAACTGGTATCCTACCTAAATGTGTCAGGCCTAATTGTCTAGTATTCCAAAAACAATTGCCTTTGCTCTTCTGGATATTGATTCTGGCACCTGCCACCTTAGAATACCGCATATTTAAATTCCTAGCCACATTATGTGCATTTCCATTGGCTAAAAACAAACAGAGGTCATCAGCATAAGCCATGACCTTTAAAGGTGGAGCACCCAGAGATAACTGTAGGCCTTCCATACCCGGAGACTGAAGTATTTTCCTAATTAGGATGTCTGTACAAAAGACATACATATAGCAGAGGACTCAAAGGGTAACCTTGTCTCACACCTATCTGAATAAGTTTTTATCTAAACTCCCATTTATTAAAGGGTGAAAAAGTGCTTGTGAGTAAAGTAGGTGTAGCCACTTAAAGAAATCTGTAGGGATGCCATGATTCCCACATGGGAGGCTGATAAACAAGTTGGGTAGGCTGGGCATGGGGAGAGAGGGTGGTAAACTGGGTTAGAAACTGGCTAAAAGACAGGAGGCAGAGGATGGTGGTAAATGGCGGGTAGTCTGGGGAGAAGTGGGTAACCAGTGGGGTACCTCAAGGATTGGTCCTGGGGCAAGTCCTGTTCAATGTCTTCATTAGTGCCATTACAGAAAGGCCTGTTTGCAGATGACACCAAGATCTGTAACAGACTGGATACCAAAGAGGGGTGGAGAAAATATGGAGGGACCTGGGGAAGCGTGAAAAATGGTCTGAGGACTGGCATCTGAAGTTTAATTAAAAAAGTGCAAAATTATGCACTTGGAACACAGAAACCCCAGGGAAAGCTCCAGGATTAGGACTGCCACCTGTCAGGTTTTTTTACCTGGTGATCAAGTTTTCAGGGTCCCTATCAGGTAATCCGGTTTTGCTCTGTGCTGGTCAGGTTTTTGAGCAACTTTGAGTGCTGACATAATTTTGAAACAGATTGTGTTATATCATTCATTGTTTCAGCTGCAAATCCAGCTTACAAACAAATTCTGTTGGCAATATAGTAGTAGTAGTAGTAAAAAGTTTATTTCTGATATCAGAAACTGGATAAAACCCAATTTAGCATCAGCTAATTTACAATGGGGCCCTACTGTGCAAAAAACATCAGTTTCATTTTAAATAAATACAAATACACATTATATGTACATGGAACACAATACATACATGACCAGGAAAAAGACAAATAATTAAAACAATATATCATATATACAAACATCTCAAGTACAGCAAGTTTTTAAGGGCATTGCTTCCTTTACAAGCCATAATTTTATTTAATTCCAAGATATTTTATTTATACTTGACCTCAAGTGTCCTGACAATGAATTCCACAATTTTGGACCTTCATATACATAACAATGTTGGCCCTTCACTGTTCTCATAAATGGTACCCTAAATTTTACTTCCCCTTCAGATCTCAATCCTACCTTAACATTCCACTCCTCCAGGAACTCCACTAGATATCCTGGGGCTTTTTGAAAATAACAGCGATAGGTTAACCATTGCACATGCATATTTTGCTGTTCTGTCAAGGATATCCAATTTAAGTTCCTATAAAGGATGCAATGATGTGTTTTCCAAGGTGCACCCAAAACAAAACGCACATATCTATTATAGATAACATCAAGCTTTTCTAAGCTGCTCCTGGCTGCCCCTATATATATGACATCACCATAATCGATATGCAGAATTATCATCGAATTCACGATCTTTAATCTGACATCAAGTGACAGACAATTTCTGTGTTTATACAATACCCCAACTTTTTACACAATTTTTGTATCAAGTTATCAATATGAAAATCCCAACTACAATGAGAGTCCAACCAGACTCCCGAGTATATATAACGATCCACAGAGGCCAGGCTACACCCATCCAGTGTCTCAATATCCAGATCTACAGATACTTTTTTATTTGAAAACAACATTACCTGTGACTTTTATGAATTTAAAACCAAGCCATGTTCTGAAAAGTATGTTTGTAGTATATTTAAATATTTCTGTAATTTTTCCTGTATATATTCCACAGATTTCCCATCAAGATACAATATTGAATCATCTGCATAAAAATGGTGCTGGACATCATTCATCAGATGTCGACACCATTGTATATATATTAAATAGGATGGGTCCTAGCACTGACCCTGAGGTACACCAGAATTAATATTTAGATAACCAGATACAAAATTGCTACCCTATTTTCTACCTTTGTTGTCTGCCATTCAGGTAACCATGGAACCAATCAGGGCTCCTGGCAAAACCCTACAGATCTCAATTTTTCCATCAATACCTGATGTCCCAAAGTGTCAAGCCTTCAACAAATCGATATAAATGGCTCCAACCAGAAGGCCCCTATCCATGGCCACCTGGATGTCCGACACAACTTTGACAAGTGCAGTAGTAGTACTATGTTGTGCCCTAAAACCTAACTAATATTTATTGTATTTTTTGTTTTTTTCAAAGTAACTATTTAATTGAGAAACCACAATCTTTTCAAACACTTTAGAAGTGACCGAAAGCAATGATATTGGTCTATAATTCCACATATCATTTTTCTGACCTCCCTTAAACACTGGGAGTGGGATATTCAAAAGGGTTGCGCAATGCGCAATAGGGTTGCACCAGCGCAAGTCTGAAAATGCGCCATTCTGCGATATTCAGCAGGAGGCAGTTGAGCCACTGAAAGCATGCTGAGCAACAGCGCAATGCTAATTAAGGCATGCACAACCGAAGGGGGTGGAACCATGCATAAAGTGCGCAATGAGATATTCAAAGGCTTGCGCAATGCACAACAGTGGATCAGGCGGAAGTTGCACCATAGCAGAAATGGGCCAAAATAAAAAGGCTCAAGGAAGAGGGCAAGAATGCCACAGGGAAGCCACATGAGGCAGGGAGACAGACAAGGCCAGAGGGGAGAAAGAATGCAGGCCAGGAGAGCAGAGAGGCATGAACAGGGCAAGGGAAGGTTTAGGGGCTAGAGTGCAGAGGCCAGTAGGTACCGGTGCAGTGGAGGTAGCAGTCAGGACAGCGGGGGAACAGGCAACAACAGCCAGGGGAACACAAGCCAGGGACATGGACAGTGCCGGCTTCCACATGGAAGCTGTAATGAGGGTGAGAAGGCATGCTGCAGGGGGACATGGCCGTGGAAGTGCCTGTCGGCAGTACGCCCCCAACAGGCAGTACCGAGCCTGCATCAGCTTTGAGCTCTACTCAGATGTCGAGATTGTGGGCCGGTACTGCCTGAACAGGGCAATACAGAGGCGGCTCTGTGAGCTGTGCAGTGATGTGATGTAGGCATCCTCACGACGGAGTCATGCTCTGTCAGTGGAGACAAAGGTAACAGCCCGCATGCTTGCTCACCACGGCACCTTCCAGAGACCAACAGGGGACACCATCAGGCATAACACGTCAGCCACGCCATGCATCCTCACTCAATTCCTCAGTGCATTGCTGCCACATGCTGTGAGTACATCCATTTCCCCAGCACCGCAGCGGAGGCGCCTGGCAAACATACAGGAGTTCCACAGGGTAGCACGTATGCCTAGCGTGCTAGGGGTGATAGACTGCACCCATGTGGCCATATGCACGCCACCTGGCCTCGATGGGACTGCCTATAGGAATCGGAAGGGATATGCCAGTGTCAACTGCCAGGTGGTGTGTGATGCCAGTGGGCGCATCATCAATGTCTGTGCCACGCACCCTGGTGGAGCACACGATTCATTCATATGGTACCATTCAGCACTGTGCCATTGATTCAAGAGTGGGGACATCCCCACAGGACATCTAGTGGGTGAGTATGCATGTAGGACTGGCAAATCGGGGGCAAGGGTGGGTAAGCCACAGGTGCCATGGGAGTGGCACACAGGGTTAGGGGCAATATGAGCCTGAACAAGACACTAACCTCCACCATCTCCACACAGGTGACAGTAGATACCCAGTCCGTCCCTGGCTGCTCACACCCTACCGGTGGCCCATGACCCCATCGCAGCAATGCTTCAATGAGGCACATGCCGCCACACGCAACATCATTGAGCAAGTGTTTGGGATGCTGAAGGCACACTTCCAATGCCTAGACAACTCCAGAGGTGCCCTACAGTATAGCCCCTCAAAGGCCTGCGGGATATTCCTGGCCTGTTGTATCCTGCACAACATGGCCAAAGACTGTGGGATAGCTGTACAGGTCAAAGAGGGGGACAGCGATGGGGACGACGGTGACGCAGGTGATGATGGGGGTGGGCAGCCCCACCTTGGACAACATGACCCCCGACTGATCCAGCTGGCCCAGCTGCACCGGGACACCATCACAGAGGAGCACTTCACCCAACACAGGTAAGTCATGGGGCCATGTGCAACCAACAGTGGATAGGGCACAACCCACATACACACAGGGAAACACACCAGGGGTGCATAACGGCAAGGGAAGTGGCAGGGCACAGAAGCACACACATACAACCAGGGAGTGGTGAACAGTAACACGCCACATGGACAGACACACACACACACACGCACACAATAGCCACAAAGTGCACAGGGGTCAGGTGCACTACAGAGCAGGAACACAGACACTAAAAACACACACATCCACAGGCCACCACATCCACTTACTGTCCATGTACATGTGTCAGATGCTAGGCACCTTCGCACTTTGGTGTACAACGCAATGCAGGCATCATCATGCACACGCACTGTGGACAGCAGTCGGGAGGGTGTGCAGGTGGTCCGTGAGTCTCGTGCAGGGCAGGGCACCCACTGGTGCACTGCCCACTGAAACACACATTGCACACAGGGCTGCACCAGACAGGGCCCGCACTGGGAGACAGCTCAGTCTTGCGGCACAGTGCCATGGCCACCTCAGATGCGTGGGCAGCCCCGGCGAGACCCAGCAGCATTGGCAGGCTGAGCATGGGCCTCATGGGGTGGAACCGATGGACCACCAGGCATTCCACTGCGCGAACTCAACCTTGCCCACACAGGGGTCTGCAGCACACCGAACATACCTGCACCAGGGGTGCTTGGGATGCCCACAGCTGAACCCGGCATAGACAGGGTGGTTGTCGGACGATGCCAGGAATGGGGAGTGGATAGTGTACTGCGTGGTGTGAGCAGCACAGGGGCACCTGACTGTGTGCCCAATGTGGCCACGACAGTGACCAATGCCTGTGTCAGTCTGTCAATGGCGGCGGTCACATCCATCTGCAAATGGTCAATCCATGACAGGATCCTCTCATTGTCCCTGCTGTGCTGCTCCAGAGCCACACACAGTGCCTCCACAGATGTTGCAACCCACATCTGCTGCTGTACTGATGCCTGCAGCAGGTGGGTGTGCTCGGCAAAGAGGTCGTCTGCCACATCAGCAACCTGTCCCTCAGGGTATGGAAGGGCCTGATGTACAGCACCCCTTGAGGGTGAGCGCTGCTCACCAGGACCAGGTATGGACAAGTCCACAGGTGGTGCACCTACATCACCGCTGAGTCCTGTAGCCCCAGTCCCGGTGGGTGACTGCTACTGCTGCCCCTCCGCCTGCTGTGCCCAAGGGATCAGTTGTTCCGCTGCTGTGGCCGCAACAGTGCCAGTGACCTGCACAGCCACCGGTGCTGCCCCACCAGTGCTGACAGGCACAGTCTGGGACTGTGCTGGCACACATGTCAGAACCAGCTAGGTCCATGGGCATGAGCTGTCCTGCTCTGTGTCCATTCTGTGACACACACATGTCAATGCCCATAGCGGTCGGTGCATCATCAATGGTGCAGGTCTGTGCCACAGCCACAGCGTGCTGGCATGCTTGCATGCCAGACCGCTGAAACACAGGAAGGGCACCCCCCACACCTGTCTCAACAACAACAGTGATGGTAGCCAGGCGTGCACACTGGCGCAGTGCACGCTGGCAACCTGCGGAGGTGGATGGTCCCTCCTCCAACTCCGGATGGCTGTCTACAGTGGACAGGCCCTCCACCGCTGACCCCTGCAGATGCACAGGATCTGTAACAGAAAGGAAGGACACATTAGTGCATGTGATCTACCTTCTCCCCCGACCATGACATACCATGCAGTAATGGGCTACCACCTGTCTGAAAGCCACCTCCAGGAACTCCCTCAATGGCACTGTGCTACATGCTTTCAGTGAGCCTGTCCTCTGCCGGAGTCAGCTGCACCACCTCCGGCTGGCCCCCGCCTGTTGCAGCACGTGCCGCCCTGATGGCTGCAACCTTCTCCTTCACCCTCTTCCTGTCAGTTCCCATCTTCTTTTTACACTCCTGCACAGAGCGCTGGTGGCTGCCGTGCAGGTTGACAGCATATGCCACCCCCTCCCATGCAGCAGCATGGGCCTGAGTGGTGCCCCGCCTTCCACTGAGAAGTGGCTCCTCATCCAGGTAGGCCTCGAACAGTGCCTCTGTCTTGGCCTTCATAAAGTTAGGCCTCCTCTTCCACCCACCATCATCCTCCTCACCCAGTCCTTGCTCGGTCATTTCACAGCCTGTATGGGTGAGAGTGGTCACCTGTGACTGTTCAGTACACAGCAATTCACTGAGGCCATAGTCCAGAACATCACAATGCATGCAACTCACCTATCAACTGCAGTAACCGAATTTGGCTACTGCAGAACAGTGTCGCATATTTATAGCGCAATCCATGCAAATTAGGTCTGGAGCAACTTTAATGAGATGCAAATTGCGCTGCTGTGCCATTGAATGGCTGATTGGATGATTTGCATATGACAGTTGAATATCACGCTTTTGCGCTTTGCGCAATATGGTTGAAAGGGCTGAGCCAATGGCGCAGTTCTGTGACTGCGTAGTACACCGCACTGCGCATGCCCAGGTAGCTCACGCAGGCATCTGCTGTGCTGCTGACATGCTGTGCATGGCAGGCAATTCAGGGCACAGCCACCATTGTGCCAGTGGTGCTACAGCGACGGTCACTACATGGTGCTGTGGCACAACTGCGCAATAGTCCACTGTGGCAATGGCACACAGGTGACCAATCAGGCTGGATGCATAGACGTCCAATGGCGCTGTGCATGGCTGTGTGCCAGAGAATCATGACCCTGTGCCCAACCTTTGGCCCCTTTGCGCTGTATGTGTGGCATGTCTGCAGCTCTATCGCGCTGTCTGGTAACAGCGCAATAGGGACTGGCGGCGCTGTACCAACAGCGCAATAGGGAATAGCGGTGTTGTATTGCGCAACAATTTCACATGGGGTTGCCGTGCTGCGGAGCACCATATTGCCTACTATACATCCAGGGATGGCACGCAGAAGAGCCCCCCAGTGGAATTCCCTCGAGCTTGCAAACTTGGTGGCCATAGTAGAGCCTCACTATGGCCCACTATTTGGGGATGATCCCCTTAACAGGGCCAGGACACATGTGTGGTAGCAGGTGGCCACTGAGCTAGAGGAGGCCACTGGCCAGCGGAGGGTTGCAGAGCAGTGCAGGCACCGGTATGGGGACCTGCAGATGAGGGAGCTGGCACTACTGGCACATCTGTGGTCATGTGCCAGGAGGGGTGTGGTGCCTCGGCCAGGTGGGTGATCCGTCTATGCACCTGTATGGTCCATATGGGTAACACTGTCTATTGTGTCCAGCACATGAGGGAGGGTTGGTCTAGGGTTGGCTATGGCGGTGTTAACAGGATATGTGATGCATGGGTCTGGCTGAGTGGGCAGGCACACTCATTGGGGCAGGGGGAATCTGCTTTGGGATTGCACTGATGTGTTTCTCACCTTTTGTTTCCCACAGGCATGGCGGAGCGGAGGAGGGCCAGGGCTGAAGTGCAGGGAGTGGTGCCAGCGGTGGCCGAGCGAGGTGGTGGTGGTGAACCATGACAGCAGCAGCAGCCCAATGAGGGTGAGTGCCATGACATCATGATTGCTATAGCATGCTGTGTGACAGGGTGGGGGGCAGGGCATGGCCACCATCCATGGACACCACTGCCATGCACGCGACATGTGACAGTCAGCACTGTCCAGTGGCACTGCATGTTTGGGAGTGCATCAATGGTGGTCCATGTGTGCACTGAGCACATGGCTGTGGCACTACCTGCCCACCACGTAGCCACGTTACTGTACAGCCTTGGTTGTGCTGTGCTGGACATGGACAGTGTGTGTGTGTGCAGTGGTACACATGGCTGTTGCTGCCTGGTAGGGCATGTCTTGTGTACACAGTCACTGTGGGTGGGTGCAGTCCATCGCAGGAGCGGGGCACTTGGCTGTATGCCATGCATGATGGGTGGGCTTCAGGGATATGGACAGTCACACCCATTGACTCTGATCCCTTGTCCTAGGTGTCCAGATACTGCACCGGATTGAGAGGTCATTGCAGCAGCTCTTACGGGTGGCAATGGACTCGCTCGCCATCCTGCAGGACCTGCACCGCCATGGTATGCAACAGAGGAGGAAGCCCTGGGACCAGCACCAGGCAGCAGGGAGTAGGCTGGCAGACAGTAGCTGCCCATCACCTCCCCCCTTTACCTATCCCTCACACCCCTGCCTTCCCTCCCAGTTGTTCACCCCTGCCCTTACCCACCCCTACCTTGTACCCGTATCCTCACCCCTGTTTTGTAAATTTGTAAATGGTTCTTGTTGTTCTTCTTCTTCATATTGTTTTTATTTTTGTAATACAGTTATTTTGATATGAATACTGTAGTGGTCTCTTATTTTCAGCTGGCTATAGGTGCTCAGTTGCAGTGGTGTGCATGGCTTCTGGTGTGGTATAGTCACAGGTATATGTGTGTGTGTGTGTGTGTGTGTGTGTGTGTGTGTGTGTGTGTGTGTGTGTGGGGAGGTGTCTCTGGTGTGGGAGTGGCTTTCAGTCAGTATCTGTGGTGTGTGTTGTTCCCTGTGCATTGAATTGCTGTGTGCAGTGTTCCATGGTGCCTGCTCTGTGTCCATTGTGCCCCTGTCAAGCTGCCCTTGGCCTGTGCAGCTGACACCCTTGCATGTCTGTGGCCTGCCAGGTCTGCTGTCTTGTCAGTGGGTGCTGTCCCTGCAGGTCATCCACTGTGACCGTCACGATGCTGGGTTGCCACCTGTCACCAGTGGGGTGCATGTTTGCCTCGGGTGACATTGTGGACTCCACGGTTGCTGTCCCACTTCCATGCTGTGTCTTGTGTGTGTTGCAGGGGCAGTGCAGCACTGCCTGTGACTTGTGCTCCAGGTGTATGCTGGTGGCGTACAGGACCACAGTACATGCACAGAGTGGGTGTCACCCCTGTGCCATGGTGGACTGCAGGCTGTGTGTGCACAGTTTTCATGTGCCCACACTGGTGGCTGGGTTGCCACACTACTGCATCCCTGTGTTGGTGTCCCCGAGGGTATGGGTGTGTGTTTGCCCCTGCACTGTGTTGCATCCGGTGCGATGCATGCTTCCATGCACCACTGTGGGTGTCTGTGCTGGCTGCTGTGTCTCGTGGTGAGTCACGCTGTGACACCTGTCTACTGTGCACGGTGCTGTGTCAATGGCAGTGGTGTCAGGGGTGTGCCCTTTCCCATGTGGGGTACCACTTGTGGCGACACATGTTCGGTGTCTCAGCTGTGCCTCAGGGGTTGTGTGTGTTGGCACTGTGTCTGCCGTGTTGCATTGCCATGCTGCCACCCACTGCTGGGTGCTCATGGTGGTCTGACTTGTATGGTTCTGTGGTACACGGGGTTGCAGTGTGCCGGGGGAGGTTGCATGGGGATTCCTGCAGTGATGGTCACTGCTCATGGGGGGTGTCTTGGGGTCACAGTGCAGGGTGTGCTGTGCACAGGGGGGGCTGCTGTACACTGGGGTGGTCTGCCCCTTGTGTAGCAGTCTCAGGTTGCCGGTGGGTGTGCTGGGGCAACATGGCCCAGCTGTGCTTTGTTTGCTTGTCCCCATGGGCGGTGGATATCCTCCCCCACCAGTTATGCTGTGCCTGGGGTGTGGGGGTGCATTGTCAGTTCTGCAGTGTGTTCCTGTGCCCATCTGTGGCATGGGTGGTGGGCTCCTGCCTACCTCCCTGGTTGTGCAGTTCCATTGCACTGCTGCTGGTGGGCTCCCTGCTTGCACTATGGTGCTTCTGGACTGCTCAGCTGGGCTGCCCTTGTTGCACTATAGTGCATCGTATCTGCTCAGCTTCCCTTTCCTGGTTGCGCTATGGCGCAGGTTGTGCGATATTCAGATGTTGGCTGGTTGCTCAATTTGGCTTGCTCCATGTTTGAATATCGTGTCTATTGTGCATGTGCTCAATGGACTTGTGCTTGCTCCTGCTATTGCGCACATTTTGGGTGCAGTTTGAATATCCCACCCTGGTAACACTTCTGCCTGTTTCCAGACTAGTGGATAAGTACCAGTCTTTAATGAAAGGTTAAATATGTCAGTCAGTATTGGGGCTATTACTGGGGCAGCAATTTTAAGCAAAAAGGAAGGAATCCCATCTAGACCTTGGGCCTTATTTATATTTAATTTTAATAATTCCCTTTAAACTTGACATGGAATTATATTTTGAAAGCAAAATAATGGTCCATTTTCATCTCTCTTTTCTTGATTTCTCTCTTGCTGGATTATACCAGAAGGGGGACATGCATTAATCTGGGAAAACCCTACATCAACAAACATTTTATTCAACATAGCAGCTGCCCCATCTGAAAGTTTCAATGGGCCATTTTCGGCCATAAAATCATTTGGCAATTCAGAGATCTTATTTCCTTGTAACTTTTTAACCATATTCCAAAAATCCCTAGGTTTTTTAAACTGGTCAGTTGCCATTCCAGTTAAATAAAAATCTGATTTTGCTTTCCTTATTTGTGCAATATACAAGTTATGTGCTGCTGGATATTTTTCCCAAAGCACTCTCTCATTTTTTTTCTTTGCCAATCTCCGTTCAGCATCCCCTTTCTTATGAAAAACTCTTAACTTTGCAGTATACCAAAGGGAATTTTTTTGTTTGACTTTCCTACTTTGAACTGGTGCAAAAATATCACATACAGATATAAATTCACAACAAAAGTATAGTTCTTCGTTTGTGAGAGCAGTCAACCTGGGAGGTGTAAAGTATGGCCATTAACACCATTAACACTTATTTAACCTAATCTTTTCCACTGCCCCACCTTTTGTGACAGTAACAGAGTAAGTTGTCTTCCACTTTCATTTGCCTGTAAACATACATAGATACACAGATACATAGATAGTGTCGGCAGATAAGGGCCTATGGCCCACCCAGTCTGCCCATTTGAGCTTGTAAGTTCAGTTTATGTTTTCCTACAAGTCTGTTGCCCCTTACCCCCGGCCTCCAGAATTCCTTTATGTCTATCCCACGCATTCTTAAATCCCGTGATTGTTTCAGCCCCCACCACTTCCTCTGGCAGGGTGTTCCACTTGTCCACCACCTATTCTGTGAAGAAATTCTTCCTCACGTTTCCTCTGAATCGTCCTCCCTCCAACTTCATCCCATGCCCTTTAGTCCTGGAACATCTTTTTCGCTTAAAAATAATGTATTCCTGCACCCTGTTCCTCCCTGTGAGATACTTGTATGTCTCTATAATGTCCCCTCTCTCCCTCCCTCCTCTCTTCCAGGGAGTACATATTCAATTCCTTCAACCTGTCCTCATAGGACCTGTGATGCAATCCATGTACCATCTTTGTTACCCTCCTCTGAACCTTTTCTACCCTATGTCCTTATGTCTCCAGAATTGTACACTGTACTCCAGGTGGGGCCACACTAGTGTCTTATATAGCGGAATTATGATCTCCCTTTTCCTGCTGGTGATGCCCCTGCCTATGCATCCCAGCATCCTATTTGCTTTTCTTGCTACCTTGTCACACTGTTTCCCTACCTTAAGGTCGTCAGAGAGGATAACCCCAAGATCCCTTTCCTACTTGGTGCATGCTATATACCCCCAAACTGATATATTGTGCCAGGGTTTTTTTGCCCCATATGCATTATCTTGCACTTCTTTGCATTGAATTTCAACTGCCAAACCCCTGACCATTCTTCAATTTTCTGCAGGTCCCTTCTCATTCTGTCTACACTCTGGAGTGTCTCTACTGTTACAGAGCTTTGTGTCATCAGCGAACAGTGAAATTCTGCCTTCTAGGTCTGTGCAATGCCACTGGGGAAGATGCTGAATAGGACCGGTCCCAGCACTGACCCTGTGGTGCCCCCAGTGGTCACTCTTCCCTCTGTGGGTGACAGTCATTTACTACCACCCTCTGTGTCCTGCCACCCAGCCAGTTACCTACCCACCACACTACTGTCCTGCCCACACCCATATTCCCCAGTTTGTGTAACAGTCTTCTATGTGGCACAGTGTCAAAGGCCTTGCTGAAGTCCAGATAGGCCATGTCCACTGCCCTCCCCGATCCACCTCCCTAGTCACCCAGTCAAAAAATTCAATTAGGTTGGTCTGACATGACCTCCAGCTGGTGAAACCATGCTGCCTTGGGTCCTGTCATCCATTGACAAGCAGATGTTCCACCAATCTCTCTTTCAGTAGTGCTTCCATGATCTTCCCCACTACCGAGGTGAGGCTGACTGGTCTGTAGTGCCCCGCTTCCTCTCTATTCCCACTTTTGTATAAGGGGACTACATCTGCTGTCCTCCAGTCTTTGGGTACCTTCCCTGTTTCCAGTGATTGGCTAAACAGTGTAGCCAGAGGTTCAGCCACCACCTCTCTTAGTTCTTTAAGAACCTTGGGGTGCACCCCATCTGGCTCCATTGCTTTTATCAACTCTTATTACTTCCAGTTCCTTCAGGACCCTTTCTCGTGTAAAGGGACTTGTGTCCATTTCTGCACCATTCTCACTGCTTGTTCTCCCTTCAGACCCATTTCCCTCCTCTTCCTCAGTAAAGACTGAGCAGAAATACCTGTTCAATATGTCAGCTTTACTGTTGTCATCCTCCAAGCAGCCCCCATCCTCCCCCTTCAGTCTTACTATCCCTTCCTTTGCCTTTCTTTTTTTACTTATGTACCTGTAAAAGGTTTTATCTCCTCTACCCACTGATTTTGCAATGTGTTCTTCTGTCTGAGCTTTGGCTTCCCTTACTGACCTCCCTGCCTCCTTTTGCTTCTCCTGGTACTTTTGCCTGTGTCTTTTTGTATCGCCTGAATGCAATCTTTTTGGCTTTCACTTTCTTTGCTACCTCTTTGGAAAACCATAATGGTCTCCTCTTCCTTCTCCTCTTGCTAACCTGCTTAATGCATAATTCCGTTGCTCATGTAATCCCAGTTTTAAATACTGCCCACTGTTTCTCAACTCCTGATTCCTGTCCTATTCCCCTTAATGCCTCTTTCAAGTATCTCCCCATTTTCCCAAAGTCTGCCCCCCTAAAATCCAGGACACATGTTTTTGTGTGGTTTGGTTCTGCTCTTTCTGGGATTTCAAACCAGAATGACTGGTAATCACTGTTCCCCAGGTGCTTCCTCACTGTTACCCCATCACACTGTCCCTGTTTGTGAGCACAAGGTCCAGTATTGCCTTCTGCCAAGTTGGTTCCATGACCTGTTGCTTGAGGAAGACACCCTGAAGGGAGTCCAGGATAAATCTGCTCCTAGTTAATGCTGCTACTGGGATGTTCCAGTCTACATCTGGAATATTGAGGTCTCCAACCAGTACTACCTCACCCTTGTCTGCCATCCTTTGGATGGCTAGCATCGGGTCCCTATCTGTTTCTTCCTCCTGAGATGGTGTTCTATAGACCACACCTGTGTGGATGGCTGGCCCCATTTTCCTTTCCAGCTTAACTCACAGTATCTCTCCCCCATTTTGTTCCTCCTGGATCTCTGTGGCCCTTATGTCATTTTTCACATACAGTGCCACTCCTCCTCCCGTGCCACCTGCCCTGTCTCTTCTGAATATGTTGAAGCCAGGTATGGCCATCTCACAGTCATTTTCATCATTACACCAGGTTTCAGTGATGGCCACAATGTCCAGGTCTAACTGCACCATGACAGTCTCCAGATCTTCTATCTTGTTGCTAAGGCTCCCAGCATTTGCACACATGGCACATGTTCATCTCTAACAGAATTTAGGCATGTTTAAATGTTTTAATTTTTTTTCCTCAAGAAAAAAGTATGGTCAGTTCTTTGGCCTTGATATAGTACTGTGGATATGAAAAGGAAAGGGAGCCAGAACAATATATTAAGTACAGATTATAGGAAACAATTTCTTTATTATGTGTTATTATATACCATGGCCCGGATATTCAGACTGCGCCACAAAGTAGTGCAATAGCAGGAGAAGGTGCAAGTGCAGTGCACCCATGTGCAACACGCATGATATTCAAACACAGCACAGACCAAGGTGTGCTTGCGCAACACAACTGAATATCATGCCAAGTGTACCATGGCACAACCAGGGATATGCAGTGGCGCAGGACTGATGCACAGTAGCACAACCAGGGATGCGCAGTGGAGCAGGGTAGTAGCACAGTAGCACAACCAGGGATGTGCAGGGACAGGGACAGGATGCAGGGGTGCACCAGCCATGGAAGCCATGGGTGGAGGAGCACGCAGCAGACCAGATAGCACCACCCGAGCCCAATGAACTGCACAACCTGGGGTGAGCTGGATGAACCACCAGCCCATGAACACCAGCACTGAATCCAAAGCTGGGGCACAGTGATCCAGCACAATCCCTAGCAAGCAGTGACCACAACACAAGGAGGTCTGGTCACCCAGTGCCACCCCATCTGACCAATGCAGAGCACACCCTGCACAGCGATCCTCAGACACCCTGCCCAGGAGCAGTGTCGAACAGTGCATGGCACTGAATGCATGCCACCAACCCCACTGTAACAATGTAACCCTGTGCACCATGGAGCCATGCATGGCAGCCCACTGTGAGCACCCCACAGTGGGTGGCACCAGCCACCGATGCAACAACTGCATATGCACTGCTGCCCTGCATGGCCCCCCCGTGGTACAGCAGAGAGGTTGTCCCTGCATTGGTACCCGAGGGACCCCCCATGCAACAAGGCCTGCCCTGGACCCCACCACCAGCAGGACAGCACCCCACACACCAAGCACACACCCTGTCCCACCACTGGCCCCAACAGCCAACACAGCCACCCACAGTGGTGCATGGAGGCATGCACCACACAGGATGTGACACAGGGCATGGACAAACACCCACCCAGATCCAAGGGCACCCCAACACAGGGACACAATAGCGGGGCAACAAATGGCACTGGTGTGTGACCACTGATGCTGTGTACCCACGGCCTGCACCCCACCATGGTACAGGTGTACCAGCCATCCTCTCATGCACCATGAAGCCATCCACCACCAGCATGCAGCTGGAGCACAAGTGACAGACATCAGAACACTGACCCTGCAACAGACACCAGTGACAGCATGGAGGGGGGACAACAACAGCATAGGCCACAGTGCCACCTAAGGCAAACATGCACCATACCAGTGACAGGAGGCAAGCCGCCATTGTGCCGTGGTCAGAGGGTGGCCAGCATGGACAGCCACCAATGGCATGCTAGCAGACAGTGCATACCACAGACATTCAAGGGTGCCAGCTGCACGGGCCATGGACATACTGACAGGGGCACCAGAAACACAGCGCATGCACCGGGACCACTGCACACAGGCATCCAGCACGAGAACAACACAAATACACAGACAGGGACCCACCCACCTATAAGGCGGGTCCTCGTTGGACACACACATGCCCAGGCCTGCACCATCCCCTACGATGCCATGCACACCACTGCAGCCAAGCACTATGCCCTCAGCAAATCAGAGACCACCACAGTTGTCATAACAAATAAGTCTGTATTATAGTAGTGAACAATATACAAAACAGAAAAACAAACTATTTACAATGTTGGGGGGGAAGGCCACATACCAGTTGTGAGTGGACATAGGGAAAGGGTGTGTAACTGGGAGAATGGATGAAGGGGTGTGAGGGTTAGTCCATGGAGGGAATGTACATCAGGGGCATAGTGGGCCTAGTGTCAACCCCTCTCCCCACTATGATCTCGGTGTCTCCTCCTGTGATGCCATCCTCCACCCTGTTCCATCTCTTGAGCAGCTCACAGGGTGGCTCCCTCACAGCTGCAGCAGCTCCTGACACTCCACTCCAGTGCAGTCCAGCGTTGTCCACCTAGGACAAGGCAATAGTGTGCTTACGCGGACTGGCCAGACCCCTGCAGCCCACCCAATGTGCACGGCATACAGCCATGGACCACGCACTCTGTGATGGCATGTGACCACCACAGTGTCCTTGACCACATGACCTGCCTACCCAGGCACCCACAGCCGTGGAATGCTGCACACCCATTGTCCATGTCCCGTGACTGCACCACTGCGGAGTCGCATAATGACATGGCTAGTGCGGGTGCGGGCAGTGGCATAGCCATGTACCCAGTGCATGCACGGATCATCTGCGACACCTACCCACATGCAGTGCCACAGAACAATGCTGAGGCACCGTGGTGGTGCATGGCAGTGGAGCCAAGTTCTCAGGCTATCTCGCCACCACCTCTGCAACCCAGCAAACACAGTGGTGAGGGGAAACATGTCATCATGATGGCATCCAGGCCAGCAGGGCACTGCTGGCCCATGGCCCTCCACTGTGTCCTGGCTGCAACAGAAGTGAACCCACTTGGTCCTCACCGCCTGTTCCGGGCCTGCCTGCCCTAGGTGCTCCTCTGGGCCTGGAGTGCAACATGGAGAGGGAAACATCAGCGTCAGTGGGAAGCCCTCCTGGGTGTGCCTGCATAGCCCAGCTATGATGCACCCAACCAGCACCACCACTGAGGCCCCACTCTCGAGGGTGGACCTATGCACACTGTGATATCGACAGGTGGATACTACTAGTGTTTGATAGAGCACCTACCTGGCCGCAGGCATCACCACTGGGCGGTGCCTGCAGATGCCTGTCGGTCAGGTCCTGCCACTGTAGGTCATCATACTAGTGCAACCCTGTCTACTGTGGTGGATCCCAGTCACCTCCTCCAGGCCATCAGATCCCTCCTGCCAGCAGCATGCTGACTGTCCAGGGATCCTGCCAAATAGGGCAGTATATGTAAACCAGGGCCACCTGTTGGCTAGCTCAATTGTGCTCCACCCGCACTTCCTATAAGGCATCCTGCAGTTGGTATCAATCAAATGGCACCTGTAGCACACATGCCCCTGCGGAGGCAGTGGTCCACGCCACAATCCCATTGAGCTGTCACCGAACGCTGATGGGAGCACCATGTGGATGGGGCTAAAGGTGTCGACTGGAGGTCAAGGGTCTGTCCATGCATGGAGTGCCTACAGTGCTATTGGGACACCCTGTGTGTAGCACGGTAGGATGCCTTGTGTGTGACATCCTGCAGTGGCCTACCACACTGTGGCTCCATGAAGCCTATGGCGCGCCAAGGCATGAGCTCCTACATGGCTGAACAGCTTGACCAGCACCACAGTAGTCATAGTGATGGCTGTGCTCTGCACTGCCCTCTGTGCACAGCACACCAGCAACGCCGCATGCTCGCATCAGTACTCTGAGGCATGCACCGTGTGGTGCCGATTGTGCACATCACAGTGCTGCACCATAGCCTGAGCATGCTCACCAACATTGCCCAAGGCGCAACAGCACAATATTCAGCAAGCATATGCAAATCAGCTCATTAGCCATTCCACAACACAATCACTGCATTAGCACCCACTCACAGTTGTGCCTCACCTCATTTGCATGCATTGCATTATATAAATGCGACATGGGGCTGCAGAGGACATAGTTAGGTATTGCAGTCTATTGTGGTGGGTTGTATGCTGTTGGGATGTGGAGACTATGGATTGTGAGTGCTGAATGGGACTGCACAGTCCAAGGTAACACCTGTCATTCCCACAGGCTTGATCATGACTGAACGTGAGGAAGAGGAGGAACAGGAAGGAGGAGGCCCAACTTCACCCGGGCTGAATCAGATGCCCCATTTGAGGCATATCTTGACAGGGAACTGCTGTTCAGTGGACAGTGGGAAATGTCACAGGCCCATGCTGCAGCATGGGGTGATGTGGTGCATGCCATGAACCAGCATGGCCACCACTGGCAGTCCATGCAGGAGTGTAAGAAGAAGGTTTTGGCACGGACAGGAGTTGATCAAAGACAAGGTGGCTGCCATCAGGCTGCACATGCTGCCACCGTGGGGCGGGCTGATGTACTCATGCCTGACACCATGAAGGAGTAGGTAGAAGCATGCAGCATTGTGTCATCGAGGGCATTCCTGGTGGTGGCTGCCAGATGGGTGGTAGCCCATCACTGGGCCGGTAGGTCCCTTGCTGTCACCGTGTAGTGGCTGCGGAATGCCACAGGGCAGGGCAGAGCCACTCAATGCCATGTGTTCTCTTTCCAACCCTGAGCATCTACATGGGTCAGTGGTGGTGGTGTCCACCCGAGGATGCCCTGGACATGGAGGATCACCCATCTACCTACATGTGTCCGAGGGACTGGACGAGGCATACCCATGTCTGTCTGGACTGATGAGGTGGCAGGTGCAGACGAGGCCCTGCCTGTGTCCCAGCATGACAGCTACCACGTATTCCAGCGCAGTTGGGACAGATTTGTGCCAGATCTGGCACCGATGATGATGGGACCACTGGTTCTGGACAGTGATACGGTGAGACACAGGATGGTCCAACAGCAGGCAATGGCATGGCCAGCATGGGTGGTGCTGCTGCAGGTCTGGCTTAACTCACAGTCCCAGCTCTGGTCTGTATGCCCTGGTGGGCAGCACTGGTGTGTATCCAGGGTGGTGGGACTGTTGCAGCCACTGTGGCAGCACCGTGAGCCCTGGCGATCAACAGCCAGGCTCCAGTCAGCCAATGGTGATGGGGGGACAGTGTCAGGGGCAGTGGCAGCAACGTGTGTGGATGTGAATCGGGCATGGCTCTTGTGGGCACCCATTAGTTCCAGGGGTGCTGACCAGCAGGGACAGGAACACCATGAGGGACAGCATGTCGGACCAGTGGATGGTCCTTTGATGTTAGCACAGCTCTACTCCAGGCTTGTGTAGATCTGTGCCAGATGCGGCTCGTGATGGCAGTGAATGCACTCAGTGCAGTTCTGCACCGGCAGAGGAGCGTACAGCAGGAACCATGGTCTGCTCCTGGCAGAGATGGCCCAGCAGTGGGTGGATGTGACCACTGCCACACAGGCAGATCTACCGCACACAGCTGTCATGGCCACATTGGGCACCCAGTTCAGTGCCTTCAGCCACCACATACCACACAGTCTACCCCCCATCTGTGTATCATGCATGCCTGCTATGTTGACACTGCTTCAGCTGTGGGCATACTGAGCACACCTGGCACAGGCATGTTTGGAGTGGGCTGCAGACCCCTGCAGTCAAACACAGTCGTGTTCACTCGTCACCCCTGGGGACTGTTGGTGCCACTCTTTGAGGCCATCACGTCTGGCATGGCTTTGCAGGTCTTATGGGCTGCCCACGCATCCGTGGTGGCTGTGGTACTGTGTCACATGACTGACCTGTTCCCCACCATGGCTACTGTCTGCTGCTGCCCTATGTACAGTGTGGTGTGCATTGTGCGATGCATGGGTGGAGTCCCCTGTGCACACCCCTCCCAGCTGCTGGACACTGTGGCGTGTGCATGATGATGCCTGTGTTGTGCTGTCCACCATTAGTGCAATGGTGCCTATGTCTGAGGCACGCACAGTGATGGGCCACTGGGCATGGCTGTCATGTGGCCAACATGTGTAGGGTGGGGTGGGGCTGGCGCATGCCTGCCTACACCTTGTGCATGGGCCCATGGTGGGGTGTGTGTGGCGCAGTGCACGCGGTCAGCGTTCAGCCCTGCCCATCCTGACACCGTGCGGTGCCACAATCAGACCCATTCTCTACCCACCATCCACACTTGATGTCCTGGCCTCATCTGTCTGTGGGCTGTGCCCTTGCCCCTGGTGGTTGCGCAGATGACCCCGTGACCTACCCTGTGTCCAAAGTGCTCTTCTATAATGGTGTCCTGCAGCTGTGACATCCAGATCAGGCGGGGTCTTTCGCCCAGGGGTGGCTGCTCATCACTAGCTGGACTGCATCCTCATCACTTCCCCACCGCTGTCCCCCCTCTTCGCCCCTCTACAGGTATCCCACAGTCAGTGGCCATGTTGCAGGATACAGCAGGCCAGGAATAGACTGCAGGCCTTCAAGGGGCTGTACTGTAGGGCATTGCCAGATGTGTCCATGCACTGGAACTGTGCCTTCAGCATCCTGAACACCTGTTCGATGACATTCCATGTTGTGGCGTGTGCCTCATTGTACCGTAGCTTCGATGGGGTCATGAGGTGCTGGTATGGTGTGAGCAGGCGGGGACGTAGCAGGTAACCACTGTCACCTGTGTGTAGATGATGGACATTAGAATGGTGGTCTGCATCACTATGCCATGGGCCAACAAGGCCGGTACCCATGGCACCTCAGACTATGCACCCCCCCACGTCCGCTCATGTCATCCTGTGTGATATGCATACTCACCCACTAGATGGCCAGTGGGGATGTCCTCAGTCTCAAACCTGGGGCACAGTGCAGACTGGTGCCAGATGAAGGCATCGTGTGCTCCCCCAGGGTATTTGGCACAGACATTGGTAATGTGCCCCCAGCATCGTATGCCACCTGGCAGTTTATGCTTGCGTACCCCCTTGTGATTGATATATGCCACACCTTCTGGGCCGGATGGTGTGCGGATGGCCACATGGGTGAAGTCAATGGCCCCGAGCATGCCAGGCAACCATGCTACCCTGTGGAACTCCTCTATGTCTGTTGTGCACTCTGCCTGTGTGCTGGGGAAATGGATGTACTCAGCAGCATGTGACAGCAGTGTGCTGAGGAATTGTGTGAGTAGGCGAGATGCTGCCAACTGGGTTATGCCTGTCATGTCCCCTGTTGATCTCTGGAAGGTGCCATGGTGAGCAGGCACATGACGGCTGTCATCTTCATCTCCACTGGCAGAGCATGGCTCCATCATGTGGGTGCCTGCATCTCATCACTGCACAGCTCACAGAGCTGCCTCAGGATCACCCAGTTCAGGGCGGTACCAGCCCACAATCTCTGTGTCAGAGTAGTGTTCGAAGCTGGTGCGAGCTCGGTACTGCCTGTTCTGGGTGTACTACCGATGGGCCCTTCCACGGCCGAGCCCCCCCTGCCATCTGCCTTCTCACACCCCTCACTACCACCTCCATCTGGAAGGTGGCACTGGCCATGTCCCTGGCTGGTGCTCCCCCCCCAGCGGCCGTTGTCCTGTTCCCCCCGCTGTCTGTTCCTGATGCTCCCCCTGCACCGGGTACACCTCTGACCTTTGGCTGTGGCTGTTCTGCCTCCTGCTCCAGCCCTCAGTCCACTGTGGCACTCCACAGCCTTTGCTGCACAGTGGCACAGGCTCATCCACTCCTATCCTGTCTATGGCTCGGTCCTGGTGGGCCCTGTCCTGCTCCTGCCCAGTTCTGCACATTGCTTCCTTCTGTACCACCCTGGCTGTCTGTCACCATGCTTCCACCTGTGACTTCCCTTTTCCGTTCTTGCACCCCTCTCTTGCTCCCTTTTATTTTGTATCATTTCCACTGTCGCGCAACATCCACTTGCTCCCCTATAACACACAGTGCATGCTGTTGAATATCACACTGTGCATGTTATCCATGGTTCTGCCCCCCTAGGTTGCACATGCATTCATTACTATTGCACTCTGGTGCATTGCTTATTGCACTGCGCAGCCACCTCCCCCCTGAATATCGCACAATGGTGCATTTCCATACTTAAGAACTTAAGAAAGTAACTTTAACAGGTACAGTATGGTGTCTTAAGATTTTTGTTGAACTGCTGCTTTAAGTGTTGTCTTTTATTGATATAAAAATTGTCTTTTTAGGAGGAGAAATGCATGATGAGTCATGAAAAGGGGTTGGGCTAAGGATGGAGCTTAAAATCCGTTTTTTGCCTCTTCCAAAGGTGGCAACCCTATTCAGGATGGGGGGGGGGGAGTTGCTGACAGTCACAAAGGAGGAAATGGACCTGGGAGCTATTCTTTCAGATGACCTGAAAATGTCAAAGCAGAGTACTAAGGCAGCTGGAAGAGTCAGTGGCATGCTGGGGTGCATAGGCAGAGTATCACCCGCAGAAGGAGGGAGGTAGTGATGCCATTGTATAAAACTATGGTCAGGCCTCACACAGAGTACTGTGTACAGTTCTGGAGGCCACACCATCGTAAGGACATTAACAAGCTGGAGATGGTCCAGAGAAGGGTCACTAAAATGGTACAGGGCTTGCAACACAAAACTTAAGAGGAGAAATTAAGGGACCTCAATATGTACTTGCTGGAAGAGGGGAGGGAAAGAAGGGACATGATAGAAACATTCAAGTACCTCAAGGGTATAAACAAGGTGCAGGGGGAGACATTTTCCAATACAGGAGGAACATAAGAACAAAGGGGCATGACATGAAATTGGAAGGTGGGAGGTTCGGAGGGAATGTGAGGAAGTTCTTCACAGAGAAGGTGGTGGACATATAGAATGGTCTTAGGGTTACCACCTGTCTCTATTTTTGCAGGACAGTCCTGATTTGGGCAGCTGTGTCCTGCAGAAAAACATGAAAAATATTAAATGTCCTGACATTATAGTAGAAAAAATATTTTCTGATTTCCTCTAAATGTTGCAAAAAAAATATAATACCTTAACTAAAATACCTTAAAATAATAAAAAACACAAAAACAACTAAAAAACTACAATACTTAGTCTTAATTCTGATCATTTAGAGAAAACATGTCTGTTGCATTGGTCGAGATGACATATAGTCCTGCGAAAAATCCAGTTTCAGTAAGAAATGTCCCACTTTGAGTTTCTGAAAAGGTGGTAACCCTAAATGGTCTGCATCAGGAGGTGGTGGACGTGAGCACTGTTGATGGATTCAAGCATGCTTGGGACAGGCATAGGCAAACCATAGATGTACAGCAGTGAGTGGGTCAGAAGCAGTAATCCATTACAAGGGCTTACAGGCAGACTAGATGGGCCAAGCAATCCTGATCTGCAGACAATGTTTATGTTTCTATGATATTGTAGGGCCTGAAAGAGAAGTTTATGGGGTGCTATATCAAAAGCTTTCTCCTGATCTAATGACAGTACAAATCTATGTAATAAATGCAAATCACTCCTAGAAAAGACCACTCTTAAGACAAAAAAGATGATCTTTCATATGTCTACCAGATATGGCACATGTCTGGGTTTGAAAAATTACTTTACTAGTGATCATACTTAGCCTCTGACACAAAATTAATGACAGTATTTTAATATCTGTATTAAGCAAGTAGATAGGTCTCCAACTTTTATTTGGTAATTTATCCCTTAGTGTTGGCCAGGCGCAGCGCCCAGCCAACATCTTGTGGTAGTAGCAGATTTGGAGGTGATCACTGTTGGGTGAATGCAGGGCACGCATCAGTAGGTGCATCCCTCATTCCACAATAAGCCTGCATGCCAGCACCACACCACAAATACATAATGTGGCGAGCATATCCAAGGAAAGGTCCGCTGCAATGTGAGCGAAGCTCTTCATACGCAGCGGCACCTCCCAACGTGCTTTCCCTGGTGGAAAAGTACATTAAACATGGTGGCACACTGTCTGCCATAATGCCAACTTCAGGGGTGCCCAATCCCCCTGTCGACATGCCCTGACCCACAGTATGTGCTGACAGGGGAGCCTACTCCATGTCGGAAGAATGCATCCCTTCATTTGTTATGTGCCGAGGGGATGCCCAATCCCCTCGGCTCTTGCCCCCCACTTTCATTAGTGGACGGGGGGTGCCTCAATCCTCATAGTCAGCTACAGCATCCTCCCCCAAAACACTTTTAGGTGGCATCTCTGGGAGCCTACCCCTGCATGCCAAATCCCCTGAAAAAGGAAAACTGTCCAGCAATGTTTTTTTTTTTAACCCTGTAAAAGAAGAAAATGGTCCCTTGTGGTCTCCCTGCCCCCTCCCACAACCCGCGCCCACCATCTGCACACCCTGCTGTCCCACACCCCCCGTCACCCCATATTAACCTCCGGAGTCTGGCTCAATGATCTTCGGTGGACTGGGAACATGTCTGCACTCTTCAAAGATGACCGCGAACTGAAGAAATGCCAGTAAGCTGTATAATGGCATAAACAGGGTTTTTTTCAACTTTGGTGCATATCTTGGGCATTGTTTGGAATTTGTACACCAAATTTTCAACATGTAGTTATTGGACCCTCCTCATGAATTCAGTCATGGTCATGGCGTTATTCGGTCCCAAAAGGTGATTTCACAGTCACTGTGCAGAATCACCTTTCGGGACCAAGTAACAAAATGACAGTGCCACTGTTTATGAGGGGGACTCTCAAAAAGTCTATGTTGCAAATTTGGTGAAAAAAAATCCAAAAATGGCTGTTATATGAGCGTGCATTGCGCTGTTTCCATGCATGTTCGTAACTTTGTGAATTTGTAATGTTTTCCTAGATTTTCAAAATTGCCATTTTCCACACCTCCTTATGAACAGTACAGCTGTCATTTTACATATCCTGGCAAAATGTGTTTTCACGCATCAGGAGTAAGAATAAAGATGCGATCAGCAATGCAATCAGTTTTGACAGTTTGAAAAAAGGCGGTGACACTGTTCATGAGCGAGGTCCTAAAATGACTAGGTTGAACATTTGGTGCCAAAAGTCCATAAATGACTGTGTTATAAGTGTGCATTGTGCAGTTTCACGCACCCTTGTAACTTCGCAAATTTGCTATATTTTCATACCAGATTTTCAACACTGCCATTTTTTCACACCTCCTTATCAACAGTACAGCTGTCGGCTGGGCCAGTGGCACTGAGGGTTGAGGCACTGGATGCCACACCTCACGCCATGCCAGTGACTCGAGTTCGGGAGTGAGCTCGGGTGCTGGGGGTCAGCAGGGAAGGGATTGGATTGTGTGCTCACTGCGCTGCTCTCCTATCCTGGGGGAAGGGCACTTGGACATCCAGAGCTCCGGTGACCCCTAGTGGAGACCAGGGGGATGCCGCAGTAGCTTGGAGCAGCACGTTACAGTGTGCCCAACACTGGCAGGGTTGCCGTGAGCTAAGCATCAGGGAGTGCTCACACAAGGGAGGGCAGGGAAACAGGACAGAAAATGGAAAAACCCAGCTCGCGGGGATAGGCGATGGCACATCTCCATCATGCCCAGTGCCGGATCTGACTAGGCCAGGCCTCATCACTCCTCCACCTGGGCCCCGCCCATCTGCCAGGGTCTGTATTCCTAAGGAGCCCAAGTAAGTGGTCGGGCTACCCTCCCCGGGTGGATGAGACCGGGGGAACTAGCAGCGGGGGGGGAGAGAGAAGGGCACTGGACCACAGCGGATCCCAGGTGGACAGGCAGAAAGGAGAGGATGCCTAGAGAGTTCCCTCCAGCTGTGTCAGGAGAGAAAAAGAGCTAACAAAACAAAACAGTACAGCTGTAATTTTCACAGCCTGCCCAATGTGTTTCCACACCTGTGGCGCATACAATGGTGTAGTCGCTGTGGAAATCAACTTTGGGACAGATTAACAAAATCACAGTGCCACTATTCATGAGGGGAGGTCCCAAAATGCCTATGTTGAAAATGTGGAAAAACTATGGTCATCTGTTGTGCAGTTTCTATGCATGCTCATGACTTCACCAATTTTTCATATTTTCACTCAGATTTTCAGCGTTGCCATTTTTACACCTCCTCATGAACAATACAGTTGTCATTTTTTCACATCCTGCCCAAAATGTGTTTGTCCCTTGTCGTAAATACAAATGGCATGACTGTAAAACCACCTTTCAGGTAACAAACTGATTGTGCCACTTGTGAGATGGGGTCACAAAAAGCCTATGTTGAAAATTTGGGTGAAAATACCAACAAACGCCTACAACGTTAGGGTTTCCAGTGTAATACTTACCCTGTAGAGACTGCCAGGCATCATGGGTGTGACTTGGGATCATTGGCTGTAATGCTCACCCCATTCCACCCCCACCCTGCAGCCAGTGACAGGCATTGAGGTGTGCCTTGGAGTGTTCGGCCCTAACATTCACCCCATTCTCCTGTACTGCACCTGTCTCAGTGTATTTCCTTATGGAATGGGGTAAGTATAAGGCCCAAAGACCCCAAAGCACACCACAATATTTGTCAGTGTCTACAGGGCAGGGTGAGGCTCATTCTCCTATACTGCACCCATCTCAACGTATGTCCTTATGGAATGGGGTACGTATAAGGCCCAAAGATCCCAAAGCACACCACATCACTTGTCAGTGCCTACAGGGTAGGGTGAGGTAAATTGGCATGAGCGTTATAGCTGATGCCCCAAAGGCACACTCCAGTGCCTGTCAATCTCTGTAGAGTGGGGGTGGGGTTGGCATCAGTTCCATACTTCACTGCCATTCCTATTATGCATCTCTAATGTTGGGCACTACCAATGCCAATGCCAGCAAGACAACATTCGGCATTGACAAATGCGTGTTATAAAGTAGGATTAGGAATGCTTTTGACATATTTTCCATAAGGCATAAATATTCCAGAATGTCATTAAAAGTTAGATCACTGACATGCACATTGGTGGGGTAAACCGCAGCAACTCCCACACAATTGCAAACACCCTAAACTCACTGTTCACAAACCTACCAGCTCTCCCCAACCAGCCATCTGATTCCATGGATCAGGACCATCTGCTGAGAGGGATAAACCCCCAGCCGCCCTTTTATCTCAGGATCGCCTCTGTCAATGAGACCCAGAAGCTCCTTGCTGGTCTCACCCCTCACACTGGTGCTGGGCATGACTGCCTTGAGCCCAAACTACTCAGGTTAGGGGCATCTTTTTGAGCCCAACCCATCGCCCACGTGTTCAATGCATCACTAATCACAGGCATTGTCCCTGATGTCTGGAAGATGGCCGAGGTCATCCCTGTTCCCAAACAAGGTGACCCCAAAGACCCTAGGAACTACCGCCCGATAGCCATCCTGTCAGCGGTCAGAAAACTTCTTGAGAAGGTAGTCTCCTTGCAGCTCACGCACTACCTACAGACCCACAATCTGCTCTCTCCAGCTCAGCACAGTTTCAGAAAAGTGCATGGCACCTTTACTGCCCTTGCTGTGGTCACCTCTGTGATCAGGGCTGCTGCTGACCAAGACAACCTGACTGGAACCAGGCTGACAACACACTACTGTGCTCCTCTCTGCAGTCTCTTGGCCTGTCCCCCCTGCCCCTGCATGGGTCAGGAGCTAACTCTCAGGCAGGCAGTAATATACCAGGTTCAATGAGGCCCTGTCTGATCCCACCCAGGTAAACTGCGGGGTCCCATAGGACTCTGTCCTGGGGTCTCTCCTGTTCTCCCTCTTCGTGAATGGGCTACCCTCAGCACTGACACATGGGTGCCCTACACTGTACGCAGATGACCTAGTCATCATGACCAGCTCCCGGGACCCCCCACCATCAATGCCAAGCTAAACACCGGCTTCGAGCAAATCCAAACCTGGCTAAGGGACCACAACCTCATGATTAACCTGCAGAAGATGCATGCAATGCTTTTTGGCTTGGCAGCAAAGACAAAAGCTGCCTCGGGCTCGCTAATGATCTCATGTGCTGATGGGTCCTCACTACAATCTGCAGATGTAGTCAAGTACCTGGGGGTGACACTTGACCCACAATTGGACCTAAAACTGCACTTACGCAATACATGTAAGGTCACAAACTGTAAGTTGGGCCTTGCATACAGAGCAAAAAACTGCCTCATCTTGGCTGCCCTGGTGGCTCTAGCCAGGGGAGTACTTCTACCCATGCTCTGCTGTGGTCTTGTCACCTTTGCCCACATTGCAAAAACTAGCCTTGCAAAATGGGACTCTGCATACAACAACATATGTCACTTTGCGCTGTCAGCACCCCGCCTCACCCACAGATGAGAACTCTGCTCCCAACTTGAATGGCTCCCACTGGAAGGGCACCGCTCCTATGTCATGGGTAACTTCATTGACAATGTAGTCAGATCTGCCAGCCTCCTCAGACCTCACTGAATCCCTCATTCCAGCCACCCCTCCTGCCATCTGAGATCCAGCGACCCTCTTGCCCTCCTAGTTCCCAATACCCGCACCCATGGGATGACCGGACCTTTGCTGCTTACGCACCAAAGTTGTGGAACTCCCTTCCATCTCAGACCTGCTCCTCCTTCTCCCACCATGGATTCAAAACCTCCCTCTGGAGCTTCATCAAGTCAGCATCCACCTGCCTCTGTTCAAGAAAAACCTCCTTGACCTAGGCTGTTCCAAACAACTGACTGAGTCGCCACCTAGGCTCTCCTGCCCAAAGATGGTAGAGCCTCTGCACCTTAGCCATTCCTTTGAGCTCACAGGCTCCTAGTAGGAGCAGTCCACAAACCGTCCAATCAGTGGTTGTGTAAAGTTTCTGTTCTTTTTACTGTTGTCTTGCTCTGGGCCCCCTATACCCAAATCTCTGTTCCACCCTCAAGCTAAACAGCCTTGGTGGTTGGTGTGCTGATCAAAGACTAAAAACGATAATACCATACTGTAATATTACCTGCTGTCGGCTTTATAATCACATACTGTCTCTTGTTTGACCTTGTTGCCTGACTCACTTAAATGTAACACTACTCATGATTGTCTGTTGTTTATGAATGTAATTGTACCTTGTAACCTCCCTGGTCGCACCTGAAAATAGGCACCTGTTGTCTAGTGTGCTCACCCGGTTAACAAAAGCAAATAAATAAATTGGTGCTAAAATATCCAAAAATGTTCTATAAAAGTTAGTGCTAAGGCCATCTAGCCTGTGGGCTTAAAAACTGCATCTCAGTTTAACCCCTTGAGTTCTAAATAGCTTTTTGCAATCATTTCAACAGTACAGTTATATACAGTTTAAACAAAGGAGCCTAGTATCACATACAGTTTTACAGAGAGATTCACATATATTTTTTATAACTGCAGATATGCAAGGGGGAAGAAAAGACAGAAATAGCAAAGAAAGGCAGAGAGATAGCAAGAGGCAGAGAACTGCAAAACCATCTGAGTGATCAGTTCCTAGGTCTCACAAGAAAATCTGGTTGAGCAACCAGACAGAGAAGAGGCAGAAAAGGAGAGGATAGAACAGACCCTTGCATGTGACTCTTTTTGTGTGACAAATGGGACAGGGCCTTACTCAACCCTATCACAGTACTCTGTGTGCCAAAGGACTGTTCTACATTTAAAGATTTGCCTCCGTCATAAAGGTAATTTTTAATTTCCTGTTTAATGGTATGTATGTGTTCCATATAGTCAGAATGTTCTGCATGCTGAAGGGAAATGAGTTTATAGAGATGACTTCTCAGAGTTAAAAAATTAAAATAAGCATCCCTTTCAGCATAGTTCCCCTGTTTTTGATATACCCGTTTAATTGCAGTCCTAGTATCTTCCCACCATTCGCCAAGGGAGTCATACCAGGGAGCCACTGTGGTTCTAGCTCTGAAATGTTTCTCCATATGATATTTAATTGTTGGGTCAATTAACATGGAGTTATTTCTTGCTCCAGTAGCCCTACCCCATTTTGTTTTTCTGTAAGTTACCTAAGGTAATATGAAGTTCTAAGTGATCTGAGGTAGCTGTGGGTACTGTAGAGGCATTGTGAACCCGCTAGTGCATTCTGCACTAGCTGCAAATGACATATACTGTATCAACCCCTGGTAGCCCTAGGTAAAGGACATTACAGTAATCCAAGCAATTACTGTAATGCCCTTTGCTGACATCAAGAAACAGGGCCCTCCCAGGGTCAATATCCATCACTTTCAGTATTTTGACTGGGCAGGTAAAAAGAATCCCAACCCCTGAGCAACAATCTGTGCCCAAGGACCACACTAAAGGGCCCTAAGGCCATGCTTTTTGGGCTTGATGTATAACTGAATTTGTTCATGACTGAGTATACGGCAACAAAATAACGTGAGCATGTGAAGATAGTAGGGCACAAAAATTTTTATTCTGTCTCTTATGGTTCTTAATGCTATTCACATTCAGGGATATGAGCTTGAGACTGTTACCAGAGAGAGTGTAAATGAAACAGTGTTAGAGAAAAACAAAGTATACACAGAAACATTCAAGATTTCTTCCTAGTTTTCTTTTTCAATTTTGGTTTATAAGTAATGGCACCATCAATATCAGAAGTGTCCATTTGACAAGAGATCACTGAGGGAGCTTTTGAGTTATAGCCTTCTTCAGCAGAGTAATCCTGTAGTGCTGCAGATTTGTTGTGCACCTCAGGGCCATCAGCTTTAGCCAGTTTTGATTTATGAATACTCCTGGTAGAATGCCTTTTCCCCCGACAACCCGGTAGTCCTCCTGCGGGGGTGGGGGTATTACACTAGTAGTCGTATGTACCTGGCTAGAATGTTCCTGCACAGAAGTAATTTCCATATTCATATTTGCCTCACTTGCACACTCCTCTTCTGGGGGATTAGAATTGTCCAAGGGAAGGTCGTTAGCAAGGCCACTGGTTTTCGGTTTTTACCAGAAAACCTGGTAAAATTCCGGAATTAGGTCTGCCTGAACACCGGTAAAAACAAAGATTTCATGGAATCTGCCATTTTATACTAGATCAGTAATTCTACAAAACTTGTATTTTTCTTATAATTGCTTCTTGTACTATTTTCAATTTACTTTATTTAATGCTCTGTATATTAAGCCCTTTTTAAATCTGATTATTTATACACATACTAAAAGAACGACAGCAGAATCCCGCAATATCTGGAAACTAGAGTTACAATCACCGTGCAATTCCAGAATCCAAAGTCTTGAAATGGAATTTATTGTTTAATCATCAGAAATCAGTGCCTGTCATTGGTAGTTTACAGGCCTATCTTTGAAATGACTTGGGGCCAAGACTGGCCTTTCACATGAACCAAGGGGTGACTTAATGTTTGTGGTGGTACATCCATCTGTGGTTGAGTTTGTCTGGCCTGTCTTTCCTGGGTAATATGGATGATATTGTCTTGATTATAAAAAATGCCTCTATTATGTACTGCCCAGGGGCACTGAAGAAAAAGATGTCCGATCTCTTCACTCAGATTGTATTTTGAGGGGGTTGGGACAAAAAGTATTTGCATGGCCAGTTTGCAAACAGAAATTACAGACCATGGCTATGTAGGCATTACTTAGATGAGAGAAGGGGCTGCATCTGTGGCAGTAGGCTACCCAGAATGGAAACAAAAACCATGGTTCTTTACAATATAAAAAAAAAAATGGGTGGGTATATAGGCCCTGTCATAGTTATGTGTAATTTTACATTAATCTTCGAATCTACGATGCCGCATTGACAATTTCTTGGCGACACGACATTTCCTCAACACCACTACATCGACTGCAATTGCAGTCGGCATGGTGCTGCCGAGTTCAAAGTGCTTGTTTTGTGAGGTGCTGTGCCCACTGCACCCCCCCATACAGAGGGCTATGCTCCCTGCACCCCCCCACTTATGATTATCAGCTCTGAGATGGAGCTGATTTGGGGATGGGTGCAGGACCTTGGGAAAGGGTACTGGGATCCTAGGTGGACTTTACAGCCACATGGCAATGTTGTCGGCATCAACCATGTCGCTGTAACAATGGTATACCTTAATCTTCTGACCTCCTGTTCAGATATTTTCTACATCTAAAATAAGTATAGGCTTGTCAATAACTTCCACCTTCTGTTTTACCCAATGAAAAATGTCAGAGATGTGCACACTGTCGTTCCGGAATAGGATAGTAATGTTTTTTACAGCAGGCCGAGTAGGTGGTATTACTATGAAAGTAGTCCATAGAGGAGTGTTCCTTAATTGATAGAATCTGTTCCAAAATTTCTCAAATTGCACAGGGGTATTAAAGCTAACATCAAAAATGGTGTCCCCAGAGATGTGAATTAAGGCAAATATGTCTGCAGTCAAAAATTGCATGGACACTTTTAGCAATTTTTGTACCACATAAACCCTATCTGGGAGCGTATCAAAACCTCCTTTGTATTTAATACTTACAGCATTCCTCCTTATTGGGGGTTTCCCCAGGTTAGGAAAAAAAAAGGTCAGATATTTTAAATCGGGGGTTGGAGGAAGATTGCCATGGGGTTTCAGATGCAGGTGGGGGGGATTCGAGTGGAATTCTCAGAAGGAACAGTATTAGAAGTTAGCAGGTCAGTGTTTGGCATTTCCGAGTCCATTACTTCAGCTCATGACTGGTGCTGTGTGAAGTGGTATTGTACTTCTAGAGGTGGACGTCTACCCCATGTCAGATGGTACAGGCTGACAGCTTGTAACAGAAATATCTGGTAATGTGCAGAGGAGGAATTATAGCTGGGGGTCCTCCAGCTATGTATTACCTTGGGACCTAGTTGTACATTACAATACAGATGACACAGACGCAGTCAGAAGAGTAAAAGATACGTTTACTTCAGCGTGGTGCAGTACAGCCATTGATGTTACATTTTCTCTTCTCCCAAGACAAGCAAGCAAGCATATATATATATATATATATATGCACATCATCTCTCCCCCCCCCTCCCTTCAGCATAAAATCACCCCTGTACCAATGAAATCATTCTGTTATTAGTATCTAGGCAGAACTTGTCTAGACATGTTTGGGCATTTTTGGGTATTGCATTTTACAGTTTGGTTTCTGCTAGATCCATATAAGGACATGTAGGTTAGTGGTGTGGTATGTTGCTATGGTGTGAGTGAAACTCATTGTTTCTCCTAGGTCAAGTTGACCCACTGTGCACACATGAACAGTTAGGCAGTTGGAGCTAGTGGATGATGACATAGGTACATTATATGGTTACAATCCCCCCTTGTACCTATGGAGACAGCCACTAAATTTTGGAAAATTTTAGGTCTCCTGTGCAGTTGTGGAAGTCCTCCGATAGGGGGCCCTATTAGGGACCCTCTGGGTGGCTTTTCCTATAAGTATGCAGTCCGGAGTCTATCTATTAATTATGATATGGCTGCTCTCACCAGTCCTGCTCCAAGCAGCGTTTGCAGTTCCCGCCTCATGCCTCTGATGGTACCTCTTAGACAGCATGCACTAAACATTAAAATGGCTACCAACACCAGTTGCAGTATTAATAGGGCTTTGAAGGTTAGCACACCCCATGGTCCACCCAATGTACTGTAGATTAAGTGTTCATTATCAGCATCACTAAGTAATTCTTGAACTTTAAGCTGTATGTAATATATGGATAATTAAAATAATACCCTTAAAATGCATACAAAAAAATCTCCTGTAATACATCATCCAAAACTAATAATACCATCGATGGAACTCAATAATACTATCATTGAGATCTCGTAATACTATCGATGGAAGATCTCAATGATAGTATTATTGCAAACTCACAACAGCGCAAGTGCCACTGGCCAGCTCGAGCAGCTTTCACTGACCGCTAGCCGGCTTTTACTGTAACTGTCACATACAGTAAAAGCTGACTACACTTTCAGGTTGAGGTAACACTCTCATGAAAAATGTCTCTTTCAAAGCAGCCACCCAGCAAAAGTGCTCAATTTTCTACCACACCAGGAAATAACTTTGGATTGCACTGCAACTTCTTTGGCAATGTAGCAATAAGCACTTAAAAATCTCCTCAGGCAGTGAAAAAAGACTCTAGGTGATGTACTCAGACCCGAGTCCACTAGCTCTCACACTAACTGTCACCGCTCCACAAGAAAAAAAATTATGACTCTTTGTTTGCAGTTTCTTTAACACTGCTTGGTTTTGCTTTTTCAACTGTTAAAAGTTTTCCGTTGCCGCATTCATTGGCTTTTTCAGAAAAAATTACCTCACCACCAACCCAACCGAACATTCCTGACTCTATGGCAAAGGTAAGAAACTAAAATTTTCTTGCATCAATATATTGTGATAATAATACATTCTGAGAAGAGAAGCAGTGCACTATTTTTGAGATCTGGGGTACTTAAACCCCAAGCTTCGCTCTTGAGGTTTACTGTGCCCCCAGATCCTCTTGATGAATTACTGCCTTGTAATACACCAGAATGTATCTATTATTCTATTTGTTATGTGCTGAATTCTCAATGTTAATCAGATGTGTGTCCTCACGGTCTAGCAGGTTTTGTAAATTTAGAGTAAGTGGTGGTCTTGGTGCATTAAATGCAGGTGCATAGTTATTAATTTGATATGCCTGATGGGGAGTTTGAGTCTGAATGTTAATTTGAGATGACTTATGATGTGATATGGGATGGAAGGTATAGTCTTCAATTTGTACATCACTATTAGGTGCAAAGCAAAAGTTAGGTTGGGTAGTAGGACAGGTTTTGCCTTGATGTGTTAATGTTTTAACATTTGTTACAATACAATATTGGTTAGTAGAGTTATAAGTGGAGATTACATTCTGGGTGGTCCATTTTTGTATTTGAACTGGACACCAGACAGTATTATTGTTATCTTCCTTTATGGAAAGTTCTCCACAAACTGGTTGAATTTGTGACACAACATTGCACTGGCAGATCAACTGGCTGTTTATCTCCTCACAACAATGTAAATTTGGCGCTACCCAGGACCCATTTTTATCCTGCACTAATATTTTAGGTGGATTTACTCGGTATGCATAGTAATCCCCTTGGAGATCACCTAAAGAATGGATTTTTACAATCTTAGTATACCTCTGCTCATCATACTTTACTTGTGGTAGCTTTACAGTGAGGAGTACATTCATTGTATCTGCCAGTGTACTATTTGGCTTGAACCCTTGTGGTCTGATATATATCTTTGCCGCTTTCCTGACCCACCAAATGGCTGGGGCACTGTTAGAAGCGCAAGGGTTTAAACAATGGAGGTCATAGACATCCTGACACATGGGGCAATACCATGATTTGAGCTGGGCATCTGATATCTGATCGGGTAACCTATTGTTACTTAATTGCTGTAATAACTTATTTACAGTGGTTAGTACATAAGATCCATAAGCAGAACAAGTTATAGCTTTCCCTATAGTATGGTGCCTTGCTTCCTCATTATGCTCATCTATAATGTCATTTATTTTATTTTCAACTTGTTTGATCAACTTAGCTATCTCATTTATGTCATATACGGTCAGTCTTTCCTTGGCGGCCAATCCAGCCTGGTTGATTGCTAATGGTAGGAGAACCTGTCTCTGCTCCTGTATGTTTACAGTATTTTGGTGTTCTCTAATGGCTTCCAAATCGGCTTGATTCCAGATACTCATTCCTGAGCTGAAGAGTTCTGTTATTTCACCCAATAGGTCTCTTTTTCTTCTTTTAAGCAATTCATGGGTCTGATTAGTAATCATAAATACCCCCTCTGGAGCATGGAAAGCACTGACCATATCTAACAACATTGTGGCATAAAACGTTGATACATTTGTATTGGCACAATCGCTTGTACTATTTAGATCCCAACCAGAAAAATTAAAACTAACAGGTAATCTAATGTATTGTACATCATTTACAAGAGTTTGGTCAGTGGGTGTTGATGTAAGTCCACTGTTTGGCCCTGTGGTAAGGTTAAGGCAGGTGGCAGGGTTAACTGTCAATGTTATTTGTGCCACCTTTGCTCCATTAATACAAGCATTATCATTATAACTGCAACATGCCCCTGCGTTTCTCCCTTCTGTTAGTGTGCACTGGCATACAGTCACATAGTAGGTGCCTGAGTCTTTGGGGGTAGCCTTTTCTAACACCAAAGTTCCAGTGTCTGGTTTAACCCATCCTCTATAGGGTGTCCAATATGTGGCACAGGTATATGATTTACCATCCGAGGTCTTTGTCAGACAGTGTCTTGAATATTTTGTGACCTGAGTGTTGTTTAATGTCCAAATTATCTTCCAGATCTGGGCAACAGTTTTATTCTGGCTCCATGTATAGTTTATTTTCAAGTAAGCAGTGTCCTCATAGTCCACAATTATGTAACTGGTATCGACGGATAGCTGTATGTCTAGAGTTGCTCTGCAGTAGTGTGTCACTATTAACAGCAGTAACGTAAGCATGGTGTCAACCTAAAAAGACAAATCAAATGCAGTATCCTAGTGCACACCTGGTTATACAGGATTTTTGCCGATGTTATCGCTGTGTTGTTTTTGGTGGGGAATGCCTCCACCCATTTAGAAAACATGTCTATAATAACCAGCACATATCAAGATATCCCCCTTTGCCATTGGGAGGCCCCACATAGTCAATTTGTAATGCATCCCAGTAGGGGCTATCCTGCCAGCGGCAATGGTTGTATTTTGGTTTTCCTCTTGGGGTCTTGTATGCAAACATATAAGACAGCAATGTAAACTGTCTGCAACTGTGTTATCCATATTAGGCCACCAGTATTTAGATTTGATAATTTGCATGGCTTTGTTGGACCCCCCATGACCACACCAGCGGTGGTTTTCCATGACAATATCATGATATAATTGACTTGGAGGTATCCATTTTAGTGTTTTATCCTCCTCCTGTCTAGACAGGATGTTGTCTCTGATTTTAAATTTGTAATTACTTTGGGGGTCATCTTTTGTTTGCACACATTTATTTACAATCCAGGGGTCCTGGCTTTGCAAATCTCCCAAATTTGCTTTGGGTAACAGTTTATGGGTTGACAGTAGCACTTTGATGGCTGGTTTGATTTGTACGGAGTGAATGGGAGTCTTTGGTAGGATCCCTTTCCAGGGGTTTCCCAATTTTGCTGCCATTTTGGGGAGCTTATCTGCCCTATCATTTCCTAATTCTGCTGGAGTGGTATATTTAGAGTCAACATGGGCCTTAACCTTTTTGATAGCTATTCTTCCTGGCATGGCATCCCCCTCCTTTAATATGGCCTGTAAAAGTTCTCGGTGTTTGATGTGCTCCCCAGTTGCTGTTTTCATACCTCTGTTAGCCCATATGGGTAACCAGTTAGTAAGTGATCCCACTGCAAACTGTGAGTCTGTATGTATGCCTAACCTACCTGTGGGGTTTGCCAGGATGGCCTCGTAAATTGCCACTAATTCTGCGAACTGGGAGGAGTCCTGGTGACAGTTTATGAGTAGTCCCTGTTTGTGTATGGGCCTTTTATCCTCTGGGTGGTAACACCCGGTGTCATGATACACTGCTACCCCATTGATGGGACTCCTTGTTCCAATACCTTGACCCATCCACGTAAGTCGCGTTGCAGCCATTTGCACCATGCCCATCCACAAAGGTGACTCCCTGGCTGCTATTTGCTGGACCGCCCCACAATCATGTGGCTCTCCCTGGTAATCCAGGTACTGTAACATGTGTGGCACTGTTAATTTCTCAATGGTAATGTTTTTATCTTGCAGGGCTAACAACCACCTCACTTGTCGAGTTAATCTAACTCTCTTGACTTTGTTTTCTAACAATAGTTTTAAAGGGGTATGTGTAGTTTGTATTATGATGGGGTTAAACCTGGTGGCTGCTTCACTTGCTTGAACAGCCCAAGCAATGGCCAGGACTGCTCTCTCACACATGTTAAAGCCTCTCTCTACCTCTGATAATGGTCTGTTTAGGTGGGTAACTGGTACTGGTTTTCCATTTCGTTTTTGTAACAGAACCGCAATGTTGGTGTCATCAGTTGCATTGGTTTGTAAAATAAATGGTTTTGCGTAGTCAGCTTCTATTAGGCTGGTGTTGTTTGCAAATGTTTTTAACTTATTAAACAGTATAGCTCTTTGTCCTCCCATACTGAGCCTGTACTGGCCCTGTGGGTCATCTTTTAACATATTATATAATGGCTTTGTAATCTCTGAGTGCCCTTCAATATAATCCCTGCAGAAATTTGTCATACCCAATAATTTTCTTATGCCAGTAATGGTAGTTGGTAATGGTAGGGTCTGGATTAGTGCTGTTCTGGCAGGGTCTATTCGCCTCCCCTGGGAAGAAATAATAGTTCCTTAAAAGGTAACCCTTTGTCACTAATTTGTGCTTTGTCTGGATTTACCTTTAATCCTTTTCTTTCCAATAAGCCTAGTACCCTGTCCAGCAGCACTAGGTGGTCCTCCTTTGTTGAACTTTGCAGCAGGAGGTCATCTACGTATTGAACTACTGAGTCTCCCAACCCTTCTTCCTCCAGGATTTGTTTTATTTATCTGTGGAACAAGGTTGATGCTGAGTGGAAGCCCTGTGGCAATCGAGTAAATTGTACTGTTTACCCTCAAAAGTAAATGCAAATTTATACTGGTCCTCTGCCTTGAAGGGCAGGGACCAGAACCCATTAGCCAAATCTAGGACAGAGAAGAATTTTCTCTCTGGCTGTAATTTATTAAAAATCTCAGTACTGGAACTAGTAACAGGGCTAACCTGAGGGGTTACTTTGTTTAAATTATGGTAATTGATGGTTAGGCGGTATTTTCCATTTGGCTTTAACACTGGCCAGATGGGACTGTTAGCTGTTGAGCACACATGCCTAATGACTCCTTGTTGCAAAAGCTGTTGGATGACTGGTTTGATTCCCTCTACTGCCTCCTGTTGTATTGGGTACTGTTTAGTGTGCCCTGGACATGGACCTTCTACAGCTATTTTTATGTCGCTTACCTGTCCACAATCCGTGCCAGTTTGTGCCCATACCATGTCATGATTTTGTATAACTTGCTTAAGTTCGGGGTGCTTTAATCGTGTCTCTAAACTTTTAACACTTTTTGCAGCATTTGATTTTACAGAAGCTAAAGCATAACTTTCCACAACAGTGATTGGTTTAAAACTTTTAACATTTACTTTCCATAGACATTGATTACTAAGATCTACAACAAGCTGATGCTTTGTTAAGCAATCGCTACCAATAATATTGCCTTCCATGAGCCCTCCTCCGCCCATGTGAAGGCTTGGTGGCCCACGGGTGTACCTCCCAGCCTTATGTGTTGTGGCTGGGACCAATACCCTTCTGTGGTATGTCCTGTACATCCCTCTATATACATCGGTGGTCTTTTGGGGTCTAAGGGTATGCTGATATTTGCAATGAATACTGCTGCTCCAGTGTCTATGAGTGCTTCTACAGTGTGACCATTGATGGTAACCTTAGCTGTAGGCCTCCCATGACTATCAGCATGTAAAGCACATACCCATTTAGTGTCAGGGTTACCGGAGCCTCCGCCCCCCCCCATTGCTCGTCTATTTCACGTATGGCACTAAGCCTTCTCATGACGTCATCATTATCCAGGGATGACTCTCGCCCCTCTCTCTGGGACTCCTTTAAAACCACTTGTAGGCGATCAATTAGATCCACTACAGTGTCTCTCTTATTACTCTGTCTGCCCGTTGGTGGACCTCTCACTCGACCCCTTCCCCTAGCTTGCATCTGCCTTGGACCCTTTCCTTTCTGTCCTCCACCTCAGGCCCAACACTCACTTTTGACATGCCCTGTTCACTTGCAATTAAAGCATGTTAAGTTTGATGTGCCCACAGCTGGGTATTTGCTGGGACCCCCATTTACCCAGGTGGCTATGGGCAACTTTACTGCACTTTTGTTTTTCATTAAGATACGTCTCTAATAATTCTAACCTCTCATCATCTGATTTTGATAACTTTAGCACAGACCTTAGGGTGGGTTCCAGGTCATAAGCCCATATCCACAGGTCCCTAAAGGTTGGATCCTCCTCGGTGGGGCACTCCTGCCCCCCGTGTCACTGGTAAACTTTGAAGAGCCTCTGGATAAATGCCCTGTTGTCGGCTTGGTTTGCAATATTTTGTTCCAGTCGACTTCCTGTCGTGCCAATTCACCCCTAGCCCATTTTATGGCATCTACTATTTCATTGTAATCTGTCCATGAATTGGGGTTTTTGGATGCATCCTTGTGCATGCCTTGCACCTCGTCTGGCATTGTCTCCATCAAATGCAGACTGAGTTTAAACATTACTATGCGGCAGACATCTTTGCTAGTCAGCCTCATAGTAGTTTGGATGTTTTTTAACTTTTCTCCTAACTCTACCAAATTTGTCTTATAATCAATGGGTCCTATTTCCTGACTCAATTGTGTTAACTCTTTCATAGTTAGATCCCTGATTTCGGGTCCCAGGTCTGGTTTATCTATGATATGCCTATTTACTATTCTTTTTGTTTGGGTACTTTTTCCTGAGGGTTTTAAGTGTCCCTCCTTATCTTCCTCTAACTCCACTGCCTCTTCTGTCATTTCGTCTTGTCCCTCTAGGGTAGCCCAGTTGCCACTTATTACCTTTTTATCATCTCCTCCCAGTGCACCTGAACCTGGCAGGCTGTCTCTTGCTTGTTTATCAGTGTCAAGCTGTTCCTGTATCCGTTTTATTTTCTTTTTAACGTTCTCTTCTAACTGTGTGAGTCTGGCTACCTCACTTGCGTTACCTCTTTCTTTAGCATGTTTATGGCTTAATTCCACATATGTCCTTTTTCCTTTTAACAAAAGTAAAAACTCTTCCTGTTTTTGTCTAGTTACTTGAGACATTGTGCACGCCACTGGCGTCATTGTTCCCGCCAGGACCAAGGCCATCTTTTACAACGGTCCCTTCTTTTGGGTATTTTGGGTATTGCATTTACAGTTTGATTTCTGCTAGATCCATATAAGGACATGTTGGTTTGTGGTGTGGTATGTTGCTATGGTGTGAGTGAAACTCATTGTTTCTCCTAGGTCAAGTTGACCCACTGTGCACACATGAACAGTTAGGCAGTTGGAGCTAGTGGATGATGACATAGGTACATTTATATGGTTACATAATGGGTTCACAGTGTGTGTGACAATGTTTTTCCCTTCAATAACAGAAACAACAGGTGCAGGTATATTGCCTGCATGACCCACAGGAGTATCTGAAGCAGGAGCGCTGATCTTTGTGTCCTGTGTAGCGCCCAGCTGTGTGGGTTCCATAGCAACTGCCATAGTCTGCTGCACCGAGGGAGTCAAGTTCCTTTGTTTCACATCCCTCTTTCTAGGTGGTAGCCTTGTACTTGTTCCTGAAGTAGCTGCCTTGTGAGAAGAAATCATGTCTGTGGCAGTTGGTGTTGCACCAGGGAGCCACTTGACACGATCTGCCACATGTTGACATCCAGCGGCAAGCGAGGCCCTTTCAGGAGACCATGGGCCCTCCCTTATGTCTCAAACTGTCTCCTGTATGTCGAGCATTCATTCCACATCAGTTTTTCCCATATCAGCAGATGTGTGGCCAGTGGAGGAGATTTGTGTCTCCGGACTTGAATTGGGAACACTGTACCCGAACGTGCCGTAGGACCCTCATTGGTCTGCAGCAGCTGGAGCAGCCATGCATGTCTTGCATTTCGGTCTGCCAGCATCAGAACCTCCAGGTTGTTGGGAGCTGCTGGAACAGCCACCACATCTCCAGGTAACTTTGCAGCAGTCGTTATATGTCCCATCACAGAAGAAAAGTCTGTGTCGGTATCTTGAGGTATCGAAACCTGTGCAGATCCATTTTCCAGCAATTGCAGTATTTCCATAAAACTCTGAAAGGTAATTGTATTAGTTGCAATTGTGTTAGTTGCAATGTCAGAGCTCTGGGTTCCCAAACCTCCTCCTCCTGGGTCCTGATTGCTCTGATCAGCCATCCTGCCAACTGGAAAGGGAACAGCACCCCCTACTGCACAGAGTTGGGGAATTTTTATTGAAAAGTGGATTTCAGTACAACAACAGAACACAATATTACATTCACATGGAAAACATTTTATGCATACAGAAAAGAAAAATCAAATAAGATCTGTCAATAGCTTTGTTTCGTGTCAGAATATACATCTTATAAAAAGTGTAAGTTCCACAAGGAAAACCTAATTGTCCCTTGAACAAACACGCAAGCAAAGTGCTATGTGAAATGTTGGTGTGTGAGGGGGTGCTGCTATATCTCGTCAGCTTTTTTAACAATACTGTAAAATAAGTGACTTTTCAACTTGACCTAGCACTGGAGGTTATTTTTTGTTGATATGCCAGGTTGCTCCATTTTCTTGGAAATAATGTATTGATAACCATGGAGGCACTGGCAGTTCCTCGGAAGCAGCCTTGTTCTGTACTTTAGTGGTATCAAACTCTTTTTTTGTACCCACTACCTAAGTAACCTAATTCCTTCATTAAGGTCCTCCAAGGTGACCATTTATCAGCAGTTTACCCACATGTATCTGACTTTTTCCCTAGGGAAGCATTCTATGTCCTTCTGCTTAATGACCTGTAATGCTTTCAGGGCATTATCTAGTATTACTCTCGGGGTCACTATCCTTTGTTGCAAAACCTACTTACAGCCAGCTTGTCAGATGAAATTGTGGAGTATTGCAAACACTATATATTGTGTCCTGGTTATATTTGCCCTACTTACCCATGAAGAACTACTGTATATAATAAAACACCATAAGAAAGGGACTCGAACAGTGGCTCTCCCCAATCTTTAGCTATCAAAGACCAAAAGGGCCTGACATAAGTATACTCTGAAAACAGATGTTCTTGGGTCTCTAGCACTTGGATACAAGAATCTCTAGGGCAGCACCTATCAGTCAGCTGCTTGTGCTTATTATTATTTCTTACACTAAGTCTACAAAAATTCTCTAGCCAAACCATATCCAATTCACAGGGTGGCAATCTTGTGTTTGACAATTGTTTAATCACCACTTGCACTGTTTGTAGGGCACTGAGAAAAGGAAACTCCTCTCAGCTCACAGAATAGTTCTATAAATAGCCTTCCCATCTACGGTTTGTACCTGAGCAACACAGATACCCCATTTCATAATCCTCTTCATCACTTCAGATCTGTATTTAGGTAATGAGGGAATATTATTCAGGAGCCTTGATTTCCCTTGTGCCCAGGAGAATATATAGGGGGATAGCCACACTATCACCAGAGGTTTCCAAGGTTTATTTCCTGGTTTAAGCATCAAGCCAATAACCCAATAATATAGTTAATGAACAGGCTATAAAAGAAAGCCACAGGTTTTACCATGTTTATGCCCCTTCCTGAATGCTCCTATAGGTATGCTCTCTTTTAATGGAATTTAACCTACTACAAAAGATGGCTTGGAAGACGATGCTATATAATGAAGTATCTATTGCCTGGGGGGGTGGTATAACATATGTATAAAAAAAATAGGCATTAACAGGGACTTAATTAAAATTACCCTCTTATTTTTGGAGTTTTGCTGCCCTTTCCAGTCTGATATTAATCTATTTGCCCTAGTTAGCCCTTTCTCCCAGTTGGGCAATGCAAGGTCACCCAGACCAAAATCCACTCTCAGAATATTAATGGGGTCCTTTGAGATTGTGATACCAGCAAATTTGTGTGCATTTGGTAAAGGGGTATTTCCTAATGGCACTCCCCTACTCTTGTTCAGATTTATTCTTGATACAGAGTTCTTTGAAAAATACTTTAAAAGTTTGGTCAGGGAGGCTTCACATGTGTTTGGTGCTAAAGTTAAAACAACATCATTTGCATATGCCAGAACCTTAATCAGGGTAACTCCTGCAGCTGGAGAAAGTCATTTTGTCATATCTTCCAATAAAAGATTCCAAATAAGTATATCTGTTCCAAAAGTATATAAAAGTAGGTTGAGGGGGCAGCCCTGCGGAACCCCTCTTTTGACTATTTTTTCCCCTGCCAACCATTTACAGTCCTCCCTTGCTATAACATACATCATTGTGATGAAAACTCAGTTATAACAAATTGAGTTTATGGCTCCCAACAATTCAGCAATGCTTTGCTCTTTTTATTCATTTTGGCAGCTGCTGGATACAGCCACTAAATAGCATACGCACTGCATCGTATCAGCCCACCTGAAGTAAAGTGCAATATGCAATGTAGATGATTAACTCACTAAGACTTCTGCAGAATTAATTTCAATTACTTTCCATTAAATCTACATTAATTACTCTACAGTATCTGTCAGGGCTTTAATTAATCAGTACTTGTCAGTCAGGTTGCATGTAAGGATCTGCGGCATGCACACGAATGTGCAATGTAATTGATTAATTTGCAACCACTGCTACTGAATAACATTCAATTAAATTCTGTATAGTACAAATGAACTTTTGTTTATTGGTTAATCTAAGTACTGTGCAGTAGCACTGAAACATAAAATGTGTGTGTGCTTTAAGACTGATGAAAAAAAGGATTTGTGTTTTTGACACGTTAGGTACTGCTGAATGCTGCCCATCATTTTAAACTTATGCTATTAAATATGAGTTTTTAGCTAAGTTATATTGCTGTCTTAACTGCTTAATAATGTTTTTATACAAGTATTGTAAGAAATAAATCTCTTAACAATTTGCACACAATGTTTGAGTGATACATTGTTTGTTCCCTCAGCAAATATTGCTCCCTCAATGTAACAAACAAAGCTCTATAATGAATATGCATTATGGCTCCCATTTTGTTCATTACAGAGAGGGAGGACTGTGTTTGGAACCAGTACTGAATTATTATACATATGCCTAATCCAGTTTACAAAGGTTAGAAGGATCCCATTGGCTTGCAAGGTGGCAAACAAAAACTCACGTCATCCTGTTGAATGCCTTTTCCTGATCCAATCCCAACACAAACCCCTGGATCTCTTCTTTCCCTCCCTCATGGAAAAGTTCCCTTAGGACAATAAGATTACAATGTTGTCTTCCTCCAGGAATAGCACAGACCTGGGGATGACTAATCAAATCACTGGACAGTTTGGATAGCCTGGCTAAAAGAATCTTACTTAATATTTTAAAATAAGTATTTAAGAAACTCATGGTCTCCAGTTTCCAATATTGTCCCTTGGCCCTTCCTTATGTAAGAGGACTAGTACTGCTTCATTCATTGAGACTACAGATTTTGCATTTTTCAGCATGTTCTTATATAGGACAGCTAATATCCTCAAAATGTTTTGTGAAGACCTGCTCCAATGCCATCTGATCCTGGGGATGGCTCACTTTTAGTTTCTTAATGGCCTCCTCTACTTCGCCCAAAGTTATGTCCTTCTGTATCTCCTGAGCATCTAATTCTGACACCTGTAGTAGATTGAGTAGTTAAAAGCTGTCAGGAGCTTCAACTGCCTGAGGCCAAGATTCAAGCTGTGCTGCCATTAGGGTTGCCACCTGTCAGGTTTTTTACCTGGTGATCAGGTTTCAGGGTCCCTATCAGGTAATCCGGTTTTGCTCTATGCTGGTCAGGTTTTTGAGCCATTTTAAGTGCTCACATACTTTTGAAACAAATTTTGTCATATCATTCATTGTTTCAGCTACATGTCCAGGTTTCAAAGAAGTTCTGTTGTCAATGTAGCCTTTTGTTTGTGAATGCAGTCATCCTGGGAGGTGTAAAGTATGGCCAATAACACCATTAGCACTTACTTAACCTACTCTTTCCACCGCATCTTAAATTGACATAGCAGCACAGCTGCCCCTACTTTTTGTAACATTAAGAGAGCTAGTTGTCCTCCACTTTCATTTGCTGGTAAACATTTTCATCTCTAACAGAATTTATGCCTTTTAAATGTTTTAAATTATTTTTTTCCTCAAGAAATAAGTATGGTCACTTCTTTGGCTTTGAAATAGTACTGTGGACAAGAACAGGAAATGGAACCAGAAAAAGATATAAAGTATGTGTACTGTTATATGCTATTTACAGTAGTTCCCTTGTCTCTCCCCCAGACCATATCTGTAAATGAGATTTCTTTTATCACTGTATGTTTATCTGGTTAACCAATGTCAATAAATTAATACATCATTAAATAAATAATTAGGAAGAACCTAGGAAAATAACTTCAACAAGCACAGTACAGTATCTTAACATTTTTATTTAGCTGCTGCTTTAAGTGTTGTCTTTTACTGATATGACACATGGCCTTCTAGGAGGAACAATGCATGATGAGTCATGAAAAGGGGTGGGGGCTAGGGGTGGAGCTTAGGATCCGGTTTTTGCCTCATCCAAAGGTGGCAACCCTAGCTGCCATATGTTGCTCTACCAGCCCTAAAATGCCTTCTGGAGAGGAGACCAATTTTCCAGACTGTCTTAAGTTCAGATATCACCCTTTTATCAATCAAGATTTACATTCTTTAAAAGGGTCCAAGGATGCTTTCTTAATATGAGTGTCAAATCTGAGTTCTTGATTTAATGATTTAGATCTGTCATATTGAAGTGCAACTATTTGATCCTTAATTGATCTTGATTTGTGTGCTATAATCAATCTTATTAATTTCAGTTTGAGATATTAGATGTTGTACTTGGTTTCTTAGTTGTAGGTATTTAAAATAATCTCTATTAGCTATAAACTCGGCTCTTTTTTGAAACAATGATTGCCATGACCTCTTTGTGTCCTCACACTATTTGGACAAGCCATTGTAACACTCTATTACTGATAGTTGAGCCATCCATTCTCTTCTCTGTGCTGTCATTATGACTGGCTCCATTTGCACCTGTGAGAAGTAGCCCAAGTTATCTGAACTGTAATGGAAGTGTGATCTGTAAACTCCCATGCCTGCTTTTTGATATCTAGTGTAGAAAGAACCAGGAAATGAAAATATAATCTATATGGACAGACAAGGGGCCCCTAAAATATGTCTTCTCCCCAGTAAGAAATGTGTAACTATATGAGTCTACTAGCCCTGCCCTAGTGACAATATTCTGCAAAGCAAAGGAGTCACAATACATTTTATCTGTTTCCATCCCCCTAGCAGATTTGATCAACCCACAATTAAAGTCCCCAGCCTAGACTAGGAGATGTGAGGTGCGGAGAAAGGACTGTATCTTTTTAAATGGGGATACTCATTGTGCCTTGGTCTGAGGGGCATAAGTTGATATCAAATGGAATCTCTCATTCTATAAATTGATATCCAACATAAGAGCCCTTCCTGCGTGAATATCAACTAATCATGACACTTTTAATGCTGGATTGGCAAATAGAATCCTTACCCCATCAGTGGTGTCTACTCCTATGGATCAAAATGAGGCCCCACCAGTCCAAATGTGAACAGCTTGATGCAATTCCCTATTATTGTAATGCCTTGTATCCTACAAGGAATAGATAGCACTGCTGTATCCCTGCAGAGTGTGGAGCATCCCAATTCATTTCCTAATACTCTTGATGCTATTCACATTGATCATGGCTATAGTGAGAGAATGCATGAGTAGGGGAACTAATAAAATGCATATTGCCATGATCCTAAGGAGTTTGTGACACTCTCCTCTGTCTAATTTGTTTTGCTACTGAATCATCTCCCCCCCCTCCCTCTTCTGTGTCTGTAGCAGTAGAAGCCATTGATGAGGTGTCTGACTCCTCATCCCCTGAATGCCCCTCTATTGATTCTGTTGGTAATGCTGCAGATTTGTTCCCTGCTGCCAAAGCAGGCATCCTTTTTCCCTTTTCCTTTTTACCCTCTTTTGTGCCTCTTGGTGCCAGGGGTCTCTCCACCCTAGATATCTTCTTTTGTACTGCCCTTTTAAAAGGCTCTCCCTGGCTTGGAAGGTGGGAATCATCTCTTTGGTAGCAATATCCTCTGGACTAGGGGAGATTTCCTGCAGGATTTGTTCTGTACTAACCCCCCTTCCATTACTGGTAATTCTACTACCATCTGTTCTTCCCATCTTGATATAGCAGCAGGTTGGGGTTCTATCCCTCATGTAATTACAGTGGTTTTGCTTCTTTTGCCAATGTCTCTTCAGCTACCCTTATGCTTTGTTCATAAGCTCTCCTCTGTACAGACAGTTGGTAAGACCACATCTGGAGTACTGTGTACAGTTCTGGAGACCCCATCTCCGCAAAGACATAGACAGAGTGGAGGCTGTCCAGAGGGGGGCAACCAAAATGATGCATGGCCTGCATCAGAAGACATATGAAGAAAGACTAAAGGAACTAAAGATGTATAGCCTCGAGGAAAGGAGGGAGAGGGAGAACATATGGGATAGCATCTTTCAGAAAAAACAGATGGGCAAAAACAAGGGGGCACAATTTGAAGATAGAGGGAGGATGGCTCAGAGGTAATGTGAGGAGGTATTTCTTCACAGAGAGGGTTGTGGATACATGGAACAACCTTCCTGAGGAGGTTGTAGAGTCAAAAACAGTGGGGGAATTCAAGAATGCATGGGACAGAGGTAAGGTAATTCTAGTGGGGGTAGGGGAAGTAGGCTATTGGTTAACTAGGATCTGCAGCTTATCTGTTAGGTAGGGAAATGGGCAGACTAGGTGGGCCAAGCGGTCCTTATCTGCCATCAGATTCTATGTTTCTATGTTTCTGTGTTTCCTGGTCTGCATATGCTGGGCATTCTCAATGAAGCCTTCATGGGAAGGACAGTCCTCTCTCTATTCTAGGAGGCCCAAGGGCACCATCCATATGCATGCCCCATCTGCTCATGAAAATTACACTTAAACAAGTTCAGGCAGTTCACTGAGATGTGTCCATAGTCAAACCAATGTGCACCTAGCAGTGTCACAGGCAGAACTGAGATGGGTGTGGGCCCCACAATTAAAGCAGGACTTAGGTTGCCCTGCATAAAATAGTGACCCCCTATCTCTTCCAAGAAAAAATCTATTGGGAAGATGTATAGGATCATTATTAGAGGAAAACAGTTTAACCCTGATCCACCACCCCCCATACCATATCTGCTCGCTATGCAATGTAGGGGAGGGCTTGCCCAACACCTCACACCTTTGTCTCAGCCAAAACAATATGTCTTCTACATTTGCTTCTTCATTTTTATGTTTGCTTGCACGCATGTGCAAGAAACATAGTGCCATCATCCGAGATTTCAGAGGTGTGTCACCTCCGCCTCCAATTCAGTCAGTGTGCTGGCAGGTGTGACCCCTGTAAGCCAATGCATTCTGAAGCTGTCTATGACACGCTCCAAAATGCAGTGGCATACAGCTGAGCAGGGGAGCTATGCTTGAGTGGAGCAGCGATAAGATATCACCTGCTCATGCGCAGCTCCCCTACACACACACACACACACACACAGAAACTCCCCCTCTCTCGCACACATGTATAGCCGACGGGGTGCCCAATCCCTGTCGGCTTTACTGTCTCTCCCCCATACTATCGCCATGGGGTGCCCAATCCCCCATCAGCTTCACTCCCCCCCTGAGTACCAGGTGCCACGCTGGGAGCCCACCCCAGTGTGGCAACAAATTTCATGGCCGATGGGGGTGCCCAATCCCCCGTCGGCTGAACGCCCCTCCCACCATCCTTGTGCCATGCTGGGAGCCCACCCCAGTGTGGCAAACATCCCGCATTGTCTAATTTTTTTTTTTCAACCTGGAAAATAAAAACGGTCCCACATAGTCTCCCAGCACACCCTCCCACAACCCGCACCCACCCTCTGTGCACCCTGCCTCCCCACACCCTCCCAACCCCCCCTCACCCCATACTTACCTCCGGACCTCAGTGCGATGATCTTCGGTGGACCAGGAATACGTCTGCACTCTTCAAAGCCGACCGCGAACTGAGGAAATGCCGGTAAGCTGTATAATGGGTTAGATGGGGGGTTTCAACTTTATTGCATATCTCAGATTTGGTTTTTACAATTGCAATTTTGTCTGGGTTTTGGGACTTTCATGAATGATGTCACTGTCATGGCAGCTTTCAGGGCCCAGGGTGATTTCACACAGTGACTGCGCAGTGACTGTGAAATCACCCTTCAGGCCTAAATAATGCCATGACAGTGACATCATTCATGAGAAGGGGTCCCAAAAACCCCATGTTGAAAATTTGGTGTCAAAATTCCAAAAAATGTCTGTTTTACGAACGTGCATTGCGCAGTTCCTACGCAGGCTCGTAAGTTTGTGAATTTTCAATATTTTCACTCCAGATTTTCAACATTGCCATTTCACCACACCTTCTTATGAGTAGTACAGCTGTCATTTTTCACATCTCACCCAAATGTGTTTCCACCCATGTAGTGCACAATGGCACAGTCGGTGTGCAAAATCAATGTACAGGACAATTAAGAAAATCACAGTGACACTGTTCATGAGCTGAGGTCTTAAAATGGCTATGTTGAAAATTTGGTGAAAATGCCATGAAATGACTGTTTTGAGTGTCATTAGTATTCGTTCCTACGCATGCTCGTAAGTTTGCGAACTTTCAATATTCTGACTCCAGATTTTCAACATTGCCATTTTACCACACCTTCTTATGAGTAGTATAGCTGTCATTTTTCACATCTCACCCAAAACGTGTTTCCGCCCATGTAGCGCACAATGGCACAGTTGGTATGCGAAATCAATGTACGGGACAAATTAAGAAAATCACAGTGACACTATTCATGAGCAGAGGTCTTAAAATGACTATGTTGAAAATTTGGTGAAAAAATTCCTAAAAATGACCCAAACGCACACCCCAATGCCTGTCACTCTCTGCAGGGTAGTGGTGGGGTTGGCTTCAGTTCAATACTTCACTGCCATGCCTATCACGCAGCTCTGTAACTTCTACACTACCACTGCCAATGCCAGCAAGCAAACATTTGGCATTGACAAATGCTTGTTAAACATGACTGTAATGTTTTTAACCAAGGGTTTCATAAGGGGGGATTGCTAAAAAAGGTATCCAAATCAGAAGATTTGTAAGATTCTGATACTGCAACTGAAATCTATTTAATCTTGAAATGTTTTTGAAACTAATGTCATAGTTAGAATTACCAATATTGATTAATGCAGAAATCTCTGAGGAGAAAAATGTTATTAAACCCTTCAGTAGCACCTTTGCTACATACAGCCTATCGGGTGGAGATTCAGGGCCCCCCTTTATATATTACATTCTGTCTAGGAGCGGGTTCACACTTGTTTATGAAAAGATCAGACAACTAGAACATACAGTGCCTGCTATTGAAAGGCTGATCGGTACCACTTTCTACTGCTCAATACCTCCTGTTGCAGTGCAGTAGAGGGCTTCAAGCTGACCGATAGTGAGCTGACAGGCAAACAATATTCTGTTTCTGCAGTAAATTCCAGTTGTTTTTTAATGAGCTTAAATGCAGTTCTCTGATTAACCACTGGGTGGCTGTCATGATTTATCACCACAGAACATGTGTGATTTAGTCAGAAATATTCGGTCCCCTGCAAGTAACCTGCAGATGGCGATAGGTGCTGCAAAAAAATAATGTTTACAGTATGTGCTTAATTCCATAGCATCACACAAATGCAAAAAGTAGGTAAAACACATGATGCATTTTGGATCGTATCATTGATCCTTGTCACAATTCAAAATGCAACAGATATTTGTTCTGGTTTTAGCACTATGAAATAAAACTTTTTTTTATTAAAGATCATTGGCAAAACCATTTTTTGTAATAAAAAAAATCAATTGAATTTCAGATCTGCGTGTTGAGAGTTGATGTCTGGAGCTGGTAAAGTTATTTTTTTTTAAGTCCATTTACAAATTATTTCATTTTTATGTTTTAAAAGCAGTGAAAAGCATGTTGTTATGCTCTGACTCAGCAGCGCTTGGCCGTGACCATGGAAGTTTGAACGTTACTGCAGCAGTCATTAGACGCAATTAGTTTTATGAACACATAGGCATACACTTAGTTCCTATGGTACACTGGAGGATTTACCATGCTGAAAAGGTGCCACCCAACCAATCAGGATGCACAATTTGGCGTATTCAATTTAGCACATTGTATAATTAGTAATTTGTGCTGTACTGACTCATTTTATTTTTTTAATTTTGCACTATTCAAGCTCAGTCTTTTAACATGTCATCCTCTGAGTATTAGGAGACTGATACTGTGGTTTTTGGAGCACCAATACAGTCCTATTCTTATGAACCTTTGGCTTTTAGTGGTGGTGCAATGGCAGCTGCATTGAATGAAAGTGATAGCTGCAATTTGTAGAATTTCCTGTTCCTGTTCACGAATGACAATGTTTTTGTTTATGAAACTCTGCTCTGATTCCTCTTATCAACTAGTCAGATGTGTGCCTGTAGTGTTCATCACACTGACACTCTTAGCTTCAGTGGCCGGGGTGAATTAGCTGGATTGTTGACCCTGTCTGATTTTGCCAGCCACAGCAGTTCACATGCTGTAATGCAGAGAAGTGTACATTTGATGAGTCCATGTAGCTGGATCCACACTGTGCATATTTTATGTTTTGGGAGTGAGATCATCAGTTTCCATGTCATTGTCTGTGTTCTGCTAACACTGTGTACACCGTAATGTCATGTATCTCCCTTACTGACAGCTCATCTATGCCCATTCTGTAGAAGCAACTGGTTTCACACTATGCACAACATATATGAATAGTACAGTACTAAATACTAAATATCCCAAATTCAGTAAGCTGAACAATATCAGTTTAGAAATAAAGTTGAACAAGGCATAAATAGTTCAGCCACAAATGTCAGATGTCAATAACGACTATGATAAGAAACATTTGAAACAAACCGCAAACCACAATAACAACGTTCACATTAGATTTACTGTATAACCTAAGTAATCTTAACGTTCCTTTGGTATGCAGACATTCAATGTTGAATTGGAGGCAACAAATCCGATCCCACAACCCATGAAAACAGTGATACTTTGGCAGAATGCTGGCAGTTAAATTCCCAAATACAGTACCTGAGGGATCTGACAGGCTAACTACAGAATAGCAGATCAGGGATATTAATTTAGACAAAAGGACAGAAAAAAAGTTATGATACAAAGGCAAATCGAGTTCAAACACCCATACAGATTAGAGGGGGTTTTAGTAATAAAATGAAAAATGTACACAAATGGGATAGTAAATACTAAAAACACTGGTTAATATACTGAGGCATGAAGACTGCTGCAGTGGGAAAATTTTTATTTATTTATTTATTGAAATGTTTCACCTGCAGGGCACATTGAACAAGAAGTTTCTCATCTCACGGTGCAACCTGGGGAGAGGGGTTACATAGGGTTGTGAAGGATGATCAGTTACAATAGTATGTGGGTAGTACAAACAATACGACATTGTAAGATTGTGTAACAGTTGGAACACAAGGTATTGTACAATAAACAGTAATGGAACATTGAATAAATTACATGTCCAAAATCATAAAAAAGAGCATATGAATGTACAAAACAGTAATAATGTGCCACTATCAATGACAACTCTAAAACTGCATCACAGCAGCTCTTATTCATAAACAGCATAGATTCAACACTGTAAGACTGTTTCAAAGACATAACAGAGCTAAAGAAATACTAATCAGAGAGCAGTAAAATCTGCACAACACACAAGGAACAGCACCACTATCATAACGCTGTACTTTATTTGCAGTAAATCAACACTTTGCCAATTATCTTTATGGGCACTTTTATCACAGATCGAGATGTTGCAGGACAGAAGTACTGTACATTTATCAGATGTGCTATACATGATATCAAAGTTCCCTCCCCCAGCAACAAAAATCAAAGAAATAAAAAGCTCTGTGCTAAAAATGTGGCAAGCATCTGTGAGCCATGGCTGTTGAAGGTTGAAATGGTAAGTCAGCCAATGACACACTGACAGACATTACAAAAAAAAAGATTAAACAGCAAGTGATCCAGGCTTGTTTGTAATGTCTGTATCTGTGTTGCAGTATTAAGTTAAACTTTTTTTCATTAAGGGCACTTCAATCTTTTATCAAGATGTTGCAGGACAGAAGTGCATTTTCTGCTTGCAGACTTTCTAAGATCCTCAGACAATAATGCAGTACCATTTCTGCAAGTCCAAGAGTGTTCATCTCAAGTTAACAAAAAGGGAAAAGAGAATTGTAATAGGACTTGATTGTGAACAGGGCTGGATAATCAGCATATCATGGAAACATAGAAACATAGAATTTGATGGCAGATAAGGACCGCTTGGCCCACCCAGTCTGCCCATTTCCCTGCCTACTGGATAAGCTGCAGATCCTAGTTAACCAGCAGCCTACTTCTTTCTACCCCCGCCCCCTAAGAATTGCCTTATGACTGTCCCATGCATGCTTGAATTCCACCACTGTTTTTGACTCCCGACCTCCTCTGGAGGGCCCGGTCCATGCCACCCTAACCCTCCTGTAGAAAAATACTTCCTTACATTACCTCTAGGCACCCCCCCTCTATCTTCAGGTGTGCCCCTTGTTCTTTTGCCTCTTTTTTTGAAGATGCTCACCCTCTTGGACTTTGTTGATTCCCTTGAGGTGCCAGAAAGTTTCTATCATGTCCCCCTCCCTCCTTTCCTCGAGGCTATACATATTAAGCTCCTTAAGTCTCTCTTCATATGTCTTCCAGTGCAGACCCTGCACCATTTTAGTTGCCCTCCTATGGACAGCTTCCATCCTGTCTATGTCTTTGCCGAGACTGGGTCTCCAGAACTGCACACACTACTCCAGATGGGGTCTGACCAGCTGTCTGTACAGAGGGATAATAACTTCCTGTTTTCTACTGGTGATGCCTCTCCCTATGCATCCCAGTATCCCCCCAGCCCTCCTTGCTGCCCTCTCACATTGCTTGCCCACCTTTAGGTCATCTGATATGACTACCCCCAGGTCCCTTTCCATTTTTGTTGCTGTTAGTATCTCACCCCCACTGTACTCTTCCCTGGGTTTTTGTTTCCCAAGTGCATTACCTTGCACTTCTTAGCGATTGAATCTAAGCTGCCATACATTTGCCATCCTCTAACTTCTAGCCTTGCCAGTCCCTTTTCATCCTTTCCACCCCACCTTGTGCATCAACTCTGTTGCAGATCTTTGTGTCATCTGCAAAGACATACTTTTCCTTCCTGTCCCTCTGCAATGTAAACATAAAGACATTGAAAGGACGGTCCTAATACTGAACATCCTACGGTGCCCACTAGTAACCAGTAACCCCTTTCTTCAGGTGGACTCCATTTACTATTACTCTCTGTGTCCTATTCTCCAGCCAATTTTTACCAGGCTCATCTTGGGACCCACTCCCCAGGCTAGCTAACTTGTATATTAATTTTTGTGTGGGACTGTGTCAAATGCCTTGCTAAAGTCTTGGTGAGCCATGTCACAGCCCTCCCCTGATCATACTACTTTGGTCCAGTCAAAGAAATCTATCAGATTTGTCTGGCATGACCTTCCTGCTGTGAATCCATGCTGCCTTGGGTCCTGTGCCCCTCTGGCCTCTAGATATTTGACAATTCTTTCCTTCAAGTGATTCCATCATTTTCCCTACCACAAGAGGTTAAACTAACTGGTCCTGTGGTTCCTGCTTCTGCCTGCTCCACACTTTTGAAGGGGAATCACATCTGCCCTCCTCCCGGTCCTGGGTGCCACCCCATCCTCCCATGATTTGTTAAACAGGGTAGTCAGTAGATGTCACTAATTCCACACCTTAGTTCTTTAGAATTCTGGGATATGATTGGATCCCATCAGGTATTGCTTTGTCCACCTTCAGTTTTGAGTTAATTCGGAACCCTTTCTTCTGGGCTGGGTACCAGCTTCTGTATCCAAAGTGTTTCTACTGTTTATTTAGGTGACTCACCTCTTCCTTTGTAAATATTGAGCAAAATATTTGTTTAGTATCTCTACTTTTACAGTCTCCCTCTGCCCACCCTCCCCCTTATAGCCTCACTATCCCTCCTTGATCTTCCTCAGCTCCTGATGTACCTAACAAAGGTTTATCACCTTCTTAACTGAGTTGGCTATCTTTTCCTCAGTTTGGGCCTTTCTGTTCTGACTGCCTCCAGCTTCCTTTTGCTTTAACTGATACAGTTCTCTGTCCTGCTCCTTCTGTGATTCCTTGTACTTCCACCAAGAAGCTTTCTTTTCTCTTGAACCTTCACTGCCACTTCCTTTGGGGAACCATAGTGGTTTTCTTACATCGTTTAGTTTGTTTATTTGCTTCACACAAGAAGCATTGCACCTCTGTGATGGCAGTTTATTATTACCATTGTTCTTCACCCCTCCTTCCTGCCCATTTGCTGGAGCACATTCATCAGGCTCACCTATTTTAGCAAAGTCAGGCCTCCTAAAGTCAGTACCTTTGCCTTTGTGTAAGCAGACTCTATTGCTGTGTTTATTGTGAACCATACTGTTCGATGGTCGCTAGTTCCCAGATGGCTACCCACTTCTATATCTGTGATCCTCTCTTCATCTCCATTTGAGAGAGAACCAGGTCTAAAGATTGCTCCTCTCGGATGGGCTCAATGCTAGTTGTCTAAGGCATGTGCCTCCTGTAGAACATCTTTCTAATAACCCACTCTTCAGAGTGACACTGCAACTGCACCTCCAGTTAACGTCTGGCATATTCAAATCACCCATCAGCAATATCTCCCCTTTTTCTGCTACTAGTATACTTTCTATGTTTCCTTGTCCATCCTCCCCTGAGAAAGTCTATATCTAACCTAATGTGCAGAGTTAATGGTACCATTACCAAATGTACTCACAACGAACTTCTTCTCCTCCTGTTTCCCTTTTATTCTACAACAGATTCCTTCCCTTATATAAAAACTACTCCTCCTCCTCCCTCTAGTACCCTCTTTGTCCCTCTGTAGATAGTGTATCCTGGTATGTTACGTCCAGTCATGGTTTTAAGTGAACCATGTTTCTGTGACACCATGATATCCAGATGTTCCTCCTCTATCAAGGCCACTAATTCAGGAGCTTGTTACTCAGACTATGGGCATTTGGGTACTCATTGCTTTCCATTTTGATATTTACCTTCAGTTGCAGCATCCCCATTGACAGCAGTCTTTCTCATTTAGTATCCTGTTTTGCTTCAGGGAGACTGGGATTTTTCTGCTGTATCAGGGCTGCTCCCCTTGACTAGTTTAAAAGCTTGCCAATGAAGCATTTAAACTGATTGCTCAAAGACATTGCCCTTCCTGGATAGAATGCAGACCATCACGCAGTATGAGGCTGGTGTCCCTCCAGGTGGAACCCAGTCACCAATGAAGCCAAACCCTGTGCTCCACCATTTTTCAACCATTCGTTAAACTGCACGGTGCAAAGTACCCTCGCCTCCTCATGCCATTGTGAGCAGCGCACCTCTGAGAAGGATACTATGTGTGCTACTTGTCTTAGGCCCTCCCAGTTCTACAAAGTCCTTCTGCTGCTCTGATTTCATGTTGAGCCAGTCATTTTGTCCTAGGTGGACAATGGCGTCCAACTCAAACTCCCAGCTGTTCTCGTGATCCTGAGGATCTCTCAAAGGAAGGAAAGCAGTTAATGTGACAAATCAATTATACCTTACCAGTGGATAAATATGGCACACAGCGGGAAGAGACTTAATGATAGTTACAGGTGTCTTTTATTTTGGCTGAACTTAGCAATTTGTGAAAGTTTATTGAAACTGTGCTAATTAGTTTCAATAACGGTTTAATAATTAGTTCCAAATGGAGGAAGAGCATATGCACAGCATCGCTTACTCAAAGGAAGTCCGCGCCCTTGGTGGCGTCAAGCATATAATAAAGTCAGATTTTCTTAACGAAAGTATGCACTATGTGAGATACTAATAAGGGAAGAGAGATAAACAGCAATTTCTGCAGGAGCAGTTTAAGAGTCCATAGCCCAGCATGGGCAGGCGTCTATTAAGGGATGTCCAACCAACAGCTGCATACTACAAGTCACAGTGGTGCGAAACGTTAAGGAGAGTTAATGAACGTAATGCATGGTGATAAAGGATGACCAGTTTACTTAGATTTGCCAAGTGGTGGAGGAATAGATTACATACGCCATGACCAGTGAGGGGAGAAAAGTGACATAATACAAGCATTTCGGTTTCAACTGGAAAAGGGGCCTATTACTGTGAAGAAGCCCTAACCTTGCTTTTGGCCTTCTAGAGACATCTTAAAGTGGTCACTGAAAGATAATTTGTTATCGATCAGATATCTAGATATTTAAATTTGGTTACAACTTCCAGAGGTTAAGCGTGGTGACAATGAAGTCTTGGGCAAGGGTATTGGGGGCCTGAGACAGCACTGCGGGAGAATATCATGCTTTAGTCTTCTTAACATTGAGCAGAAGCTTTGCCTTTATTAGATTATGTCAAGTTGTTAAGTCCACTTGAAGCACCCCTGACTTCAGATAACGATGAGCCGTGAAGTATATTAACACAGTATCATCTGCAAAGTGCAGATTAACGAATATGTTAGCATCTAAGTCATTAATGTACAGGAGAAAACAAGATAGGCCTAAGATGATCCTTGGGGGACCTCTGCAACTGGCAAGAAAGCAGGAAAGTTTCCACCCACTTTTGGAATCTTCCAGTTAGGTAGCTAGAGAACCACTGGGTGGTATGGTATGTGGCACCCAACTTTTGCAAAGGCAATTGACTCAATAGTTTGTGATCAACAGTATCAAAAAGCTTTGATGAGTCCAAAAGACTGCACCAGATACCTTCTTAGTACCCTAGTGAGATCCAATCATTGGTTACTTTTTGCTAGTGCAAAGATTGTGCTATGATTAGCCGGAAGCCAGATTGAGCCGGGTTAATGAGAGAGAAGGTTTCAGTGAGATTTTAACTGAATATGGATCAGTTTTCGAGAACTTTAGAAAGATAGGCACATGGAGATAGGCCTATAGTTGCTTTGGCATCGCATGGGTCACCAGGATTTAAATAGAGAGGGAGGATATGTGCTGATTTCCAGCAGGACGGCACAATAGCAGATGTAAGGAAGATTGAAGATGTAGAGGTGGGGCAGTGAGATGGGCGTAGCCTGACCTTGGAAAAGGGTTCAAGCCATCGTCCCTGCACTTTTTGGTGTCTAAGATTGAAGAGAATCTTCTACTTCTTTATAAGTTATCTCACACAGTTGGAAGGGCTGGGTGCAGGACTAGATGTAGGCGGGAGGGGTATGCTGGCTCACCAAAGCACCAGCATAAGGTGGCCGAATCAAAAGCTAATCCAGCTGTGGCAAAGTGGGAATTAAGTTCCTCCAGGATTAGGGACTTGTTTTCCACAATCCCCCTGCAACTATCTTTGTTGGGACAGAGGGGCCATGAGCCATCCTTCTATAGCTTTGATAGTCTTCCATATTTTATGAGGTTACCTTTAGCTTCTAGAGTAGAAATATAATAGTTAGCTTTAGGTGAAGTTTTCACACACTTATTCCTGGCTGTTCTAAAGGCCTTACCATCCAAGATTCTTTTGGAATGTAGCTTTAGCCCAGAGCTTATCTCGAAACTATAAGGGCTGCCTTGAGATCCGAGGTGAACCAGGGGTTGGAATTGTTCCCTGCCTTACTTTGATAAGAAGAGGCATGCTTATTTATTATTGTAGTGAGTTTGTCATTAAGGATACAAGCCGCCTTGTTGACGTCTTTGGCTAGGTAAAGATCTTGCCATCTGATCGTACTCAGGTCAGATAGGAAGTTTACTGCACTGAATTTGTGAAAGGATCTTTTGTTATAAAGATGGGTACTGGACGGGACCTTAATTTGAGATCTTATGCAAACAACAATTCACATAATAGCTCATGTCATTTGTGAAACACTTTACTCAAATGAGATATTTTTGTGTGGATGGTGGTTAGTACCACATCTATAATGGAACTGTTAGCAGTATTTAGAGTGTTGTTCCTAGTAGGTTCACTGACTAATTGCCCAAGACCTAATTACATCACAAAGGGATTTGAGGCTGTGTGATTTAGGTGACAGCCAGTCCATATTTAGATCTCCTAGAAATATTGTTTCAGTTTTTGCATCTACGAACATGGTTCAAAAGATTAAGGACTTCATCACCACCAGGCGGGGTCTATAGCCACCTAGGATAGCGATACATTCCGAGGAGGGAGATGAAAGTTCAATGAAACTAACTCAAATTCCTTAGCTAGAATTTGCAACTAATATTGGTACAATACTTAGATTTGGTGTAGATAGCCCACCCCACCTTTAGACTCTCTATCTGCTCTAAATAAATTGTAGCCCTGCAGTGATATTTGTTGATCAGTGTTCGTCTTTTTTAACCACGACTCAGTAATTATGATAAGGTCTGGGTTAGCGTGTTTTAGCCAGACTGCAGCCTATACAAGTTGCAAACCAGGCTTAAAATAATGACCATCATCATTTTGAGACCTGTGACCTCAACAATCGATGGCGAGAGTAGATTTGTTGTGGGTGCCAGGGTTGAAACTCCACATTTCCTGACAGAGAAGAAGCAAATATAACTTTCTTTAGGAGCTTATAAGAATGAGACTGCTTTTTATTTCTTCCAGCAACCATATCGTGCTGCACAAGAAGCAGCACCACTGTAATGACAGTTGATCGTGATCAATGTAAGTGCTTGGTGGACATAGGTGAGGACAGTAACAAGAGGTGTAGGCTAACCTTGAGAATAGGCTAAAAGGGAGGAGAGGAAATGACATAGTGTCTGCAAGTGAGACTATTATAACATTAGGTATTGATAAGGTACATTGAAGAACTGAATTGCATTGAGGTACTTTGATTGCACTGTATTGCTGAAAACTCTGCACCTTAGGAGCAATAAAACACAATATGAGAGAGCCATGGTCCCAGACTAGAGTGGTCTCGTGATTTGTATTAGTGCAATACCCTAGGTAAGAAATTTGCCACCTAGTACTCTTAAAACCTAGAATGAGAAAATACAGCAGAAGGGGAACAAGGGAGGCAGGGAGCAGCTTAGTAAGTGGCCATCCACTCTTCAGACTCAAGTCCCTGTAGCAGAACCGGAAGAAGTAGAATGATATTGCAGGCTATATTGTCCATTGAATGAATACAGTGATTTATGTAGAAGACCAAGAAATCCCTCTAGTGGCAGAGTCTATATAACCTACTAATGGAAAACTAGCCATAAAAAAAAAAAAAGTAGATTAGACTTATCGGCACCAAGGCAGAGTGCTTGGATAGGGGGGGGTGCTGCTGGGAAGAGCAGTCAGACAGAAGAGGTATAAGCACTTTAAAACAGTAGTAGAAATTACAATCCAGCTAATACGATTTGAAAACTCCTAATAACACAGTTGAAATGTGCTTGGTTCTATCAAAAAATCTAACAAGGTGCCGGAATTGTCTATAGCAGGGAAAACTCCTGCCCTATCAGGTGGGTTGCTGGAAGCACCAGTGTTCTGATTGGCTATGCCTGTCCATACAACTAAGGAGCTGGGGGGTGTCCTGGTCTTGGTCGGTGGCTGGCTGGGTGCCGGCCGACCGTGGGTAGATGAACAGCCCTGTTCAAGGGACAAGCAACTTCAAGGATCAGCAGGTGGGTGTCTAATTCTTGGTCGGTGGCTGGCTGGGTGCCGGCCGACCGTGAAGTGAGCTGGAGCAGCCCTGTTCAGGGACAAAGCAGCTTCCAAGGAGCTGCAAGCGGTGTCCTGGAGTCTTGGTCGTGGCTGGCTGGCTGCGCCGGCCGAATGAGGTGAACGCTGGAGCAGCCCTGTTCAGGGACAAGCAGCTTCAAAGAGCTGCAGGCTGGGTGTTCTAGTCTTGGTCGGTGGCTGGCTGGGTGCCAGCCGACCATATAGGCAAACTCAGAGCAGCTCTATTCAAGGACAAGCAACTTCAAGGAGCTGCAGGCCGGGTGTCTGGTCTTGGTCGGTGGCTGGCTGGGTGCCGGCTGACCGTGGGTGAGCTGGAGCAGCCCTGGTTCAGGGACAAGCAGCTTCAGGAGCTACGGCAGGTGTCCTGGTCTGTCCGGTGGCTGGCTGGGTGCCACAACCGTGGGTGAGCTGGAGCAGCCCTGTTCAGGGACAAGCAAGCTCAAGGAGCTGCAGGCGGGTGTCCTGGTCTTGGTCGGTGGCTGGCTGGGTGCCGGCCGACCGTGGGTGAACTAGAGCAGCCCTGTTCAGGGACAAGCAGCTTCCAAGGAGCTGCAGGTGGGTGTTCTGGTCTTGGTAGGTGGCTGGCTGGGTGCGCCGACCGACCGTGGGTGAGCTGTGGCAGCTCCTGTTAGGGACAAGCAGCTCTGGCAAGGAGCTGCAGGCGGTGTCCTGTCTTTGGTCGGTGGCTGGCTGGGTGCCGGCCGACCGTAGGTGAGCTGGGCAGCCCTGTTCAGAGACAAGCAGCTTCCAAGGAGCTGCAGGCGGGTGTCCTGGTCTTGGTCAGTGGCTGGCTGGGTGCCGGCCGACCGTGGGTGAGCTGGAGCAGCCCTGTTCAGGGACAGGGACTGTCATGTAAGGAATCACTGTCACCAACCCCCTCAAAAGCACATTCAAGTTTATAATCAGCAGGGCCATCCAAACTCTTGACACATTTGAATCAAAATCCTTTCAGATTGAAAGTATTTATACAAGGAAAATCTACCCTACCATTCAAAAACAAGCACTGTGGTCAAGGCTTCATTTAGGTGAATGGGGCACTTTGCACCTCTTCTCACACCTATTGTTTCAGTCTCTGTGTCAGCAAAAAGTTCTCTGATAGTCTGCTTTAACACAGATTTTAAGTGTTCAAGTCTACATATGCATGACCAGAGGATTCTGAAACCAAAGCAGGGAAGTGAATCACATGAAAGCATAGTCACATTTGACCCCTTCTCACCTCTCACTGTATTGTTTTGGTCAAATCCAAAGTCTGTGTACCATATCTGGGTAGATTTCCTTGAGAATTCAAGTATTTTTATACAATTTCAGTCAAAAATTCCATAAATGTACGAAATTGCAAGAAATTGCCGATTTTGTGTGGAGAAGGGTGAAAATTGTGGAAATTGCGCCCACAATTTTCCAGTGGCCCTGCTAATGAGCTGCAGTTGCAGTTTACACTTCCCTGTTGCAATATACAGTGCTGTCTTATTCCTGGGCTATTTTTGCCCTGCACTGCCAGACCAGTTTGCCCGGCTTCCTTAGACTGCTAAATTCAGCAGGATTAGCACCGGGCTATTTCCTTTTCAATATAGCTTGCTTTGTACTCCAGGCTAAGTTTGCCCACTGGGTAGTGCTAATTTAGCCTCGGGGCAAAGTTTTGAATATCTGGCCCCATTTCTGCAAAACATGTGGTATTCCAGAAATCATCTAGCATGTTTCATAATGGCTATATAAAAGAGCATTCAAAAAGTAAGTTCTGCATTGTCTCTAGCTGATTGCATACTGATACTAGAGACATAAGTTCTCCTAGAGTTTTGTGTTTATCGTTTGCCAGTACATTCAATTTCCCATGTCTGCACAGCCACATGGTATCTTTCATTTTAAGAGGAATTCTTTTTTCTAACATGGCTTCTAAAAGATATTTACTCTGTACATGTGAACCAACTGCAAACATTGGATCCTCATACATACTGCAATAACAATTAACCAAAATTTCTGTATAAAACTGTTTCCTGAACACACCCTGAGTTAAGTCTATCTTCTATAATACATACATATTTCAAATATAATTGCACATGCCCCAGAAATACCTTTTCTACTACACTCCGCCTTCCCAATCTATGGGGAATGAAAAACCCAGACTGTGAATGTTGCATTGCCAGAGTCCACATGCTTGTGACTCCACTTAATAAAGGCTTTATTAGTATAAAAAAATACTAAAAAAGAAAACTACTACTGGATCATGCTCAATCCTCCTTCCTGCCACTCTTTATAAGTATGACTGCGCATAACTAGATTAAGCCTGCTACCCCACAGTAATTGGAAAAACAAACCTAAAATTTTAGTATACATTGTAATTGGTAATGGAACTATATGAGCAACATACAAGAAAATGGGAACAATTAACATTCTTAATAATACGATTGTTTTCTTGTTAGTCATTATCCCAAGATTTCAATTTAATAACTTTAGTGTGCAATGGTTAATTTCTCTTCCCAATTAACTTGTGTCGCATCTCACTCTCCAACATTTAGGCCCAAAATTGTAATAGTTCCTTTTGTCACTGGGATAGTAAAATCGTTTGTTGGTACAGCGTTTCCTAATGCTAAGGCTTTACTTTTCCTAACATTAATATTAATACTTGTAGAGGCACTGTTGTCTTCAAAAACTGCTAAACCACGTGCTCCTGATTCCATATCTGCCGCCCCCAGTACGTAGTCATCTGCATATGCAGAAAACTTGCTTAAAGAGATGCCAGTCTTAGTCTTTGCTGAAACAATTTGGTGATCTCCCTCTACCATCTGTAAGAAGGTATCCATGCTAAAAACATAGAACAGTGGACTCGGGGGACACCCCTGCCACATCCCATTGTGCAAATACATTTGTATCCTCAAATAATCATTCACTTTAGGTCTCAGCTGAGTACCCTTATACAAGAGTTGTATCAGGGCAAAAATTCCTCTGGAATACCATATACTATAGGCATAGTGTCTTTGACATATATTCATGTCTTACTGAATCAAATACAATCTCCTGATCCACTGTTAATATATAGCTGTCTAACATCATCTTCAGTCCTTGTTCTACCACTTCCCTAATATACAGTATATCAACTTCTGAGTTATATTTCTACCCAGTACTGCACATATCTTAACATCCAAATGTAAGTGTAGTGCTACCCTGGCTAACATCCTATTAACAGATTTGGTCAGCATTTTGTAATCTAAAGTCAACAAGTTTAATGGTCTCCAATTCTTTATATCTGTAGGAGCCCCTGTTTTAAATAAAAAGACACCGCACCATCCTGCATACTAGAGCCCAATCTCCCTAAATGGGGAAGGGGAAAGAAAACATCATGTAGCACAAGGTTAATGTGCTCTGAAAAAGGTTTATAAAATTCATTGGGGATGCCATCAATGTCCTGTGCTGTATTTGTTGACAAGGACTTGATGGCATCCCCAATATCCACCTCCTGAAAGGGCTAACACAAAATCTGCTGATCCCATACAGAGACATGAGGTGTAACCAGTGTGTTAGGGAAGGTTTCCTGGATTGGAACTCCACCCTTCTGAAATGTATTTTTGACACACTGCTGTACACCCATTCGAAGTAAAGTTGTGTCTGACACAAATCTACCCTTCCCATCCTTCAAGGAAGTCATAACTCTATTTTTAAGTCTATCAGTGTCACTGTCAAAAGGGCTTACATGAAACCTGGAACCCTGCGTTCCAAACTTCTGTTCCATTAGTAGTGAGTGCTTACTGTCTTATTGAAAATGAAACCTATTCCGCCTGACATCAATGATTTTTGCTGTTAAATCTGTCCATTTCCCTCATCTGCATGAGGCATCATAGGTACTGTGCTGAAGACTCAAATAGCAACTGTACTTTGTCTTTGCCACCCACTGAGATACCTGTAACATCAATAGTTTAATATCTTGTTTTCTGTCTTCCAACCAATCCAAAGTGTTGTCACATAAGCACAGAACTGTCTGACTGGCATCTAATAATTTCAAAATTTCTCATCTAATGGACTCATCCAGCAACAGTGAAGTATTCAATCTCCAATACCCCCGTTCCATTTGTGCATGTTGTGCCAAATCCAGTGTCACCCATACTGCAGCATGGTCTGATGTCTCCATTGATACAACTCTTACAACACATACAGGTGTCCTATCCTGCACAAACCAAAAGTCGATTTGGGATGATAAAGACCCTTTATAAAATGTATGCATGGGTGCTGTACCTGTTATATCAAAAACATTCCTAAATCCAGAATGCTGTAAAATAGTTTTCAACAAGCTGATATCACAATACATTTTTAAGTTTTCCTCCCCCAATCCTGCTTAGCTAATCCACAGTTAAAATCCCCCCCCCATAGGGTCATTTCAGAAGTATGCACAAATGGCTCTAATAGATGTAAAAGTCTTGTTTTCCCTGCCTTAGCCTGTGGTGCATAAATATTAATGAGTCAAAGGGGCTTTGCGGCATAAATTGCATCCACAACCAAAGTCTGGCCTGAGTAAATGTCCACCACCCTTGTAACTTTCACTGACTGTCCAGGAAATACAATCTCAAACCAGAACATACTGTACATCCTCCCCAAATGACCCAAGTGATGGCCCCCATCTCCAATCTGTTTGAGCTAGTTTAATGTTTAAAATAGTATGTGAACATTTATCCTGTACAAGTACAGTCTCTCCCTAAAGATCATGCAGTATGGAGAAAGTCACCTGTGGCTTATCATCAGACTTAATACTATTAATATTGCAAGTAATGATGTTTAACTCAGACATTATAAGGGAAAGAAAGGTTAAAAAAAAAACATGTATAATAACCATATTAGTATCTGGACCTTTTCTTTCTGTTTGTCCAACATTGTCACTTCCAAAGAGGTGTCCATCTGGGAAGAAGCCACTGAGAACACATCCAATTCTCCCTCTGATTCTGTGCAGTCTTTATCTTGCAAAATGGAAAATTGACTCTGCACCACTACTGGGTCCACATCTCTAGATTTCAAGATTAGGGTGGGAGGTTTAAGTAAGGACCTTAAGCAAGTAACCATCCTAAAAGCTCCTCCCATAGCATGTGAGGGAGGTGGCATAAACAATGCATTAGTAGTGTCTTGAACAGCAGACTTGGATACTTCCAGTAAAACAGAATCTTGAGGTGCAGATACCTCAGGTACCATTGTGACAACAGCCTCATCTGACAGTGGAATCTGCACAGACTCAACAGCTGTTCCCACAGCCAGAGCAGAGGATGAGGGAAGGGGGTCACGGTGAGACACTTCAGGTAGTATTGGGCCATGTGTCCCATCAGCAGGCTCCATATGCTTGCCATTATCAGAAGGTGCAGCTCCACCAGGCTCTGTAATCAACCATAACCTCTTTTTCTGGCCAGGGCTATGTACACATCTTATTCAGCACTTTCTGCTGGATCTGTGTTATTGTTAGAAGCCCTGGGACAAGCTCTAAAGGTGTGTCTCTGCTCTTTTCAAAAATTACAACACATATGGTTTTCACATTGCACACTGTTGTGTCCCAAAATTCCACATTTCATTTTCTCGCACACATTACTAATGTGCCCAGTATCTCCACATCTATAACAGGCCTGGGGATGTCCAGCATAAAATACAACCTACCTGTCCCATCCCAAAATAAAGCAGGCTGGGCAAATGCTGTACTTCTCCATTAACCTGGTTCAAAGTCACCTTGTAACACCATCTCCCTGTCCAGAAGTGCTCATTATCCAAAATAGGCTCAGGGAATCCATTCATATTACATCTTTTTTTTTTTTACATTCTTTTTTGCTCTGGTCATGGCCTGCGAAGCCTCCCTTGGGTATCCTGCCTGGTCCTGCCCCATCTGAGGTCCTCTCGACCCTAGTCCTCCTCTCACCCCCCTCCTCCCACGTCCAGTACCCCCAGCTTAACCCCTCCAGGGTGGGACCACCCCTCCTCTTTGGGCGCTCTTCAAAGTCAGACCCTGGCTGTGGGTGAGGGCCTGGGTGGAGGATGTAAGAGGCCTGGCGAGACAGATCCAACAGTCACCATGGGGGTCAGGTGCCGTTGTTTACCCTGTAGAGCCGGGTGTTTCCATTTTCTGGTCCCCTTACATCCTTCCCCTGGCGTGGGCACCCCTGATGCCATGCGCATGGCAACCCTGCCAGCATAAGCCACGCTACTTGTGTTGTCTGTGTACTGCAGTGCCCCCAATCTCCACCAGGAGCTGCTGGTGCACCAGACAATCCCTGAACCTCCCCCAGGAAAGGACAGCTGTCCATCGGTTGCTCAATCATCTCCCTCCCCTGCCGACCCCCGTCAGCCTGAACTCGTTCCGAACTCGGATCATTGGCTTGCGTAAGGTGTGTGGTGTCCAGCCCTCACCATCAGTGCCACTGGGCCCTTATATTACATCTTTGTTTAAACCAAAAGGTAATGTCAGCAACATTCACCCCTCATTTTGAAACAGCACAGTGAGTTGTTTAAAGGAGGATTTTGTGAAGGTACTGCTGCAAAAGGCTGCCACAGTGGGGTATTCTTTAAAAGTTGGTATTTCTTCCAAAAATGCTCCAAACCTGCTGAATGTTTAGATGTTTAGGACATACAGGCTGTACAGGAGAGTGGGGGATATATGGGTGAATGAGTACTTGTATTAGAAGGACAGACTACATCTAAGTGTGATGTAGGCAAGAGTGCTGGGTGGGTCTACAAGGATATACTAATAAGATCTTAAGGAGGGATTTAAACTGCTAGGTGAGGGGAGTACATGGCTAGAAAGGGGGAAAGTTTGAAAGGAAGATTGAATGGACTAACTAGCACTCCCTCACAAAAGGGAGAAGGGAAAGGAACAGGCCTGGAATGGGAGAGGATAACAGAGAGGGGGTGGTAAATGGTAGAAAGGACTTTCTGCTAATGCCGGAAGTTTGGAGAACAAAATGGTGGACTTAGAGGCCATAATGGTGGTAGAGGGCCTAGATATTGTGACCGTAATAGAGACCTGGTGGTCTGAGCATCAAACCTGGGATGTAGGTATCCTGGAATGCAGGCTTTTCTGGAAGGACAGGGCTGGCAGAAAGAGGCAGTGGATTGCACTGTACATTAGGACATTAAGGAGGACATTAAGGCTACAGAACGGCACAAGGCACAAGGGGAAGCAGACATCCTGTGGGCCATACTAGAAAAATGTTCTGGGGCATCAGTAAAGCTGGGGGTGGCTTACATACCTCCAATGCAGAGGAAAGAAGTGGATAGGCAGATGTTGCAGGCAGTTAAATGAATGGCACTCAAGGAGGAGATTCTGCTGGTGGGTGACCTTAACCTCCCAGATGTGGACTTGGATATCCCATCAGCTAGTTCAGCCAGGAGCAGAGAGATCCTCGAGTCTCTCCATGGAGCTTTTCTGCAACAGCAGGTTAGGGAGCCCACTAGGGGTTGCAGAATACTCTACATGGTTCTCACCATTGGGGATAATGTGGAGGGTGTTGGAGTGGGGGTCAGCCTTGGGGCAAGAGACCATACTACAGTGAGCTTGAGAGTTAGGATGGGGAAGAAGCAGGTCAAGCAACCACAGAGGTCCTGGACTTCAGGCGGGTGGATTTTCCCAGAATGAAGGAGATTTTCAGGAAAGAAATAAAGGTGAAAGAGAAAATAGGAGAAGTGGAGGAATTGTGGAATTCAGTTAAGGGGGGGGAGGGGTTCCTAAAAGCTGCAGAAATCTGCATAAGGAAAGTGAGGAAGAGCAGAAGAAAAAGTGTAATTTGGTTCACCAGGGAAGTGAGGGGGGCAATAGGAGAGAGGAAAAAGGGCAGTCAGATCATATAAGAGGACACAGGAGAATGAAGACAGGGATATTTGCAGGGAGAAGTGGAGGGTGGTGGGGCAGAAGATTAGGAAGGTAAAAGCAGAAGTGGATGAGAGAATTGCTAAGCAAGCCAAAAAGGGTGATAAAACTTTGTTTCGGTATATAGGAGACAGGAGTAAATCAAGGTAGGGGATAGTAAGGGGGAAGGGGGAGTACAAGTGGAAGGGGACTTTGAGAAGCTGGCGGTACTGAATATGTACTTCTTCTCAGTCTTCATGGTGGAAGAGGAAGGAAGGGGACCGGTAAGGGAGCGGGGATGGGATGACATAAGTGTGGATCCTTGCCTGATCCATGAGGACAAGGTCAGAGAGGAATTAGATAGATAGATAGATTGATAGATAGATAGATAGATAGATAGATAGATAGATAGATAGATAGATAGATAGATAGATAGATAGATAGATAACTTATTTATAAAAAGTACCCATCTGCAGAGACTCTGGGCACTGCACAATAAAAACACACAGCAATATTTATACAACAGTTAATCATTAAAACAAATAAAAAATGTTCTATCCATCCCTTAAAAACAACAACTAATCAATCAGTTCAGACTTGTTGGAACAGGTATGTTTTTAACCCATTTTTGAAGGCTTCTACTGAGGGAGCCTCCTTTAGATAACCAGGAAGGGAATTCCACAAGGTAGGTGCCACCACCAAGAACGCCCTGTCCACAGAGTGCCACAACCTAACCCTGTGGACCTTCAAGGAGGCTTCCCCTGGCAGAATGGAGTGCCCAGGGTGGACGAAAGGGGACAAGGAGATCTTGCAGATAGACAGGTCCCCTTTCATGCAGGGTCTTGTAGGTCAGGAGCCTTACCTTGAAGACAATCTTCCACCTGACCTGCAGCCAGTGCAGTAAACAGAGGACTGGAGGGATACGCTCACACCATCACACCCCAGTCAACAACCTTGATGCCGCAGTCTGTACCAGCTGCAGTGTGCGGAGGTTGCCTCCAGATAACTCTAGCTACAGGGCATTACAGTAATCCAGCCTGGAAGTGACAAAAACATGCACCAGCATGGTCAGGTCCTCAGGTGGGATCAGGGCTCAGATTTGGGTGATATTTCAGAGATGGTAAGACCACTCCTGATGACTTCCACTACCTGCGCATCAAGTGTCAAACCGCCATCCAGGATCATGCTCAAATCCTTCACCTGTCAGGATGGGGCAAGGGGAACACCCCTTAAACTAAGCCAGAGGGTAATCCCTCACCTCCTCCTCCACCCTGATGGCCTGAATCCACTACCAGTACCTCTGTCTTGTCTGGGTTAAGTTTAAGCCAGTTTTAAGTCATCCGCAACTGGATCTCATCGGGGCAGCTTTTGAATACAGAGGCTGACTCCTGGGTATCGGGAACACAGGACATGTACAGCTGGGTATCATCTGCATAGCAGTGATAACCCATCCTGTACTGCCTGGTAATGTCCCTCAACAGCAACATGTACACCGTGAACAACAAGGGAGACAAGACTGAACCCTGTGGAATCCCACAGCACAGAGGCTTTAGGTTAGATGAGGTTACCTCCATTATTGCTGTTTGCACTGTGCCTGTCAGGTATGACCTGAACCAGTTGATGAAATTACCAGACAGGCCACATCAGAACCGTAGGCAGTCAAGCAACACCTCATGGTCCATGGTGTCAAACTCTGCAGAGAGGTCCAGGAGGACCAAGATGGTACAGTCTTTCCTTCCCTCACCATCAGGAGATCTTTAAGCACCCTCTCTAGGCTGGTCTCTGTACTAAGCCCTGCACAAAACCCAGACTAGAGAGGCTCATAGATGAAGGAAGAGGAAAGATGTCTCTCGAGCTGTATGACCACCACCTTTTCAATAACCTTCCCTAAAAATGGGAAGTTTGAGACCGGCCTGCAATTGCTGAGGCAGTCCAGGTCCAAAGAGAGTTTTTCTCAAAAGCGGTCTAACCAAGGCCTCTTTCAAGGCCAATGGGAAGACTCCACTCCTCAAAGAGCTCCAGATAACCCCCAACAATCACAGGTCCAATCAGGTCCAAACATTCAACCAAAAGTCGGGTCTGACCTGGGTCTAGCTCACATTGGGTTGGCCGCAGCTTCAAGATTACTTCTGCCACCTTCTCCACCCCAACTAGTTCAACCTCATTGCAGACAGGAGGAATGTTTTGACACATTTCAGGCTGGACCCTGCATTCCCTTTGAGAGGTACTCAGTGAGACCTCGGCCCTGATGGAGGGCACCTTGTTGGGGAAGAATACAGGCAGCTCCTTACACCTAGTGCTAGAAAGAACCTGCTCCCTTGACATGGAGACAGGCAGGATGTAAAACCCGTCCACTATGCAGAAGAGCTAAGCTGGTCTGTTCCTCGCTGAAACAATCTCCCTAGACAATTATTCCACCTTTTTATGGGAAATTGCCCCCTGATAGTTGACATAATGCAGCTTCAGGGCCAATTTGTCCTCCCGCAGGTCAGATCTCCTCCATCACCTCTCTAACCTCCGCCCCATCTTCTTTAAACCCTAAAGATCCTCATCATACCAAGGAGGTCTCCAGAGAATAGACGAGGACAGACACAAATGGGAGTGATGGAATCAAAGGCCGCTGTGACAGTCCCATCATAGGTTGCCACTGCTTCCTCCACTCCAACTGCACAAGCCACCCCAATAATCGATAGGTCCAGCACCACTGATAGTCCTATAGAGGAAATTAGGTAGTTTGAGGCTAGACAGGAGTATGGGTCCAGACGCCCTGTATCCTAGGGTACTCTGGGAACTAAGGCAGGAGCTGGCGGCATGCCTAGTGAAGTTGTTTAATTTGTCTCTGGATACAGGGTGGGTTCCAAATGACTGGAAGAGGGCAGATGTGGTGCCACTTCACAAGAGTGGCAGCAGGGAGGAGGTGGGCAATTATCATCTGGTCAGCCTCATCTTGGTGGTGGGTAAGGTGATGGAGGTGATATTAAAAGAAAGAGTGGTAAACTACTTGGTGGAAAGTAGGCTACATGAAGTCCATTAGTATGATTTCACACAAGGGAGGTCCTGCCAGATGAATCTGATTTAGTTCTTTGATTGGGTGACAAGGGTGGTTGATCAGGGAGGGGCAGTGGACATTGCCTATCTGGACTTCAGAAAGGCCTTCCACACTGTTCCCCACAGAAAGCTGGTAAGTAAGTTGGAAAGTTTGGGGGTGGGACAGAAAATAAGGTGGGTGGAGAACTGGCTGATGGGTAGAGGCCAAAGGGTGGTGGTTAGTGGGGTACATTCCAGGGAGATAGGGGTGATGAGCAGGGTCCCCCAGAGGTAGGTGCTGGGACCTATCCTGTTTAACATCTATATCAGCAACATAGCAGATGGGCTGCAGGGGAAGGTCAGCCTATTTGCAGATGATACAAAGATCTGCAATAAGGTGGACACCCCAGAGGGAGTGGAGGCTATGAGGGAAGATCTAAGGTTGCTGGAGGGGTGGTCAGAAACATGGCAACTGAAACTCAATGCCAAACATTTACAGTAATGCACATGGGTGGAATAACTTTCAAGCAAATTACACACTGAGGGGGTGAAATGAAGGTAAGTGAGCAGGAGAGGGATCTGGGGATCATAATCACACAAAACCTTAAGGTAGGGACCCAATGCAGCAAGGCGGCAGGCAAAGCAAATAGAATACTGGTGTGCATAGGGAGAGGTATAACAAGCAGAAAGATTGAGGTGCTGATGCCTCCTTACAAATCCATGGTGAGGCTTCACCTGGAGTATGGGGTTCAGTTCTGGAGACCTCACCTATGCAAGGACATAGGTGGGATTGAAAGAGTACAAAGAAGGGCCACTGAGATGGTGCATGGGTTAAATGGGAAGCCCTATGAGGAGAGGTTAAGGAAGTAGGATTTGTACCCAGCAGAGAACAGAAGGGAGAAGGGGGGACATGATAGAAACATTTAAGTACATGAAGGGGATTAATAAAAGTAGGGGACAGCTTATTCACAGGAATGTTAGCTGTTAGGACTAGGGTCATGGTCTAAGGGTGGAGGAGGAGGTTTAGGGGAATCTGAGGGGGCGTTACTTCACTGAGAGGGTAATGGAGCCCTGGAACAGTCTGCTGGAGGAGGTGGTGGGGGGTTGAAACAGTGGAGGGATTTAAGAGGTCATGGGGCAGGCACAAGGGGATGACCAGGAGATGGAGAGGGGGATCTCCGGGTGAGAAGGGCAAGTAGGGAGGAGGGCAGACTCGATGGATCAAGAGGGTCCTTTTCTGCCGTCACATTTCTATGATTTTGTTTGAAGCTAATGTAGTATAACGTGTCTCCTAGCATATGAATCTGAGCATAAACTTCTTGGGTATATGTGGCCCTTCTCTGGCACCATCCTAGAGAGGGCCACTACTCCTGCCTTGCTAGCCAGATCAAGGTTAAGTGGCCTGGGTTCCTATAGCTATTACACGGGGTCCTTTCCCAAAAGATTAATTAAAATGTCGGTGCCTCAACCCAGAGTACATTTAAGTGGGCATAATCTCTCAATAGTACAACCCCCTGGGATGTTGTACCAGCCCACCAACCCAGTACAGTTACCCCCTAGTATACTGTGCAATTTATAGTGTTACTTTGTAAATATTGCATATATTGTTTATTTTGCATAAATACTGCATATGTCATGTATAAATTGTACCTTGGCACTGTATGTTAATTATGTTCCAAGACTGTTTGTACTATTCTCTGCTGTCTCTCCGTATATGTTGCTGATTTATGTTCTCTGTACACGTTACTGATTAATGTCCAGGATCTCCTCGTGAATGAGCCTGTTCAATGAAGTAATTACTGCAAAAAACCTGACTTTGACAGTTACTACAGACAAGGACTTACCAGGATTTGAACCTCCCCACATCCAGACAATTAGCATTTCACATCTTAAATAATACCAGGCTCAATAAAATTAGGTTCTGGAGTCAGTTCTTCTGCAAACTAGAAACATCATAATTCATTTACATGAGGAGGGTTAGGATAGGGAACATGGAATAGAGTTGGAGAAAACATTTTGAATTTGCATTTTAAAGATTAGCATTTCCCCACAATCATCTTTCCCCACAATTATTCAAACCCCTCTTTAGAACCATGCAGCCACCATTCTATCTACCTAGCTAACTGCTGCAGGTGTACCCATTGCCCAGACCCACAGGTACCAGTCCAGAATGACACCCCATAATTATGTCTCTGGTTACCGAGATGTTAGTTGCAGGCCTCAGGTGCAGCTGGTTGGCCGGTGTTGGTGCACTTTGCACAAATATTAAACCTTTTTTTACATTTCTTCCTCTAGATTACGTAAAGCCTTGACTACTTCCAGCTCGGGTGGGCATACCTAAAACTATATACAGTTCAGAGGTGTTGGAAGGCAATTACTGCTTTTACTTACGGTTCTGCTGGATCAGTCCTTAGGTAGAGATGTGAGAAATGAGAAAATTTGGTTCTGCAAAATATTTTGTGAAATTTATGCATTTTGCAAAATATTTTGTAGCTGAGAAATGTAAAATTCCACTGGTGAAATGCAAGATTTAATCTGCAAAATGCAAAAATGCTGCCATGAAATGTGAAATTTCATCTGTAAAATGCAAAATTTCACCAACGCAACAGTGAAATGTGGGCTACATTTGGAAAAAACTTTGTTGAAATTTGGTGAAATTTTGAATTTCACTGTGAAAGTTTGCATTTCATGGGTGAAATTTAGCAATTTTGCATCCTGTGAAAAATTTCACAGAATGGCAGAATTTCACGAAAATGTTTCAGAGAGCAACATTGCTGATATCACGGGAATTTTCCTGCCAAAATTTAATTTTGCAACATCTCTATCTTTGGGTGGCTCAGTCAGCTGAAGTCCTGGGGGAGACGACTCAGAAGGCACAGAACCAGGCGTGTTGCTTGATCACAAATGGAAGAGGCACAGAGGTTGCAACTTGAATCTTCAGGCTTGATTGAAGGTCTCGCAGCTTGTCCCCTTTAGCCTATCACATGCCTGTTATAGAGCACATGCACAAGGCCTACTGACTACAAGGGAGCCAGACCCAGGAGAGGCCCCCTCAGCCAGGGTCCTCCATGGATCAGAGTGCTCCCGCACTCATGTACAAGACCTGTGATCCCCTGCAGCCAGCAGACCCCACTTCATGGGGGTTAGTGAGTTCCTCACTTGGTGTCAGAGTGAATATCCAGCACTTTTCTCCTCCTCTTCTTCTCCTCCTTCTGCCTGCTGTGTTGTGCAGCCAAAACATTCTCTGTTCTCTCCTGTAGTTCAGGCTCTGGGGGGACTAGCAGAGTGTAGAAGTCTAGGTTCACAGAACAGTTTCTCTCCTTGCTATATTCTCAGAAGCAGACAGCAGGTTCCGAACCTAAGAAGCAACTTCTGTCTTTCTGCTTACACAGTCTCTCAACTTTAAACATAGCAGCCACCTTTTTGCTCTGGCTCACACACAGTTTCAGCAACTTGTCATATCAGCACAGCAGAAAGTCTCTTTTTTCATCATGCAGGTGCATAGCAGTTCTCCAATATGAAGAGTCTTTCATCTCTTTCCAGTGTTGCTCCTTTTCCTTTTCTCACACTTTCTTCACCAAAGAGGTGCAGACAAAAGTACCTGTCTTTTCCCAGTCTTAGATGCAACCTTTGTCCTTTTTCCAGGATCAGGACACAACCTTTGTCCTTTTTCCAGGCTCAGGACACAGCTTTTCCCTTCATCCCAGTCATCTCACCACTGTGGTGCAACTTCTCTCCTCAACATCAGAACTTCTGCAGCTCTCCTTCACTGCAGTGCTGCCTGCACATTCTCTTTCACTTCTTCTCAGATGGAGGAAGGCAATCACCCAGCCCCTGGGGGACAGATTGCTGGCAGCCCCCAGGCAGGCCCTCTCCCTACCTTTCAGCCCCATTCTGTAACAGCGGCAAGAGCCCTCTCTTTGTGGAGGGGTTCTTCCTAGCCTGACTCAAAATCTTGAAGTTCTCTCCTTTTGGGAGCTTTTTGTTAGCATCCTACTGGAGCCACTATCCTCAAGTAAAATTAATATGTATTAGGCTCCCTCGATGCCCTATTGGCTGTTCAAAATGATGCCAGAATATTCCCTGGTATTTTCCCCCAGAAATCCTTTCACAAGCCCCAGAATCCTCTTGCCAACATAGAAACATAGACTTGGACCACTTGGCCCACCTAGTCTGCCCATTTCCCTACCTTTTGGATAAGCTGTAGATCCTAGTTAAACAGCCTATTTCTTCCTACCCCCCCAGAAGATTTGCCTTATGTCCGTCCCATACATTCTTGAATTCTCTCACAGTTTTAGACCCCACAACCTCCTCAGGAAGGTTGCTTCATGTAATCCACCACCCTCTCTATGAAAAAATACTTCCTCACATTGCCCCTGAGCCGTCCCGCCTCTATCTTCAAATTGTGTCCCCTTGCTCTTGCACATCTCTTTTTCTGAAAGATGCTACCCTCTTGGACTTTGTTGATTCCACTGAGGTACTTAAAAGTTTCTATCATGCCCCCCCTCCATCCTTTCCTCATGGGTATACATATTAAGCTCATTTAGTCTCTCCTCATATGGCTTCTTTTGCAGACCCTGCACCATTTCAGTTGCCCTCCTCTGGACTGCCTCCATCCTGTCTGTGTCCTTGTGGAGATGGGGTCTCCAGAACTAGATGCAGTACTCCAGATGGGGTCTCACCAACTGTCCATACAGAGGAATAACAACTTCTTGTTTTCTGCTGCTGATGCCTTTCCTATACATCCCTGTATCCCCACAGCCTCCTACTGCCTCTCTCACACTGCTTGCCAACCTAGGTCATCTTATATGATTACCCCAGGTCCCTTTCCATTTTTGTTGTTGTTAATACCCCCATTGTGTACTCTTCCCTGGGTTTTTGTTTCCCAGGTGCATTATTTTGCACTTCTTTGCATTGAATCCAAGCTGCCAAACTTCTGACCTTTCCTCCAACCTTGCCAAGTCCCTTCTCATCCTTTCCATGCCCCCTCATGTATCAACCCTGTTGCAGATCTTTGTGTCATTTGCAAAGAGGCATACTTTTCCTTCCAGTCCATCTGCAATGTCACTTATAAAGACATTAAAAAGGACTGGACCCAGTACTGAACCTTGCAGTACCCCACTAGTAACCCCCCTTTCTTCAGAGTGGATTTCGTTTGCTATTACCTTCTGTGTCCTGTTGTCCAGTCAATGTTTTGCCCAGGCTACCACCCTGGGACCCACGCCCTGGTTAGCTAATTTGTTTATTAATCTTTCATGTGGGACTGTGTCAAATGCCTCTTAAAGTCTAGGTAGGCCATGTCCACAACCCCTTCCTGGTCTACTACTTTGGTCACCCAGTCAAAGAAATTGATTAGATTTGTCTGACATGACCTTCCGTCTGTGAATCCATGTTGCCTTGGGTCTGTGCCCCACTGGCCTCTAGGTACTCAACAATTCTTTCCTTCAGAAGTGATTCCATCATTTTCCCAATGACAGAGGTCAACCTGACAGGCCTGTAGTTTCCTGCCTCTGTCTTGCTCCCACTTTTGTGAAGGGGGATCACATCTGCCCTCCTCCAGTCCTCAGGTACCACACCATCCTCCCATGATTTATTAAAAAGGGTAGTCAGTGGTGTCATTAGTTCTCCCCTTAATTCTTTTAGAATTTTGGGGTGAATCCTGTCAGGTTCCATTGCTTTGTCCACCTTCATTTTTTGGAGTTCTTTCAGAACCCTTTCTTCTGTGAAAGGACTGGGATCAACCCCATTATACAGAGTTCTTCTGTTAATTGGATTAGGTACCTCCCCCTCCTTCTCTTTTGTGAATACTGAGCAGAAGTATTCATTCAGTATCCCTGCTTTTTCACTGTCCCTTTCTGCCCACCCACTGTCCATTCTTCATTCAGCCTCACTATCTTTCCCTTTGTCTTTCTATGCTCCCTAATGTACCTGTAAAAGGTTTCATCCCCCTTCTTATCCTAGTTGGCTATCTGATCCTCAGTTTGGGCCTTTGCTATTCTGACTGTCTTTTCTGCTTGCTTCTGCCTTAACTGGTACAGTTCTCTGTCCTGCTACTTCTGTATTTCCTTATACTTCCTAAATGCTATCTTTTTCTCCATAACCTTCCCCGCCACCTCTCTTGAGAACAATGGTGGCTTTTTTTTTTCATTTTGATTTGTTTATTTGCTTCACATAAAGGCTTGTTGCCTCTGTGATGGCAGTTTTGATGTTTCCCCTTTGTTGCTACACCCCTCCTTCTTGCCTGTTTGCTAGTGCTTTTCTGAGGCACTCTCACATTTTGACAAAGTCAGCCCTCCTAAAGTCCAGTACCCTCACTTTTGTATGGCTTGACTCTGCAGCTGAGTTTATCGTGAATCACACTGTTTGGTGGTCACTTTTTCCCAGATGGCTACCCACTTCTGGATCTGAGATCCTCTCACTGTCTCCATTTCAGAGTATGAGGTCTAAGATTGCTCCCTTCCGAGTGTGTTCCAACACTAGCTGTCTGAGGCATTCCTCCTGTAGGGCATTGAGAATGGTCTTGCTCTTTGATGTGACTGCAGCAAAGTTGCTCCAGTTAACATCTGACATATTTAGGCCCCCATCAACAGTATCTCCCCTTTCTCTGCCATCCTAAGGATGCCTTCTATCATATCCTTATCCATTCACTTCCCCTGAGATGGGAGTCTGTATACAACCCCTCTGTGGATTGTGTTGCCATTTCCATTCTCTAAGGTGACTCACAGTGTCTCCTCTCCTCCCTGCTTACTCTTTTGTTCCATTGCTTTTATCCCTCCCCTTACATAGAGAGCTACTTCTCCCCTCTTCTACCCTCCCTGTCCCTCCTGCAGCTTGCTTACCCTGGTATGTTAACATCCCAGTCATGATTCTCTGTGTACCATGTTTCTGTGACTGCCACGATATCCAGGCATCCCTCTTCCATCAAGGCCACCAGTTCAGGGAGCTTGTTGCCCAGACTACGGGCATTGATACTTATTACCTCCATTTCTTGATGGCCTTACCCCTTTATGCCCCATCCCTGTCCTTATTGCCTTTGTCATTTTCTCCATTTACCCCTGCCAGGTTCTGGCTTTGTGGTTAGTTGGTGGTTGTTGCATGGGCTGCTATCATGGCTGCTGTATAAACAGTCCAAGGACAGTCTGTACAATGTCCCAGGTTTAAAGTAGTCCTGCTGCCAAGCCACAAACTTTTATTTAATGATTTCCCCACCATGTGTTGCCATCCTTGTGCCCTATTAAGCACATGCAGTGTTGGTCACTTTCCTTTATTCATGATCCAGTCCCTGCTGCTGTTAGTCAGTGTCCCCAGGCAGCCACACTTAGACCCATTTCAGTCCATAAAGTGTCCCACATTGATAGCCTCAGACAGCCACAGTAAATATCTTAAATATATATGTTCCCCACAGAATGGTAGGTCCCCTCTTTCCCTCATGCACCATGGCCCCATTTAACATTTTATTCCCCCTTTTCCTGACTGTCGCTAGTGCTAACTCCTTTCTCCAGTGCTAGACAAGCTCACACTTATCAATATTCACGAGTCGCCTCATGAATATTGATGAGGTGGCTCCCCGTATCTTGAGCCCAATTGGCACTCACAAAAACTCCTTTCTTTCCCCTCTTGCTGCCTCCTGGCTTAACTAAAGTCATTGGTCCATTTATTGTTTTGCCCTGGGACTAGAACCACTGGAAAGACAGCTCTAGTGGCCACCAAAATGGCCAATCAAAATGCACTATTGTGCATGCATGGAGCATTGCCCGGCACCAGAATGCATTCAAACAGGTGGCAGCTCCACACTTCAGCTCCCTTGGCTCCATTCCATTAAAAACAATGTGGGAGACTGAGGGAAGATCTAGGGAGTACCAAGGTACTTATAGAGGCACAGCACAGGGACTGGAAGGAAAAAAAAGAATGGTGAGGGGGGCCAGACCCCGGGGGAAATGGGAAAAATGGGAGCCCCAAAGGGGGCATTCAGGTAAGCCCCCAGGACAGAACCTGAATGCTTGGCGTCCCTGCCAAGCCTAAAACATAACCTGGCTCCACCAATAAACATTTCACTGATTTGCATTAAACACATTTGCAAATATTTTAGCTTCCTATAGTAAACACATAATTACCTGTTCTAGCAGGTAAAACCTAACTCAGCTTACTCTAAACAATTTCTATCTATCTATAGCCTCATACATACTTTCCCCATTGACTCAAAGCTGCAAATGATGTTAACCCTCCAAAGGCACCCTTAGCATAAAAATTTTCTGGATGGCACAATTGTTTGGCACAATTTCCACCTTCAACCACTGGGGGTTGCACACCACTAGAACTTTTATTGACCAGAAATGAAGTGAGCCCTAACCACATTTGGCACCAAAATCACATCTCCAATGCCTTCCATAGCTTCTATAGCTTTTCACTACTTCTAAGGGTCCCCAAAATGTTAGTGAGCTGGTGGGGTCCATGCTGGGCATGACTGGCACAGGAGATCCAAGCAGTGCCTCCATTTGTGTGGCACCTGTCTGGTGCCATCCTAGAGAGGGTCACTACTCCTGTCTTGCTGGCCAGACCAAAGTTAAGGGGCCTGGGTTCCTATAGCTTTTACATGAGGGTCCTTCCCCAAAAGATAAACTAAAATAGTGGTGCCTCCACCCAGGGTACATTTAAGTGGGTGTGATCTCTATAGTACAACACCCTGAGATGCCATACCAGTCCACCTCCCAATGCAGTTATCCCAGACATGGACATAACAGGATTCAAACCTTCCCACATCCAGACAATTAGCATTTCACACTTCAAATAATAACAGGCACACTAAAATTAGGTTCTGGAGTCAGTTCTTCTGCAAAACAGTAACATAGTTTATTTACAAGGATGGGGTTAGAATAGGGGATGTGAAATAGAGTTGGAGAAAACATTTTGAATTTGCATTTTAAAGTTTGGCATTTTCCCACAATTATCCCTCCCCACTATTATTCAAACCCCTCTTTAGAACCATGCACCCACCATTCTATCTACCTAGCTAACTGCTGCAGGTGTACCCATTGCCCAGACCTACAGGTCCCAGTCCAGAATGACACCCCCAAATTCTGTCCTTGAGTCCTGAGATGTTAGTTGCAGACTTGGGGTGCAGCTGCTTGGCCTGTGCTGGTGTGCTTTGCTCGAATATTAAACAGATTTTTATATTTCTTTCTCTAGATTACTTTAAGCCTTGACTCTAGTTCCAGCTCATGTGGGCATACTTGAAACTATATGCAATCTCCAGGTTTTCCGGGGCAATTCCTGCGTTTACTTATGGTTCTGCTGGATCAGTCCTTTGGTGGCACAGTTGGCTGAAATCCTGGAGGGGATATCTCAGAAGGCACAGAACTGGGCATGATGCTTGATCATGAATGGAAGAGGCACAGAGGGTGCAGCTTGAATCTTCAGGCTTCATTGAAGGTCTCACAGCTTGTCCCCTTCAGCTATTACATGTCTGTTGCAGAGCACATGCCCAAGGCCTACTGACTACAAGGGAGTCAGTCCCAGGAGTGGTCCCCTCAGCCAGGCCCCTCCATGTATCAGAGTGCTCTACCACTCATGTACAAGACCTGTGACCCCCTGCAGCCAGCAAACCCCACTTCATGGGAGTTAGAGTTCCCCCACCTGGCCCCGGTGTCAGAATGAACATCCAGCACATTTCTCATCTTCTTCTCCTTCTTCTTCTTCCTGCTGCGTTATGCACCCAAAGTGTTCTCTGTTCTCTCCTGCAGTTCAGGCTCTGGGGGGACTGAGCAGAGTCTGAAAGTCTAGGTTAACATAGCAGTTTCTCTCCTTGCTGCACTCTCAGGAGCAGACAGCAGGTACCAAACCCCAGAAGCACCTTCTGTCCTTCTGCTTACACAGTCTGTCAACATAGCAGCCATCTTTTTGCTCTGGCTCACACACAATTTCAGCAACTTGTTATCTTATCAGCACAGCAGTAACTCTCTTTTCTCACCATGCAGGTGCATAGCAATTCTCCGATCTGAAGAGGCTTCTTCTCTTTCCAATTCACTCCTTTTCCTTTTCTCACACTTTCTTCACTGATGAGTTGCAGACAAAAGTACCTGTCTTTTCCCAGTCTTAGACACAACTGTTGTCCTTTTTCCAGGCTCAGGACACAATCTTTGTCTTTTTCCAGGCTCAAGACACAACCTTTGTCCTTTTTCCAGACTCAGGATACAACCTTTTCCTTCATCTCAGTCATCTCACCACTGTGGTGCAACTTCTCTCCTCAATGTCAGAACTCCTGCAGCTCTCCTTCTCTGCAGAGCTGCCTGCACATTCTCCTTCAATTCTTCTCAGATGGGGGAAGACAATCACCCAGCCCCTGGGGGACAGATTGCTGGCAGCCCCCAGGCAGGCCCTCTCCCAACATTGTAGCCCCATTCTCTCACAGGGACAAGAGCCCCTTCCCTGTGGTGGGGCTCTAACCAGACTGACTCAAAATCTTGAAGTTCTCTCCTTTTGGGAGCTTTTTGTCAGCTCTCTATTGACTGAAACCACTGTCCTCAAGGAAAATTAATATATATGAGGCTCCCTGAATGCCCCATTGGCTGTTCAAAATGGAGAGAGAATATTCCCTGGCAGTTTTCCCCAGGAGTCTTTTCATAAGCCCCCCAGTTCCCTTGCCAGGTCTTGGCTTTGTGGTTGGTTGGCAGTTGTCACATTGGTTGCTATCATGGGTGCTGTATAAAGAGTTCCAGCACAGTCTATGCAATGTCCCAGGTTCAAAGTATTCCTGCAGCCAATTCACAAACTTTTATTTAATTATTTCCCCACCACGTGTTGCCACCCTCGTGCCCTATTAGGCGACTGCAGTGTTTGTCACTTTCCTTTATTCCTGCCCCAGTCGCTGCTGCCGTTAGTCAGTGTCCCCAGGCAGCCACACTTAGGTGCATTGTAGTCCATATAGTGTCCTGCTTTGATAGCCTCAGGCATCAGGCAGCCACAGTAAATGTTTTTAAATATTTATTTCCCCCAGAGAATGATAGGTCCCCTCTTTCCCTGGTGCACCATAGTCCCATTTAACATTGTATTCCCCTTTTCCTGCCTGTCGCTAGTGCTAATGCCTTTCCCCAGTGCTAGATAGACTCACATTTATTAATATTCACGAGTTGCCTCATGAATATTGATGAGGTGGCTACCCATATCTCAAGTGCGATTGGTGCTCACCAAAACTCTTTTCTATCTCCCTCTTGCTGCCTCTCCAGCTTAGCTAAAGTCACTGGTCCTTATATTGTTTTGCCCTGGGTCTGGAACCACTGAGGAGACAGCTGTAGTGGCCACCGCAATGGCTGATTAAAATGTGGTACTGCTCATGCACGGAGCATTGCGCTGTCATTGGAGTGCATTCCAATGGGCAACTGCTCCACACTTCAGCTCCCTTGGTCTGCTCTCTTAAAAACAATGTGGGAGACCAAGGGGAAGATCCAAGGACTACCAGGGGACTTACTGCGGCACAAGGACAAGGGAAAAAACAGAATGTGGGGGGACCAAACCCCAGGGGAAATGGGAAAAACAAGCACTCCAAAGGGGATATTTAGGTAAGCCCCTGGGACAGTGGGATTACACATAGAATTTCTTGCTTTTATAAGAGCATCCCACAAACAGTCTGTCAGGAATGTTTGAAAGACCTCCCCAATACTTCAATCTGACAGCATTCCCGACTCTTGGCAGGTTCAGAGGTAAGTCTTGCAGTTTCTGGAAACAAATGTTCCGTCATTTGAATTCCAGACATTAGCAGGGTGAGTCTGATTGGGCTCTGAACCTTCTCCCTGTCCTGTTCCTTCCTGCCCTAACAGATTTTCAGTTTGGCCCTTCTCCCTAGCAGTAACCACTGGGGTAGCATTTGCCTGTATACCAATATTATCTGCAACATCAGTACTGGCCCATTCATCCCCTTCAATTTCCATAATCGTATGCAGCATGTCCTGATTCTTAGGTTCCTCCACATGCGTCCCAGTATGACTAAAGGAGTGTGCAGGTTGTCCCATTGGAATCTGTGAAACAGATCCAGGGACTGGGGAGCACTTTACCTCCCCCCACCCCCACTATAGCAGCTAAAGGCTTTTCTGCTACTGCCATTGAAGTGCCTAGGAGATTAGTATCCCATCCCTTGCCATCTATTGTCTTTACCCAGCTAGCTTTTTCTAGGGCCACTGAGACCCATGCTGGAGTTTCAGTAGTGAGACCCACATGGGGTGCAGCTGCAGGGCCTTGATCATCAGCCACAGGGAAATCTGTAACCTTACTCCCCCCATTCTTTGCAGCAAACCCCACACTGTTCTTTTTTCCTCTGTCCCACAGGTAGTTTCCCTTTGAAAGTTACCATGTCAAATTTGACCTTCAGAAAAACTGCCATTTTACTGCCATCCTGCTTTGTCTGTGTCAAGAGTTGGGCCGTGTGTTAGATCCCAATTTTCCCACTGCCTTACAGACCTGGGACTCAATTTGTCCATGAGGTGCGTTGGACAAGGAAGAGGGCTCTACATTTATCATGCCTCCCTAAGTTGCAGTACCTTGTGTCTCCTTGTGCTATACCATGTTTGCATCTGGTGGTACTTCTCCCCCATCTGCAGCACTTTCTTCCATCACCTCCATAGCTTCTGTGGCCTGCAGGATGAGCTCCTGCTGCATCAGCACTGCCAGTCCTTCTGTGTTCCTGTTACAAATTTCTTCCTGCTGCTGCTTTGGGCGCTCTGCGAAGCGGTGTTCCTCCTCCTGTGGTATGTCCTGTAAATCTTCTGCTGACAAGTTCCTCTCATCCTCCATCAACAATCTGGCATCCGAAGAAACACCTCCCAACTCTGAGGGTAGCTCACCTTCCAGTAAGTCTTCCTTCACATTCCCCATGTGTTCCTCACAACCATAATCCACGGCTGTCTCCAAAGGTTCCAAGGCGATGAAGGAGACCCGCTTCCTAGCCTCTCCTGCATCCTTGCAGGTCAAGATCCCCATCAAGACTGGCCATCCAACACTGATCGCTGTGCCCTAACTTTTTAATTTTTTTTTAATTTTATTTTAGTCTTTGGCAACCAGGTAAGGCCCACTGGGCACACATGCCTGTTTTCAGGGGTGACCTGGGAGCACTGGGTGGTTAAGTGACTTGCTCAGAGTCGCACAGTATGCAAGTGGAGGTTGTGAGAATCAAACCAAGGTCTGATCTGCTGGAGGTACCAAGCTTGCTCACAGCTTGTTACTCTAACCTCTAGGCTATATTGCCAGCTATACTGATAAGTAGGGGAATTTCCCCAGTGTTTCCTGGTGTTCTAGCTAAATTTCCTGCATTCACTAAAATACCTTCAAAAGATTAATCTGGTTCAGTGTCTATTGGTTTTTTTATCTGCATCCCCCCAGGTGGTGGCTTTGGTGAGTGGGGTCCAGGGGATGGGGGCTGGAGGATCCTGAGTGGGCAGGATGATAGGAGGGCCAGACAGTTGTTCAGAGACAGAGATCAGGCAGAACTGGACACCAGTGGAGGGGGGGAGTCTCATTCACAGGATGGCAGTATTGACCATTGGGAATGGTAGATCACTGGACAGCAGTTGGGGGTGTTCTCATGTACAGGATGACTGGATTAGTGACAAGTAAGGTTGTGGAACCACTGGACACCAGTTGGGGGAATATTCTCATTTACTGAGTAGCTGGCTCGGTGGTCAGGTTGGGGGGCTACTGGACACAATTAAGGTTTTCTGATTTATTTGGTCATCAGTGATGGGGGTGGTGGTACAGCTCTGCATAATGCCTCTGTGTTGTCAAGTGCAGCGGTATTGTGCAGCACGCTAATAAGCCCATAATGGGTATGCAAATTGCTCTTTCATGGCTTGCATGCCCTAAGGGATTATTAGCATAATTTGGCTGAATATGGCTGGCAGAGGCATTGCACTATCCTGTTTGGGACACATTATCTCCATTCCCTCTTTTGGGCCATATGCCAGTAGAGGATCATGTGTGAGTGCTGCACATAGTCACTATGTGCTGCACTGACACAACCTCCTATTCAGACAGCACAATCCAGTCAGAGTACACTAACTGTCTCAATGTTGCCTCGAGCTGGTCATATGCTATTTCATGCATAGTGCTACTGGGTGTGCAGAACACACTGATGGCTCTGACTATGGGGACCCATATCCCTTATTATGTTTTAAACAGTAAAGCAGTATTTTCTGTTGTGTTTGAGGCAATCAAACATTACTTATTTATTTGTAGTTTTAAAGAAAGGCACATTGAGATATAAAGCTGATTTCAGGTGCATTCTAGAAGGGGTGGACATATCTCTCTTTATTACGTAACATATAAACATGCCAGCAGAAGCAGGCATTATGATCTATCAAGTCCACCCGTCATGTAGAGCCAGCACCCGTATATTGCAGCTGCCCTCCCCACCCCATCCCACTTGGCTCCTGGAACTGCTCAGTGTCCTTTACCCGGCCCCCCTTCCATGCCTTGTCCCATGCCCCTTTGAAACTCCCCACTGTCCTGCATGCCACCATCCCTCTGGCAGAGCATTCCATTTTGACACAACCCTCTCCTTGAAATAATGCCTTCTCATCTCCCTCCTAAGCCTGTCTCCCACCAGTCTCAGCCCATGCCCTCTCATGTCCCTTCCCTTCCTCTGCTTAAACAGCCCCTCTGCAGCTGATTTGTTGATCCCCCTCAAGTATTTGAAAGTCTGTCATGTCCCCCCATCCCTTCTCTCCTCCAGAGTGAACAAACTCAAGTGACTCAGCCATTCCTCGTAGGTTCTGCCCTCCATCCCCTCTATCATTTTCATCACCCTGTGCTACACTGCCTCAAGAAGCTTGATGTCCTTCCTCAGGTACAGATGCCAATATTGCATGCAGTACTCCAACTGTGGCCTGACCAAGGACCTGTAATGGGGCAGGATCACCTCCTTGTGCCTGGATGAAAATCATCACACGATGCACCCCAGCATCCTATTGATTCTAGCCTCCCTTCTGCATTAAGCAGAGTTATTCATGCTCCTCATTAATATGACCCCTAGGTTCTTCTCCTCCTCCTCCTCCTCCTCCTCAGAGACCCCTGACTGCACCCTACCCACCCAGTATTCCCTATTCTGGTTCCTTGCCCTGAAGTGCATAATTTTGTACTTCTTTGCATTGACCACTTCTCAAGCCTGGTAAGGTCACCCTATAATTGACAGGGGAATGCTAACTAGGACATCAGGAAAAAAAAAGACATTTCTACAGTATATGCCAGTGGGGTCTTTAAACTTTGCAGCCACCAGAAATAGGTAAAAGGGGCATCAAGTTGATGTTTCATCCAATGTGGGCACCATAGCAGTACATCAACTGCTAGTGCTGCACTACAGTTTTAGTGTTGGGTATATGTCCAAGTTCCTGTTATGGGGTAGAACCCAAGTCCTTCCAGTCTTCCAGAGCTACAGTCCTGACATATTGTGTCCTTTGTCACCATCAGCATGCCACCAATGCCAATTAAAACAGTCCCATAAATCAATTAACAAAACAACAGGAAAACAAAAATTCCTATTTTTGTGTTAGTCACACAGTGCTGCAGTAAGAAGAGCAAAGGTATTTAAAGATACATCAGAGAAAAATTATAATACAATGTAATACAAAAAGTGCATATATGTAGAAAATAATTGCAAATGTGGGGTAGCAGCACTATTTCAAATACTAACATTAGGGATTATTAATTGTGAGGACTAGGACAAAACAGCAGAGGTAAGATCATGGAGAAACTGAACTAGATCGATGGGATGGAGCAGATAGACCCCAAAGCTGTGTTTACACTGTGGCATTGCACTACAGCAACCCGAGCACTCGGTTGCTGTAGAGGCTCGCTCATTGTGTATGAGCACTGGCCAACATCGTAGTAAGCCACTCCTGCACCTCTCAGCAGTCTCAAAGTCTGGGACATGTTCAGGAGTGAGTGGTTTAAGTGGCCATGTGGCAGGCTGCACTGCTTACTCCCACGTGCAGGCGCTTCCATCAGCTGCATGCTAGTGTTATGTGGAATTTTTAAATTCTGGCTGAACAAAATTCCATGGAATATTCAAAATTACCTAGAAAAAAAAATCAAATTCATGGAACCCTAAAGTCCTGGTCGCAGTTACAGATGTACATATTTGTCCTGTTTTATAGAGTTTTATTAAAATTTTCCACATTTCAGAGACTTTTTGGCTTCTTGAAGTGTGACATTTTAAGGGAAAATATCTTCAAATAGCACACTTTGAAGAACAAATGTCACAATGTGTCATCAGTACATCAAGAAATTTTTATACACTTTCTATGAAGTGGACACAGTGAAATCTCTGTGATGAGAAAACTACACACTTCTAGTAGTGAAATTCATCTGCAAACTTAACATCTGCTGTGCCTCTAGTCACTGTCTTGTGTGATTGTTTCCTCAGTTATTGGTGAAAAAAAAAGAACATTAATGTAACCATTTCTTCTAGATTACTAAGTATTGTACAGTTAATTGTGCTACCAGTTACAATTGAAACATATTTCAGTGTCACGCATCACTCATACCTGACCACATTTGTAGTGCTGCTTACCAACGTGAACCGATCATTCTCCCATACACCCCCACCCATTAATCAGAAGGGAGGAGCCTAATAATTTAGTGGGAATCCTCAAGAAGGGATTTTGTCAGTAGAATATGGCACATACTATTTAACTCTTGATCTGTTAACAAAACTTCTATACAATACACAAACAAGCTAAACACTGTGCATAGTCATCAGGACAGGTGAGTACATCATCATTCATTTAGTCCACAGCAGGACACAGATGAGGGCAACTTGCTCCAGCAAGTCATCCATTTTTTCCCTCAACTTCTAACATATAGGGAACCATCTTCCACCATGACTCTGTGCCTCTCTCCTCCTCATCTTGGCTACCCTTCCCATTCTGCCCTGGGCTGTCCACCTCCAATACCCCACCTGTGCCCTAGCTCTCCTCTAGTCCTTCTGATATACCTCATTTGGAGCCCCTGTGGCATTTTCACAAATGCCCCCACCCTTGGAATCACCCTCTTCTGCCCCATTGCTCCCTGCACTATGCTGAACCACTTCTTCCCTGATTTTGTTGCCAATTCAACCAGGGGGAAGTCCTAAAAGCCCCCTACATCTGGAGGCCAGAGTACAATGACCCATTTGCCCCTCCATAAATTCAGGCTCCTGCTCATATAATCCCCCAACATTTTCAAAAGTACCCAGGATTATACGCTACTATGATGCAACTGGCCAGGTGTGTAAAGGGTCTTATCATTCCAGGTCCCCTCCTAGCTCCCAATTCACCAAAATCATTCCTCCTTGCACCATTACCTCAGCTAATCATTAAAGTCTTCAGTTCTGCACTACCTTGTTCTGGCTTGTGGTACTGGCAGTACTTCTGAGAAGGCTAACAACCTAGCCCATGCAACTCTGCCCCATCACCATAAACCTCCCCAGAACTAGCTTTACCTCACTTCCTACTAAGTCATTAGTACCTAGGTATACTATTACATGAGTTTTCCCCCAGTTTCCTGCTTGAGTGAACCTATCATTGTGCTTGCCTCTCCTGTTGTCATTCCTGACTTACACCATGTTTCTGCTCTGGTGAGGTTTCTCCGTCTTCTCTAAACTGACCCCTTTCATAGATGAGTACCCCAGAACTACAACCCTGCTGCCTCTCTTCCACTCTCTTCCCCCTTTATCAGTTCTCCTGATTCCTGTATTGCCCCTGTACCATCCCTTCCCCTCTTTTCACTCCTCCATTCTCTCCTTCTATTCAATTCCTGTCTGCTTGTCTTACCCCTTAACTTCTCAGATGTCCTACTACCTCCAGTTATGCTTTGCTCTCCCATTCATTCTACTTCCTCTTCCCCTCTCCCACCTTCTAGCCCTTCTTCCTTTGTAATCTCCTTTGCTTTTTGTCCCTCCATCCTCTATCCTACCCAGTGGGTGGAATCTATTCCATACTGGTAGCACAGTTGGTGCTCTACTCCCACCTCCTCCTGCATAACTCCTCTATTCCATCCACTATACTTCACTTCCCCTCCCAAGGCTTTCTCACCCTGTGGGGTAGAGGGACCCAATACATTTGGGCTTCCATTTCCCCTGCCTTCCCATTACTACTTGTTTCTCCCCTTTATACCTTCCTTCTGTCCCCCTTATACCTTCTTTCTCTCTGACATATTTAGCTCAACTCCTGCCAGTGTTCCCAGCTTCCAACTTAGCTGTTGTACCTTTGCTATCAAATAGCTTTTGTTCTTGCACACTGGGCACCCCCTGCCTCCCTCTTTGACCCCAGGAATACTGCAGCCCCCACCCTCTACAGCTAACCATCCTGCCCCTACGTTCCTGATGTCTATACATGATCTCTCCCCTCCTGTTTCTTTCTTGGTCCAACCCTTCCATGTTATTCAGACCAACAGAACTATGCAAGTTCTGATAATGGCACTATTAGTTGATATGTAAACTGATATTGTGCTTGTGTAGCTGTGTTGGCCTGAGGTGATCTGAGGTGTCCTGGTTTGTTTTAGCCTGTTTAATTGTGTGGCAATTTCATATGCTTTGCACTGTATCTAAGTTTGCAAAAGGATGTTAACCTCTATGCATCTACCTGATCTGTGGTTGCTTCTGCAAAACATCACTTAATGTGGGTTAGCCTTCCATTTCATCTGCATACATAAATAAAAAGTCAGTTGTTTGATAAATGTTTGGCCTCAGTGGTTTGGTTTACTCCATGGTACAGATCTTGTTCACACTTCCTGTGGGTGCTTTTTGTCTGTTCATAGGGAGTAGGTATTGTTTTTTATTTTGTCCTGTGACTGCAGATCGACCCAGCTAGGGAGTAGTTGCAGTATCCTCTATTGTCTGCCACTGCAGGCCTATCCCAGATACGGAGTAGCTATCATTTTGATTTTGGCCTGTGTTTATAAGCCTACCCCTTATAGGGAGTAGCTGCAGTCACCTCTGTTCCCTGCCTCCACAATGCCTACCTCAGACAGAGAGTAGCTAAAATGTATATTATACCCTACCTCTGTTGATGCATGCCTGTCAAAGATAAAATAGCCTAATCTCAGAAAACTCTTTACAAAATTTAGATATGAAACATTCCTAAGCAAAGTTCTAGAAGCAAAATGCAGTCCTCATCGCAACATGTCAAGGGTCCTGTTACCTGCAAGATCTCCTGTGTCCCTACCACACCACCTGCTCCATGTGTTCTGCAGATGAGGGTTTGTTGGGTGTTCTTGGGATATATTTGAAGACATTGGGGACCTGCGCTTTTTCATTTGCGGCTCCAATCAGTTGGAACTCCCTCCCTCATCATATTTGAGAGAGTCAAACAGTGTATGCCTTCAAGCAGGAGCTGACTACCTTCCTGTTTAATCAAGTGTTTACGAGTAATTAGAATGTTTTATTAGTAATTAATGTTTAATGTTTATACTATTTGTGTGGTTTTCTTTTTGGTTTGTATTACTTTTAACATTTTTAGAATTATTGTGAAGCACATTGAGTTGCAATGTAGAAATGTGCTATATCAAATAAAGCTTGATTTGATTTGATGATGTCCCCATACCATGACTGTGGCTTACATGTGTTAGAAGATTTAAAACTTGTGGCTAGAGATAATACAGACCATTACTCCACTGGTGAAGTTTCTGCAAAGTTACAAAATTTGTCTTTGAAAATAACTTAATGAATTGCCCCCTTGCCACTTTGCAATCAGTTTCCCTAGGAAAATTGCACTTTTTCAGGTGAAACCATGAATTTACATGATTTCACTTGAAAAAGTGCAACACTGCCTGTCAAAACCTTGCAAAGTAAATATTTCACACTTCACATATTTGGTGAACTTAGCAAATTATTTAATGAAACAAAGTTTAACAACATTGCACATCTCTAAATGTGGTACAGTATGTACTCTATTTGTCCTTGGTAAAAGTAACTCTAAGAGGTTCAGTTGGAGTGATCACTCCAAACTGTATAAGCCATCTAGAGACCAATTCTAAACAGATTGTTAAATTCAGAATCTAAAGAAGTTCTTATTCAATTGGCTTTGTTTGAAAAAAAAACACGTATTCAAGAAACTGACACTACAGGGTACAATGAAAGCTAGAGTGAATAAATAAGACATATATAATATGCTGTCTGTGTAGTCTCTCCACAATGGCTTGCTAACCATCTCTTAATGTGACACTGGACATGAGAAAATCTACTATTCTAATTATCGTATGGTTTAAAGCCAGATAAATGAATAAAAGATTTAGTCCTTTAGTTCTGATTTAAAAAAAATATGTTTGTCATGATATGACGAAATATATGAACCATAATGTCATGTATTCCATGCATATAGTTTGCTTATGCTCATCTGTTACATATGCATTTTGTCTTATACATGGTCCTTGTTGACTTTAACTTGTAACCTCATGGGTTGTGCCCGAATGTAGCCATTTATTTGTCACATGCACTTACCTGGGTAACAAAAAGCGAATAAATAAACTGATTAATAAAGTGATACTTGACATGGATACTGGGTACTAGAAAATTTTAGGTCAGAATAATGAGTAGCCCATTATTATAGTACAACATTTCAGGAATGCATGATTATGACCAACAACCACACTTCTCAGGTACATGTAAAGGCACTCAGCAGCATCTTATGACTAACAAAACACTCAAGGCATGTAATTATTGACCTGTAATACCTACTCTTTCATGTCTTATTGCTTACTCGGCTCACCTCAGTGGACCGCATCAGAGTCCTTTGTTCTGAACTGTAGCAATGTCAATATGGCATGAAAATGTTTTTTTTTTAAAAAGCAAGTTATTTGGTAAAACGTTATGCCAGTTTGTAATCAGTTATAAAGCCTTTCACCCTTTTACCAGTAGTTTGAATTTTTGTCAAGTCGATACTGTACTAACCAAAAGCTTATACCAACTGATGCCTGTGTGAAATGAGTTTTGACGGTTTCCTACGGTTCCATGTGGACCACCATCAGCATTTCACAACTATCATAATTTGTGCCTTTTCACTGTCTCACATGAGAAGCCAAGGAATTGATAAGCATGACATCTGAACAACCTTATCACTCACCAGACTGTGCTCCATTCCAGGGCTCAGGCACATCAGTAGTGTAACTTGTGGAAACTTGCATGGCAACCATGTGTGTTCTACCCACCCTATGGATAAACCAATTTTCCAGTGTTGTCAATCTAGTGCCTTTCAAAAAAAGTTAACCATTTTTAATTCACATATATGTACATTTTTTTTATTTCAGGATCCCTGGCTCGAAATGCGAAAGTACAGATGAGCTAGAACCTAGCTATGGACAGAAATAAGAATGAAACCTGAATTCCACATACATTTCATTCAGAAGAAAACAATATGGCATTGCAATTTATAATTTAATGATATAAAATTGACGGCAAAAGCTACATGCAATGTGAAAGCACTAGATGAAAAATAAATCAGAGACTGTGAGTGTAACAGTAGAAGACAATATTTTCAATGGGGATCCAGTTAAGTGGTATTGTTACTGTTTATCCTGAAGTGGGCAATTGCTCTGTAAGGACAAAGAACACCACAAAGAAAGTTTATTCAAGTAGCATTTTTATATTCCATGATGTGTTTAATGGTAATCATATATTTAGTTCTCCCTGAAAATGTTTTATGCAAAATTTTATGGACTGCTCTTATTATTGATTTTCAAATCCAATATAAGAGCATTGTTGACACCCTCTAAACATTGATAAAAAGTAATCTTTGCCAATAGGTGATGCAGTCAGAATGACTGCTGAACCCATGCCTTCTGCTTCAGGAGGAACATTAAAGTAGAACTACGTTTTAATGCCTAACTTGTTTTTTCTACTGTATGTGTATCAGTTAATTAAGAATGCAAAACAGGATTCTTAAATCGAATGTGTTGTACTTTACCATACATTATAAGAAAAAAATGTTTATCATACTATGCATTTTGCAAAATTCTAGAAATGATTTTAATAAAGTTTACTGTTTTTATGATTGTATTGCAAAAATGTAACAAGTTGTGGGTAGGCCAAAAGTTCCCTGTAAGATAGAAGAAACAGATAATGGTCTAATTCCCCCCCACCCAGAAAATGCAAATAAGAACATTGATGGGGCACAATAAATCTTAGCTGCCACAACAAGATACAGAAGAGATGAGCAATGATGATTTAATCTTGTGAAACTCTTCATTTGACAATAACAAGGAATGCTGGATTAATTTGCAAAGTACAGTACAGTACCTGACTCCAAGTCTTGAAGTGTTGATTCCTGTGTTATGAAACCTGTGGTAAGGTGTTAACCTAGCCATAGCCCTAACACAGATGCAATGCCATTTATATCCTACATTAATCTTTTGGCCACTCCCCTGTGTTGAAAAATGTATCATGATTATGCTCGTGTGTAATAATTAACAGAAAATGGAATGATGTTGCTACTTAATAATACTTAATAACATGTTTACCAAATAAAGTTTATGCTGAAAACTACCATATAATAAAAGCCTGATTTAGTTTGGCAGGCTATGTTGCTAGTACTTCAGATTAAGTGGGACAAGTATTTAATAAAATTACAAAACCCTCAATGCTAAAGCTGTGACTCAAGTGTTATACTAGAAATGTATTGGTTTAATGCCACATATTAAAGAAACAGAGAATTGCATATACCCTCATATATAAGTCATCATGTGTTATATATGCAAATCAAAATTAAGGAATTTAGGCTTTCCTATCTTTAGTTATCCTGAAAAAGATCCATCTATGCCAATCAGAACACAGGGCTACTGTCCCATTAGTTTGTAAAAAAAAAAAAAATCCAGATACATTAGTTGACTCATTCTGGGAATGTATACTAATTCTCTTGTTCTGATTGACTAAGACTATAACTAATGCATGTCTTTGAGAAACTGGTGAACAGTTTTGGTTTTCTCTGTAGTGCTAATCAAAGATTTTTGAACACTATTTTAATTGTCCCCATTTCTTTTCAGTATAATATCTGTAATGGTATATGGCTAGGGTTAACTTGGCACTAACTAGACTGGGGTGTTAATAAACACCTTGGCATATGACCTTTATGTTTGTTCACCCTGGTCTAGTTGCTACCTTGCAAACCTGAGAAATTATCCCATTTGCACTACTATAGGATTGTAAGGTGCCAAAACACCACACAATCTGCAAATCTTGAAAACAGCAAACCACAGACTCTTTCATACTTCTTAGGACTCATTAGTGTGCTGTCACTGTTTTCTTTACCTAGGGCACCAGATCAAACAGCCAAAAGATGACTATGGTTTAAGTAGTGGTAATCTTACAATAAGAAAGTATTTTCAAGGACAAGCATCTCAAGTAACACCAATAAAGCAAGAGTTATACTAAAAGGGTATGGACTATAAAGTCAAGCATAAAAAAACCCACAAAATTACACAAACTCTATGCATGTATTTATTTATTTCAAAAACAAATAGTAAGCTTGTAACAGCTAATTTTCAGATGCATCCTGAGGGGAGGGGGAAGGAGTAGACATTAACAAGGTGCAGAATAAATAAAATACAAAATACAGAAAAACATAGTACAGTACAGTAAAGTGCAAGGACAATCAATTAAACAATATGGTTAGGCAGGTGCAATAAAATATAAAATGCAGAAATGCACAGTACTGTAAGTTGCAATAGTGATATTCAGATGTTTACCACTGTAATTACAGGTTGTGCTACATGAAACGTTTTGTTTTTTTGTTGTCAGAAGCAAGTAGACACTGCATGTACTGGGGACAGTTCCAGGATGACCTGGTGTTAAAGCACAATTTAATTGAATAAAATAGACTACGTTCAGTGTAGTGTGAAAATCCTGCTTCTGTCAATGGAGGGGACAGATGCTTTATGTTGCCACTTTTAAAGCATGTCAACATGTACATTGTTTGAAGAATAAATGCATTTAGAGCCCATTGAGTGCCTGGTAAAGCTTTATCAATTATATAGTGAAGCCCAGGACACTTAATTGTTTCTTACTGTGAGTTAGCAAGATTTTAAGTAAGTGACCATTGTTTCCTCCTGGTAGTGGTGCCATAACACAAAACATTGGTTTTATTATGGTGGATGGAATAAATAAGTAAAATGTAAATATCTAGGGAGTAGGCATAGAAGTCCTGCATTGAAGGTACAATTATCCTGTCACCAAGTTTTAACATATGCTAAATCATATTGTACCAGGCACCAATGTAAATCACAAGAATGCTTGTGTACAGGCAGCCTGGTATATTTGAAGGTTTGTGGAAGTGGTAATCAGCTTTTGAATGGCATCATGCCAGATACATGTCTTTAAAACCTAGGGGGATTCACAAAACAACTAGTAGGCAAAACCTTCCTAAGTCTCCAAATGTTCAATAGCTGTGGGAAAAAGAACTATATGAGTGCTGTACACAAAACATCTGCAGTTGTGAAAAAAAATACACTGAAGACTGTGGAAAAAAGTGCAGCTACGGAAGTTCCTGAGGAAAAAAGGCCATTGAAAAGTATGGCATATCTCCCTAGAAGCTATTCACAGCCAGTGTTTTTCCACAGTTGGGGAAAAATTGTTGCACACAAGCTGCACCACAAAGAGTGAGGCGTAACTCATCCTGAGCAAAGTGCGGTGTACCAACAATTGAGATACAATTATAGTGGAGGTGCAGACACAAGTAATAGCAAACCTATAGTAGTGTCAGTTGTTACAACAAAAATAGCACCCATTTTCATTGAAATACAACAAACTACAACCACTAGACCCAGTCCAGCCCATAAAGGAGCTCCACAGGCAGTAGAAGCAGAGCTGGTAACAGCCTGCAATGAGTGCTACTGAAGCAGACAACATAAACACTCCAGGGAGAGACACAACCATCAGTTCCACCAACAGTTACAGATAGCCACTGTGGTGCATGGCCCTGCTGGTACCAGTGGTGCTGGAGTGGTCTCAGTTGAGGGACTGGCTGCTGGTTTCCCTGTGAGTACTCACTGTTGCATCTATGGCAAGGCTGTCAAAGTCTGCTGCTCCAGTTAATATGGATCACCTGTTGATGTGCCTGCTGAGCTTTTTCTTCAGCTAAGGAAAGAATGTTAGGGAGATTGCAGCACTTGTGGACTTCGGTAACTTGCCTGTTTTACAGATTTCTGCAACTGTGGAAATTTTCTTTATGAATATGGTGCAACTAGATTGCCACAGTGCTACAAGCCATTTTTCCACAGCTATGAAAATTTTGGCTCTATTTGTGAATCCAGCCCCTAGTCTTACACATGTGCACAGAAGTCCATACCCTATCCCTGCAGCACTGGTGCCATGTTCAAGTATATAATGTAAATGCCAGTATCAGGTGTCCTCCTCCCTTTTCGGATCTCTATAATGCAAATAATAAGAATATTCTCCCAGGTTGTCTAGTGGCTCTTTCTCACTCATCAAATCTGCATAGTGCTAGTAATAAGTACAGTACATTCCATCTGGTTCTCTGATGGGCCCTCTTCCTCCTGATTACTGTAGTGCCAGTAATATAAAGGATAATGGCTGAGTAACAGTGGTTAACCACTATGTAATCACCTCAAGCAGTTATCAGGACAACCAAGTAAACTTTGAGAGGTTTACAGTTGTCATGACAACTGTGAGAGGTGATTACATACATGGTTGACCACCGTTACTCAGGCATTGTATTTTATACTGTATGGAAAAAACTAGCTACTGTGGGGAAAACATACAGTTTTTTTCAATGTGCATTTGTTCTCCTGCTTGGCTATGAATGCCTCCCAGTTTGAATGTTAAGCAACTAAAGTGCTGAAATTAGCCATTACAATCTATACTGCAGTGGGTCTGTAACTGTCTGACTGGAATGTGTATGTTTTGAATGAATGTCCAAGCAGCAGATCACCTTTCCTTTCCAAGAATTTTGACAGGTGGTGACATTCTATCCTGTAATCCCATCATTATGACGTAGCTAAGCAAGGTTTACAGCACACTGATGTCATAAAGATGTGATTATTAGGTTATAAACTGATTGAAAACATGGGTTAATAGTCACTGTCCATACAGTATAAGTATATTGTCTCTGGTTGTCTAGTGGCCCCTCTCCCACCTGATCACCATAGTCCCAGTAAAAAGTACGCTCTCCCAAGTTGTTTAGTGGGCCTGCCCAATCAATATAGAGCCATTAAGAAGTATATACTCCCAGGATGTCTAGTGAACCTGTCCCCCCACCAGATCCCCATAGGGCCTGTGATAAGTATTTTCTTCCTGGTTGTCTTGTGGCGTTACCTGCTATTAAGTTTTCACAGTGGAGGGAGGCGGTATAGACCACCAGGCAGTAGCAGGAATGGGAAGAGGTGGAAATAAGTCAATTTTCAGAAGAAAGAATCCAGGAGGATTTGCAGCTCTAAAGATGGACAAAGCTATGAGACTGGAGGGGATTCATCAAGGGTTCTAACAGAACTATTAGGTTCTAGCTGCCCCACTAATAGACTTGTTTAACAGCTATCTGGAAACAGGCGTGGTTTTGACAGAATGGAGATGGGCTGACATGGTTGCTCTACATAACAGCAGCAGCAAGGTAGAGGCTAGAAACTATAACCCAGACAGTCTTACATCATTGGTGAGGAAACGAATGCAAACCCTGGTAAAGGAAAGACTGGTTGAGTATCTTGCATTCAGTGAGCAGCAAGATCACAGGTAGCATGGATTCACAGTAGGGATGTGATGCCAAACAAACCTGATGGATTTCTCTGGTTGACTGGGAAAATAAATCATGGAAGGCAGGCAACAAGGCCCATCCAGATTTCAGAAAGGCCTTCAAAACTGTGGTACACAGGATGTTGACAACGATATTGAGCAGCCTGGTGGTTGGACCCAAAGTGGTGAACTGGGTTGGAAACTGGTTAAAGGATAGAAAACAGAATGTAGTGGTAAAGGACACTCACTCAAATGATGGAGGAGCGACTAGTGGGGTGCCACTTAGCTCAGCACTGTGACTGGTCCTCTTAAATGTCTTCTTTTTTTTTTTTTAGATTTCATCTTCATTATTTTAAGATTAGAACAACATCATGAAAGATCAGATATGCATCCAATTGTCTATGTAAATACATAAGTACAGCTTAGTTAAATCTTACTTGCTATGAAAAATATGCGGAAAAAGGTATAGCCTTATTAAACTTTCACATATAGCTTAAAAGGTAATCATGAACTATTTGTGCATAGCTAAATTTTTAGTGGCAATGGCAAAATGCTACATAATTCATTACACACTGTATTTTTATGGTTATATGCATAATTGTAATTCATAAATAGTCTTTCAAAACTTAATACACATTTTGCATTGTTTTGCCATTTAAACAAATTAAAGGGTAGAATACTTGAATTAATCCAATGTATTTTTTAGTGGTCATAATGATTATAGCAAATAACACTCTTTGTTGCTTATTAACATTTAGGCTAGAAAAATCATTCAGAAAAAAAAAATCAAATGACATTGGTATCTCCCTTTCAAGAATTTTAGTTGCCTCTTCTTTTGTTTTTAATCATATTTGTTTAATCACAGGGCCTGACCAAACTTGTTGATATAATAAACCTTTTTAACAGTTTACTCGGCATATAGGGGTATCCATGTATGTTATTTTATATAAGTGATAAGAAATGAAATATGCTTTAAATATTATTCTAACTTGTATGAATTTAATGTTGGCATATTTATAGTATGTATTTACATTTTTCCATATTTGCTTCCAATTGAAATTGATATATATTTTTGCACCCCTACCTTGAGCCCAAATCTCTGTATTCTACTTTTATATTTAGCTGCATTATATTCAATGCATTATACTGCTTGCTATTTTTTTAATTTGGTCAATGTATAGATCATTATTATAACATTTAGTATACCATTTTGTATTATTAATAGCAAATTTTCTGAGCAAGTCGTATATTTTTTTAATCCTGTACATATTCCGACCAATAAAAATACTAAATTTTGTATTTTGTTTTTATCTGCTGTAATGTTAATAAAACTTGGGAGTTTATTATAGCTCACCAAAAGAAAGCCCTTGCATTATTAAATGTATTTAATAATGTGTAATCCCATGTAGTTTGTAAATATTGATATATCTAAAACAATTGTTATGAGGTTATATAATGGTTCTAATAAATTTGCTTTCTTTAGTCTAGAAGGTATCTGAGCTAGTTCCTTAATAACCACAAGGTTCTTGTAGCATACTTTTCAGAAAAAGTACAATGTTTGTCTTGGCTATATATATATATATATATATATATATATATATATATATATATACACACATATATATATATATATATACACATATATATATATATACATATATATATAGATATACAGATATAAAGATATAGATATAGATATATATAGATAGATATATACATATATATATATATATATATATTCAATGGTGGACGTATATTCAGTATGATAAATGTTTTGATCTGAGTCACTGTATGTATAAATACATTTATACATACAGTGACCATTTATACACACAGTTACTATGTCACAAATCTCTTTAGAATTCATTTAGAATGTTCAGCCTCAGAAGCAGTACTAACCATATTGAAATGGAAATAACTTTGAAACGAAAAAAGATAGCATGGTACTGTGAGCACAAAAATTGTTCAGCACAAAATTATCTACAAAATGAGTGGTGTTTCATGTATAGGTACCTTACAGATCTTTTACAATTAGCAAAAAAGCAGAACATTTAATCTTTTGTTCGCTTTTTTGACAAACAAATGTGAATAACTTTAAAACAAAAAATGACAGCATGGTACTGTGAGCACGAAAAATGTTCAGCACAAAAATATTTACAAAATGAGTGATGTTTCATTTATGGATACATTTAGTGTTTTTATAGTTAGCAAAAAAAAGCATAAAATTCTATTTTCTTTTCCCTTTTTTGATAAACAAATGTGAATAACTTTAAAATGAAAAAGGTAGCATGGTACTGTGAATATGACATTTGTTCAGCAAGAAGTTTTCTACAAAATGATCGATGTTTCATTTAATAACAATCACTATGCTAGGCAGACATATTCTAGGAAAGTTAACCAAAACTCCTGGAAATTAATTTAAAAAAAGCTAAACAGTCAAAATCAAATGTTCCAGCAGTGATAGAAAACATCCCTGTTGCATAAATTAAATATACAGTGGTGAGCTTTCAGATAAATGATTCATCTACACTTGTGCTGTTTAACCTCAGACACCTCACTCGTGGCTTGCACCACTCATGAGGTTACCTGAGGTCAAACAGTACTTGTGTACATAAATCATTTATCTGACAGCTCACCATTGTATATCCTATATATAATATATATATATATATATATATATATATATATATATATTAGTGGCGCGGTCATGCCACTATAGTTAGGGTTCAGCAGTCAGTTACATACTGAACATCAAAAATTTGGGCATTAATAACTTTGGACCCATTCAATGGATTTGCCTGACATTTGGTACACATGATGGAGCATGATATATCTCTTGATCTGCTAAATTGTGTTTTGATTGGACTTACAGTCTTTGCATATGAAAGCACCGAAAAATGCAAAATTATCTGTTTTTGGAGGCAGCTTTTGGGATTCTGGATGTGGTCCTGCCCGACCGTTGTGTGGTGTGCCACTCTGTGAGATGGCTCATTTGAAAGAGCTTTGGTGGCCAAACATGCTGCATTTTGTTTAGTGAAAAACTATTAAGGCATTCAAAAGTTAGGCCACTTTTAATTCCCCATTACAAGTCAATGAGAAAATTTATATGTATGTTTCGTGAACAAAGAATGGGGTTCTAGCCATCTGGTCCCATCTGGTGGTCAAAGAATTTGCAGCCTCGTGGTTCAAGAATCTTTGTCCCCGAGGATTTTACAAACTCTTTGATCACGAGGTCCACCATTTTGTTTTCAGTTTTTCAATTGGAAAAACACAAATATCTCAGCTCAGGGGTCACTTCTGAAGTAAAACTTGGATGGGTTTTACTCAGGGGACTCCAATCTATTGAGCTATGGCTTTGGTTTTCTCTAAATTGGTCCAAAAATGGGGGAGGGGGAGGACTGGAATAACCACTGGCCCATGGAGACAAGCAAACAACCCACAGCTGGGCCACAGTGCCCCATCACACCTACCAGCAAGCTGTTACTGGCACACAAGGAGGGCTGACCACCCCATGCCACACCATCCCCACAATGCAGAGCACACCCTGCACTGTGATCCCCAGACACCCCCCCATGAGCAGTGACCACCACTGCAGGAAACCCCATGCATGCCACCACCCCCACTGTGACACTGCAACCCTGTGCACCACAGAACCATGCAAGCCAGCCCCACCATGAGCACCCATCAGTGGGTGGCAGCACACAGCAATGCAACAATGGCAGACACAGTGCCACCATGCACAGTCCCCTCGAGGTACTGTTGAAAGAACAACCATGCATCGGCACATGAGGTACCCCACATGGGACAGGGCGTGCCCTTGACACCACCACCAGTGGTACAGCACCCTGCACAGTAGTCCAATGACACACCCCGACCCACCACTGGCCACAACAGCCAACACAGACACCCACAGTGGTTCATGGAAGCATGCACCACACTGGATGCCAGACAGTGTATGGACAGACACCCACCCATACCCAAGAGCACAACAACACAGAGAAGCAGTGGTGGGGCAACCAATCCCCCAGTGTGGGCCCATGTAAACTGTGTACACACAACCCACAGTCCTCCATGGCACTGGAGTGCCAGCTACCCTGTGCAGGCACTGTGGACCCATACACCACCATCAGTCACCTGGAGCACAAGTCACAGACAGTGGGGCACATCCTCTGCAACACACACAAGGCACAGCATGGAGGTGGGACAACTGTGGTGCCCACAGTGCCACCTGAGGCAGGCATGCACCACATCAGTGACAGGAGGCAACCCAGCAATGTGACGGGTACAGTGGCTGCCCTGCAGGGACTGCCACCACTGACATGCCAGCGGACCATGCAGGTCACAGACATGCATGTGTGCCAGCTGCACAGGCTTTGGATGGGCAGATGGGTGTACCATGGACACAGAGCATGCACCATGGACCACTGCACACAGTCATCCAGTGCACAGGGCACAACACACACACCACAGACACTGACTGATAGCTACCCCCACACCATAGTCACCTCCACACGGACACACACACACCCATGACCGCACCACCCCTGACACCATGCACACCACTGCAGCTGAGCACCTATAGCCCACTGCAAATCAGAGACCACCACAGTATTCATATTAAAATTAAATGTATTGAAAAAATATATAACAATCAACTATATACAATATTACAAGAACTATATACAATATTACATATGAACTATATACAAGGTTGGGGCCACAAACAAGGTGGGGGTGGGTAGAGGGCAGGGGTGGACAAACGGGATGGGGAAGAAGGGGTGTGAGGTGGGTCCAGGGTGGTAGGAGAACACTGGGACCAATGTATCCCTAGTGGGAGTGCCTCTCCCTGCTCTGACTCCTCTGGGCCCTGTGCCTCCTCAGCACCCCAGTTTCGTCTATGTGTCGCAGGATGTCCAGCAATGCCCTTGCCACCAACAATATCTCCCACAGTGCCTCCCAGATTTCATGAAGTTGGTGGGTACCTAGGACAAGGGAGCACAGTCAATAGGTGTGAATGCACAACTCCATACAGCCCACCCACTGTGCATGGCATACGGCCATGGGACATACCTCTGTGATGTTGTGTGACCACCCACAGTGATCACGTTCACATGACCTGCCCACCCAGGTGCATACAGCCATGTGGAATGCTGCACACACCCACCGGCCACGTCACACACAGCACCACCGTGGCCGTTTAGTGACATGGCTATGTGCTGCAAAGGCAGTGGCACAACCATGTACCTGGTGCATGCATGGACCGCCATTGATGCACTCCCAGACATGCATTGCCACTGGACAGTGTTGACTGTAACAAGTCATGTGCATTGCAGTGGTGTCAATGGATGGTGGCCATGCCCCGCTGCCCACCCTGTCACACAGCATGCAATAGTAATCATGGATGTATGGCACTCACCTTCATTGGGCTGGTCAAGTGGGCAGTGAGGGCTCTCGCCCTGCCTGGCTGCACCATGCTCCTCCCGCTGCCGCTCATCCCGCACACGGCGGCATTCCTCCAGGCCTGTGGGGCAAACATGGAGAGAGGAACATCAGTACAATTCTGTAGCAAAGTCCCCTGCCCCAGGTGTGTGCCCTCCACCCAGCCAGACCCACCCACCCCACACCCCTGTGAACACCACCACAGCCAACCCCGGATGGTTCCTCCCCTATGTGCTGGACACACACAACACTGTTACCCATATGGATGATAAAAGTGTATTGAAAGAACCCCTACCCAGCCGTGACACTGTGCCCCTCCTGGCATGTGCCCACATGCATGCCAGTAGCTCTGGCTCCCTCTTCCGCAGGTCCCCGTATCGGTGCCTGCACTGCTCTGCACTCCTCCCCTGTCCAGTAGCCTCCTCAAGGGCAGTGGCCACCTCCTGCCACACCTGGGTCCTGGCCCTGTCCAGGGGCACCTTCCCGAACAGAGGCCCATGGTGTGGCTCCACAATGGACACTAGGTTGGCCAGTTCAATAGCAGACCACTGGGCTGCTCTTCTGCATGCCATTCTCTGTTTTCTAGTTGGCAATATGGTGCTCTGAAGTGCGGCTCCCCATGTGCAGATGCTGCGTGGTACAGCGCTGCCATTCCCTATCATGCTGTCACCGAACAGCACGGTAGAGGTGCACCCATGCCTGACGAGCGGTTTTAGGGGCAAAGGTCGGGCACAGGGTCAAGGGTCTCTACGCATGGACATGCATTGTGCACCATTGCAAATTACAATGTGTGTAGCATGATAGACTCGCCTGTGTGCCAGCACCATAGTGGCTTCACCGCCAAGAGTTGGCCCATTGCACCTATGATGGGCCCAGTGCCACAGTGCCATGTAGTGACCATCACCATAGTGCCACTGGCACAATGGTGGCCATTCCCGCATTACCTACTGTGCACAGCACATCATCAGCATAGCAGATGCCTGCATCAGCAGCCCGGGCATGTGCAGTGAGGTGTGTACTACGCATGTCACAGAACTCTGCCATTGGCTCAGCATGTTCGACACAATTGCACAAAGCGCAACAGCGAGACATTCAGCCATCATATGCAAATCATCTAATCAGCCATTCAATGGTGCAGCACTGCAATTTGCTTCTACTTAAAGTTGCTCCTCACCTCATTTGCACGGGTTGTGCGTATAAAAGTGCGACATTGTGATGCAGTGACAGTAGTTGGTTATTGCAGCCTGCTGGTGAGTTGCATGCTGTTTGGGAGTGTACTGTGTATTTAGGACATGCATGGACTGCACAGTCACAAGTAACAACTGCTATTCTTACAGGCTACATAATGACCGAACAGGTTGTTGGAGAGGAGGAACACGTGGTGGGGAGGAGGAGGAGGCCGAAACTTACCAAGACTGAAACCAAGCCCTGTTTGAGGTCTATCTGATCAGAGCCACTTCTCAGTGGATGGCATGGAACACCTCAAGCCCTGCTGCTGCATGGGAGAGAGGTGGCATGTGCTAGTGAACCTGCATGGCAGCCACCAGCACTCTGGTGGCAGGATTGTAAGAAAAAGATGGGCATGGACAGGAGGAGGATAAAGGAGAAGGCGGCTGCCATCAGGGCAGCACGCAGCCGTAACATGTCGGGGACAGCTGAGGTGGTACAGCTGACCCTACAGGAGGAGAGGCTTGCTGGAAGCATGCAGCACAGTGCCATTGAGGGTGTTCTGGGTGGTGGCTTCCATACGGGTGGTGGCCCATCACTGCATGGTAAGTCATGGTCTGTCTATGGGGGGGCAGGGTAGGTCACATGCAGTAACGTGACTTTGCTTTCCCTTACAGATCCTGAGCATCAGCATGGGTCAGCGGTGGTGGGCCTGTCCACTGAGGACAGTCAGCTAGAGTTGGAGAAGGGCCCATCCACTTCCACATGTATGTGTGGATCATTGCGACAGTGGGACCACCTGACTGTCCACACTAATGTCATTGTAACAGGTGCAGAGGAAGCCCTGCCTGTGTCCCAGCATGCTGGCATCCACAGATGCCAGCATGCTGTGACTGTGGCCGGTGCAGAGTCCATCACCAGTGATGTAGGGAACTTCTAAAGGAAAGAATTGTCAAGTATCTAGAGGCCAGAGGGGCACAGGACCCTAGGCAGCATGGATTCACAGCGGAAGGTCATGCCAGACGAATCTGATAGATTTCTTTGACTGGGTGACCAAAGTAGTAGATCAGGGAGGGTGTGGACATGGCCTACCTAGACTTTAGCAAGGCATTTGACACAGTCCCACACAAAAGATTAATATATTGCTAGCCAGCCTGGGAGTGGGTCCCAAGATGACAGCCTGGAAAGAATTAGCTGAGAATAGGACACAGAGTTATAGTAAATGGAGTCCACTCAGAAGAAAGGAGGGTTACAGTGGGCAACGCAGGTTCAGTATTAGGACCGTCCTCTTCATGTCTTTATACAACATTGCAGAAGGACTGGAAGGAAGGTATGTCTCTTTGCAGATGACACTAAGATCTGCAACAGAGTTGATGCACAGGTGGGGTGGAAAGGATGAGAATGGAATTGGCAAGGTTAGAGGAATGGTCAAATGTATATGGCAGCTTAGATTCAATGCTAAGAAGTGTAATGCACCTGGGAAACAAAAAACCCAGGGAAGAGTACATAATGGGGGTGAGATACTAACAACAACAAGAATGGAAAGGGACCTGGGGGTAGTCATCAGATGACAAAAAGATGGGCAAGCAAATGTGAGAGAGCAGCAAGGAGAGGGTTGGGGGATACTGGGATGATAGGAGAGGCATCACCAGTAGAGAACAGGAAGTTATTATCCCTCTGTACAGACAGCTGGTGAGACCCCATCTGGAGTACTGTGTGCAGTTCTGGAGACCCAATCTCCGCAAAGACGTAGACAGGATGGAAGCTGTCCAGAGAGGGCACTAAATGGTGCAGGGTCTGCTGGAAGTCATATGAAGAGAGACTTAGGAGCTTAATATGTATAGCCTCGAGGAAAGGAGGGAGAGGGGGGACATGATAGAAAGGCTTTCAAGTACCTCAAGGGAATCAACAAAGTCCAAGAGGTAGCATCTTTCAAAAAAGAGGTGTAAGAACAAGAGGGCACAATTTGAAGATAGAGGGGTGCCCAGAGGTAATGTAAGGAAGTATTTTTTCACAGAGAGGGTTGTGGATGCATGGAACGCCTTTCTCTGGAGGAGGTTGTGGAATCAAAATCTGTGGGGAATCTGCTATGCATGGGAGAGCTGGCAAGGCACCCTGGGGTGGGGTAGGGAAGGCGAGGTTGCTGGTTAACTAGATCTGCAGCTTATCCAGTAGGTAGGGAAATGGGCAGACTGGGTGGGCCAAGCGGTCCTTATCTGCCATCAAATTCTATGTTTCTATGTTTCTATGATGATGCTAACATCATGGGCAGTGATACGTGTGTGCCACAGGATGGCCACACAGCAGGGCAATTCACACCCATGGCTGTGGGTGGTGCTGCCATGGAGGCCTGCATGTCAGCACAGTACCAGCCTGTGCCTGTCAGCACCAGTGGGGCAGCACTGGTGTCTATTCAGGACAGTGGGACTGTTGCGGCCACTGTGATGGCACCAATGAGCCCTGGGGAGCAGCAGCAGGAGGGGCAGCATCAGCAGTCGGCCAATGGGCTTGGGGGTACAGGGTTCAGCGGCGGCGGCATCTGTGCACCACCTGTGGACATGCCCAGACCTGATCCTGGTGCACAGCACCCATGCTCAAGGGGTGCTGATAATCATAGCCGTGCACATCCTGAGGGACAGGAAGCTGAGGAGGCAGATGACCTCTTGGACGAGCACACCCGCCTACTACAAGCATCAATCCAGCAGCTGATGCAGCTTTCGACATCTGTGGATGCACTGCGTGTGGCTCTGGAGCAGGCAGAGGAGCGTCGCAGCAGGGACACTGCACTGATCCTGGCAGGGATAGACCTTTTGGGGGAGGATGTGACCGGTGCCATTGACAGGCATGCACAGGCATTCACTGCTGTCATGGCCAGAATGGGCACACAGTCAGGTGCCTATGCATCTCAGACACCACGCAGTGCACTGTCCACCCCATTCCTGGTGTTGTGTGACTCCAACCCTGTCGACACGGGTTCGGCTGTGGAGCATCCCGAGCGCACTCCTGGCGCAGGCATGTTCGAGTGTTGCAGACCCTGCACAAGCACAATTGTGTTTGTGCAGTGGAACCCCAGGGGACCATCGGTGCCACCCATGAGGCCAGTGGTCACCTGTCTGTGTTGGTACCTGGGCCAGGGCTGCCCATGCATCTGAGGCAGCCGGGCACTGCAGTTCGTGACTGACCTGTCTCCAGTGTGGCTACTGTCTGGTGCTGCTGCCCTGTGTGCATTGTGTGTTTCAGTGGGCAGTGCACGGGTGGGTACCCAGCCCTGCACATGGACACACAGTCCACCTGCACACCCTCCTGGTTGCTGTCCACAGTTGCGTGTGCATGATGATGCCTGCATTGTGCTGTACACCAATGTGCGATGGTGCTCAGCATCTGAAACACGCACATGGACAGGCAATGGGCTTAGTGGCCTGTGGACATGTGTGTTGCTAGGGTTGGCATTCTGGGTCAGTGTGCCTCCTGCCCTCTGTGCACATTTGGTGCATTGTGTGTGTGTGCGTGTGTGTCCATCCATGTGGCATGTTAATCCTCACCCATCCTGGTTGTGTGTGTTTCTGTGCCCCTGCCACTCCTTTGATGGCATGCACCTGGTGTGTGTCCATGCGTGTTTGTGGGTTGTGCCTTAGCCACTGGTGGTTGCATGTGGCCCCTTGACTTACCTGGGTTGGCTGAAGTGCTCCTCCATGATGGTGTCCCAGTGCAGCTGTGCCAGCCGGATCAGTTGGAGGTCCCGTCGGCCAAGGGGGGGCTGCCCATCACCATCATCACCAGCGTCCTCATCATCCCCATCACTGCCTCCCTCTTCAACCTGTATGGATATCCCACATTCATTGGCCATGTTGTGCAGGATGCAACAGGCCAGGAATAGCCCACAGGCCTTTTGAGTATGTAGGGCATCGCCGGAGGTGTCCAGGCAATGGAAACGTGCCTTCAACATCCCGAACACCTGCTTGATGACATTACATGTGGTGGCATGTGCCTCATTGTAGCATTGCTGCGATGGGGTCGTGGGCCACCAGTAGGGTGTGAGCAGCCAGGGATGGAGTGGGTATCCACTGTCACCTGTGTGTAGAGAGCAGAGGTTAGTTTGGTGATCAGCATCGCCCTGCCCCGGGCCATGTGGGCCCCTATCCATGTCACCTCTGGCCATGCCCCCCCAGGCTCTATGATTGTCCATGTGGTTTGCATACTCACCCACTAGGTGTCCAGGGTGAAGTCCCCACTCTCGAATCTGTGGCACAGTGCTGACTGGTGCTGGATGAAGGCATCGTGTGCTCCCCCAGGGTGCTTGGCACAGACATTGATTATGCCTTCCCTGGCATTGCACACCACCTGGCAGTTGATGATGAAATAGCCCTTGCGATTGATGTATGTAGCCCCGTTGGAGCCAGGTGGTGTGCGTATGGCCACATGGGTGCTGTCTATTGCCACTAGTGCACCAGGCATATGTGCTACCCTGTGGAACTCCTGTATGTTTGCTGTGCACTCCGCCGCTGTGCTGGGGAAATGAATGTACTCCGCAGCATGTGGCAGCAGTGCGCTGAGGAGTTGGGTGAGGTGGTGTGATGTGGCCGACTGGGTTATGCCTGTGGTGTCCCCAGTTGGTCTCTGGAAGGTACCCGTGGTGAGCAAGCACATGCAGGCTGTTACCTTAGTCTCCACTGACAGGGCATGGCTCCGTCGTGTGGGTGCCTGCATCACATCACTGCACAGCTCACAGAGCCACCTCAGAATTGCCCTATTCAGGTGGTACCGGCCCACAATCTCAGTACCAGTGTACAGCTCAAAGCTGATGTGGGCTCGGTACTGCCTGTTGGGGGCATATCACTGACAGGCCCTTCCACGGCTACGTCCCTCTGCCGCCCACCTTCTCACCCCCCTCATAACGGCCTCCATCTGGAAGGTGGCACTGGCCATGTCCCAGGGTTGTGTTCACCCCCCCGGCAGCTGTTGCTGTATTCTCCCCACTGTCCTCCCTGCTACTTCCCCTGCACTGGGAACACCTGCCTGTGGTGGCCTCTGTGCTGTGTGGCACTTCCCCCTTCTACACTAGCTGTGGCTCCCCACACCTTCTGTGTGCCTGGGTGTTCATAGTGCCCTTTCCCTGGCCTGCCCTGTTTGTCCCTCCTGCCCTGTCTGTCTGCCTAGGGTTCTGCCTCATGTGGCTTCCCTGTAGCGTTCTTGCACCTCTCCCTTGCTCCTTTTTATTTTGGCTCATTTCCACTATGGCGCAACTTCCGCTTGCTCTCCTATTGCGCATGGTGCAAGTCGTTGAATATCACACTGCACCATTTATGCATGGTTCCTCCCCCTTCATTATCATTGTGCTGTTGCTCAGCAGGATTTCGGGGGCGCAACTGCCTCCTGCTGAATATCGCAGAATGGCGCAATTTCGGACTTGTGCAGGCGCTACCTTATTGCGCATGGCTGAACTCTTTTGAATATCTGGGCCATTGTTTTTTTATATATATCTGGGTGATCCTACCTTAAATATTACTATTTTTTAAGTATCTGGTTGATCTTGCGGTTCGCTAGTTTCGGGGAACACAGAAAGTCAGCAGAACTAGTCTGCAGTTAACTGCCTAACACGGGTAAGCGGCAAGCGCGAGCCTAATCGCGATCATGATTTCAGCTGTAAATTTGAAAAAAAGAATGAAACTGGGAGCAGAGTAGGGTAAGAGGGAGAGGGACTCTGGGGATTGCTGCACAGTTCAACTGGGGAATCTGGAGTGGGAGCTGGGGGAGCAGTGAGCTGCTGCTTCTTTATTTGGTGCCCCAGAACTACAGTGAAGCTGCCACATGGGGATTTCTTGAGAATGACAGAGGGCGAGAGATGGTGTGTTTGTGTGTGTGTGTAAAGACTATATGTCTGTTGGGGGGGGGGGTCACAGCATTTGAACTGGAAAAAATTGCTCACCAGCAATTATGTAAAATAAAAGATAGGAAGGTATGTGATGAGAATTGAATGCACACCCTCGGTGTGGGATGCTTTGATAAACCCCCTCTGGCTTCACCCTCGGGGTTTATGCAGCATCCCACACCTTGGGTATGCATTCGGTTCTCACAGCACACACTTTTCCATCCATTATTCTATATTTAATAACCACCCCCACACACACACATTATCATTTGCTACAGTTTAAATACTGCAATTGACTCATTATGAAATGCTCTATTTGTATTTATGTACTGGTGAGGCAACTTTAAATTGGCAAGACAGGCCAACACAATGCCTAATTTGCCATTACCAATGACTGTTGTTTAGAAATTGAATAATGGTCAATTATTAGCTGAACTTTATGCAATCCTTGAAATAGAGTCTGTCCCTTTGCAATCCCAGTCTGGTTGTGATTGACTGGCATAGGTACAGAGCATTCAATTCTTTTAACTAATAATTTATCTATAATTTTGTCATTTGTGTTCAATAATGCATTGGGCCTATAGTTTTTTAGCCTTCTAGGGTCCTTATTGGCTTTATGTAGCAAAATTGCCAATGCCTATAGCATAAATGGTTCTGTCTGTGTTTGCATGTCGTAATAGTGAATGCAAACAATGATCACTATTATGAGGAGTGTATATCACCAAAAAGCAAATCAGTGATATATACATAAAGGTAACCGACATCTGGATTTTAAAAAGTGTTTTGTAGTGGGGGTTTTGCCTCCGCACTTTCTGAATTAGGATTCTCAAACCAAGGGGTGCATATCAAGCAGGTGGCAAAATCCAGATGTTGGCAATATTTATATGCCACAGCTTTGCAGCTGCAGCAAAATGTACATGCTGCCAATCCTGAACCCAGTACCTTCTGTGGCAGAGCTAGCCACCCACACCACCACCACCACACTACATGGCTAGCTTGGTGGCAGCAGGTACACCAGTGTCTGAAAACCTTTTCCCTGTCCCTCCCCTTCCCCTCGCTATGTCCCCCTTCTGTTCACCCTTCCCCATGGTTGCTATCCCATACCCTTGCTATTCTGTAGGGTAGCCCACAATAATAATGTCCCAGACTAGTCACTATTTTTGTAGTTGCTCATTCTGGGTTACTATTATTATGTGATACCATGCTGGTTCTATGGTCATTATTTCTTCCAACATAATTAGGAATCATGGTGCAAGAATTTCATTCAATACTAAAAAAAAAATTCCAGTGTCAGTCCATCACAACCTGGTGCTTTATTCATGGGCATATTTTTAATAACCTCCACTATTTCCTGTAAATTAAAAGTCTCAAAGTTTGTATTAAATAAAGGTATTTAAGAACTGTGTACTGTTCTACTACATTGATTTGTGGTGGGTGGTTTTTATTATATATATATATATATACAGTCCTGTAATAATTCAGGAAAAGTTGCCCTATTTTCTGTTTGTCTTTCATTAAATTTTCAGAACTATCTAACTTCCCTATCTACAACTGTATTTTTGTTTCTATTTTTCTTTAACATTTGTGCTAATAACATACCTGATCCATCCCCATCTTCATATAACTGAGTTTCAACAGTGCACAAATCATCCTCTATTTTATTTTTAGATATATATATTCTCTACTGACGTGGAGCCTTTGGAAACGAGTCCTTGACTCAAAGGGTTGTAATTCTAATATGTATAATAAAAAAAAAAAAATATTTAATTATTAAGAAACTGTTATAATGTTATGATTTCTTCTTCTTTTTAATTTTTTCATTCACGTTTCCCAGCTGTATATGAATATTTAACTGCTTTATCTCATCTTCCAATTCATTTATTATACTTTTCTGTATTTCATGGCCCAGATATTCAAACTGCACCAGGCTGTGGCGCAAGCTCGGGCGCAGCACAACTAGGTTGCGCAGGGGTGTTGACTGGGTGATATTCAGTGGAGCTGTGCCATGGCACAGCATCATTGAATATCACACCATGGCTACCCGCAGTATGCATGGTGCAGTGGCACTGCGCCAGTGCAAGTGGCCAGAGTGGAACAAGGGGATGCACTAGTGCTAGTTCCATTGTGCTATGTGCAGCAACCGTGATATTCAAAAGTGCACATGCAAATAGGGCCATAATGTATACAAGGTGCAAATTGGGCCATTTGCATGTCATTATGGCCCTATTTGCATGCAGGTGCACTGATCCCCGGTGACTTGGGCCTGGCGCCCTGCAAGGCAGCAGCCGTCGGGGACCGGCGCCCCCTGCACAGAGCGGCAATGTCCCCCACAGCCCGATCGCGGGCTTCAGTATAAATAAAAATAATCCAATATCCCTGGTGTGGTCCAGTGGACTGCTGTCAGCCTGATCGCGGGCTTAAGTATGAATAAATAAATAGATTCCAATATCCCTGGTGGTCCAGTGGACCGCTGTCTGCCCGATTGTGGGCATTTGTAATAAAAAAAGAATTCTGTCTAATATCCCTGGTGGTCGGTGGACTGCTGTCTGCCCGATCACGGGCATTTGTAATAAAAAAAATTCTGTCCAATATCCCTGGTGGTCTAGCAGTACCCCTCCTCACCTTCCACTGGGCCCCACCACCCTGCTCCCCCCGGTCAGCCGGCGGGTGGCAGCACTCCTGCCTGCCACCACCCGCCCACTGACTGACACTGTAGGTAGGGCTGTACTCCATTGGTCCACAGCATGAGCCAATGGGCGTGCAGTCTCATACATATACTATACATTCCAGATATGTGAATGGATCCATTCACATATCTGGAATGTGTAGTATGGTACAGGCTGCACGCCCGCTGTTCCACTGTTGACCAATGGGCATACAGCCCTACCTATGGTGTCAGTTGGCGGTGGCAGGGCAGCAAGTGGTTGGGGTGCTGCCACCCGCTGGCTGATCAGGGGGCAGCAGGGTGGTGGGGCTCAGTGAGCAGGTGGGGAGGGGGGTACCACTAGACCATCAGGGATATTGGACAGAATTCTTTTTTTATTACAAATGCCCGTGATTGGGCAGACAGTGGTCCACTGGACCACCAGGGATATTGGAATCTATTTATTTATTCATACTTAAGCCCATGATCGGGCAGACAGTGGCCCACTGGACCACCGGGGATATAGGGGTTCTTTTATTTTACAAATGCCCATGATCAGGCATGGGGGGGTGCTGCCAGGTGCAGCTGGAGCTCAGGTGGCCACCCACAGGTGGCAGCTGCCGTGTTGCACCCTGCAATGCGGCAGCTCACCTTTGGGTGGCCATCTATTGTTCCTTTTTTTTTTGAATCAACTTTGTGCTGGCACAGGTAGGGGTTGCGCATGCATGGCTCCCCACATCCCAGGCTGAATATCAGGCAGTGCAGAGTATACATGGGCATGCCCCCCCACCTGTGTCTACATACATTACTGATGTGCTCCGGCATATCGGGATTTGTGCCAAGACTTTTCCCTATTGAATATCGACTAAGACATCAGTAAGTTGCGATGGTGCAACACTGTTGCAACCATGCCAACCCTTTTGAATTTCTGGGCCCATTTGTTTTATTTCAAAAGTTTTAATATAAGCTTTTTGTGCCTATAAAGCATCCCAAATATTTTTGTTACCTTTTTGTACCATCATAATTAACATGTACATGATCTACAAAATGCTGATTTCTGAGTAAAGAATTATATATTTCCATTGGTGTACTTTTTTTTTTTTTAAATGTATTCGGAATAAATGAGGCCTGAACTATTGCATGGTCTGATACTGTGAACTGATTTAATATCTGATGCTAAGAAGTTTTTAAACATATTATAAAAATATATATAAAATCTAATTTCAAAAAGGATCCAATTGGGCATGCATGAAAGGTGTATTGCCTAACAACTGGGTAGATACCTGTCAAACATCAGTTCTTTATTATATAAAAAAAAAAGAAATTGTGTAGTTGAGAATGAGTGCCATTATTTTTACTAGTTTTTGAAGTTTTATCCAATTCTGGATTTAAACATATATTCAGATCCACATCACCTTTTAGTATGCCTGTGCCCAAATTAATCAAGACTTGGGTTACTGCACTAAACAAAATCTGGATACACCACAAAAGGATCATAAAATGAAAATAAAATGTATTCAGCACCCAATATCAGGCACTTAACCATTATCAATCTGCCTTCCTCATCCCTTTACTGTGAAAGAAATCTGATATCTAATTTCTTATATGTCAAAATGGCAACATCTCTACACTTGGATGAGTCTATTGAAAAATAAATGTCCTTAACCCAATTCAATTTTAATTTACCTATTTCTTTATTGTATAAATTATTCTCCTGTAAAAATAAGATGCCTATGTTAAATTGCTCAACATATGTAATAGCTCTTTTATGTTTTATGGGGGAGTGAATATCATGAATGTTCCAGGTAGCCACCTCCACTTGAAGAGGAATTCATATTTAAGGCTTCTAATAAATGCTGTATCTGTCTATATATCTACAGTTAGTTAATATGATAAGATCACTCCCATACAATTTATCTGATCTCTTACATACCCTTAAGGGCATTCCACCCCTGAAAGTAAAACAATTGTACACAATTGTTGGACTTTAGGAGGGCAGACTTTGGCAAAATGGGAGAGTGCCACAGAAAATCACTAGAAAACAGGCAAGAAGGAGGGGTGGAAGAACAATGGGGTAAAATCAAAACTGCCATCACAGAAGCAACAAGCCTTTGTGTAAAGCAAATCAACAAAACAAAATGGTATCCCGTGATGATAGCGACTATATAATCGCGATTGTTAAAAAGGCGATTAAAAAATAGCGATCCATTGAATGGCGACTGTACACAACAGCATATAACACGTAACAGCGACTACTACTGCCATTTGCACAACAACAATCGTGACTGTCTAATAAGTGAAAAATGCTTCTCTCAGCAGTCTGTTTGAAAGTCCCAATCATAAACTTTATTTTCATTCTGGGCACTATTTCCAGCCTGTGCATGTGCACTTGTACTCACTAGCTATTATATAAATTAATTGGGGTATTTTATTTTATTTGCAGTTGCACTTAGTTGCGGGTGTTTTGTTTGACCTCTGACTTACTTCAGGGTCACTGAGCGCATTAAAACGAGCCCTGCTACATCCCCAGACACAGCCAAAAATGCATCTTATCATGCTGCTGCTTCTCTCAGCAGTCTGTTTGAAAGTCTATGGTGCCCGAGACTCCCCCTGTCATGTCATTGAATGAAGCATTGGATCCTTTCAGTCTGCTGATCAGGGGTTTGAGGGGCATAATTCTAACAGATAGCTTTCGGAATATTGACTGCCTAATTAGCATAAAATGCAACAGTGCTAATTCAAACAGGCCTTCCGTGACTGTATAATTAGCTAGGTAGTAAAGGGGAAACATACAGCTGTAGGAATAGCACAGGAAAGCATGGTGCTATTTTGACGGTTTAGCTAAAATCGCAATGCTATTATGATCGCTTTCTAACTTGACATTTGCAGTTTTGAATTTGCCATTATTTCTGGTGTTATTTTGTAGTTGTGATTTTAACATGGAACCAACAAAATGAAAGAAAAAGCTACTATGGTTCTCAAAAGAGGTGGCAGGGAAGGTTTAGAAGAAAATGATAGCATTCAGGAAATATGAGGAAACACACAAGGAGCAGGAAAGAGAACTATATCAGTTAAAGCAGAAGGAGGCAGAGAAGTCAATCAGAATAGCAAAGGCACAAACTGAGGAAAAGATAGCCAACTCTGTTAAGAAGGGGGATAAAATCTTTTATAGGTATATTAGGGAATGAAGTAAGACCAAGGGAGGGATACTGAAGCTTAATAAAGGGGATGGAATGCGGGCAGAGGGTGACAGTAAAAAAGCAGAGATCCTGAATGGATACTTCTGCTCAGTATTCACAAAAGAAGAGGAGGGGAGGTACCTAAACTAAACAGTGGAAACACTCTGGATAAGGGGTTGATACCAGTCCATTCACAGAAGAAAGGGTTCTTTTTTTAGCCAGCAAAATGCACCAGGTGGTGCTCTTCTACATACAGTTTTCCATGCCATCTCCTGATTCTCCAGAAGGTGTCTCTGTAGTCCATAGTTCCTGCCTGTACAATCAGAGGAAACTTCTAGGGAGACAATGATTAACAGAGTGAGTAAATAACTACAGGACTTGATATTCTTATAGATAAACAAAATTGTCCATTAGAGAGTAAAACTAAGGAACAAAATTAAAAGCTGAGCCCTTAACAATCATTATTTCAAACAGGTAAAAAGGCAGTAAAGTGAATAACAAATGCTGGATTTTCACTCAGATCAGGTGTTAGGCAAAACAGTATGTAACTACTGTATTTAAGAACCAAAATTTACAGGATCTAGGATCAGTTCCATTAATTATAGTGCACCAGTCAATATTTTAGTGTGTGTGTGTGTGTGTGTGTGTGTGTGTGTGTGTATGTATGGGGGGGGCAGGTTGGTTAGTACTTGATTGGTGGTTGAATATTTAATGTTATGGATGTGGTTGGGGCATCACTAGCATCCAATTTTTTGCACTTTTCAAAACCTGATCTACAGCTAAGTGTTCCATGCAGGTACTGTCGGTCCCCCTCCCCCAAACATATTAACTTGTTAACAGGCACTTCATTGATGTTTTCTTATTGTTCAGCACCAGCCACTTACTTAATTACATTCTATACTTAGCTTCCTGGGATAAACAGGGGCGTTTCTGCTAAGTGTTACCCTGCCTAGATAATTTGACATAATTAACCAGCCTCACCTGTATGTCATTCATCCTTACATGATGAATAAAAATGTTTTTACATTTTAAAGGTATAATTGATTTGTCATATTAACTGCTTTCCCTTCCCCTTCTACTCCTGGCTTTATCTTTGCTTACGCTCCACTGCTACTCTATCAAATCTCTTCTCCCCCCCATATCAGTTGTAGACTGTTGTTTGTTCTAGCTGCCAAAATACTGTATATGTATTGCACACACCAGTCATCATGTTTCATTTATCAGTATGCGACCTGTAAGTCGCTTCCCTGTCTCATATCAATATTTTACTACCTGCGGTCACCCTATGTGGTACCCTTTGTATGTATATCCAGCCTGTATCATGTAACGTGTATTTCATGTATATACTGTTATTACCTATCTGTGTTTGTACTTTAAGTGTTTATGTCACAGGACCTCCTTGTGAATGAGCTTGCTCAATGGAGTTTTCCTGCAATAAACTTGAACTTGAACTTGAACTAAAGATACTGACATGGACACTAGGGGCCATCAACTGCAGTTGAAGGGACATCAATTTAATACCTTAAAAAGAAATATTTTTCGCAGAGAATGTGGAATTCATTCCCCCTTGCCACTGTCAATAGTAAAACTAAACTTAAGCTAAAAAACAAATTAGACACATTAATGTTTTGGGGTAGACAAACTGCATTGTATATGTAATTGACAGCAACATGTAATGGTGGCAGGTTATTCAGCTTCTGTATACCACAATACTGTATGAACCACAGTACAATTAGTTTGAGAATCACTCACATTTTACCCACACATTGTTCATCTTGTGTACCATACAGTTGACACTTATTTTTCTTAGCAGTGCAACAACACACTGTGCCTCAGATGTTTAGATGTTTAATTTTAATGTACAGTAAGTGTTGCTACTACAGTCACAAGACAGTAAAAAAACAAGTGGGGATAATGCTGTATGGGGCACTGCTTTAATTTTATTTATTTTTTGTTGACCGGGTAAGTGCACTAGACAAATCCTGCCTATTTTCAGGCACGACCCGTGGGAGGGGGATACAGATGAATGCCAACTGACTTTGAACCAGATTAAGCTGCTGGCAGTATTTTTTTTTTTTAATGAATGAGGGAAATTTGGCCAGGATACTGGGGAAATTCCCCTACTCTTTTTCAATAAGTGCCATGGGATATTTAACATCCACCTGAACTACCACCAATCCAGGCAGATGGGACCTCGGTTTAATGTCTCATCCAAAAGACAGCACCTCAGAAGTGCAGCACCCCTCTCATGCTGCACTATAGTGTCAGTACTGGGATATTAACCCAAGTGCCAATATCAGAACTGAACACACAGCCCTCTGATCTCCCAGCCTCGGAGGCAAGTGTGCTACCTACTGAGCCACTGACACTGCAACTTTAAACATAGCCTTTGTTTTTGTGATGTTGAAACACTGCAAGTAAATGATCTCTTCATAAGCAAATTAGAAACAATGTAGAAAGAATCTGTCTGAGGGAGACTGGATACTATATGTTTGATCGCTGTGGTTTTATACTGGATACTATGTAACAACAGCACCTGTAGCAACTTATAAGTTTGCACAACTAATGCTGGTAGCAGACCGACAGGAGAAGAAAAACTGTGTTGTTTAGTTGAAGCTGTAGAAAAGGCAAAACAATTTCCTTATCTTAGCTATAAATGTCCTAACCACTCCTAGACTCTCGCTCTCTCTCTCACACACACACACACACACACACACACACACACCAGGTGCACACAATAGGAAACATTACAAAAAAATAAATATGTTAATTGATTTATTGATTTAACCAGGTAACTGGTTTCACTTAAAAATCTTCATAGCTGCACCATAAGACACAAAAATTAAATTGATATGGTGCTCTGCTGACATCTGTTTGGGGTAAATTCCAGGTAGTGCTCCCAGGTCGCCCCTGAAAACAGGCACCTAGTGGTCCTCACCTGGTTACCAAAGACTAAAAATAAATAAATAAATAAATAAAACAGCAGTTCATGCTAGACATAAAAAAGGCAGGCACTACCAGCGTTTTGTTTTCTCAGGGAGTGCTTGGGCTCCACTGCTGTTTTAGACATTTGAAGTTAAATAACTGTAATAAAATAATAGTGTAGCTGCTAACCAGCTGTCAGGTATCGTGTTTACCTTGTGTTTACTTTCATGATGGGAGAGAGCTATTTTGGATCCAGTGCAAGGTGGGATCATGGGTCATATGGGGAGTGATGGGCAATGTACAGTAGATACAAACAAATCTGACTTCTGCAGAGAGTACTGAATGTGACAGCAAGCTATCTTACCTCTGAGCAGTAGTAAATAATATAACTCACTGTACTCTATGCACTTGCTGCCTGTTACACAGAGAACTGTGTGTGTGTGTGTGTGTGTGTGTGTGTGGGGGGGGGGTTAACCAGGAAATGCACACTACCCAAAGTTTGTTTCCAGATATGACCTTGGAACTCTATTGTCTCCTTATGCTTCACAGAATGTTTCCTCTCTGCTTGAAGGGGGACTGAGCCTGTAATAATAACCTGCTGCTCTTTGGCCTGGAGACTTTCTACTCTATTGAAATCACAATGCCTTGAGTAGAATCAATTAGTTACCATGCCATCAAACATTTGTTTCCACAAAGGCACAAACCACTATGTGACTTAGCTGGGGGAAGGGGAAGGATCAACTTGGTCTTACTGTTTTAATTAATTTTGAGGAATGCTTAGCTTTACTATCTAGATGGGGGTTCTAACTGAGGCAAAGATGCATTTTTACTTGCTATATTTTTTTAATGTTTTTGCATTAAAAAGAAGGGGAAGAGAAAAAATAGAATATGTATAGCACTGTACAAAATACTCTGCACTAGTAAAAACATTATCATGCTCTGCATGTAGGATTATTAAGCAATAAGGTATGTACAGGAGTTAGATTAACAGTCTGTTAATAACCCCCTTGGGGCGTAATGTGGCACGAGGCACAGCCAAGCACCATATTGTCTCAAGGGGTGATTAACTGACTGTTAATCTAACCCCTGTACATACCTTATTGCTATTATTATAACTGAGATTTTTTTTTATCAAATTTTTCATTTGTGTGTCACATTTCATCCAAAAATGCCCATTTTACAGTTAAATAGTCCCTTCACCTAATTTGAATCATGCTGTCATTCTGTCTGCTGTATTAAAGTGTCTGAGCACTGGGAGGAAGGGTAAACACATTCAGCTCTGCACAGAAATGGGCACTCACTTCTATAACAGTGAGCTTATCTCTGGGTGACATGCAGTAAAACACATTTTTTATTTAAAAACAAACACATGATGTTTTGTATGGTAGCACAATAGTAGAGGTTCACTAAAATAAGCAAGTGTGCACATACCACACCAGTATTGTATAAAAGTTAAAATCACAGTTGGACAACTGACTTAGCAGTAAAACCATCAGCTCCTCAAACAAAAATGGCTTGCCACAACATCAGTTCACTTGCAGTATTCATTTAATGATTTATTTACAAACAGCAGCAGCATATAGACAGAGAAAAGGATGGGCTCCGATAAATGCAGCTCTAAACTGTAAAACATGGTTTGGTCAGTCACATGACATACTAGACGGTTGGCGGAGCAGGTTTCTGAAAAGTCTGTAAAGATGTTTTACAATTAAGAGCTGCATTTAACTGAGCCAGGCTTTTCTCTTCATGTTGCTGCTGTTTTGAAATTAACCACTGAATGAATAGGCAAGTGAACGGAGGTCCTTGTAAGCCAGGTTTTTTTTGAAGGGCTCACAGTTTTACCACTAAGCAGTTGTGTGACACGGAAACATCTGATGAGCAAAACCCAGAAAAAAAAGATAAAAAGAGTCAGAACACTAATGAGCACTAATTAATGAATTGTGGTAAAATGTCTAAATTGAAATAAAAATAATGGCTATGTATTCTGTCAACTTCACTCCGAACACAGCACAGATCAAATTTTTCATTTAAGATGTGGTTGACAATCAGTGGGACCATTAGTTCTCTAATTTCATGCAGTACGTCATGCTACCTTGTCTGATACGATCAACGGCAGTCTCTCCATGTATGAAAATGTGTTTTTTTTTGGTTTGGCATATGTGATCGGTAACAGGAACAGACATTTTTTTCCTCAGAAAATTCAAAGTTATGGTATACTTACTGGGACTTCCTTCACTAGTGAGCCAAAATTCATACGGCGTGAGTAGGCTCTACATGGTAGGGTAACGTGGGTTAATGTAACCCTGCTAGAACTCTGGCAGCCAATCAGAGTAAGAAAATATTTCTTGCATTATAATAATACTGCATCATTCACTTGTTATGGTATTTTTTGTTATCCAGTGTCTTAACAGTTTGAATTGTGAAATGTGGGTTTTACAGAGGTTCAGTAGTTACTGTACTTTGTTTGAGAAAATGTGGTACAAGGTTCAAATCCTGCCCTGGTAAATCTCTACCCAACAACTACACACAAAAATACAAGCAAGCAAACACTTGGCATTGACAGGGGATTGTTTTATATTTTTTTGCATTATCTAGTATTAACTTCATGCAACATTAAATTAAGGTGTCTTTGTTACTCCGTATAGTATGTCACTTTGGTATTCAATTTAAAATGGAAAACTGCCTGTTTTTAGAATAAATTATAAAAGAAAGTAAGTGCTGCTAGCTTGTGCCCCATGAGAAGGTATTGAATGCATCATTTAGCTGCCCACCTCTTTCCCCCCCTTTTTTTAATGTTTGTGATAGGTTGTGCAATAGAACGATTGTAAGCCCAAACTGCATGATGCAAAAATAGAAATAAATAAATAGCAAATAAAAAAAATGCCTCTTTACCTCACTTTATCAGTCTCCAACCATGACTGACAGAACCAAGTCTGAAAGGTAACCAGAAACCAATAGAAAATGAAAGTGGATTCCTGAAGCTATCACAGCATCAAGTTACATTAATAGCATATAGCACTTACAATTAAAGTAACATACACAGCTCACATTGGGTAAAGATAGCAACTAATGGATGTAAAGGCCTATTTATGCACCAGTTACTGTACATTAAATGTCAAGCATTGGGTGATAAAAATATTAGAATAAAATATTCCCACACACATTAACTCTTTTTTTAAATAATGAAATGTTTGTTGGAGCGATGTCCTTTGGACATCTTATATAGTCAATATATACTGTATAAATCAACCCAAGCTGTTACCTGAAATCATTTATCTGCATCTTATCTGAGGTGTGAGTTTGTGTTTCAGTAGTTGCTTTTCTCCCAGGTTAAAGACCCAATCTCCTCAAAGACATAGACAGGATGGAAGCTGTCCAGAGGAGGGCAACTAAAATGGTGCACAGTCTGCACCGGAAGACATATGAAAGAGGAGACTTAAGGAGCTTAATATGTATAGCCTCGAGGAAAGGAGGGAGAGGGGAATGATAAAACTTTCAAGTACCTCAAGGGAATCAACAAAGTCCAAGAGGTAGCATCCTCCAAAAAGTGTGCAAGAACAAGAGGCACAATTTGAAGATGGAAAGAGTGGCTCAGAGGTAATTTAAGGAAGTATTTTTACAGAAGGTTGTGCATGTATGGAACGGCCTTCCAGAGGAGGTTGTGGAAGTCAAAAACAGTGGTGGAGTTCAAGCATGCATGGGACAGTCATAAGGCAATTCTAGGGGGTGGGGGTAGGAGGAGAAGTAGGCTGCTGGTTAACTAGGATCTGCAGCTTATCCAGTAGGTAGGGAAATGGGCAGACTGGGTGGGCCAAGCGGTCCTTATCAGCAGTCAAATTCTATGTTTCTATGTTTCTAAAGCCAACATTTCTGTTTGGAACAACTGTGAGCTGAGAAATAACCAGCACATGGCACTCTGCAGTCTCCTGGCTCCCCACTCCACCAAAGCAATCATAAAGAATGTTCTTTTATTATTAGACACAAACAAGTCAGTCATTCTGGTGTGCAGCTTATATTATTCTTTACCTTGATATTTTAAACAAAACTATAATGCATATTTGCTTTACACCAAACAAATTAAGCTAAAAAGAAGATGCAGCGTACTGTACTGTACATAAAAATCTTCTGTGTTAAAAAGGACTTAATTTTTTTCATGTATGACTAGTTCCTACTATGATCATAAAAGTTTGTTTTCTTTCATTTTTAATTACAAATCAAGTTTACTTTTCTCAATAAAATGTTTCAGCAATTCATTTTAAGACTACCACCCAAGTTAATATATTAATGTGATTTTAAATAAATGTTAAGTAATCTTAAGTACTGCACAACCCAAACATTACAACCATAACACCAGTGACCAAAGGCATTTCCCTTAGTGACAAAGTGTGAGATGCTAGTGTGACTATCCCTTAAAAAACAAGCAATATGGTGCATTCATTGTAGTCTACTGCCTTTAAAGAGCTGATGTGATCAGAAAATGTAAAACAAAAAATAATAAAAAAATATAATGCTTGTTTGAAGCAACAGCCTATTACATTTGTTTGAGGGCAGAGAAAGGCTCCTAAGTTTTGTGATCTATTCATGTACTTTTCTTGTTCTTAGCCCAAATCCCTATTTGAGAAACATGCATAATAGAGCATACAGGATTAGGCCAATGAGTCATGAAGAAAGAAATAAAAGGCCGATAAGGCAAACTTTGCCATTTAAAGGGACTTTGTCAAGTAAGGTAAATGAAAGCCTGCTTCTTAAATACTGAAAACACACTGCTTATGTAAAAAACAGCATACAGAACCTATAAATACAAAACAATTTATGGTTGAATTGCATGGTGTTTCTACTCTATGATTTAAGTGGGAAGTCTCAAAACTGCAAACAACATACACCTGTTCATATCCCCAAAGGCACCGCACACTGAATGGGGGTAGAGACACTCACAAGCTTGCACACACTAAAACAAGAACAAAAACAAAAAGCATCTGTAACTGGAAGGGACACAGGCTGTGGGGAATGGTGCAATGCATTGCTGTGGAGCTGCAGTCTTCCGTGAGAGATTCTGGAGACTGTGTTGCTGCCCTATTTGCAGGCACCTCTCTGGTCTGAGGAGGAGGTTGTTCATCTCCATGCTGACCTGGCAAGGATTCGAAACCCTACTCCCCACCTAGGGACCACCCAGGCCACCGCCACTACCTCAGGAGGTTGCCAAGAAAGAGGAGTGGTTGGACCATGATGGGCTCAGGGAGGCTGAGGGTGGTGGAACAGAGGACATCCCTCCAGTTGTGCCTTCCACACTATCTCGCCATTCTGGTGAAGCATGGTCTCTCCATGGAGGCACCTGCAGTGGAGACCAAGGAGGATGCTGGGAACTCCACAATGCAGACCCACAGGAGGGGGTGGGCCCAGGACCCCACAGAGGTGAAGGAAACAACTCCTGGTAGGGGATTCAATTGTTAGGGGGGTAGAAATGTGGGAGGGAAGGGAAAGGGAGGTAAGGTGCCTGCCCAGCACCAAGGCTTGGAGGGACAAGAAATGAATCCTCAGGATTGTGAGAGCAGCAGCAAGGGGAGGGAGCTGGATGTCATTATCCACCTAGGGAAAAAATGACCTGGATGAGAATGGGATCAGAGCAGTGCAACAGGAGTTTGAGGAGTTGGGGAGGGGCCTCAGACAAGTAGCACACATGGCAACTTTCTCGGAAGTGCTACCTGTCTATGGCATGGATGAGGCTAGGGTACTTCACTGCACACCATGAGATTCAATGACTGGTTGAAAAGCTGGTGCAGAGCTCAGGGATTTGCTCTATTGAGGACTGGGGCCCACCTGGAGGGATACAGGCCCATACAGGACGTGGTTTACATCTATCCTGGAGGAAACAGGATCCTAGGTGATAGGTTTAAATGCTTCAATGGCAAGCATTTAAACCAGCCAAGGGGGAGGCACTGAAGAGGAGAAGGAAAACCTAGCCCCCCAAAAATCAGGGTAATTAATGAGGCAAACACCAAGATAGAGCAGTTGATAGGGAGAAGGGAAGGAGTAAATGGAGAAAAAGACAAAGGCAGTAGGGACAGGGATGGAACAAAAAGAAATAAAGCCATACAAAATGGAGGGTAATGAGTACCAATGCCCATAGTCTAGGTAAAAAGCTCCCCAAAATGGTGACCTTGATGGAAGAGGGATGTCTGGATATTGTGGCAGCCACGGAAACATGGTACACAGAGAACCATGACTGGGATGTCAACATACCAGACTATACAATCTACAGGAGGGACAGTGAGGGAAGAAGAGGAGGAGGAGGAGTAGCTCTCTATGTAAGGGAAGGGATCAAAGCATAAGAACTAAAGGGTAAACAGGGAGGAGAGGAGGCACTGTAAGTCACCCTAGAGACTGGAAATGGCTCCACAATCCGCACAGTGGTTGTATACAGACCCCCATCTCAGGAGGAGGAAATGGACAAGAAAATGATAGAAGGCATCATTGGGGTGGCAGAGAAAGGGGAGATATTGCTGATGGTGGACCAGAATATGCCAGATGTTGACTGGAGCACCTTTGCTGCAGCCACATCCAAGAGCAGGGCCATTCTCAATGCCCTACAGGGGGCATGTCTCAGACAGCTAGTTTTGGAACCCACTCATGAGAGAGCAATCTTAGACCTGACACTCTCAAATGGGGATGGAGAGATGATCTCTGATCTTGAAGTGGCTAGCCATCTGGGAACAAGCGACCACCAAACAGTGTGGTTCCCAGTAAACTTATCTGTAGAGTCAAGCCACACAAAAGTGAAGGTACTGGACTTCAGGAGGGCTAATTTTGTCAAAATGGGAGAGTGCCTCAGAAAACACTAGCAAACAGGCAAGAAGGTGGGTGGAGCAACAAGGGAAACATCAAACATCATCACAGAGGCAACAAGCCTCTGTGTGAAGCAATAAACAAATCAAAATGAAAGAAAAACACAATGGTTCTCAAAAGAAGTATGGGAAGGTAAGGAGAAAAAGATAAGCATTCAGGAAGTATAAGGAAACACAGAAGGAACAGGACAGAGAACTGTACCAGTTAAAGCAGAAGGAAGCAGGTAAGGCAGTCAGAATAGCAAAGGCCCAAACCGAGGAAAAGATAGCCAACTCAGGCTAAGAAGGGGGATAAACCTTTATAGGTACATTAGGGAGCAAAGAAAGACTAAGGCAAGGATACTGAGGTTGAACAAAGAGGAAGGTGGTTGGCAGAGAGCGACAGAAAAAGTTAGGGATACTTAATGAATACTTCTGCTCAGTATTCAATGAAAGCAGGGGAAATACACGTAATCCAAGTCAATAGAAGCACTCTGGATGGGGGGGGTTGATATTAATCCTTTCACAGAAGAAAAGGTTCTGAAAGAACTCTTAAAACCGAAGGTGGATAAAGCAATGGGCCTGATGGGATTCATCCCAGAATCTCTAAAAGAACTAAGGAAGAACTAGAAACACCACTGACTACCTTTTTAATAAATCATGTGGGAGGATGGTGTGGTATCTGAGGACTGAGGAGGGTGGATGTGATTCTCCAAATGGGAGCAAGACAGAGGCAGGAAACTACAGACCTGTCAGTTTGACCTCAGTGGTAGGGAACATGATGGAATCACTTCTGAAGGAAAGAATTGTTGAGTACCTGGAGACCAGTGGGGCACAGAACCCAAGGCAGCATGAATTCACAGCAGGAAGATCATGTCAGACAAATCTGATTGATTTCTTTGACTGGGTGACCAAAGCAGTAGACCAGGGAGGGGCTGTGGACATGGTCTACCTAGACTTTAGCAAGGCATTTGACATAGTCCCGCACAAAAGATTAATAAACAAATTAGCCAGCCTGGGAGTAGCCTGGGTAAAACACTGGTTGGACAACAGGACACAGTGGGTAATAGTAAATGGAGTCCACAGTGAAGAAAGGAGGGTTACTAGTGGGGTACAGCAGGGTTCAGTACTGGGGCCTGTCCTTTTTAATGTCTTTATAAGTGACATTGCAGAGGGACTGGAAGGGAAAGTATGTCTCTTTGCAGATGACACAAAGATCTGTAACAGGGTTGATACACAAGATGGGGTGGAAAGGATGAAAAGGGACTTGGCAAGGTTGGAGGAATGGTCAAATGCATGGCAGCTTAGATTCAATGCAAAGAAGTGCAAAGTAAAGCACCTGGCAAACAAAACCCAGGGAAGAGTACACAATGGGAAGTGAGATACTGACAACAACAAAAAATGAAAAGGACCTGGGGTAGTCATACTCAAACAACCTAAAGGTGGGCCAGCAATGTGAGAAGGCAGTAAGAAGGCTGGGGGATACTGAGATGCATAGGAGAGGCATCGCCAGTAGAAAACAGGAAGTTGTTGGCCCTCTTTGTACAGAAAGTTGGTAAGACCACATCTGGAGTACTGTGTACAGTTCTGGAGACCCCATCTCTGCAAAGACATAGACAGGATGGAGGGTTGTCCAGAGAAGGGTACAAATGATGTAGGGTCTGCATCAGAAGATATGAAGAAAGACTAAAGGAACTAAAGATGTATAGCCTCGAGGAAAGGAGGAGAGGAGGGACATGATATAAACTTTCAAATACCTCAAGGGAATCAACAAAGTCCAAGAGGGTAGCATCTTTCAGAAAAGAGATGCAAAACAAGGGGGCACAATTTGAAGATAGAGGGGGACAGCTCAGAGATAATGTGAGGAAGTATTTCTTCACAGACAGGGTTGTGGATACATGGAACAGTCTTCCTGAGGAGGTCGTAGAGTCAAAAACAGTGGGAGAATTCAAGAATGCATGGGACAGACATAAGACAATTCTAGTGGGGGGTAGGAGGAAGCAGGCTGTTGGTTAACTAGGATCAGCAACTTATCTGTTAGGTAGGGAAATGGGTGGACTAGGTGGGCCAAGCAGTCCTTATCTGCCATCAAATTCTATGTTTCTATGATAGAAATTACTATGGCACAGGAGAACCCTCCCATAAATGTAACAGACTGTTGCTTCAAGCACTCACACTGTGGCAGGGGCAGACCTCAACGTAACAAAAAACATTTCTCCTATGTTCTAGGCAATATGCCTTTTTTATTATTTTTTTTTTTCATTTCCCAGTCACAGAAACACTGCCACTGTCACTTGCTAACAAAGCAGTACTAAACTACTGATATGGGAAAACTGCCGAGTAACCGGGGAGGAATGCTTCAGACTCTCCCCAGCAGCTCAGTGTGCCTGCATACAGTACTGTATGATATCACTTGCAGTTTAGCCTGACAGTGGTTGGCAAACTGCGGGAAAACCACCAAGGTCATGGGTGGTATGACAATTGCAGTCAGAACAAAGAATGCACCATCTGTAAAGACTAAGATACCAGCTACAACAGTAAAGCCTGTCTCATATTGTTACAATCCTGGTACAAGACAAATATGGTCAGGAGCTCTTTAAGACAGTGTAAAAGTGTAAGCGCTCGGCTCCTGACCATCTATACTTGGTTCCATATTTTGAAGGGATCTCTGCAATCAAATAACAGCAAGGATAAGTTACATTTTGCAGTCCTCTCCTCAGTAAGTGAAAAGGAGATTTGAAATGCTAGATTCCAGCCAGTCCCCTGAAATAATTTCACTTCCCTCACTGGTGCAATAATTTGTAAATTCTAAGTGTACTCAGTCCCCAGACCAAAATTAAACAACAGATCCCGGTTCAGGACATAGCTGAAGCTGCCCAAGGACATTTGTCACACAAAATCTTCATTTTTTAATAGTGTCATAATGTTCATAGTGACATCAATCCACGAGCAAGGGTTTGAGCCTGAAGGCCAGCCACCTCTTCTTTGGAGAGAGCCACATGTTACTGATTAGACTTTTAATTTCAATAAGTGAATTTAGTGTGTGATTCTAAGGGCTCAACCACAACATGTAATGAATTGTTTTAAGATTATTGAAGAATTATCCAATTTTTTTTGTTTGGCACTGCTAAGGGGTTGCCAGGGGAAGGGGGGATTTGATATTTGAACAGCTAATATTTTTTAAGGCAAGCTACCTCTTGCTGGGAGCTACAATACTGAACATAGGATCTGCAAGAAAGCGAGTTGTGCTCACAACAGAGGGAGGTGAACTTTACAATTGTCTTTGGTTTGTAGCAGATATTCTGCAGTTGGAGGCTACTTCTAACTGAAAGGTGAAATAAGGAACTTAATCAGGAAAGACAGTCTTGTTACAATTTTAAGATTTTCAGTGCAGGAAGAGTTTAAAGCACAGACTGGACTTATTTTGGGGCTGACTGCTTTTCAGAAGCACAAACCACCAGGCTGTTTTGGGGCTGGGGAGGTTTATCTGTGTCTGACTTGGATGTCTGGATTTTTCTCTGTTTGATTAGAAGGAATTTGCTCTGTCAAATTGTTGTGTATGGTATCTTGCTAACAGGAAGGCACTCATCTAGCGGTGGGTCAGAGCTCTTAGCTGACTTCTTTTTGTGATGGCACAGTTTAGACCCAACCCCTTCCTTCATTCTCACTCCACCCCCTGAAATAGTTCATTTATACCTGGGGTTCTGACATCATTTCAAGAGTGCAAGGCATATCAATGTCAAATCCCTCTCTAGCACACAGCACTGAAAATATAAGCATACACATTGTATATATATATATATATTTCTATATAACAAACCAATCTCACACACACACACACACACACACACACACACACACACACACACACACAAACATAATCATGTGGGGGTAGAATGTAATGGCTGTGGGGCAGCAGTCTTCCGGGAGACTTTCTGAGGCTAAGATGCTGCCCTATTTGCAGACAAACACTCTGCCCTGAGGGGAGGAATTTGCCCATCTTCAGGCCACACTGGACAGCAGTAGAGAACCTTCCCCAGGCTAGACTGGATGGTAAGAAGGGAAACCTCCCCATCCAGGGAGCACCAGAGCCACCACCACTGCCTCAGAGGTTGCAAAGAAAGCACTGCAGTTGGACCACAGTGGCTCAGGGAGGGTGAGGATGGTGGAACAGAGTAAGGCACCCAGTCAGTTGTTCCACTCCACAATCCATACACCATTCTGGGGAGCACAGCTCACCTATGGATGCACCCACAAAGGAGATTAAGGAGGCTGAGGACACCTGTCACAAGGGAGGCCCACAGAAGGAGGCAGAGGACACCACACAGGAAAGGAAGCAGCTCCTGGTGGGGACTCAATTATTAGGGATGAACTGGGGGGAGCAGGAAAACTGAAGTGAGGTGCCTGCCTGGTGCGCATGGCTTGAGGGACAGGAAGCATCCTCAGGATCACGAGAACAGCTGGGAGTTTGAGCTGGACGCCATTGTCCACCTAGGGACAAAATGACTGGCTCAACATGAAATCAGAGCAGGCAGAAGGACTTTGTAGAACTGGGGAGGGGCTAAGACAAGTAGCACACATAGTATCCTTCTCAGAGGTGCTGCCTGCCAATGGCATGAGTGAGGCGAGGGTACTTTGCACCGTGCAGTTTAATGAATGGTTGAAAAATGGTGGAGCACAGGGGTTTGGCTTCATTGGTGACTGGAGTTCCACCTGGAGGGACACCAGCCTATACTGGCAGGATGGTCTGCATCTATCCAGAAGGGAACAAGTCTTTGAGCAATCAGTTTAAATGCTTCGATTGGCAAGCTTTTTAAACTAGTCAAGGGGAGGCACTGATAAGCACAGAAAATCCAGCCTCTCCCTACAAAGCAGGATACTAAATGAGAAAAGACTAAGGTAGAAAGGTCAATGGGGATGCTGCAACTGAAGGTAAAGCTATCCAAAATGGGAAAGCAATGAGTGCCCAATGCCCATAGTCTGAGTAACAAGCTCCTGAATTAGTGGCCTTGATAGAGGAGGAACATCTGATATCATGGCATCACAGAAACATGGTTCACACAAAACCATGACTGGGACGTAAATACCAGGATACACTATCTAGTGAGGAGACAAAGAGGGTACTAGAGGAGGAGGAGGAGTAGTTTTTACATAAGGGAAGGAACTGTTGCAGAACAAAAGGGAAAACAGGGAGGAGAAGAAAGTTACTTGTGAGTAATTTGAGACCATATCTGGTAATGTCACCATTATCTGCGACACAGTGGGTTAGATACAAGACCCTCTCTCAGGGGGAGGAAAATGGATTAGGAAATGATAGAAAGTATACTTAGTAAGGCAGAAAAGGGGAGATATTGCTGATGGGTGATTTGAATATGCCAGACGTTAACTGGAGTGCAGTTGCAGCAGCCACTCAAGAGTGGGGGTATTGTAGATGCCCTACAGGAGGCATGCCTTAGACAACTAGTATTGGAGCCCATCTGAGAGGGAGCAATCTTTAGACCTGCCTTCCTAAATGGAGATGAAGAGGAGGATCACAGATATAGAAGTGGGTAGCCATCTGGGAACTAGAAGACCATCGAACAGTATGGTCTACAATAAACACAGCAATAGAGTCTTGTCACAAAGGCAAAGGTACTTTGACTTTAGGAGGGCTGATTCTTTGCTAAAATAGGTGAGTGCCTAAGGAATGCACTGCCAAAGATCGATATTACTTTGGATGTTTTGTGCTTTTCTTAAAACTTAGATGTAAACTGCATTGATTGTTTTTTTACTCTGTGAAGTGAAGGCTATGAATTGGAATATATATCATATGTATTTCATTTGATTGTGTTAGTATTTAGTTGTTTAATTGATTGAATGATGTAATTGGTTCATATATGTATTGTCTCCACATTTGCTGTTCTAATCAACTGGTTACATGTTACTCCTCATGAAGACTCTGGTTTGAGTCAGTAGCACTGAGTGTTGTGAATCGAGCGTCTGATTGCCTGCTGGTCATATTGTGTATTTTGCACTGCATTAAAATGGTATTTCAAAGCCATTTTACTTTTGTTTGACCTGTATTTTGGACTCCTTTATTAGGCTTGAGTGCTGGTTTCTTTTGGACTTTCTATGTTTGTAGTTAGCAACCCTAAATACAGCGCCTTCAAATTTCTGTAAGCCAGTTCACACATTTCTGGTGGTTCTGTATTCACTTTAGTGACTGCAGATGGCTAGAAGTGGATTTGGATTACTTATCAAACACTCATCCACTTTTTCCAGTGTGTTTATGGTTCTAATATACGGAAGATTGGCGAAACTTGTTTGCTAGAGGGACATTGATGTTCTGGAGCATGCAGCAGACTGAAATTAATGAAGAAGGAGCTGCTGGATATACTTGGAGGAATTGTTAACCCTGATGTGAGACGGAGACGAGCCGGGAGAGATTATTAGGAGGTGAAGGAGAAGCGAGGTATATGGAGCACAACAACCAACAAGGAGAATAACTACATCAATATCAGGTCAACATTTAACAAATTTGAAAACTTTGTTGAAAGAAATAGACATCACATATGACATTTCTATCATTTTAGAGGAATATATCGAAGAGGTTTAGCACCAAGGGTTTCCGTATCACAAACATCCCCATCAAGTGGAATAGAAAATTTCCTCTTATGAGGAGGAATGGATTCGAGCAGCTTGTGAGTGCTCTAAAACATTTCTGGATCTCTTAATTAAGTTTTGACAAAGTCAAATATGATGACCTGGTAAAGGAATTATGTGAAGTTAAAACACTTCTAGCAACGTTCATTGATCATCCAGATTATAAGGAACTTGAAGCTAAATTGAAAATAAAACACAGAAACATGAATTAGAAGTAATTCAGAAGAAACTTTAAATTGTTAAGAGATAAAGTTGATTTTGAGAAAGGACATATAATAGCATGGGCTAGGAAGCCTTAGTCAGCAGAGGTCGCTCTAGGTTCATGAATCTAACACCAGACGAAAAATTGAGCTGATGGCAATCAGGATAATCTGAAAAGAAATAACTCTGCAATTAGTCCTTTTTAGAGAAAGACCAGCAAATAAATTTTAGTAAATTGGCAAAAAAAAAGGAAGACACGGAGAGGAAGACGAGGAGGTAGACGAACCAACAAGAATAGAGAGATCTTTGAGAATCAGGAACAAAGAAATCAATTACAGATCATGAATTTGTCTGATCATATTCTTACACCAGCTGAAACATCGTTTCTGAGTAAAGGACTAAACTGCTCCTACTCCCTCAGTTAATGAATTTAAAGTGTTTGTGGATTTACAAAATTTTTTTCGTAAGATTAAACTTAGATCTTTTTTTTGGCAAAAAGTTTATACATCCGAAATGGGGGTGGGACCACTAGAAGACATTGGTAACTCTGAGGATTTGGAACTATTGACTAAAGTGATTGATAATGAAAGAGAACAAACTGTTGGAACTGAGGACATTATTACACATGGAGCTACAGGACTACAAGATGTGGATTTGAATTTGGAAATAGCAGAAGATCTGATTTTGCAGGAACAAAGTAGAACTGATATTGAGATTTCTCAGTATCAAGCATCAGGTAATGCGATGTGGAATGCCAATCAACACATTTCAACTTTAAGGAAAGGCAAATTCACAGGAACATCTACTTTTGCCCCAATATTTTCAATAATCATATTCAAGTTTTGAAAAATAGTGTGCCAGCAAGTTCAGGACATTTTTGCTAAAAGAATTGTTCCCAAGTTCCACAATATTACACAGGGTGAAATAATTGTTTTGAAGATTTACAAGAATGCTTAAAATCAGCAGATACAGGGGGTAATATTGTAATACTAGGAAAAGACTATTATTGCAACATAGTATTGGCATTATTAGAGAATACTGATAACTACTAAGTTGCCTTCTGATCCTACATTAATTTTTAAAAGAATTATTTCAGCTTTTAAGCATACTGTGGATAGTGGCTTGATTACGGAAGATGAATACAAATTCATTTGGCAAGATTCTCCGCTGTTCTTAGTTTTACATTCTCCCGAAATATATAAAATTTAGTGAACCCCAGGTAGGCCGAGTAATGTCAGGATGAAATTCTTTGACCTCAGAACTTAGGAAAGTTTATTGACTTTTTCTGCAAGTTCAGGTTGTTTCTCTTCCATCTTATATTAAGGACAGTAAAGATATTTTAAACATAGTCAAGGATTTGGATTGAGAATCGAATTACAGATGGATTAGTATAGATGTTGAATCATTGTATACATCTATTCAACATCATATGGGATTAAGAGCAGTGAAATTTTGGTTAGAGGAGCTTTCTAGAACTAATAAGTATTATTCCATATGAATTTATTTGAAAGCTACAGAATTTTTAAACACACAATTATTTTGAGTTTCAAGGAGAGTTTTATTTGCAGAAATGTGGTACAGCTATGAGTTCTTCTCTAGCACCCAGTTATGCTAATTTATTTTTAGGACTCTGGGAGAAAACTGTTTTTTTTTCTGAACTCAATCCATTTGTCAAGTATATAGTTCGATGGCATTGTTTTATTGATGACATACTCATGTATTTGGAAAGGACCGAATCACTTATATCAGATTTTATGAGATGGTTAATCTCAAATGAGTACAATCTGAGATTTACACATACCATGGATTCTAAAACTATTTCTTTCCTAGATTTAGAGTTGACAGTGAGTCATAATAAAATTGAAACTAAATGTTTCAGAAAAGACACTGCTACTAATTCATTATTGTTAGCTAGCAGTGCTCATCCTTATAGTTTGAAGAACTCGATTCCTTATGGTCAGATGCTTAGATTGAGAAGAAATTGTAGTAATGATAGAGATTTTTTGGATCAAACTGATGAACTGGTTAAGAGATTTGAAAATAGAGGTTACAAAAAGAGCAGTTGCAACAGACAAAAGAAAAGTTTTCAGTATGGATAGAGAATGTATTCTGTTAAACACAGATAGAGAAGCTGCAGACAAAGACAGTATACCATGTACTTTTTGTGACAGATTACAATCATGTGGCAGGACAGATAGGGAATATTATACAAGAGTTGGCACATTTTACTGGGGGATAGTGATTTAGCTGCTTCTGTTGGTAATAAACCCAGAATAACATTCAATAGAAGTGAGAATCTCAAGGATAAACTAGTTCAGTAGAATGATTGTGCTTTCAAAAATACATCTACTTGGTTACCCTTACCTTTGTGGTTTCTATAGATGCAATCATTGTAATATTTGCAAGTTCAGTGTCCCCACCAAAAGTTTGTACATCCTAAACTGTCTAATATTATGATGGACGTCAGAGAACTTATAACTTGTGACACCTCCTATGTGTGTATGTTCTGGTGTTCTTGTAATTTACTTTATGTAGGGAAAACCATCAGACCTTTGAAACAGAGGATACAAGAACATATGATTCAATTTGAATAGTAAAGGGATACCCCGGTAGGAATTCACTTATGGATGCACATGGATCTAAGTCTGATGATTTGAAATATGTGGGTTTGGAACATGTTCCACCCATGAAAATGGGGAGACAGATCTAACTTGCTCTTGCAATGTGAAAACATGTGGATTTATGTTTTACATAGTGTCAAACCACAAGGACTAAATGAGAGATGGGATCTGAAGTTTTTTGATAAAGAAATGAGGTTTATTGCTTTTTGTTTGCTGTTTTGAATTTGTGCTACTAATAATCATGAGATAAAAGATGTGACATAGAATTTGTTTTATATTTAATATTTTCTTTTCCATTTTCCTTAAGTTCATTTCTCCATTTCATTTGGCTACCCTGGCTGTTTTGGTCCTCATTTACTAGGAGGTCCCATGAATAACTAAGTTGCCTTGCAGTTTATCTTCTGCCTGCCTTGCTAAGCTGGAGGTTTGGCCTTTATATGTTATCATTCCTATTGTTTGTCATCATTCATTTAAAATCATTTGCATTCAAAAATTTTAGATGTGTTTATAGTGCTTTAAATAGCTGCTTCATCTATTTGCATCCTTATTATTTTGATTTAGGATGTAAATATTGTCCATTTTGATAACGTGTGTATTTTCATTTCATGTTTTATTTTCATTCATTATGAGTATCATCATATGACAGTTGTTTTTCTGTCTTTATATTTTTCTTAGTAATACGGTCTTTGGCTTCTTTTTATTATTTGCAGTTTATGCTATAAAGGCATTAATTTGCATGTTTTGTGCTTTTCTTAAAACTTAGATGTGAAACTGCATTGACTGTATTTTTACTCTGTGAAGTGAAGTGTTATTATGAATTGAATATATATCATATGTACTTCATTTTGATTGTGTTAGCATTTAACTGTTTAATTGATTGAATGATGTAATTGGTTCATATATTTATTGGTCTCCACATTTAAGATTCTAATCAACTGGTTACATGTTACTCCTATGAAGACTCTGGTTTGAGTCGAAGCACAGGGTTTTGTGAATCAAGTGTTTGATTGCCTGCTGGTCACTATGTATTTTGCGCTGCATTAAAATGGTATTTCAAAGCCATTTATCTTTGTTTTGACCTGTATTTTGGACTCTTTATCAGGCTTGAGTGCTGGTTTCTTTTGGACTTTCTATGTTTGTGGGTTAGCAACCCTAAATACAGCACCTTTCAAATTTCTGTAAGCCGGTCGCAGCACGTTTCTGTGGTTATTTACATCTCCAGGACATCCACTCAGCACCCTCCCAATGTCATGTGAAAAGACCAATGCATTCCACAGATATTCAATTTTAACATGTCAGCACCTTTAAGAAGTCTTCCATCATAAAATGTCAGAAATCACAGCTGAAAAATGCAGTAAAATGACGGACCTGGAGGCCAATAAATCTGTAACCATGAAGGGGGCCGGCTTCAAAAGTAAATAACTCTGGAACGGAACAACATTTTTTCACCAAACAAAAACTGGCATGTTCCACAAATAAAGGTCTTGCCATGTGCCAAGTTTCAGATGAATCAACTACACACTGGCTGCATTATGTGTCTTGCAAGACAGTGCAGAAAAATAGCAAAACAATGTTTTGCACTGCACTACACAAAAACTGTATGGACCAGTGAAATATAAATTGGTAATCAACAGATACACCATTTCACCCATGTATACCAAATCTTATCCAAACCTCTTCAACAGTTGCAGAGCAGCACGAGCATAAAACTTTGCACGAGTGATGAAAAATACATTACACACAAAATGGTTGTGCAAACAGCAACGAAAATGCAAAATACAAACGTAACGTTAACGTAAATGGTGATGGCAACAGTGAGGTAAAAGAAAATAGTAATGCTAATGGTAATGCAAATGCAAGCACAATGGTAATGCACATGGTGACGAATGGAAACATTAACGAACGGTAAGACAAACGCAGCACAAACGGAATGCAAACACAAATGTTAACGCAAATGGTAATGCAGATGCTAGCAAAATGGAAACACAAACACAAACAGTAATGAAAACGGTAACAAAAATACAGACGGCAACAGAAATGCAAACAGAAACACAAACGGTAACGGCAACGGTGACGCAGAAGGAAATAGTAATGCACTCGACAATGAAAACACTACCAAAAACGCAAACACTAAGGCCAATGGAAATGCAAACACAAACGGTAACGAACACATAAGTGCCAATGGTAACGCAATTGGAAATGCAAACAGTAATGGTAATATCAAAGATGATGCCAAAGGAAACAGTAACGCAAACGGAAATGCAAGCGCGAACGGAAACACAAATGGTAACGCACATGGTGATGCAAAAGTAAAAGCTAACAAAAATGGTAACAGAAATGTAAATGGTAATGGTATCGCAAATGCAAGAGCAAATGCAACCACAAAGGGTAACGCACAGGGGGACGTAAATGGAAATGCTAACACAAAAGATAACAGAAACGCAAGCGGAAATGCTAACGGTAACAGTAATGCAAATGCACACACTTTTTTTTTTTTACCAAAAAGGTGCATTCAGAAGCACAGTGAATACAAACAAAGTATGCATAATTATGGCCCTCAGAGCAGAAAATGAGCACTTGGAATACTAAATTGCTTATATCTCAGGAACCGTACAACATAGAAAAAAAATAAAATCTCATATTATTTATGACTTTCCAGGCTAGTTTTGTACTTAGCCCCCTAGTGGGGTACTACGCATTTTTCTGACAAAAAGCCCGTAGCTTGAACCTTTTTTGAGATACGGTCCCCGAAAGGCACGGCAGATGCTGTAATGTTATTCTATGGGGAAAATCATTAACTTCAGAGTGCCATAACTTTGCAGCCCTCTAATATTTTTTCACTAAATCTCAAAAAGATACATCTGTGAGATGTTGGCTTTCAGTCCTCCACATTTCAGCCCAAAGGACCAAACTGTTCTTTTGCAGTGGGGTGGCAAAGATTCCCTACTGTTTTGGCCATAGTGTCTCAAAGTACTTTCGCAAATCACGAAACTTTCGCAAATAAAATGATGAAAGTATTGCATATTCAAAAGTACTTTGTGACACTACTGTTTACAGAAATTAAAAAAAAACATTTCTGGAGTGTTTTACCCCCCAAAAAAGACATGGCTAACATCTTCAGGGCTCGACTAGGTGAACAAAACAAGAATTGTGTCCCTTGAGGGTCCCACATTTAAACGCCAAGCATTTCTCTGACCACCAACTGAAAACAAGATGGTCGATTTATGACACTAAGGGTCATTTGCCAAAGTAAAAGTGCATTTGTGACACTTTTGAATATTTTAACTTTTCCATAGACTATAATGGGAACAGTTTATTTTGAATAACTTTTGAACTGTTTAATATTTTTTGATGAAATCTTTGAAAGGCACATTGGGGACCCCAGCTGTATGTTCCCTGAAGGATTTGTACTGATCGCAAAAACCGTGTGACCTGTAGGTGTGAGCAAAGAAACAAGCAAAAACCCTTAATGCATGCGTTGTTTGGTGCTCTGTAGCTCTGCACCTGTATATCTGACCATTACAAAACTTGGCAGGTCCAGAGATCTATGGTACTGAACCAAGCATTCCAAATTTCAGGCAAATCTGTCATACAGTGGCCAAGTTATTAAGCTGCCGAATTTCAGATTTAACCTCAAATGGGGTACTTATCTATCTATAGTGGCACTACCGTGCCACTATGATAGATAGATAGATAGATAGATAGATAGATAGATAGATAGATAGATAGATAGATAGATAACTATAGCTATCTATCTAGCCATATATTATAGTGGCACAGTAGTGCCACTATAGTTAGGGTTGAGTACCACTTTTAAGGTTAAAGGGGAAGTCTTCCATAGTTTCACACCAATATTTTCCCAACTCCTTATGTGTAACTGTTTTGTGCCTCCTCCAGTTGCCAGCAGTCCTATTGCTGTCCAAATCTAGATTATAAATAAAAATGTACAGCCCCCAGAAGTTATCAATGTGTTTGTCCTCCATTTTACCATCAATGCTGCTGGAGGATGATGCCATCAGTGCAACAGATAATGGTGCTGCACTAAATGTAGTTCTACCAGTAAACCAAACCCACAATGTTTGGTTCCCCACTTGAGTAATGGAGGAACCCTTTAAGTGTTGTGCTCATCCTGAAGTGCAGGTTTTTTTTTTTTACCCATTATTTTACCAGGTGAGACACACTAAGCTGAAAGCTTGTTTGCGTAGGTGCAACCTGGGAGCACAGGAAGTTAGGACTTGCTCAGGGTCACAAGTATGCACCTAGGGGGCTATGGGATTCAAACCCAGGTCTCCAGATTTGCAGCTCAGAGCCTTAACCCACTCATGCCATACTGCCTCCCTAATAGGTCTAATAGAACTAGGACCATATGGAGTGTGATGCAGCACTGATTTGACATGTATATGGTATTCATATAAGGAAGTGCCTGTATATGTTGTGTTACTGTTTCTGTTAGCAAAAACAGTTTACTCAATAAATAACTCTGGGTACAACAAGAGTTTTAAGTGGCATACAGCTGTTGTATTATGTTCTGTGTGTGTTAGCATTCTCTGTTTTGATTGACACCAGCAGTGAGAAACAATCTTGCAATATGTCCCTTCTCTTTGTAACTAGGCAGTCAGTGATTGGATGGCTGCTGTAAGGCAACAGTGAGTTCAGCTATAACAAGGACAGGTTACCAGGACAGCATCAGCTGCAGATATGGAAGAAGAGTAATCTAGTGGTTAAAGCACAGGCACAAGAACTGGGAGGCTCTGGTTCAAATACTACTAAAGTCCTTTACCTCTAACCCTTAACAAGTTCCCCTAACCTTCTTGGGAACTGTGATAGCCCCTCAAGTCCATGACTTTAAAAGATCCCCATTTCCATCATAAATCATTAGCAGTGATGTGAGAGCTAGAGCACTTCACTTTGAAGGTACTGAAGACAAGCTGTGTCAGCCCCTCCACTTTTGTAATGCCAGCAGCATTTGAAGTAGGATGTCCTCACAAATCAGATGCTACACTTCAGCTGTTGTAGGTAAAGAAACTAATCAGTCTCAGTGTTTGTAGTGCTCTATATTTGCTTAGCTCATTCCTCCCATGCCATATGCACGCTTGTGTCTTGGCATTTCAATCAGAAACTCAGATTTAAAGAGCATTTGAAATGTAAAACAATACACTTTATAAAGTAAGTGATCTAGCTCTCCACTTTCGGGCTGCTGAAAGGGGTGTATCATTGTTCAAAGGAGGATTCAGTCTTGTGTGATCCTTTGGGAAACTGCTCAGGCCTACTTTGTAAATAAATCTTCTCAAGGGTTTTCACCTGGTTCAATACAGACTGATTTATTGATTCTTTCTACTGCTCTCCACAACATGTTACCACTGTCTCACAGAGAGAAATGAGCAGTACAAAGTAACAGATTGTTTCCTGTGAATGAAATACTATTAGATGTATTATTTGCTCTACACATACGGTGTTAAGGCTACAAGTACTACTCCCTGTGTGAGTTGCATGATAGAACTGTCTTAAGCCACTGCAAACAAACTAAAATCAGGCTAGACAGCACTGTTGCTGCAGTGACATCAGACAATGGAAGGGGCTGTATTAAAAGTGACCCATTTGCATGCAAATGGAGGCTTGCTTGACACTTTACTACCTTGTGTCAGAGCCTCAGACTCTAGATATGTGTTGCAACAGAAGAAATTACTGATCTCTTATTGACATATGTATAGTAATTTATATAATGTATAATAAATATATCAGACATATCCAAATCATAATTATACAGGTCTTCTCCTTTAAACTGTGAAAGTTGCAGCTTAACAACTTTGCCACACGTATGATGGATTGGCCTGATGTTTGGCATGCATGGAGCAGTACTATAGATCTTTGGATCTGCCAATTTCGTAATGGTCAGATATATGGTTACGGAGCTATATAGCGCCATACAAAGTTGAATACAGGTCACACGGTTTGCGCGACTGGTCCGAAAACTTTAGGGAACATGCAGCCGGTGTTCCCAATGTGCCTTTCAAAGATTTCATAATAAAAATATTAAAGGATTCAAAAGTTATTCAAAAGACAGGTTTCCCATTATAGTCAATGGGAAAAGTTAACAAAAAGTTTGACAGTGTCGCAAATGCAGTTTTTAGTGTTGCATAGAGACATAGAAACATAGACTTTGATGGCAGATAAGGACCACTTGGCCCACCTAGTCTGCCCATTTCCCTACCTACAGGATAAGCCACAGATCCTATTTAACCAACAGCCTATTTCTTCCTACCCCCCAAGAACTGCCTTATGTCTGTCCCATGTATTCTTGAATTCTCCCACAGTTTTAGACACCACAAGCTCCTCAGGAAGGCTGTTCCATGTGTCTGCCACCCTCTCTGTGAAAATATACTTCCTCATATTTCCCCTGAACTGTCCCCCCCATCTTTAAATTGTGTCCCTTTGTTCTTGCATGTCTCTTTTTCTGGAAGATGCTACCCTCTTGGACTTTATTGATTCCACTGAGGTACTTAAAAGTTTCTACCATGTCCCCCCTCTCCCTCCTTTCCTCAAGGGTATGCATATTAAGCTCCTTTAGTCTCTCCTCGTATGGCTTCTCTTGCAGACCCTGCACCATTTATTTGCCCTCCTCTGGACTGTGTCTATCCTGTCTATGTCCTTGCGGAGATGGGTCCCAGAACTGGACACAGTGCTCAGATGGGGTCTCACCAACTGTCTGTACAGAGAGATAACAACTTCCTGTTTTCTGCTGGTGATGCCTCTCCTATGCATCCCAGTATACTCCCAGCCCTCCTACTGCCTTTTCATATTGCTTGCTAACCTTAAGGTCATCTGATATGATTACCCCAGGTCCCTTTCCATTTTTATTGTTGTTACTACTTCCCCCATTATGTAATCTTCCCTGGGTTTTGTTTCCCAGGTGCTTGTTGCACTTCTTTGCATTGAATCAAGCTGCCATACTTCTGACCATTCCTCCCAGCCAAGTCCTTCTCATCCTTTCCATGCCTCCTTGTGATCACCCTGTTGCAGATCTTGTGTCATCTGCAAAGAGGCATGCTTTTCCTTCAGTCCTCTGCAATATCATGTATAAAGACATTAAAAAGGACTGGACCAGTACTGAACCTGGTACCCACTAGTAACCTCTCTTTCTTCAGAGTGGACTCATTTACAATTACATTCTGGTCCTGTTGTCCAGCCAATGTTTTGCGGGCTACCACCCTGGGACCCACTCCAGGCTGGTTAATTTGACTACTAATCTTTTGTGTGGGACTGGTCAAATGACTTGCTAAAGTCTAGGTAGGCCATGTTGACAGTCCCTCCCTGGTCTACTACTTTGGTCACCCAGTCAAAGAAATCAATTTGATTCGTCTGACAGCTGACCTTACTGCTGTGAACCCATGCTGCCTTGGGTCCCTGTGCCCCACTGGCCTCTAGGTACTCAACAATTATTTCCTTCAGAAGTGATTCCATCACTTCTCTCACAACAGAGGTCAAACTGACAGGTCTGTAGTTTCTGCCCCTGTCTTGTCCCACTTTTGAAGGGAATCACATCCACCTTCCTCCAGTCCTCAGGTACCACACCATCCTCCACGATTTGTTAAAAGGGTAGTCAGTGGTTTCTCCTAGTTCTCCCTTAATTCTTTTAGAGTTCTGGGGTGAATTCTATCAGGCCCCATTGCTTTGTCTCACCCTTCAGTTTTAGGAGTTCTTTCAGAACCCTTTCTTCTGAGAAAGGACTGGGATCGACCCCGTATCAAGAGTGCTTCTGTTAATTGGATTAGGCATTTCCCCCTCCTCTTTTGTTATTACTGAGCAGAAATATTCATTCAGTATCCCTGCTTTTTCACTGTCCCTCTCTACCAACCCACAATCTATTCTATTCAGCCTCACTATCCCTCCCTTTGTCTTGCTATGCTCTCTGATGTACCTATAAAAGGTTTTATCCCCCTTCTTAACCGAGTTGGCTCTCTTTTCCTCAGTTTGGCCTTTGCTATTCTGACCTCCTTCCCTGATTCCTTCTGCCTTAATTGGTGCAGCTATCTGTCATGCTCCTTCTGTGTTTCTTATACTTCCCTGAATGCTATCTTTTTCTCCCTGACTTTCCCCTCACCTCTTTTTGGAGAACCAGTGGCTTTTTCTTCATTTTGATTTGTTTATTTGCTTCACACAAAGGCCTGTTGCCTCTGTGATGGCAGTTTTGATGTTTCCCCATTGTTGCTTCCACCCTCCTTCTAGCCTGTTTGCTGAGTGCTTATCTAGAGCACTCTCCACATCTTGCCAAGTCAGCCTTCTAGGTCCAGTACCCTCCTTTGTAGGCTAACTCTGTAGCTGGGTTTAACGTTATCCGTTGTTTGATGGTCACTTGTTCCTGATGGCAACCCACTTCTAGATCTGAGATACTCTCCTGTCCCCATTTGAGTATGAGGTCTAAGATTGCTCCCTCATGAGTGGGTTCGAAACTAATTGTCTGAGGCATGCCACCTGTAGGGCATCGAGAATGGCCCTGCTCTTGGATGTGGCTGCAGCAAATGTGCTCCGGTTAACATCTAGCATATTCCAGAGCTCCCATCAGCAGTATCTCACGCTGCTTTATATCCCTAAGAACGCCTTCTATCATATCTTTGTTCATTCCCTCCCTGAATGGGATCTGCACAAACCCTGTGCAGATTGTGGTGCCATTTCAGTCTCTAAGGTGACCCACAGTGCCTCCTCTCCTCCCTGTTTACTCTTTTGTTCAGTTGCTTTTATCCCTTCCTTTACATAGAGAGCTACTCCTCCCCCTCTTCTCCCATCCCTGTATCTTCTGTAGGTTATGTACCCTGGTATGTTAACATTCCAGTCATGGTTCTCTGTGTACCATGTTTCTGTGACTGCTATGATATCCAGGCATCCCTCTTCCATCAAGGCCACCAGTTCAGGGAGCTTGTTACTCAGACTATGGGCATTGGTACTCATTACCCTCTATTTCCTGATGGTCTTACTCCTTTATGCCCCATCCATGTCGTTCTTGCCTTTGTCACTTTCTCCATTTACCCCTGCCCTTCCCCCTATCGACATCTCTTGGTGTTTACCTCACTTACTACTCGTGACTTTTTTGGAGGGATAGGATTTCAATGCTCCTTTCCAGTGCCTCCCCTTGACTAGTTTACAATACTGCCAATCCTATCACCCTAGGATCCTGGTTCCCTCCCTGGACAGATGCAGCCCATCATGCCAGTATATGCTCACATCACTCCAGGTGTACACCCAGTCCCCAATGAAGCCAAATCCCTGAACTCTGCACCAGTTTTTCAACCACTGATTGAATCCCATGGTGTGCAGCACCCTAGCCTCTCCTATGCCATAGACAGGCAGCACCTCTGAGAAGGTTACCGTGTGTGCTACTTGTCTAAGGCCCCTCCCCAATTCCACAAACTCTTCCTGCACTGCTCTGATCCCTTTCTTAGCCAGGTCAGTTGTCCCTATTTGAACAATGACATCCAGCTTCCTCCTCTGTGCAGCATCTCCAACAATCCTCAGGATTCACTCCCTGCTCCTCCAAGCCATGGTGCCAGGCAGGCACCTTACCTCCCTCTCCCCTTCCTTCCCAAGTTCTACCTTCCTAACAATGGAGTCCCCCACCAGGAGTTGTTTCCTTCCCCTGTGGGGTCCCATGCCACCCTCCTGTGGGTCTTCTTTGTGGAGGTTCCCAGCATCCTCCTTGGCCTCCACTGCGGGTGCCTCCATAGAGGAACCACACTTTGCCAGAATGGCATAGGGATTGTGGAGAGGTACAACTGTAGGGATGAGCCTCTGTTCCACCACCCTTACCCTCCCTGATCCCACTGTATTCCAACCGCTCATCTTTCTTGGCAATGGCAGTGGCCCTGGTGGTCCCTGAATGGAAGAGGAGGTCCCACAAATCCTGGCCAACTCAGCCTGGAGATGAGCAACCTCCTCCCTCAGTCCAGAGAGGTGCCTGCAGATGGGACAACACCACATCCTCCAGAACGTCTCCCAGAAGACTGCTCACAGCCACTGCACTGCACCACTCCCATCATGTCTTATTTCTGGCCCTTTCACTGTTGTTTGGAATCCTTACTCTTTCCTGTTTTTTTTTTCTTCTCTCTCTACTTACTTACTGCCTCTGTACACTTTAAGCCCCTGATCATCCTGTTCTGAAACAAGAAGATCCTATATTTCTCAGTAGACCCCTTACTTCCTCAGAGGCAGATCTCCAGCAGCTAGAGGGGGCCAGAGATCTACTCTTGCCCTTCTAGGATGGTGAGCTTGGTGGCTCTGTGATCACTCACTTCCTGCCCCCAAACAGGAAGTGCTCCCAAACAGGAAGTTCCTGTTGTCAGTCAAAATCATGTGCCTATAAAAGTAGAACTAGCTTTGGGTGGGAGGAAAGGAGGGCAATATAGTCTCAGTAGAGAAGTCCAGTCACACTGCACTCCTTCCTACTGGTGTTCTCTGCCAAGCCACTGGCAGAATCTTCCTAAGGCAGTGCTTAAATCTAGCTTCCTTCTAGCTAAGCCATTCCCCATACTTACTAGATCTTTCTACATGTAATTAAATTGCATAGCTAACAATCCCCTTCAGCTACCTGAGATTTACACCTAGATAACTGCTCAGATAACCTTTGACTTCAGCTAACTCAGACAAAGACACTGACTTTTTTGTTGTTGTTTTTTTACCCTAAATTGAAGGTCCCAGTAGAAGAGTTCTACTTTTTAGTCCCAGTAGAGATCCAGTCACTCAGCACTCCTTCCACCCGTGTTCTGTAGCAAGCCGAGGTCATTATTATGCGCCATTCTTTGCTTATTCACTGTCGTCTGAATGCACTTTTTGGGGAAAAAGTGTGTGCATTTGCGTTACTATTACAGTAATATTTTTGTTACGTTTCCATTACCGTTTCCTTTAAAGTCACCGTGTCGTTATCTTTGCATTTGTTAGCTACGTTTGCATTACTGTTACCATTTGTGTTTTCATTACTGTTTTTGTTGCGTTTCCTTTTGCGTCACCATGTGCATTACCATTACCGTTTGCGTTTGCATACGTGCTTCCATTTGCATTTCTGTTTCCTTTGGCATCATCGTTGGTGTTACCGTAAGCTGTTGCATTTCCAATTGCATTACCGTGACCGTGCGCGTTACCATTTGCGTATGCACTTCCATTTGCATTTCCATTTGCATTTGTGTTTCCTTTGGCATCATCATTGGTGTTACTGTAAGCATTTGCATTTACAATTCTATTACCTTGACCACGCGCATTACCATTTGTGTTTGCATACATGCTTGCGTTTACATTTGTGTTAGTGTTCATTCGTTGGTGTTACCATAGCCATTTACATTTCCAGTTGCATTACTGTTACTGTTTGTGTGTTCGCCACCGTTTGCATTTGCGTTTCTGTTGGCCTTAGTGTTCGCATTTTTGGTATTATTTCCATTGTCGATTGTGTGACTGTTTCCTTCTGCATCGCCATTGCCGTTACTGTTTGCGTTTCTCTTACTGCTTGCATTTTCATTACCATTTGCATTTCTGTTGCCGTGAGTGTTTGTGATACTGTTTGTGTTACCATTTCTGTTTTCATTAATGTTTGCATTTGTTTTTCTCTTACTGTTTGCATTATCATTTACATTTGCATCACCATGTGTATTTCCGTTAGTTAGCATTACTATTTTATTTTACCTCACTGTTTCTATCACTGTTTGCATTAACATTACTGTTTGTGTTTTTGCATTTGTGTAGTGCACTGCACTGTCTTCTGCAACACATAGCACATCCAGTGTGTAGTTGTTTGGTCTGAAGCTTGGCAGGTAGAAAGACTTTTTGTTTAAGGAACATGACATTTTTATTTGATGAAAAATGCTGTTCTGTTCTAGAGTTATGGCCATTTGAAATTGCCCTGCTTCGCAGTCTGCCATTTTAGTACATTTTCGTCATCGATTTCCACCATTTTGTGTTGGAAGACTTCTTAAAGGTACAGAAACATAAAAATTGAATATCTCTGGAATGGTTTGGTATTTTCACATAAAATTTGGAGGATGTTGAGTGGATGTCATGGAGATGTGAATTATGCTGTTTACATTTTTTTTAAAATAATTCACTGCAGAGATACTGCATGACACATTTAATGTTTTTCACATAGCGTTCTGCATGGTGCTACTGGCTTTAAGTTTATAGCATAGGTAGCCCTAGTGGCTCAGAGGTGCCTGGCAGTGGTTTCATGTGTAAAACATTAACAGGTACAGAATTATGCTACTCTGACGAATGAAAATTTGGTTCACTACACTTCATTAACTTCTGAACCATGTGTACAATTTGCCTGGCATTTGGAATGTGCAAAGATTAATAATTCATCTTTCAGTGTGCCACTTTTCAGGTCGATAGCACTTATGGTTGTTGAATTGTGTATGTTATGTTTGTGCGTGGTGCTGTGCGACCGTTGAACAAATGTACTCATAATTCTGGACACACGGTGTGCCATGGTACATGTCTTCATTTACCAATTTTCATTTCCTTCAGTCATACAGTTTTTGCACAGCACAGTGAAAAAAAAATCACGTGGTGGGAGCACTCCCACCACCACATTCCATTCACTATTTATAGTGCACATTCTCAAAAAGAATGGAAATTCATGGCAAAAAAAAATCATTTAATCCATCAGTTAGGGTTGTTCCACAGTGACAAAAGTGAGGAAATTCGATGTTAGGGTTGAAAACCCTAAGTGTGTATTCCCCCCCACCCCCACCACCACACACACACACACACACACACACATACATGCAAGTAGGGGAAGGACCAAGACAACACAACCAATCCCACAAAACCAGCAGAAGGTAACAGGAATAACATACAACTAACTAAAGCACAAAACACACACTATGTTCCATCGGGCTGTGGCATGGGGACATCATTGCTAACTATAAACCCGGACATTCCACGCACTGCAAAACACATATCACAAAGGTCAACTGGGCATGTTGGGCCAGACGCTGCCACCAACAAATAACACAGAATACCCATATGGTATTTTGGGATTCACAAGATCCAAAAGAGGATTTTGCACATTCCCTGAAATAAGTTTGAAAATCACTTTTGCAGATGCGACAGCGACGTACTATGAATCTGAGGCACTTTTGTGTTTGTGACAGTATTTTGCAACACTATTTTGCATGCTTTTGCAAATGTGACACCGTCGTGTCTTTCATTTACGACACTTTAGTGTTTGAAACAGTATTTCGCAACACTATTTTACATGCTTCTGAAAATGCAACACTTTCGTGTCTTCTCTTTGAAACACTTTCATGTTTGAAAAAGTATTTTGCAAAAGTATGCACCTAATGACTGCACATCTTTGCCATCATCCTGCAAGCAAACGGTTGGGTCCTTTGGGCTGACATTTGCAGGGTGGCAAGACCTGTCCCACAGATGTGCCTTTTCCTGCTTTTGTGCTAAAATACTTAAGGATGACAAAGTTACACTGTTCCAAAATTGAGCAATTTGCCATAGACTAACATTGCAGTGCCTATGATGCCTTTCGCCACTGATATGTTGAAAATGAAGCGAGGTACATCGTTTTCACTACTGCCAGCTTGGTTCACCTTTATGTGAACTAACCTCATTGAACAACTTTGTAAATAATGTATGATATCTGAAGTTGTATCTCCACTTCCTACAGTACCACTGGTATACATCTCCTGCTGACTGTGTGTGATTGGTTGTATTGCCTTGGTCTTTCCCCTACTTGCATGTATGTGTGTGCGTGTGTGTGTGTGGTGGGGGGGTGGGAATGCACACTTAGGGTTTTCAACCCTAACATTGAATTTCCTCACTTTTGTCACTGTGGAAAAACCCTAACTGATGCAGTAAATGGATTTTTTGCATGAATATATATATATATATATATATATATATATATATATATATATATTTATATATATATATATATATATGCAAAACAAATGGTTATATTAAATGCACACTGAAAATAGAAAATAGAGTTACATATAGAGTTTTATATATATATATATATATATATATATTTATAAAGTGGAATGATAATATCCTCCAAATACAAACTTCTGATTGTATAAAACACATCACATGACCATGTGTATATCAGAGCATGACTGCACACCTCCACTTTTAACCCCCTCCAATCAATCTGGACATTTTATAAGATAGATAAACCACTCTGAGGTTTGCAGTCATGCTCTGATATACACACGCCTTGGGTGAGTGATGCACTCGGCCTGCGGCCCCATATGTAGCAATGCACACCAAGGCATGCATATATCAGAGTGTGACCACACACCTCAGAGTGGTTCATCTATTATATATATATATATATATATATATATATATATAGCTATATATATATATATATATACACACACATATATTATAGTGGCATGGTAGTGCCACTATAGTTAGGGATGAGTACCTCATTTAAGGTTTAATCTGAAATTTGGCAACTTAATAACTTTGCTACTGTATGAAGGATTTGCCTGCAATTTGGCATGCATGGTCTGGTACCATAGATCTCTGGACCTGCCAAGTTTTGTTACGGTCTGATATTCAGCTGCAGAGCTACAGAGCACCAAAAACACACAAATGATGCATGTTTGCACATTTTTTGCTCATGCCTACAGGTCGCATGGTTTGCGTGACAGGTCCAAACCCTTTAGAGAACATGTAGCTGAGGTCCCTGATGTGTCTTTCGAAGATTTCATGAAAAAATATTAAACGGTTCAAAAGTGATTCAAAAAACAAGTGTCTCATTATAGTCAATTGGAAAAGTTAAAATATGTGAAAGTGTCGCAAATGCACTTTTTACTTTCACAAACGACCCTAGTAGTGTCGCAAATCAGCCATCTTGTTTTCAGTTGGTGGTCACAGAAATGCTTGCCATTTAAATTTGGGACTCTCTAGGGACACAATTCTTGTGCTCACCAGGTCGAGCCCTGAGGATGCTAGCCATGTCTTTTTGTGGAGGGCGGCGGGGTAAAACACCCTAGAAATATGTGTTTTCAATTTTTATAAAAAGTAGTGTCACAAAGTACTTTCACATATGTGCCACTTCTGTTATTTTATTTGCGAAAGTGTCGTGATTTGCGAAAGTACTTTGCGACACTATGGCCAAAAACAATAAGGAATCTTTGCCACCCTGCTGCAAAAGAATGGTTTGGTCTTTTGGGCTGAAATTTGAAGGGAAGAATGCCAAGATCCCATAGATGTGCCTGTTAGGGGTTTTGTAACAAAATATTAGAGGGCTGAAAAGTTGCAGCAATCCAAAGTTAACAATTATTCCCATAGGCTAACATTACGACGTCCACTACGCATTTTGGGGCCCGTATCCCATAAACATTTCAAGATACAGACTTTTCGTCAGAAGAATGCTTAGTCCCTCACTACAGGGCTAAGTACAAAACTAGCCTAGAAAGTCATAAATAATATGATATTTTAAATTTTTTTCTACGTGACAGGGTTACTGAGATATAAGCAATTTAGTATTCCAAGTGCTCATTTTCTGCTCTGAGGGCTATTATTATGCATACATTCTTTGTATTGACTGTGTTTGTGAATGCACCTTTTTGTGAAACAAACGGCTGTGCATTTTCGTTACTGTTACCATTAGCATTTCTGCTTCTGTTTCTGTAACCATTTGTGTTAATTTCTGTTTACGTCAGCATGTGTGTTACCCTTTGTGTTTGTGTTTGCCCTTGCATTTGTGTTTCCGTAACTGTTTTTGTTTTCATTTACTTTTGCATCTGTGTGTGCATTACAGTTTGCGTTTGCGTACGTGCTTGCATTTGTGTTTCTATTGCATTTGTGTTTTCTTTGACATCATCGTTGGTGTTACTGTAAGCGTTTGTGTTTCCAATTGTGTTATCGTTACCGTTTGTGTGATCATTACCATTTGCATTTCTGTTGGCCTCAGCGTTTGCATTTTCAGTAGCGTTTCCATTGTCGAGTGCATTACTGTTTCATTCTACATCATCAATGCCATTACTGTTTTGTTTCTGTTTGCGTTTGTGTTAGCGTTTGCATTTTCATTACTGTTTTCATTACTGTTTGCATTTCCGTTGCCATTAGCATTACAATTTTTGTTATCATTTGTGTTTCTGTTGCCATTAGCTTTTGCGTTACCATTTGCATTACCATTTCTATTTTCACTTATGATTGTGCTTGCGTTTCTCTTACCATTTGCATTATCGTTTCTGTTTGTGTCACCGTGTGCATTACGGTTTTCACTTGTGCTTGCATTACCATTAGCTTTACTATTTTCTTTTACCTCACTGTTTCCATCACTGTTTGCGTTAACGTTACCGTTTGTGTTTTTGCGTTTGCATAGTGTAGTGTAGTGCAAAACATTGTTTTTGCTGATTTTCTGTACTGTCTTCCATGATGCATAGTGCAGCCAGTGTGTGATTGATTGATCTGAGACTTGGCACGTAGAAAGACTTGTGTTCAAGGAACATGCCAGATTTTGTTTGGTGAAAACATGTTGTTCCTTTCTAGAGTTATTGCCATTTAAAGTTGCCCCACTTTGCAGTTACTGATTTATCAGATGCCAGGTCTGCCATTTCAGTGCATTTTTGGCTGCAATTTCTGCCATTTTGTGGTGGAAGACTTCTTAGAGGTGCAGAAATGTAAAAATTGATTATCTCTGGAACGGTTTGGTCTTTTCTCATGAAATATGGAGGCTGATGAGTGGCTGTCCTGGGATGGAATGATGATGTCATATGTTGGAAAAATAATATGCTATGGGAGATACCGTATATGCAGTTAACATTTTGGATAGTGTTATGCATGGTGCTACTGCCTTTAAATTTATAGCGTAGGTATCTCTAGTGGCTCGGAGTACTTTTGGAGAGGTAGATAAACGTTAACAGGTGCGAATAATACCCTAATTTATAAAATTTGTTCATTGTGTTTCAATAACTTCTGAACTGTGTATGATTTGCCTGCATTTTGAATGTACAAAGATTAATAATTCATCTTTCAGTGTGCCAATTTTTGGTTTGCTGGCTCTTACAGTTGCTGAATTGTGTATGTTATGTTGTTTGCATGTGGTGCTGTGTGCTCACTGTACAGATGTACACATAATTCTGGACACACCTTGTGCCATGTTACATGTCTTCATTTACCAATTTTCATTTCCATCGGTCATACAGTGCATTTACAGCAATGACAAAAATCACATGGTGGAACGCCCCACCACCACTTTCCATTCACTATTTAGAAGTGTACATTCTCAAAGAAGGAAATTCATGGCAAAATCTATTTAATGCATCAGTTAGTTGATTCATTAGCGATAGCTAGGTACCAGTGTTAGTTGAAAACTCAACCGCGATTCCCCCCACCCTCACTCACTACACACATACATACATGCAAGCAGGGAATGACCAAGGCAACACAACCAGCAGCAGGTAACAGAATAACATAACTATCTAAAGCATGAACTACACACCCATGCTCCATCGGTTGTAGCATGGGACGCTTCGTTAACCTTAAACCTGAACATTCCATCGCACTACAAAACACATATCACAAAGGACAACTGGGCATGTTAACACACGCCGCCATCAGCACATAACACAGCATATACATATGGTATTTTGGTTTGGCAAGATCCAAAAGAGGATTTTGCACATTCCCTGAAATACTTTCAAAATCATTTCTCGCAATGTGACAGTGTCATACTATGCATTTGAGAAACTTGTTTGTGACAGTATTTTGCTACACTATTTTGCATGCTTACACTGCGACATCGTCGTGTTCTTCCGCTTTGTGACACTTTCATGCTTGAGACAGTATTTTGCAACACTACTTTATATGCTTCTGCAATGCAACACTTTCGTAGGTTCTTTCATTTGAAACACATTCTTGTTTGAAAAGTATTTCATGAAAGTATGCACCTAATGATCACACATCTTTGCCATCATCCTGCAAGCAAACGTTGGGTCCTTGGCTGAAATTTGTGGTGGGTGGCAAGACTCTGCCCCACAGTTGATGTGCCTTTTTCCTGCTTTTTGTGCTAGTAAATACTTAAGGATGACAAAGTTACACTGTTCCAAAATTGAGCAATTTCCATAGACTAACATTGTCGCCCGTGATGCCTATCGCCATAGATATGTTGAAAATGAAGCGAGGTACACCGTTTTCACTACTGCCAGCTTGGTTCACCTTTATGTGAACTAACCTCGTAGTACAACTTTGTAAATAATGTATGATATCTGAAGTTGGATTTCTCCACTTCCTACAGCAACACAGGTATAGACCTCCTGCTGGTTGTGTGTGATTGGTTGTTTTGCTTTGGTCCTTCCCTTACTTGCATGTATGTGTGTGTGTGTGGTGGTTGGGGGGGAGAATGTGCAGTTAGGGTTTTCAACCCTAACACTGAATTTCCTCACTTTTGTCACTGTTAAACAACTCTAACTGATGCATTAAGTTGATTTTTTTGCCATGAATACATATGTGTGTGTGTGTGTGGCATGGTAGTGCCACCATAGTTAGGGTTGAGTACCCCATTTAAGGTTAAAGTGTGAAATTTTGCATCTTAATAACTTTGCCACCATATGATGGATTTGCCTGAAATTTGGCAGGCATGGAGTGGTACTATAATTCTCTAGATCTGCCAAGTTTTGTAATGGTTGGATAGGCAGTTGCAGAGTTATAAAGCAGTGATCCGTAGCGCATTTACGCTTTTTTGGGCTTTCTTTGCTCGCATCTACAGGTCACATGGTTTCTGCAACCGGTCCAAAAACTTCAGGAAACATGCTGCCAGGGTCCCCGATGTTTCTTTTGAAGATTTTGTGAACAAATATGAAATGGTTCAAAAGTTATTCAAAAAACAAATCTCCCATTATAGTCAATGGGAAAAGATAACAAAAAGTTTGACAGTGTCACAAATGGGGATTTTAGTGTCACAAATGACCCCTGTAGTGTCACAAATCTGCCATTTTGTTTTCAGTTACTGGTCACAGAAATGCTTGCATTTAAAATTGGGACCCTCTAGGGACATAATTCTTTTTGTGTTCACCTAGTTGGACCCTGAGGATGCTAGCCATGTCTTATTTGGGGGATTAAACACCCCAGAAATATGTTTTTGAAATTTTTTTAAGAAGTAGTATCGCAAAGTAGTGTCGCACCTGTGACACGCTCGTGATTTTTTTTCAAAGGTCATGATTTTATGCGACACTACTTATGCGACACCATGCCCAAAATAACAGGAATTTTTCCACCTTGCTGCAAAAGAACGGTTTGATCTTTTTAATGAAGTTTGGCAGGATGAAAGCGCAATATCCCACAGATGTGCCTTTTCCTGGTTTGCTGACAAATATTGGAGGCTTTCCGTACAGTTACAGCATCCGAAGTTGACACTTTTTCCCATAGGATAACATTACAGCGCCTGCCGTGCTTTCAGGACCTTGTATCTTTGAAGCTCTTGAGTTACAGACTTTTTGAAATAGGGGGTGCTTAGCCCCCTACTATTGGGGGGCTAAGCACAAAACTAGCCAGGAAAGTCTTAAATCATATGAAATTATAATTTTTTCTACTCTTCAGACGTTCCTGAGATATAAGCAATTTGTATTCCACATCCTCATTTTCTGTCTCGACGCTCTATAATGCATACATTCTTTGTATTCACTGTGTTTCTCATTGCAACTTTTGGGGAAAAATGGGTGTGTGCTTTTCATTACTATTATAGTTAACGTTTCCACTGCATTTGCATAACCGTTATGCGTTCCATTCCCATCTCGCACTAATCGCAGTACCTCTTTGCATTTTCATTTGTGCTTGCATTGGTGCTACATTGCTACCATTTGTGTTTCCATTACTGTTTCTCTTTGTATTTCATTTTGCATCACCATGTGCATTACCATTTGCATTTGCATAATGCGGCTTCCTTTTGTGTTTGTTCTTTCCTTTACGCATCGCTGGTGTTACTCGTTAGCATTTGCATTTCTTAATTGCTGTAACGTGGTCCGTGCACGCTACCATTTGGCGCTCTGTATGCGCTGTTTGCATTTCCATTTGTGTTATTGTTCGCTTTGGCATCATTGTTGCATCATTGCTGGGTTGTTACTGTACCTGGTTTGCATTTTCAATTGTATTACCATTACTGTTTGGCGCTTCACCATTTACGCTTCTTGACCTTTTAGCGCCATTTTCAGTTGCATTTTCATTGTCAATTGTGTTACTGTTTCCTTCTGCGTGCCATTGCCTTTTACTGTTTGCATTTCTGTTACCGTTGTATTTCCATTGGCATTAGGTGATTTAAGCATTGCTTTCATTAGTCAAGTTTGTGTTTCTTGTTGCCATTAGCATTTGCTTACAGTTTATGCTACTATTTCTGCTTTCATTAATTTGTGCTTGGCGTTTCTCTTACGACATTTATGCTACCATTTAATGCTTGCATCACTCATGTGCATTACCGCTTGTGCTTGCATTTGTATTGCCACTGCTAGTATTACTATGACAATAGATCACATGGTGGGGCGTGGGACCCCACCACCACATTCGATGCACTATTTATAGTGCTCATTCTCAAAAGAAGGGAAATTCATGGCAAAAACCATTTAATTCATCAGTTAGTGGTTCCACAGAGACAAAATTGAGGGAAATTTGGTGTTGCCACCCTTGCACTCCATGCCACCCAGTCACCACCAACTGACATCAGGTGTGTGTTGGGGTCACTAGTCTCGAACTCTCACCCCATTCTCCTATACCGCACTACCTTCAGCTTATTTACACAAGGAATGGGGTGAGTTAGGTTAAGGACCCCAACATCATACCTTGATGCCTGTTGGTGGGGATGGTGGGTGGGGTGGTGGGGTGGTAACCCTAACATGAAATTTCCTCACTTTTGTCACTGTGGAATAACTCCTAACTATATATATATATATATATATATATATATATATATATATATATATATATATATATATTACTTGCATGGTAGTGCTGAAGTTAGTTAGTGAAAGGTAACGCCTATGTTAAACCTGAATTTCTGAATGTTAATAATTTGAACTGTTCAACAGATTTGCATGAAATTCGGTATGTATAATTTCTAGGTATAGGTCTCTTCAACTGCCAAATTTCCTGGGAATCTGTTGTGTGATTCCTGAGATATAGTCTTGAGAAAACAGAAAAATCTGTGTTTTTTGACATTTTTTTTGTCTACCTGGATCTCAGAAATGGCTTTAGGTTGTGTTCTGAAATTTTCAAGGTAGAAAGCCTTTGCCTCACAGATGTGCCTTTTGAAGGTTTGGTGAAAAAAATTATTAATCCATTCAAAAGTTATTAAACTTTAAAATTTCCCATTATAGCCTATGGGGAAAAATACATGATCTGAAAGTGAAAGCAGGTAACTAGCCTCCCAAAACAGTTTCTTTGCCACTTCATAGCAAGAACACAGTTACAACATTTGGACTGACATTTGCAGGGTGGCAAGTCCTTATCCCACAAATGTGTCCTTTGCTTTTTTCTGAAGAAATGGGCACTGGTTCCATAGCAACAGCACTCCAAAGTTGTGAACTTTCCAATAGAATATCATTGTGGCAGTTGTGGTGCATTTCAATGGCTATATCTTGAAAACAATTCAAGATACAGAATTGTTGCTAAGTGCAGCTGTACTAAGCACATGTGGAGGTGGCCAGGCCATAAACACAACTGTAAAGACATTTTTTCCAAGGTCCCTACAGTTCCTGAGATATTGCAACTTTTGCAGAACACGGGTTACCTGGAATGGCTTTAGGCGTGCACTATGTCTCTATACTTATGGGTACATGGGCCCTGTGTTCCCACATTTGGATCCCATTATGCACTAATGGGAGTGCAGAGCCCTACATTATGCAGTAGTGGAAGCATAGTGCCCTCTGGTCCTTGTGCTCCCACACTGAGATGTAATATCATTAACATATCAGTACACTTATGTATAGATGGGAGTGCAGAGTCCTCACACTCCCTTGTCCCAGCAATTACCATACATGCTGCAGTGCAGGCTGCTTCCACTCTAAAGAATATGTGATCTTTTCTCACCTGTGTGCTAAATATATTTCCTCAGTCCCCCCACTGTCCCATGGTCTTTCATTTTTACCCCACTCAACACTCTAACTCACTCTTCTGAGTTTCACCAATTCTTCCATCTGATAGCCCACTCATAAATATAGGCTGTGAATGAGGAAATGGTCCCCGGTGCAAAGAGTCTGCTCTGTTTAGTGCCAACTCATTTAAGCTTCCTTCTCATAAAATGGCATGAATGAATTCTAATTTGTTGTTTCCTAGAAAACCTGATTGGTTGAATATCAACCAATCAGGTTTCTATCTAGAGCTGAAACATCACCATTTATTTCTGTGGCCATTATTATGAGATGGGAGTTGGGAGACAGCATTGAACAGAGCAGATGCTCTGAACCAGGGTATTGTTTTCTTTATTCACAGCCTATATTTTGTGGGTACTCATTGGGGGATGAGGGTGGTGGGTACCAGAGAGACGCTGGGTGTGGCCTGGGAGTAAACATGAAATACAGTGGGCTTGGGTGGGGGGAGGCAGGGGCCAATGTATATAGCACAAAGGTGGGGGGAAGGGATTACCTATTCTTTTACTGACTCTGCAGCAAGCGGGATGTTTTCCAGGAAGGGGTGTCAGTGGGGGTTTAAGGGTTCATGTTTATAACATTACATTTCACCTTGTTATTCACTAGCAACTGGCCATTCACCAGGTGAATTTTAGCCAATCAGCCTTGAGAATAACAAAGTGAATTACTGTCCCTAGCTCAGTGAATTTGTTGAAATGCATCGATTTTCTTATTTTTTTTTTTGAGGAGTGAATTTAGGGAACTGAACACATCTCTGAGAAGCTAGGAACCACTAAGTGAGGAAGGTGGCACTGAATAAATATTTGGTGTAAGTTTTAAAGGCACTGACTTAAATAAAAGAAAAAACAAGGGTCAGATTCTTCTCTAAGTGACTACAGCATGTCTGTATTCAACATACTAGAGGAAATGGCCCACACACCATATTAACTTCAGTGTAGATGCAAATCACATTTCATTGCGGTAAATTGAAAGATTACTAATTCATTCAGGCCCATCAGCATATTACAGGACACCACCCACTTCTTCAGGGTGATATGGAAATGCTTTGTTTGAAAAGTCATGACTCATGAGAGAACAGATCAGAAATAACATTCACTTGTCTGCTTCTTACATCCCCCCTACGTACATTTGTCCTCTTGACTGTGGAAGCACATTGCCTGTCTGACTTTAGCTGACTGTCCACAGTCATCCACAGATCTCTCTCCTTACAGGATTCCTTATGTCCACTGTTACCCCACAAGGTGTATAAGTAACCTATATTTCTCACCCCTTCTGTAGATGTAGGTGCATGCACTTCCCCATGTTAAATCTAATCCCCTACTTCTTGGCCCTTATTTGCTAGGTATTCAGGATCCTCTGTAGTTTATCTTCTCTTTGTTGTGCTGCCCCTTTTTTCCAATTTAGTGTCATCTGCAAACTTCACAACCTGCAATTGACTATTTTCCCAAGGTCATAGATACATAGAAATTGTCAGCAGATAAGGACCGCCAGGCCCATCCAGTTTGCCCATTTTATTGCTTGTATAAGTGGCGCATGACTCTACATAGTCATTGGCTGTAGCTGTACATCATTCATAAAGATATTAAAGTGATTTGGCCCCAGCATCAACCCTGGTGGTACCCCCCACTCAGTGCATCCCTAAATTCCTAATGGTGACCATCCAGCACCCCTATCTGCTTCCTACCTGTCAGTCACATTTCCATCTAATCTGTATCGTGTTACTTCTTCCATGGATTTTCCATGCAATGCAGTGTCAAATACCTTGCTGAAGTCCAAATAGACAACACCCAGCCCTTAGCCACCTCCCCAATAACTGTGTCTCCTCGAAAATGAATTTAGCTTCAACTGGGTCTTGTGGTCTTTTTTGTGGAAAACTTTGGTAAATTTTGGTTTTCCAGAGAAATTTATTCAATGCCTTCAAAATATTTATGCTACTCCCCAGGCATTTCTCTGAGTAATGGTGGCATATCCCTTTTGTTTCCTTTGACCCAAGGGACCCATCAGGGCTATCCTTTATCCCCACTACTTTTCAACCTCTACATTGAGCCCCTGGTGGCAGCAATTAGAGCCTGTGAGAGGGTGGAGGGAATCCTACTTGGTGGGCAGATATTTAAAGTTTCACTTTATGTGGATGATGTCTTACTAACAGTCCTGGACCCTGAAACTTCTGTCCCACGGACATGGGAAATCCTTCAGTAATTTGCTGCTATTTCAGGCTATGTGATGAATGATCAAAAAATGGAAGTCTTAATACTTAATTTCTGTCCATTCTTTACATTGAAACAGTTATTTCCTTCTCATTGAAGATGTATTAAAATAAAATACTTGGGGGTATACTTACCTCAAAACTTGCTACATCTGGAAATGATAAATTATGAACCACTGATGCAGGCAGGGGAGAGAGATCTGTGTAAATGGTCCTATTTGCAATTATCTTTTTTCTCTAGAATTGAGGCGATTCGTATGTCGGTTTTACCTAGATGTCTTTATTTTTTTTCAAACACTCCCAATCTCCACCCCCTTACTTTTTTACATCATGGAATAGATCTTTTTCAAGACTTTTGTGGGCCAGATGCTTTCCTAGAGTCCACTGATCACTGCACACATTGCCAGTAGACAGTGGTGGCATGAACCTTCCCAATTTTAAAAATTATTATAATGCAGTGGTAGTTAAAATGATTTTCCAAAGCTTAATTCATCATATGTGGTTCCTTGGAAGTACATAAAATTTGTTTTGAATGATTTGTTCAATGTTGGTAAAATAGTCTTTGCTCCATTGACTTCCATGCCTGATTTTAAACATGTTATGTTTGGAACAAGAGATACACTTCGCTGTTGGTTTAAAATTCATACACTCCCCCAGTTATCCTCTCTTTTTATTATGTGTGTTTGTTGTCAATGGAGACATAATTATTACCAGACTGCTTCAACCAGACTTTTTATAGATGCATAGGATGGGATTATCTTACATATTTCAATTCCTGGACATGAATGGGGTGGTTCCCTTTGCTTACCTATAGGCCATATACCATTTGAATAGTCAGCATAATTTCCAATATCTATAAGTTCAGACTTTTTTGTTACACAAAGGCCCCCCTCCCGGTGCATGCTTCCTTCCTCTCCACCCTAAATGTTGAGATTAATGTTAGACGCATTTGGGAGTCAAACATATCCCCCTCTAATTGGATTAGCATGTAGGAGACTTTGAGAACATTGGGTTGATTCTACACAATCTATATTAAAAGCTTGTAATACAGAATTAGCCATGAATATAACATATGAGTGGTGGCTGGAAGTTATTCTACCTTCTGTGAGAATTTTTCAAGCCCCATATTGGAAGGAATTTATTTGGAAATGCCGGGTTCATTTTTTTAACACTCCAGATAAACTCATGAATTATCTTCCAGCTACATATGGGATTTGCTGGAGGGCTTGTAGGGAAACCAGGGGGCAAACTCAGTGCATATATTTTGGTATTGTCCAGCGTTGGGCTCTTATTGGAGAGAGCTTGAGACTCGATTGTCACAATTAATGGGATTGGAACTGTCTCTAACTCCTGAATTAATTCTTTTATATATAGCCACAGGTGGGTCCCCTCTCCCTTCGAAAAGTATGCTATATAGATACCTAGTAGCTGCTGAAAAGTTATTGCCAGCTTATTTATTTATTTATTTAAGAGATTAACCAGGCAGGCATACTGAGTGGGGACTGCTCATTTCCAGATGCGACCTGGGGGGGGGGTTACATAGAAAATACAGCAGGACAAGTACAATACAAGGGTAAAAACAGCAGGTCCAGAATAGTAACAGAGCTGGACTCGCATTTGATACAATCTACTACTACAAGGTTTTAGTCCTAAGACCGCAGAGTATATACAGGTAGAAAACATACAGGTACACAGTAATTTTGCTGAGACATTAAAGCTGTCAAGGTACATCAGGATGCCCCTTGATTGTGGATCTGGGTTGCTGGTAGCAGTTGCATGTGTCAGAGAAATGGTCATGGAGGAGTGGTTTAAGGCGCCTTGGGGCAGGGGTGAGCCTGATACCAACAGCAAGATCATTCCAGAGTTTGGGCAGGTGGTATTTGAAGGTGGATTGGCCCTTTGAAGTGTGCATGAAAGGGATTTTTGAGTAGCCTGGAGTTGGAGCATCTGAGAGAGTAGGCCAGGGAGGGTTGTGCCGACAAAGTGGAGCTGAGGTGGGGGGGGAGGGAATTTGTCCAGAATTTAGCTATGACATTTGCGAAGTGTATCTGATGTCGAGACCCAAGTGAGGGTAATGCTAAGGAGCTGTATAGGTCAGAGTGATGGGTGGTGGGGGGGCATTCTAGGATGAAGTGACAGTAGGAGTGAAAGAGGGTGTCCAGGCTGGCTAAGGTGGATGAGGGTGCTGAGCCGTAGACCCCATCACCATAGTCAAAGATAGGGAGAATCATTTTATGCACTATTTACCTGTAGACCGTGGCAGGCAGGCACCCTTTATTACAATGAAGTGCACCCAGTTTGGAGTGCAGTTTTTTGTGTAGTGAGTCAATGTGGACAGAGAAATCAAGGTATTGATCAAGCCATTCTCCCAGGTATCTAAAGGAGGTGCAGGTTTCCAAGGCGGGGGGAGCAGCTAGGCGGGAGAGTCGAGGTTGCGTGCCGAAGGTTAGGGAGACGGTTTTCTTCTAGTTTAGTACTAGTTGATTATACCTGAGCCATTTTTGGACAGCATCAAAATCCTGTTGGAGGGCTGCATACACGTCCCCAGTGGAGGGGCCAGAGGCATACAGTACAGTGTCGTCTGCATACATTTGTATGGCTGAGTTTGAGCAGGTCAGTGGGAGGTCATTTAAGAATATGGAAAAAAGTAAGGGGCCCAGGACAGAGCCTTGGGGAACCCTCATGGTGACTGGGAGTGGGGGGGATTTTATATTTCTCAAGAGGATGATACATTTGTCCCTTAATAGTATATTCAAAGTGTAAGGGGGGCAATAGTTGGTGTGGGAATGGAGATCTGGGTATTCTTGAGGATTTCTCTGGGCATGCTGAGTTGCTTGGTCTGTGGGGTCTATGAGGTTATTCTTGTAGCTGTCAGTTTGTTATAGTATTGTTTTATTAATTCAGCCCTCCTTTTCTTCATTTTTATATCTTTCTGCTTATTTTCTATATCATGACAAAGCGGTAACTGCTAATGAATGCAGTATAATTCTAGATGTTGGCAAGTATTATCTGCTGATGTATCTAGGTAAAGGTTTGCATTATATATAGTATGAAAAAGATGCACTCTGCACCTTGTAAATATTTGAATAAATAAAATGTGTCTTAGGCAGCTGATCTGCCTTTTGTTAAACTTGGTTGTGTGCTACAGAACCAACTTATTCTGTTCAATTTGTTGAACTACAGTACCACATCTTTTATAATTGTCTTAATTACTTTGCCAAGTACTGATGTAAGCTTGACATTTTATAGTTACCTAGGTCTGACCTTGCCTTTTTCTTTAATAGGGAGATGGCATTGGTTCTTTCCAGTCCATCTGGCCATCTATGGCCAATGCGGCGGGGAAGGCCACTGGGATGTTGTGGTTAATTGGAAGGGGAAGGACAAGCCAAAGGAGGGAGATAATAGTTTCACTGTACAAGACCCTGGTGAGTCCTCACCTTGAGTACTTTGTCCAGTTCTGGAGGCCACACCTTCATAAGGATATTGACAAAATAGAGACAGTACAGAGGAGGGTGGCCAAAATGGTGAGGCTATACCTTACAAACCTTATGAGGAAAGAGTCAGATACCTTAATTTGTACATGCTGGGGCAAAGGAGGGAGAGAGGTGACATGACATAAACCTTCAAATACCTCAAGTGCATAAACAAGATGAGAGAGGACAATGTATTCCAGTTTAAAAGTAGTGCCAGAACCAGAGGACATGACATGAGACTGATGGGTGGCCACATGGGGGGGGGGGGTGTCAGGAAGTTATTTTTTACAGAGAGGTTGGTGGATGCATGGAATAGCCTGTCCCAGGAAGTGGTGGCTGCCTGTATGGTGGCAGGCTTCAAACATGCATGGGACAGGAATAAAAGCATATTAGAGATAGGAAGAAAAAGCTAAAGCCAATGACCAGATAGGATCCCTATCCGCTTCGTCAGGTAGTATAAATGGACAGACTGGATGGGCCTGGCGGCCCTTATCTTCTGACAGTATCTATGTATCTGGATTACTTCTGACTGAAAGGAGTTCTGAAATATATCAGTGAGGGGTTAAGCCAGAAGACCTGCTACCTGTACAGTACAGTTTGTATTAAATGATCTCAGTCATGAACAAGTTGTTATAGCATTTTTAAGTGAGATATGTTTTGCTGGATCTAGCACAGAGCCAAGTGAAAACTCTTGTCTAAGAGTTGCAGCTCAGTTTTGCATTGCACTGTGACACAGCTGCCAGTGCCTTCCAGTTGAGTTGCAAAACATTTTTATAAAAGTTAGCCTTAAGCTGGTTAAGGGTTGAAATATAGTACAGTGTGAGTTGCCAGTATATTTCCAACTTAAAAAAGCAATTCAAAACCAGTCAATTACCAATTCATTCTCGGAAGTTGGGTCCTCTTTATTAACCCTATTACATGACCTGGCCATCTTTGGAAAGTTATCCATTTTAGACAGGTTGAAGTCCCCCTCAATCACCGTGCTACCATTTCTTCAGGCCCTTCTAATCTGTCCTGCTAGTTTCCTGTCTACGACCTCTGTCAGAGACAGTGGCCTGTACACTACTCCCATCCTGAGAGTCCTATTCTTGGAATCCTGGATTTGCATCTATAACGACTCTGTACTACCCTCCTCCCTCTCCTCACAAACACACTTCAGTCCTTCTCTCACACACGGTGCCATCCACACCCTGCCCATTTACCCTATCTCTATGGAATATCTTATACCTTGGTGCCACCGGGTCCCAGTCCTGGTAATGGGTGGCCCATGTTTCAGTGATGGCTGCCATGTCTACCTTCCCTTCTGCCATGAGAGCCTGTAGCTCTGCTGTTTTGTTCCCTAGGCTCATAGCGTTCAAGGTGACCACCCTCCACCCTTTTTACTTCCCCCTCCTGCTCCCCCTTTCTAGCATCCACTCTAGTAATCCCTTTTTCTCTATTGCTTCTAGCACGGGGGTAAGCTCATTCCATGTTTAAACTGTTTTTATTTAATAATTCACTTTGTACTTGTAATAGGTGATATTGTTGTTGTTGGTGTATGTTTATTGTTGTCATTATTTATTTGTTCTCACAGAATCCGGGTTGGATCTGAAAATGGGTCTTGGTTCAGTTTCCTTACTCAGTTAACAAATGAATAACTAAAAATAAAATAAAATATGTGATTGGTAGAGTGCTGTCAGGTGACAGCGCATTAATGTACATTACTGGCAAAGTTACAGTAATGTGGTCCCCACCATAGAGAATCAGTGGGCAGAATGGCTCCTGTTTTCTGTTTCACGGCATAAATGTGAAAGGCAGCCATTTGTAGCAGGCAGCTTTGCAAGTTCTGCACAATGACAGGTAGTAGTTGTGGGGATATGCACTGCACCGAACTGTGCAAGCATTAGTTTCCCTCTCAGCAGCTCCCACTGTTTTACAATTAGAGAGAGGTACAGCACCACAGTTTCTTAGATGGAGCAGCATGATGTAATTATTGTCCCGCGACACTCTATGGATACCCACCCACTCACCCCGCAGATATCCGAGGACCTAGTGCATCTCCCCTCACTGTCTCTGTGTGTGTCCATCTGTTTGTGTCTCTCTCATTCTTTATTTCCCCTGCAGTTGCAGATTTGTTTTCCATGGCAGTCTACCCCCACTGCTTCAGCGTGCTTACACCCCGCCACACAGTGTGAGCAGTGAGACATCCTGCTCAGACAGAGAGAAAGAGAGAGGCAGCACAGACTGGCTGTCCACTGCCCATGGGACCAGTCACCCATTCTGTACCACCACTGGGCTAGGGCACTGTCTGACAGTTCAGGGCATGCTGACAGGGAGCGCGAGACAATGTGGATCCAGCATCACACCCAGTGTGCAGAGAGAAAGAGGGGACACACAGATTTTATATAGAAAGAGAGTAAACCCCTTTGGAGGCTATCTTGTACTCCCAGGCCCACACTTCCATTGGCTGGCAGAACCCCAGGCAGTGGTCACCAACAGTGGCACACAGTAGACAAAAAGTCAGCGAGAGACACACTGGGGCCAGTACATGGAAATCGGTGTCTCTTCCTGTTACTAAATGAAACCACTGCACAGTGTGAGCAGTGAGATGCACTGCTCCAACAGACATAGGAAGAGAGGTAGCACAGAGTGGTTTTGACTGCATGCCACCCCCCATGGAACCAGTTACCCACTCCATACTACCACCAGGCTAGGCCACTGTGTGAAAGTTCAGGGCATGCTGACAGTGACAGAGAGACAACACGGATCCAGCATGGCACCCAGTGGGCACAGAAAGACATGGAACACACAGATTTGGTAGAGACCAAAAAAGAGAGAGTGTAAACCCCCTTGGAGGCTGTCCTCTGCTCCTGGCCCCACACCCCTGTGGGCTGGCAGTTCCCCCTGTAGTGCTCACCAACAGTGGTACGCAGTGGACAGAAAGTCACACAGATACACGCACCGGGACTGGCACATGTAAGTCTGCGTCTATCTCTCTTACTAATTGAAACCCAGAGTGCCCTGTGAATGCAGTGAGCAACAGACTGTAAAACTCAGAGACAGAGAGACAGAGATACACACCGATACGCTATTTTATTCAATGTCCCTTCAATGTTTTCTGTTAATGTGTTTTTCTGTCTCTCTGTGACTCACTGTCTCCATCTGTATGGAGCCCTTCTCTGCACCAGCCAGACATACAGCAGGACCGGCACACTTAAGTGTGTGTGTCTCTCACTCTTACTAGTTGAAACCCAGAGTGCCCAGTGTCCACAGCTATCGACAGACTGTATTACTCAGAAAGAGAGACAGAGAAACACACTGACACAATATTTAATTCAAAGTCGCTTCAATGTTTTCTGTTAGTGTGTTTTTATCTCTCTCTCTCTCTCTCTCTCTCTCTCTCTCTCTCTCTGTCTCGCTCTCTCCACTTGCATGGAGCCCTCCTCCACATCAGTCAGAGCGGCGGTAAGACACATAAGAAAGTTCCTTTGTTCTTCCGAACATTTTCATACATTTCTGTAGTTTTGTACTGTTGTACAGTATGAGGTTTGCCCCATGTTATAAGCGTAACAACCCACTCCAGGATGTGTTGTTATTAAGGATTAATGAACACTCTGGGTGCTGTCAGTGCACTCTGCCTGTGGTCTCGTGCCTCACAATGCACCCAGGGTGATCATGAATGCTCAACAACAGCACACCCTGTCGTGGGTTATTGCTTACTTGTATCATGATACCAATGAATTTTTTTTTTCACAACTCAACTTTACTGTGCAATTTTTTCCATACCATACAAACATGAACCACAATATTGATATTGATACTGAGACATTTCCCCATATTAAATTATATCCTTAAGAAAAAAATTAAAAGAGTTAAACAATTAGTTTTGTAGTAACTGTAAGGTGGATAAACAAAAATATGCAGGGATATCTTTTCCAAGTGTTTTGTAAAGGTCAGAGATATAACTAAATCTGGTTTGTAAGGTCATCCCCAGGTAAAAGAATCTTCCAAGGGTTTGAAAAAGAAACAAAAAACATGGCAGAAGATTCATTTTGAGCATATTAATATGACCCAAAAGGGACAGGGGCAGGATCTATCATTGACTCATTGGATGTCATGGTTTAATAGAGTGGATAATAGTTAATGGAAAACAACTTGGAAGTGTGAGGAGTGACCTGCACTCCCAGATATCAAAGCTGATTGTTTTTGACCTGTGTAAAAGGGAATGATGCTTTAAAAATAGGAGAACATGTACCACTCACCAGTAGGGCCACAGACTTGGAATAATTCAGTTTATAACCTGAATAAGGATGTTTTTTTATTTATTTATTTAGTTAGTTTTTGTTCACCTGGTAAGGTGCGCTAGCCACAGCAATTACTATTTTCAGGCACAACGCAGGCATTTACAGAAACAAAACATTTGTTGAACACAGACAGTACAATCATAAACAGTAAAAACTTAGACAATAATAATAAGTGTAGGCAGGAGAATACAATAAGTACAATTGATTCAACAATAATGTATAACATATTAGGCAGCATGGGTTTGTCATGGGCAGATCCTGTCAGACCAACCTGGTGGATTACTATGACTGGGTAACTAGACAGTTGGGTAACTAGACAGTTGGACAAGGGCCATGTAGTGGATGTCCTGTTTCTGAACTTTAGTAAGGCATTCAACTCGGTGCTGCATGGGAGGCTGGGCAGTAAGCTCACAGGTACAGGTGCAGGAGTGAAAATGGTAGGATGGGTACTAAACTGGTTATAGGGAAGGCAGCAGATGGTGGTGGTATGAGGGGAGCTCTCATCTCTGAGGGCAGTGACAAGCAGAGTACCGCAGGGCTCAGTGCTGGGACCGGTGTTGTTTGGGTTGTTCGTAACAGACATCTCAATGGGAATCAAGAGCAAGATCAGTTTATTTGCTGATGACACCAAGATGGCAGCAGTAGTGGATGACCTAGGAGGGTGGCATGGGTTGTAGGATGATCTGTCAAAATTGGAGACCTAGTCGGACACCTGGCAGTTGGAATTCAATGCCAAAAAGCGCAAGGTGCTAGATTTCAGGGAAAACCCTCCAAGAAGGAGCTACCAGCTGGGGAAGGGATCAGCTAGCCATGACAGAGGAGGAAAATGATCTGCGGGTGATTATAACAGGCTCAATGAACAACTCAGCACAATGCAGGAAGGCAGCTGCAAAGGACAAACAAAATTCTGGGTTGTATTGCCAGGGGTATATCTTCAAGGAGAGAGGAGGTGATCCTGCCATTGTATAGGTCACAAGTTAGGTCACACCTGGAGTACTATGTGCAGTACTGGTGCCCATACTTGAAGAGGGACATTAAGTTACTGGAGGGGTGCAGTGCAGGGCAAAAAAGATGATCCAGGGACTAGGGGACATACCCTATGTGAGCAGGCTAAGGGAGTTGAACATGAGGAAAGATGGGGGATATGATTGAAACCTTCAAGAACATGAAGGGACTAAACAAGGCAGGCATGGAGGGACTATTCAAGTGAAGGGGGGGACACTCGAGGTCACGATCTCAGATTGGAGGGGGAAGGATTAGAGAGAAATGAGAAGAAATGTTTTTAGGAGAGAGTGGTGTCTGGGTGGAAACACGTTGCCTGCAGAAGTGATATCCTGTAGAACAGTGGACTGCTTCAATAGGGGATGAGATAGGGTAAGGGGGAGGGTGGGTCAGCTGCAGTATAAGGGTTGCTAGCTGCAGAATCAAGTAGTCTCGATAGACCATAAGGTCTTTATCTGCTGGCAAATTTGTATGTTCATACAGATTTAAAACATGCCTCAGAATTAGCCATGTGAATAGATAAGGGCAATGTATTCCAATAAAAAAGGAGCAGAATTACTAAAAGCATGGTACCCAAGTTTCTGTTTACACAATGCTGTTTCAAGCAGCACACCATTTAAGGACCTCAACATTGATGGTACATTACAAACTGAAATTAGGTCAGACAAAGGAAAGAAACTACATGCATAAATAGCTTTAAAAGTTAACAACCCCCAAAATATTCCATTCTAAGGCTAAAAGGCAACCAACCTAACTGAGAATGTAAATCACATAAGTGTGTACAACAAGGAGCTAATAAAATGAAACAACAAATAGTATTAAAGGCAACTGACAAAATATTTAACTCCCTAGTTCCCAACTTGAAATAAATACCAGCCACGTATGCCAAGTGAAGAAGAAGAGTACCAGCTGTTATCAGTTTCCTAGTTTCAAGGGCCAGATAAGACTTAAATTAAGTGTAGAACCCAACAACACACCAATACACTTAAATTGTTGCACTTGTTCAATAGTAGTACCATCCAAATACTGAAGTACAAGACTAGGACTACCTTTCAACATTGCATTGGTTACAAACAACATTGATTTTGTTTTCCTTGAGTTAGGCACCATTAGGTTGTCAGTATGCCAATTACAAAGAGTGAGAAAATCATGTTGAATAATTGAGGAAATAGTTGAAATAGAATTAGCTTGCTAAAACAAAATTAAATCATTAGTATAAAGTAGAACATTACACCCTGAACTTTGAAAAGATAATTGATTTATATATAATGCAAACAATAAAGGGCCCAAAATAGACCCATGAGAACCCCACAGACAATATGGGTCTCAGGGGAATCAATGGCATCAATATCAACCACCTGGGATTGCCCCATAGAAACATAGGAACATAGAATTTGACAACAGATAAGGACCGCTTGGCCCACCTAGTCTGCCCATTTCCCTACCTAACAGATAAGCTGCAGATCCTAGTTAACCAACAGCCTACTTCCTCCTACCCCCCACTAGAATTGCCTTATGTCTGTACCATGCATTCTTGAATTCCCCCACTGTTTTGGACTCTACGACCTCCCCAGGAAGGCTGTTCCATCTATCCACAACCCTCTCTGTGAAGAAATATTTCCTCACATTACCTCTGAGCTGTCTCCCTTCTATCTTCAAATTGTGCCACCTTGTTTTTGCACATCTCTTTTTCTGAAAGATGCTACCCTCTTGGACTTGATTGATTCCCTTGAAGTTTTTGAAAGTTTATATCATGTCCCCCTCTCCCTCATTTCTTTGAGGTTATACATCTTTAGTTCCTTTAGTCTTTCTTCATATGTCTTCTGATGCAGACCCTGCATAATTTTGGTTGCCCTCCTCTGGACAGCCTCCACCCTGTCTATGTCTTTGTGGAGATGGAGTCTCCAGAACTGTACACAGTACTCCAGATGTGGTCTTACCAACTGTCTGTACAGAGGGCCAACAACTTCCTGTTTTCTACTGGTGATGCCTCTCCCCGTGCATTCCAGTATCCCCCCAGCCCTCCTTACTGCCTTCTCACATTGTTGGCCCACCTTTAGTTCCCCTGATATGACTACCCCCAGGTCCCTTTCCATTTTTGTTGTTGTCAGTATCTCAGCCCCCCATTGTGTACTCTTCCCCTGGGTTTTTGTTTCCCAGGTGCATTACTTTGCAATTATTCACATTGAATCTAAGCTGCCATACATTTGACCATTCCTCCAACCTTCCCAAGTCCCTTTTCATCCTTTCCACCCCACCTTGTGTATCAACCCTGTTGCAGATCTTTGTGTCATCTGCAAAGAGACATACTTTCCCTTCCAGTCCCTCTGCAATGCCACTTATAAAGACATTAAAAAGGACCAGCCCCAGTACTGAACCCTGCGGCACCCCACTAGTAACTCTCCTTTCTTCACTGTGGACTCCATTTGCTATTACCCGCTGTGTCCTGTTGTCCAACCAGTGTTTTACCCAGGCTACCACCATGGAACCCACTCCCAGGCTGGCTAATTTGTTTATTAATCTTTTGTGTGGGACTGTGTCAAATGCCTTGCTAAAGTCTAGGTAGACCATGTCCACAGCCCCTCCCTGGTCTACTGCTTTGGTCACCCAGTCAAAGAAATCAATTAGATTTGTCTGACATGACATTCCCGCTGTGAATCCATGCTGACTTGGGTCCTGTGCCCCACTGGCCTCTAGGTACTTAACAATTCTTTCCTTCAGAAGTGATTCCATCATTTTCCCTACCACTGAGGTCAAACTGACAGATCTGTAGTTTCCTGCCTCTGTCTTGCTCCCACTTTTGTGAAGGGTAATCACATACGCCCTCCTCCAGTCCTCAGGTACCACACCATCCTCCCATGATTTATTAAAAAGAGTAGTCAGTGGTGTTACTAGTTCTTCCCCTAGTTCTTTTACAATTCTGGGGTGAATTCCATCAAGCCCCATTGCTTTATCCACCTTCAGTTTTAAGAGTTCTTTCAGAACCCTTTCTTCTGTGAAAGGACTAATATCAACCCTCCCCCCCCATCCAGAGTGCTTATATTTACCGGATTAGGTATTTCCCCCTGCTTTTCCATTGTGAATACTGAGCAGAAGTATACATTCAGTATCCCTGCTTTTTCACTGTCGCTCTCTGCCCTACCACCTTTCTCTTTGTTCAGCCTCAGTATCTCTGCCTTAGTCATTCTTTGCTCCCTAATGTACCTATAAAAGGTTTTATCCCCCTTCTTAACCGAGTTGGCTATCTTATCCTCTGTTTGGGACTTTGGTATTCTGACTGCCTTACCTGTTTCCTTCTGCTTTAACTGGCACAGTTCTCTGTCCTGCTCCTTCTGTGTTTCCTTATACTTCCTGAATGCTATATTTTTCTCCCTTACCTTCCCCACCACTTCTTTTAAGAACCATAGTGTTTTTTTCTTTCATTTTGATTTGTTTATTTGCTTCACGCAAAGGCTTATTGCCTCTGTGATGGCGTTTTGATGTTTCCCATTGTTGCTCCACCCAATCTTCTTGCCTGTTTGCTAGTGCTTTTCTGAGGCACTCTCCCATTTTGACAAAATCAGCCCTCCTGAAGTCCAGTACCTTCACTTTTGTGTGGCTTGACTCTACAGTTAAGTTTATCGTGAACCACACTGTTTGGTGGTCTCTTGTTCCAAGATGCCTACCTACTTCAAGATCAGAGATCCTCTCTCTGTCCTCATTTGAGAGTACCAGGTCTAAGATTTCTGTTTCCTGAATGGGTTCCAAAACTAGCTGTCTGAGGCATGCCACCTGTAAGGCATCAAGAATGGCCCTGCTCTTGGATGTGGCTGCAGCAAAGGTGCTCCAGTCAGCATCTGGCATATTCAGGTCCCCCATCAGCAATATCTCCCCTTTCTCTGCCATCCCAAGGATGCCTTCTATCATTTTCTTGTCCATTTCCTCCCCCTGAGACAGGGGTCTGTATACAACCCCTGTGCAGATTGTGGAGCCATTTCCAGTCTCCAGGGTGGCCCACAGTGCCTCCTCTCCTCCCTGTTTACCCTTTAGTTCTGTTGCTTTGATCCCTTCCTTCATAGAGAGCTCCTCCTCCTCCTCCTCTCTTCTTCCTCCTGTCCCTCCTGTAGATTGTGTACCCTGGTATGTTGACATCCCAGTCATGGTTCCTGTGTACCATGTTTCTGTGACTGCCACAATATCCAGGCATCCCTCTTCCATCAAGGCCACCATTTCAGAGAGCTTATTACCTAGACTATGGGCATTGGTACTCATTACCTTCCATTTTTTATGACTTTATTTCTTTTTGCCCCACCCCTGTCCCTACTGCCTTTGTCTTTTTCTCCATTTACCTCTGCCCTTCTCCCTATCGACTGCTCTGTCTTGGTGTTTACCTCACTAATTACCCTGCTTTTTTGAGGGAGCTAGAATTTCCCTTCTCCTCTTCAGTGCCTCCCCCCTTGGCTAGTTTAAGTGCTTGTCATTGAAGCATTTATACCTATCACCTAGGATCCTGGTTCCTCTCCAGGATAGATGCATACCATCATGCCTGTATAGGCCTGCATCCTTCCAGGTGGAGCCCTAGTCCCCAATGAAGCCAAATCCCTGAGCTCTGCATCAGTTTTTCAACCAGTCTTTGAATCCCATGGTGCATAGCGCCCTAGCCTCATCCATGCCATAGACAGGTAGCACTTCTGAGAAAGTTACCATGTGTGCTACTTGTCTAAGGCCCCTCCCCAACTCCACAAACTCCTGTTGCACTGCTCTGATCCCATTCTCAGCCAGGTCATTCATCCTAGGTGGATAATGACATCCAGCTCCCTCCCCCTTGCTGCTGCTCCCATATCCTGAGGATTTGTTTCCTGTCCCTCCAAGCCTTGGCACTGGGCAGGCACCTTACCTCCCTTCCCCTCCCCCCTCCCCTAGTTCTACCCCCTAACAATTGAGTCCCCCACCAGGAGTTGTTTACTTCCCCTGTGGGGTCCTGGGCCACCTTCCTGTGGGTCTCCATTGTGGAAGTTCCCAGCATCCTCCTTGGTCTCCACTGCAGGTGCCTCCATAGAGGAACCATGCTTCACCAGAGTGGCGAATGAATTATGGAGAGGCATAATTGGAGGGATGCACCTCTGTTCCACCACCCTCACCCTCTCTGAACCCACCATGGTCCAACCACTCCTCTTTCTTGGCAACCTCTGAGGTAGTGGCAGTGGCCTGGGTGGTCCCTGGCTGGGGAAGAAGGTTTCCTGAATCCTTGCCAGGTCAGCATGGAGATGAACAACCTCCTCCCTCAGACCAGAGAGGTGCCTGCAAATAGTAAACCTATGCCATCCAGAAACAATCACCTACAACTCTTACCCTCCATCCCGGAGAGTGCCTTCCTTCCTTTCAGACCCCTATTTCACAATGTCTAAGTAACAGGTCTAGTCACAACTGACTGCAAATATCTCCCAGCTACAGTTCCTCCCTGACAAATTAAAGTTAAAACTAAGAAAAGTCCACCCCAAAAACAGAATCAATACTAGTTACTTACACAGGTCCAAAAAGTAACAATTCAGTTCAGTGTAGTTTAGAAAATAACCCCCTTGATTCAAGGAAGCTGTGGCTGCTTTTTCACTCTGTCTAACTCAGTCTCAGCCCCGATAAATAATCCTTAACCTAGGCCACAGAGGGATTAGAAAAGCCAAGTTCCATAAATTTCATACAAGTTAGGTTATGATCAATTAGATTGAATGCCTTGGTCAGATTCACAAGCAATGCACTGATCATTAAACCTTTTTCAAACCCACTAAATACAGTGTTTGTGAATCTGACCAAGGCAGTTCCCGTTCTACAATTCTTTTGGAATCCATGCTGAGAAGCAATCAGCAACCCATGCTCCTCCAAATAATCATTAATCTGCTTTGCAACAACTTTTCCATTAACTTACTCAGCGGGTTGAGAACAGAGATAGGATGAAAATCCTCCAATAAATCTGCATATGTTTTTTGGGGGGGAATTGGGGTAACCCTGGCTCGCTTCCATCTAGAAGGAAATTGCTGATAAATTAAGGATAAATTCAAAATAGAACAAAGGGAGTCAACTATAAATGGCAAAACCAATCTAAGGAAACAGACATCCACCCCCCACCCCGTCATTAAACTTATTAGGTAAAGTTTTAAGAAGCTTGAGAACCTCACTCCTGTCAAGCATCCTGGAACCAAACTTCTGTCTATTTAATTGAGTGGGCTCTGAAATCAGATTAACATTATTTTTTAAGATGGTGTTATATCATCCTTGCTTTCTGTAATTACTCAAATTGGTGAATTTATCATTTAAAAGTTTAACAATATCAGTTGTCTCCATAATCTCTTGATCACCAATTATCAATTTCTGAATGTGTTTTTTGGATTTAGGGGACAGTAATGAAAAAATATTATTCCAAAACTTCCTATGGTTGGACAAATTAGCTTCAAAATGATAGTGAAACTATTTCTTCTTTGCTGTTCTTACTGTTTTAGTGACTAAATTTCTTAAATGATGATAAGCATTCAGGATATTTATTTTTTATATTTATATTTATTGAAAGTATCAGAATTACAACCTTTGAGTCATAGACTCCTTTGCAAAGGCTCCAAGTCAGTAGGAAAGTAAAAAAGCAAATATACAAGCATTGCTTAAATACTACAGGTCAAAACATTCAGCACAGTAAACATTGCAGTTACATCAGCAGGGATCAGTAAAAGAAGGTCTAGGTTAATATCATGTTCATATGACAGTAAACATTTCAGAGGGTCATATTAATAGGCCCTGAGTCATGAAATATTTACAATGAGTTTGATGAGCCTTGGCATGGGAGAAGAAAGAAGATATCCATATGCTGGGGCCATCTCAGTTGCACTGGAGGAGGAACCCGGAAGGGGGGGAGTTAAGTACATTCGTACATATGTACCTTCACAGCTTGCAGAGTTAAGGAGAAAGGATTTGAGATCTGCTTTAAATTGGCCCTGACTGGATGCAAGAGAGATACTGGACACTAGGTTGTTTAGCCACAAGGGGGCACAATATCTGAAGGACTGTTAGTCAAAGGAGGTTCTACAGTGAGGTACTTGTGAGGGGGTGTTAACAGAGTGAATTGATGCCCTCCTGTGAGTAACTGTTTGGATGAGGGGATGGAGGCCAATTGGTGCCTGTTTGTGTAGAATCTTTTTTGCAAGGAGGCAGGTGTGATATTTAAGCCTATCTTGGAAATTAAGCCAACCAGTAGACTTGTAAAGCTCACAGGTTTGAGTTAGCCTGTCACAATTTGATACCAGACAGCAGGCTTTATTTAGGATGAGGTTGATGCGGCGTAGGGCAGTATGGTCAGCAGACCCATAAATTATTATGCCATAGTCCACCAAGGGTAGTATGGAAGACGATACTGCTAGGTGCATTACCTGCGGGGGAATGCAGTGTCTGTGTCTATATAGGATCCCGAGCCTGGAGTTAACAGAGGAGGAGACTTGCTGTATGTGCGTGTGGTAGGTAAGGGAGGTATTCAACGTGACTCCCAGGTATTTGAAACAGTGCACCTGCTCTAACGCAGAGCCCAGGGAGTTTGTCACCGTTAGAGTTATGTTACTGATCAGGTTTTGGTGATGGGAAAAGACCCTAGCTTTGGTCTTCGTGTAGTTTAGTATAAGGCTGTGTTCCAAGAACTAGGTTTCAAGTTCTCTAAAGAAACCCTGCAGGGCAGATTATAGCACATTGGGATGGGATGTTTCCAGAAGACCACAGCGTCATCTGCATAAAGCATTAGCTTCCACTGCAGAATTGAGGAAGGGAGTTGAGGAAGAGGTGAAAAGTAATGGACCTAGAATGGACCCTTGTGGGACACCTGTTAGGACTGGTCTACTGGAAGAAAGTGTTGTATTAATTCTTGCCTGCTGGGTTCAGCCAGAGAGATAGTCTTTTAGCCAGGCAGTATCCTCAGGTGAGATGTTAAAGGATGGTAGGGCATGCAGAAGAAGCGCATAATTAACTGTGTCAAAGGCTTTAGTTAGGTCCACATAGAGAGCCCCTACCACTGAACCTTGATCAAGGGCCTCATGTATGTATGATGTAAATTCGACGAGGGTGGTGGAGGTGCTGTGACCCCTCCAGAAGCCATGTTGTTCCTGACAGAGCAGATTGTATTTGGTTAGGTAGTCTGAGAGCTGGTCAGCCACAATTTTTTAAAGGGCCTTTGGGGGGGGCAGGATAGATATTGGCCTGTAGTTGCTAGTGGACGTGGGGTCACCACCCTTCAGGATGAGTCTGTCATGCTTTCCTTATGGGTTTGCCATGCTTGGTCTCTTTTCTTTAACAGCTTTTTCATATCAGTGGAGAACCATTTATTAGGGGCACCTCTCAATCCTAGCTTGTGTAAGGGACAAAAAACATTTTGAACAGGAAGCAATAAGTCACAAAAAATGTTCACAGCCAGATTAAAATTAGGAATGCATTCAAGAAATGATCAATCTAAAGAAGACATTTGTGCAAATAATGTTTCAGTATTATCTTTGCCTAACTTCAAAACTGAATGATACATGGGGGAATGCTAGTATACCTAAAATTTAAAACACAATGGGTTGCCATATGATCACTTACTGATGCTGAAAGAACATCTGAACAGCCTAACATCCCTGTCCTATCAGTAATTATCCAATCAAGTATAGAATGATTTGCAGTGTGAAGATTCAAATGAGTTGGTTTATTAACGACCTGTGTCAAACCATATGAATACAACAAAGATTTCAATCCCAGATTTTCTTTCTGTAGCCAATTTAAATTATCTCCCACAGTCAGAGTATCATGACTTTCAATAAATGGGGCTAGAATTTGCAAATAATCTTTTAGCCTGGCAATCGCACAATTTTAAGGGTTATGCAAACAACCAAGTACAACACATTTTCTCCCATCAACTAGCAGACGAAGAATAAGCCAACCAGACTCAAGGTCAACATCTATATTACTACTTAAAACTGTGAGCTGCATATGCTCTTTAAAATAAACAGCAACCCTTCCACCTCATTTCTTAGCCCTACAATCAGCTTGAAGCAGTTTGTAACCAGATAGGTTACACACACAATCTAGGAGAGAAGAGGTTTCTGACATAAATAACAGGTTATGATTATTATTAGCAATAAGTAACTCTATTTCAGCTAATTTGGGAATCAAACTTCTAGTGTTCAGATGGATAATGTTAAGACCATGTGACCGTGTAAAGGCCGGCAAACATTGATTATTACTATCATAATCAACAGGACCAGGGTTAAGTTCTACCACAAAATCACAGAATCACAGACATTTGATGGCAGAAAAGGACCACACCGGCCCATCTAGTCTGCCCTTTATATTCTCCCCTTTCCCCCTCCTCCTTTTTACTTGGCTCTGGACTTTCCCTCCTCCTCCCAAATCTATGTCACCAGATAGTAGCAATAACAAAAACTGAAAAGTAACATAAATTGCTCCTAAGCTTTGGTTAACGACACGCAAAAATAGGTGAGATACAATATAACCACATAACCTTATCTCAAATTCGTGGCCAGTAATAATGGAAAAACAACAATTGGTGGATTGGCCAGCACCATTAACTTAGACATACACTAAGAGAAGATCTAAAAATGTCATCTAGAGCAGGCTGGTCTAGCGTTCATAAGCACTGTATGCAACTAGAACTGCCTAAATGGAATACCAACTTAAGGAAGCACTGGTTCACTACAGAGGTGGTGTCTGCAAGGAATTGCTTGCCGATAAACGTGGTAGGGAGTACTAGCATGGACATGTTCAAATCCCGACTTGATAAATATCTTTATGATAAGACTACTACATTTTAAAATAAAAATAAAAAATGGCGAGCTTTATGGACGAAAGTCCCGAAGCTTGACTTAACTTATGAAACATAGAAAAATCATTAACAGTTGAACCTTCTGGTTGCTTCTCGCAACATATTAAATTGATAGTGTCACACAACATCAACCCACTATAAAAGCACACAATTGAGACATGAACAAATGTGATACTGGCCATCTTTAAGGTAAGTAATAACCACACACAGACACCAAAAATACTACCTTAACACAATTTTCTGCCCCAGTTCTCCCAGCCCTCCATGGACTCCCATCGTCTCTCATTTACACTTGTCTACACTTTGTCGCCACAAGCCACTGCTGTCAGAAGCTGCCGCGTCTTACCAGTTGCTAGCTTTAAACCCCTCAACCCCACCAAACTGGGCTGCTACCACCAATCAGGGGAAAGGGGTGCAGCCCGGCAAATTACTGAACGGCAAGAGTGGAGTGTTTGGTTGCTAAGGCAACAACCAGGAGCACTCCTGCACAGGTGGTGATTGTTCAACCACAAAGCTCAAACGCGGAGGGAAAGCACTACTTCCAGCAAGAGGAAAGCTATGAAATTAACTGTTCTTACTGCAGAGTCAAAACTAAATGTGGCAAGCAGCTGAACAATAACAGATGTTAGCCACACAGTCACTGCAGCCCGAATTTAAAACAGGCAGCTCCACAAGACACACAGTCACTATAGTTACAGAAGAGGCAGGTAGCTCCACAGTGTACACACTCCAGTTTAAATGATTTAGCCAAATAAAATCACTCAGTTACGGAAGCAGAAGCAGTATGTTAAGCAACAAAGCATATTAATTAGCAGCAAACAATAAAAGTGCAGCTGGGAGCTGGAGCTCCACTCATGATTCACAAAAAGGCTTCCAAAAGCAGTAGATGACTTTAGCTAAGTACATTCCACAGATGCTGTTATAATGATGTACCCAGAACACAGGTATTTTCAGGCTTTCTGGTCTGCTGCAGCGGGGCCAACACTAAAGCGCAAAGATGTCTTACACGGTAAATGAGGTTTGCCACACACCCACCAGCTCCTGTTTACACAGGTCCACTCTTTGCTGCTACAAGCCATCACTGTCAGCCTCTGTTATAGCTCCATCTCCCTACCCCATGTTATAAAAGTGCAATAACCCACTCCAGGGTGTGCTGTTATTGGGGATTAATGAACACCCCGGGTGCTGTGAGGGCACTCAGCCTGCAGCCTCATGCCTCACAACACACCCGGGGTGTTCAATAATCACCAATAACAGCACACCCTGAAGTGGGTTATTGCTTACTTATTCACAAACCACAGTTAGACCCCCAAACCAAAAAGTTATCCCTTACTCAGACTTGCTCATTTCCCCCAACTTTATATCCACATCCTGTGAAAGCAAACAAAACCCTATATACAGTGCACCTTTATCCCCAAAAAGAAAATATATACAGTAGAAACTAAAGCCAAGTAACTGCTTTTCATTGGTGCTGAAAACTGATTACCCAGCAGACATTCTTGCTCTGTACTCTAAATGTCTCACAGCACATTTTCAACCATAGTTACAATCAACAAATTAGTGAAGCCCACCAGAATGAAGCCCAGTTCTGCAGAATTCTGCAATAGAGTTACTGCAATAAATACTGCAGTTTCAGTAGGAGTTAATCTCTTTTGTCATGCAGGAAACCTGTGACATTGCACTTCATTCTGGTGGGCTTCATCGTAGTTGGGCTGTATCTGTTGTGCAACATATTGATATCTTGTCTGCCATGAGCAGAATTTCAGGCTGGCAAAATGGCATTTAACACGCTACTACTACATTGCTTTCTTTGAGATACATATTCTCCTAATACCAAATTGTTATAAGACAACCACTGTATCCATGGCAAACACCATCTCCTAGCTGAGAAAGGCCAACATTAGGTCACAAAGGTACTGTACAGTCCAATAGAAATTATCCTGGCTTTCAACAATCCAGATGCATTCAGGCCTAGGACACATTCCTTCTTCTTGGTGTTTGTGCTTCAGATTGCCTCGAACCCCTAATCGCCCATGAATGCCAAGTCACAAGATATCCCACATTCACTGAGACACCCAGACATCTGTCAGTTGTGCCAGTATTAAAGAGATTTTATTGGGTGAACAAAATGGAAAATACTATGTCAAAAAATGGTTCTGACTGAAAACTGATGCAATTGGGTCTGTGTATCATCCAGTATTGACTGTTTTGATGATTTCCACTGTATAATCATCCTTAGGTTTGACTTTGCATATCATGGGATATCAAGCGACTTTATCAGTTTAGGGGGAGACTGCTGCCACCTGTCCAAGTACTTACCCAGGGTACCCTGTAAATACTCATGCTATGACAAAACACACTGTCCAAGGCCAGGTCTAACTGTGAAAGATGGCCGCTGGGCTGAGCGTGCTGCTGCTTCATGTGGTTTTGAGTTAGTTATTTTATTTTATGTTTATTTTGCTGTTTTTCTGTGATCGGTGAATCGCTGGAGTTTTTCTACACTGTGTAGCCCAGGATGAATGGAAGTGTTTGTGTTCAGTGTCCTGGCAATTTGTGCTCTTCCACCCGATTTGGACGTTGAACGGGCGTGGAGTGGATTGAAGTGTTTTCTGCCCCATGATTGAGACACTATAGGGCACCACTCATTGCAGGATCCATTGGGGTCGTGGGGTTTATGTGTGGCTTCTCTGCTCTATTATTTGGCTAGGGCTGTGTTTGGGATTTGTGCTTTGGGCATTTTATGTCACTTCTTTGCTCTATCGCCTGACTGTTATTTTAATCAGATAGGGAGCTAATTGGAGCTACTTGTTTTTGATGAAGACATTGGGCCACTAGTACATCATTATCCAGCATGGAAACTCTCAGGTATTCAGGGTTTTTGTGTGATTACCCCTGTTTTACTGCTGGAGTTCTGTTTGGGCTGTGCTGTGAGGGTGTCCTGTCCCCTATGTTCTTTGAGTTGGGTGGCGACTGAAATTGGAAGAAGGGTCGCCTGATGAAGTGAACTTGAGGCCTGGACTGGGACCCTGGATACCCTATGTCTTAAACAATAAAGAAGGAGTGAGGGGGACTTACCAAGTTTATTTCGGATCCTTTGGTGCATATGAGGCCTTCTTGAATTGGTCTGTGGCCTGACCTCCCATTGGGACCCTTCGCTTTATTTGTGGTCTGAAGGAGGTATTGAGATTTTTTCAGTCAAGGAATTGGCTGAAGTTTTGTGCCCCCTAGACTCCCAGGCTGGGCTACTAACGTGGCTTCTTCTGGGCATTTCATTAGACCACATTATTTCCTGTGGTGCTTGCCCAGTTGGGAGTGAGGGGGCCTTATTCTATTGTGGACATGGTATGGATTTGACTGACTTGGTCTCTGGATGCTCCCTGAGTTTGTCTTCTTAAATAAGTCTCGTGGATTACTGGTTTGTCTGTGTTCTCTTTTTTGATTTTGATGGATTTTGACTCTTCATAAACCTGCGAACAAAATTGACTGTGCCAGGTGGACTGAGGACTTCTTACTTCCTCCTTAATTTATTTTAAGTTTATTTGGACAACGAGGTGGTGAGAGGACCTTGTGTCCATTTATTTTAGTTTGAGTGTTTCCCTCCACTCCCTGGTCATGAGAGGATTGGGGGGGAGGGGATGTGTTATTTTGTTTTGTTTTAAGTTTGAAATGTCATTCATGATTTGTTTTGAAGAATACATCTGTACTTTTGCAGTGAGAGTGCCAAATTATCCTCTTCTTCCTCTGGCTGTGAGAAAGCTAGGGTGGTAAATAATTTTATTTTATTTAATTTCTGTTTTTTGTTTTAGTTGGGATGGTGAGAGAACCCTTTATATTTATATTTATTTTACTTTAGGAGTCCTCTCGCTTGGTCCAGACTTGATTTTCTTTGGGGTAGGGTTTGCTTTTTTACTTATTTATTTTGATTAAGTTATGGAATTATTTATTTTGATTTGATTTATGTTGGCGTGAGATATTTATTTTATTTTGCTAAGTTCATTTATTTAGGTGTTTTATTGGTGGGTTTATTGTTTTGGTTTAATTGTTTAGTAGCAGCATGTGTCAGCCTTCTGTCCCCACGGTGGTGCGATACTCATCCTCCTCTCTTCGCACCCTCCACCCATTTTATTCTCTCCCTCTCCAATATGATACATATCAGCACTGTAGAGCGCTGGGAATTACTTGCAGGAGAAGGAAGAGGGTGGGGGCTTCGAACAAGGGATGATGGACGAGGGGGCCACCGTATTGGGGTAGTTAGATCCAGAAGGCCCCTACGGTGAAATGGAATCCGGATCATGGTTTACCATGTCTGGTGCCCATATCCAAGGGCACTCTGAATTCAGTCGGCAAATGTGCCTGACAGCCTCCGAGGTTCGTCCAACTCAGGCGGTGTTATGCAATGTTTGTTTATTGTTTGTTTGTTTATTCGCTTAACGGGTAAGCACACTGGAAACAAGTTCCTTTTACAGGTGCGACCCACAATGCCAGGTCCATCAGGAATAAGACTGGCATTATTGCTGATCTTGTTGATTCAGTGGCCTTGGTTTGCATCACCGAGACCTGGCTGGGTGAAAATCCAGGCCCCATGTTGGAGGCTATGACTCCGTCCGGGTACTCGGTGATACACTGCACGAGATTGTACAGCAGGGTTGGGGGGGTTACAGTCTGTTTCAAGACTGAACTGGGCCTCACAAATGTGGTAGTGGGAAAGACTGAGTCCTTTGATTGTATGGTAGTAGCAGGTGTAGGTGTTCGAATCGTACTCATCTACCGTCCAATAGGGGATGGGAAACATTTCTTGTAGGAAATAGCAGACTTCATCATCGACATGTCATTTGAGCCACCCAGATTGATGGTTCTGGGCGACTTTAAAGCCTGGGTCGATGATGAACTCTCGCAATTTGATAATCACTTCCTCCAATTAATGACTGCTTTGGGCCTTACACAGGTGGTTTCCACTGATACCCACAAATCTGGACACTCCCTGGACTTAGTCTTTCTCCTAGGGATTGATACATCCAATCTGGGGGGTGGATCCAGTCACCTGGTCAGACCACTACATTGTGAGGTTCAGTTTTTGCACCCCCTGAAAAGGTCTACCCCTGTGGAGATTGTTAGGTACCACCCGTTATGAGATATTACCCCTCAAGGCCTTGTAGCGGTCCTTGACCTCTCACCCCCTGTGTTGGTAAGCAGTAGTCCAGAGACCCTGGTGTCTGTCTATAATGTGGCTGTTACAGTGGCTCTGGATTCTACTGCTCCTGTCTGTGTGCACCCCCTATCCTTTCACCCCAAGTCCCCCTGGTTTGATGGGACATTGAAGGAGATGCGGAGACAGGGGCAAAGGTTAGAGCAGTGCTGGCACAGGTCCCCCCTTGAAGCTGACCACCTTAGATTGATGGACCATTATTCTGTCTATCAATCTGCAATCACACGTAAGAAGGTGGAATTCCTGTCCAGGGAGACTGCAGTCACTCGGAATTGACCGGCTCTGCTTTTTCAAACTGTAGACAGACTGTGCAACTCAGCCTGTCTGCAAGTTTGAAAAGCTTTTCCACAATTAGAGTGTGAGAAGCTTGCTTGTTTCTTTGCAACTAAGGTGGCCAACATCAGGGCAGATCTGCGACCAGCAATCTCTATAGGGGATACTGTTGAACAGTGTGAGTTCACAGTACCTCAGTTTTCTTGGAGTTCCTTCAGTTGACCTGATTTCATGGATGTCATGAGGATTATCCATAGTGTGTGCCCTACAAGCTGTAGTTTGGATCCTGGACCGACTGCCCTAATTCTAGGTTATAGTGATATCATCAGTCCAGTCCTTGTGCGAATAGTCTGGTGCTCCTTGGAGTCGGGTGAGTTCCCTAGCTGTCTGAAAGAGGCGATGGTGACACATCTGTTGAAGAAAGCTACCATGGACCCAGACTGTTTCACAAACTACAGACCTATCTCAAACCTACCCTTTGTTGGGAAGGTGATTGAGAAGGTAGTGGCAGCCCAATTGGAGGACTATTTAACCATACATGACATATACGAATCCTTCCAATATGGTTTTCGTAAAAGACATAGCACCAAGACTGTGCTGGTTTGGGTGTTTAATGATCTTCTGAGGGTGAGAGATCAGAAGAGACGCTCCATCTTGGTTCTCCTTGATCTCTCTCGTCAGCCTTTGACACTGTGGATCACTTGGTGTTGATAGCATGCTTGAGGCAGATTTGTGGAATATCAGGAACCATCCTCCGATTGTTCACCTCATTCCTCACTGGGAGATCACAAAGAGTTGTGTCTGGGTTTTTTCCCTCAGGCCCAACTTCTTTGTTGTGTGGGGTGCCTCAGGGTTCAGTGCTGTCTCCCATGTTATTCATGGGGTATATGCTGCCCCTCGGTGACATTATAAGATGGTATGAGCTGAGGTTTCACTGCTACACAGATGATACCCAGCTATACCTGACTTTTGCACCCGACCGGGATGGAGCTCTCCCGGTGTTTAACAGCCATCTGAAAGAAATCCAGGACTGGATGGATTCTAGTTGGTTGAAGTTGAACGCAGAAAAGACAGAGGTTTTGGCTGTAGATCTGGGTTGTCAGATAGAGGGGTCATCTGTTGGTACGCCCTCAGGAATTTTTCTTGGTGGCATTTCACTCCTGACTCTGAATGGGTGTGTAAACTGGGGGGTTATCTTGGATGACAGGCTGACATTGCAGTCACAAGTGTCAGCAGTCATCAAGACTTCCTTTTACCATCTCAGGAATATTGCCAGAGTTAGGCACCTTGTTCCGTCTGACGCATTGCCAACATTGGTCCACACCTTTGTGTCCTCACATCTGGACTACTGCAACTCCATGTACTTTGGGCTTTCTGGGGTTGAAATCCACCGCCTACAGCTAATGCAGAATGCAGCAGCCTGGGTTTTGACTGGGACAAGTAGGTTCTGTCATATTACCCTGGTGCTGTGCGAACTGCACTGGCTACCTATACGATGGTGGATAACCTTTAAAGTCAGTTTACTGACTTTCAAAGCCCTTCATGGTCAGGGTCCGGCCTATGTGAAAGAACTTCTGGTCCCCTACTGTCCCGGCCGATTGCTCCTCTCGGCTGACAAGGGGCTGCTAGATATTTCAAGAGTGAGTCTTAAATCATCAGGTTGTAGATCATTTTCTTATGCTGCACCCACTCTTTGGAATTCTCTACCCTGTCGGTTGTAGGAGTGTACCATCATGGAGGAATTTAAGAGGGGTTTGAAAACCCACTTTTGGCAAATGACCTTCTTCGAAAGCTGATTGTATTGAAGTTGTTGATCATGGTTTGGCTTTTATCTGTGTCTAATATTGGATTTTAATGTTTGATTTGTACTGTTTTAACTTGTACAACACCTTGAAAAATGAAAGACGCTTTATAAATAAAACTTATTATTATTATTATTAAAGTTATAAATAAACAATGGAAAAAAAATGAACCAGTTGCTCATATTAACACCCCTGATTTTTAATAGGCAAATCGGTAATGACCCTCTTGATGGGATTGAGCTTACTGCCCCACAACATTCAAAACAAGTATTTGTCAATGCCGAAAATTTGGTGCTCGGTAAAAAAAATATCTTGGATTTTGACCTCATAGACATGACATGTATCGTTTATAGAATATTGGCTGAAATGTCATTTCTCATCAAAGGTGCAAAAACACATCTCATCCAGGATTTTAAAAATGACACATCACGTTTGTGAGGTGATATGGAAAAATGGCTCTGTTGAAAGTTTGGAGCCAAAATATTGAAAATTATCAAAGTTTTGAGTGAACGCTGAAATAGTGTAATGTTCAGTCATAACCTGGGCATTTTACCATATTTGTGCACCAAATTTTCAGCATAACTTTCTATTACCCCTCCTAATGGACCTGGTAGGTGATGATTTTCAAATCCCCACCAAAACATCATTCCACGCCACTGAAAAGTCATTCCTCGCTACAAGTACAAAAACACACTTTGGCCAAGATTTGAAAAATGACAGCTGTCACATGCATGAGGTGCTGTGAAAAAATGGCTATCTTTAAGATTTGAGGTTAAAAAACTGAAAATTACCACAGTTATGAGCCTGCACTGTTAAATTTCAAGGTAGGCTCATAACTGTCTTGTTTTTTTTATTATTTTTACCCCAAATTTTCAACATAGCATTTTCATGACTCCATCTGTTAAACAAGTACAGAGAAAATTCAACTCCTGCCTGAATGCTGATTTGGGGCAGCAACTGCAAAATCACCTTTCAGGCCACAAAAAAAAAAAAAATTGGGCCAGGATTTGAAGAATGACAGCTGTTACATTCATGATGTCCTGTGAAGAAATGGCTATGTAGAAAATTTGGGGTCAAAATATTGAAAATTACCAAAGTTATGAGCCTGTGTTCACAAATTTGAATGTAGCCTCATAACTTTGTTGTTTTTTTAATATTGTTATGCCAAATTCTCAACATAGCCTTCTTATGACCCTACCTTAGGAACAAGGGCAGAGAACATTTTCAGCTCCTGCCTGAAAGTTGATCTCACACAGCTACCGTGAAATCACCTTTCAGGACAGATTTGCATCATTTCACTGTAAATATTCATAAGGTGGGTCCCAAAAAAGATATGTTGAAAATTTGGGTCAAAAATATTCAAAAATTGTAAAGTTATGTCACTAAGTTCAAATCCCTATTGAAATATGTTGAACTGCATACCTGATTTCCTCAGTTCACTGTCCAGGGTTGAAGAGTGAGGACATGTCTGTGGTTCAGAAAGGATTACAGTGTTGGACCCCTGGTGTGTAAGTAAGGGCTGGGGTGTGGTGGGGTGGTGGGTGCTGAATGGGAGGGTCGGGTAGGGGAGTAACGGCACAACAGACATCGATGGACGGTTTTTTTCAGGTTTTTATTTTTTAAATAGCAAGGGACAGTTTTATATATTTCAGGTGAAGACATTGGGGGATTGGGCACCTCCAGTGTCAGTGTTGTTTGAGGTGGGAGTGCTGAGAGGGAGGGTCGGGGAGGAGAGTAACAGGAGCACCAGTAATAGACATCAATGGACAGTTTTCTTTGTTGCAGGCTATATATTACTAAAAAAAAATACAAGGTGGTGACCCTGGGGGATTTGGTACCCCCAGTGTAAGTGTTATGTTTGGGGGGTGGTGAGTGTTGAGAGAGAGAGAGAGAGAGAGTTGGGTGAGGGGGGCAGTTACAGGGGCACCAGCAACAGACATCAATGGATGGTTTCCTTTGTTGTAGGCTATATGTATTAAAATTTAAAAAAAAGCTGTGAAGTGCCGACATTGGGAGACTGGGCATCCCTAGTGTCAGTATTGTTTGTGGGAGGTTGGGGGTAGTGGGTGCAATGAGGAAGGGTTGAGTGGGGGGAGAGTTAATGGGGCACCAGCAACAGACATCAGTGGATGATTTTCTTTGTTGCAGGCTATGTGTAATAACATTTAAAAATAAAAATATGAAGTAACGACACTGGGTATAAATTCCCCCAGTGTCACAGTGCTGTTTGGGGGGTGTGGAGTGGTGGGTGCTGAGAGGAAAGGTCAGGTGAGGGGAGAGTTACTGGGTTGCCAGCAATGGACATCGATGTATGGTTTTCTTTGTTGCAGGCTATATGTAATAACATTTTTTTTTTAAACTACTAAGTTGCGACACTGGGGGATAGAGCATCCCCAGTGTCAGTGCTGTTTGTGGGCAGGGTATTTAAAGGGAGGGTTGGGTGAGGGGAGACTTAATGGGGAGCCAGCAACAGACATCGATAGATGGTTTGGGGGGTGGCAGAAGCCAGCACATGCAAACAGAGCAAGCTGGAATCAGCTTGCATGCAAAAGTGGTGACTGACAGGCTTCTGACGTTGAGAGACGCTCAGCTGTTTGATTGTGCGGCTTCACGCAAAACAAGGGACTGAAGCCCTCTCTGATTGGAGCGGCTTCAGTACTTTGAAGTACATGAAGTTTCTGCCCAGCAAGCAGCAACTGGTGTCACAACCACTGCTGAGTCCCTGGTATTAAGAAATGCAATGGGATTGACAGTGCCACAACTCGGAAATCCCTATGCACTTATCACAAAATGGTTGGTGCGCAGGCACATTAAATGTGAAAAGAGGCTGAAAATACAGGCTTCAAATCCCAAAGAGGGTGGAAAAATAAAGCAATAAGAGCAATAAATTGTTTTTTATAATTGCTACTCTCTCTTTTTTTTTGAGAACTTCCAAAATTTCCAGATGCTAACTTTCTTTTTGCCAAATTCAAATTATCTTTTTCCAGTTAAGTGCCAAAACATCATTGGCTCCAGACCAAATACCAAAAATTGTTGCCGGTCGCTCCTCTTCAATAACTACCTTACTATGCTCTTTACTGTGAGTTAGGGGTCCCAATTGTATTCTCATACTCTCAGGTTCTGAGAACACTGGAGCAGATTGGAGGAGACTGGAGAGAGGGAGGTGGTAAACTTTGCTTTTATTTGCTGGAAACTGTGGGGAAGCTTGAAATATCTGTGTGCTGTGCTGTTTTGATGAATGTTTTGGGATTTGTGACTAAAATGTGGGGTTTGGGAGGAGGGGGGAAGGCTTGAGAGGGATGGACTCTGAGGGAGGAAGCAGGGCAGCCACATGACTCAGCCGAGCCAGTAGGGAGGCCAGAGTCAATTTATAATTCCCAGTGTGCCAAGTGACCCAGAAGCGTGAGTGCTATGAATCAGGAGTGTGGCACCTGACTAGGTGGCATCTGTAGGACTCTGCAGGGAGAACCACAGGCTGTAGGCCACACTGGAGCAGAGCAGTAAAGGGGAGTAAATAACAGGGGGAAGTTAGGGTACCTAGGAACTAGGCACAGGCCTTCTTGCTGACCCAGTAGGAGGGGTCTTGAATACAGGGGAAGGAGCCAACCTATCCATCAGGAGTGGCTAGGAGGAGGAGGAGGAGGTGTAATGTTGGAACTGGGGATACCACAAAGGGGGGCAGAAAAGTTACAGTGGAGTATGTGGCACCCAAAGACCTGGGAGGGGCAGTGGGACAGCATGGAGGAAGGTTAGTGGGGAAGGGACGGTAGATGGAGGACCCAGAGGGGGACTGGGAGGATGATCAGATGTACTGGGTGTGGAGCAGCCATCTTTCTGGGACTAATGTGGAGTGCAGGAGGATGTCTAGTCTGTAGGCAGTTTGGGTAACTTGTGGAAGAAATAGAGAGGCTGGGATGGGAAATGGTAAGGAGGAGCAGGGTGGTTGGGAAGGAGGGAGATGGGTAGGGATGTCGCCTTCCAGAGCATGGTGGGTGGACCAAGGACAGAATCCAGGAGGACAATGCAGGGTCCAGGAACACCATGCCACAGGGACCAAAGCGAAATGGGGAATGGTAGGTGGTGAGGGGTGGATGTGGAGGGGGGAAATCGGAGTGAGGAGGGAGAATGGAAGAGCACGGAAGGGAAACAGAAGGCATTTTGGACAAAAGGGGAAAAAGACCTCAAACAGGTTTACAGTATTGAAGAGTCGACAATGAAGGGGAAAGAGGGGAGATCAGGGGGCAGGAAGGGGCAGAAGCCAAATATAGAAATGGGAGCAGGAGAGAAAGGGAAGGACAGAGGTCAAGAAAAGAGACAGTGATGGGGGGCAGGTGAGCCAGGAGGAGGGGAGGACAAGATAAACATGGGCAGGGATGATAAGGAGTGTCGCTGCATGGTGGAGAAAAGGCGCCCAGGAGGGAGTCCAAAGGGAGAGAGATGGCCAGACCACAGTGGGAGGCTAAGCAGGGGGTAAGCAAGGGAAAGGGAAGCTAGGTTTAAGGAAGAACCAAGGATGCTTGGGGTTGATCAAAACAAAGGCAAATACGAGAGGCAGGGGCAACAGGATAGGCATTATGAGAGGGAGGTTCAGGAAGGGGGAAGAGGATTGTAATATTGGGAAACCCAATACTGAAGGGGGATAGGATGGGGTAACAAGCATACAAGGAAATGCAACAAGGGGTGGAGGTGGTTGCCAGGCATGATGGCAGGGAAAGTGGGAGCAATTATACCAAAGTGTTTGGGCAGGATCAGGGAAGTCTCATATTGTGGTCTACTTGGGCACCAATGACCTGGCAGGATGCAAGGTGAAGGTGGTACAGGAAAGGTTCACAGAGCTGGAAAAGATCTGCAGTGGGGTAGGAAAATCAGTAGCTTTCTTTGCGGTACTGCCAGTCCTGAGGGCCAATACTGTTAGAAAGCAGAGGATAGAGGAATTTAACTCATTGCTGGGGGATGGTGTGAGGCAAATGGGTATGGGCTGGTGGGAGAGTGGGGCAGGACATGCAATGGAAGGACCTATATGCACTGGACAGACTGCATCTAAGTAAGGAGGGCACAAGGGTCCTGAAAGACAAACTGGAGAGATATTTGACAGAAAAGCTGAATTTAAACTGAAGAGGGGGGGGCAGCAGAGGGCAAGGCACTCGGCACCAAGTAAAGAGGTCCTCTGGCCCCCCCCCCAAGTAGGTAATCAGAAGGATGGGAGGGGATATGGGGAGGAAATGTTAGGATCAGGGGAGGAAGAGAGACACAAAAGGATGTCTAGCAGCAAAGAGGAAAAGGGGCCGCACTGGAAGGTGGTGTCCTTGAATGCAAGGATTATGGCTAACAAGGCAGTAGACCTACAGACACTGACGGCAGAAGGTGAGGTGGACAGAGCTGCCATCACAGAGACATGGGCAACCCAGTACCATGACTGGGACTTTGAGATTCCTGGGTACCAAATGCACAGGAAAGACAAAGGAAAGAAGAGGGGCGGTGGAATAGCGCTGTACATAAGGGAAGGGATAATGTGCACTAGGGAGGAGGGGGAGGAGGGCAGGGCAGAAGCCCTATGGGTAATACTCCAGAATACCACTGGGAGAAGGATTTGATTTGGGGATGTGTACAGACCACCTTTACAAGGCATAGAGTTGGACAGGGAGCTAGTGGACCAAATAAGGAGGGTAAGAGGGAGAGGGAACATTCTAATAATAGGAGACTTCAATCTACCTGGAGTAGTCTGGAGCAGCCCGGCTACCTCTTGTTGCAGAAAACAAGTCTTTCTGGATACTATCCAGGAGTGTTTCCTAACACAGGGAGTCACAGAGCCACAAGGGAAGAGGCCATTTTAGACCCAGTGTTGTTGGATGGGGAACATGTCCAGGTGTTAAAAGTGAGAGATATCCTTTTGGGCAGTGACCAATACACAGAGTGGTTTTACATCAACATGGGGAAAGAAGCAACCAAGACCAAAACAAGAGTGGTGGACTTCAAGAAGGTGGACTTCAGTAGGATGATTGACATACTAGTTGGGCACCTTGCAAAGCTCCGCCTGGAAATGGATGCAGATCAGGAATGGTCCATCATTAAGATGGGGTTAACTGAGACCACAGACACTTACAAGAAGGCTCACAATAAGAACTCCAGAACCAAGAGACCTAGCTGGTTTACCAGAAAAGTGGCAGTGAACGTGAGGAAAAAGTGGGCTGCCTTCCGGAGGTACAAGCATGCCCTTGAGGGAGGAGGACAGAGAGGCATGGTAGAGAAAACCGAGAGGCAGGAGAGAGGTCCAGGCAGCCAAGGCTGCAAAAGAACTAAGACTGGTAGCATGGGATTAAGGAAGGGAATGGACTTTTCTGGTACATTAAGGAGAGAAGAAGAGAAGGGATGGGAGATTGTTAGGATCAAAGAGGGAAGGAAGATGGGCAGAAAAATGGTGAAGATCAGGTGGAGGCACTAAATGAGTACTTTTTCTCTGTCTTTAGTAGGGAAGAGGACAGGCCTATGCCAGAGGGGATGATTGGGGGAAGCCTTGGGAGTGGAGGGAATATGATGAGGAGATTGGGGTCGACAGGGTCTTAAGGGGACTAAGGGAATTGCGGGTGGACAAGACAACTGGCTCAGATGGAGTGCAACTGAGGGTCCTGAGGGAGCTGGTGGAGGTACTAGCAGCCCCTCTGACAGACCTGTTTAACACCTCACTGGAGAAGGGGTGCATGCCAAAGTAGTGGAGGATAGCACATGTGGTACCACTCCACAAAAGTGGTCCCAGGGATGAGCCAGGTAACTACAGACCAGTCAGCCTAACCTCCATAGTGGGAAAGTTAATGGAGACCACTATAAAGGAAAGGCTGGTGTCCTTCCTTGAGGTAAATGGTCTCCAGGATGACAAGCAGCTTGGGTTTATCAGGGGGAGATCCTGCCAAACAAACATGATAGACTTCTTCGACTGGGTTACAAGATCATTGGACAGGGGTAGGCAGTGGATATTCTGTACCTGGACTTCAGCAAAGAATTCTATTCAGTGCCACATGGCAGGCTGATCAGCAAGCTGAGGGATCTGGGAATAGGGGAGAATCTGCTAGGGTGGGTCAAGAGCTGGCAGCAGGACAGGAACCAGACAGTGGTGGTAGGGGAAGAACTTTCCAAACTTAACCCTGTGACCACTGGGGTCCCATAGGGCTCAGTACTCAGATCTGTGTCGTTCAACATCTTTATTGGAGACATAACAGAATGGATCAAATGTAAAAATCTGCCTATTTGCAGATGATACTGAGCTCTGTGGGAGGGTGGACACAGTGGATGGGAGACAACAATTAAGGGAAGATCTGGCTAGGCTAGAGAAATGGGCATCTGGCAGTTGGGATATAATGCTAAGAAATGCAAGGTCATGCACCTGAAGCTAGGAACCAGGGGCTAGCTACTGGCTGGGGGCATATAGGTGTTCATCTCAGAGGAGGAAAAGGATCTTGAGTGTTGGTCAGGGGTGACATGAAACACTGCACAGTGCCATAAGGCAACAACCAAACCAAATAAAATGCTGGTCTGCATCACCTTAGGAATTTCCTCTAGGAGGAAGGAAGTTATTCTGCCACTGTACAGGTCGCTGGTGAGACCACACCTGGAGTACTGTGTTCAGTTCTGGTGCACTTATCTGAAGAAAGATATCAAGCTACTGTAGGGGGTTCAGCAGAGGGCAAACAAAATGATTCACAGCTTGGCAGATAAAACATATGAGGAGAGGCTGAGGGAGCTCAACATGTACTCCATGGAAGACAGAAGAGAAAGGGGGGACATGATAGAAACCTTCAAATACCTTAAGGCCATTAACAGGGTTGGATTGGAGGGCATTTTCAATTTAAGAAGGGAGGATACAGCAAGGGGACATAGCCTGAAACTAGTGGGAGGTAGATTTAAAAAGGAAAGGTGGAAGCACTTTTTTCACTGAAAGGCTGGTGATGGGGTGGAAGGAGTTGCCGGAGGAGGTAATTGCAGCAAATACGGTGGCCAGTTTCAAGGGGGAGTGGGACAGGGTGAAAAAGAAAATTAGAACAGGAAGAATCAGTACAGTACTGAGAAGTGGAAGGGGGAAAATAATGGGTTGGGGGGGGGCAGCTCCAGGGAACTAGACTGAGCTACACACTCGAGCAGACTTGATAGATCAATATGGCCTGTTTCTGCTGGCAATTTCATATGTTCATATGCTTGTATTTATCCAAGTTCCAAATACAATAGTCAGAGCTTCAAATATTTGAATTGCTGCAACTCCAGAGGGTTGATCTGAAAGAAAAAGACAAATATCATCCACATATGCAGTTATTTTTAATTATCAGAACCAGGGGTGATGTCTTGATTACTTATAATATTCTTATTTAACAGGTCTAAAGAAAATAAGTATAATAGGGGACTCAAGTGGTAGAATAAGAGAGTTCCCCCAGTATGACCAACATTCCCCCTGTCAATAAAAAAAGGTCCATGCATCTCACCCCCCAGGATGCACCTGGAAACAGGCTATCATAGATTAGCATTCCTTTCCTGCTCAAAAATTATAAGTGTATCCCACCCACCAGTGTGTCTATGGGTCCTGATGTTAAAATGCTGGAGGGTGGGGCACAAGCCAAGAAAACAACCAGAGTTACTAAAATGAAAACAGCTTGGCCTACCTTGACCACAGAATTCAGAGTGGCATGTTCTGATAGATCTTCCAGCAGAAACAGATGGTGAAATAGCTGCAAACCAGGGCAGGTATGGCACTGCAAGTGTTCTGGGGAAAACTGGTTAGGTTCAGGCAGCACTGTCAAAACAGGAGCACCCAGATTTTAAAAGATTGAAAATAATTTAATTATTTAAAATTAAAACAAAAACAGCACCATGGCACTATTGGCAATAAGGGGACAAGTACAAGGTGATATCAAATTCAACAGCACAAGGCTGCAGCACATAACTTAGATATAGGCAGGTCAGGGAATAGGCTCCTCTTAGAAACTTAACTGAGGAGGCTCAGATAATAAAATGGGTGCAGAAACCTGGGCCTAACTCTCCACCAGGGCTCACTCAACAACACGCCCCAGGTCACCCACGCTGGCCAGGTACCCTTCTGCTGTGCACCCCACCTGACACTTGGCCAAGTACCACTGCAGAGAATTTTCCTGTGACCGGCTCCCACAGGCTTCGTCTCCTCCTGCAGCTTCAGGCCTACATCAGAACCCCTACCACTCCGCAGCCAAACTACCCATGAGGACGAGGTGGCCCAGCTCTTCTCACTCCCAGCAGGCTACCAAAAGCCAAGGCAGTGTGCTACACGGGTATGGCCTTCCCATGCTGCCACCCCAAGGTAGGCCATGCAGCAACCCTGCCACTGCCTCGACATCCCCACTACCTCTGACTCTCATGCTAGGAATAGTGCCCAAACCAAGTCTGGTGCCGTGGAGCATGAGGCAAGCCAAACATCACTCCTCCAGGATGCAGCTGCTTCTCCACATGGACTCCCATCCCTCCAGCCACTTCTCTGCTCACTTCCCATTACCCAGGTGCCAAACCAGTGCCACAGAGCTAGGCCACATTACCCAGGGCCAGGGTTCAAATCCTGGACCACACTTGTATTCTGTAGTCCCACCGGCCCCCTCACTCTCTCACCATGCTCCCTTTTAAACTCTAAGGGGCAGAACCACCACACCCTCAGGGCAGGCACCACCCAGGACCTACATACAGCTGAAAACCACCTACAGAGGGTGAGAGATGGTAACATTTAGTAATCCCCTGAACTGGGGGGGGCTTACATAAATATATACATTTATTTTATTTAGCTATGGGACTTGGAATGGAAATGCTGTAGGGAAAAAAATAGCAAATCACATATGGGACTATCCTCAGTAATAGGAGACATGTGGGACGTGACTGTGGAAAAATAAATGTCATTTATTTCTTCTTTCACCATCAATACTTTACCCACAATGTCCTTTACTAAAAGTGCAAACAGGAAGATAATATAACTTGTGGTTTTCTGAGTACAGTCAGTAATGTTTGGAAACAGTAACCGGGTAATGTACGTAACAGGGACAGAGAATATGGTAACTAGAAAAAAAGTTATGTATAAATATTTTTGAATCTCTACATGAATTTGCAGTACTTTAATGCATTTGGTTAATTCACTAAGCAATGCCAAAATATTTGCATGCAAAAGAATGTGGTAACCATCAATCTAACACTTGGCAGAGAATTACGTGGCAAAGTAATTTCAAAGTTTTCCTTCACCAACATTTCTTGGGTAGTCACAGATTAAAATGCATTTGTACATAACTGGGGATAAGAGTAGATGATATTTAAAACTTGTTTTGATCACTTTAAAAATTAAACTCCAAAAATCTGTGAAAATGTAGAGTATGTAATAGGACAGATAAAATTTCAAAAACTTTAAGCAGTCCCAGAAAACATTGTTGAAAAAAGAAAATCAGGCAACTGGAGTCCTTTATTCGTTCCACTTTATGTTTAATGTCTTAAGTTATGACTCAATTAGCATAAAAGTTCTATGGTTACATACCATCACCACAAAGGAAGTTTATAATACAACAAATTCACTATGCTAACTAGAAATACCAGACACACTAAGTAAAATTAATTAAAACCTTAACCATAACACCACAATATAAAAGTAAAAGTTCTATGGTTACATACCATCACCACAAAGGAAGTTTATAATACAACAAATTCACTATGCTAACTAGAAATACCAGACACACTAAGTAAAATTAATTAAAACCTTAACCATAACACCACAATATATACACTATATACATTGCTTATTACAGACCTAATACCTCCAACAAATGTACATATGTACATCTGGCAGACCCCATGTGACAGCGTAACTGAATCCACCAGACATGAGCATGGACACCGGCCTACAGTGACTCACTCAAGCTGGTGTAGACAGTACACCACTTACAAACACACCAACACCCCATGAGAGATTGACTAGGGACCTGACACGCCCCAGGTGACAGTGTAACTGAATCCATCAGAACAGAACATGGGTGCTTGCCTACAGTGACTCAATCTAGCAGATGAATGCAGTACATAAACTGCACACCCACCAGGGCCCCATGAAGGTTGATCAGGGACCTGGCAGACTCCAGGTGATGGCATAACTAAATCCACCAGACTAGAACCCTGGCACCAGTCCATTGTGACTCAGGTCAAGCTGCTGTGTGCAGTACGCCACTTGCACACCCACCAGGGCTCCATGAAAGATGGACCAGGGACCTGACAGACCCCAGGTGATGATATAACTGAATCCACCAGATGAGAACAAATGATAATGTGGGCAACCCACTGGATTGGAAACAAAATGGAGGCAGACAGGGACACAACCACTGAATTGCAAACAAAATGTAGGCAAGTACAGACACAAGCACTGGATTGCAAACAAAATGGAGGCACACACGGACACCCATTTTATTGAAAATCAAATGGAGGAACACATGACCTCAACAACTGACTTGTAAACAAAATGGAGGTAAGCATGAACATCCATAGAATTGCAAACAAAAGGGAAGTATGTCCGGACACCCACAGGATTGTAAGCAAAATGGAGGCACAATTCCCATCCCCCTCCAGATCCATGTCAGCAGTCCCTGGGACTTGGTAGACCATTCTACACTTCTCCAGCCCTGTCAGTAGCCTCCTGGGACTCAAGATCAGTCCCACCCCTTCCCATCAGCCCCATGGTATGTGAGGTCAGTCCCATTTCCTTCCCCAGTCGCTGGAGCCTTGTGGCACACTCCTAAAATGCTCCAGCCATGTAAGCAGTCTCATGGGACCCAAGGTCAGTAACACCTCCTCCCCATCAGCCCTCTGACATGTGAGGTCAGTCCCATCTATCTCCCCAGTCCCTGGAGCCTGGTGGCAAACTTCTGAAATTCTCCAGCCCTGTTAACAGTCCTGTGGGATCCATGGGCAGTTCCAAACCCTCCCTATCAACCCCCTAGCACATGAGGTAAGTCCCATCCACATCCCCAGTCCATGGAGCCTAGTGGAACACTCCAACAAATCTGCAGTCCCATGGAACCCAAGGTCAGTCCCAGCTTTTCCTCATTAGACCACTGGCATGAGAATTCAGTCCCATTCCTCTCCCATGTCCCTGGGGGCTGGTGGCACACTCCAACAAATCCACAGTCCCATGGAACCCACAGTGAGTCCCATCCTCCTCCACATTAGCTGCCTGGCATGTAAGGTCAGTACCATCCCCCTCCCCAGTCCCTGGGGTCTGGTGGCACACTCCAAAAACTCTCCAGCCCTGTCAGAAGTCCCATGGCATCCAAGATCAGTCCCACCCCCTCCGCATCAGTTGCCCTGGCACATGAGTTCAGTTCCACCCCCTTTGCAGTCCCTAGGGTCTGGTGGTGAACTCCTAAATGTTCCAGCCCTGTAAGCAGTCCCATGTTACCCAAGGTCAGTCCCACCCCCATCCCCATCAGCCCCCTGGCACATAGGTCAGTCCCATTCCCCCTCCCCAGTCTCTTGGTGGTGGCACACTCCAGCAAATCCTTAGTCCCATTGGACAAAGGGCAGTCCCACACCCCCTTCAGCCCCAGGCATGTGAGGTCTATTCCATCCCCCTCCCCAGTCCCAGGGGCCTAGTGGCACACATTGAAAAATCTACAGTCCCATGGAACAGAAGGTCAGTACCACCCCTTCCCCATCAGTCCCCTTGCACATGAGGTCAGTCCCATCCTCCTCCCCAGTCCCTGGGGCCTGGTGGCACACTTCAACAAATCCACTGTCCCTTGGAGCCCAAGGTAAGTCCCACCCTCCTCCAAAACATCCCCCTGGCATGTAAGGTCAGTCTCATCCCCCTCCCCAGTCCCTGCGGCCTGGTGGTTCACCCCTAAAACTCTCCAGCTCTATCAGCAGTCCCATGGTACCCAAGGTCAGTTCCACCCCCTCACCATCAGCCCCCTGGGATGTAAGGTTAGTCTCATCCCCCTCCCCAGTCCTGGGGTCTGCTGGTACACTTCTAAAACTCTCCAGATCTATCAGCAGTCCCATGGTACCCAAGGTCAGTCCCACCCCATCAGCCCCCTGGCATGTAAGTTTATTCCCATCCCTCTCCCCAGTCCCTGGGGTCTGTTGGCATGCTCTATCAAATCTGCTGTCCCATGGGATCCAAGGTCAATCCCACTGTCCTCCCTATCAGCCCCCTGGAATGTAAGGTCAATCCCATCTCTGTCAGCAGTCTCAAGGGTCCTAGTAGCACACTCCTAAAATTCTCTAGCCCTGTCAGCTGTACCATGGGACTTATGGTCAGTCCCATCCCTCTCCATATCTTGTGAGCAGTCCCAAGGGTACCTGGTGGCAGCTGTCTCCCTCTCCGCTGCCCTATTAGCCATACCTTGGCCAGAACCATTTTGTAAATTTAATTGCTGCCATTGTGCTTTCAAGGAGCAAGTTACCACTGCAATCTTTATTTTTATAACATACAAGAGACTTTAGTTGCAAAACTTTTTTGTTCTAAAATATTGTCATTGGCATTTGTCCACTTTAAATTTAGTAGGAAATTACTACAGTGCCCAATATGTCTATTGTTTTTAATCTCAGATTTTGCAAGAAACATACCATTTCTAATTTACTTTTCGATCAGGTGGCAGCCCCCTACCCCAAAGCATGTGGTTGACTATTTTAAAACAAAAGTCCTCCATTGCATCCCCAAAACAAATGCTCAGTCAAAACAAACAAGTCTTGTAGAATACCTTAATAATCACAATTAAAAAATAAGGTACTACTAGTAGTCCCATCCATTTGTATCAGGGACCACTGGTTTCCTGAGATCCATGTTACAAACATGACTGAACTTGGTTGTGGGCTGTTAGAACAACTTTAAAAATGCTAAAACAGATTTCAGGCCTTTTTCATTTTAAATGCATCAGTAAATGACTACAGCACCCAATACTTTTATATTTTAATCTCAAACTTTGCAGCAAACATTCAATTCTAATTTACATTTGATGACCTGGCAGCCCCCACCCCCCAAAGCATGTGAGTGGCTATTTTAAAATGAAAAAAATTGTTACAACCTCCCAAACAAATGCTCACCAAATCAAACCAAAAAGCATGTAACATCTCTTACTAATAACAATGACAAATAAGGCACCACCAGAAGTCTTGTTTTTAACAGGGACCGCTGGTTTCCTGAGGTCCCTGTTACAAACATGATTGAACTTGGTTTTGGGTTGTTAGGATAACTTTTGAAAATACTGTTTTGGATTCCATGATTTTTTCACTTAAAATGCATCAGCAAATGACTACAAAACCCAGTACTTTTACATTTTAATCTCAAACTTTGCAGCAAACATTCCAGAAATAATTTACTTTCAGATGAGCTGGCAGCCCCCCTCCCCAAAGCATGTGAAAGGCCATTTTAAAACAAAAATCATTTGTTACGCCCACCTAAACAAATGTACACTAAAAGCAAACAAAAATCTCATTAAATCGCTTAATAATCATAATTCCAGAATAAGGTATGCCAAAAGTCTTGTTTGTAACTGGGACAGAGATTTTTAGGAGGTCCCAGTTACAAACATTAGCATGGTACCTCTGTCCCTGTTATAATCAGGACAGTACCATGAGACCACTAAAAAAAAGATGTTTGGAAGCCTGCAAAAGTCATACATCCACAATGATTTACACAGCCTTACACTCCTGTTTAGCACATTGCAAAACTATGAAATTAACAGCGTGTCTGGCACACAGGAGGCAGTTATTAGAGTCACAAAATAGATAACCTTGAACAATATATCAAATACTTGCCATTTTCAGACATAAATAAATGGATTTATTTAAACAGCAGTCATGAACTCCAGTAAAATACATTATAAATTCAAACTTTAACATAATTAACCAAGCCCAGTAGCTAAATCCTGTTGTAACAGGGACAAATGTATCAACTCTGTCCCTTGTTACAAACATGATTGACCTTTTCTCTGTCCCCAGAGACCTTACTGAATGCCAATCTGCGCACAGCATACTCCCATTTCAAATCCAGCAACAAAATGCAGTCAGATTTATAGCAGACAGTATAAAAAATCATTATTTCACTGCTATGTAGCCCCATTCATGTCTGTTGCTTACATTTCTGACTAGTTTCGATTCTGTTTGTAACACAGTCACATGTTTGTAACAGCAAGTTTGTAGGAGACAGAGAATGTTCTCATTTGGTGTTTGGGAAGAAAATTAACTGATCTGCAGGCAAATCAAAGTTTAAAGGACTTAATCTGATGTTATGATTGTCTAGAAATAAGCCAATGACACTGTGAAAAAAAGTCACACTCCTCAGGCATGATAAGCAGCTGTTACATACGTAGATAGGGATGGGACAGAAACAGATAGCCCGGTTCTACTTTTAAAGGCAGCCAGAGCATCTCTGCAGTTTTTAAATGTTTTTTCAGCCAGAACAGAAAACTAACTGAGCCTCCTTCAGTTTCCAGCATCCAGTGCCCTGATTCTTGCACAGTTTCACCTTTATGTACTAGTTCAACTCTGTATGTAACCTAGGGGACAGAGAAGGTTACATACGAGATAGTCACTTTTAACTGATTCTGGAAAAATAAAATATATAAAGCACACACACACGGTGATGTTACAGGCTCTTTATGTAAAATACAGGGAGATATATTTTAGCACAGCATTTTGGTAGGTAGAAGGAAAGCATACAACATGTGGTGTCGTGGAATGTCCCACCTAGCCAATGCAAAAACCAGTGGACAAATTTGTAAGTTTTTAAAAAGAACATTTTTTCATAAGTATTAGGTGGCTGAAGTTATTTATGTTATCCCACTAACTTCTGTAGTAGACAGCAGTGCAGTTTTGAAATATATTTAAATACTCTTTGCCAAGTTACTGAGTGTTAAAAGTGCATGTAATGGAAATGTACCCATTTAATATGGACATGCCCATATACAAGTATATGAAACAGCAGCATATACTGGAATTCAAACTCATCAGTATACTGTATATCAAAAATATTCAAAACAACACAACCTATAATATACTGTTGTCATGTATTTATAGCTTTCACAGTCTGTTCGCATGAAATAATATACAGTACTACTACATAAAGCAATTAATACCTAAACTAGGGGGTGTAGAGGACTGCTGGAATACCTTAAAGATTGCTCTGCATAAAGTAACAACTAAATGTGCAAAGCTAACCAGCAAGTCCAGAAGAAGGAAGAGATCTCTCTGGTTCTCAAATGAAGTAGCAATCAAAATCAAAGAGAAAGAAAGGGCTTTTACACAATTTAAATGAACAAAGGAAGAAGCAGGTGGAGAAGAATACAGGAAAAAAACTAAAAGAGGCAGGGAAGGCAGTCAGAAGGGCAAAAGCACAGACAGAAGAAAAAATAGTACAGGGTGTTAAGAAGGGAGACAAAACCTTCTACAGATACATAATGGAGAAAAGAAAAACTAAGGGAGAAATAGTCCGAATAACAACCAAAGAAGTCAAGATGGCAGTGAGGGATGAGGAAAAGGCCGAAGCCCTACGCAAGTTCTTTTACTCTGTCTTCACAAAAGGTCCCACGCTAGGTCAGAGAGAGCAAGATGGTCAGGGAGTGGACATTAGCCTCTTCACAAAGGAAAGGGTCCTAGAAGAGCTGAATAGACTCTAGAAGGACAAGGCCATGGGACCTATTGGCATACACCCTAGGGTTTTAAAAGAACTTCGAGAGGAACTAGCCACACCAATGGCTGAACTCTTCAACAAGTCACTAGGCAGCAGGGAAATACCTCAAGATTGGAAAACAGTAACAGTGGTGCCCTTGCACAAGAGTGGGAGCAAAGATGAGGCAGGAAATTACCACCCTGTCAGTTTGACCTTAGTAGTAGGGAAAATTGTGGAGTCATTACTAAAGGAGAGTATAGTGGCATACCCGAAAGAAACTGGAAAAATTGACCCAAGACAACATGGTTTTGCAGCAGGATGATCTTGTCAAACCAACATGATCAACTTCTTTGACTGGGTCACCAGAATAGTGGATCAGGGAGGGTCAGTGGACATTATATACCTGGATTTCAGAAAGGCCTTTGACACCGTCCCTCACAGAAGGCTAACAAACAAGCTGGAACATACAGGAGTCAGACAAAAAGTACTTAATTGGATCAACAACTGGCTAAACAACAGGACACAGACTGCTAGTAAATGGACCTATGTCGACGGAAGGTAGTGTAACCAGTGGCATCCCACAGGGGTCAGTAGTGGGACTTATCCTCTTCAACATCTTTATAGAAGACCTCACAAATGATTTGAAAGGGAATGTTTGCTTGTTCACAGATGATACTAAGCTCTGCTACAGAGTGGACTCAGAGAACGGGGCAGACAACATGAAAGCTGACCTTAGAAAGTTGGAGGAACGGTTCTGGGCTTGGCAGTTAAAATTTAATGCCAAAAAAAAGTAAGGTAATGCACCTGGGTAGGAGAAACCCAAGAAATAAGTATACACTGGGAGGATATCAACTCGAAGAAACACAGACAGAGTAATATCTCAGCATAGTGATCACTGATGACTTAAAGGTAGGAAAACAGTGTGAGAAGGCAGCACAGAAAGCAAATGGCATCCTTGGCTGCATTAGTAGGGGCATTATTAGAAGGAAGCAGGAGGTTATCATGCCTCTCTACAGGTCCTTGGTAAGGCCACACTTGGAATACTGCAGTCAGTTCTGGAGACCTCACCTCAAAAAGGACATTGACTAATTCTGAATAAAATTGCACAGCTTAAATCAGGTAAGTCCCCTGGACTGGATGGTTTGCCGTCCGAGTTCTACAAGTGCTTCCAGCAGGACCTGTTACCTATCATGTTGGAATGTTTCCATCATATACAGGATAGGGGGGAAGTCCCAGTGTCCTGGAAACAGACACAAATAGTGGTGCTACCCAAGGAGGATAAAAACCCACAATATTGTTCCCCCTACTGGCCCATCCCATTACTTAATGTGGATACTGGTATCCTGGTGGACAGACTGCAACAGGTTATCGGTGAGGTCATTCACCCAGATCAGATGGGCTTTGTGGCAGGGAGATATTTGTCCAATAACATAAGAAGGCTACTTAACATACTTACTTCCCAGCAAAACAAATCAGACTTCCAGGTGGCCATCTCCATGGATGCTGAAAAGGCATTTGATCGGGTCTATTGCATATTTTTAAAATCTACCATGGAGAAAATGCTATTCGGCTCTAAATTCCTCAAAATTTTCCATAACTTACATACCCTGCCACAGGCTCAAGTGAAGGTAAATTGGGTGAACTCAAGAAATGTTACTCTATCTAGAGGAATGAGACAGGGTTGCCCTCTGTCCCCCATACTTTTTGCGGTCTGTCTGGAGCCATTGGCGGTGGCAGTACGCCAAGACCCACAGGTCATAGGAGTCACGGCCGGTGGGAGGGAACAAAAAAATTGCCCTCTATGTGCATGATTCCCTCTTTTTCTTGGGTGCCCCTCAGAGGTCTTTCCCTCACCTCCTTTCCATACTGGAGACTTTTGGAGAGCTGTCTGTCTACAAATTAAATTATGCTAAATCAGAAGCCCTTAAAAGTTAAGTGGGACAGCCCCTAGGCATTTCCTTTTTGTAATTAAATGTACTTTATTTAAATTTCACTCAAAGCGATGTTACATACTCTCTCAAGAAAATACAATAATACATAGAGAGATATCTCTGTTTCCATTTCTCATGTCAGTTCTTACATCTCAACAGATACTGGAGGGATTGACTAAAAAAGGAGAAAAAAAGGACAACACAAAACCCACCCAAATCACCTATCCCATCCTCTCCCCCTCCCCTTCTAATGCCCTAGCCAAGTGCAAAATCTGGTAGGTTAAGCTCAGTTCTGTCTCCGTCCATTCAATGTAAAGGGAGAAAAAGTAAGAATATACAGTAAAGGTGAGGGCAGCATTTCTTAGGGATTCCAGATTGCCAGTGCAGCATCAAGTGGGCTCCACTGGTCTAAATAAGCAGTTTCCCTATGTCTCATATAGGCAATACGTTTTTCTAGCTGTAGTGCCAATAACATTTCTCTATACCATTCTGCAATCGAGGGTGTTTGACCCTCCTTCCAGTGTCTCACTATTATCAGTTTAACGTTCGCTGCTACCAAAGCAATATGGGCTCTTCGCCGTGCTGGTGTTCCCAGAGGAAATAGATGTATTAGGCAGGCTTCTGGGGTAAGCAACGGCTGCAACCCAAGGAGGGGGTCTATCCCTTTCACTACAGCTTGCCAAAAGGGCTGAATTTTCGGAAAAGTCCAAAGCATATGGAGCAACGTGCCCTTCTCTCCCTGGCACCTTGTACAGAGAGGTGAGGGGGTTAGCCCACACTTATACGACTTTGTTGGCATATAGTATAAATTATGCATTATATTAAACTGGACCATCCGGAGCCTACCCTGCTTAACAGTTCTATAACACTCTTGTCAAATTCTCCTCCACACGCCAATATCCTGTGTCAGTTGTAGCTCCTGCACCCAATGGTAGCATATGCCCTTGGGTAGATATGGAGCTCTAGGCATTTTCATATTGGCTTTCCTTCACTTGGGCCAAAACAATCAAATCCACTATCTGGGCATCCAGGTCCAAATGGATCCTCTAAACTGTTTGAAATTAACTATAAAAGCTATGGGCATAGCTCAACAGGATTTAGCAGATGGACCCTACTACCACTGACAGTGGCAGGGAGGATAGACTGTATCAAGATGAACTTACTCTGTTTTATTTTTTATTTGCCAATCTCCCAGTACCAATTCTGCCACCGTTTTGGCATGAGGTTACAGTAGGTTTGTCCAGATTCATATGAGGGGGTCATCACCCTCGAATATCTAAGCAAATTTTATCTTTACCACGAGATGGGGGGCTAGGGCTGCCTGACTTTTATCTATATTACTTGGCCTGCCAACTTTGAGTGGTCCACACATGGATCTCGGGATGGAGCTCCTCTGGATGGCTGGATATGGAGGAGTATGCGGTGGTGGAGGTTTCTTTGGGCTCTTTGGCCTGGTCGTTACCCTTGGCCCCAGTCTCTTTGCTGTTAACAACCCTTGGACTACAGCCGTCTTAGGGTCCTTAAGGAGTTAGATGGAGGTTAGTATCAGAGGAGACCCTGGGCCCTCTCTCCTAATTCATCAGCATATTAGTTTTCTCCCCTCGTCTGAATGGGGCCCTACACTCGGGTGGGACTAGGGGACTGATGGATTCTCCCACCATTAGTGGGAGGGGAGATATCTCTCATTCACCCAATTAAAAGAACAGTTCAACTTGCAGGATTCGGACTTTCACAGATACTTGCAGGTTCATCACTTTATTAATACCCCAGGCAACCTGAAAGAACTCTCACACCAACTGAACCCTTAGGAAAATTTGTTTCCACGGTACAGCACTCAAAAGACAAAGTACGTTGGACTTCCCAATTATATAAACTTCTAGGGCCGGGGGATCAATATCCCCTCCAGAAAATAAAACTTGCCTGGGAAATGGAGATGTCAGAGAGCATCTTGGATGAACTCTGGCTTCAAAGACTGAAGAAGGGATGGAGGGTAACGTCCCTCCCCACATGGAAGGAATTCTTTTGGAGAATCCAAGTTAGGTATTTTTAGTGCCAGAGGTGACCCAACATTACAATAATAATAACACAAACCTTTGCTGGAGAAAAATGTGGGTCAGTATTTACTCACTTGCACATATCACTACAATATTGCCTCTTGGCAGATATTACAGAAGGCAGTACAAGAACAACCCAGATACCTTCACAGACTGTGTGTTGGGATTCTAATTATGGTGAATTTCCTCCGTCTAAGTGGAAATTCGCATTGGCATTTGTCGCAGCGGCCTTGAAGTGTTTGACAACACATTGGTTAAGCCAAGAGTCCCCAAATAGGGGGAATGGATTTCCAAAATCAATAACATTATGGATATGGAATCCATTATGGTCAGAATACATCTTGGGGAGGAGAAGTTCAGAGGGGTATGGGGCCCCTGGATTGCCTGGGAGGCAATTAAAATGTGCATGCCTGTAGTTATGTGGGAAGAGCCTCCTCCACACATACTACTTTTAACTAGCAGTCAGCAGCCGCCTGCTTAGGGCGAGCGCTACACTCGCTGTGCTTGCTCTGTGTTGTTTACTGGGGCTGGCCTTCTCCCTTCCATGCTCCATGCCTCCTCTGTTGCCTTACGCCTCGTTGTTCCCTGCCCTCCCTCTCCATTTGTTTTGTTTACCTTTTTTGGAGGAGGGGGTTCTCTTGCCTTGCCTACCGCTCTGCAGTACCAGTTCATCCTGCCATTTCAATCGCTCATTTTCTGCTCCCTGTGGACCTCTACAATGCCGATCTGCGCTCCCCACCTTGCCGCTGGACAGCCATTAAGCCTCTGGAATACCGCCTTATGAATGCCACACACTCATATACCACAGCATCTGAGCACTAGGAATGGACATCTTTCCACTAATTTCAAACAGCTTCCTATGGACCTGCCGTTTCAGACTCAGGAGCCCTATGCATCCAGCTGCCGTGCTGCCTCAGTGCTACCTAATGCTTAAAGGGGGATAATGCAGTATTTACATATGCTCTAGAGATGTACTAGTAGCCTATAGGTTTGCAAAGTCCTTACAAATGTGCAAATGGCTTCACTGGAACAGTTTATGAACTATAATGTATTTAAAGGATTTTGCATCCACATTGGCTTCGTGCTCACTTCCGGACCCATTAGCCGTTCAGCACACCTATATGCCATAATTAACTCTTGGTCGTTAGTTGGTCATACACGCAGAACAGGAACACAGTTGGACCTGCGCTGGACAGTATGTCCACTTCATAATTTATTTTATACTACTAGTTGCCGTACAGGCAGTCTGGGCTCCAAGATGATGCATTCTTGGTTATAAGGCAAGTCATGAAAGCCTTTCAATACTGCTGCTCACTACAATCGTAGTGTAGGCAAATGTTCTTTGCTCACGACAGGTCAAATTGTTATCAGTTGCACTCTGCTGTGATTCAGGATTCTAGTACACTGCAAACTACCAGGTACAGGATTTTCTCAACTGTATGTAGCATCAAATTAATGCAGGCAAGCTATATCATATCCCCTTCTTGCAGTCCACTCAGGATGTTTACGGGCACTGCCTCCTGCTTGTACAACAGCTTATATCTGCTTCTCACAGCATTAAAATAAACCAAATCCATTTAATTCAGTTATTTTGTCAATCCTTAGCACTATTCCTTCTAATTCCAGTTCCCTAAAATTGGTTACAGAATCGTAGATTGAATACTTGAGAAATAATGCTGCTGCCTCTCAGCTTCCATAGAGCTAGCTTGCCTTTTCTAATTATAACGTGACTGTGGGTCAAGGCAACCAACTACTGCTCATTCCGTTATTGCTACATCCAGCCTTCTGCTTCCTCTGTACAGCCTTCGCTGTCTACCACTGACTTATTCGTCCTTGCTTGCAGGGTCAATGCATATGGCCTCCAGCCAGCATCCATGGTCCTTCATCCGGCCGTGACCACCACGTAAGTAGAGACCATTCTCTTACACTTACTGCTGCTAGCTATAGTCTTTGCCCACTTCTAATTCCTATTGCTACATTATGGCTTCGCTGTAGCACTGCCACCTTACAGGCTCCCTATTAAGGATGTCGATTCACTTCCTCTGCTACTGGTCTCCTTGCTACCCTGCGTGACGGTTCATGGTCATGCTAGCCTTCGTGGGGCCTAGCTGCCGCTCTCTACTCCTTCCTTTGGCTGACCTACGTGTGGTCCAGCCGCTTATCCTACCCCACGTATGGGTTTAGCTGGTTCATTGCTTTGCCCTCTGGACTTCCTGCCATGTGCTCCAGCCATGCGCTCTATCAATACATTGAATGCCTTGCTACAGATCCTTCCTGCTGACCAGCACCAGCCTAATGCTTCCCTTGAGCTCAAAATATCAGCCCTATGCAGCATCTTGGATCACCTTCTGCGAACCTTGCCCAGTCATGTCTCCTGCTATTCATCTGTTGGATCTGGCTGTTCCTGGACATTCCTCATCTGCCTGCCTTGTCTCTTGCCTCTGCTGTGTCTTCTTCCCCATGACCTGGAATCTGTCTGCTCATGCTGCTCCCTGCGTGCCTCCATCAGGTTGGGTCCTCCTTTGGGCATTCATTGCATCTCCTTCTGCCAGAAGCCTTCATTCCATGTCACTTACTTATCTCCAGCTTTTCCATCAGGCTTGGATGCACTGCCAGGATATCTCACATTCAGCCGTACTACTCCAGTTCTGGATTTCGCAGCTCTTACCTTGGCCTGCTTGCTTCTTCTACTTGTCAGGATCCTTCTGTACTTCACTGTGGACTTACATCTAAACTACATATCAGCACTACTACAATCAATTCCCTTGGATGTCTCTTGCCATGCTGCTTTGGTTTGTTTGGATTTACTACTACTATTTCCTGCCAGGACTCTCAGCCAAGTTTTATTCCATGGTGCCATCCTATCTCATGCTTAGGCCTGAGACATTAACTTACTCCAGTGCCTAAGGATTACTACATCTGATTGAGCTGCCAGCTCATCCGACTCAGTTCTCTGCATTCTGCTGCCATCCTCACGCAGGAACACGTCTCTACAGGACCATCATACTGCTCTCATAAGTCTGCCTTAGCCCCTGTGTCCACCTTGCTTATCCCATGGCATGGAGGTTAAAATAAAAATTATTTATGCTCCGTGATGCTGGCCCATGTGCAGGTCTTCTTATTACTACATTCAATTTAGGACTTGCCAGATCATCCTCATGAGTTCAATTCCAGCTGCTGTACAATCCTGGCTCCCCAAACGTATTTACATTGCCCTATTGAGATATTGCTTTATAAACGAAAGCTTCAATTTTCATGCTTTCATATTCCTTCAGTTCTCTCCACTGTAAATCGTATATAGTCAATTCAATCCTACTTCTCTGCTGCTATGTCTGCATTCTTGCAGGTCCCATTTACAACTACTACTGCTGACCTATGTATAGGTCCACTTATTTACTCTGTATCTGCTCATACTTACCCTGTTTCACCCTTACAGGGCCTGGGGGTTCATCACAGACTATTTCACCTACTTTCTATGACCTGCTTCACCTCTTGGGGCCTGGAGGTCCATCAAGCTCATCTACCTATTCGTATCAAAATCTATTACCAATTCACTTTACCTGATTCACCCCACACTGGACCGGAGGTTCCTACTACTCCACCCTCTCCAGATCACATAGCATGCGTCTTACTCATTTGCTTCATCCAATGGCCTTCATTACAAGCTTGCCAATTGGAACATAACCACCATTTTTCATTTCTGGCTACGAACACATAGTCCTTTGGTTACAGGTTCTCTTTGGAAAGACTTCCTCACCTTCTGGATTACGTAACTAGTGCAACTTTCGAAGTTTCAACATTGTTTATGCTCAACCACAGACTCCACTCTGCTATCTGATGCTGCTTGTACATGGATTCTTGGACTAGGAATTCTAGAAGGATGTGCTGCCATTTTCACCCAACTTTTCTATATCAGCTCCATGATTTCAGCTTTCCTGCTTCATTGGATACAGCTCTACAACTCTGGATTTTGGATTAGCCAACAACTCAGTATTGTTAATTTAGGATTACTCTTCTTTAGTATGCCCAGAAGGATGGGCGGGTCAGTAGCCATGGGTCCTCAGAGGTTTCCCCCAAGGGGGGGGGTTTCCTCTCCTGCGTGCTACTGGCCATACTCTCCGGAGTTGGAGGAGATAATCGTACAATATCATTATTTCTTTTGGGGTGCCTTATCCTACTTGACAAAACCCCCTTCCTATGGTGGGATACAGAGAAAGGCCAAAATGCCAAGTCATAACAAGTTACTCATCAGTTCAAGCAGCTAACCACCTGGATACTATCTAGTTCACAAGTACTACAATCACTGCATTGCTCATGTCTATGCTAAAAGTATCTAAGCACTAATCATTTCATACAACTAATACCTGGTAAGCATTACCCTACTTACTGGTCTGGCCTCTCTATCCAAGCACAACCTACATCATTCAGCTACCATACGTAGCACAAGCACCGAGCCATGAACCACACATAACACTCCCACGAGCCTGAAATGATATGTAATGACTTATAATATGTCTGATAAAAGGACAAATACCTCTCTTTGGATTTATTACTTCCCATAATTCAAAACTGAGGGACAAAAAGAATATTAAATCCCATTTTAAGATATATTGTTATTTGGCATATTCCCCCCTTTTTCAGTCTTTCTTTCCCTTCCCCCCTCCTCTTCCTCTCCTCCTGCCCATCACTTTGTCCCCTCTCCTTTTAGTGAGAAATCCTGTAGTATATTTCATATGATGAAGTCAAATGTAGTATTATAATTATGTGTTTTCCCCTGGTGACATTGTTGTTCTTATTCATTTTTTCATTTTATTTCTGTAAATAGTTTGACATCATAAAATGGAATAGTAATGTTAAATGCTTGTCAGGTATCAGACATACATAACTCATTTTAACTGCTGTATTAATAACTGTCTTGTATCAAATGTCAACATGGTGACCACATATAGCTGTAAATTGATGTGGGTTTAATAAACTTAAGTTACACAAAAAAAAGGACATTGACTGTTTGGAGACAGTGCAAAGAAGAGCTACAAAAATTATGCAGGGTCCACACCACAAAACATATGAGGTGTGACTCAGGGAGTTAAATTTATACTCCCTTGAGCAAAGAAGAAACAGAGGTGACATAATTGAAACATTTAAGTATATGAAGGGGCTAAACACAACTCAGGCAGGTAATCTATTTCAGCACAACACAAAAGCACATACAAGGGGTCATGATTTGAGGTTGGTGGGAGGTAGGTTCAAAAGCAACCTCAGGAGGTGCTTGTTCACAGAGAGGGTGGTGGAACCATGGGACAGCCTGTCAAGAAGCTGGTAGCCTCAAAGACAATTAAAGATTTCAGACTTGCATGGGATAGGCATTATGGACAGGTGAGATTGCAGGCAATATAGGGGGTTAGTCTTTTTGGGCAGACTAGATGGATCACACTGTTCCCATCTGCAGACATTTTTCTTATGTTCTTAGGTTCTTAAACTGCAGCCATTCATAACAGAAGCTGTATGTTGGCAAAAGTCCCTCCTCTCAACACAGCCCAGTGTTTGTGTCACTTCCAGATCAAAACTCCAGTTGCAGGGTCATGTTTCACACAAAATGGAGGGCACACTACCCAGATTTCAAATGTAGATTTTTACTGGTAGTTGGCATTTTTTAATAATAAAATCATTGAGCTTTATCTAATATATGCATATACAGTATTATGTAATGCTAACATTTTGGGCTTGAAAGAGTTCATTACCATGAAACTTTTTCATAAGAATGTTTAATCATGAAACACATGTTGCTACATAGTCTAAAACAACTTTAACCCTACATACTGTACATACTCCTCAACACAAAACAATTTGGATCAAACATTGAATGTAGAAACATAGACTTTGACCGCAGATAAGGACCGCTTGGCCCACCTAGTCTGCCCATCTGATAAGAACATCTACTATTGGTCGAAGTGGAAGCAATCATGCAAATACACTTCTTAACCAACAGTTGCTATCTTACACAGTAGCAAAGCAGTAATAAATCAATAAAACTGGAGGTATCTGTTATCTCAATAATAAAGTTGCATCCAATACCTAATTTGCATTGGCATAACAGTAGGCATGGCATACATATAGTAAAAGAGCATGTGGCAGCTATTACTTATGTGACTAGTCCCTCTCCTAGGTTCTAGCCCACCGTACCATGCAACTGGAAAGTACTGTGAGCAAAGGTCATAGGTGTGGTTAAAATAGTTGAAAGTGGCAGGAAATGAACAAGCATTACTAAAAGCACATTTGTAGAGTTGTAACACAGTGAAACTAACGACTCTCAAAAAACAGCCAGCTTCTATTTCTCTACATAGTAGCACAGTAATTAAGGTCAGAAGAATCAGTAAATCCATCATGCAGTCTTCCCGGTGCACTCCACAAGCAGGATGAAATAAATATCCTGTAAAAACATGTGCCATTTTATAAAGATTCCCAGTCCACTATACGATTTTGGTACCCAGTTCCCTTTCTATTTCTCCAGGCTTACCTTAAGTGCCTGTAGGAGGTCATATCCACTGTCTCCACTGGAAGGCTGTTAATAGATTCACTGCCCTCTTGGAGAAAAAGTGTCTCCTAACATTATCGCTGAATGTTCCACCCTGAGTTTCAGGTGTGTGCCATACGTCTGTAGGCAAGAATAGGAAGGAAAAACTGAATCCACCCCCCATGCCCTAAGATGGTGTTTTATCCCTTACAGCATACCTAGTGTTGGCCCAATAGCAGCCAATATGTAGTCCACCTGTTTTTGAGAACATGAGAGAGGGACTGAGACACATAGCAAGATATCTAGGTTACTAGGTTATTTAGACAGAAGGAGGCCGAGGCCCATCTAGAATGTCTCCCACAATAGTGTGGGAAAATTAATCATGGTTTATGTCCCATTTCAGGTACTTATCCAGCCTATTTTTGAAGACACCAAATCTAGGGGAATCGACAATATTTTTCGGGAGCAAATTCCAAGCTTTAGCTGCTTTGATAGTAAAGAAGTCATCTCTTGTCTGTGTTAGCTTGGGGAATCACTAGTTGTTTATTGTGACTTCTGAGGGTAATGCAATGGTGTGAGAAATATAGACTGCACTGGTATGTAAGGGCAGGATCCTGGAGGATTTTGTATAGCTGCAAAAGATCTCCCCTTTGTCTTCTTTCTTCTAGAGTTACTAAACCTATTGTATGCAATCTTTCCTCATACAAATTATTTTTTAGTTTAGGTATCAATTTAGTGGCCCTGTGCTGTACCTGTTCTATTAGGCAAATGTTGTGTTTTAGATGGTGGTTCCAAAAAGGGGAACAAAAATCTAGATGTGGTCTTATGTAAGTTCTATATAATGGTATTATACAGTATGAACTTCTATTTATAGAAGAGCATTTGATACAGCTTACTATCATATTTGCTGTTTGAGATAGTTTTTTACAATGTCCTGCTGCAGAAAGTGAGTTATTTATGATGGCCCCTAGATCGCTCTCCTTAGTAACTGTTTGGAGTGGATTATTATTTATGTTATATTTATAATGGGGGTTGTTATGTCCAAAGTGGAGGACCACAAATTTATCTGGGTTTAATGACATGGTGTTGTCTTTTTTCTGTTGTGTGATACTGTTGAGATCATTAGCTAGTGATACATGTTTGGCTAGTGTGTTTACCTCTTCTCCTATCTTAGTATCATCAGCAAATTTAGCAAGATGGTTCTTAATGTTTGAATTGATATTGCTAATGAAGATGTTAAACAAGGTGGGTCCCAGGACTGAGCCCTGTGGCATACCACTGCTCACCTCTGCCACAGGAAAAACTTAGAAAAATAGAAGTTGATGGCACATAAGGACCCCAAGGCCCATCCAGTCTGCCCATTTCTTTTTCTACCTTATGAATGTGCCATCAGCCTTTGCTCTGTCAATGGCCTATCTAGTCATACTCATCTGTATTGCTTCCTTATGCCTATCCCATGCCTGTTTGAGCCCTGCACTGTATTCATATCCATCACTTAGTGAGGTAGGCCATTCCGTGCATCCACCACCCTTTCTGTGAAAAATAACTTCCTCAAATTACTCCTTAATCGGCCTCCTTCTAATCTCATGCTGTGTCCTCTTGTCCTGCTATTTTTCTTATATTGAAATATGTTAGACTCTTTCTCCTTGTTAATGCCCTTAATGTGTTTGAATGTTTCAATCATATCACCTCTCTCCTTCCTTTGCTCTGGGGTATACATATTAAGCTCCATTAATCTGTCCTCATGTGTTTTCTGATGCAGTCCCTGCACCATTTTGGTTGCCCTTCTCTGGACTGCCTCAATTTGGTTAATGTCCTTGTGAAGGTGTGGCCTCTAATACTGCATACAGTACTTCAGATGAGGCCTAACCAGTGTCTTGTAAAGAGGGATTATTACCTCCCTCTTCCGACTTGTGATACCCCTACTAATACAATTCAACATCCCCCTAGCCTTACCTACTGCTTTAGTGGTCTGCTTGGATGATTTCAGGTCATCGTCGGTGATGATGATGATGCCTAAGTCTCTTTCTTCCCTTGTGACTGCCAGCAACTCCCCTCCCAGCCTATAGGTGGCTTCAGGGTTTCTCTTCCCTATGTGCATGATTTTGCACTTCTTTGTGTTAAACCCCAGTTGCAACTCTTTCGACCATTTTGCTAGTTTATCCAGATCTCTTCTCATTCTGCCCACCCCATCTGGATCATCTACTGTTGCAGATCTCGGTGTCATCTGCAAACAGACAAACTTTACCCTCCAGTCCATCTGCAATGTCACTGATGAAGATATTGAAGAGGACTGGCCCCAGGACTGATCCCTGAGGTACCTCACTTGTTACTTGCATCTCTTCTGACTGTATACCATTTACCACCACTCTCTGATTTCTGTCTGTCAACCAGTTTGCCACCCAACTTCTGACCCACCTCGAGCCTACCCAGCTTAATCAATCTTCTATATGGAACAGTATCGAAAGCTTTGCTGAAGTCAAGGTAGGCGACACAACTGCTCCCCCTTAGTCCACCACTCTGGTTACTCAGTCAAAGAAATCTATGAGATTAGTTTGGCAGGACCTTCCTTTTGTAAATCCATGCTGTCTTGGATCCTGTGCTCCTATGGATTCCAGGTGTTGTACCATCCTTTCCTTAAGGAGTGCCTCTATAATCTTGCCCACTACTGAGGTAAGACTGACTGGTCTGTAGTTCTCTGCCTCTTCCCTGCTACCACTCTTGTGGAGCAGGATCACATGAGCCCATCTCCAGTCTTCTGGGACCTCTCCTGTGCTCATAGACTCACTAAACAGTTCTGATAATGGCTCTGCTAGTTCCACCCTTAGCTCCTTTAGTACCCTGGGATATATGCCATCATGTCTTATTGAGCTTATTGAGCTCTTGTAGGACCCTTTCTTTTGTGAAGGGACTAGTGTACACTTCCCTTCCCACTGTGTCCATAGTGCTGAGCTGTGGGCCCTGCCCTACCTTCTCTTCAGTAAATACTGAGCAGAAGTATCTATTTAGGATAGATGTTTTTAAATGGTCCTGTTCCTCACATGCGCCCTTATCCCCTTTGATCTTAGCAATACCCCCTCTGGACTTTCTCCTTACACTAATGTATCTATAGAAAGCCTTGTCACCTTCTTTTACTGTTTGTGCTGGTGTTTCCTTGCTTTGGGCCTTTGCCTGCCTTACTGGTATCTATAGAAAGTCTTGTCACCTTCTTTTACTGTTTGTGCTAGTGTTTCCTCAGTTTGAGAGGTTACCATTGATCCTTACTTGCTGAATTCTTCCGAGTAGCCAGTCGCTAACCCAATTTACTAGTTGGCAACTTAGCCCAATGTTTACTAATTTGTCTAATAGTTCTAGGTGGTGGACTTTGTCAAAAGCTTTGCCAAAGTTCAATAGTATAACATCCACTGGGGTCCTATTGCCAAGGCTTTTGCTTATATGATTGTAAAAGGTAATTAAGTTAGTGGTACATAACTGTCCTGAAGTAAACCCATGCTGTTTGTTGTCAGTATATTGAATGGAGGCTAATTCATGTTCAGTTTTGTTTTTTTATTAATTGTTCAACAGTTTTACATAAGACTGATGTTAAGCTTATGGGACTGTAGTTACTTACATTATCTCTTTCACCTTTTTTGAAAATAGGCACAACTGTAGATTTTCTCCAGTCCTCGGGAACATAGCCTGAAGCAATGGATTTATTAAATATTGTGGTAACTGGGTCGGCTAAAGTTGTTGCTGCTTCCACTAATATTTTAGGGTGAATTCCATCAGGCCCTGGTGACGAATTAACCTTTAGTTTTTAAGGCTATTTTTATTTCTTCTACAGTAAAGAGGGAAGTATATGATGCTGGACCAGGAGTCCATGCTTGTTTCGGTTTGGGGTTATAAACAGAGGAAAAATAATTATTAAATGCCGTAGCTTTTTCTTGACCATTGTTTGTTAATTTATTATTGATGTTGATTTGGCCAATTTCCTGCAAAATGTTTTTTGGGGAATTAACATAGGCATAGAAAGCTTTATTGTTATCCTTTGTGTGGGCAATCTGAAATTCTAGTTTATATTTTTCAGATTTAATGAGTTTTTTGAGATACTTGTATTCATATTTGCAATTATTATAGTTAACCTCAGTGTTTACTTTTTGTAGTTCAGAATATGCTTTTTTCTTGGTCTTTTAATCTTTTTTTTTTAACAGTACTAGTTAACCATTGTTGTATCCTGCCCTTGTTGTTATATTTGATTTTTGTAGGGACATATTTATTTTCAGCTTCATAAATACTATTTTATTTTTTAAAAATAACAAGCTTTCCTCACAACTGGATGACTTTAATTCATTTTCCCATTCAATACTGTGGAAATAATTATTTATTAGGTTAAAGTTAGCTTTATTGTATTTTTTTTTTAATTCAATATGCTTTATTGTTTTTCCATCTAAGCAAGCAAACAAGGGTATACAGGCATATAAGCGGGCAGTCCAGACAAAACATCCACAACACAAAACATCTAACCTAATACAAAATACAAATGACATTAACTATTTAAAAAGGTCCCCTCCTCTTACCCCCACAAACCCAACCCCTCCCCAGGCCAAGCAAGGTCACTCAATGAATGATCAACAGATGGTCTATTTGTCTGGTAAATGAGGTAATTTAGATTAAGGCTTCCATATAGTCAGTAAAGTGTCCAAGGGTCACCAATTAGTGTGATATGTAATCTCTCTGTTTGTGAGGCAATGTCTGTTTCCAACTGGAGTGCCTGTAAGATTTCTTTATGCCATACTGAGGCATGGGGTGACTCATCTTTCCAGTTTCTCATAATTGACATTTTGACTGTGGCAGCAATTAGAGCTATATGCATTTTCTGCACTTTGGGGGTGCCAGGTGGGAAATTATTTAATAAACACACATCTGGGCTGAACAAAGTGTCAAGCCCGAGGGAGTGGGTCTAACAGCCCCCAATGGATTGCCAGAAAATCTGAATTTTAGAACAAGTCCACAGCATATGATATAGGGTTCCCAGACAATCAGCACATCTTGGGCACATGGGAGATGAGAGCTTACCTATCTGATAGAGTCTGACAGGAGTAAAGTATAAATTGTGTATTATGTTAAATTGAAAGAGGCGTAATCTATCCTGTTTTACTAATCTGTACATGAGACTTTGTCAAATGTTGTGGTCCAGTACAAGAGAGTGCTCTTGGGTCCAATAATAATAGACACCTTGGGGAAGATGTGGATCTGTATCCTGCAATGCTTTGTATAATTTGAAAACCACATTAGGCTGATTCACTACCTCAGTGATGGAGAGCAAAGAGACCCTTGGTGCCTGCGCATCCCGTCCTTTGCCCAGGAAGCCTAACAGTGCACCTTTAAACTGCATGTATTTAAAAATCGGGTGGTCATGGCCTGTAAACTAAAGCTGAAATGCTAGCAATGTTATAATACCGTCTGAAGTGTATACATCACAGAGTTTTTTTGCTGATTGAATGGGGCCAATATGAGGCCAGCATTGGTTCAGACCCAATTTAAAAGTGAGGGTTGCCCAAAATAGGCTGATCAAGGGAAACATGCCAATTAATAGAGAGGTGGGCTTGTGAGTGATGCAGCACTCTAAGGGACCAGCCAATTGGGGTATTCCATAGCGGTCTAGGGAGTGACTAAGGTGTAGTGTATACCAGGGACACCAGGGAGCAGCGATACCGTTCAGCTAGATATTTCTCTATGGGAAGCCAAAGAGGAGTATAAGCATGAAGGTCACCAGAACCTGTTTCACATATCCAGTGAGCCAGCTTGCTGAGATGGGGGTTGCAATAATATATGAAGAACGAGGGGGCCGCCAGTCTGCCATGGGATTTGGGGTCTGTAAGTTTAGCATAAGCTCAGTGTACACCCTTCCCCCCAAATAAAGGAATTGAGCAGCTTTTGAAGTTTGAGGAACCATGTTTTAGGAAAAAAGAAACTTAGCATGCTCAATGGGTACAAGAGATGGGGAGTATATTCATCTTGACATTATTTACTCTCTCCCACAGTGTGAGGGGAAGTGTGCCCCATTGGTCTAAGTCTAGTTTAAAGATATTCAGCAGGTCTGAAAAGTTAACTTTTAACACAGTTTGACACAGTCCCACACAAAAGATTAATAGTCAAATTAACCAGCCTGGGAGTGGGACCCAAGGTGGTAGCCTGGGTAAAACATTGGCTGGACAACAGGACACAGAAGGTAATTGTAAATGGAGTCCACTCTGAAGAAAGGGGGGTTACTAGTGGGGTACCACAGGGTTCAGTATTGGGTCCAGTCCTTTTTAATGTCTTCATCAGTGACATTGCAGAGGGACTGGAAGGAAAAGCATGCCTTTCTGCAGATGACCCAAAGATCTGCAACAGGGTTGATACACAAGGAGGTGTGGAAAGGATGAAAAGGGACTTGGCAAGGTTGGAGGAATGGTCAGAAGTATGGCAGCTAGGATTCAATGCAAAGAAGTGCAAAATAATGCACCTGGGAAACAAGAACCCAGGGGAAGAATACACAATGGGTGGGGAGGTAGTAACAACAACAAAAAAGGAAAGGGACCTGGGGGTAATCATATCAGATGACCTTAAGGTTAGCAAGCAATGTGAGAAGGCAGTAGGGAGGGCTGGGGGTATACTGGGATGTATAGGGAGAGGCATCATCAGCAGAAAACAGGAAGTTGTTATCCCTCTGTACAGACAGTTGGTGAGACCCCATCTGGAGTACTGTGTCCAGTTCTGGAGACCCCATCTCAGCAAGGACATAGACAGGATATAGGTAGTCCAGAGGAGGGCAACTAAAATGGTGCAGGGTCTGCAAGAGAAGCCGTATGAGGAGAGACTAAAGGAGCTTAATATGTATACCCTTGAGGAAAGAAGGGAGAGGGGGACATGATAGAAACTTTTAAGTACCTCAGTGGAATCAACAAAGTCCGAGAGGGTAGCATCTTTCAGAAAAAGAGACGTGCAAGAACAAGGGGACACAATTTAAAGATAGAAGGAGGGCGGTTCAGGGGCAATGTGAGGAAGTATTATTTCACAGAGAGGGTAGTGGATGCATGGAACAGCCTTCCTGAGGAGGTTGTGGGATCTAAAACTGTGGGAGAATTCAAGAATGCATGGGACAGACATAAGGCAATTCTTGTGGGGAGTAGAAGAAATAGGCTGTTGGTTAACTAGGATCTGCGGCCTATCCTGTAGGTAGGGAGATGGGCAGACTAGATGGGCCTAGCGGTCCTTATCTGCCATCAAAGTCTATGTTTCTATGTTTCTATGTTAACACTGTGGGCAAATCTCTGGAGATTCGAATCCCTAAGTAAGTCAGGGTGTTGGGTTCCCATGAGAGGTTATATATTGCCACATCATGATGGGAAACATGCACATTAAGGGGAAATACCTTGGTTTTTGAAAGGTTAAGCTTATAGTAAGACATCTTGGAGAATGCCTCCACCTCCAATAAAAGCACTGGGATACTGACCCCCGGTTCCACAGCATGTAATAGTAAGTCAACTGCATAAGCAGAGTATGAGTATCTATGGTCTCCAACTTGAATGTCTTTTAAATCCAGGTGTGAAATGAGCCTTCTCATCAGGGGTTCTAAACAGAGGTTGAATAGCAGGGGAGAGAGTGGACATCCCTGTCTGGTGCCCTGGCTTAAAGAGAAAGAGGCCAAAAATACCATTACACCAAATTTGTGCTGTGGGTAAAGAGTATAGAAGTTTGACCCATGTCAAGAATGCTTTGGGGAAACCAAAATGCTTAAGGACCATAAATAGGAAGTCCCAGAAGACCCTATCAAAGGCCTTCTCTGTGTCGAGGGACACAAAAACTGTTGTGATATCTGAGTCCCCTGACATGGAAAGGAGATGCAAAAGCTTATGCATATGATCCCCCGAGTATCTTCCAGCCATGAAGCCTATTTGCTCCTGACTAATTAGACCTCCCATAAAGGGTTTTAACCTATTGGTAAGAACCTTAGCCAATATCTTAACATCAGAGTTAAGGAGGGAGATTGGCCTATAGTTCTCCAGATATTGGGGATCCTTACCTAGCTTAGGTATTAGGGGAATGCGGGCATTCAGGAAATTTGACTCTGATAGACCATTTTCAAACCAGAAATTGTAAACTTCGGTAAGCAGGGGAGTAAGTTCAAAGTGGCAGGATTTATATAAGTTGTTAGGAAAGCTGTAAGGTCTGGGGGACTTATCAAATGGGAGTTGTTTAATTGCCTGCTCCACCTCCCAGGGTGCGACAGGGTTTTCCAAGATCGCTGCTGCATCAGGGATAACTTAGGAAAGTCAACAGTGGCCAGATATGCAGCAATATCACTGTTAGCAGGGAGTTCAGCTACATTTTCAGAATATACAGGGCTGAAAAATTGTCGTAGACCTATTACTATATCCTTAGGGGTAGTGACTAGAGGACCGTTTTTGTCAAATTTTAATCCTGGAATAAAGCAGGAGGCTTCAGCCTGTTTTAGCCTGATAGCTAGTAGTTTGCCTGCTTTTTCACCTGAATCCAGATATTTCATTTTAATATATTTCAAGGAGAGTTCTGCCCTCCTATACATCAGTTCAGAATACCTAGCTTGTAGGCTATGTAGTCTGATTCAATCTGCCTCTGGGGACTGGGGACCAAGTGAGGGTTCTATCTGTCTAATTGAATTAAGTAGTATTTCCGATTGTTTTTGAGCTTGCCGGAATTTAGTAGTTGCCAGTTGAAAACATTCTCTCCTTAGGGCACACTTCAAAGAGGCCCAGAGTATGTCAATTTTTGGTACAGACCTCTTATTAACCTCTAGAAACCAGGATATAAAATCCTTGACCAGCTTTATTGTAATTTTTAACATAAATGTTTTTTTGTGGTCTGAAGGATGCAATTTTAATGATACCTGTAAGGGCAATGTGGTCACTTTCACCTAGGGGGGTTTAGTAGCAATATTTTCCACTAGGTTATCCACATTTGTGAGGATTAGGTCAAGTATGTTGTTGCCCCAAGTTGGTACTGTCACTGTCTGAGTCAGTCCCACAGAGACTAAAGAACTGATAACGTTTAGATCAACTGGGTTGGATCCCATTAATAAATCCCAATTAATACCAGGGTAGTTGAAGTCTCCTAAAATCAGAACATTACCTTTATCAGCTATAGTGACAATCTCAGAATTTAGGGTGTTGTTATATTCCTTGGTTGAGTTAGGGGGTCTGTAACAGTTACCTATGATAATTTTGTGATTATTCTTAATATTAAGTTCCACACATATACTTTATTTTGTTACTTTCGATGTTGTAGTTAGTGTATACAAACTGGAGTCTATATTATTCTTGATGTACATGCAAACTCTTCCCCCCCTTCTATCTATTCAACTTTTTTGGTAAAGGGTATAACCCAGTATTTCCTTATGCCAATCACTGGCATCGTCCCACCAGGGCTCTGTCACTGCAACTAGGTCTAGACTGTGCCTGGTCATTATTGCCTCTAATTCAGAGACCCTAATGGAGTTAAGGCTTCTAACATTCGTTGATATGAATTTATATATACAGAGATTACTGGTTCGTGGGTTATGTGAATTTGTTTTGGGGAAAAGTGTTCCCATATTCCCCTGTTTGGATAGTTTAAACAATTAGTAATGCGGTTTTTGATCTGCTTCACCAGCTGGTTGTCACCCTGCCTACTCAAGTGTAAGCCATCCCAGCTGAAGAGATTGCACCTGAAGGATAAACCTGCTCAAGAAGAATTCTGTCAGAAGTAAACATTGAAACATACAAAAAGAAGGACAGAAAAAGTCCAAGTGTTTCGCAAGTCTGTCATGTCTTGGTAACAAGCTTCCTGAACTAGTGACCTTGATGGAAGGGGAATATCTGGATATCATGGCAGTCACAGAAACATGGTACACACAGAACCATGACTGGGATGTAAACATAGCAAGGTACACTATTTACAGGAGGGACATGGAGGGTGAAAGAGGAGAAGTAGCTCTCTACATAAGAGAAGGAATCAAAGAAACAGAGCAAAAGGGTAAACAGGGAGGAGAGGAAGCACTGTGGGTCAACTTGGAGAGAGGCAATAGCACCACAATCTGCACAGGGGTTGTATACAGACCCCCATCTCAGGTGGAGGAAATGGACAAGAAAAAGACAGAAGGTATCCTTAGAATGGCAGAAAAAGGGGAGATATTATTGATGAGGTATCTGAATATGCCAGATGTTAACTGGAGTGCATTTACTGCAGCCACATCCAAGAGCGGGGTCATTCTAGATGCCCTGCAGGGGGCATGCCTTAGACAACTAGTATTGGAACCCACAAGAGAGGGAGCAGTCTTTGATCTGGTACTGTCAAATGGAAATGGAGAGAGGATCACAGATGTAGAAGTGGGTAGCCAGCTGGGAACTAGCGACCATTGAACAGTATGGTTCATGATAAACACAGCAGTAGAGTCAAGCCATACAAAGGCAAAGGTCCTGGACTTTAGGAGGGCTGACTTTGCCAAAATGGGTGAGTACCTAAGGAATGCACTAGCAAATGGCCAGGAAGGAGGAGTGGAAGAACAATGGGGAATAATCAAAACTGCCATCACTAAGGCAACAAGCCTTTGTGTGAAGCAAATAAACAAAACAAAATGATGTAAAAAAAAAACTATGGTTCTCAAAGGAGGTGGCAGGGAAGGTTAGGGAGAAAAAGATGGCATTCAAGAAGGACAAGGAATCGCAGGAGCAGGACAGAGAACAGTATCAGTTCAAGCAGAAGGAAGCAGGGAAGGCAGTCAGAACAGCAAAGGCCCACATTGAGGAAAAGATAGCCGACTCAGTTAAGAAGGGGGATAAAACCTTTTATAGGTACATCAGGGAGTGAAGGAAGATGAAAGGAGGGATAGTGAGGCTTAATAAAGGGGGGTGGGCATAGGGTGACTGTGAAAAGGTGGAGATACTAAACAAATATTTCTGCTCAGTATTCACAAATGAAGACGGGGAGGTACCTAAACCAAACAACAGAAACACTTTGGATAGGGGGGTTGATACCAGCCCATTCACAGAAGAAAGAGTTCTGAAAGAACTCCTAAAACTGAAGGTGTACAAAGCAATGGGGCCTGTTGGGATTCATCCCAGAATTCTAAAAGAACTAAGGTTAGAACTAGTGACACCACTGACTACCCTATTTGACAAATCATGGGAAGATGGGGTAGTACCTGAGGAATGGAGACGGCAGATGTTATTCCACTTCACAAAAGTGGGAGCAGGGCAGAGGCAGGAAACTACAGACCTGTTAGTTTGACCTCAGCGATAAGGAAAATAATGGAATCACTTCTGAAGGAAGGAATTGTTGAGTACCTACAGGTCAGAGGGGCGCAGGACCCAAGGCAGCATGGATTCACAGCAGGAAGGTCATGTCAGACAAATCTAATAGATTTCTTTGACTGGGTGACCAAAGTAGTAAATCAGGGAGGGGCTGTGGACGTAGCCTACCTAGACTTTAGCAAAGCATTTGACACAGTCCCACACAAGAGATTAATATACAATTATCTAGCCTGGGATTGGGTCCCAAGATGGTAGCCTGTAAAATATTGGCTGGAGAACAGGACAAAGATGGGTAATAGTAACGGAGTCCACTCTGAAGAAAGGGGGGTTACTAGGGGTACCGCAGGTTCGGTTCTAAGACCGGTCCTCTTCAATGTCTTTATAAGTGACATTTCAGAGGGACTGGAAGAAAAGTATGTCTCTTTGCAGACGATACAAAGATCTGTAACAGGGTTGATACACAAGGTGGGGTGGAAAGAATGAGAAGAGACTTGGCAGTTTGGAGGAATGGTCAAATGTATGGCAGCTTAGATTCAATGCTAAGAAGTGCAAAGTAATGCATCTGGAAAACAAAAACCCAGAGGAAGAGTACACAATGGGGGCAATATACTAACAACAACAAAAATGGAAAGGGACCTGGGGGTAGTCATATCAGATAACCTAAAGGTGGGCAAGCAATGTGAAAGGGCCATAAAGAGGGCTGGGGGGATACTGGGATGTATAGGGAGAGGCATCACCAGTAGAAAACAAGAAGTTGTTATCCCTCTGTACAGACAGCTGGTGAGACCCCATCTGGAGTACTGCATGTCGTTCTGGAGACCCAGTCTCCACAAGGACATAAACAGGATGGAGGCAGTCAAGGAGGGCAACTAAAATTGTGCAGGTCTGCCAGAGAGACATATGAAGAGAGAATAAAGAAGCTTATATATATACCCTTGAGAAAGGAGGGACAGGGGGATGATAGAAACTTTCAAGTACCTCAAGGGAATAAAAAGTTCAAGAGGTAGCATCTTTCAGAAAAGAGGTGTGCAGGAACAAGGAGCTCAATTTGAAGATAGAAGGGAGATAGCTCAGAGGTAATGTGAAGAAGTATTTTTTCACGGAGAGGGTTGTGGATGCATAGAATTGCCTTCTTATGGAGGTTGTGGAGTCAAAAACAGTTGGGGAATTCAAGAATGCATGGGACAGACACAAGGCAATTCTAGCAGGTGGGGTTAGGAGGAAGTAGGCTGTTGGTTAACTAGGATCTGCAGCTTATCCATTAGGTAGGGAAATGGGCAGAGTGGGTGGGCCAAGTGGTCCTTACCTGCCATCAAATTATATGTTTCTATGTAGCTTATCACTAATTATACAATGGCAAGAAAAAATCCTGGACTCTGATTGGTCAGTCTTGGCTGGACCAGTGATGTTATCCCAGCACATCATCACGGGTCTAGTCTCAGCCTCACTGTGAACCTGCAGATGAGCATTTTATGGATTGTTTCATCTTCTCTTAAAAAACAAAAATATTTTTCCACACAAAAACATCTTTAAATTTATTTTTTTTATTCTGTATAACAACGAGCCATTGTATAATGAATAATGCACTCCAGGAATTGTCGTAATGGTGCTGGGATAATGTCGCCTCCAATTAATTGAGTAAGCAGTGCGACCCTGCGTCCTCATGCCCTAATCTCCTGAGGCATGATGTTATCCCAGCACGACACACCCCTGGAGTGCATTATTCCTTTAATAACTTCCTAATAACCCCTTAAAGGTGCTGTACTGTGTTTTGAACTCACTTATAGTCCCAGCACTGACTCAAGTGCTGGGCAGATTATTCCACCCATACAGCCCTTGCTCCATAAACTGAATTTCAACTTTCAAGCATGCCCCACCCCCCACGGGGTGGATGGACTATTTCTTAACTTGAACAACACTATGGAGTTCACCTTTGTGACCCCTGGATGTATTTCAATGTTTCTATCAGGGAATTTACAATATATCCTCATAAGACCTACCCCTCTGCCCCCGATTCATTTTCATTGTTCTTCACTATATAGTTTCTAACCTACAGTGGTAGCTAATGACATGATGCAAAATATCCAGCTATGTCACGATATATCACAGAAAATCCTCATTCACTTAAATTGTATTTCTGTAATAGTTACTGATATCTATCTGCTACTGATAGTGATATCGGCCTGGCAGTATAGCCTAGAGGTTAGAGTACTGTAATTGGCTGTGAACTAGCTTGGTACATCCAGCAGACCTGAGTTTGATTCTCACAACCTCCACTTTCATACTGTTGACTCTGAGCAAGTCACTTAACCACCCAATAATCCCAGGAATCCCCTAAAACATGCATGTGTGCCTAGTGGGCCTTACCAAATTACTAAAAACAAGTTATATATATATATATATATATATATATATATATAACATTAGAGCACATTAGTGCTACCATAATTAAAGATTGAGTAGCTTACTTTTAAGGTTAACGGGTCAAATTTTGCACCTTAATAACTTTGCCACCATTCAACAGATTTGCATGACATTTGGCAGACACAATTGTGCAAGGCAGATCTTGGGATCTGCCAACTTTCGTACCGGTCGGATATATGGCTGTGGAGTTATTAAGCGACAAATAAATGTGCAATTGCACTTTTTGGTGAATTCTTTGCTCTCACCTACAGGTTGCACGGTTTGCGTGACCGGTCCGAAAACTTCAGGGAACGTACTGCCAGGGTCCCCGGTGTGCCTTTTGAAGATTTCATGAAAAATATTGAATGTTTCAAAAGTTATTCAAAAAGCAAGTTCCCATTATAAGTCAATGGGAAAAGTTAACAAAAAGTTCAATACTTTCACAAATGCACTTTTTAGTGTCGCAAGCTACCCTAGTAGTGTCGCAAATCTGCCATTTTGTTTTCAGTTGGTGATCAGAAAAATGCTTGGCATTTAAAATTGGGACCCTCTAGGGACACAATTCTTTCTGTGTTCACCTAGTCGGACCCTGAGGATGACAGCCATGTCTTTATTTTTGGGGTTAAACACCCCAGAAATATGTTTTTCAAGTTTCTGGAAAAAGTAGTGTCGCAAAGTAGTGTCGCACTTGAGACACTTTTGCAAAATTTTGCGAAAGCTTTCACAAATTACGACACTACTTTTCCAGGCTATGGCCAAAATGACAGGAAATCTTTGCCACCCTGCTGCAAAAGAATGGTTTCCTATTTTGGGCTGAAATTTGAAGGGAACGCAGCCAACATCTCACAGATCAATCAGTCAATCAATCAATCAAAATCTTTATTTATTCAGGCAAGCATCATTGAGCGTAGCTCATTTACAAGATGGACCTGAGCGGTCATACAAAGAAAGGATACAAATTTTGTACAAAGACATGAAAATAAAATAACACAAATACAATCATTTAGGTGAGAGATGTATACAAATATTTACAGATATACAAGGCACAGTAACAATAACTTAAAACCTGTAAAAATGAAGAGGACAATCAATATAGGAGGGATAATGTTCAGATAGTAGGCTTCTGTAGGCTTTTTAATGAAGTGGGATAACTGACAAGGTAGAAGAATGGAAACTAACATAGTGGATTACAGAAGGAAGGGGGAAGGAGGGAGACTAGGCCTTATGGAAGCAGTTGCATAGTTCTGGAATAGGATGGTGTATAATTTTTGAAGGATGATAAGGGTAAGAGGGTATTCAGATTCATAGATTTTTGGAGTGAGTTCCAGATAAATGCTAGGAATAGCTGATAGCAGCCCTCCCAAACCTGGTGCAGGTGTTGGGAATCTTTAGCATGATGAGCTTATTGATCCTTAGGTGTATGGTCTGGATGTGATTCGGTGAAACAGTCTGAGATGTAGGAGGAAGTTTGTCTGACAAAGCTTTAAGATCCAGATAGCAGCATTCTTTTTCTTCTGTGCTGTAGGGATGTCCAATTGACTGCATTGTAAAGAGAGCAATGATGGGTGCTGGAGGAAGGTCTGTAATAAATCTAATGGCTCTATGATACAGGGTGTCTAGTTTATTTAAGAGGGAGAGGGAGAGGGAGCAGTGGCCGTAGAGGAAGTCAGCATAGTCAATGAGGGATAGGAATGATGCCAGAATTAATCTTTGTTTGGAGTCTCTGGTAAGGTAGCGTTTTATTCTGTAAAATAAGTCAAGTCTTTGTCTCAGTTTTTTCAGGAGCTAGAAACATAGAAACATAGAAGTTGACGGCAGATAAGGACCGCAAGGCCCATCCAGTCTGCCCATTTCTTTTTCTAGCTTATAAATGTGCCATCGGCCTTTGCTCTGTCAGTGACCTATCTATTCATAGTCATTTGTATTGTTCCCTTATGCCTATCCCATGCCTGTTTGAAGCCCTGCACTGTATTCATAGCCACCACTTCTTGTGGTAAGACATTCCATGCATCCACCACCCTTTCTGTGAAAAAGAATTTCCTCACATTCCCCCTTAATCGGCCTCCCTCTAATCTCATGCTGTGTCCTCTTGTCCTGCTATTTTTCTTATATTTAAACATGTTAGACTCTTTCACCTTGTTTATGCCCTTAAGGTGTTTGAATGCCTCGATCATATCACCTCTCTCCCTCCTTTGCTCAAGGGTATACATATTGAGCTCCGTTAATCTGTCCTCATATGTCTTCTGATGCAGTCCCTGCACCATTTTGCTGCCCTTCTCTGACTGCCTCAATTTGGTTAATGTCCTTGTGAAGGTGTGGCCTCCAATACTGCACGCAGTACTCCAGATGGGGCCTAACCAGTGTCTTGTACAGAGGGATTATTACCTCCCTCTTACGACTTGTGATACCCCTACTAATACACCCTAACACCCCCCTAGCCTTACCTACTGCTTTAGAGGTCTGTTTGGATGATTTTAGGTCATCAGTGATGATGATGCCCAAGTCTCTTTCTTCCTTTGTGACTGCTAGCAACTCCCCTCCCAGCCTATAGGTGGCTTCAGGGTTTCTCTTCCCTATGTGCATGATTTTGCACTTCTTGCATTAAATCCTGGTTGCCACTCTTCTGACCATTCTGCTAGTTTATCCAGATCTCTTCTCATTCTGCCCACCCCATCTGGATCATCTACTCTGTTGCAGATCTTGGTGTCATCTGCAAACAGACAAGCCTTACCCTCTAGTCCATCTGCAAGGTCACTAATGAAGATGTTGAAGAGGACTGGCCCCAGGACTGATCCCTGAGGTACCCCACTTGTGACTTGCATCTCTTCTGACTGTATACCATTTACCACCACTCTGTTTTCTGCCTGTCAACCAGTTTGCCACCCAGTTGACCAACTTGACCCACCCTGAGCCTACCCAGCTTATTTATCAATCTTCTATGTGGAACAGTGTCAAAAGCTTGTTGAAGTCAAGGTAGGCGACATCAACTGCTCCCCTTGGTCTACCACTCTGGTTACCCAGTCAAAGAAATCTATGATTAGTTTGACAGGACCTTCCTTTGTAAACCCATGCTGTCTTGGATCCTGTGCCCTATGGATTCCAGGTGTTGCACTATCCTTTCCTTAAGGAGTGCCTCCATAATCTTGCCCACTACTGAGGTAAGACTGACTGGTCTGTAGTTCCCGCCTCCTCCCTGCTACCACTCTTGTGGGCGGGATCACATAAACCCTTCTCCAGTCTTCTGGGACCTCTCCTGTGCTCAGGGCGCACTAAACAATTCTGCTAATGGCTCTGCTAGTTCCTCCCTTCAGCTCCTTAAGTACCCTGGGATGTATGCCATCAGGTCCCATTGCCTTTATCCACTCTGGAGCTTAGCAAGCTCTGTAGGACCCTTTCTTTTGTGAAGGGAGTAGTGCTCACCCCTCCCCCTGTGTCCATGATGCTGAGCCTGTGGCCCTGTCCTGCCTTCTCTTCAGTAAATACTGAGAAAAAGTATCTATTTAGGATAGATGCCTTTACAGGTCCTCCTCCTCACATGCTCCCTTTTCTCCATTAAGCTTAGCAATACCCCCTCTGGACTTTCTCCTTTCACTAATGTATCTATAGAAAGTCTTGTCACCTTCTTTTACTGTTCGTGCTAGTGTTTCCTCAGTTTGGGACTTTGCCTGCCTTACTGCCTTCCCTGCTTCCCTTAGGGCAGTTTGGTGCCCCTCCCTATCTTCATCCCGCTGTGTTCCCTTATATTTCCTGAAGGCCAGCCTTTTGGCTCTGACCTTTTCTGCTACTCTATTTGAGAACCAAAGTGGTTTCCTTCTTCTTTTGCACTTCCTTTTCTGTCTAACACAATGGGATGTTGCTTCAAGTATTGCATCCTTAATGCTTGCACCACTTTGCCTTCCCCCTCACCTGTGTTTCTTTTGCCAGGGCCAGCTTAACTCTGTAGGCCATCTTATCAAGTCAAGCTCCTCTGAAGTCCCATATTTTGCCTTGGAATGGGATGATTTTGATGTAGTAGCCAAACTGAACCATACCATGTGATGGTCACTGGCCCCAGGCGACCTTCTACCTGGAGATCTGTGATCCTTCTTTGTTAGTCAGTACTAGATCTAGGATAGCCCTGTCTCTTGTGGGTTGCTGTATCAGTTGTTTGAGGCCCTCCCCTGCAGGGAATCCACTATGAGTCTAGTTCTGGCAGATGTTCCTGCTGGTATTGACCAATCTGTATCTGGCATGTTGAGTCTCCATTATCAGAACCTCCTTTAGCTGTCATGTTTTGTATATCTTCTAAAAGTAATGTATCTATGTCCTCCCTCTGGTCTGGGGCCTGTAGACAACCCCAGTTCTTATGGCTGTCCCATTTCCTGTTTCCAGGGTGACCCACAGTTCTTCTGGCTCCTATGTATTCTGAATTTTGTTTGATATTTTCATTAACATACAGGGCCACTCCTCCCCTTTTTGCACTCCTCGGTCTCTTCTGAACAATACATAGCCAGGTACTGAAGTCTCCCAAGTGTGGTTACTGTAAACCACGTCTCCACTAATTGCTACTATGTCCAGTTTAGCCTCTGACATTATTGCCTGCAGGTCTGGGATCTTATTTCCAGGCTGTGAGCATTGTGTACATGATTTTCCATTGGACAGATTTTGGTGTGTTAGTTGTTGGGTGAAGTTTGGCATTACCCCTGTGCATCGTATGGGGAGACAAACCTTTTTTCTTACCTGGTGATGCAAATGAACGGCAAACACGCTGAATTCCTGTTTGACCACTAGCTGAGGGGGGAGGGGAGCTCTTCAACGTGGACAGAGTAGTCAAGCTTGTTGTCAGTCCAGACATAGATGTGCCTTTTTGTGGTTTGGTGGAAAGATTTTGCACATATGCCTAGTTACGGTACTCTGAAGTTGACATTTTTTCCCCATAGACTAACATGGTGGCATCCTCTGCACCTTTCAGGGCTCGTATCTCGAAAACGGTGAGAGATACACAATTTTGTCATGACAATGCGTAGCCTCAGCAAAGCGGCTAGAAAAATCATGAATCATGAAATTTTTTTTATACGTCCATACTGTTACTGAGATATAAGCACTTTAGTATTCCAACAGCTAATTTTCTGCTCTGGCGCCTGTAGTATACATACATTCTTTGTACACTGTGTTTCTCTATACAGCTTTTAGGCAAAAACCAGATTGTGAGCTTCGTTACTGTTACAGTTACAACACCACTTGTGTGTTTGCATACGTTTGCGTTACCGTTCCTGTATGCATACCGTGGTACGTTACCCTTTGCGTTCTTGTTTGCTTACTCGCATTTGCATTCTTGTTTTCTGTTTAGTCTAACATTATTTCTGCTGTCAACTTTACCATTTGCACTTCAATTAGCGTGATCTATGACTGTGCATATCACAGTTTGCGTTTTCAAACACGCTTGCATTTCCTTTTGTGTTTCTGTTTCCTTTGGCGTTATTGTTGCTGTTACCATTACCATTTACATTTTGAATTGCGGTAACATGATCGTCCGCATTACAGTTTGCGTTTCAGTACGTGGTTGCATTCCGGTTTCAGTTTCTGTTTCCTTTGCCATAATTGTTCATGTTAACGTTACCAGTTGCATTTACAATTGCAGTACCGTGCCTGTGCCCATTACACTTTGCTTTTCTGTCTGTGCTTGGGTTCGCATTTCCGTTTCTGTTTCCTTTGGCATTATTGTTGCTGTTACCGTTAACATGTGCATTTACAATTGCAGTAATGTGACAGTGCGCGTTATGGTTTGCGTTTTCGTATGCGTTTCTGTTCTCATTTCTGTTTCTCTTTGCTTTGGCATTATTCTTCATGTTAAGTTTACCATTTGCATTTACAATTGCGGTACCATACCTGTGAGTTTATCAGTTTGCATTTACATGTGCGCTTGCATTTGTCTTTCCATTTCGCTTCCCTTTGCTGTTCTTTTTGCTGTAACACTTAACATTTGCATTTAAAATACCAGTGCCATCACTGTGTGTGTAACCAGTTGCATTTTCTTATGCACTTGTGTGTCTCTTTGCGTCACTGTTTGCTTTGGCGTCTCTTTGGCTTGCATTTTTATTAACGTTTCCTTTACCATTTACATTTGCGTTACCATGTGCGTAACTGTTGCCGCTTGTGTTTGCATTGATGTTCATGTTACTATGTCACAACTCATCACATGGCGGGAAGGGCCCTGCACTCCCACCACTGCATTACATTCACTATTTATCATCTTCATTCTCAAAAAGAAGGAAATTAGAGGCAAAACTTTGTTATCGCATTGAAGAAGACATGATAGTGAGGAGATTATAGTAGTTGAAGTTTTTGCTTCTGTTTGAATTCCTCAAACGTTGCTAGGAGGCTCATTGGGTCATCGGGTCCTAACTCACCCTTCATTCTCCTATACTCTGCTTCTTTACATGTGATGGGTGAGAGTTAGCCAATGACCAACGCCGCACCCCAAAGCCGCTTTTGGGGTTGGGCTGGGGGGCTAAGGGAGGCTTTCAACCCTAATACTGAATTTCCCTCACTTTATCGCTGTGGAAAACCCTCAATCAGCCACGGGGCTTTCAACCTAACACCGAATTTCCCTCACTTTTGTCACCGTGGAACAACCCTAACTGATGCATTAAATGGAATTTTTTGCCTCTGATATATATATATATATATATATATATATATATATATATATATATATATATATATATATATATATATATATATATATATATATATATATAGTGTGTGTGTATATCTATAATGTGTATATCTATATATATATCTATATCTATATCTATATCTATATATATATATATATATATATGTATATATTCTTTAAAAAAGCACTGCATTAATGCACCAGTTAGATTCAAGCTAATGCCACAAAAGTAGGAAAAGTGGCATTGGGGTTTCTAACCCTAACACCCCACCCCACCACCCAAACAGCAAAAGGAAAAAGACTTAGAGTTTTGGGTCTCTGGAGTTTGGCAAATTAGTTGTGGGGTCTTCCATAGGATTGATAACCCTATACCACACCCCCTTCCCTGAGCAAACAACATTACACATGATCTCCATTCTTCCGCAGGGCCCTGTGTGAAGAAAGCTACAACAAACTGTGTTGGTAGCATGTGGCGAGACATACTTCTCCTCCTTTGAAGAGTGTATCACTTTGAGGCACTGGCTTGCAGCTGTATGTTGTGCCTCAGACTGGAGGCTATGGGCTGGGAGAAGAAGTGAGCATTAGATTGACAACCCCAGGGAAGACCCCCCCACTGATTCACCAAGACTCCAGAGACCCAAAATCCTGATGTTTTTTTCCTTTTGCTTCAGAGGCATCGGGGTGAGAAAAGAGATAAAACATGTTTGACGCACTGCACCTTTAAGAACAGCATAGCTGTCAGCTGCTTGCTGCACAAGAAGGAACAGGAACTGCTCAGTAATGGGGAAAGGCCTAGCAATGGAGCTGACAACAAGCTGATGAAAGTCATGACCACCACACAAGCACCACTGGACAGAAGAGCACAGTGTGTGCTATTGAACCAGGGGGCCAACAACAATAAAAGCAGTGCAGGAGCCCTATAAAAAGAGACTTAAAGTGAAGCTATGTTTCTTGGTGGAAGACAGCCACCATGTTGCTGACCCCTAAGCTCACAGCCAGCCAATTGGAGGTCAGAGATCTTGGTATCTGACCACAGCAGATTTATGGAAGAGTGACAGTACTGTATGATTAGTGCCCTTTTTAATATCCAGTAGGGTGCATGTGAACATTTTGTATTCTAATTCCGCAGGGTGGCAGCCATGTATGCCAGTCAAAAAGTTGCCTGTCCACCAGAAAAGTTAAAGACAGTTCCAGAAGAAGGGCAGTCAGTAGTTAGCTCTCAGAGGGAGAGGAGGACTAGTATGCTGCCAGCCATAGCCATCCAAGAAAGCCTGACTGGTCTTCCACAGTCAACCATCTGGAAGTGACTTCAGAGGCTTCCACAACCTGTGTATACAGAGACTGAATTGTGTGCCTACTTAAAGTGTCAGGATGACATTTTCCAGAGAGACGGTGACCTGTCTTGAGAGGAGGTAACTGCATGCCACAGCAGCCAGCCTGTGGGCACCAGAGATTGGGAACAATCCTGTGTTGAGAGAAGAAACCTGCACTGATCCAGAAGACAGTTGGGGAGATGGCCAGTTACTTCTAACACCAGGTAGTAGCTAATGCACCACACTAGGGTTCTGAAGCCAGGACAAGGCTGTGAGGAGCATTTACCCTGCTCCTTAGACTGGTCTATGCTGCAGAGGAGTAAGAGGGAAGAGCCTGAAAGGTCCAGAAGACTGTGGATGCAGAGAGTCTGAGCTACATTCAGAGGCACCTGACACCTGAGACATCCTCAAACTGCAACACCACCAGCTGCAACAACTGAACCATCAACCTGAGAAGGACTGCCTCTGCAGAAGAGGAGAAGGAGCCCAATTGACAGGGGATTGGTACAACAGATCCATGAGTACTCTCAGGGTTTGCACTGCAACTGGATGATGTTTGCACAAAGTTGCCACCAAATCTACAGATTTGGCTAACATGCCAGAAGTTAAAAATAACTCATTTGGAGAGTCTGCCATTTAAGCAATTGCATGGCCTGTGGTGTTTTGTGTATAATACTCTCAGTGTTAATACTGCTGTGGAGATCACTCTTATGGTTGTAAGAGTGGTTTCACCCACATTCTTGGGGTATGAGAACCATGAGCCGAAGGTTAGCAGTTCTGATACTCTAAGAATGTAAAGGGAGACCACTCTTAGAACCATAAGAGTGGTCTCTGTGACAGTACTAATATATTATTGATTGAGCTCAATCAATAACATATTAATTTAAAAACAAAACTGACCCTGAACGTGCCGGTTTCCAGGCCATCTGCACATGAAGTACTCTTCACAGAATAAGAGTGTCTCATGCACAGAGGAAAGGAGTCCTTTGATTGGTCAGAAGTGCTCCTTTGATCTATAATGCTTGTTTGAAGTCCACCCCTGCTGGTCATCTAGCTGCAACATCACTGGCCCTGCACTGTTCCTTTGGCTGAGTACCCAGTGAAACACATGGAGCTCCCTTTAAGGAGTAAGGGTTAAAACTGGTACCAATGGGTACTGCCCCCAGTACAGATGGGCTAGTATTTCAGAAGGCTTTAAAGTTTACTTGTTACAACATTGTCTTGCCTGGTGGGGGGTGGGCACTGTTACTTTTCTGAAGTGTTTTTCAGGACAAGCCTAGTCAGGTACTTAATTCTGGCCCTGCCATGAGAGTTCACGAGATTTGTTTAAAAATCATTTTGCTTTGCATTGCCCCATCCCTTGTGACTATCCCCCAATAAATATTCTGTTGATATTTTACATTTTGTCTCATGAGCATATTATTAGTGTAAGTCACTAATTACAGCTCTGTTGAATTTAAGGTTGCCCTGTGATTTTACATGTATAGGGTAACACTGTGGGGAGGTGAGGAGGTACTGCAGCCCAGGGGGTTGTACTGCTCTGAAACCAGGTCCCTTAAATACTGCTCTAGATGGAGGTTCTGTACAAAACTTAAAAGATCTGGATTCAGACCCCTCAATCAGGAAAATCAGAACCCATGCCCCTCAGTCTTGCTTTGAGCCTACAAGGCAGGGGTAGTAACTACAACATCTACAGTGATCTGGCCAGACAAGTGTGTGTATCGGAGCAAAAATAGGTGGAAAAGCACCTCTGGCCACAACATGAGGTCCGACCCCTTGTAGGCCCCACATCTGTGACTGGGCACCCTCCGGCAGTCCAGCAAGCAAGAGGATGCCAGATGAAAGAGAAGTCTCAGAGAATTCAGATGACGAGGCTGGTGGGACTGAATGGAAGGTGAGGACCAGATGGCAGGGAGCAAACAAGGGAAATATAGCAGACAAAATGAATATGGAAAAAAAAAACATTCTGCTAAATGATTCTCTTTGTTTTTCACAAATTATTAGTCCTGACATGTAGTGAATATCACATGTATTATATTTCTTAGGGATAAGACAGACTCAATGGGGCAACTATGTTTCTATGTTATTAAGGATGCTTCTTTACCATACACAGAGCAATCATGGTTTGTACACATTTATTGAACAATCAAAACATGATCTTTTGTATCATTGCCCAATGGAAATGTTGAATGATTTAGTTGGACAGAGAGGATTTTTTGTTTATGTACCTTACAGAGACATTACAGCAGTGTATTGCTTTGCATTGGTATTCCTAAGTTCACAAAGAATTTATGATGCTAGCAGTGCCCATGGTGCAATCAGTGAATGGGGTCAGTGAATTCTGTGTGCAGCAATGTTTCTTATAACAGTGCAGAGAATACTTCAGTTGTGCTTACTCAACTAGATGAGCTGATGCTTGTGTGACTTGATTTACTTTGTGGCTTTCCATCTCTCTATCCATAGGATATACCACCCTGTAGGGGTATGATGCGAGGAACCCTAAAGGAGGGTTCCCCCCATAGGTGCTGTGGGAATGATTTTGTCGGCTAAAGGTAAGTTAGGAAGAAGCCCACGGGTAAGAGATACGAGCCGCTGAAGGAGGAGGGGTGGATAGTGGGCAACAAGAAACGAATCCTGGAGAGGTCCAGGATGAGTGACCTTATCAGCTGATGGGGGAGGGACATAGTTGCTCTGCCCATTGAACCTCGGGCTTAAAGTCCTCCCATTCAGTTGTACTTATGCAACTAGATGAGATGATGCTGTGTGACTTGATCTACTTTGTGGCTTTCCGCCTCTCTCCCTGTAGGATATACAACCCTGAAGGGGTACAACGCAGGAAACCTAGAGGAGGGTTACCCCCTACAGGTGCCGCGGGAATGATTGCATCGGCTAAAGGTAGGTTAGGAAGAAGCCCAAAAAGAATAGCCAATCGGGTGTCAAGCATCGAAGAGGCGAGGATGATGAATGAATTAATTCTGAGATGATGATAAGGGCAGACTTCCTAAAGAGAGAGGGGGAAAGCCGGGGCCACCATCTGCCCCTATCCAATGACGGAACCTAACTAGTTAACCTAAGAAAGCACTAACTCTAACTAATATTTTGACCATTGTCACGGAGGAGAGGAAAAACCCCTTTTGAGGAGGAAACCTCTGGGGATCCAAGGCCTAGATCACCTTCCCTCCAGGCTGACGATGTTTAATTTGAGGATGTATGTTGTTAAAGAGAAGGCTTCATTAAAGAGAAGGATATGAGTAGGGAGGATGATGATGGAATAGGGGAAAACCCCAAAAGAATGCACAGTTCGAAGAAGGAACCTGAGGCAGCAGGGACCCAAGAGGGGTATGCTTGAGCAGTCGATGGGAAGGAGGAGATCCAGGTAGAAGTCAGGGGAGCAAAGGGTATCCAGATGTGCTCAGTAGAAGACTGAAGAGGATGAAGACTGACGATGATCATCACAGGAGTGCAGCAGTCCAAGAGCAGGAGTGCAGCAGTTCAATGAGGTAGCATAAGACCCAGTGAGAGGTATGCTCGATAAAGCGATGTGATTAAGTAGATCCCAATGCCAAGAAGGCAGACCTGGAACCAGAGGGTGCACTTGGGTCAATCGATCAAGAGGAGCAAAATTGGACAATGGATGATGAGGAGTGAAGCCATGAGCGGAATGAATCCATGATGGCTGGTACAAGAGAAGGCATGATGAGAGGTGGAAGCTATGATTGGAGTGAATCCTTGATGGCTGATGGAGGGAAGCCAAGACTGGAGGCTCAATGGGATAAGAAATGGTTAATGAGGACCAAAATCAGGAACCTGATACATGTGGCAGGAGGGCCACGGATCGATGAGGTGGCATATGATTCGTGATAGATATGCCCAAAAGAATTATCGATTGCAGGTCAGATGGAGTTAGCTGAGGCATGTAGATTGAGTGATTGAAATAGATGAGCAGATCAAGGTGAAGAATTGTGGACATGAGAGGGCTATGCTCCAGAAGTTAATATGACAGAGTAGGCAATATCGAGTGCAGGCCTTGAGTGGAATGAATCCTTGAAGGCTGGTAGGGATAAACTGCAGGAAAGGCATATGAATCGATGAGAGATATGGCTAGATGTGGCATTGAGGAGCCTTGAACATAGGACTATGAGGGCAATAGTATGCAAAGGAAAGGAGGCAGCAGGGTAGTAGAACCCCAAAAAGAAGAGGCATCCGAGCTGAGGCGAAGAGAGGCAAACAGCACCAGGGCCGTCCCTTTGGGTGCATCCACTAGCTACACCGGAGTACCAGACATCCCCCATGGAATGATTGGAAGCAGCCATAACAGAGGCAAAAATATTGCCACTCAGACAATGGTGAAGTGAAGAAACACCCAGTATAGGGGAACGGGGAGAGAACATGCACAACTGACTGGCAGACATAGTAGCGAGGAAAGGAAACCCTTGCAATGTCGTAACATCTGGGGACTATACCTGAGAGTTAAACTAGATGGTATAACAAGATCTGCCATGGGGAGGGGTGTTGGGGGCAGTCCTAACCCAAATAATTCAAGCAACTTACACCACCCCATAGGCAATATTGAAACAAAGAGTCTTGCTCTGATTCCCTTTTTTTGTTTTTCTCCACAAACAAATGGCCACAACTCTGCAGGAGAGAAATGCGAAGATTACACTGAACCTTGCATCCAGGATCGGAGAGGAAACTCAGCAATGCAGAGTAAGCAGAGGAGAGCAGAGGAGCTTGCAGCCATCCATGAAAGGACCGGAAGGCGGCAGACGACGTGGCTGAATCAGAGCTGGGCTGACCGGAGCCAAGCCAGCGAAGGAGAGCACAGAGAAATTACCCAAGCATGGAGGGCAATAACATGCCTGAAGCTCCAGAGTGGTGAGGAGAACCTCCAGAGGCAGAGTGGGGAGAGCAATAGCAAGCCTCAGAGAAGCCGTGGAACTGAGTGGCTGAGAGAAGAAAGCAGTAGGAGCTCTCAGGGAGAGAGCAGACAAAAAAGGGGCCAACAGCACAAGGCACAGCTGATGGTGAGAACACCTGGGAAGGGAAGCCAGGTGCCATGGGAGAAGGCACATGCCCCAGAGCACCAGCTCAACAAAGGATGGAACCAGGTAGGAGGCAGGGAAAGTTATGCCCCAGTGGAGAGAAAACAATCAGGGAAGGAAACAGGTTCAGAGGGGGATGAAGCGAGGGAAGCGGGAGAGAGGATGAGGCGGCTGCGGTAAGTGGCAGTGACGATGTATACAGCAAAGCACCAGGAAATGAACAAGGGAAACTGGAGCCCAGGAGGGGAATGAACAAACCAGAAGGGAAAGTGGGGGGAGGGTTAGAAAGTGTGAGGCAGGGACAAGGAAAACGTGAGGCAGGGGCAAGGGAAATGGCCGCTGAACTGAGCAACTGAATGAGGAGAAAACACAAAATGTGAGGAGACCTGCAGCCGGAGGTGTAAGAGAAATGAAATAAATGGAGTTAGGAAGGGCGGCACCTCCAGCCACAATGAGAAATGAACCATGGAGAGGTCCAGGATGAGTGACCCTATAAGCTGATGGGGGAGTGACGTAGTTGTTCCACCCATTGAACCTCCGGCTTAAAGTCCTCCCATCGATATCAGGTATTGCGTTTTTCCATAGCAACTCAAAATCCAAGATTGAATTCAGTATAGATCTGTACATATTCCGTATAGCCATGGGCAGTTCATGCACCATCATAGTACCAGCAGCTATCCTGTTATTGACCCAACTATTGTTTGGTGCAGATTAAACCATGATGCCTTCTGATCTGTTGTCAATCTAGCCCTCTATCCCTCTCAGCCTCTGCAATCAAACACACACACACCTCTCGACCTCTGCGGTGTCTCTCTCACACACACACACAGGATTTCTCACTGCTGATTATGCTGATACGCAGTCTCACAGATAGTGAGTTTTTTTTTTGATTTTGTACTGTATCTTCTTTTGGAATTACAGTCCTTGGAGGGGGAGTCTCATAACACATGCTATACTTGTCAGCTGGGCTAGGAGAGGAGAGTTGAGTGAAAGTGATTCAGTCATGTGAGCGGATCACTTTCACTCCTCTCCGAGTTTACACAATTGAAACACAGGCAAGGCAAAGGACACTTTTTATTACTTCAATTATCTGTGGGCTTTGACATATGGGGGCGCTGGTGGGGTTAGAACCCTTCCTAAAACAGCATGTTGATACCGCAGCATAAACAAGCATTTGCCAATTCCAAATGTTTGCTTGCTGTCATTAGCAGTGGAAGTGCAGGAGTTAGACAGATGCAGTATAGGAATGACAGTGAAGTATTGAACTGACGTCAACTCCACCCCCACCCTGTAGAGATGGACAGGCATTGGGATGTGTCTTTGGGTCATCACCCATGACAGTGACAACATTTCACGTCACCCTACCCTGCAGACATTGACAAGTGTCGAGGTGTACCTTGGAGTGTTTGGGCTTTACATTCACCTCATTCCATAAGGAAATATGCTGAAATTGGTGCAGTATAGAAGAATTGGGTGAACTCTGGGGCCAGGGGTTCCAAGGCACACCTCGATGCCTGTCACTGGCTGCAGGGTGGGTGTAGGGGTGGAATGGCATGAGCATTACTGTCAACAATCCCAAGTCACACCCCTGATGCCTGTTAGTCCACACAGGGTAGGGCGTTATGGTCAAAAACCCTAACACCCTGGTTGTTTCTTGGTATTTTTACTCCAATTTTTCAACATGGGCTTTTTGTGACCCCTCCCTATGAACAGTGACACTATCAGTTTGTTAGCTGAAAGGTGATTTTGCACATCGACTGCACCATTTGGCACCACAGGTGCAAAAACACATGTTGGACAGGATGTGAAAAATTATAGCTGTACTATTCATGAGGAGGTGTAAAAAATGGCAATGTTGAAAACTTGGAGTGAAAATATAAAAAAACTGGTGAAGTCACAAGAGTGCATAGAAACTGCGAAACACACACCCTTAATATAATTAGTTTGAGGATTTTTTACAGCAAATTTTCAACATAGGGATTTTGGGACCTCTGCTCATGAACAGCATCACTGTGATTTTCTCAATCGGTCCCAAACACTGATTTCCCACAGCGACCGCATTATTCTGCGCCAGAAGTGGGAAATCACATTTCGGCCAGGGTGTGGAAAATGACAGCTGCACTGTTCACAAGAGGGTGTGGAAAACTGGCGATGTTGAAAATCTGGACTGAAAATATTACAAATTCATGAACTTACAAGGGTGCGTGGAAACTGTGCAATGCATGCTCGTAACACAGTCATTTCATGCACTTCTGTCACCAAATTTTTAACATAGCCATTTTAAGATCTCTGCTCATGAACAGTGTCACTGCAATTTTCTTACTCTGTCCCAAACATTGATTTTGCACTCCGACCATGCCATTGTGCGCTACATGTGTGAAACACATTCTGGGTGAGATGTGAAAAATGACAGCTGTACTGTTCATAAGGAGGTGTGGTAAAATGGCAATGTTGAAAATCTGGAGTAAAAGTAGTTAAAATTCTCAAAGTTACAAGCGTGCGTAGGAACTGTGCAACGCATTCATGAAACAGTCATTTTGGGGAATTTTTCAACCAAATTTTCAACATAGGGTTTTTGGGGCCACCCATGAGCTGTGACACTGTTATTTTGTTAATCTGTCCCAAAGGTGGTTCAGCACAGTGACCGTGAAATCACCTTTCAGGACCGAATAACAAAATGACAGTGACTGGGTTCATGAGGTGGGTTCCCAAGAACCCCACGTTAAAAATTTGGTGAAAAAATTCCCAAAAATGACTGAGATATGCACCAAGGTTGAAAAAAAACCCACTTATGCCATTATACAGCTTACTGGCATTTCTTCAGTTCGCGGTCGACTTCGAAGAGTGCAGGCGTGTTCCCGATCCACCGAAGACTGTCGCACCAGCCTCCGGAGAGTAAGTATGGGGTGACTGGGTGTGAAGGAGGTGGGAGTACTGAGAGGGTGGGGTGGGTTGGGGAAGGGGGTAAGAGAGTCAACGAGGGACCGTTTTCTTTTGCTATAGGTGTTTTTTTTTTAAAAAGACGACGTGGGACTTTTGCCACACTGAGGTGGGCTCCAAGGGTGGCACCTGGAAGTTTGTTTGGGGGCAATGGAGCCGATGGGGGATTGGGCACCCCCATTGGCCATACAGTGTGCAGGGGTTGAGGGGAATGCATGGGCAGGCTGGGGTGGGCTCCCAGCATGCTACCTCGGTGTTTGTTTTGTGGGGGCACTGGATCCAACAGGGATCACGCTGTTCCATCTGAAACTAACTGTCTATGACAGTTCAGATGCAGTGCTGACGTGTAGGCAGTTTGCATACTGCTGATGGCAGTATGCAAATTGCCTGCACGTTACCACCGCTGATTGTAGCTGTGTTTTTTCCTGAAATGTATGCCACTGCATCTGAACGGCTGTCATAGACAGCTCTGACATTCATTGGTACGGTGCAGCTGCACCTGCAAAAAGGAGAAGGCTTTGGAAGTGGGGGTGGCACACCTACCAAAACTCGTATCATGGCACTATGTTTCTTGCACATGCATGCAATCAAACATAATAAAACAAGATAGAACACAACTGCGACAGTAATAAAATCTAAATAATGGAGGGAACTAACAGTCATATAATAACTTGCTGTCACAACCAGGGAAAAATCTAAAATAATGTCCACTGACCGCATGCTTACACCAGATATACAGCTGAGAAGACTGACATTAGACTAACAGCAGACATCAATTGGGCAGGCTGGGCCAAGTGGTCCTTATCTGCCATCAAATTATATGTTTCACTCTATCATTTGATCAACAGTTGCAGTTCTGGGGTACAAAACCAATGCCTTTCTTATTGTACCAGTAAACAGAACTGCATAGACTTCTTCATTACCAGCAGGAGCCTCTGAATATACTACCTACTGTCTCGATCCCTGAAAATTCTACCTAAATTGTGACCTCTCTCAACAAATCAGGGACATGGAACATTACCAGCATTTGAGAAGAACACCCTGGAACTGAGCTAAAGGAATGTCTGTATGGTCTGCTGCTCCTAACTGGGCTTTCATTTTTACTTATTCCTGTACTTACTGTACATGATGGGTACTATAGCCTCTCTTACAAGTGTAGTACACATTGTAGCTGGAACACCACAGTCCCTCAGAAAGCTGCCTGACAAAGGCTGTGAAGCCAAAGCAATGGAGCTAGGGCTATCAGCTTGAGCTTTGCACCTAATAAACTGCATTTGCACTAGATTACGTCTGTCCTTTTGTTGCCATGAGTGCTGCATTCCTTGGATCTGGCACATTGTAACTGGAAATGGATGCAGTCTGCATGATAAATTACAAGCATGATCACATGAGTAATATAAGCAGTTGGACTCAACAAACAAGAGGCATCATCAAAATTGCATTATTCAATAATAATAATTACTGTAGTTCTCAAATATGTGCTTTTAATTCCATCCATCTACTGAGCTGTAAGATAAATTGCAGATGTGATTGCTTTTGTCACTGTCACTTTTACTGTCTGAGTCCCCTTCACTTCCGATTGTTCGCTAGCTGCAACCATAGGCTCAAGCCAGTAAGGCACAATAGTAGACCCTAACATAATATACTATCTAAACAATCAAGAAATTAAATCATCTAATTGTGAAAGAGACCTTGGTATTATGATCAATACTAAGTTGTCATCTAGTGACCACTGCAACAAAGTAATCAGAACATCTAATATTATCCTGCGACAGATTAACAAATCTTTCATCAGTAAGTCTAAGCACTGTTTAATTCCATTGTATAGAGCTTATGTCAGACCACATTTGGATTATGGATCCCCCTTCTGAAATCCCTACCTTAAAACTGATATAAAGTGACTTGAGCAGGTACAAAGAAGGCTTACTAAATATATTCCCAGACTTAGAAATAAATGTTATGATACTAGACTTAGAGAAACTAAGCTTCATCCATTATGTTTGAGAAGGCAAAGAGGTGATTTGTTATTAATGTACAAACTAGTGCATAATCCGAGTCTGTTCAAGACATGTGGATTAACACTGGCCAATAAGAGAATTGTAGGTAGACTTCATTCTATGCAATTAACCATTGAATGGGCCAATACAAAAAAATTGACAATTTTTTCAACATAAGAACAGCAAAATGCTGGAACTCTCTTCCACAAGCTATTGTGGACGCAGTTTTCTTCGACTCTTTTAAATCCAATCTTGATTCCTGGCTATTGCATAATAACCTTGTATAATATCCCTATTTTGTGGGAGGACAATCTCGATGGGCCTTGTGCCTTCTTTTGTCCTACTCTACCAAGTAAACCCAGTAAATAATATTTTCAATGCCTTCCTGTTCATCATCCCAATCACATGATGAAAGATTTAGAAAAAAAAATTAGATGCAACCCAAGGCTTTACTGAGCATGAATACAATTCATTACTACAATAACATGCACAGCATTTGAAAACTCCTGCACCCCCAAATTGACATCACCCTACATTTCTGCAGCATTTTTTTTTTGATGAGCACAGTGTGAGCATCAACAGCGACTATGTAAACAATATAAATATGATGAAAATATGTTCAGGTACTACATTTTATTAAAATAGTAGGTCTTCATAGAAAGGTCTACCTGACATCACCAATGTATATGTAACCCCCCTACAAATGGGGGTTCCCAAAAAGTCTTCCAAGAGCTTGCCTAAATGATCACTGCCAGGCTGGTGTCCAGCATTCTAGCCATTTAAATATTATTGCCAGAGAGTGCCTGTATAGCCTCTGTGTACTATCTCTTTAAGAGCTGCCTGGATTGCAGTCATAAGTAATTTGAGAGGGAGCTCTGTTGAAAGATGTAACTATTTGCTGAAAATAATTTAGAGTGATAATGATAATGTAGTTTGTCTAACCTGCCTTCTTTGCAGCAAGGACTATTTTGTTTATCTCCACTATCTTGGTCCTGGACTGCCGAATTGGATCAATCAGTATTGGTGGGACCTAAAATGGAGCCAGACTATGGAAGCTGTCTAGAGTCAAAATCTGTAGGAATTGTAGTTTGGGGCTTTTGGCGCCTTTTTGCAACTGAAGGGGGAGCTCTTGCTTTGACTGACAGCCAAATCAGCCAACCGAACCTTTTAGATCTGAGGGAAATCCCCAAGCTGCCTGCTGTTTAGGTCAGATCTAAGTTGGGAGCTGAAGAAGCATGCAGCTTGAGACAGTCAAGCAGCCGTCTGAGTAGTTTTGCATGTGAGAACTGTGGAAAGGCTTGAGTTGTGGCCTGCATGTCTGCCTGCTGCCCCTGAGAGGGAGAGAAGAGAATTATTTTGGACTAAATCCAAGTTTGTGAGAATGAAGTAAGCCACCGATTTTTTACCAGGCTCATACCTGAAGAAGACCGAAGATTTTGCTGAATGCGATCGGCATGTCAGGATTTCCAGCTGCTTTTGAATACCCGGTTTGTGCAAAGACTCTGTGATCATGACCAGAGAGCGGTTTGCCTGATACAGTAGAATTTCCTTAAATGTAAATGTGCTGTGAGTTGTTAGTGGGTCGTGATTTGTTTCTCCACTGTGTGAACTGTGTTCTGCTTGCTGGAAGCTGTATCCAGGCCAAAACGGCTGTATCGGAATCTGTCTCCATTTGGCCAGGGCCTTGTCACACTGGCCCAGCCAGACTACCCGCTGCACAGAGAAAGCCATCTATGAGAGACCTGCCTGGGAATCAGCCCCCTGCTCCACGCTTGAACAGGAATGATGCCTCTGCAAATTGTATGGTCCCTGCTTCTCCTGGCACTCCAGATCAACGACCTGCAGTCTAAATTTTTGTCCTGCCTGTGTCCAGTCTTGGGTACCATGAGTAATCATCAGGGTAGCTCCCTGCAACAACAGCCTAATCTAAAAGTGTGTCATCTGTTTGTCTTGTTGTTTTCTTTTTACGAACTGAGCCCTCCGGCTCTGGATTACAATTAGTTTGTATGGTGCATGTTGTTTTCCTTCATCACAGGGCCCCGACCAGCTGCAATGTTCCTGGCTAGCCCACCATTCTCCATCTGGGTACCCAGAGTGTGTGACTGTTTATAGACCCTGAAGTGCATGCATAACTGTTTGAATGATAGAGTCTTTAAGCAAATTAACCTGATTACTCCCCTCCCTTGTTCAAGTCTCTTAAATAAATCAGATCTAACTCTTTTTTGCATTTACCCTGACTGTGGTTCCAGTTTGTGCAAGAGTACTGTACTGCTATAATTTGCTGTGTACAACCTTGTTTTACAGAGGGTCCCCAGGGCCGAGCCAGAAGAAAGCCCTGGTGGTAAGTGCAAACAGTGTGGGTACTTGTGTGGTGTATCAGGGGTATTGTGAAAGTGATTACTGTGTATTGTTCCAGCCACTAGTAAGGAAAGAGGGGGGTAACGTGACCCGGAGGGCTGTGCCCAGGTTAGCTTGACCACTACCAACCCTGACCTCCGAGGGGAAGCACCCCTTTCAGAACTCAGGCCCCTTAACCTGCTACTAGCCAAGTAGGCAGGGGTAGTAGCCCCTGGGATAGTGCCACCTAGGGGTTACATCTTGGAGGCTCACCGCTGGGATTTTGTGCCTTTTAGTGGCCAACAATTATGAATTATTATTAAAGACTAATGGGTACCCCAGTAGAAATGGCTGTACACCAGTTGGTGGGGTAGTGTACTGGGCAGGAGATCGAGCCCCAAAATGCTCTGCTTATACTGGATATTCCCCTGGGTACCAGTAAGAACACTGTAGAGGGAGTACTCTTCAAAGTTGAATGTTTAAAAAACCATGTGGTTGTGGGTCGACAGGCTGATTTAATCGCCCAAACTTTCATAGCCTTAGTAGAGTGTAGTGACCTTGTGGACAGCTCTAAAGTGCCACAGATTATTGCCCCAGAAGGGGTTCCAGCTGCCTGGAGAGTGATAACAAAAGACAGTAAAGACCCCAGGGAGGATGATCTCCCACCATTATCCGAGAATTTTGAGGAGAAATTTGCTAAGTTGCTGCTGGAGGAAGGGAAAACTGTAGAGGACTTTAAGAAACTATTCCTGCCAACTGGGAGTGTTCCTTCCCCAACACCCTCTCCCACTCCAGCACCTGTTACTGCCCCACCTTCTGTGCCCAGGACAATGCTGGCCCCTATATCTGTACCTGCCATTAGTCATGACTCCTACCGAAGGCTGAGAATCTTCTCGGGCACCCTCCCCACCCCCCAAGGGGAGGATGACTGGGAGACCTGGATCAACTATGTTGCCCCCTTGGTACCTGAGTGGCAGTTTGCAGAGGCTGAGAAGTGGAAAAGAATCATAGAAAGTTTGAGGGCCCCTCTCTTGAAGCCATTAAATGCTTGAGGTCCACGAACCCTGATGCATCTGCTCAGAAGTACCTATCTATACTTGAAGGCAATTTTGGGAGCATTGAGTCAGGGGAGACTTTCATGTGGAAATTCCAAGGTACCAAGCAACGGAAGGGGGGAAGTCTGTATGCATATATTACTCACCTAGAAAGAGCCCTGCAGAAAGCTTACCAGAAAGGTGGGTAACCGCTAGTGATTTGAACCGTGTGAGATTGGGGCACATACTGCAACATGCCAAGCATTCTAAACTGCAGATAATCCAGTTAAGGCTCCAAGATAGGAGAGGTAACCCACCTGACTACTGTGACTTGATAAAAGAATTCCGGGAGGTAGAAGGTGAAGAGGGAGATTGTAATTATGGGGTGACTGCAGCCCAAGTGATCATGGCACCAGAAGGCCCTTCCGAAATGGAGACCACTAAGAGTGTCCTGTCGTGGGCTAAACGGTGGGGGGAGGAGTTGCTGAAGGAAGTCCAAAAAGCACAACTGGGTGCATTCGCTGAGGTATCCCCTGCTGACAGAGACCCTGGTCCCTGTCAAAACGTGACTGTTATGGTGTGGGGGTGCACCCTCAGGCATCCTCTACTGGGGGTGGCTGCTCGGCTGAGCTCAAGGAATTGACTGCCACCCTAAAGGAACTTTTGAGACATGGTACACTACCCGCAGAAGTCATATCACAATCGCCCATTGATGCTCCAGCATCCCCTGCTATGTTTTCCCCAAGGATGCCCCGAGAGCGTGTCATTTGTCACAATTGCAGCAAGGATGGTCATCTGAAGAGAGCATGCCAGTCTCAGAAGGACTTAGAGAAAATGGTGAACCAGCTTCAAGGAGAGCTTCAGAAAATAAGTCAGTGGTCAAGGGGTGCACAAAATGACCACAGTAAAAGCCTCGGCCATCCTAACTCAAACCCCTCTGTGGCTAAATCATCTGTCCAGGCCCCTGCTGTTGTCCTTCCAGACTGGTCCAAGATAGTGGGCCCTTCAATGGAGACTAATGTGGCTGTGAATGGTATTCCTACTCGGGCTGTGCTTGACAGTGGGTCGCAAGTGACCATTGTGTTTCAGGACTGGTATGACAAACACTTATCTGATGTGCCCTTACAATCCCTGGAATGCCTACATGTGTGGGGGCTGAGCAACAAGTCTTATCCATTATCTAAGATATGCCCACCTCTGGTTGTCTTCCTGCAACTGTCACTGGCGTAGAGGAGCAAGTGACCCTAGTGTGTCCCCCCCACTGGACTGTATGATGGGGTTCCCCTGTTAATTGGAACAAACACCCATATGTTTGGGAGACATGGCGAAACTCTGTCACGAGAAACAAGGGAGACGGACTGGGAGGGCCCTGAGAATTCTGGCTCTGATCAAGAGGGCCTATGATTTGCAACAGAAACCCGAGGAAGTAGACCAGGATGAACCGGTGGGGATTGTGTGGAAGAAGGATCCCGAATCAATGGTACTGGCCCCTAACGCCCAGTGTACCATTCAAGGGGAGGTCCACCTCTGGAAAGATGTCAAAAACAAAATACTGATGTTGGATGCACCAGGTGATGGAAAATTGCTAGAAGGATTATTGGTCAAGCCCAGCATCTTGCCTGCTTGTGCCCATGCCTATGCATGATGAGCAATGGTCCAGATTCACAATGTGTCAGATCGGGAGATCCAGGTGAACTGAGGGTGCACCCTGTAGTAGAAGCATGGGATTCAAACATAGACACCAGTTGAAGTACAAAATCAAGCAGCTTTTATTCAGCAAGTTACAACAAAAATTGGCTTTAAGCGTACTGTACGACTATAGAAAATAAAATGGATTCAGGCATCCAAATAAACACAACAAATGGAATTTCATAGGCACCACATGCATGAAAAGAAACAACTGGGAAGGACTAGAAAGATAAAGGACTCAGCCCCTTGCTGAGCCCAAAACGAACTAACTAGCCCTAGAAATTGCCATTCCTTTATAGTGCTAGAATACCATGTGATACAGGATTCTCCTCCCCTATTTACATAATCATCCTATAAACTCTTTATTTCTTATATTTTATTGCCATGTTCTCATATCAAACAATTTCAAGCAACATAACATCAGTTTCAGAGCTCCCAGTATCTATTATTTATGTGGCTAACCTAAATTTACTGAAAAACAACACTCTGTTAATCACAGCCAAACTCCTCTCCTTTAAGCCTGCCTATATTATTGGGAGAGAATTGACCCGGCCAGCTCTTTAGAGCAGCAGTGCAATCGAGGAGTAGTGCTGCTGTGTAAAACTGGAGACAATAAGGTACAGCTCTACAATACTCTGCTTCTCTGTCTCAAAGGCAATATTTTTGGGAGTTTACAAAAGCTACTGGGGCTGGGCTGCAACGCTAACATGCAGGGAGCTAACCGCTAAAGCTACAAAATAAAATGCGGTTTGTGTCAGGTTGTTAGAACTTTACAGGTTCTACGAGGGTGAAAGAATTTTGTGTAAACTCCATATTTCACTCGGCGATAATGTCTCCGAGAATGGGACGGGAAAATGGCTCATTTGGTTCTCGACTTAAGGAGTAGACAACAGACAGCATCTGTGCCAGAGAAAAGCATAGAGGACAGAGAGGGACATGAAACATTATTCATTAGGGCATTGAGACTCAGCCCATTCACAGCATCTCAATACAGGGGTTACAGCTTTGTTTTAACAAGGAGGGCTGTAGCGAGTTGCATTTCATCTCTTTGAGGAGGGATGCCAAATACCAGGCAAATTACAACATAACTTAATATTTTACTTTCGGACTTGCTACAGCCTTCATTTGCACACTTGATGGAGGCGATAATAGCATATTTGAGAGGACGATCATGCATACGATCGAGGAGTGTATGCAGCAGATATACAGTTATGTGAAGGACAGAGACCACCAAGAAGGGACAGTAAGAACATTTGACAGGTGGTCTGCCGCCTAAGGGAACATAAAGGAAGAGACAAAAGGACAGAAACAGAAGTGCTGTTGCAACAGACTTTTTGAGAAAAGGAAAAGGAAAAGGGGATCTCTTAATTGATACTGTAACCCCGCTACATACTCCTCCCCACCTAACAGAAAACCCGGCTTAAGGGTTTTTGGTAGAATTTAAAGCAGGAGCTATATTAATCAGAACTCTCCAAGGAGAGATGGAGCTTCAGCCCACCCCACTCTCCGAAGCTCCACCTCGGGGTCCCTAAACAGAATCAATAAATATCAACAAAATTAAATGTAGCATCAAGAGTTATCCTCCGATGCTAGATTATTCATTACCCCGAGGTCTGTTTCACACGATCCTGCTCCAAATCGGGACATAAAATCCGCGTTCTTATTAGCAGATCCAGATCTATGCTTAATGGTAAATTTATAGGGCTGTAAAGCCAGGTACCATCGCATGATACAATGATTTTTTTCTTTCATGGCATGAAGCCAGCACAGAGGGTTGTGGTCCATCCAAACCTCAAACTACACTCCCCATAGATAAAATTTTAACGCTTCAATAACCCCCTTTAAGGGCTAAACATTCTTTCTCAATGGTAGAATATTTAGTCTCTCTACAATGTAATTTTCTACTGATATATATTACGAGATGTTCTTCTCCCTCAATTATTTGAGTCAGTTCTGCTCCTATACCAGTGTTAGAAGCATCGGTTTGTAAAATGAATGGAAGAGTGAAATCGGGACTTTTCAATACGGGTGATTTACACAAATAACCTTTTAGGGTACAGAAGGCCTTTTCACATTCTGGTGTCCACTTCACTATAGAAGGGTGACTTTTCTTGGTTAAGTCAGTTAGGGGACTTGCTATGGTTGAAAAATTTGTCACGAATCTTCTATAATAGCCAGCAAGCCCTAAAAAGGATCTTACATAACGTTTTGTAATTGGGTGGGGAATGTTCGCTACTGCGTCTACTTTTCCAACATCAGGTTTTATTTGCCCCTTTCCAATTCAGAAACCCAAATATTTCACTTCCCTCATGGATAAAGTACATTTATTAGGATTTATGGTCAATCCAGCTTGGGTGACAGCTGTCAGAGTGTTCTTTAAATGCTGCAGATGATCCTCCCAAGTCTGACTGAACACCACAACATCGTCCAAATAGGCGGCACTATAGTTTATGTGTGTTCTGAAAAGTAGCGGGGGCTTCATGCAGCCCAAAAGGCATGGTGGTGAAATGAAAATGTCTTATAGGAGTTCTGAAGGCAGTTTTTTCTTTATCCTCAGTATTTAGGGGAATGTGCCAGTACCCCTTGGTCAAGTCAAGAGTACTGATAAATTTAGCCTTCCCAAGGCGATCTATAATATCCTCAATTCGAGGCATAGGATATGCATCGAATTTTGACATTGAATTAAGGTGGAGAAAGGGGAGATACTGTTGATGGGAGACCTGAATATGCCAGATGTTAACCGGAGCACATTTGCTGCAGCCACATCCAAGAGCAGGGCCATTCTCGATGCCCTACAGGTGGCAGGCCTCAGACAGCTAGTTTCGGAACCCACTCGTGAGGGAGCACTCTTAGACCTCGTATGCTCAAATGGGGCAGTGAGAGGATCTCAGATCTAGAAGTGGGTTGCCATCTGGGAACAAGTGACCATCAAACAATGTGGTTCACGTTAAACTCAGCTACAGAGTCAAGCCATACAAAAGTGAGGGTACTGGACTTCAGGAGGGCTGACTTTGGCAAGATGGGAGAGTGCCTCAGAAAAGCACTAGCAAACAGGCTAGAAGGAGGGGCGGAGGAACAATGGGGAATCATCAAAACTGCCATCACAAAGGCAACAATCCTTTGTGTGAAGCAAATAAACAAATCAAAATGAAAGAAAAAGCCACTATGGTTCTCAAAAGAGGTGGCTGGGAAAGTCAGGGAGAAAAAGATAGCATTCAGAAAGTATAAAGAATAACACAGAAGTATAAAGAAACACAGAAGGAGCAGGACAGAGAGCTGTACCAGTTAAGGCAGAAGGCAGAAGGCAGAAGGAAGCAGGGAGGGAAGTCAGAATAGCAAAGGCCCAAACTGAGGAAAAGATAGCCAACTCAGTTAAGAAGGGGGATAACACCTTTTATAGGTACATCAGAGAGCGTAGAAAGACAAAGGGAGGGATAGTGAGGCTGAATAGAATGAATGGTGGGTGGGCAGAGGGGGACAGTGAAAAAGCAGGGATACTGAACTGAATATTTCTGCTCAGTATTCACAAAAGAGGAGGGGGAATTGCCTAATCCAATTAACAGAAGCTCTCTTGATAGGGGGGTCGATCCCAGCCCTTTCACAGAAGAAAGGGTTCTGCAAGAACTCCTAAACTGAAGGTGGACAAAGCAATGGGGCCTGATGGAATTCTCCCAGAATTCTAAAATAATTAAGGGGAACTAGTGAAACCACTGACTACTCTTTTAATAAATCATGGGAGGATGTTGTGGAACCGAGGACTGGAGGAATTGGATGTGATTCCCTTCACAAAAGTGGGACCAAGACAGAGGCAGAAACTACAGACCTGTCAGTTTGACCTCTGTGGTAGGGAAAGTGATGGAGTCACTTCTGAAAGAAAGAATTGTTGAGTACTTGAGGCCAGTGGGGCACAGGACTCAAGGCAGCATGGGTTCACAGCGGGAAGGTCATGTCAGACGAATCTAATAGATTTCTTTGACTGGGTGACCAAAGTAGTAGACCAGGGAGGGGCTGTGGACATGGCCTACCTAGACTTTAGCAAGGCATTTGACACAGTCCCACACAAAGATTAATAGTCAAACTAACCAGCCTGGGAGTGGGTCCCAGGGTGGTAGTCTGGGTAAAACATTGGCTGGACAACAGGACACAGAAGGTAATTGTAAATGGAGTCCACTCTGAAGAAAGAGGGGTTACTAGTGGGTACACTGAGGGTCAGTGCTGGGTCCAGTCCTTTTAATGTCTTTTATAAGTGACATTGCAGAGGGACTGGAAGGAAAAGTATGCCTCTTTGCAGATGACACAAAGATCTGCAACAGGGTTGATACACAAGGAGGCGTGGAAAGGATGAGAAGGGACTTGGCAAGGTTGGAGGAATGGTCAGAAGTATGGCAGCAAGATTCAATGCAAAGAAGTGCAAAATAATGCACCTGGGAACCAAGGACCCAGGGGAAGATTACACAGTGGGGGAGGTAGTAACAACAACAAAAAAGGAAAGGGACCTGGGGGTAATCATATCAGATGACCTTAAGGTTAGCAAGCAATGTGAGAAGGCAGTAGGGAGGGCTGGGGGTATACTGGGATGCACAGGGAGAGGCATCACCAGCAGAAAACAGGAAGTTGTAATCCCGCTGTACAGACAGTTGGTGAGACCCCATCTGGAGTACTGCATCCAGTTCTGGAGACCCCATCTCCATAAGGACATAGACAGGATAGAGGCAGTCCAGAGGGGGGCAACTAAAATGGTGCAGGGTCTGCAAGAGAAGCCGTATGAGGAGAGACTAAAGGAGCTTAATATGTACTGTATACCCTTGAGGAAAGAAGAGAGAGAGGGGACATGATAGAAACTTTTAAGTACCTCAGTGGAATCAACAAAGTCCAAGAGGGTAGCATCTTTCAGAAAAAGAGACGTGCAAGAACAAGGGGACACAATTTAAAGATGGGGGGGGCGATTCTGGGGCAACGTGAGGAAGTATTTTTTCACAGAGAGAGTAGTTGATGCATGGAACAGCCTTCCCGAGGAGGTTGTGGGGTCTAAAAGTGTGGTAGAATTCAAGAATGCATGGGACAGACATAAGGCAATTCTTGTGGGGGGTAGGAAGAAATAGGCTGTTGGTTAACTAGGATCTGCAGCCTATCCTGTAGGTAGGAAAATGGGCAGACAATTGGGCCAAGTGGTCCTTATCTGCCATCAAAGACTGTTTCTATGAAATCTAGACAAATCCAAATGCCGCCTTCCTTTTTACCATCGATCACCATTGGGGAACCCCACTCACTAGTAGAGGGTTCTATAACCCTTAAAGTCTGCATCTTTTCTATTTCCGTTATAACGTCTTGTTTCACCTTTTCAGGTATTCGGTAAGGTTTTTGTCTTATGACTACCTGTTGGTTTAGATGTATCCAATGTTCCACCCCCTTAGCTTTTCCTGGCTGACAGGAGAATGTTTTGTGAAAGACTTTTAACAATCTTTCTAATTCCTCTCTTTGGCCTTCCTCCAGGTCAGGATTTATAGTGATCAATTCAGCACCACCTGCTCCTTCTAGTCTCTGGTAGGCTTGGTCTATTTCTCTAGTAGATTGCTCAGGGCATACAAACAAGGTAGGGGTGGTCTTTGAAGTATCTCTAACATGCCATCTTTTGAGCAGGTTTGCATGATATATTTGTTATCTTTTACACCTCCCAGGAATATCTATTTCGAGGATAGTCCCTGTCCTGAAGTAGGGCAACCCTAAAATACCGGATAACTATCGTCCAATTGCTATTCTCTTATTCCTTAGCAAGCCCCTAGAAAAAGTAGTGGCTGAGCAGCTCTCAAAGTATGTACAGCGTCATGAGCTGCTATCCCCAGCCCAGCATGGTTTTCAAAAGGGGCATAGCACCTCCACAGTCTTGATCTCTGTCACATCAAGCATCAGAACAGCCATGGACCAGGGCAAACTCTCTGGAGCCATATTTATTGACCTGTCCAAAGCCTTCGACCTAGTTGACCACGCATTGCTCTGTCAACAGTTGTGGTCACTTGGCCTTTCCCCCACTGCTATGAAATGGATCACGGGCTATCTACATGGTAGAATGTAGCGGACCTGCTTCAATAAAGTCCTGTCCAAACCCCTACTGGTGATGTCAGGTGTCCTCCAGGGCTCAGTACTGGGCCCTCCTCTTCTCCTCTTCATCAATCAACTACCAAAGGTGACAACCAATCGTAGTGCCACTCTATATGCAGATGACCTGGTGATAACGACCACCCAGAGACACCGCTTACTCTTACCAAGTATGTCCAAGGACTTTAACAAGGTCCTGACTTGGGTGACTGATCACAAGCTGGTCTTGAATCTGAAAAAAACTCAGGCCATGCTATTTGGCTCAGTTGCCAAAATCAAAGCCTCAACATCCCCACTGAATATAATCAGTCCGGATGGATCCTCCCTCCCAGTGGTGAACTCAGTTAAGTATTTAGGGGTCACACTAGACCCTCAACTTGACATGGGGAGTCGCATTGTTAACATCTGTAGGGCAGCTAACTGTAAGCTGGGCCTGGTCTACAGGGACAAATACAGACTCACACCTGTGGCCAGGCTTGCCCTTGTGAGAGGTGTACTCCTTCCTTCCCTCAGCTATGGTCTGCACCTATTTGCTCGCTCCACAAAGACTCACCTTACTCGGTGGCACACGGCATACAGTAACATCTGTCATTTTGCCCTGGCTGCTCCCCGCCTCACTCATCGCTGTGAGCTTTATAATAAACTTCGTTGGCTCTCCCCAGCCAGATACCTGGACTTTGGGGTAGGTTGCCTCACAGGCAAGGTGATTAGAACTGGTACCCCCTTCCCCGGGGCTGGCCCAGCTTCTACCATCAGCTGACATTTCCCTCTACTCCCTAAGGTCCCAAGTCCTGGGGATGCTCAAAGTTCCTGCCACTAGAACTCTCATGGGAGACAGGGACTATATTGTGTGTGCTCCCAAACTTTGGAACTCCCTCCCAGAGTATGTTCACTCTGCCCCTTCCCATCAGTGTTTTCGCAAATCCCTGTGGGGCTTCTTGAAACAATCCTCAGCGTGTGACTGCCCCCTGTCTCCCTAGGGCAATCATCACCCGAAAACCTAACCCAAAGCTGCCTCTTACAGGCGCTGACTGGAACTTACTGCTGTTCACCCTACTCCATCACCTGACTAGGGTATAACTGTTGTCTTTGCATACCCAGGTCGTGCCTTCATTTATAAGTTTATTATGTGTTTAGTGACTTGTCTTAATTTGTAACATAATGATTATAAGTTGTACTATGACTTTCTACTCCCTTGTATAACGTTGCCCTCTGTACTCTTATTTGTTGCTTATGCTGTCATAATGTACTTGCATTTTGTCTCTGTACCATTATGTTGTATTCTCCCGGGTCGTTCCTGAAAATAAGCATAATACTTGTCTAGTGTACTTACCCGGTAAACAAAAGCTAAATAAATAAATAAATTTGTCTCTGTATAACATAAGGCCCCTGCCACTTCATTGTCAGTTTGCTCTCTGAAGATGGTAAAAGTAATAATACTTTATCCCCTGACTGGAACTGTTTTTCACCCACTCCTTGATCATAATATTCCTTTTGCTCCTTCTGTTTTATGAGGTTATTTTGATGGGCCAGGGTAATATATTTAACTAACCTCTGTCGTAGTCGGGTTATATATTCCAGACTTGGGGTTCTTTCTTGTGCCTTTTTACTTTCCCATCTTTCCTTTATTATATCCAAAGGCCCCCTTGGATTTCTCCCATAGAGGAGTTTGAATGGAGAAAACCCCGTGGATGACTGGGGCACCTCCTCATATGCAAACATCAAGTAGGAAGATTAAGGTCCCATATTTCCTTCATCCTGTACATACTTCTAAAGCATCTTTTTAGGGTGTTGTTAAACCTTTCCACCAACCCATCAGTTTGGGGGTGGTAAGTAGAGGTGTACAAAGCCCCAACACCTAATGATTGATAGAGGCGAGCTAACAATGCAGAATGAAAATTACTGCCTCTATCTGTGAGGATCTCCCTGGGTACCCCTACCCGACTAAATATTTTTAGCAGTTCTTCAGCAATTCTGGGGACTGTGACTGTACGAAGGGGGATGGCCTCAGGATAGCGGGTGGCATAGTCACATACCACAAGAATAAATCGATTGCCTTTATTACTCTTTGGTAAAGGCCCCACAATATCCATGGCTATGCGGTCAAAAGGGGTATCTACTAAGGGAAGGGGTTGTAGAAGTACTTTTTCTGCCTTAGTTATGGTAGCCACTTTTTGGCATTCTGGACAGGTTTGACAATAAGTGGCTATCTGTTCGTGGATTCCAGGCCAGAAGTACCGGTATAACAACTGGCTTAGGGTTTTATCTCTCCCTAAATGCCTTGCCACTGGAATGTCATGAGCCAGAGATATTAGTTGTTGTCGGTATCGAGTAGGTACTACTAATTGCTCTATGACATACCCAGATTTTGGGTTCTTGCATTCCCTATATAGGAGCTGGTCACGCATAACATAGCTAGGGTAGTCTACCTGACTTCTGGCATCTACAACCTGTGAAAAGCAAGGACTTAAATCACAATCATTAGTTTGCTCATCTTTAAAGTCCATTTTTACATCAACAGTGTCCTTATTAGCAGGTACATCCTTGTCACAGTTTCACAATGCTTTTGCCCTTCATCAGCTTGACTTTGGTTTTCTGTCCTTCTCAGGAATATTGTAAATATTGTAAATGTCCTCCTCGAAAGGGAACATATGGGGAAAGGTTACTGATTGCTTACTTTGTGCTCTGGTGGTTATGGCAGACAACTGAGAGTCCTTACAGAGTAGGGCATCAAATGCAGGGTAATCCTGTCCAATAACTACTGGCACAGGCAGGTTGGGTACTAGGCCAACATCCATTAGACGTTCTTGCCCTTGAACCCTCAGGGTAATTTGCTGTACAGGATAGGCATGGATGTCCCCATGAATACATGTGACCTTGGTGGTGTATGTACTATGTCTCTCAGGCAACAAAGCAGCTTGGATCAGGGTCTGTTTACTCCCAGAGTCTATTAGAGCAGGAACCTCATTCCCATTTAGCTGTACAGTAGTAAGATATTGACCCCAGTTAGCTAGAGCAAGATGAGCCTGTTCCTTCTTTCTACGTGGACAATATCTTGCAATGTGGCCTTTCCCTTGGCACTCATGGCAAATTATTTCAGGATTAAGTCCTTTACTCATTTTAGTGGTTCCCAGGGTCCCTTCACTGCTTCCCTAAACTATAGATGAGGCCCCAACATGAGTGGTATTAGTAATAGGGACAGGTCTTACCATGGGCGAGGGTCCATGAGTCCTTAAGTGTCTCATCCATGGTGGTCTTGCTGTTATGTAGTCCTCTGCAAGGTCGATAGCCTTCTGTGCAGTCTCAGGATGATGCTCCCTCACCCACATTTGCACATCTGGAGGAAGTATTTTAATAAACTGTTCTAAGGTAATGTCTTCCATTACCTGCTCCATTGTTCTTGAGTTAGGTTGCAACCATTTATTACTGAGGTCCCGCAACTGGGTGTATGCTTCCTGAGGGGATGCGGCTGTATGATACTTAAAAATTCTAAATCTTTGTTGATAGGTCTCGACGCTGATGTCATATCTTTTCAGGATGACTTGGCGTACATAATCGTAGTCGTTGATATGGGCACTGTCCACATGACTATAGGCCAATTGTGCCTTTCCCGATAGATAGGGTGCAAGCCGTACCATCCACTGTTCTTTTGGCCACCGACATGTTTCTGCCAGTCTTTCAAAAGTGGTGATGTAGGCTTCAATATCACCGGTGTCAGTCAGTTTAGAAATTTTAATGTCCTTCGGTCCTTCTTGGTCCCTTGGTGCAGGTGGTCTAGCCGTTCCTAGCGTTTGGATGGCTCTGATAGTGTCAGCCCATCGGGCTTCATTTTGCAGACGGTCCACCTCTCGCTGTTTCTCTAATTCCAACTGGCGCACACACAGCCACCTTATTAAATCAGGTACCTCCTCGGGAGGTCTCTCTTCAGGTTCCTTTGTCTCTGGAGCAGTGGCACCTCCTTCCGTCTCCATTCCTTCTTTCTTTGTTTCCCGTCGACGTACATCTGGTAATCCAGTCAGTAGCGGTATTTAGAAACATGGAAACATAGACTTTGAAGGCAGATAAGGACCGCTTGGCCCACCTAGTCTGCCCATTTCCCCTACCTAGAGGATAAGCTGCAGATCCTATTTAACCAACAGCCTATTTCTCCCTACCCTTCCCCCACAAAAATTGCCTTATGTCTGTCCCATGCATTCTTGAATTCTCTCAGAGGTTTAGGACTCACAACCTCTCAAGAAGGCTGTTCCATGCATCCCATCACCCTCTCTGTGAAAAATACTTCACATTGCCCTGAGCCATCCCTCTCTATCATCTTCAAATTGTCCCCTTATTCTTGCAATCTCTTTTCTGAAAGATGCTACCCTCTTTGACTCCTCCTTTCCTCAAGGGTATACATATTTAAGCTCCTTAGCTCTCCTCAGTATGGCTTCTCTTGCACACCCTGCACCATTTTAGTTGCTCCTCTGAACTGCCTCCATCCTGTCTATGTCCTTGTGGAGATGGGGTCAGCAGAACTGGATGCAGTACTCAGATGGGGTCTCACCAACTGTCTGTACAGGGATAACTCCTGTTTTCTGCTGGTGATGCCTCTCCTATACATCCCAGTATCCCCCAGCCCTCCCTCACCTTCCTCACATTTGCTTTGCCAACCTTAAGGTCATCTGATATGATTACCCCAAGTCCCTTTCCATTTTTGTTGTTGTTATTACCCCCATTGTGTAATCTTTCCCCAGGTTTTTGTTTCAGGCATTACTTTGCACTTCTTTGCATTGAATCCAAGCTGCCATACTTCTGACCATTCCTCCAACCTTGCCAAGTCCCTTCTCATCCTTTCCACGCCTCCTTGTGTATCAACCCTGTTGCAGATCTTCATGTCATCTGCAAAGAGGCATACTTTTCCTTCCAGTCCCTCTGCAACGTCACTTATAAAGACATTAAAAAGGACTGGTCCCAGTACTGGACTCCATTTACAATTACTTTCTGTGTCCTGTTGTTCAGCCAATGTTTGACCCAGACTACCACCCTGGGACCCACTCCCATGCTGGTTAATTTGACTACTAATCTTTTGTGTGGGACTGTGTCAAATGCCTTGCTAAAGTCTAGGTAGGACATGTCCACAGCCCCTCCCTGGTCTACTACTTTGGTCACCCACTCAAAGAAATCAATTAGATTCATCTGACATGACCTTCCCGCTGTAAGCTCATGCTGCCTTGGGTCCTGTGCCCCACTGGCCTCTAGATACTCAACAATTCTTTCCTTCAGAAGTGATTCCATCATTTTCCCTACCACAGAGGCCAAACTGACAGGTCTGTAGTTTCTGCCTCTGTCTTGGTCCCACTTTGTGAAGGGGAATCACATCAGCCTTCTTCCAGTCCTTGGGTACCACACCATCCTCCCATGATTTTTATAAAGGGTAGTCAGTGGTGTCACTAGTTCTCTGGTTAATTCTTTTAGAATTCTGGGGTGAAGTCCATCTGGCCCCATTGCTTTGTATACCTTCAGTTTTAGGAGTTCTTTCAGAACCCTTTCTTCTGTGAAAGGACTGGGATTGACTCCCCTCTCCAGAGTGCTTCTATTAATTGGATTAGGCACCTCCCCCACTTCCTCTTTTGTGAATACTGAACAGAGTATTCATTCAGTATCCCTGCTTTTTCACGGTCACTCTGCCCACCCACCATCCATTCTATTCAGCCTCACTATCCCTCCATTTGTCTTTCTACGCCCCTGATATATCTATAAAAGGTTTATCACTCTTCTTAATCGAAAGTTGGCTATCTTTTCCTCAGTTTGCGCCTTTGCTATTCTGACTACCCTCCCTGCTTCCTTCACCTTAACTGGTACAGTTCTCTGTCCTGCTCCTTCTGTGTTTCTTTATACTTCCCTAAATGTATCTTTTCTAACCTTCACTGCCTTCTTTTGAGAACCATAGAGGCATTTTCTTTCATTTCTGATTGTTTGTTGCTTCACACAAAACATTGCCTCTGTGATGGCAGTTTTGATATTTCCCCATTGTTGCTCCATCCTCCTTCTAGCCTGTTTTGCGTAGTTGCTTTCTAAGGCACTCTCCCATCTTGCCAAAGTCAGCCCTCCTGAAGTCCAGAACTCTCACTTTTGTATGGCTTGATTCTGTAGCTGAGTTTATCATGAACCACACTGTTTGTTGGTCCCTTGTTCCCAAATGGCTACCCACTTCTAGATCTGAGATCCTCTCGCTGTCCCCATTTGAGAGTACAAGGTCTAAGATTGCTCCCTCATGAGTAGGTTCCAAAACTAGCTGTCTGAGGCATGCCACTTGAAGGGCATCTAGAATGGCCTTGCTTTTGGATGTGGCTGTAGCAAAGGTGCTCCAGTTAACATCTGGCATATTAAGGTCCCCCATCAACAGTATCTCCCCTTTCTCTGCCATCCTAAGTACGCCTTCTATCATATCCTTGTCCATTCCCTCCCCCTGACATGGGGGTCTGTATACAACCCCTGAGTGGATTGTGGTGCCATTTTCAGTCTCTAAGGTGACCCACAGTGCCTCCTCTACTCCCTGTTTACTCTTTCATTCAGTTGCTTTTATCCCTTCCATACATAGAGCTACTCCCCTCTTCTGCCTCTCTCTCTCTCCTGTAAGTTGTGTACCCTGGTATGTTAACATCCCAGTCATGGTTCCTATGTACCATGTTTCTGTGATGCTACGATATCCAGGCATCCCTCTTCCATCAAGGCCACCAGTTCAGGGAGCTTGTTGCCCAGACTATATTTGGTACTCATTACCCTCCATTTCTTGATGGCCTTACCCCTTTTTGCCCCATCCCTATCCTTATTCTGTTTGTCACTTTCTCCATTTACCCCAGCGCTTTTCCCTATTGACATCTCTATGTTGGTGTCTACCTCACTTAGTACCCTGATTTTTTTGTGGGGGGCTTGGATTTTCCTGTTCCTTTCCAGTGGGAAAGTTTGGTCATTCTGCGGGTCAGGATGCCTCCTGGACTATGTTGGCTGGTAACTGGAGGGCTGACAGCTGATGGCTCCAACATAGTGCAATATGGATACCAGGTCCAGTACTCCTCCCTCAAGACCGCATCTCAAGGGTATCCCACTTCTACCACCAGTGTAGTAGAAGCATGGGATTCAAACGTAGACACCAGTTGAAGTACAAAATCAAACAGCTTTTATTCAGCAAGTTCCAACAAAAATTGGCTTTAAGCGTACTGTACGACTATAGAAAATAAAATGGATTCAGGCATCCAAATAAACATAACAAACTGAATTTCACAGGCACCATATGCATGAAAAGAAACAACTGGGAAGGACCAAAAAGATAGAGAACACAGCCCCTTGCTGAGCCCAAAATGAACTAACTAGCCCTAGAAATTGTCATTCCTTTATAGTGCTAGAATACCATGTGATACAGGCCCCTATTTACATGATCATCCTATAAACTCTTTATTTCTTATATTTTATTGCCATGTTCTCATATCAAACAGTTTCAAGCAACATAACATCAGTTTCAGAGCACCCAGTATCTAATATTTATGTGGCTAACCTAAGTTTACTGAAAAACAACACTCTGTAAATCATAGCCAAACTCCTCCCCTTTAAGCCTGCCTATATTATTGGGAGAGAGTCGGCCAGCCAGCTCTATAGAGCAGAAGTGCAATCCAGGGGGAATTTCAGCGTTAGCACTGCGAGGTAAAACTGGAGACAATAAGGTACAGCTCTACAATACTCTGCTTTCTCTGTCTCAAAGGCAATATTTTTGGGAGTTTACAAAAGCTACTGGGGCCGGGCTGCAATGTTAACATGCAGGGAGCTAACCGCTAAAGCTACAAAATAAAATGTGGTTTGTGTCAGGTTGTTAGAACTTTACAGGTTCTACGAGGGGGAAAGAATTTTGTGTAAACTCCATATTTCACTCGGTGATAATGTCTCCGAGAATGGGACTGGCAAATGGCTCATTTGGTTCCCGACTTCAGGAGTAGACAACAGACAGCATCTGTGCCAGAGAAAAGCATAGAGGACAGAGAGGGACATGAAACATTATTCATTAAGGCACTGAGACTCAGCCCATTCACAGCATCTCAATACAGAGGTTACAGCTTTGTTTTAACAAGGAGGTCTGTAGCGAGTTGTGTTTCACAACTCTTTGAGGAGGAGGTACCAAATACCAGGCAAATCAAGACATAACTTAATATTTTACTTTCAGACTCGCTTACAGCCTATATTCATTATCAGGAGGTGATAAAGTATATTCATGGTGACAATCGTGACGATATTCGAGGAGGCGATCGTGCGCACGATCGAGGAGAGTGTATGCAGCGATACAGTTGCGAAGAGGCAGAGACCACCAAGAAGAGACAGTAAGAATGTTAGGCAGGTACTACCTGCCTAAGGGGAATATAAAGGAAGAGACAAGAAGGACAGAAACAGAAGTTCTGTGAGGTGAGAAGCGTATATAAGGGTATTGTGCCTGCCAGGTCAGTTTCCAATTGGACCCATATCGGGGGGTCCATATCATTAGGCACAAACCTCTTGGTTGCCTGTGCAGCTATACAGGATAGATAACCAAAATACCGAGGGACATTAAGGCCTCCATGGGATCAGTGTGTCCTCAGTTTATACTTATTCCATCGAGGCGGTTTGGAGTCCCATAAAAAATTGGTTGTTAATTTCTCTAAAGAAGTGAAAAGCTTGGGTGAGAGGGGGTTGGGTAAATTGTTTAGAAGATACATAACACGCGGGAACAAGAGCATATGAAGAGCTGCTATCCTATCTGGTAAGGAAAGTTGCAACTTACGCCATCTCTCAACTTCTAAAGTTAGTTGTGCTAACAATGGGGAGAAGATGGCAGATTCAAGCACCTGCCAGGCTGGTGGTATACAAATATCAAGGTAAGTGAACCCAGTACTCATCCAGGACAGGTTAGTTCCTTGAATGCAAGCCTTAGTACTGTGATCATTTGGGGGGGGCTAAGGTGTTTTCTTTTTTTATTAATACAGAGGTCAGAGACTACTCCAAATTCTTCTAACATCTGAAGCACTTTTGGTAAAGTTTGTTGAGGGTTAGAAAGGGTTAGCAGGAGGTCATCCGCATAAGTCACTATCAGGTAGGGCTGCTGGTTGGCAACTACAGTGCCTTGAATTTGGGGGAGGCAATGAGTGTGCTAATCAAAGGGTCTAGAGCCACTAGAAATAATAAGGGGATATGGGGACAGCCTTGTCTGGTGCCTCTGTGTAGCACAAAAGGGGAATCTCTATTGGTGGTAAGGATACGGGCCGTGGGGAGCAATAGAGTGCGTATGCCCACTGCATAAATGAAGTACCAAAGCCATGCCTGAGAAGGACTTCATAGAGATATTGCCATTCAATAGAGTCAAATGCCTTAGAGAAATCAACCGGTAAGGCTGCTAGGGGGAGGGAGGATTTGGAGGCAAACCACTTCAGGTTTAGGAGAAGTCTGGTATTATCCAGCCCCGATTTTCCCTGCATGAACCCAGTTTGAGAGGGGTGTATAATCGAGAGAAGAATAGATGCAAGCCTAGACGCCAGTGCTTTGGCCAGTATTTTTGTGACAACTGACAAAAGGGATATTGGCCGGAAGTTGGCACAGTCCAGAGGATCAGATGATCTTTTCGGGAGAAGGAAGATTATTGCCTCCTGCATAGTATGGGGGAGAGATCCAGAGGTATGGGCAAAGTGTAAGGCACATTGCAGTGGCTGGATAATGTCTGGTCCAAGGTCCTGGTATAGCTCCACAGACATACCGTCTGGGCCTGGAGCCTTCCCCGTGCCATCTGAGATAATGCCAATTGAAGCTCTGCACAAGAGATGGGTGATTCCAGATGAGTCACCTGTTCAGGGGTGAGAGTTGGCAATGGGGTTTGTCGACAGAATTTGGCAAATTACTCCTGTAACTCTTGAGCGGTATTAGAGGACCAAGATTGATAGACACATTGGTAAAACTGCTGCAAAGTAATGTTAATTTGTTTGGATTTGGTCGCTATGGAGCCTGTACAGGTACGGAGGGCATGTATTCGTGTAGCTGCCTGCTGTTTTTGTAGGTGAAAGGCAAGTATCTTCCCTGCATGTTCACCCCCAGACCAAATGGCCTGCTTTGACCTCAAGAGATACCAGTCAGCTTTTTAATGCAAAATTGTAATAATTTGGTATTTAAGACTGACTATGTGCCGGTGTAGGGCATTATCTGGGGTAGCTCGCGGAGTAGACTTAAAGCGACGCTCCAAAGCGACTAAGTCTGCTTGAAGCTGAGTCAGAGTTTCCCTGCATTTTCGATCATGTGCCGCTGAAAAGGCAATGCTGTGACCCCTTAACACAGCTTTGAATGCTTCCCAGACAGTGCTTGGGGAAACCCCACAATCAGCATTTAGGGAGAAATAATCTTTTGTGGCCTGCATGAGGTATGGGTGAAAATCTGGGTCCTGAAGTAGCAGTGGGTTGCAGTGCCAATGAGTTCCAGAAGGGCGATGCTCCGGGGGATAAGCCTCCATGAGACTGGGGCATGATTCTATATTAAAATTGAGCCAATATTAGAATCAGAAAGGCATCTGGCTGCTAATTCAGTAGCAAGCCAGAAGTCTATACAACTGTGGAATTTATGGGGCCCAGAGTAGAATGAGAAATCCCTACCAGTGGGATGGTCCCTACGCCAGATGTCTGAGAAGGCCCATTCCTCTATCATGCATTGGAGAGATTGTCTGGCTTTGGGATTAGCATGTGGGGTTGGGTGGTACTTGTCTAAAAATATATCCCCTACCATATTAAAATCCCCACCCAAGATTACAGGGAGTGATGATCCCTCTGACTGTAGATCTGATAGGGCCTGGCTGATCGCGGGGAAAAAATCGCTGTGCTCAACATTGGGAGTGTACACATTGCCCAGCAGGATAGCGCCTGTAGGGGAAAAAAGCTTTGCCACTAACCAACGACCTTGAGCATCTTTTTTGACCTCTTTCACCACCCAAGGGGAAGCACAATGAATGAGAATGGCTACTCCATTGGATTTAGTGGTGGAGGAACTGGCCAGTACTTCTCCTACCCAGAATTTTTTTAACCAGTGGGTACATTTAGATAACAGGTGGGTTTCTTGAAGGAGGGCAATGTCTGCCAGCAGGGATTTCAAGTGTTTTAAAACTTTTGTACGTTAAATAGGATGGTTTAATCCTTTCACATTCCAGGATGTCCAACGATATCCCTGTTGGGCACCAGGGGTAGTATGCATATTTCCACACAATAGACAAGAGGAGGTACTTACAGAGCTTCCATCTGAGTGAGGAACAGGAAGGCTACCAAGTTGTAGGACCACCAAATACCTGAAGGAGGATAGGGCTATCAATACGTGCACTATCACTGTAAAGGATGTAAGCATTGTCTGTAACATCTGAACTGCATATTCTAAGCAGTAGCTAAGGCTATAACTGCAAACCTAGAAACAATAAGCAGAAAGCCAGTTAGTATTTGAACAGAGTAAATCAATATAAAAGTGGGCAATTTATTCAGTACTAAACAGAGTTATGCCAAAGAGAATACAACAACAGTGATATGAGACTGGGGGTCAACGCAAACGAGGGTAATATATGTATATACCCTGCAGCTATGCTATCCCCAATACTCAACTCAGGAGGGTCTGTGTGGATGATACAGAGAACAGCTCATCCTAGACCCACCCTAACCCCTTGGTCGGATGACCCGAACCACGTGGGGGGAGTGTGGGGAAGGGAGGGGAGGAAGGTGGGCATACCCACCTGCTGGTTGCTAGACTGAAGTAAAGAACCACCCTGGGGAGGGTGAGAGTGCACCAGGCTCTAGGGCAGAGCACAAGGACCTAACTGCTGAGCATACAATAAATGGAGGGGGGGGTAATCAGCCACTTGTTTCTTCAGCTAAAATTACCAAATGGTCAAAGAAGGCTGTATCTAAGCATCTGTCTAAACAGCCTTAGTCATTCCATATGATCGGGGGGAGGGGTAATAGGTACACCAAAATCATACATTATGTCTTAGCCATACCAATTCCATGGCATAAGATGGGGGAGGGAAGGCATAGTGGGGGGAATAGGGAGTATAATCTTGTCCCCATCACACAACAGATTATGAATACAGGACTAGATAGTCAGTCAAGTTCCAGGAGATCCAGTAAGTTGGCCTTCGACCATCTTGGGGGGTCCAAGAGGGGTGCATCCAGAGGTGTCTTCGCCACAGCAGCAGCATAGCAGATGAGACCCAGTCAGACTGGTGAAAGAGTGTCTACCAATCCCACTAACAATGTTTCAGGGAGATCCACCCAGTCTGTCAGTTGCTCAGTGTCCATATCTTGGGTTCCAGTAACAGCCTGATTCAGCATAGGAGAGAGGTCATCTCTAGAAATCTTTGTGGGCGGAGCTGCAGTGGATTTGGAAGGCGAATATTGTGGGCCGCTCCTAGGTCTCTGTTGGCTTGGGTGATGAGTTTAATCCCTGTTGAGGGAGGGAGGGCTGCAAATTGGATGCTTGCAAGGCCAGTGATAGTGTATTGGCATTAAAACAAGCTGCTTGAGAGGCAGTCTTCGCTGGGGGACCATTTTGGAGTGGGACCTGTCCAGTTTGCAAATGGGATGCAGGGAACCATATGTGGAAAAAAGGTTCCTACCTAGAAGTGGCACTGGAGGGGGCTCCCAAAGCTTCCTGGGAGTTGTAGTAGGGCATTGAAGGCCTGGCCACAATCTATGTCCCCTGGGTGATCAGCGATGAGCTCATGTCCTTCCTTGGCAACATATAATCTAGTAAGGTTCTTGAATTTAAATTTTAAGTCATGTTGATAAAGAAATCTTTTAATCGTCCCCAATATTCTCTGCTTTGCAGCTATTTCCTGAGTGAAGTCCCTGTATATGGTAATTGGGGCTTCCTGCCAAGAAAGTTTCCCTAAGTCTCTGGCAGCCTGAAGGATTGTCTCTTTGGTGGTGTATCTTAACAGGTAGGCCACAATTGGTCTAGGTGTATTAGAATGTTTGCTTACCCAGGCAGAGACTCTGTGGGCCCTCTCAGTTTCAGTTGGGCCTCTCCATCGGTCCCCTAGCATGCGAGGAAGATTTTCATTTAAAAATTGCTCTATTGATTGCCCTTCAGCCCCCTCCAGGAGTCTAACAATCTGTAAATGATTGTGGCGGCTGTGGTTTTCATGATCCTCGGCTCCCTCCCAAAGTGCTGCAAGCCTCTCTTCGTTCTGGTGGAGATGCTGTCAAATCTGGGCTTGCTGAGCTTCATGTGCATCATCCCTTTGCTCCATGACATTCATTCTGTCCTGTAGGTGTTGGACATCTTTGGTAGTATCAGTCAGAATTAGGTTGATATCATCGACTCTAGTAATTAGGGTTTCCAGGAGCTTAGTGATATGTTGCAGGGTCTCCCCAACAGCTACTGGTTGATCCATTTTCAAGTGTTGACCATCCGGTGCCTGAGATGACATGAGAGATCTATGTTATGGTCAGCAAGGTAGAAAGAGGCACTCGATCCTGTGGCAGCCTCTAGGGAGGGAGGAGATAGAGGCGCAAATAGTCTGCAGGTTGATAAGCCTGTGGTGCAAGGATGTAGGGCCTGTGTGGCCTAGGCCTAGGTGAGCTGGTGAAGGTTCAAGTCACAGCACCACCAAAATCATGTATTTACTCCAAAATCTGTTGAAAGGACATGCCGCCCAGCAGGTAGGGTATTACCCGTGCATTAAGCCATTGATTAAAATAGAAGACTCCATGGGATCATGACATGTGTGCGCGGATGGGCTAAGGTCTAGTGAGAGCTACGGTGCTATGCTGCCATCTTCCTCGGTGGCTAGACCATGCCCCCCTGTCAGTCCACTTCTGATGAAAGTGAGTGCAACTATGCCTATTACCCCTCTTATGAACTGAGTCAGCTGTTTCAAGGTAACCCCATGAGTAATTGTGGGGATGAAGCTAGGCCTTCTAGACTGCCTAACTCCCCAGCTTTGTCCTTGGAGCTAATGCTCCCTGAAAGTGAAGTGCAAAGTATCACATCTGAAGATGCTGAGTCTCTGTGTATTGTGGAACTGTATGATATGCCTGAAGGAGGGGCTGATGGAATGAGTCTTTCTGGTGACATGCCAGAACTTGAAGAACACTATGAGAGTGCTGATAACCCCCCTTCAGTACCAGGGCCTCTTCAAAATGAGCAAAATGTTGTAGAAACAGAGCCTATAGAGCAAGGAGCTGACAGTGCTCCAAGTTTGGATATTTCTACCCAGGCAGAGGCACCCCTCAACAAGTGATGAAAGCCCCAAGGCTGTTGCTGAAAGTACAGAGACTGTGGTTGTTCCCCCAGAAAGACTGGCCGAGTTGTCTAACCAGTATTGAATTTCAGCTATGATTCTCTGGGGAGGCCTGTGGACTTGCCTCTCCATGTAGTTCACAAAGGTGTTTATGTTTTACCAAGCTCACTGCCCAAATTGAGCTGGATGGCCCATTCCAGATTACTTGTTCTGCCCTCTCACCGTGGTGCCCCTGCCCCATCCAGCCCCAAGTTAGCTGATAGGGAAGGGCCCCCTCTTGCCTTGTTCAAGGTACAAGAAGTTATTACCCAATTTAGTATAGTAATGTTCAACTGACTTGTGTGAAATATGCCTAATGTATTGTCAAAATGTATATAGTATTACAAAGTGTGGTAAATATGTATAGTAAAGTAGTAAGTTTATGTTAACTGAAGCAAGATGGTACACACTTGATGCAGACACCAAGTTTTCTCCAGGCAGGGAAGGTTGTAACCCCCCTACAAATGGGGGTTTCCAAAAAGTCTTCCTAGAGCTTGCCTAAGTGCCCACTGCCAGGTTGGTGACCAGCGTTCTAGGCATTTAAATATTATTGCCAGAGAGTGCCTGTATAGCCTCTGTATGCTGTCTCTTTAAGAGCTGCCTGGATTGCAGTCATAAGTAATCTGACAGAGAGCTCTGTTGAAAGATGTACCTATTTGCTGAAAATCATTTAGAGTGATAATGATAATGTAGTTTATCTAACCTGCCTTCTTTACAGCAAAGACTGTTTTGTTTATCTCCACTATCTTGGTCCTGGACTGTTGAATTGGACCAATCAGTATTGGTGGGACCTAAAATGGAGCCAGACTACAGGAGACGTCTGGAGTCAAAATCTGTAGGAATTGTAGTTTGGGGCTTTTGGCACCTTTTTGCAACTGAAGGGGGAGCTATTGCTTTGACTGACACCCAGATCAGCCAACCGAACCTTTTAGATCTGAGGGAAATCCCCAAGCTGTCTGCTGTTTAGGTCAGATCTAAGTTGGGAGCTGAAGAAGCACACAGCTTGAGACAGTCAAGCAGCCATCTGAGTAGTTTTGTGCGGGAGAGCTGTGGAAAGGCCTGAGTTGTTGCTTGCATTTCTGCCTGCTGCCCCTGAGAGGGAGAGAAGAGAATTATTTTGGGCTAAAGCCAAGTTTGTGAGAACAAAGTAAGCCACTGATTTTTTTACCAGGCTCATACCTGAAGAAGACCAAAGATTTTGCTGAATGGGATGTGCCTGTCAGGATTTCCAGCTGCTTTTGAATCCCCAGTTTATGCAGAAACTCTGCAACTGTGACCGGAGAGTGGTTTGCCTGGTACAGTAGAATTTCCTTACATGTAAATGAGCTGTGAGTTGTTAGTGAGTCGTGATTTGGTTCCCCACTGTGTGAACCGTGGTCTGCTTGATGGAAGCTGTATCCAGCCCAAAACAGACGGTATCCGAATCTGTCTCCATTTGGCCAGGGCCTTGACACACTGGCCCAGCCAGACTACCTGCTGCACAGAGAAAGCCATCGACAAGAGACCTGCCTGGGGATCAGCCCCCTGCTCCACACTTGAACAGGAATAATGCCTCGGCGAATCATGTGGGCCCTGCTTCTCTTGGCACTCCAGATCAACCACCTGCAGTCTAAATTTTTGTCCAACCTGTGTCCAGTCTTGGGTATCATGAGTAATCATCAGGGTAGCTCCCTGCAACAACAGCCTAATCTAAAATTGTGTCATCTGATTGTCTTGTTGTTTTCTTTTCACGAACTGAGCCCTCTATCTCTGGATTACAATTAGTATGTGTGTGGTGTAGGTTGTTTTCTTCCATCACAGGTCCCCAACCAGCTACAACATTCCTGGCTAGCCCACCATTCTCCATCTGGGTATCCAGAGTGTGTGACTGTTTATAGACCCCGAAGTGCATGCATAACTGTTTGAATGATAGAGTCTTTAAGCAAATTAACCTGATGACATCCCTCCCTTGTTCAAATCTCTTAAATAAATCAGATCTAACTCTTTTTTGCATTTACCCTGACTGTGGTTCCAGTTTGTGTAAAAGTACTGTACTGCTGTGATTTGCTGTGTATAACCTTGTTTTTCAGGGGGTCCCCAGGGCCGAGCCAGAGGAAAGCCCTGGTGGTGAGTCCAAACAGTGTGAGTACTTGTGTGGTGTATCAGGGGTATTGTGAAAGTGATTATTGTGTATTGTTCTGGCCACTAGTAAGGAAAGAGGGGGGTTACAGTGTCCCGGAGGGCTGTGCTCAGATTGGCTTGACCACTACCAACCCTGACCTCCGGGTGGAGGCACCCATTTCAGAACTCAGGCCCCTTAACCTGCTACTAGCCAAGCAGGCAAGGGTAGTAGCCCTTGGGCTAGCACCACCTAGTGGTTACATATATAAAAGCAGATTTTATTTTTTCTATATTGTGTTTATGCTCCTCCTTGGAGTTGGCAGGCGGGTATGGCCCACCATAGGAGGTGCTCATCCTCAGACCCGTTTGTCCCCACCCAATTAAACCCCCATATTTCCACTGTGGATTCCTGCCCCTGTGTGGTGGGACCTGGGCACAGAGCATCAAATTTCTCCCCACCCCAGAGCACAATCCAGAAGTTGGGGCGGCCATGTGGAATGCATCAGGCCATCAACGACCTGGCCGACAAGACAGTAGATATAGTCCAGAGGAGGTCTGAGAAACTAGCACAATTATGTCAGGGGGCGGGAAAATCAGTAACTTTTTCAGAGATACTTCCAGTGCCCAAGGCAAGCACAACAAGAAAGCTGAGAATAGAGGAATTTAATGGATGGCTAAGAACCTGATGTTGTACTAAAGGGTATGGGCTGTTGGGGGGTTGGGGAAGGACCTGAGAGGACAGTAGTCTCTATGCCAAAGACAGACTACACTTGAGTGAAGAGGGAAAGAAAGTGTTGAAACAGAGGATGGAGGAGTACATAGAGGAAGTTGGGAATTTAAACTAGGAGTGGGGGGTGGCAATTGGGCAAGAGATATGCAGAGACCACAGGTTGGGAAACCATATGAGCTTACTCCACTTAACAGTGACAAAGGACAAATGGCAAGTATATTGGTGATGCTAGGAAAGGAGGGCAGGAAGGGGGGGAGGGTGGAAAGTGGTTACCCTTAATGCTAGGAGCCTTTTGAGGAAAATTGCAGAGTTACAGGTGCTCATGGCAGAGGGAGAGGTGGACATTGCAGCCATCACAGAAATGTGGGCCACCCAATACAATGACTGGGACCTGTCTGTACCAGGGTACAGGTTATTTCTGTGGGACAGGGTGATTGGGAAAGGAGGGTGTGGCACTATATGTGAAGGAAGGACTAAAGTGTGTAAGGGAGGAAGGAGAGGAGGGTGATCAGAGTCACTTTGGATGCAAATCCAGGATTCCAAGAATAGTTCTTAGAATGAGAGTGGTGTACAGGCCACCATCTCAGACGGAGGAGTTAGACAGGGAACTAGCAGGACAGATCAGGAGGACCTGCGAGAAGGGTAGTGTGATGGTGTGGGGGACTTCAACATGCCAGGAGTGGACTGGAGTACCTCAGCAACTAGGAACAGAGGGCAGGTACTGCTGGATGCCTTCCAGGACAGCTTCCTGCTGCAACTGGTCAGTGAACCAACCAGGTTAGGGAATACCCTTGACCTTGTGCTGGCAAATGGGGATTTTGTGAGAGAACTTACAGTGGAGGAACCACTGTCAGGAAGTGACCACCACTCAGTATGGCTCACATTGGATATGGGCAAGGACAGAGTGGAATCTGGCACAAGAGTGTTGGACTTCAGGAGGGCTGACTTTGGGAGGATGGGGAAGTGATAAAAGGGTACCTGGCCTGAATTCAGTCTAGTATGGACACTAACCAGAGGTGGGAGCTCATAAAGCTGGGGATAGTGGAGACAACCAAAACCTGCTGCAAGGCCCAGAGCCAGAAAGCTAGGGCTAAGAAACTGAGCTGGTTGAGCAAGGAGGTCATGGAAAAGGTAAGGAGGAAAAGAGCTGCCTTTAGGAAGTACAAGAAAGCAGGGAGGGGGGAGGACAGGGAGGAGTACTTGACAGAATCGAAGGAGGTGACAAGGGCAGTAAGGGGAGCCAAAGCATCTATGGAACTCAGGCTGGCACAAGGCATTAAGAAGGGGGAGAAGGACTTCTTTAGGCACATCAGGGAGAAAAGGAGCTGTAAGGACCACATAGTAAGGATTAGGAAGGGGGGTTGGGTGGAAGCAGGATGGATAAGTCAGAAGCACTAAATGAGTACTTCTGCTCAGTATATACTAAGGAGAAGAGGGGGGGACACCCAAGGGGGGAGAAATGGCAGAAATTGCGGGAAGGGGTGACAGATGGGAAAATCATGGAGGGCAGAGTTTCGGAGGGTTTTGAAGGCACTGAGGGTGGACAAGGTGCCAGGCCCAGATGGCATCCACCCCAGGGTACTGAAGGAGCTGGCAGAGGTCCTTGCAGGACCTTTGGCAGACCTATTTAATGCCTCACTACACTCGGGGTGTGTACCTCAGGACTGGAGGATGGCTCATGTGGTGTCCCTCCACAAGAGTGGCCCCAAGGATGAACGGGGAAACTACAGACCAGTACTCACTGGAGGAGAGGAGGGACAGGGGTGACATGATTGAAACCTTTAAATACATGAAAGGAATAAACAATACAGGTACAGAGGGGCTGGTCAAAGTAAGGGAGGGGAGGGACACCTGGGGCCATGATATGAGACTGAAGGGAGGAAGATTCAGGAGGGAGATGAGGAGACACTTTTTACAGAGATGGTGGTGGCTGGGTGGAATGCGTTACCTGCAGAAGTAGTATCCAGTAGAACAGTGGACTGCTCAAAGGGATGGGACAAGACAAGAGGAGGGTTAATGAAGGAAGGGTTGAAGGGAGGGGCAGCTGCAGAATAAGGGGTGCTAGCTGCACATTCGAGCAGACTTGATAGACCTCTAGGCCTTTATCTGCTGGCAAATTTCCTATGTTCGTATGTTCGTATCATGGAGCCTGCCAGCTCCCATTTTCCACCTGTGTTCCCCCCCGGTACTGCGGCAATACATGTGAATGTGGCAGCACGCACGTGCTGCAGTTCTGTGGCACCCACCCTCTACTGGCCGCCCTCCTGTCTGCACTACCCTCAGGCTTCCACCTGGGGGCAGTGGATCTGCAGGGGATGACGAGATCCCTCCCTGGGAGAGGAGAGCTGCTGAGGTGCTGCTCAATCCTGCTCCCTCCCTCCCCTCCAGCTGACCCCCAATGGCCCAAGCTCACTCCTGAACCAGGGTTGGCAGTGTAGTGCGAGTTATGGCGTCCAGCACCGGAACCCTCAGCACCACCGGCTAAAGGCAGATTTAAAAAAAAGAGCTTAGCACATGCATGTATGCATGTTGCTTGTTATTGTGTCCTTTGTATCCTTTTATTGTCCATTTTACTAGTTTGATTGTAATGCTACACCACTGCAAAAAAAAAAAAAGGCAAACATAGTCACACTCTATCAACTGATATTTATGAATAATGCAAATAGATTTCCTCAGCTTATTTGGGAATAGTTGTCCAGCTATCGGCTACAAATTTAATATTACTTTTTTCCTTTTGAAGTTAAATGTATTCTTTTTTTTTTTTAAAGCAGTCAATTTTGGTTACAACCGTCATTTGCTTGACAGTCCCACCAACTGTCATTAATTAGTCAGCAACATCATAATTTCACCACTTTCCTTTTTTTAGTGATACCTGAGAATAAAATCAGTAAGATTCTATTATTCTTTTCTCATTCAATTTTTTACATACAGTTGAACGCAACATTACTGATTTAATGTGAATACAAAGGTATTATCCCAACCGTGCAAAGGTGGAATGAATTTTATTTGAGATGTGGTGTAATGAGAATATGTTTAGGTAGTGAACTGCCTTCTATACAGTGCAGGATTGCACCAAGGTGGATGTTTGTATTGCTGTACAACTGTGTTTAGAATGAAATCACCAGGATGTCCTGATATTGGTACTCATAATTGTAAGGGTCGCAGTAAGTCAAAACATGTATAGAACTGATAATCAATATTACAGACCTTGGCTGCAATAAAAAAAATGATTGCTACCTCAGTGCAATGTGTTTTAGAGGGACAACATTCACAAAGCATGGTAGGATGTTTCAGATTTCAGCACCTGTTGAAAATGTGACTATTAGTTGTGTTTACTCGTAAGTACTCAGCAAAAGAAGGTTCCGCTCAAAAATGCTCTAGAAAGATACATAGTTTGTTGTAATCTTAAAAATTTCTTAAATAGTCACATATTACAGTGCTCTTAGCTTTTGCTAAGCTGGGCACCCTGGATTTTTGGGTGCCCAGAAAATGTATTTCTGGCCATTATTTTAAAAAACAAACATCAGAATCCAGCAAAGCAGGTCTTGTTTCACTAGGTTCAGGTGTTTTTATGTATTGTCCATGTTTTTTAGTTTGAGGGTGAAAGCAAGATGGCAGGTCTCACAGCACAAAAAAAATGGTGGTGCTGTGAGATGCAAGTGGTAAAAATTAAAAACGGTTTTGTAACACAACATTTTTGGTGTGGTATCAGAACGTTATCCCAAAAACCCTACTGAGCATGTTCAGAACAGAAACAAAAAACTTTATATCTTTATAACTCTTGAACTGTTTAATATTTTTTCATGAAACCTTCCAAATGGCACTAACTTGGTGCAGTGCACTTCTACCTTGAATGTTTTTTTGGGAAAATGCCATTCCTTGTAGGCTGTACCTAAGTGCAAAACCGAATCCCACATTAAGTACAGGAAAAAAAATTAAAACATCTACAGGAAAATGACACATACAGATCTCAGAAACCACACAAGCTGCTGTCACAAAACTTTCCACAGATGTAGACCATGTCTTCTAAACAACACATGCAAAATTTCAGCTGATTTTGTCAAATGTTGCCACAGTTATTAGGGTGCAAAGTTAGGGGTTTAACACTGAACACCCTACTTAACCCTAACTATAAGGGTGCTACCATGCCCCTATAATACATAGTGCATCATGTCAGTAGATATCATTGTATATCTGCCTTTTCAGAGATGAGTGCTTCAGACCTGCACACAGTACTTTAGGTGTGGTCAAACCAGTGACCTGTGCAGTGGCAGTATTACCTCCCTTCTGAGATTGGTGATGCTCCTCTTTTGCATCCTGCAGTATCACTCTAATATCCTGTTTGTCTTCCCATACCATTTACTGCATTGGGAATAAACTTTCAGGCTGTTGTTAAAAATCAACCCAAGTCCCTTTCCTAGTTTTCTCCTTTGAGTCTTCCATTCTAACCACCTTGGATGCCGTAATCTGTGTGCTGATTTCTACTACCAATGTGCATTACTTTACATTTCTTGGCATTAAGTTTCAGTTGGCAAATACTAGACCAACTTCTCCAGCAGTGAACCATAGGAAAAATAGTCAATTACTTCAGCTGAGAAGAGTTGAAAGCCTTGTTTTTTTTTTTTTTTGCTAATACTTAGGACTAGCTGATTAGGAACCATGCTTCAGATTTGCCCAAAACACATTGTAGCATATCCTCCATTTCTATTAAAACGGATTAGTTGCTATACAATACTATATCATCTACACTTGTTCACCAAACCAAAATCACATTGAAAGGGAAAACAATGAGAAAAATAGAGGCCCTAATGGACTTGTATAAGAGTGACTAGGTCTTCCTGCCACTGGACTTTATAGCCGCAGCCTAACCCAGCTCACTATCCTAACATCTATAGTGTGATGGTCCAGGCTAATGGAAACTGCAGACTGTATATGTAACCTCCCTCCCCTGAAAGTGTGAGGCTTACCTGGGGACCCCGGCCACCCACAGTTTGTCTCCACTGGCCTTCAGGACCTAGTTTCTGTGGTCCAGGGACCAGGAGGAGGTGGCAAGACCCATCAGAAGGCATCGTTGTTCAGTGCCCCATGTGGTTTTACAATTTGAACCATGGTACAGTCACAAATCAAAGGTAGACAGCTACCACCAATGGAGTGAACCTCTGACCACTGTCTGAAAGTGACCACTGACTATTTCCCACCCCTGCCACCAGAACCAGGAGGTGGGACTGGGGGTCAAGAGCAGAAGCCATCTAGAAACACTTTGATGGGACCAATGCCAAAGGATCCATGGCTGCCACCATTTTAAATGACCCTGACCCCTAAATGGACAGTCAGAAGGCGGAAGCCAGAGTTTGCTCCTGAAACTTCTATGAAAGGAAAGAACAGTAGAAGCCCTGTTTTGGAACTGTAAGGTGTTGTACAATTTAAGTGACAGTCAGCTGGACTACTAGAAGATGAACTCAAACTGTGGGTATATGAGGGAGGGAGTTCAGATACCTCTGATGTGATACTTCCACCTGGGTGATCACAGGTGGTACTGAAAGTAGAGACACCAGGGAGGGAGGGAGTGCACCTAATGACTTGGACGAATATGCATGCATGCACCCCCATCAGTCCTTTCCTTCTGGTCACCTGAAGGAAAAGCTATGGTTTTTGGGCTTGGGAACACCATTCTATTGTTAATCCAGAGATCCTTTCAACTTAGCCAACAGGTTCATAATAATAAAATAAAAAATAAAATTATGCAGTATAGCTCTTGTTACAGGCAGTTCAAACAAACAGAAGTCCTTCATCTGAGAGTCTCCTTAAAATCTCCAGCTCTCTCTAATGCTAAACAAAATGTTGATGTATTTTTGTAATATGTATTTTCCTGGCAATTAAATTCTGCATCCTGTTCTTGTAAATTATACCACCTGTATTTCAAAAAATGTATTAAAACTTTGTCAATTTCTTTCCTGTCACCAGCCTGAAAAGTACATTAGTCTTCTTAACAGGTGCAGCCAATTAGGACATCCTGTCTCAGGGCTGATTTTCTGCTGATAATTTTGTAAACAAGATTGTTTAGGTCAAAATGCACCTCAAAGTTAATGCCCTGTGTTCCAGAAAAACTCAAATAGCTATCTGTAATCACTTCAACAATACAACTGCACACATATGAAAAACAAGTGATCTCAGTTTCACATAAAGATTCACATATATTTTTTTCATCACAGAGAAACAAAGGAAGATAGAATAGAAACAAGTGAAAGAAGGGAAAAACATGGAAATTGTGGCACCATCTGAGTGGCCAATTCCTAGGTGCCACAAGGAAAATTTGCATGCTCAGATAGGCAAGAGATACCTGTAGACAAGTGACAGAATAGGAGAGGACGGAATAGATCTTTGCTTTAACTCTGTCTGCATAACAAATGGGACATGGTTTTACCCACACCTGTCACATACCCCTTCTTTAAGAGGGAACTTTTTGTGAACTAGTAAAGTTTAAGTGTAGCAGACAAGGTTATGTTCCATACAAATGTAGGACTGAAGTGTTATGCATTCTAAAATAGGTTTTCAAAAACTTACTTTACTTTTCTTGTAACATTACCTTACAACATTAACAGTTCTTTGCATATGTGGTATCCCTTTTTAATGACAACTATTACTAAAATTTCTGGCTCTCTGTACTCTAAACAAAACATTGATGTCTTTCCATAAGATGTCTTTTCCTGCCAATAAATTCTGCATCCTATTCTTGTAATTACACCACCTGTGTTCCACTAAATGTATTAAGACCTTGTCAATTTCTTTCCTGTCAGCAGCCTGAAGAGTGCATTAGTCTTCTTAACAGGTGCAACCAATTAAGACATCCTGTCCCAGAGCTGATTTCCTGAGATAATTCTGCAAACAAGCTAGTGGAGGTCAAAGTGCATGTCAAGGTTAATTCCTTGCATTTCAGATAAACCCAAATAGCTGTCTATAATCAGTTCAACAATACAACTGTATACATTTGAAAAACCAAGGGATCTCAGTTTCCCATAAAGATTCACATATATTTTGTTAATCACAGACAAACAAGGGAAGAAAAAAGAATAGAAACAGCAAGTGAAGGATGGAAGAAAATAGGGGGAAATTGTGGGACTGTCAGAGTGGCCAATTCCTAAGTGCTACGAGGAAAATCTGATTGTGCAATCAGACAAGCCAGAGAAAGACAAGTGGCAAATAGGAGAGGAGAGAATTATCCTTGTTTTTAACTCTCTCTGCATAACACATAGCACAAGGTCTTACCCCACCCTTGTCACATACATTATTTGTGCCTATTGATATTCAGGAAATACAAAAAGAAAAGAAAGAAACAGTTCCCACTGTCTTTCTCAGCCAAATTATTTTAACTACAACTCTTTCCCCCACCCTCTGCTACAAGCCAAATCCCAGCCTTCTCCCACCCCCTCACCCACAATTCAAGGTTTTAACAAAAAAGGTTCCCACAATGGACAACCAGTGTAACCTGCCTGCCTGCATGACCAGCTACCATCTCATCTAGCATTTTTCATTAAAAAAAATCAAAGTATTCCCCCCACGCCACAGCAGAACCCAAATCCCACCATCCTCCTCCTAGTACCCACATTTTCAAAATAGAACACCCCTTAGGAGCAGTGAAGGCAACCAACACAACCTGCCTTTTTCCATGGCCAGCCATCTTCTTGTGAATGGAAGCCCTTCTGCACTTACTCACATAGTGAAACAGCTGAGTGATCAAATTTGTGTACTTGGGGGAGAAGGAGGGGGGAGTTAGGTGTTGCTGCTGGGGTGGGGTGAGTTGAAATAAACTGATTTTTATAAAAAGGAAAAGCACCAGATGAGATGTGGCCACCACGGTGGCAGTCAGGCTGTGCCAGTTGTCCATCATGGGGAGGTTTTTTATTTTGTTAAACCCTTAAATTGTGAGTGCTAGGTGGGAGGAAGGTGTGACTGGGCTTGTAGCAGAAGGTGGGGTGAAGTCGGGTTGAAGTTTGAATGACTGGAGCTGTGCAGAGGTAGGGGGCTGTTTCTTTTATGTTTCTTTTCCCCACAGGTACATGACTAGCAAATACAAATACCACATTTTAAATAGTTAGGCCCTTAATATGAATATTCAGCTGAATATTTGGAATAAGGATTTGCCCTCCTACCTTGGGATTACAGAATATACTGTGTCTCTAGGGTGAGGACATTCTAACAGGATGGGATAGGATGAAGCTCAGGAGAGGATAAAAGATGAGTGCTGAAACCTGGGACACTGGAGGCAATGACAGAGGAACTGCAGGTGCTGTGTTTCATTTTGCAGGAGGCATGCCTATTTTGAGCAGTCTTTTTCTTGTTCTATGGCACCTTCAGAGTGTCAAGGGTAACAGTGGTGGCAAAACAGAATAGGATGAGGAAGCTGTTACAGAAGAGTGATGTTGTACTGCCAGGGGAAAGAGCTATGGTAAGTATCAGAAAGTCAAAAACAGACCAGAAGAGTTTAGGCACCTTGGTAAGAGTGAACAAATGGGGAGTGAGGGCAAGACTTGAAGTTAATACTTTTTCTGGAAGATGTACAGTATATTTCCTGGATGGGCATATTTCCAGCAGACAAATGTTTCACTGTTAACCCAGTTTCAATTCATGAGCATCCTTGCATAGTCTTTCATGGCTGTGGTAAAGGACCAAAATGAACATGGGACTCACTCTACATAGGGATAATGACCAGGGCAGCAAGCCAGAAGGGTGAGATGAGAAAACCAAGGAGGTGGAAATCTCAGACAGTTATTCAGTACATATGCCCAAATATGCTCTAACATTCATGTGCTATGGTGGTTCGAGTCCTACTTATCCAGCAGAAAGCAGCAGGTAGCATTCAGCTCTTTCATCTCAGGCAGTGTGTCTGCTGTGGTGTGCCTCAGAGGTCAGTTTTGTCCCCCATGCTCTTTGATGTGTATATGTCATCACTGGGGAGATCATTGGATGATATGGCTTGTGTTTTCTATTGTTATACTGATGATATCCAGCTGTATGTGCCCTGTGCCCCTGATGACAGGGCAGCTGTTTTGGAACTGAGTGCCTTAGGGAAATTCAGGACTGGATGGCAGCCAGCTGGCTTAGGCTGTTTGCCCTGAAGGTGGAAGCGCAACTAGTGAAGTGAGAGCATCTTTTTTTCACTTTCAAGTGGTGATACTGTTTTGCCATCTTTGGACAATGTTACTCTCAAGGTTGTAGATTGATTGAGAAATCTGGTGGTCATTGTGACATTAGAATATCAGGTGTCGGCTGCTGTCAGCAGTGGCTTTTATCATCTTCAGAACATCTGCCAGATCAATCCCTTTCTTGCGCCATCTGACCTAGCAGCACTAGCGCATGCCTGACTGTTTACTGGTTCTTCCCAGATTGAGCATATCATGCTAGTTCTCCATGTTCTGCACTGGCTACCAGTGTGGTAGCACATCATCTTCAAGGTTGATATACAAGGCCCTGCACAGTTTGGGTCCTGGCTACCTGAAAAACCTCCTACCCATATGCTTCTGGCCACTCACTTCAGTCAGTGTATGATGGACTTCTTTCCACTCCAAGATCTCATTTAAAATCCTTGGTGGATAGGGCATTTGGAGTGGTGGCCATACTTCTCTGGAAAGCCCTTCCCCTGGAGGTAAGAGGTGTCCCTTCCCTGACCATTTTTAAATCCTAGCTCAAGACTTATCTGTTCACTATGTGCTTTGGGGCATGATGCTGTTATTTAACTAATATTGCAGTGCTTATTTAATTATTTGACTTTAAATGTATTAATTGTACCATTTCTTTAGCTTTTCTGCTTATGTGAGGTGCCCTGAGCACCCAGGATTGGGTGCCATATAAATAAAATGTCTTGTCTTGCCTTGCATTTCATGAAACAGACCAGCAGGTGCCAGGGCCTTGGGAGTGGGTCTTTGTGCACTACTTCATGCACTGGATCACAGTTCAGGACAGGACTTAGCAGTGGGGACTCAAGCTGGCTTTCGGGACTGTCCTTGTAGAAGTGAGATGGCTGGGTCACCGGGGCTTGCTGTGGGGTTGGAATCCTTGTTACAGGAGGAGTGTCACAAACCATCAGCCCCTGAGTTCCTGCTTGTGCACTTCAGAGGGAATGACTTGAAGAAAAAGAAGTTGCTGCCACTGCTGAGAAAAATAAATGTGTCAAAGACACAAGCCATGCTTTTTGGCTCCCCCTAAAGTTTTGAAACTGTCAAATACCACTGCAGATCACATGTCTAGATGGTGCTCTGCTGGCACAGGCACATTCCTTCAGTTACCTAGGAGTCACATTAGATCCCTCGCTTGATTTTTACTTGCACATATCCAAGACCTGCAAAGCAGTAAATTCTAGGCTTGGCTTGGCCTATAGAATTAAACACAATCTTGCCCATCATGCCTGCCTGTCTGTCGCTCCAAGCATACTACTTCCCATGCTTATGTATAATGTCATACTATATGCATCCTCAGCATCCAAGCTTGCAGTTAGAAAGTGGGATATCCCCTACAATAATATCTGCCATTTCTTGCAACAGGCTTGTTCACCACTGTGAATTATATTCAGACCTAGAATGGCTCCTCCCACCAGTGCCCTGCATGACCTACTACTAGAAGGTATTATTTACAAAGTTCTAAACAATCAACAACCACAAAAACTTGCAAAGTGGCTTAAACCACATTCAAATCCATATCCCTTAAGGTCCTCTGACTTTGGTTTACTTGCTGTACTCAAGGCAAGGACCAATCTGCTGAAGGTAGCTTTTCAACACTTTGTCCCTAAGCTGTGGAATGGTATTCCTCCTGGGATCCAAGCTACCACTACATATGAGGGTTTCAACAAAAGTCTTTCATAAGCTCCTTTTAGCTACCACTATGTGCAAATGCTCCCCCAGTAGGTAGCTGGACATCTATGGTATGGATACTGTGCAAATCTTGATGTGTATTTAACGGAAGACATACTGTTATATTGATGTACTTGCATCAGTTTGTAATACTGTACTTGGCTCAGTTTGCAAATAAGACATCATCTATATGTTGGATATGTATTTATTCATTTAGTTTTTGTTTACCGGGTGAGTGTCATTAGCCAAGACATGATTATTTTAGTTGACCGGAAGAACACAATACATTCAATACACAGGGAAAACAATTTGATTTGGGAAGAGACAAGGTACATACAAAGCTATAACAAGGTTTCATAAGTACATGGGTAGGTAACAAGAGATAGTACATAGTATATAATCAGAAACATAATAATACGATGAAGAAAAAGAATTACATGCTACTGACAACTAATGGGTTAGGGTAGCTGAAACAAAACAATAAGAGACAAAAGTGCTTAAATGATCTACCTATATGGTCAAGACAAACGTAGAGCAGTTTGCAGTGGGGGGAAGTGGGTTTAAGTCAAAAGCAAAACTCAGGGGGGTTTGAAGCAGGCACAGGAGATCTGGCTGAAGAGGAAGAAATGACAGCTGTTTTTGAACTGGGCGTGACTGGGGGCTAAGCGTACATCAAGGGGCAGGGAGTTCCAAAGCTTGGCTGCCAAGTAAGAGAAGGCAAGGGTCCCTTTGTGAGATTTACATCTAGGTATTTGTAGCAGTGACTTATCGACTGATCGTAGACCGTGAGAGGAGGGTGGTGGAGTTAGTAGTGAGGCCAGTGAGATAGGGATGCCTGCTCTAATGATATTATTAGTCAGGGTGCTGAGGGCAAGAGTTTGAGCCAATGCAGGGGTTAACCAATTTAGGTTGGCGTAAAGTTTGCAAAGATGTTTTGACCAAGGGGAGGCCGAGGCATACATGCAGATGCTGTTGTATGTGGTGTTCCACTCCCCGAGGAGAGTTTGGGATGCATTGAGATAGGTAACTACCCCATAGGATAGCGACGGAACCAGGATCCCTTGGGCTATGGCTAGTCTTGCCGACTGTGTGAGGACATAGCTGGTCTTATAGGCTACTCCAATTCTGGCATTTACCGATTTACATGTGGATGTTATATGCTGACCAAAGTTAAGATTCTCGTCCAGGAGAACTCCAAGATACTTGAAAGAGCACACTGGTGTAAGGACCTTCCCATCCTGACCAAAAACTTCAAATTTATCCCGGTCCTTACTTAATTTGATTGTGGAGCCAAACAGCATAGTATACATTTTATCAGCATTAAGGATTAGCTTATGATGGTGGAGCCAAGACTGGGTGGTCTTGACAGCAGTAGTAAGGGTTTGGTTAATGTGGAGATTATTCTTATCACTACAGTACAAGACAAGGTCGTCTGCATAGAGGATAGTCAAATAACCGGGGATGTATCAATTCCCCTTCACTGTTGTATTGTTGTATGTTATACACCTGTATGTGTTGTCTCTGTTCATACACTGTAATAAATCATGTATTGCAGTCCTAACGTTGTACTATCCCGCGTCGTACCCGAAAACAGGCAGTTTCTGTCTAGTGTACCTGCCCGCTTAACAGAAAATAAATAAATAAATGAAAGTATACATCAGCATGATTCAGCACAACTTCTTATGCACTAGGATATTTTGGTCCTCCATCATACAGCAGAAGGAATGGCGCCATGCTGGGGACAGGAAAACTATTGACAAGATCCAGAGAAAGATCAATGTTAAAATAGGGAATTTAATGATGATGAGCATGCCTGGAAGCATGATGAAGCAGGATGACATTACCTGGACACCCTTGGGTTGTACCGCTTGGACAGGGTACACATGTGTAACCTGGGCCATGACCTGTTTTGTTTGGCAATACAGGCCTTGACTGCATCTTACATTTAATGATGTGCTGTGGGGATCCCGTTCTGAGGGAAGATCAGGCTGTTAGTGAGTAGAGAGTGTCTCCAAGGCTTGCCACATGTGGGGTCTGATCCATCCCACTCAAAGTAGGGGATGAGGGGGTCACCTGCACCCAGTATGGACTGATGCTCATACCCAGCACAGAAGGGACAGAGCTTACTCCACTCACCCTGTTGCCACAGGGACAGGATCTGCCACATTAGGCTGTCAGCCTGGGATTCCCAGATGGGGGTCTAAAATCTCTTGTACAGGCAGGAAGAAGGTCTGTCTAGTGCTGCTATCAGGATGGATGGTGCACAGCACTCCTCCATGCCCATCACCATTACTACCCAGAGTAGAGGCTTACCATGGGGTTGGGCTATGGCACTCACTCTCATGGCTGATTGGGGGAGTGCAGGGTCCTGATGAGAGACTCCTCCAGTGCATGTAACACGTATAAAGCCTAAATACGGTCAAACACATGGCTATCCCAGCTGTGGTGTGGTTACTGTCTCTGAAGGGAAGGGAAAGAAAGGAGGTGCAGCTTGAACAACCAAAAGGAGAGGAAGGCATTACGTTTTAGAGACATGGGCTCCATTGCTGAGTCATCTACAAGAAGCAGCTGAGGTGCAGAAAGATCTTTGTAGAGAAAATGTGAGGTGGGAAACTTGCTTGTGGAATCATTGGCAAAGATGTCACTTGGGTAGATAAAGAGGAGTGATGAAATAAAGGTAGTGCAGAACCGGGTATAAGCATAAAACGTATCCAAGGCATGATGGATCTTTGAACACAAGTAATGAGACAGACACAACAAAAAATGGACTTGAATAATAAATTTTAAAAAAATCTATTAGTTATAAAAAAAAAAGCAGCTGTGAAATAATTAGGTCCTCTGCTCTCACGTGGAAACAAGCCTTGGCTCCATGTGCCTTTCCTGGTTACCAATTTCCAAATGAACAAATAGGTAAAATTATGCTTGGTTCAGCCACTGACTAGGGAGCAAGGGGTAATAAACAAGAAATATCTAGCAGCCTAAAGAGCATATGGTATGAAATGACAGGTAAAATCAATGTACAAAATATGAAAAAAGATAATATATTATAAATACTATTATCTTTTCATCTAAACTGAATCCAGCTCTGTGTGCACAGTAAATGTGCAAATATAAGGTAGGAGGACACCGGCAAAGATGTTACACAGCACATAGAAGCATCGAGTGGTATGGCAGAAAGAGGCCCATCAGCCTATCCTGCCTTTCCAACCCTGCCTAGTACTTGAATGATGGTCCTTTTGCCCATCCACAACCTTTTCCTCAAACAGCACCCATATCATTTACTGATCTTGTTAGGCCACCGTGCCTGTCCCACCTGAATTTGAATCCTCCCCTATTTCACCCGTGCTACCTCTTTCAGCAATCTGTTCCACCTGTTCACCACTCTTTCTGTGAAAAAGTATTCTCAGATGTCTGTACTGAATTTACCTCCAACCAATGTCTGTGGATTCTCCTTTGTGTTCATTTTTAAATTTAAAGTGAACCGATCCTTTTATTTTACCCTATTAAGCCATGTAGATACTTAGAAGACTGTATCATGTGTCCCCATTCCCTTCTTGATTTCAGAGTAAACATATTGAGAGCTCTTCACCTTTTCTCATGTGATTTCTTCCATAACCCCTGAATCATTCTGGCTGACCAAACTGACCAATCAGCTGTAACTACCAGCACATCATCACCAGTTCATTCATTGTTGATGAATCAGTGATGAGGGCTGATCATATTTGCGACTAACAGTTTTCTTTTTCTACAGGACTGCCCAGCGACCATATCCTTCCCTTGTTTCTCTAGGTGCGGTGGGGGGCAGGATGCTGGGTGCTAGCGGGTGGTGGGGTGTGTATACAACTATATACAATAACAGAGGAATGGGGTGGGTGAAGGTGGGATTAGGAATGTAATTCAGCACTGGGATGGTAAGAAGGGTTGTTTATTATATAGGCACCATAATTAAAGCAACTTTGCTACAAAACTAGGGGCAGGTGGGAGGTGGATGCTATGGGGGCGTGACACCTATTTGGGAGCAGGTGGTGTGAAAGAAGATAATTTCATACAGTACGAGAATGTGAACTTTTTTTAATTAAAAGAAATTGTAAAAAGAAAAATAAGTTTGCCACACATAGGAGTTGCAGAGTTGGGGACGTCCCCCTGTTATGCATTGTTCAAAGTTCCCTAGTTCACTTCAACTACCCTGGTGAATTAAAAATTCATCGCATCCTACTCTAGCTCCTTCTCCATCCCACATGCCAAATCCTCTGCTGGTCAATCAGTTTTCTCCTACAGGCTTCCTCTTCTCAGGTTCTCCTTCCCCCATCCCATATCCATGCTGCTACTTCCCCTTCCTCTTTGACATCCCTTCTTCATACCTACACAGTTCATGTCTGCCACTGCATGTAATTCTCTGCCTAAGCTCATCTCTCTCTCTCTCTCTCTCTCTCTCTATGCTTTCTCTTGTATATTTACAGTTATACTGTTTCTCAATGGTTACAGAGTATACAGCTGTTTCATACACTAGTTTTTTGGGTTGTCTTTTGTCCCTGCCACTCCTGCTGCCTGCTCCATTCTTGGTGACTGCTCAGTGCTCACAGCTTTTGATTGCTTGGGTCATTTACATAGTGGTAATAAACTATGATTTGTTTCTATACCTTTAAATGATACTGTGCCTATTACTGTCAAATTGCTGAACATTGTTACCAGTTCTGTACTGCTACTGTTGTATTGTCTTCCAGTGTGCCCCCTTCCCCCAGGATGCCTGTGGAAATAAGCTTAGTAGGCCTTCCTGGTAAAACTCTTTCATTAAGTAAATATGTAGATAAATATGTCTTGTGAGTTTTTCCCCAGATTTCTGACAGTCTTGCTCCTAAAACTGCAATACCCTTTGACTGTATTTATCTGCTTTTTTCTTTCTTTTTTTTCCCTTATTTCCTACAGTATGTTAGTTTTGACAGCTGCAGTGGGTGGAGCCCTGCAGTCATTTTGGGATTGGAGAGAAAAAGGAGCTGACCGGATACCGTCCACTCCTTTTCATTTAAGTTCAGTTTTCGGTAGTGGAGGCAGATGTGCATGCACTGCACTACTTTGTTCAGTGACAGCAACATGGCACTTTCTGCCATGTCCAACCTGGCCACAGGTGATTACTGTACATGAGTGAGTTACCGCGCATGCGCAGATAACTTCAGCAGCCATCTTGCCCATGGTGGACCAGAATACAGAGCACTGTCAGCCATGTCCAGTGCTCCGGAGTTGCCAGTGGTACATCTGCTTGTTTTAAAAGAGACAGCATGCCAAGGTTATGGAACAGTATGCAGTGATGGGGTAATCTGTTGCATCCTAATGTTCTAATATGCAGGCACTGCAGAATACAACTTTGATTTTTTTTAGTAATGTATTGGCTGCTACACTGTATACTTTGGGAAGGGGACCTTCCCGAGTTTTAGCTGGCCTGATTGTGCCTGCAGGAATAGCAACAGTGCTGTGTTTCTCCAATCTTCATCTGCCGTGTTTCTCCATCTACTAGTTTTGGTTTGGCAGTGGTGGTGGTGTCAGGAGAGACAGAGAGAGAGAGAGAGAGACAGCTGGTAGGCTCTCCTTAGTGTGACTTTTTTTTTTTTTACTACTGGGCTCTTAGTGCTGACTGAAGCTCTGCATGTTCTTTAGAGATTTGAAGTACACTGTTTTTCAGTATGCTATAAGTCAGCGGCTGTGATAGATGAGGAAAGTTAAGAAATGAATGGGACTTTTTCAAGTTTTAGCTGGCCTGATTGTGCATGCAGGAATAACGGGCATCAGGTTCAGCATCTTAACATAATTTCAAATACTTTGGTTTGCCTCTGACCTGCACCTTTCTCCAGTTGGTGAAGACATTTAAAAAGATTACAGAACACTTCTAATGTGTGTTTCAATCAGTTTGGTGGATCTCATGTAACTTCCTACTGACCCATCCAGTTACAAGGGGCAAAGGCAAGCTGCATCACAAAATCTTTATTTCCATATTGAATTCAGACTGGTTACTGCTTGGGTCTTTCTACATATTTTCTGCAGAAAGAGAGATTTTGTTGCAGCACTTCTCTAATCTGCAATTGTGAAAATGGCTACTAGCCCCCCAAGAGCCTCCACTAGCCCACCTGGGCTACTAAGTAAACAAACTGGACACTTGACCACCAATAGGGGACAGGGGGTTTAGCTGAGTCCTCCTCCCCAAACCACACTTCCTTTCCTCTGCTTCTATTCTGTTACTGTTTTTTTTTTGTTTAATAACCTGACTTCTCTTTATTTTGCAGGTCTGACGGGATGTGGACTCCTAACCCATCAGATAAGTATAATTCTCTTCCTAACCTGTCCTTTCTGCCCTGTTTTACCTCTCTAAGAGCTGCAGATCCTTTGTGAATCCATTTATATTCTTTTTATTGCAGGTGTACCAGATGACCTCTCCTCAGGACTACCCCTTGGCATCCTGCACTCAGTTAAGTCCCTCTATTATGCATATATAGGGAGGGTTGACTGTAACAGACTTGCCACACCCATTACACCTGGGTGAGGTACACTGTTTTCCACCTAGGACTCAACACGGTGGACAGTGCTGTGTTCTGCCAGACTTCAGCTGCAGCTATACTGGCTCTTGCTAGAGTGTGTTGCTTTTGCTGAGAGGAAACCAGCAAGCCACATACAGCTGTAAGTTTATTACTAACCCAGCTGAGCTGCCCCCATTTCAATTTTAAATTGACTCGGACATGTTGGTCAGATCTTCTTGCCAACACCTGCATACCCTCCTTACAATCAAAGCTGCTTATAATGGGCTACTCTGTAGCATAGCACATTCGTCCATTGTAAGAGGTGTGAGGAATATCCAAAGATGCATTTTTCATTGATTCAACCACTTGGTTCTGCCTGCAACAAACACTTCCCTCTCAACCAAGCACTGCACAGCTTTTCACCCACATAAATTTCAGCTTTGCTCTCTTGCCTGGTCTCAGCACTGTACAGCTTCCACCCATCTTGCATAGTCTCAAAGTCTTGGTCCTGCTACAACATAGTCCTTCCTTCAGTTTCATTATTACACAGAATTTTCTTCACTGGAGTGGTGACAGCATGGGAATTTGACTGGAGAAAGGTGGTGGTGGAATGGTTAGGTCCTGAGTGGCAGCAAAGAGAAACAAAGAGACAGCAATCAGAATATCTTGTCTTTAACCTAAAGTGCTTCAATCTTTTTAACTTTGCTTGTTGTAAGGAAGGGGAGGGGAGATGAGATGAGACAATGAGAGAGCTTAGTACCTTAGTACTTCAATAGCTATTTCAGATAGATAGCTGTGGCAGTCAGGTAGCGTAAAGGTGGCCCATTAACACCTCCACATCTGCAGTCAGGTATCCTCTGTAAGAGTTGGGGAGGCTACCTAATCACAGCTAAAGAGGCGTTAATGGGCCTCAGATGTCTGGTACAGCAGGCATCAATAATCTGCTATAGCCAGCATATTTACAATACAGCCCAATTAGAAATGGTTTTGACATCAAGACTTTGTCCTTTCTAAGGTGTTGTCCGGATTAAGCATGGTGTATACTGTATTAGGATTCTGGGCATTCTTTCTAAATGACCTCCACCATTTTAAAGTCTGGCCCCACTTTCTGAGGAACTGAAACCCCTAATTATCACACCACCCATTTAGCTACATGTTGAACAGATGCAGATGCAGTTGTTGTCTGTCATGTAGGTGTGGTGGCCAAGATAGTACCTCAAAAAATGTTCCTACATCTGCCCTTTCTTCAAATATCACTCCCAGAACATGAAAACTCACCGTTACCTCCTACATACTTTTATCACTCAGAACATTTGTACTTACATGAACTAATAAATCTGGTTTTCTACTACTGACTCCTCTGAGTTCCATCACCCTGCTAATCTGTCTACTGTAGCTCCAGGGTAACAGCACACTACCTCTTGCCCATCCAGAGTGAGACCCACTTCCCTTCCTGCTCCCCTTGCTATTAAATCCCCAATTACTAAAACTCCCATTTCCTTCCCTATTACCGTATGTCTCCCTTAGCTGTTGTTTGACTTTTGGGTGTGCATGCTCCTGCTCCCAGCTTGTGGGATTCTTCAGAGTTCACCCTCACTATCCTGTATTGGCCTCAGTGTTTGCCTTTGGCTGTAGTTACCTAACTGGCCCAGCATCTTTGACTGTCAAATGACTTATTTTATCCCTTGCTGACTCAAATTCTGCTCTCAGGGCATGGAACCTCTTACAGTTCAGGCAGTGACTGAATTCCCAGAGCAGCCTCAGGGTCACCACTGCTTTGCACACTCTACACTCCTTCCACATTCCAATCACCATGCTCAATGAATGTTAAAAGTCCAATGGTCTATACACTAATTGCACTAAAGATCAAATGGTTATTCCAGGACTGTTACCAGTTACCTTTGTGATATCCACTATGGTGGTACCCTAGATAGTATTTTTCCCCAATGTCTAGGTGGGTCATATTTTACACCTTAGGCAACCTTATGTCTCTGTATAATTATCTATACCCTCATAGGGTATTTATTCCTCTTGATATCCAGTTTAATAATGAAATATTGTACCTACTATTGTGCCTTATACCACACCCCCTCATATACCACATGCAGTTCCCCTACCCAATACTCTATCAGCTATACTCAAGATAATGTACATTTATACAATGTTTACATGAACATTAATAAAACATGTGAAGTAGCACCTTACCACAGCATAACTGATAGATTTATGACTTAAAGAGCTAGTGCACTGCCTAAAACTAATATTGTTTTTTTTAATACAGTCAACCATTACCTTTTATATGTGCGGTACAATAATTTTTCTTTTCTCATTAGTTAATTACAAAATTGTTTACCTGATATTAGTAGTTATGATGTGAGGAACAGCACTGAGCCTGGAAGCTGACATATCTAGCCCCCATCCATTATATATTCAGTACTGTGACCTCACTGACTATGACCTCACTGCTGCTTTGGAACAGCTACTCAGTAGCTGCCAGATCAGTCACCTGTGATGTCACTGTCAGTGAAATCAATGCTGATGATGTAGTGGGGGGATTAGAGATAGATATGTCAGCTGCCAGGCTAAGAGCTGTTCCACACGTTCAGCACAAAAATTATCACATGGAAAATTTTCGAATGTACAAAAGGAAAAAGAAAAATACTTCAGAAATAAAAAGTTACAACTGAGTACTTCTTAAAATTTGTATCATTTTCCTCTCTGCCTGTTTTGATTTCACTAGCTCTTTAAACTACTTTCAGCAAAAGTATGTTGCCATATTCTATAGGTGATACAGTTCCCTAATTGTATGGCTACTAGTAGCACCACCACCACAAAAAGAGATTAGCGTACTTATCCTAATATTGTTTGTTTGCTTGCTATAGTTTATAAATATCTTACAAACTCTCAGTATTTGTAGTAGTCTATGCTGTGATACTGGATGATGGGAGCTTGTACTTGTTATCCCTTTACATGTGTAGTGTTTCATAGATTGGGTAACTTACAATGGTGCTTAGAGTGTCATACATGGAGTGCAGCATGTCCTGCTGACTGCTGACCCAGTCTGATGCCCCAATTTTGATGCACTTATGTTCCGGTTCTTGCACTAAGGTCCAAAGCATGGAAGGACACTTGAGGAAAGGCTGTTGAAAAGGGTACTTGTTATGCTCCATTTGTTTTCCTGTTTTCAGACTGGATGAGGCACAGGTGCTCCACAAAGACCAAGTTAGTGTCCCAAAACAGCTAGCCCCAATAGTACTAGGCTACAGGTGCTGTCAGAAAGTCAATCAGGACACTGACTTAGCTCTTGATGCTTGATGCTCAAATCACTCTGCAGTTGTCACAACTCCATATTTTATAGGATTTTGGAAGAGTTTCCCCTTTTTGGTTGGTAATTCAGCATCGCTTAGACCCATCATTAGGATTAACAGACGCATTCCCACCACAAATTTGTCTTATATGAAACTACCATGGGTGGGTTTTGAGCCCCCAGAAGGGATACATCACCCTAATTGCAGCATCTGCCAAATCAACACTCTACGATACTGGGCAGATGATAAGATCCCATCATGGGTGGAATGACACAATGAAAGTTTGGGTGCCCAAAGCCACATACCTGATTCAAAAGCAGTCAACAAGCCTCTGTCATAATCCCTTTTGCTATCCTACCTGCTGGCTGGATGAGGCACAGATGCTCCACCAAGGCCAAATTAGTGTTTCAAAAGAGTTAGCACTGATAGTTCTCAGCTACATGTGCTGACAGAAAGGCAACAGAACTCTGTCTCATCTCCTGATTCCTGATGCTCAAATCACTTTGCATTTGTCACAGTCCAAAGTCACATGGCTGAGTAAAATGCCACAAGCAAGCCTCTATCATGCCCTCCCCCCCTTTTACTGCCTTTTCTCCTGACTGGATGTAGTACAGGTGCTCCACAAAGTTGATGTCCCAAAACACCTAGCCCTAATAGTACCAAGATACATGTTCTGACAGAAACATAATACACAACATGACAAACAACACAAGATCTTCTGACCAGCTGTTGCCTTAAACATCTGATAAAAAGAATTAAAAAGTGAAGCACCTTATGGTTCCTCTGCCTAAAAAGCAACAAAAGTAAGTGGTGTCTGAGAGAAAAATGCCTTCTGTGCTGGACATAAAGCAAATGCTGCAGTTTTAGCAAGCCATGCAAGTGACAGGAAACCCTGCTGCTTCCCCACCGAAGTCAGTACCCTAAATGGGTTGGGGGGAAGGAAGAAGAGGGGAGAGTCACATGATGTGTCAGAACTAGCACCAGCTCTCCCACACTGCTCTGACCATTCCAGAGAGAATTGCTGTTTTATGAGTACCACCAGTAAAGAAATGTCAATAGTACTCTCCGTGGTGAAAATGATGAATTTAATGGACACTGAGCTGGAGAAATATGTGATAGTACATGAACTGCCTTCCCCTCTTGAGCAGGATCTGGGGCCTAAACACCTGAAGCAAGGGTCTTTACCTATAATGAGCCCCAACCCAGCAACAAAGGCCCTTACTTTGGAGCATTTTCTACAGGAACTAATTCCTTTGAAAGACATGATGCTCCAGTTAGCTAGTAACATTAAAGTCATCTGCCCAGCCATTGAAGACCCCACAACTTTATCCAATAATCCCCACAAACAAGAACAGTTTAGAGTACACAAATTGCTTCTAGGTGCCATCAGGAAACTTATGCTCCTTCTACTGTTGTACTTAGGTAATGCTGAGCTAAACCCTGGTCCCCCAGCAGCCATCTCATCCTCAGCTGACATACCAAGTCTCAAAGTTGTGAGCTTCATGCATGTCAGTGCATGTAGTCTGTTAAAAAAGGTACCTCTGTCCAGGCGTGGATCTGCCATACCACACCTGATGTTCTGATGGTCACTCTGTCTTGGCTCAGACTGGGACCTACTGACAGAGAAATGAACATCCCTTCCTACTCCTTGTTTAGAACTGACAGACAGACTAGAGGTGGTGGGGTGTGGCCATATATGTTAAGGATAAATTTCCTGTATCAGTCATTGACTCAACCTCTGTCCTAAATGAATTTGAAAGTCTGTCTCTTGAAGTAGAGATTTCAACCACTGTCTCATTCTGTGTGATAGGATGTTATAGACCTCCGTTGGATGGATTATAGCTCTTGAAGCATGTAAGCAATACTCAGGGATCTGGGTCCTCAGAGTTCATCATACTACGGGACTTCAACTTGAACTGGTTTTCCAGCACCTCCACACCACTTAAAACATTTTGTGACTCCTTTGAGTTGTCTCAACTTATTAACAAAGTTACACTTCCTAACAAGAAAAACCCAAATAATAGCATTCTGCTGGACATTATTGTAGTAAGCAACCCTCACTTATTTTCTCACGCTGGTGTTTTTTTCTCTGATATCAGTGATCACTGTTTCATCACTTGTGTAAGATCAAATCCTAAACCATCATCTGCATCCAAATTTACTATTAAGAGGTATAGACATAACTTCAATTTCCATGCTTATATCACTGAGCTAAGAGCTTCCTTGCATTGGCAGAACTTTTACTTAGCAAAATCAGTGAATGCGGCGTACAACATTTTCCATGAAATTGGGTTAGGAGCACTGGACAAGCATGCACCACTGGTGAAAGTCTGTGTCAGGAATAAATCTTGCTGGTGGTTTATGGCAGATCTGAAGGCCGTAATGCAGAGTAGGGACATGCTCTGGAAAACTGAACGCAAACCAAAGCTTACAAATGATTGGCTCTTGTTTAGGAGGGCAAGGAACCTTTGCACTAAGATGGTCAGAGAGGCAAAGGCTAACTTCTACAGTTCAGAACTTGACTCTTCCTCGAAGTGTTCCTTCAAATTTCCAAAATTTACAAAAATCTCTATTGGTGCCACCACAGTCTCTGATAGGCCGACAATTCTTGATTCTGTCAACAACCATTCCACCACCACAGGTTTAACCTTTGATACCTCCACTGCCAGTAATCTCCACTCAAAACATGGTGTACATGACTAAGAAGTCTCTGTCTCTAACTCTGCATTCTCCCTTCAGCCTGCATCCTTGAAAGAAGTCAAAGACCTTCTGCTACAGTTGGATACTAAGAAAAGTGCCGGAGCTGATTTCCTAGACCCTCATTTCCTAAAGATTGGTTATCAAGTCCTAGCTGTGCCAATTATGTATCTTTTTAACCAATCTCTCTCAGTGGTGACCTCCCATCCATATGGAAAACTGCCCATGTAATCCCCCTGTTCAAATCTGGAGACCTACGGTGAGCTCAACAATTACAGGTCAATCTCCTACTCTCCATCTTGTCCAAACTACTGGAAAAAATGTGAGTACTCAGATCAGGAACTACTTAGGTCTGCATATCTGCTCAGCCCTTTACAATCATGCTTTAGGGACCAAGACAGTACAATCTCAGCACTGGCTAAAGTGACTAAAGATTGGCAGTGCAAAATGGATAATCAAATGTTGTCTCCACAGTATGTTTGGACCTAAGCAAGGCATTTGACACTGTCAACCATAGCCTGCTCCTTTCTTCCCTCCAAAACATTGGTCTGGATCACCTATCCTTGAGATGGTTTGCTAACTACCTCACAGGCCAGCTACAACAGGTAAAGGCAGAAGGGGAACACTCACCACTAAAACCTTTATTGAGAGGTGTACCACAGGGTTCCATTCTGGGTCTCTTGCTTTTCACAATTTATATTAATAAGATCAATGCTAGCATCAAAGAGGCTAACATACATCTGTTCACAGATGACATGGTGCTTTATATTAGCAGACCTACCCCAGGCGCTGCATGTAGTGATCTTCAACTTGAATTCAATCAGCTGCAGCGTCAGCTTCTAAATCAGAGACTACTCCTAAATGCCAAGAAAATCAAAGCAATATTTTTTTCTCCTTTCATTCATGCATTAAATCCGGCCACTTCTGGGACGTTACCACAGATTACTACACTCTTAGGTGAACCATCGGAATATGTAATGAAGTTCAAATAGCTGGGGGTTTGGATTGATCATAGACTTTCCTTCATTGACCACATAGAAGAGCTGATAAAAAAAACTCAATTAGAGATTCGGTCTCTTTTTTAGGATTAACCCTCTTCTTTCAAGGGATACCAAGTTGAGACTGGTCCAAACTAACTTCCTTTCTCTATTAGATTATGTGGACTTCCTCTATAGTTAGGGCCCCGCTGCAGAGCTCATTAAACTTGACACGCTGTATCAGAGCTTTAAAGTTTATTACTGCTCTTTCCTACTCTACGCACCACTGTTCCTTGTACACTGTTGTGGGATGGTCATCCCTTAATTACAGACGTCAAAGAAATGCTGTACTCTGCACCTTCAGAGCCATCACCAAAAAGCTGCCACAATATATTTTTGATTGTCTACCACTAAGTATGATAGACGAGTATGCTTTGAGAAGTACCTCCTATATTTCCCTGAGTGTACCTAAGGTCAAATCATGTTTTGTAGGGTATCCAAAAGTTATGTGATGCCTCTAATGTGTAATAAGTTGCAACAAAAACTTGAAACTGATCCACCCCTTTAACTTAGCAGTATTCAAAACACTATATGCTCATTCCTACAAAAAATCTTGTAATTGTTTCCCCTGACCCTGGACTTACCCAAGATATTTTAGAGTCCTCCCATGATCTTGCCCTCCCCCTGTTCCAGAGTCCACCGTGTGTTGTCCTATCTAGCACTCAGTCACCCTCACTCCCCTCCCCACCACATCTTAGTATCCCTACATTACTTTCAGTCATTGGACTGCACATCAGGTATTGCAACCTTATCAACCATTACACCTTCTCTCTATGAATGACTTCCTCTATTACCACCAGCCTGGAGCCCATACTTTTTCCTCTTGGTTGAGCCTTCCGTCCGTAGTACTCTGTGGCTTTTTCACATGGTCATCCATCCCTCCCTATGCTTCCATCCTTCTCCCCCTCATTGGTTTCAGCTGGTACCCTTTTCAAAATCCTTTGATCCCCTTTCTGTTGCAAGACATCCCTCAGGCTCATTGTGTAAATATTGACGCTATTCATTGATATCCCTTATATTCTGTATATATATTTGACTATGCCATTGCTATTGTCACTCACCTTGTACATTGTAATTGCTATTGGCTCAATTTTTTTGGATATGTGTTATATATTGAATTTGTATCCTATCCAAGTCCACCTTGAAAATGAGCATTGCTCAACAGTGTTCGCCTGGTTAAATAAAGATTTTGATTAATTGATTGATTGATTGAAGATCTCACCTGAGAACGTTAATAATGCGGAGGTCCAGATGTGTTTGATGGAAGACTGGTATACCCAGATAGACCCTGAAGTTATGGCCCTCCTCAGGAAAATTACCCATTTTGAGGAGCACCTCGACAGCCAGGAGGACCAGAGTAGGCATAATAATCTTGTCACTGTCAGTCTCCCAAAGAAGAGTGAGAGAAAAGACACTTTGTTTTTGTACAGTGGCTTTGTGAAAAAATTGTGGGCCCCTCTCCTAATGGCCCTCAATATGTTATTGAGTGCACTTATCTAGCATTGAGACCTATGCCAGTGAAGGGGGATTAACCACATCTGATCATATTTAAGTTGCTGTACTTTCTGGACAAGGCTCAGATTCTCACTAGAATCAAGGCAACACAACAGCTTCTATGGGAGGAATGGAGGATATACATTTTTTTAAGATCCTCCCCCTTAAGTATGAGAAAAGCAAGCAGCATACAAACCAATAAAATCCAAGCTGTATGCAGCTAGTATAAAATTGTGTTTGCTCTATCTGGCAAAGCTGATTGTGGATGTCTGCAGAGTCCACAAAACCTTTCTTTTTGTGGATCAAGCCAACCAAGAGCATCAATATTTGTTTCCTGACCATTTTAAAGCCCCTGACTGCTGGATCTGTGTCAGTTATCTACAGCTGACTGGGGCATACTGCTAACTGTTATTAAACTGGTCACTTTTGTATTTAGCCTGTTGGTTGCTCTTTAGGAGCTGTTTGATACCATAGTCCCCCTTCTTTTTTAGTATTGGAACCAGATATGACACTGCTCTGATCCAGCATTAACCTCCCTCCCTCCCCCATACTAGCAAACCCACTAGCCTCCAGCCCATATCTTTTTCAGCATCACAGCTTACTCAGCTTCTTCATCTGTTTTAGATGCACTGATCGTACTTGTTTGTTTAGCTTACTCTGATTGGCATGTAGTGATCTTGGCCTGTCCTCTTATGGGATTTCAGTTGCTGTTTGGACCATGACTTGGCTATGGATGGCCTTGCCCTATTGTGATAGATCACTATGCTCTGATTTGGACCTCTTCAAAGAACATGAATACAAGTATCTCTCCACCCTCTACATGAGCAGCCTCCTGCCATTTTCCGTAAGAGATCTTCTCTGCTACCACATCTGACATCACCGACAACTGCAGCGGTCCTCCATTTTCATCCTCTGTTCTGCTGTTGTTTCATATCTGAAGAGCTGATTTTCATCATTTGGAAAACTCTGGCTCCTCCACTGTTGATAATCAATTAACAGAATGAGTCAATGTGCCTTCTGAATACCACTGCAGAACAAGGACATGCCCGTAGCTTTAGACTGGCTGAGTCCATTCTCTGGATACATAAAATGTGGTTTTGGACAATTTATTAAGGCTGCATGGCAAAGCCATGCTGTCTTTATGCTATTAAGTAGATTAGAAGAGGGCCTCAGGAAAGCTATTGTGCATAATTACTCAGTGATTACTCATTGCCATAGCATTAGTTTTCCACTGCTTTTCCCCTGCCAGACCTCGCAACCCCCCCCCCTGCAGAAGCACTGAAGAAATAGTTCTGTAGAGTTTTTAAAAATACAGGACATGATCACCAGTGTCAAAATTGATTCTACTGTCAGCTGATTAAAAGACTGCCACTAGGACCCAGGGGAACTCTAAGCCAATGGCAGATGTTGATACAGTTCCGGTCATGAAGTCAGTGTTATATTACAGTGAAATGCAATGCTGCAGACTGAGGAATAAACTGCAAACTGCTTGTAGTTTGTTTACACAACTCCAGGTAAATTCATAGATTACTGTTTATACATATTGACATAGTTTCCTTTTATGATTCAAAACATATTTGTCTTTCAAATGTTTAGTAATGTAATCCCCTGTTTTCTTAAAACTTTTCACAGTAGAGTAGTGCATATTTTCCTTTCATGATTCAGAACAAGTTTGTCTTTCTGTTTTCTCAACACTTTTCATAGTAGAGAACTGCATGAAACAAATACCTTTCAATACAGTTTGCAGTAATAATTGTTTAAATAGTAGTAGGACAGTGCTGAGGGTGGTGATGGTGATTCAGAGATGATATACTTTTCAGGGAATTCAGAGGGGAGATGATGTGTTGGTGGGCTTAGAAGGAAAAAAAAGACTGAGGGTTCCAGCAGTGATCTGTGGGCTGGGACAGACCTTGAGGGAACAGGCTACAAAATGAGGTGTGGGTGCTGGAAAGCAAATACATAGGGGTAGTCAGTACCGGTGGATCCAACTATGTATCCAGGTAGAACCCACAACCTCATTAGTCCAGCAAAAATCTGCTTAAACCTAATCTTAGCTTTAAATGGTAACATTTTTCATTTGGGGAAGAGTTACCCCCTTAAAAAAAAATCTAGATGCACCACTAATGATCAGCAGTACAGAAAAGTACCACAACTGTGTGCACAAAATCTGCTTTGTATGGTGCAGAACATTACACAACTGCCCACAACTCAGGTAAGACACCTCACCTGGGGAACGGTCTAGATGCACCACTGGTGATCAGCAGTGCAGAAAAATACCAGACATCTGTGTGCAAAATCTGCTTTATGTGGTGCACAACAGTTCACAACTGCCCATAACTCAGGTAAGACACCTCATCTATACTGGTTCCACATGACTACTGCCTCATCACCCTCCTGATGATGCAGTCATCCTGTAAAACTGGTCAAGGTGTCTTACCATAGCTGCAGATGGTTGTAAATTGTTTTGCTTCTTATAAAGTTGATTTTGCACACACAATTGTGATGCCTAAGACTTAATAATTTACATTGTGCAGTTTGCATGGTGAAACCGAGAGTCCTGTCCCTTTGAATGCATAAAAGTAGCCTAGCAGGCTGTTTCCCCCCATGAATAAATTCTAGATGTACCCCTGGTGATCAGCAGTGCTGAAAAGTGCCACAATTCTGTGTGCAAAATCTGCTTTATACGGTGCAGAACAATTCACAACTGCCCATAACTCAGGTAAGGCACATCACCTCTACTGGTTTTGCAGGATGACTGCTTCATCACCCTCCTGATGATGCAGTCATCCTGTAAACCTGTTCGAGGTGTCTTACCAGGTCCATAGCTGTGAGTGGTTGTAAATTATTTCACTTCTAATAAAGTTGATGTTGCACACAGAATTGTGATGTCTAAGACTTAATATTTTACATTGGGCAGATTGCATGGTGAAGCAGAGATTGCTGTCCCTTTGAGTGCATAAAAGTAGCCTAGCATGTAGATACTCAAATAGGTAAGCTACAGTAGCTGAATTTTTGAATGCACATTCAGAGTACCCCCCCCGCCCATGGCATCCACAGCAGGATTTATGCCAGCCACTGTGAAGAGACAGGTGGGGCTAATAACAGACAGGATCAATTCCACCATTGGGGTTAGCCCTGAAGCCAGAGGACTGGGCGTGCAACACCAGATGGAGAAAAAAGCTGTTTTTAGAAAATAAACTGTCTCCAAGTAACCCTGGCTCTTCTGTACTCCAGTTATATTCCAGTCATGATACCCTGGTTCAGATTTAGGGAAGCCATCTTCTGGCTAACTTTATTGCTGTGTCTCACAGCTTGCTAACTTCTTTAAGGTACTAGAAGCTATAGTGTGGCAGAAGCATGTGCAGAATCTGGAAGGGGGTGTAGACTTCCTCATAGTGTCATCAGTGTGCAGACTGCTCTGCCCTCCCCTGTCAGGTGCTCCATGTTACTACTGCTATGCCTTAATGGAGTAGGTGACCACAGGAAAGATAGCTGTACACAAAAGAAAGGAAGAATAGACATGCAGAATAACATGATGTAGTAACCTACAGAAAATGCCAAGTTGCAAAAATCTGAATACTTTAATTCAAGGCAGGTAACACCACAGGCACACATTGCTGTGCACAGGGTCTTTGAACTGTAATGGAGCAGGTGCACTGTGGGAGGGTGAAGACTTAAGATAGCAAGGATTTACATACTATTGCTCCCTCCCTAAAATTATAGATCAGAAGTCAGATGGGAAGGGAATCCACCATTGACATATCAGTCACAAAACTATGGGGGCTTAGGTGGGTTTAGAGGTATCCTTGACTTCTGGTATGCAGTGCCAGGGAACCAAACCTATTTAACAAAAACAAACAACAACAAAAAAAGATTGTGGTGGAGGGTGAGAAATGATTGCATTGGGAAGAGGGTGAATGACTTAAGAACTTACCTTAGACTACCTGGGGAACTTTTCAGGCATTTAGTTTTTCCTTTAAGCCCAAACACGGAGTCCTGAGAATCTGGGCTCACCAACCCTCCTAGTTGCCTTGTAGTGTTGTGCTGCTGGGGATGTCTGATATCTCTGCATTTTCAGCCTTCCCCTTCCTGGCAGCTGTAGTCACAATCAGAGATACTGATATTTCATGATGCATTCATGCACTGTTGTAGTGACTTGCTGATCAAGTGTCTGTATTTTTCTGGGTGGTGGTGGTGGTGATTGATCAGGACAATAAAACATTGTACTGGGGCTCTCCATCACTTCTGTGTAATACCACAGTGTCAGAGGTGTTGAGACCTAAGCATTTGGCTAAACCACAGCCATGTGTTTGGAGGTAGGTGGGGTACCATAAACCAGCACTGAACTGCTAGCAGCTGGGAAGCAGTGGCCACCATGACCTCAGTCTATCACATGGTCTCTGCTTAGAGCAGGATTGGAGGGAGTGAAGTGCTGCATGCCATAGTGCTGAGCTGTTGCCCTTCACATAGGGATATCCACAATAGGGTGAAAACAAATTGGACGAAGGCTATCAGTGCACAGAAAAACAGGCAACAGCAAGATGCATGCCCAGCAATTGCATTCTGCACCTTGCTGGTTAATCGGCATATTAGTCCCATTCAAGGGGGGGCTTCATCCCTGCACCCTCCTCAAATAAATATAAACATCCACAGCCTGCACTTAAGGGGATGAACCTCAGTTGGGGCCCCACTTTCCTGTCCACCAACAATTTCCACTGTATTGATGACCCAGCCACCCAGATCACAGTCTCCCATAGTGCCTCACCTATATCCCTTTACCCTAAGTCCTGTGTCAGCCTGATGGTATATGCCTTCCATGCAGGATCTTGCTCCTTTCATATCTACCCTTAAAAAATATTTTATTATTATTTCAGGCTCCTTTCCTTTCCTTTCCCATTTCAACTGCTGCACCAGTGGGTGGCACACCCAAAGCCTAAACCTCCCTTTGCCACAGTGTGAATGTGAAAGAATTGACAACAGTATAACTATACTTACAGGTATGTAGATTGGTCTATTACTGCTCATTACTTTAGTTCTTTTAAATGTAAATTAAAAATATTTAAATGGGTTAGTTACAGGCTGCTTCGATAGTCCAGAGGCACTGCACCATGAGATCAACCTGAACTTGAGAGTAAGTCAGAGCCTCCAATTGTTGGCAGCATGGGGAGGGAGGATTTGCCTTCCAACCCTGTAGCAACTCCAATAGCTATCTAAAGAGGTCATCAGATACATGGGAGATTCGAAGGTTGCAGGGAGATAGGTGAAGGGGAAGCCGCAGTGAGTGCTGGATGTGCAGTTGGTGTAGCTAGGGCTATGAGGGAGAGGATTTTGTGTTGTCAGTTTTGAAAATGGGGGGTGCTTGAGCATCTGGTTGAGGTCTGTTCTGCAATGAGACACATAGGCACGTGCTCCTGCAAGGCAGCATTCAGTCAATCTCTCTGATATGAATGGAATGTGGGCCACTAAGGATATTAAGTTTTTGGGATGGGATGGTTTGATCAGCTGACTGGGTCAGAGAACATGATTAGGGGTTATGGGGAGTAAAAGATTACTACAGGAAGTTGTTGCTTTTTGTTTTGTTTTGTTTTGTTTTATCCTCTATCACCATATATCTGTTGCTCTTACCTTGAGTTAAAGAGCAACTCTGCAGTTCTGTACATTATTTATTGTAAATAACAAAAAGTTGTTTACAGTTTGCTACAAAATAATTTTTTTTAATTGTCAATGTTCCTTTCCAAAATTTTTAGTACATCTTGACAGTCCACCTGAAATGTCTGTATAGAAAACATTTGCCTCTCCCCTGTTAACCTCACAGTGCCTTGAGTTTTTAGTGCTCACCATGACAGACTGTGATATCATAGACAGCGATGGTGTGGTTAGCAGGGGAGAGTAAGATACATTTTGAAAGACTAAGTGAAAAAGTGCTGCATTACCTACAATATTTAGTAGACCAATGGCATAGGGGGAAAATAACTAGAAAACAAAGTTAAAACACAACTTGTATAAATCTAGTGTTTTTTATTGTTTTATTATAGTAGAGAGATTGGGCAGGATTTTCAAATCTGCCGAGATGCCGCAAGCCAACCGGTGCACTGAATGTAGGGCGCTTAGAGCATGCGGCAGTCTCCAGTCGGCAGTCAGGATTTTCTATCTCTTGCACTGACCGTAGATCCTTAGACCACATATTCGTGGTCTAGCCTGTGCCACATCCTAGAGCCAAATACATGGGGCTTGCACCAGACATTTGGCACAAGCCAATGTAAATCAGGAAACTGACACAACTGCACCTGGTATTGGAAACTCCGGTGCAGTTGCGGCAAAGGGGTTCAGCGCATTGCTGATTTCAGAGTCCCCTGGTGCAGGGCTTGTTGCATGCCCTGTACTGGTGTTTGAAAATCCTGCCCATGATCTTTAACTATCTTTTCAACTTACTCCTATGCTGTATAGTACCCTTTTTATCTCTCTGCTCCCTAGCTCTACTCACACTACTATAAGTACTTCATACTTACCTAGTTTTACCTTTACTTCCATAGGTCTGGCCAGATGGTGGCTGTCTACCATTCTGATAAGTATCTTGTTTAATTCTGACTACTAAAATCTCCCTTCTAGGATCATAGACCCTTTACATCTCCGGAACCTTCTCTGTGCTTTTCTTTTGGGTTCTGCCAGAGTATCCCAAACCCAAAAGAACCCAACTCTGTACACTGTGACTTGTACAGAGCAGGTAAGTCATATTAAATTTAGGGGTCAAAACTGAGTTTTGCATCCTCTAGCCAGCAGGGCTAGTGACTGGGGAAAATCCCCACAGAATTTTCCACTGTCCCAGTTGATGTACTTACCGAAGTGCTACCCTCTCCAGCACATGTTTGCAGGGCTACCTAAAGGAAACTCTTAATAGCTGTATACAAATTCTACTAACGTTTGCTAGTGGGATTGTGACAGTTTTTACACCAGCAAAGGAGGTGGGGTTAGCATCAGAGGCTGGGTGGCTAGTGTCTGGAGAAGGGAGTAGCTAGTGTTTGGGACTTTGGAAGGTCGGTAAGCTGCAGTCAGGGGCTTTGGAGGGATGGAGTGGGCTAGTGTTATGACACATGGAGCAAAAGTGTAGAAGAAAGGGTGTATGAATGCCTCTGGTGTTTGAGTAGGTGGTGTCCAGGAGGACCTTGCAGAGAAGATGTGCAACAAGGGTATGGGTGATTCTCGAATGGCTAAGGAGGAAGAGGTGTGGCTTCTGTTTGTCAAGCGACAGGAGGGAGGTGGTATCCACAGAGATTAGAAAGTGGGGCACCTAGAGAGGAAATGAGTGTTCAGATGGACTCTGGTGAAAGTGGTGAGGATTGATGTGGCTGGGCTGTGTCAGGAAGTGGAGGGAGGGGTTATTGTCTGGGGTGATAGGGGGCTGTAGAAATTTTGGGGACTGTGCAGTGTGTACATTCAAGAGGGCTACTGTCATGGAGGCAGTAAGGGAAACATGCTAGTGTCAGGTGCTGTGGAAGAAAGGGCTAGTGTCAGAGGGGTCTGTGGAGGAGGGAGGCTGGTGTCTTGGGAAGAGGAAGGAGGTGTGGCTGGTGTCTGAACAGTAGGCTGAATTAACTATACAAAGTAGAGGCACACAAAGTTCCATTTATTCTCAAGAAAGTATGTTCTATTGGTAAAACACCTAAAGTGTCTTCTCAGTTTTTTATTTATTTATCGTGATATCTGTTGACAGCTTTGATACAACAAATTGTCCATATACCGTATATGTGTGTGTATAATGGGGGTGAGATATATTCCAGTGAGATAAAACAAGTTATTTTCACCACAGTGAAAAAAATCCTGATGACATCAGCGGAGTTAAAATGAATGCCGATTATTACACTCACGCTAAACCCTTGATAAACCCATGCAAGCCTCACTAAACCCACGTTAAACTGTGCTAAACCCATGCAAGCCACGCAAATTGTACATTTAGCAGCAATGAAGCCCCCTTTGTATAAATAGGATACATGATGTGCACTCGTGTGATATGGGAAATATGTTCAGTCCTGTACAGTGACCTCTGAAACCTCACTCATGGCTTCGCCACTCTTGAGAATTCTGAGGTCACTCTAGAGGAGTGAAAAATATTTTCCATAATACACTCATGCCCATCATGTATCATATATATATATATATATATATATATATATATATATATATATATATATATATATGAGGCAAAAACTCTGTTTAATGCATTAGTTAGGTTGTTCCACAGTGACAAAAGTGAGGAAATTCGCTGTTAGGTTGAAAACCTAACTCAATTCACCCCCAGCACCACACACACACAGACGCACACACACATTCAAGTATGGGGAGGACCAAGTCAACACAACCAATGACAGACATCCAGCAGCAGGTGACAGAAATAACAAACAATTGTCTAAATGTACTACGAGACATCCCACCCCCTGACCAGGTACTGCATGCTCAGTGGAGATCAACAACAAATCTGAGGCCATGTACACAAATGTACATCCCTGATTGCAGCTACACAGCAATACCACACTTAGTAGTTGCATGACCTTACCTACCAAGGCCCCACCACACCACAACTGGTACTGTGCCGTTATTCAATATAAATGCTGAAGGTGCATGATGACAATTGTAGAAAGGTTTTAACACTAGTGAGTATACATTAATTAAGAAGCACATAAATTAACTACAAGACACTAGCATGCTCAAGATAAAAGTAGTGATACATTTAGTAGGTGATTTACATAGTAGTACATTTACTGCAATGGTTTACTCAACATAGAGGCTGATGTAAGCGTATGGAAAGCATTACCTGTTCAAGCGCTGTGAAATTCGTGCTGCCGGTACTCGCATTCTTACTGATGAAAGTATACTGCTGATGTACATACATAGACCTTCAGTGTGTTTCAATACTAAAGATGCAGTAAGTATTCTTTGTAAGAAACATTGTAATTGCATGGATCAGGCCAAGCAACTTCTAAATATCATAGCACTACTGAGCCAACAATGATGTACCTGTACGGAGATGTATATAGGATAGATTTTCCTGTAGGCACTTACTGAGTGTGTTGTACCTGATAAAGACAATCTCATTGCATCTGTGATGACTAACTTATTCAAATAGTAATACATTTACTATTGTTGCAATGAGTGATCTAGGCCACTTATGGACACAGTGTGATTTTTTTTAACAGTTGTTTCATACTCAGGCTATATGCCTACTGTTTGGGTTTGCCACACTACTGTCACTGATGCTATCAAAGTGATAACTATGTTAATTGTGGTACAACAGGAATCAAGTAGGTATGGTGTAGATATTAACAGAATGTCTTTTAGTATTGATTTAACTCACAATGGGGTAAGTGTACTAGGACAGCAGGGGTTATCCTCTATCACTGACTCTGTCAGTAATAATCACACTAGGGTTTCGATGACTGTAATGATCAAGTGACACTGTTCTAGTCTTCATGAGTTCATATTCACAGCCATTCTCCAGTAACTAGACAGTGTATGGTGTAACTGGGTGGGACACTGTGTTTGCAAAGCTGCTGCAGTGCCTAGCAGAGGAGAGTATCTACTCATAAAGGCAATTAAGCAATAAGGCATGACCAACAGTTATGTTAAATGGTCTGTTAATCACCCTGTAGGGGTTTAATATTGAATGAGGCATAGCCGAGTGCCACATGTCGCTAGACAGTGATAAACTGACCATTAACATAATACCTGGGGTGGCTTATTGCTATCATAATAAAACTGTTTTTAAACAACATTAAACCATGTTCATCATATGGTTAGGCTCTACATGTATGTTAATAAAACTAAACATAAAGCTGTTACAATGTTTACAGTCAGTTAGAAGCTGCATTCTCAAACCCTTGTTAGAATCAGAGATATTATACCTGTACAACTCCTTGGTTTTGCTGAACTCTATTGCTCAGGTGGCCCACCACAAGTGGTGTGGTCTGGTGTGGGACATCGGTAGGTAAGGCCATGCAACTACTAAGTGTAATCGTTGTGTGCAGCTGCAATCAGGGATGTGTACATTTAGTGTATGGCCTCAGTTTTGCTGTTGATCTCCACAAGCATGCAGTACCTGGTCAGGTGGGTGGGGATGTCTCGTAGTACATTTAGACAATTGTTTGTTATTTCTGTTACCTGCTGCTGGATGTCTGTCATTGGTTGTGTTGACTTGGTCCTCCCCATACTTGAATGTGTGTGTGTCTGTGTGTGTGTGGTGCTGGGGTAGAATTCGGAGTTAGGTTTTCAACCTAACAGCGAATTTCCTCACTTTATAAGCTATGGAACAACCTAACTAATGCATTAAATGGAGTTTTGCCTCTAATTTCTCTTCTTTTGAGAATGATAATAAGAAATAGTGAATGTAATGCAGTGGCGGGGGTAGCAGGCCCAAGGGCCCGCACTCCCATACATGATGTCTTAGTGGCATGAGTAACAGGAGCAGCAGCATGAGCAAAATACTAACAGTGGCACACATGGTAACCTAGCAGCGAATGAGAACAGAAAGAGATGCTTGCACACTGTAGGCGTAGATGGAATGGTGTGCCCACTTGATGTCTTGTCACATAGTAACATGGTGCCTGTAAATGGAAATGTCATTGGGCATGGTGATGCAAAGTGAAACAGAAGAAAACAGTCCAGTACACACAAGTAGCAATACAAGCACAAATGAAAATGCAAAGGATGATGCGATGGTGGAATTGGGGTGTGCATTGGGATCATCAGCCCTAACTCTCACCCCATGACGTATAAAAGCAGCAGAAGTATAGGAGAATAGGGTGAGAGTTAGGACCCATGATCCCAATGCACACCCAATGCCAGTTGGGAGGGTGGTGGGAGTGCAAGGGGTTTTCAACCCTAACAGGAATTTCCTCATTTTGTACGCAGTGAACAACCTAACTAATGCATTAAACAGAGTTTTTGCCTCTAATTTCCCTTCTTTTGAGAATAATAACAGAAATAGTGAATGTAATGCAGCGTGGCCCCACCACATGATGTCTTGTGGCATACTAACAGGGACAACAACACGCAAACAGAAATCTAACAGTGGGCACATGGTAACACAAGTGAATGAGAGACAGAAAGGGTAGCATGGTGGCGTGAGCGAGAATGGTCTGCCACGTGATGTGTTGTCACATAGTAACATGGTGCCTGCAAACAGAAATGTCAATGGGCATGGTGGCGTAAAGTGAAACAGAAAGATAAACAGTACTGTAGACAGAAATGGCAAAAAATAACAAAGCAAGCAAATGAAAACGCAAAAGGATAGCATGCAGTGGTGGGCAGGCGTCAACTGCTAAGTGAAGCGAACGGAACCATAAGCGGAAAGGGCAACAACAGTAACAATAATGTAAGTACACAGGCTGGTTTTCCCAAAACCTGCATAGAGAAAGACAGTAATTACAAATAATGTATGCATAATAATGAGTATCGGAGCAGAAAATGAGATCTTGGAATACTAAATACATTATATCTCAGGAACCGTACAATGTAGAAAAAAAATTTAAAAGTCATATTATTTACAACTGTCCTGCTAATTTGAATCTTAGCCCTTATTGGAGACTAAGAAATTTCCGATGAAAATCCGTGTATCTACTTTACGTTTCGAGATAAGGACTGAAAATCTTGTGACGCCGTAATGTTATCTATGGGAAAAAAGAAAGTTCAGAGCGCCATAACTTTGCCTCCCTGTAATCTTTTTCACCAAACCACTGAAAGGCACATCTGTGGGCTGTTGGCTGTCTTCCTCAAATTTCAGGAAAAAAAACAAACCGTTATTTTGCAGCAGGGATCAAAGGATTTCTGTAATGCGTCGAGGTCCGTAATGTTATCCTATGGGAAAAACCATCAACTTTGGAGTGCCGTAACTTTGCGCCATGTGATATTTTTCACCAAACTACTGAAAGGCACATCTGTGGGCTGTTGGCTGTCTTCCCTCCAAATTTCAGGAAAAAAGACCAAACCGTTATTTTGCAGCAGGGTGCCAAAGGATTTCTGTAATGCGTAGGGCTCCGTAATGTTATCCTATGGGAAAAACTGTCAACTTTGGAGTGCCGTAACTTTGCCGCCATGTAATATTTTTTCAATACAACACTGAAAGGCACATCTGTGAGATGTCGGCTCCGTTCCTTCCAAATTTCAGCCCAAAACTCCCAATGGTTCTTTTGTAGCGCAATGCCAAGAATCACTGTCACTGTCCCACAGATGGAAAACTACTATACTTAATTTACAGCTTGCCATAAACTGCTAAAACACTCTGAACAGTAATCTAGAAAGTACTTTTCCAGAAATTTGAAAAACATATTTCTGGGGTAAGCTTTACCACAAAATAAAGACATGGCAAGCATCCTCAAGGTCCGACTAGGTGAATACAAAAATTAGGTTGCTAGAGGTCCCAAATTTAAATGCCAACCATTTTCTGATCACCAACTGAAAACAAAATGGCGATTCTTGAAAGTAACAGGCCCATTTGTGAAAGTAAAATACATTTTGAAAGTGTTGAACTTTTTATTAACTTTTCCCATTGACTTATAATGGGAAACTGTTTTGAATAACTTTTGAACCGTTTAATATTTTTCCACGAAATCTTCAAAAGGTACATTGGGGACCCTGGCTGCATGTTCCCTGAAGATTTTGGACCGGTCGCATAAACCGTATCGACCTGTAGGGTACCCACCAGAATTTCAGAAAAAGCGAAATGCGGTGCACAGATCACGCTAATAACTCCACAGCAGTATATCCAACCACTACAAAACTTAGCAGATCCCAAGGCCTATGGTTCTTGATCATGTATTCCAAATTTCAGCCAAATCTATCAAACAGTTGCAAAGTTATTAAGGTGCAAAGCTTGAGGGTTTAACATAGAAATGGCTCCTCAACCTAACTATGGTAGCACTAACGTGCTACCATAATATATATATATATATATCTTTATACAATGGGGTGAGACACATTCCAGTGAGATAAAACTAGTTATTTTCACTGCAGTGAAATAAATACTGATGACATCAGCGGAGTTAAAATAAATGCCATTTATTACACTCACGCTAAACCTGTGCTAAACCCACACAAGCCACACAAATTGTACATTTTGCAACAATGAGGCCCCATTGTATACATAGCATACATGATGTTCACTCGTGTGATATGGGAAATATGTTCAGTCCTGTAGAGTGACCTCTGAAACCTCACTCATGGCTTCGCCACTCATGAATATTCAGAGGTCACTCTAGAGAGTGAAATATTTTCCATATCACACTCGTGCCATCATATATATATATATATATATATATATATACACACGTATATAAGAGAGAAAGATACCGGTTGGGGTTACATCACCTGCATCTTGGGAATGTGTCATTAAATGCTCACTGAAATGATTAACTTTAGTCAGTGCATCCTTTTGTGAAAAAATGCCAGTGGCCTGAGGGTCAACTTGGTCCATTCAAGTCAGTTAAACATTTTATAGACTTGTTAGTGGGTATCATGCAATCATTCAGTGGTATAGTGGTCGGAGATATTTAGGATGACATGTATGTCGAGGTCTGACTAGACTACATTCTGTATTAGAAGAAATGGATGGGCATGAAAATGAGGGAAAAATAGCAACTGATTGGCCAGAATGGCACCCCAATTTCTTCAGGCCCTGCATCACCAAGAAGTGCCATATTACCACCAGCCACCTAGCAACAGCTTCCACCATCCCAGGGACTAAATTCGGACCTTCATAACAGCTACTGATTCCCCTCCATGGGAGGAGGTAGGAGGGGAAGGTTCATCATCCCCATCCCCCTTCCATAGACTCTCATCAGCCATGGTAACCCCCCCCCAAGACTCTCTACCAGTTTGGTATGGAGTCCTGTTGATGGTGAAGGGGAGTATAACAGCTGTGGCCTGATATTAAAATATTTGCCCAGGTGCAGATCCTAGTTTATCCAAGCAAACTGGGTTTTGCATCAATGTCCTATATTTAAAAGACATTATAAGGTGCAAAACTAAGTAACTGTTTGGGGGGGGGGTCGGTCCCAACTGTGTGGGGTGGTCTTCAGTAAAGTGACTGAGGTACAGTGTTGTGGCTGTTAGGGGTGGGGATTATGGCTGTAACTGTCTGTAGAGAGTGTCATCCATGTGACTTTAGGGGGTATGGGACGGTGCTTTTATGGTGGTTGGGTGTGGTGCTGTGACGGTTGGGAATAGGGATCTGTTCTGTGACTGTCAGGGATGGGTGCCCAGTGCTGTGATGTACAGTAGAAGGTTTCAGTCATGTGAATCTCAGAGGGGGTACAGTCCTGTAACTGTATGGAGTGGAAGGGTTAGTCCTGTGATGGTCAGTGGTCAGTGCTATGGCTATAGTGTAAGTAGTGTAGAGTGGTGTGCACTGGAAAAGGTGATGTATTAGCAAAGCAGCCAGCTTGTAATAAGAAAAGAAAGTTCAGCACTCATAGTCAGTGTAAGATTTATTTTCTGGCAAAATGCTGGTGTGCATCTACTAGCCCCAGTGCTTCAGCCCTTCAATGGGCCTTCCTCTGGGGGTGGGTCTGAAAAATACAAATGTGCATCTCATTTAAACAGATTTCTTAAAATGTTATACACCATACTCTAAAATCAATGTGCAAGTCAAGTTGAAAACTTATGAGTAACTTGGTTATGAACATTTCATTACTCTTCTTTTTGTGTTTTGTTTTTGATGCTCACGATAAACAGTTAATGATATTAGTATACTACTTAAATTAACTATGCCTTGCATTCCTGTCCTATTTGCAGGCAACTGTCAGCTCTGAGGGAGAAGGTTGCCCATCTCCAGGCTGAACTGGCAGGGACTATGGATGCCTCCCCCACCCAAAGAGCACCAGTGCCACAACCACTGCCTCAGAGGTTGCTAACTATGAGGAGCAGTTGGACCACAGTGGGTTCTGGGAGGGTGAGGGTGGTGGAACAGAGGCACATCCCTCTAGTTGTACCTATACTCAATTCATATGCCATTCTGGCAGAGCAAGGTTCCTCTATGATGACGCCCTCAGTGGAGACCAAGAAGAATGCTGGGAACATCCACAAGACAGATCCACAAAAGAGTGGCAGGGGACACCACAGGGGAAGGAAACAGCTTCTGGTAGGGGACTCAGTTGTTAGGGGGTAGAACTGGGGAAGGGAGGGGAGAGGGAGGTAAGGTGCCTGCCTGGTGCCATGGCTTGGAGGAACAGGAAGTGAATCCTCAGGATTGCTGTAGCAGCATCACAGGAGAGGGAACTAGATATCATTGTCCACCTTGGGGCAAATGATCTAGCTAGGCATGAGATCAGTGCAGTGCAAGATGAGTTTGTGGAGTTGGGGAGGGGACTCAGACAGGTAGCAAGCATGGTAACCTTCTCAGAGGTGCTGCCAGTCTATGGCATGGGTGAGGCTAGGGTACTGCACACCATGCAGTTCAATGAATGGTTGCAAAAACTGGTGCAGAGCACAGGGCTTTAGCTTCATTGGGAACTGGGAGTCCTCCTGGAGAGATGTAGGTCTGTACTGGCATGGTGGTCTGCATCTGTCCAGGAAGGGAACCAAGCTCCTAGGTGATAGCTTTAAATGCTTCCTTGGCAAGCTTATAAACTAGCCAAGGGGGGAGGTGTTGATAGGAAGCAGGACATTGCAAGCCTCCCCTCTCAAAACATGGCAGGTAGTAAGGTAAACACCGAGGTACAGAGCTTGACAGAGGGCAGGATGGGGGTAAATGGAAAAATAGACAAAGGCAATAAGGACAGGGATGGGGGAAAAAGGATAAAGCTAACATTAAATGGAGGCAATGAGTACCAATGCCCGTAGTCTGGGAAACAAGCTTCTTGAGCTAGTAGCCCTGATGGAAGATGAACACTTGGATATTGTGGCAGTCATGGAAACATGGTACACGGAGAACCATGACTGGGATGTTAACATACCAGGGTACACAATCTACAGAAGAGACAGGGAGGGTAAAAGAGGCGGTAGAGTAGCTCTCTACATAAGGGAAGAGATGAAAGCTACAGAACTGAAAAGTAAATGGGGAGGACAAGAGGCACTGTGGGTCACCTTGGAGACAGAAACTGGCCTCACAATCCGCACAGGGGTTGTATACAGACCTCCGTCTCTAGGGATGGAAATGGACAGGAAAATGATAGAAGACATTCTCAGAATGGCTGAAAAAGGGGAGATATTGTTAATGGGGGGCCTGAATATGCCAGATGCTAACTGGATGACATGTACTACAGCCACATCCAAGAGCAGGGTCATTCTTGATGCCCTACAGGGGGCATGCCATAGACAGCTAGTATTGGATCCCACTCTGGAGGGAGCAATATTAGACCTGGTACACTCAAATGGAGAGAGGATCACAGATTTTGAAGTCAGTAGCCATCTGGGAACAAGTGACCACTGCACAGTGTGGTTCACAATAAGCACAACCATGGAGACAAGCCATACAAAAACAAAGATATTGGACCTTAGAAGGGCTGACTTTGGCAAAATGGGTGACTACCTAAGGAATGCATTAGCAAATGGCTAGAAAGGAGGGGTGGAAGAACAATGGAGAAAAATCAAAACTGCCATCATGGAGGCAACAGACCTTTGTGGGAAACAAATAAAGAAAACAAAACGGAGTAAAAAACCACTATGGTTCTCAAAAGAGGTGGCAGGGAAGGTTAGGGAGAAAAAGACAGCATTCAGAAAGTATAAGGAAACACAGAAGGCACACAACAGGGAACTGTATCAGTTAAAGCAGAAAGAAGTAGGGGAAGGCAGTCAGAATAGCTAAGGCCCAAACTGAGGAAAAGATAGCCAACTCAGTTAAGAAGGGGGATAAAACCTTTTATAGGTACATTAGGGAGCATAGAAAGATTAAGGGAGGGATAGTGAAGATTAATAAAGGAGAGGGGAGGTGGGCAGAGGGAGACAGTGAAAAGTCAGAAATACTGAATGAATACTTTTTTTCAGTATTCACAAAAGAAGAGATGGAGTCACCTAAACCAAACAATAGAAGCACTCGGAGTGGGGGGTTGACACCAGTCCATTTACAGAAGAAAGAGTCCTGAAAGAACTCCTAAAACTCAAGGCAGACAAAGCAATGGGACCTGACGGGATTCATCCCAGAATCCTAAAAGAACTAAGGGGACCTAGTGACACCACTGACCACCCTTTTTAAAAAATCATGTGAGGATGGGGTGGTACCTGAGGACTGGAGGAGGACAGATGTGATTCCCCTTCACAAAAGTGGGAGCGAGGCAGAAGCAGGAAACTACAGACCTGTTAGTTTGACCTCAGTGGTAGGGAAAATGATGGAATCACTTCTGAAGGAAAGAACTGTTGAGTACCTAGAGGTCAGCGAGGCACAGGACTCAAGGCAGCATTTATTCACAGCAGGAAGGTCATGTGAGATGAATCTAATAGATTTCTTAGACTGGGTGACCAAAGTAATAGACCAGGGAGGGGCTGTGGATGTGGCCTACCTAGACTTTAGCACGGCATTTGACACAGTCCCACACAAAATATTAATAATCAAGTTAACCAGCCTGGGAGTGGGTCCCACAGTGGTAGCCTGGGTGGCAAACTGACTACGCAACAGTACACAGAAGGTAATAGTGAATGGAACTCATTCCAAACAAAGGGGGGTTATTAGTGGAGTACCTTAGGGTTCAGTACTGGGTCCGGTCCTCTTTAATGTCTTCATAGGTGACATTGCAGAGGGTCTGGAAGGAAAGGTATTCCTCTTTGCAGATGACACAAAGATCTGTAACAGAGCTGATACACAAGGAGGGGTGGAAAGGATGAGAAGGGACTTGGCAAGGTTGGACGAACTGTCCAATGTATGGTAACTTAGATTCAATGCAAAGAAATGCAAACTAACGCACCTGGGAAACAAAAACCCAGGGGAAGAGTACACAATGGCAGGGGAGGTACTAACAACAACAATAATGGAAAGGGACCTGGGGGTAGTCATATCAGATGACCTAAAGGTGGACAAGCAATGTAAGAGGTCAGTAAGAAGAGAAGGGGTGATGCTGGGATGCATAGGGAGAGGCTTTACAAGTAGAAAAAGGGAAGTGGTTATCCCTCTGTACAGACAGTTGGTGATACCCCATCTGGAGCACTGTGTGCAGTTTTGGAGACCCCATCTCAGCAAGGACATAGACAGGATGGAGGCAGTGCAAGGACAGCAACTAAAATGGTGCAAGGTCTGCATCAGAAACCATATTAAGAGAGACTAAGAGATATGTATACCCTTGACAAAAGGAGGGACGGGGGGGGGCATGATAGAAACTTTCAAGTATCTCAAGGGAATCAACAAAGTCCATTAGGGTAACATGTTTCAGAAAAAGAGAAGTGCAAGAGCAAGGGGACACAATTTAAAGATAGAGGAGGGATGGCTCAGGGGCAATGTGAGGACATTTTTTTTTTCATGAAGAGAGTGATGGACGCATGGAACCGCCTTCCTGGGGAGGTTGTGGGGTCTAAATCAGTGGGGTAATTCAAATGTGCATGGGACAGACATAAGGCAATTATAGTGGGGGGTGGGAGGAAGTAGGCTGTTGGATAACTAGAATCTGCAGCTTATCCAATAGGTAGGGAAATGGGCAGACTGGGTGGGCCAAGCGGTCCTTATCTGCCATCAAAGTCTATGTTTCTATGCCTCTATATCTGTTACTTCATTTAATTCTGTTACTTTCTATTGAAAGCAATATTTATTTTTACCTTTTACACTATACTATACCCCTTTTGTATCTCTGTCCTCTCTATTGTCCTCACTACTGAATTTACTCCATATTAACCTTTTTCTATTTGCTTTCACAGTCTCACAGGATGTGAACTCCTTCCCAATCAGATAAGTATAACAATATATCTAACATTTCTTATCCTTCCTAGTAACTATCTAAGAACTGTGGATCCTTAGTCTACAGGTCTAAGAAACCTCATCTCTTTAAGACTCCTCCCTCTGGCTCTATAGTACTCTGGTATGAAATCCTGTACATATTACCTATACTTGGTAGCTTTACTGTAACCCCCTTTATGGGAGGGTTGTGTATATGTGTTAAGATCATACATACTGCAGCATCCCCCCCCCAATAAAAATGTTTGCCTTGCTAGTTGACTCATGCAGGCTGTCAGCCCTGTCCCCACCTCCCCTGTCTGCCACTTCCCTGTCCCAGACCACTGAGTCTAAAGTTCCCCATGGTTTGCTCGCCCATTACGGGGCCAGGAAGGGGAAAGCCATCATCCGCCCCACCAACCAGTCACTCACATCTAGTACAGGTGGTAGTGTGTGACTGAGGTAGGTGGGTAGCCTGTGCTAGCCATTTCCACATTCCCATTCCCATTGGATTACTGCCTTCACCTGGCAGAAGCAAAGGTCGAGTCAGCAAGCCATCCCACCCAGGGACAGGACAGCTATCTGATTTAACACTCCATCTTCTCTCTGACCCTCAGCAACCTCAGCATGTCCCTGAACATGGGCCACTGATGTTTATTTATTTATTTATTTAGCTTTTGTTTACCGGGTAAGTACATTAGACAAGTATTATGCCTATTTTCAGGAACGACCCGGGAGAATACAACATGAGGAACAACAGTCAAGGAGACATGGCAAAGAGAGTACAGTTTTTGTCACAGTAAACACACATGTGGGAAACACATCATTTGATGCTTGGGAAACATATAGTAGTAAGCACATTTCAGATTATACACTCTAGACTAGCTAGTTCAACTGACAGATGTATACAGGTCATCATACATAGGAGTGGAGCATAGCTCAAGGACTGGATTGATCATAATATAACTTATAACATTGTCATATACACCCCCTAGGCTAGTTGGAGCGCGGACAGGCATATACAGCTCATCACATTTTTCTAAATATGCACATGTTAGACAGAAACACTTGGTAGTACAAGTTTCTACCAAGTGACCAAGGTCAATATGTCATGGTTAGCCTATGACCGTGGAGCAATAATGGGTGAAAAATGCCCAAAGCTTTTTAGGCAGGAGTAGTCAGAAATTATTGATACAGTGGGGAAAATACCTCCAGGAATTCAATGGAGACACCCTGGGGAGGTTCAGACAAAACAATCTGACACTTTACTCTAGGGCGGTTTGGGGCAGTCACACTCTGATGCTAGTTTTAGGAAACCCCACAGGGAATTTCGAAAACTCAGATAGGAGGGGGCAGCTCGGATATCCACAGGCAGTGAATTCCAGAGTCTGGGCACACTATTGGCAAACTCCTGATTCCCCATGATGGTCCGAGTAGGAGAGACTTTGAGCATCTCTGATGTGAGAGACCTAAGTTGGTAGGGGGTGGGATTCAGTTTAGGCAGAAGCTGGGCCAGCCCCTGGGGGGTGCTAGCTCTGATCACTTTCCCAGAAAGGCATCCCAAACCAAAATCAAGGTATCTAGCTGGTGAGAGCCAGCAGAGTTTCTCATATAGCTCACAATGGTGGGTGAGTCAGGGGGCAGCCAGGCAAAATGACAAATGTTATTGTAAGCAGTGTACCACTGGATGAGATGTGTCTTTGGAGAGCAAGCAAATAGGTTTGCAGCCCATAGCTGAAGGAGGAAGGAGCACACCGCGCCTGGGTGCAAACCTGGCTGCCGGTGTATGGTTATACTTGGCCCTATAGGCCAGACCCAGTTTGCATTTTGCCACCCTGCAGATGTTAAGGATATGATTACCCATGTCAAGTTGGGGGTCAAGTGTTACCCCCAGATACAGTATGTGATTGAGCTCACTATGGGTAGTGAGGATCCATCTGTGCTGGCGGTGTGTAAGCAAGTCGATGAAGCTTTGATTTTAGCCATTGAGCCAAAGAGTATAGCCTGTGTCTTTTTCAGGTTCAGGACCAGCTTGTGACTAGTAACCCATGACAATACCCTGTTAAAGTCATCGGTCAGATTCTGGTTTAGGGTAGTGACATTCTGGGCGTGAGCCAGGATTACCAGATCATCTGCATACATGGTGGTGCTACAGCTGGTAGTAACCATGGGTAGTTGATTGATGAAGAGGGAGAAGAGGAGGGGACCCAGTACCAAGCTTGAGGCACTCAGGAGGGTCACTGGTAGGGGCTGGGAGGAGGACTTCTGACTGGACAGGTCGCTGCTTTCTGCCATGTAGATAACCCATTAGCCATTTCATGGCATGGGGGGAGAGGCCAAGTGACCACAGCTGTGCACCAAGCAGTTTGTGGTCAACAAGGTCAAAGGCTTTGGGCAGGTCGATAAATATTGCACCAGAGAGTTTGCCCTGGTCCATGGCTGTCCGGATACTTGATGTAACTGAGATTAAGGCTGTGGTGGTGCTGTGTCCCTTACGAAAGCCGTGCTGGGCTGAGGACAGAAGTTCATGAGAGTGAATATATTCCGAAGCTGCTCAGCCACTACCTTTTCAAGGAGCTTGCTAAGGGTTGAGAGAATGGCAATCGATTCGATAATTGTCAGGCAGTTTGGGATTTCCTTGTTCGATTGCAGGAACAATCCTCACCTCTTTCCAGATGTCTGGGATGGTCCCCAAACCAAGAGATAGGTTGAAGATAAAGGTTACTGGTGAGGCAATGTGTGCAGCACCAAGCTTAAGGAGTTTAGGCTCCAGGTTGTCTAGGCCAGGACTGGAGTACTGGGAGAGGCCAGCTAGGCATTTCTGCAAGTCCTGAACTGATACAGCCCTGAGGTGGAACTTTGATGAGGAGGGTGACCCTCCAGCAGAGTGGAGGGAAGGGGGGTAGGACAGAGCCTCATCAGGTGAGAATAGGGTTGTGAAGGCAGAGAGGTCAGAGAAGTGATTATTTAGGGAGTTGGCAATAGTATGGGGATTATTGCAGGAGACTCCATTTATGACAATGTCCGTAACCCCCAGATGTGAGGATACGCTGACCAGAGATTTAATATCTCCCCAGAACCTCCTGGGATTACTGGCAGAGCTTAGTAGGGCAGACTTGCAAAATTCACTCTTTGCTGCCCTGATGGCCTTTTGCACTTGTTCCTGAAGTGTCTGTACCTTTGAATAATCATGGGATCACTGGTACCTTTGGACAGGCCCAACACTTATCTCTCTCCCATCTGGGTGAGGAAAGTCCCATTTAACCAGAGGGTAAGGACCTCTACCCTACTGGAGACCTTGGGCATGCCTCATCTTGCAAGGCCCCAAAGGTGGAGAGGATGTAAGAGGTTGCTGCCGAGGTCAGTGGCACCTACACCCTAGACCAGTCAGTAACTCTTAGGTCCTCAGGAACTCCTCAGTATCGAGATCTAGAGTAGCTTCTGACATGCATAATTTTGTGTGGAATTTTGGGGTGGGAATTTTCCATACACAGAAAACTGGTGAGTGGTCAGAGATGGAGTCAGATAATGTACCGCTGATGAGATCCTGTCAGGATGGTTAGACATGATCCAGTCAGTAGAGGTGCTGGAGGATCCATTGCTGTCCGCCTAGTTGGTTCCTGGATGAGCTGGGTCAGGAGCAAGGTTAGCAATCAGAGGCTCAAACTGCTTAACATTACCACTATCCCAGTTAAGGTTTACGTCCCCAGGATTATGAGTTCATTATCCCGACTTTGGGATCAATTTTGTCCATGAGGTGAGTTAATCCAGGTAGCCCACCTCTTGGAGGATTATAAGGTGCACGCCAGGTACAGTTTCTTTAAGTCCCCAAGTAGCAGTAGCATGTAGCAACTCACAGGGGGCATGTTTGAATCTGGTGGGCATTTGGGAGATTTTTAAGTGGCTCTTATGGTGAATTAGTATGTCTTACCCCAGCTCTGTCCAGTCGGGTGAATTCATACCCAGTGAGTTCTACAGGCAGAGTCAGGGACAGAGGTTTCAAGCCAGGTCTCCGTCACTCCTAGGATGTCCGGGTTTGTAGAGTGCAACCCATGCTAATAGCTCATCATGATTAGTTAGCAGGCTCTAATGTTAAGATGAGTTATTTTTAGCCTACCCATGCCCCATACGGAGGGATTTTGTAGGTCACATTTAATGGGCCAAGGTTGGTTTCAATATCACCGCCAGTAGTAGTGCAAGTAAGGAGGAGCCAGGAGAGATACCACCTCCAATAAGCTTGACAACCTGGGAGTTTTTTATGCGCGCGAATGCGCTTTACCCCTGCTTGTATATATAAGGCACTGAAGATCTAGACAGCAAGTAACACTGCAGTGCGCTCAGAGACCACAAGGATATTGGAGAAGGTGTGGTCGGGGACCTCGTGGAGTGGGCCGACCATCCCCAGTTGTCACTCAGTGTTATTGGGGAGGAGTGACCATATGCAACAAGGAGAGTCCCACTATAAGACCTACAAGGCCTATATCCCTGCGAATGACAGCCAGCACCCTCTACCTTTAATATTTGAGTATCCCTATCCTCACTAGATGTATGGGAGGAACCACATCACATCTTGGCTGGAGGCATAGCACTAGCCTGTGAGATAATTATCAGTCAGCTAACAAGAACTGCTGTGAAGGAAGGAGAGATGGATGTACTAAGGCTGGAAGGAAGTTAGTGAGATTTGTTATTGGTATGTGCCAAGTAAATAAAATAAGGCCTGCACAGTGCAATTCAAGGCTACCAGCTATGGGCCTTGAGGGACTGAGGTTTATTTCTGGGAAGGAGTTCTGCCCTCGCCCTTTGTAAGCACACTTACCACCTGTCGACAGTTATACGAGGACAGAGTTTAGACAGCCATCAACCAAGCAGTGCAAGTGGGGTTAGGATTGGTATAATAGTAAATACTAGTAAGGTTGTTTTGAGCAGACAGTGTAGCAGGACTGGGATAGTTAGGCCCTACACCTTTTGTCGGGAGTCTGGTATAATAAGGCCCTACTCCTTTTGTTAAGGTCTCTATTAGCAGGGGCTGGGACAGGAGAGCCAGCAGGATGAGCAACACCTGTACAAGACTTAGGTTCTGACACAAGACAAGGCAGGGCAGTTTAGCAGACAGTGGTCACAGAGAAGTAGGCCATCAGGATATTGTTGACAGGCAGTAGACAGTAGTACGGTCAGTAGGCATATACCAGCATAAAAAATTTATTTGACTGTATTTAGCATATACCAACATGTAAAAAAAAATTTCATTGACTCTATTTAGTATCAGAGAGTAGGAAGGGCAATTAACCAGGGTAGGAGAAACGAACTAATTACCACTGATAATTAAGCAGATCACTTCCCCTGTTGGCCGTCAGGTGATACTGGCTCACAAAATAGAAATCAAGCTAGTTACCACTAACAATGAAACAGACACCTCCCTATTAGCCAATTGGGTGAGACAGTACATTAGGGGCGGAGCCAGTGAGCATTTAATGGGAGGAGGAAGCGCGGTGGGCCGAGAAACCTGTTCCTTTCTCTGCGGGGCAGGGGCACGTGAAGCTTATTGTGATGCAAAAGTCGTCAGCCGGAGGCCCACCAGAGCAGCAGTAGCTCACAGTACCTTCCACCGTAATTCTGCAGTCCTCTGGGTGGCGGAGGGGGACCTTTTTGGAGCAGGTCAACCTCACCTCCCTCCGTGGCGTCAGCTGTGTTGCCGGTCGGTGGGACAGTTCTCCTTTTCAGGAGCAAAGCGAGAGCGTCAGATTGACCAGTAGCAATGGGGATTGCGCTAGCGTAGGTAAAATAGGATGCTCAGAGTCTATCTGATTTGAGTCTGAAGGGTGGATGGCAGACACTGAGGGCTTCCTGTTTCAGCTGCAGAGCTGTCGCAGGCAGTTTTAAGGAAGTTGTCAGCCTGTTCAGTGAAGCTTAGGGAACCTCAAACTACAACCTCCCCTTGTAGCAACACTGGGAAAGAAGTAGAATGATAATGCAGGCCATATTGCCCACGATTGAGTACAGTGATTTGTGCAGAAAGACCAATAATCCTTCTAGTGGCAGGTCTGTATAACCTGCTAATGGAAAACTAGCCACTTAAAAAAAAAAAAAAGATGTAGCAGGAGTCAAGGCACACAGTGCCTCATCCCTCCATACCACTGGACCAGACCAAACTTATACTGCAATAAGGGAATTATCTATTAACATGGAAGGCAATTGGAGAATGATGGAGCCACTGCACACCAGTGAATGATTTTTTTTATTAATGGGTCCGGCAGTCAGAGGGTGGGATGTACCTGTGGACACCAGAGAATGTAACTTTAACAGGGCCAGCAATCACAGGGGACTATTGTTGTTGGCTGGCAGTTTGAAAGAAATATTGAGCTGCTTGAGGTTTCATATAAAAACAATTTCCCTGTAGATGGCTCCAAATCCCCATAAAATAGTATTATGCAGCGCTGTTGGCTCTGACCAGATGCTGTTTTTTCAACAGTATCCTCTTTTATCCTATTCACTGCACTGTTACCCTCCTTGGTTTATTTCTTGTGTAGGATCTTTTGGGGGATTATTTCTTTCTTTATTTTATTTTCAAGCCTGGCTACAGGGATTTGAGGAGTGTGGAGGGGGCGACTCTTGCTCTGTTTGACAAGTCATGGTACTCTGTGTGCCCCCATCTTAGTAATCCCATTGACAGGCATTTAGAGGGAAGCACATCCTTGAGGTTTGGGTGCTTTATGGGCTTTGCCCATAATTTCCCCACATGACTAGCCATATTGGGAGCAAGAGAATTATTCCTGCTGACCATTGTCTCACCTCTTTTGAGGGCTTCATGGGGGTGTTCCTTGTTGGTTACTTGAACCAGAAGCCTGCCACCGGGAGGACTATTATATGTGCTTCAGAGGGAGGATCTTATTGGTTACTTGAACCAGGAGCCTGCACCTGGGAAGACTTTTATATTCATTCTCATGGCCAGGATCCACTATTTTTGGGATCAAGAGGTGTGAGCTCACTATTTAATACCTAGAGCCATATAGACCCCTGGAGAATCCTGTACCCCACTGACCATAACTACACATTTCTCTCTCTACCCCATGGCTAATTTTCCAGGTTGGATTTTTTTTCCTTATTAGCCAAGCCAGTCTACCGGATCTTTTGAGCTGTGAGATTAGGGAATTGGCTTTGTCTGACCATGCACATTTCACGCCATTGGGGGAGGGTCAGACAGGGCCCTCATTTGAAGGTTCAACAACCAACTGTTGAGGGCAAAGATATTGTTGAAAAACTGAAAACATAACTGAAGCATTTCTTTGAGACCAATGAAGGGTCCATAAATCAGCTGGACGTCCTCTGGAGGATGCCAAATGTATTCTCTGGGAGAGTGCATCAGACTTGCTTCAAATAAAAATGAAGACAAATAGTGTAGATTGGAGGAGCTCTAGCAGAAAATAAGATCCATAGAGGCCCATCTAAACCAGATAATCCAGAGAGTATTTGCATGACCCTAAACTCACTTAGGGCCCAATACACAAACTTTCTCAATGAGTGAGCAGAGCTTGCCATTTTCATGGCTAAAGCTAAATACCTTGAATGGGGGAGAGAGGGCAGACAAATTGCTAACCCTTCACCTGCAATGCAGGAAGCAATGAAAATAGTCAAAGGATTGCTAAATCCCCAGACCTCCCCCTTAGTAACCCATCCTCAGGATATAGTGGAAATTTTTAAGGAGTTCAATACTAGGCTATATGCTACTGAGCAACAAGACCTGCAGCTTTTAGCTCACATTACTAACTTTCTAGCTGGGGTACGGCTCCCTCGCTTTTCAGAGCAACAAAGGGAGTCACTCAGGGGCCCATCTCGGTGACAGGAAGTTTATACCACGCTCTGTCAACTTCAACCGGATAGGGCCTCAGGCCCAGATGGTTTCTCAACTAATTTCTACATGGCTAGCCCACTTCTTAACTGAGGTTTTTAATCACATTTACTCTGAAGGCCTACCAGATTGCTCCTTCATGGAAGCTCATATTACCTTACTACTCAAACCCAGGAAGGATGAATTTTCACCAAGTAATTATCATCCCATATTGCTCATTAACATGGGTTTTAAGATCCTGACTAGGATCTTAGCCAATAGGTTAGAAAAGTTGTGGGATGGTCTGATCACTTTAGATCAGGTCAATTTCATGAGAGGCCATATTTTGAGTGACCATATTTGGAAACTGCTTTTTCTTGTTTCGGTATCCAGTAAGAGCCAGGTCTCTGTGGCTCTGGTCTCCCTGGACACTGAGAAAGCTTTTGATAACTTTTAATCATTTCTTGCCCATTTTTATTTGACACCCTTAGAGCCTACAGTACCCCCAAGGAATTTGTTAAATGGGTGAGGGTCTTATATCCAAATCCAACAGCGTGTATTTACTGCAATGGTGTCCTTTAAAATCGATTAGGTTAGAAAATGGGATGCGACAGTGCTGCCCACTTTCTCCTCTCCTATTTAATCTCTATTTAGAACCTTTGGCCCAACAGTTGAAAAATAATCTAGTAATTCAGGGGATTAAAATCGGACAGGAGGAATTCAAATTTTCAATATATGCAGATGATATCCTTCTTCATGTAGCGCAACCTAACAATCTATTCCAGCAGCTCTGGAGGGGGATCACTAGATTTAACTGAATTGGAGATTATCAACGTAAACTAGCGAAAACCCAGGTCATGCTCCTGAACTACTGTATTTGGTTAGCAAGGAGGAGATAGTGGATCTGAAGCTCCAGTGGGAGCTAAAATCAATGACATATTTAGGCATTGTGTTAACTAAGCACCTCTCTGATTTAAAAAAAAAATAATCTAGACTCCCTCCAGCGGACTACAAAGTTGGACATGCAGTGATGGGATTCTCTGCCTTTGTCACTATGAGGTAGAATCAACATTCTGAAAATGAACCTCCTACCTTGAATTTTACATCCTATGGGACTGTTAAACATTGTTTTACCTAGAATCAGGGTTTTGCATCTTCAAACTATGAATAACTTCTTCCTTTGGCAGGGTAAAGGAGTTCAGAGAACCTATTCTAAGTTGACTAACCCCAAACAACAGGGAAGGCTCAGACTCCTCAGTTTCTATTTTTATTACTTGGCCCTTCATGAGAGTATGTATCTCCTGTGGGGGCGTATTAGGACTAGGGCTGCAGCTCAGATACTGTATATGCCTCACAATAGTTAACACCTGAAAATGAACAATGCTGTTCTCTAGGTATATACCTATGTAGCCTCCTTTATGCCAAATGTGTGTAACCCTCCTTTGGGGGCTTACCTTCATGTGCCCCATTTCTTCCACTCCTCGTTTCATCCTCGAGTCCCTTTCTGTTTCTCCAGGTTCCCCATACAGCCCATATGTAACTTTAGACTACTTCTGGCTTATCTCCTCAACCCCAAGGCACTGGCATTACATTGAGCTTGGCAATCATGCATGAGCCAGGTGTGCTTGATGTGCTGACCACTGGTTTTTGCTTGCAGGGAGCATGTTGGCAGTCCTAGTGTCCCTCCTAGACTAAATGGAGACTGGAGACCTTAGTGAGGCTCATGAGAAGCCTCAGGTGAAAAAATTTAAAATAAAGTTTGCTTGGCGGCTGAAAAATGGAGCTCATACATATTAATGATCCACCATAAATATTAATGAGACGCTGCCTGCTGCCTAGGGGAACAGTGTTTCGGCAGCAGCAACAGCAAAACTGCTGAATATAAATATAAAACAAGGTGGTCACTTGAAAGGGCACTAAAGGGACTACTGAACCATGGGGAATTTGTAAATAAACATTGTCCCTGCTGGCTACAACAGATCTCTGAAAATGAGAACTGTGTGAATGAGGATAGGACTGTGTATAGCAACCACCATGTTGTAGATACTTTAACCCTTGTCAGCAGCCAATCAAGTGACTAGGTGCCCAAAGTTGAATCAAAGGACTCTTGGAAGAAGGAGTTTACTATTTTCAGGTGCCTAAACCCCTTACCAATGGAAAGTTAAGGAGAATTGATCACTATAGTTATTGATGATTGATATCTTTGGTCAACCAATCAGGAGGATGGGAACTCGAATGAAATGGCAGGGACTTTAAAAGTTTGGGCAAGTCTGTTCCCATGCTCTTCTTGAGTCAAGAGGATCCTATGTGAGTGGAATTGGACTGTCAGAGGTCTTGCTCAGGTCTCGGTTGGAGATTGCCACTATGTAAAAGGGGTTTGAGAGAAAAGAGAGTGAGTGATGACTGATTTTGAAACTCTCCAGTTACTGTGAACTGTGCTGTCTCAACTGGAGAAAAGAACTTCTTGCAGAGATCCTGCACTGTGCAAGGAACTGGGCAGATAGAACTGTGCTGTCTTTTGGGAAGTTAAACAGTTGCTGCAGAGAAACTGCTTTAAAGATTGGGACCTTAACAATATCTGTGAAGAGGCAAAGCATCTCTGGACCAGGGTGCTAGCCAGGTTCTATGAATTTGCTGTGTGGCCTGAATGAAGTGGCTGAGAGCTGTGGCCCAGCTGAAGCTGAAAGGGCTCTATTATGGACATTTAGAGCCTGAAAGCACTGAAGGTGAGCAGGGATTTGTCTAGTTCTGAACTCTCTGCTGATTGCTATAGGGTGATTGCAAACTGAAGTGGTCATTTGAAGGCTAGCATCTGTGGTAAACTAGCACTGCAGTTTCTTTGGAAGAACTGCCTAGCTGCCAGTGACTCACAGATTCAGTGCAGGGACTGCAGGGGGCTCCTACAGCTTGGGAGTCCTCACCCAGGGCCAGGGAGGGAACTAGCTAACCCCTTCCAAGTTTGACCCACTGTCTCAGGAGGTCACTGGCACTTGCTGAGGTGCTAGGGCACCTACAACCCTTTGTGGGTAGCTGGACTGTGGAGCCATTCCCAGGTCTGGGCCTTCTGGGGCTGGTGTGGACCTGCCATAGAGCTCTGCAGTAGGCCAGAAGTAGCTGAAAGTGACAAGCGGACAGATCTTCAATCAATGGTACAAGCTGCAAGACCTTCAAGCAAAATTCAACCTGCTGAAGGAATCAAGATCATCCTCCTTTCTGCCCATTGCTACATCTATCAAGCAGAGCTCCACAATTTAGGACACCAGGCAACTGCCTCTTTAGATGCTGTTCAGTCCTGCAAAACCATGAGTACCCAGGTCCTGGTTCCTGGAACCAAACAAGGTAGTGTGAGGTTAGTTTAAACAACCTTTTCAAGTTTTCAGGGCCCCAACAGCCAGCCAACCCTCGACAATGTCCAGGCCTGCAACTAGTGGGTACCCCAGGGAACTCTCAGGGCAAAATACTGGTACCAGTGGGGGTGGGCAGCTGACAGTGGACTGGTCTATGAGCCCTTATGGTTATTGTTTGCCATTTTTCCAATAACTTCACTTTTATTCCACAGCTATCTCTCATTCAGGTACCCTTCTCCTAGCCCTTACCCCCAATAAAGCTATGAGTTGTTTGCTGAACTTGCTGTGTCCATTTTGCCTTCTAATAGATTTATGGTATTTGGTGGGAAAAGGTTGTTGGGAATCAAGTGTGCAGGGTGGCTGGTTGGGGAGGTGCAATATCCAAGGGGGCTGTACCAACCAGTCACCTGACCCACTCACAACTTACTCTGGATTGAGGCACCACACTATTATTCCTAACTTTGGGAAAGAACCCCAATTGCTAATGCAACAGGCCCCACGACCATTAACCTGTGGAAGAGCAAACCGGCAGGGATTGTAGCTCATTATCACACAGAACCTGAGCTACACTTTTGGAGGCACTACTGGGATCTCCTGTTCACCAGTCATGCCTGCCATAGAGAACTGGAATGGTGAGAGCCCTTTGGGGTCCCCGGGACCCAAGTTCTTTCCACCCCGGACCAAGTCTAGGCCTACAGATGAGGACAAAGTGAGGTTGGTGGAATGGAGTGGGGGGAAAGAAGATGGACCCCCAGAAGTTCTTTCTCTTGTTGGGGTACCCTAAGATATTGATGAGTGAGACATAGAGAAGTATGAGTCTACCATATCCAGATTGGGAATAGTGATACTCCGAGGGCAAATGCTGGATTCAGATAAAGGTACATTGACTGTGTTAGTGGAACATTTTAATGTGTTGGAAGCTCGCTGGATACCTGAGGCTTTGGTGGCAGAGGGGCTGTTTGAGACACTTCCCATTGTATCCTTTTTTAGCATAATCTTCCTGGGGGAAGTAGGACGGAAATCTGGATCTGCTCCAAGGCTCCCCAAGACTGAAAAACCTTAGCCTGGCCATGTGCCAGTGTCCTTTGTGTCATACTGTAAACTGAGAATGGTTTGGGGGTCAAGCCCACCCCAAATAGTGAAGACGATCTGGAGGTCTGGATGGACTGTGGCATCTCTTTAGTCCATGGTTGGCAATGCTCTGAGATTGAGAAGCAGAAGCATTTAGTAGAGAGCCTCCATGGTCTAGCCCTACAGGTCATCCACTCTTTGTGAGCCACAGATCCCGATGCCCCAGCCCAGGTGTACCTGACAGCTTTGGAGAGTGTATTTGGCAGCCCAGAGTCCTGTGAGGACCTCATGTGGAAATTCAAAGCCATTCATCAGTGGGAGGGGGAAACTTTGTCCACTTTCTTGACCCAGGTAGAGAGAGCCTTACAGAGGGTATTTAGAGAAGGGGGAGTGGCCACTCAGGATCTGAACCACGGGTGGTTAGAGTATGTGGTGAAGGCTGCCTGCAATTCCACCCTGTTGGTGTTACAATTACATTTAGCTGATAGAAAGAGCAACCCCCTCCTTACCGGGCATTAGTGTGAGAGATCAGGGAGGCAGAGGAAGAGCAAGGGGAATGGGGAATACAGAGAGCCTCATAGGCTGTTACTCAGGTAAGAAGAGAGGTACTCCCCAGTGAGATACAAGAATTGAGGACCCTTCTGAAGGAGTGTAGGAGTGTAGTTACCTTGGCTAAATTGACAATGAATCAGGGGTCAGACAAGCCTCAAGGGGTGAGTGGAACGGCTCCTAGTGTTAGCCCAGAGAGTAGCTAAACTAGAGAAGGCAGGGATGCTGGTTATGGTCCAGGGCAGTGAACAAGCTATGGACTGGAGCCTCATAGCATTAAGCGCCCTAGTGGGAGTGTCAGGAACCTGTCCTGCAGTGCCAGATAGTCTGCAGTCTTGGGAGCCCATTATACGTCACTTGTGTGGGTGAGGGCCATGTAAGGAAGAGGTGTAGGATGCCATTGAGCCATACCCCAGCCAGAGATAGGCTGCTCAAGAATTCGAGTCAGAACCAGGGAAACTACAGAGGGGCCTGGTAAAGGAGTGTACCAGAGCCCCTGGCAGGTCCAGCTCCATGGCTTCTGTAAGAGCCTCCACAGCTAGAACCACCACATCCACTTCAGTCAATATGGGCAAGATAGTGGGACCATCGACTGAGACCACAATTACCATCAATGGAATTTCCACGCAGGCTGTTCTTGATAGTGGCTCCCAAATCATTATTATTTTTAAATCCTGGTATGACCAGCACTTGTCCGATATTGAAGTGCAACCGCTTGAGGTACTACACATGTGGGGACTCAATGAAAAGTCATATCCCTACCTAGGATACACCAAGGTGTTGATGGCCTTTTCAACTAAAGTGGCTGGAGTAGGAGACACTGTAGAAACCCGCCCTGTTTGCCCTGAGTCCAGAATATACGATGGAGTGCCTATGCTAATGGGCATGAATGACATATGTTCAGATGTTTAGCCCAGCTGTGCCAGCCCGAGAGGCTGAAAAGGAAAGGTAAAGTGTCCAATTCACCACACTGGTTGAGAGGTTTACAGAAGGAAGGAAAGCCCCATCAAGAATCTGACAACCCTGTGGGAATAGTGTGGAGAAGAGATGGGGATGAAATTGTGCTACCGCCCAATGCAGAATGTAATATTGCTGGAGTAGTGAGGCTGGAAAAAGATGTCATGAATCAGCTGTTGATGCTGGATGCCCTGGAGGAGCATGGGCTAACTGTGGGATGTTGCTGAAGCCCAGTGTCTTGCCTGCCAGAATGCATGCCTATGTTAGAAGGGTTGTTGTACAGGTGAAGAATGTCACAGACCGGGAAGTGGTGGTGAGGAAAGGTCAGACTTTGGCCAGAGTCTACTGCACCAATGTGGCAGTTCAACCTGCTGCAGTGAAAGAGGGTGCCCTCCCAGGGATTGATCCTGGATTATTTGACTTAAGTGACTACCCATTCCTGACGGGGCGCTCTCCAACTGTCGCCAAGGCACGGCTTTCCTTCTTTTCAGGAGGGGCTAGAGCTAGGCAGATTTTTCCTCTGCACCTCACTACTCTCCCGAGCCCTCCTTCCAACTGTCTTCCTTAGTCTGCTCTCTTGCTGTGTCATCAGCATCAAGAGGGGCTAGTTCTAGGCAATATCTTCCTCGTCCCTGCCACTACCACCCTTTCTCACTCCTCTTATTTCCCTCTCCCCTCTTTCTCCCCTCATTTTCCACTGCAATAGAGACAACTTCTTTGGTGGGGCTACTCTAGATAAACCCTGTCTTTCCATACATTTTCCATCTCCTCCTCCCCCCCTTCAACCCTCACCTCACTTACAGGTACCCCTAGCTCTTATATGCACTGAACTAATTTTAGTTGCACTTTTGCTCTGCCAGCGCTGGAACTCCAGCTTGCATCTAGTCTGGTTTAATCTGTTTTCACACTTCTAGCACCAGCTATTGTTACTACTGCAATTGACCCTGCTCCCTACTGTCCTACTTACTTCCCCCTCCCCAGTAGACTCCCCCTGTCTTACCTGCTTCTGCCTCCACAACTGATTCCCCTTGACCCTCTAGCCAGACCTTCTTCTGTAACCCAATTAATTCACTGCAACTGTACTGGAAACTGAGTTTGTCTATGTCAATCCATCAGGCCGTGGGCAAAAGTGTTGTTTTTAATTATTGTGTCCTAATTCAGCCATGTATGCCAAATGTTACTGTTTGTCTATTTTACTGTTTTCCCCATCTAATTGTACCCTCTCCAGGACGCACCTGGAGACGAGCACTTTGTTGCTCAGCATGCCTTCCTGGTGAAACATTTCAATAAATAAAAATTAATTAATTAATTAATTTTGCTGCCGCCTGCCCTCCCAGTCCTGAGCCACTCTACTAGTGGCCAAGAAGGCATCCAGCCAGGCTCTGCCTGAGCTCAACTCCCCCAGAAAGTGAGAAGCCCTGACCAGGCACTTTCCAACTGCTGCGAAGGCGCAGCTTTGCTTCTTTTGCTATCGCCCACCCTTCCAGACCTGAGCTGTTCTACTAGAGGCCGAGAAGTCATCCAGCCCAGCTCCGCCTGAGCTCCACTCCCCCAGAAAGTGAGAAGTCCAGACCAGGTGCTCTCCAACTGCTACCAAGGCACTGCTTTCCATCTTTTGCTGCCGCCTGCCCTCCCAGACCTAAGCCGTTCTACTAGCAGCTGAGAAGGCATCCAGCCTGGCTCTGCCTGAGCTCATCTCCACTGGCACCCCATGTCAGCTCCCCACCCACCCCACCCTCCTGCCCTATCTGGGCATTTTATTTTATAGACTGTTGACGTCACATGATGTACTAAGTGTCCATTTCACCATTAGTCGGTTATACTGACCCACCACTAGAGGGACTTTCTCATCCACAAGCACCAATTCTCTCCATCTTCATTAAGCATGCCCCATTTATGTGCTGTCCAATCCACCAGACTCATTGAAAATTTATTTAGATAGCATAGTGATGAAGCTATACTACCTATGTTCAATAATTTGTCTACTACTACTACTCTCAGCACTTCTCAGTATTGAAACTTTCTATGTCACTTACCAACTACCTCACCATCAAAGGAATATTTATCTGAATTTACACTATGACTCCAGTTTTGTCTCTGGAAACAATTTTATTCTCACCAAAGGGCCATGGTCACCTCTCTGGCTCTTGCATGATACTGCAATTGGGCAGGCTTTACAGGACACACTAACTACCTTAACATAACTACCCCTGCAAGTCTCTCTCTCTACTGCTCATAAAAAAGAAGATAGGTCAAAAAGCAGTTGGTCAAACAAACAGCTAAGATACTTAAGGGATGCTTACTAAGAATCATTTTAATGTTCTACTCCTATCAGGCAATGTGCACCCGAACCCAGGCCCTACTAATACTGACCCCACCATTGTTCAAAAAAGGCATGGTATGGTACTAATTTATTGGTCTCTGTAAACATCTGCAGCCTATTCTCTAAAATTGACAGTCTTCAGGTCTGGGTCACTCAACACAGACCGGATGTACCGTGTTGGTTGTAGAAACATGGCTGTCCTCAACTGTACCTGACTGAGCTGTATCACTTCCCAGTTATAACATCTTCAGGCTGGATAGGCTGACTAAACAAGGAGGTGGCTGTGCCATCTACAGTATCTTAAGGATATGATTATGGGCCAGGCCCTGCCTATGCCTGACTTAGGGTGCCCCTCCCAGGTGCTAGCTTTTAAAATACTTCTTGGAGCCCATAACAAAGCACTGATGGTGTTCTCAATCTACGTACCTCCAAAAGGACAAGTGGGAGGCCTACACATACTCTCCTGGACTATATCTGCAGCCAACAACATACATCCAAGACCATAGTCTTGGGTGACTTTAATATAAATTGACTCTTTCCAGTCTATGGCCATGCCAGAGATGCCTTATTGGCTCTCCATCTCTTGCAACTTGTTAACTCCCCTACCAGATATAATTACAAGACTGGGACAAGCACTCTGCTTAACTGGATTCTCATCAATTGCCCTGAATGTATCACAAATGTGACTGTGCATTCTGACTCACTAAGTGATCATTCCCCTGTTTCCTGTTCCTGGACTAATACATTTACCAAGCCCCTTCCACAAACCATCTACAGCAGGTTGCTAAAATGTGGACATCTTGTACCATTTGAAACTGCACTTATGTAACTTCAACTGGCCTGTGCTCGACTCCAGCTACTGATGTCTCCTTAACTTCCTTCTCAAAACCCATCTTACCTCTGCTTGCGCATGTGATAAGAATCTGCTCAATCACTAGCTGTGCTTCTCCTGGAGTTAATTTTACAAACACTGTACTGTACGTGTGTATGCTGTAGTCCCTCACACAACTACTACCTACCACAGTAGTGCTTTCTTACCCTAGTAACTACAGCATTGCTCTTTTTATAACATGGGTTTTGTACACAGAGCCGTAGGAAGGCATTTGAGTGCCCTGGGCAAGAGACAAATTTTGCACCCGAAAAGAGCCAGAAGCTCTGGAGGTTTATATCTCCAGCTCTGTGGTGAGGTTCGGGGCTTTTCTTGAAAAAAAAAACAAAAAAAAAACACTTTTGCTACATGGTGGGTCCCTAAATTTTGCTGCCATGAATCTGAGGTGCAGGAAGAAGAATCAGCATTTATATAGCACTTTTCATATACAGTGTATCCCAAAGTGCTTTAGACACAATGCTAGACTGGTAGTGAAGTGACTAAATGTGTGATGGCTGCCATATCACACATCCACACCACACACAGCCTGGACAATTGCATGAACTGGTTTATGGGAAGGGAATGTTGGCCAGGACACGGGAATGTCTGCTGCTCTTTGCGAAGAGTGCCCCTTGGTTCTTTACTTCCACCTGGACACCCACCAGGACAACACCAGGATGGGTATAAGGGACCTCAGTTTAACGTTTCATCCAAAGGACAGCACACCCCAGCAGTTCAGCACCCCCTACTACTGCACTCTGATGCCAGCATTTTAGGTGCAAGTCCAATCCCATTGTGGGCAGAGAATTCACAACCTTCTGGTCCATAGGTGGATGTGCTACCAACTGTGCCAGGAGACTCTGGCTGGCTAGAAGCACATTTAGACAGGCAGTATTTTTTATTTTCTTTACAGTTTACTTTAAGGAGGGCATTGAAGCTATGTTTTGAGGTCTAAGTTGGGCGTGGTCCTGGAAATGTGTCAATCTATTGGGAGGTTAGTTTGATTCTTTATTAAAATCAATGCCCTGCAGATGCATGATTCTTGTAGCATTCATGGGTAAGAGTGACAAACTATTTTTCAGCATACTAAACATTTGAATGAGATAATTGGGCTTATCAAAACACAGTACACATATTTTCTTATGTCTCAGTTTTAAGATATAGGAATTTCCTATATCTTCAAAATTGAAGCATAAGAAACTCTACGATACTACTGAGGAATCCTCTGAAAGCGGAATACTACAACACAGCTACTTCTGTATGTGACTGTTGCTAGAGATGATTTCTGACCCATCTCCATCTTCAGGGGTCATGCAACCAGTCATTCAGAGACCACAGTATGCACAGTGTCTGTAACCTGGCACCCAGTCCCAACGGATGTACAATAAAGAAAAAAGCATGTACCAACCAACTTGAGGGAGACTAGTCAGTGCAGTGCAATGGAGTCGCAGTATGACTTTGGTCTGACTGCAGGCTTTGCTCTGACTGGGACTGTCTGTGTCATCCCTCCACCACCGCCTGCATGGAGTAGAAGGAAACAGCACGGGGTGGGACTGGGGAGCCTCCTTGGTGTGGACTTGAAGTGCAGGAGGAATTGGTCAAGATGAGAGAAAACAGTGTGGTGGGCTGGAGTGAGGGTGCCTGTGGCCTGCCCACACCATGGCAATCAGTCAGCACACAAGCAGCAGATTGGGCGTGAACGTCTTCACTCCCATCCCAGTCCCGTGAACTACTAAGTCGTCTTATCACACCTGAGCCAGGCCCCTGGGCTTGGTCCCTTGACCCAGTCCACAATCAAATTAAAAATCAGATCCAATCCTTCCTCCAGATCACTGAAGTGCACATTTTCAAATTCAATCAAAATCCTCCCAGTGGCACGCTATACTGCCACAACCATCTGCCACATACAACACCTCACACCTCATTCATTGACACTGTCACACAGACACAACAAACTAAACAGTAAACAGATTTGAAGAATTCATTTTCATTTTAAAACAATATGGAATACAGAATCACACAGATACATGGGAGGCGGCTGAGACGACTTGCACATACTGTAGGCGGACTACTACAGTGATGCTACATTGCTTTGCTTAAAATCTTCAAGATGGATTTCTCTTGTCTTCTCTATCATCTCCCAACCTTCTCTCTCTACATACACTCTGTCTATCATTTTTTTGCCTGCTATCTAGCACTCTATTTCTAGAGCTATACTGTCAACAATAACATTGTCTCCGACTCCAAGTTTAACTGCCTCTCCATGCTACATACACGCCGTACCTTTTTATACTAGTGGCAGCACTGGCCACCTACAGTTTTCTCTTTCTTTCTCATCGCAGCAACATCACACCACATAATTGTTTGCCTGCAGCTATGACCCCCCTCAGCCCAACCTGCTGGTCCTTGGTCCACAGATGCGCCTACTGACAGTCAGACATAATTACAATTTATCAAGCCAAAATAAAATTTTAAAAAGCAGTAAGCAAGTTAATAAACAAATGAGTTTCAGTTGAAAATTGCGCCCCTGAGGGTTAAGCCAGTGCTGAGCACCACCGCCCCACCCTTCCTACGGTACTGTTTGTACATGCTCTATATCCTCTGTAACCTTTCTCATAAACTTTGCTGTATTATGTACTATCTGTAACTATGTATTTCTCCTATTGCCCCTGTCCCCCAGGATGCATCTGGAATCAAGCAGTACTCTACTCAGTATGCCTTCCTGGTAAAACTTTTATACAAATAAATAAATGTCAGTTTAGCCCTCAAGCATTTCATCTCCAGCTACAATGCTGCATGTGACATCCATGCACCTCTAAAAAAGAGGAAGGTACATGGCTCGGTTAACTCTTGGATTATTGTGAACTCCTTACTAAAATGCAATTCTAGGACCACCTCTGCACTGAGCAAAAGCCATGGAGAGACAAGTGGATTTACAAGCCTACAAATCAGCCAGGAATTAGTGTACTCAGGTTATTCGACAAGTGAAAAGTAAATATCATAGAGAAATGGTTGCCAACTTATGGGGGAGATAGTAGAAATTTCTGGTCTAATATAAAGGATGTCGCTGGTAAAGTTCCTAAGGTGGCATCCTCAATGCTCAGTCTTGATGGAGCTCCTACTATGGACCTCCGTGCTATTGCTAATATTGTCAACAACGTCTTCACAGATCTAGCAGTGCCCTCCTCTCAGACTTCTTTGATTATACCATGACTAGTACTATGCAGCAACATGATTACACCCTAAGTACCTCACAGGAACAAGATGACAATCACAGCACCAATCCCCCCTTCTACTTTAAGAAAGCACCTGTGTCATTGGTTAGAAGATACATGAACAAAGTTCTGGGTAAGTCAAGGCACAGTAAGGACTCTCTTGACCTAAAACTTATTGCCCTCACCCTTGCAGAAGTAATAGTAGCTATCACAAGGATTTTCAACCTCTTGCTACTTCTATCCCAATTTCCACACGTCTGGAAATCAGCCTTAGTTACCCCTGTACACAAATCTGGGTCTTGTACCTTACATTCTAACTAAAAGCCAATTTCAATTCTCCACCCTCTATCAAAAGTGCTGGAGCATATAGTTGTGGACCAGTTAGTAGACTACCTTGAAAAGTACTCCATCCAGCGCATGCAGCAACATGGTTTCAGGAAATTGTCATAGTACCACCACTGCTCTCCTGGAATTTACTGGATTCATTCGACCATGGGAACCTTGTAGGTGCAACCTTCATTGACTTAACAAATGCTTTTGATACTGTGATCCATTCACTTTTACTACAACAACTCATCACAGTTGGCCTATCAATTAATGTGATGCTCTGGTTCAATACTATCTTGAGGATCACTCTCAATGGGCGAAACTCTCCAATATCACCTCTGACCGACAGCTTGTCTGCTCTGGAGTGCCACAAGGATCTATCCTGGGACCCCTCCTGTTCAGTGTCTATCTCAACAACCTATCTTGTTGCTGTCACCAATAGATTTTTCTGTATGCTGACAACACCGTTGTCTTTACAAGCCATCCTAACCCCACTTTTCTTCAATATCACCTACAGTTCAGCTTTGCAGAAGTAGAGGAATGGTTCAGTGCCCATAAACTGGTCCTGAACTACAAAAAAAATGAAGGTTATGATGTTTTGTACCTCACACAACAAGCATAAAATCCATGCCCTTACTATAAAAAACCACCTTGGAGTCCCACTTGAAGTGATTCAGCACTTCAAATATCTAGGGGTTACTTCAGATATCCACCTCTCCTACGCTTATCACACTGAGAATGTTTCCAGGGCCATTAATATAAGGATTGGGCTCCTCTACCTGCACAAGTGTAGTTTGGCATCTGAAGTGCTCAGACTGGTAATTTATAGCTCCATTTTATCAATCACTGATTACGGTCTTGTTATTTATGGTTCAGCCACCTCTACCTCTCTTAGAAGGATAACTGTTGCACTCAATAAGGTGTGCAGGCTACTAACAGGCTCAGCACGCCTTACCCACACCTGTGATCTATATGCACAGATGTCTGACTCCAGCTTAGTGGAAGGATTATATATCAAATGTGTGTACTAGCCAAAAAAGTGCTACTTGGCCTTCTGCCCCCAGGAACTGTTAGCCTTCTGACCCCATTTTGCAGTTTCAAGCACACCCATACATCAGCTAATCAACTCCTCCTTGTCCCCAGATACCTGACAAAGCAAGGACAATGATCTTCCTCCTACAGAGCACCACTTTGGCCAAATGCAATGGACTTTGAAATATCATCTTCACCCAAGCTCAGCCAATTCAAGCTCTTGGTCTGCCAGTATCTTGTATCTAACAGCTCCTGTGATTGTCTTGCCTAAGGACAAACTGCTGCTGCTACCTCACATAAATCCTAGAGTATTCTCTAGACTCCTGTTTCCTGCCCTCCTTTTGCCGGGGCACATCTAATCTCAGATCTCCCATCCCTACCCCCTCCCCTTTCACATATTACCTATTACCCTTGACGAATAACAAAAATAATAATAATACTTTATTTATTTAGCACAATTCTAACAATCAAAGTGCTGTACATTCTTAGAAGTATCATAAAATAAACAGTTCAATTAAAACTTTTACAAAATAATTTAAATACTTCAATTAAAATATCCCAGAATCTATATAAAATACTAAGTGTTGAATGCCTGCTTAAACAAATATGTTTTCAAGCCTGTTTTAAAGCTCTCCATGGTCCAGCACTCGCTAATCTGATGAGGTAGAGAGTTCCACAGGGCTGGGGCAACAAACATAAAAGCCCGGGTCCCAGATGTTTTCAACCGCATCCTAGAAACCTCTAACAACCCCTCATCAGTTGAACGTAGAGGACAGCCAGGTCTGTAGGGAGTCAGGAGCTCTTGCAGGTAGTTCTCTCCCAGTCCCTGCAGGGCTTTATACCGTAGGTCAGAAGACTGACCTTGAAGGTGATCCACCACTGTATAGGTAGCCAGTGCAGATCACGCAGCACAGGAGTAATATGACTAGAACGAGAGGTCCCAGTTAACAATCATGCTGCAACATTCTGCACCCAGCTGCAAGCTGAATATCAACCCCAAAGCCCCAGGAAGAGAGCCTGCAGTAGTCCAGGTCTTGAGTCACAAAGGCATGGCTCAACGTAGGCAAATCACAGGACGGAACAAGTTGCTTGATTCTGGCAATGTTCCTAAGATTATAAAAGGAAGACTTGATGACTGCTGACACCTGTGCATGCAGTGTCAGCCCATTGTCAAGAACCACCCCCAGATCGCACACATGTTCAGAGGTAGATACTTGTACACCCTCAAGCCCAAGCCCAGAGGGTAAACCCATTGCTGACCTCACTATCCAGCAACCCAGATCCACCACCAACACCTCAGTCTTCCTGGAATTCAGTTTCAACCAGCTGGACTTCATCCAGTCATGGATTTCCACCAGACAGCTGTTAAACATCGAGACCGCACTATTCTGGTTGGGTGCGAAAGACAGCTAGAGCTGTGTATCATCAGCATAGCAGTGAAACCTCAGCCCATATCATCTTACAATGTCTCTGAGGGGCAGCATGTACACTGCAAACAACATAGGGGACAGCACCGAGCCCTGAGGGACCCCTCATGGTAGAGAGAATGAATCAGAGGGGGAAAAAAAAAACACACCACCCTCTAAGATCTGCTGGCTAGGAAAGATTGAAACCGTCTGAGAACTGGACCAGCCAGGCCACAGATAACCCTCAGGCAGTCGAGCAACACTCCATGGTCCACAGTGTCAAACGTTGAAGAGAGGTCAAGAAGCACCAAGCTGAAATGGCACTTCAAGCCGCCTACCCACCCCATCCTCCTTGTTGCTGGTGGCTCAAGCATCCCCTCCCTTTTACCTTCCTTATACCCTCTCCCTGTGCACTTCCCCCAACCTAGCTCATCCATCTTTCTCACCTCCCCAGCCTAGCTCACCCATATTTCTTATCCCATAGCCAAGTATGACAAGTCCTTTGACTGCTTCTCTCACCTTCTAGTTGTCTGTATCTCCCTCTTATACCTATTTACCCTCCTATCTCTCACCTGTTTTCTTACCTCTATTCTTATTTGAAGTGTTCTAATTTATAAGTGATTATTTAGCCATGATACCAATCGAAATTCCTAGCAGACATTAGTGGGGAAAAATGGGACAGATGCTTATTGATTCCTGAATTGGATTTAACAATACAGTATTTTACAAATACATTTAATAAGATTTGTGATTTGCATGCCCCCCAAAAGGAACTTGGAAACCAAAACTGCAAGATTTCCGTTGATAAATGAAAAATTATAAGAGATGGCTGGCACGGTGGTGCAGAGGGCTGGCGCTGGATGTCTCACCTGGTAGCGCGCGGTGACGCAGTTCAAGGCGAGCCTGGGTCATCAAGGTTAACTGGGGGTGGGTGGAGCTAAGATGGAGTGGCCATCAAGGCAGCTTTCTTCTCCGAGGAGGGTGGGGTGGCATCCCTCACTCACGGCTACCCCCTGGTGGAGGTCAAGGGGCTGCACAAGCAAAGGTGCCAGTGATAGGCCAATGGGGTGGGTGAAAGAGGGCCGTTACTGGGGTTGCAAGGTGCATGCATGCCTCCACACACATGCATCCTTCTTCTGGGGTCCTCGGGAAACACTGGGGAGAAAAATGGAAAAAGACAACCGGCGGCAGGCTGGCGACCGACCCTCCGCAGGCACCGCTCCTGGACCAAGCGTAAGGTAAGCCCCAGTAACTCTGGGGGACGGAGCTGGGGAAGCCGGTCAGATGGGGGCTGTATGGAAGGAGAATACAGACAGATGTGATAAAAAAAGATTATAAGAGTTAAAAATAGGCTCTGGAAAAAGGCTAGGAAAACAAAGCAAGAAAATGACTGGATTCTTTCCAAAAAAGAAAGAAAGAAACAGATGCAAAGTATTAATAAGGAAAGCTAAAGCTACCTATTATAAAAATAAGATGCAATGTGACAATAATTCTAGGAAGTTTTGGTAGAACATTAATAGTCTTGGATCCAGGGTGAAAAGATTCAACTAAAAAGATAACTATCGAAGCACAGGGGTCACTAATGGATGATCCTTATGTGGTTGCAAATTTACTAAATAATTTTTTTTGCAGATCTACCAGGGTGCAATGTTGATGAAAATAACTTGGGGCCTTACAGAGACCTATATAATGAAAAACAGGCCTTGTACCCTCCTTTTAGATTTAAAAATATAAACTGTAAATGAGGTGAGTAAAGGTTTAAGAAATCTGAACATCCACAAGTCAGCAGGAACTTATGGACCGGAGGGCAGATTTCTGAAAATAGCTGCACATACAGTGTAATTGCTCCAGTTATAACATACATATTTAATTGGAGTTTACAAATAGGTTTATTCCCTCAAGTGTGGAGGGAAAGTAAAATAATTCCTATTTTCAAAGGGTGGCATCTGAAATAAATAATTATAGACTGCTAGCACTCCTGCTGATTCTGTCTAAAAGTTTTGAATGCCATGTTCATACTCAAATTATGGAATATATAGAAAAATACAACATAATCACTCCTCATCAATCAGGATTTCGAAAAGCACATTCAACCACGACTGCACTACTGGAATTTAGCAACTTGATTAGCACATCATTACATCAAGGTTTGGAGACAGCAGTAATTTTTAAAGACTTGTCTAAGGCCTTTGACCTGGTGAACCACTCCCTCCTTTTACAGGTAGTTGAAGATATGGGTATTACGGAGGGGCCTTGGTGTTGGCTGCAGTCCTATCTTGGAGGGATTTCACAAACAGTTATGGTTTCAGGAAAAATTTCATCAACCAGGACTGTTAAAAGAGATGTACCTCAGGGGTCCATTTTGGGACCCCTGTTATTCTTGTTATTTAGTAACATCTTACCACGAGTTGTGAAGGACTCACAGGTAAGACTGTATGCTGATGATACTGCAATTATAGCATCTGGTTTAAATATTCATGATCTACAACAAAAACTGCAGACAGATTTCAATAATCTGAGGGAATGGTTCACCAGGTAAGGCCTTATTATAAATATAAAGAAGACAAGATTATTACATTTTGTATCAAACCAAAAAGAAAAACTTCAACTTAAAACAGATGATAAAGAACTTCTACAGCAGGTAGATCAGTACACTTACTTGGGTTTAACTTTTGATGCCCAAATGTCATTTAATATGCATGTGAATGATCTGATAGATAAAGTAAACAAAAGAATAGGTGTATAACAGAAGTCAACAAAGTGTTTAGGGAAACGCGCTTGTAAAATAGTGGCAGAGCAATTAATTATGCCTGTAATAACATATGGAGAACTTGTCTACCATACAAGTAAACAATTATTATTGAAACTAGATAAGGTACACTACAACTTGACAAGATATGTCCTACAATGTAATTTTAGAACACACCACTGCACACTGCTGTCCCAACTGCAGTGGCAATCCTGGGATATAATTTGTAGTAGGTCATGGCAGAAAATAATCGTAGGTTCTATCCAAACCATTGCATTAATGTTGTGTTATCTAACAAACAAAAATCAACTGTTAAATTTAGAAAATCAGTCCATGTGGAAAAAATTTATGTTCCCAAAATTAGAAATAAATACGGAGAATGAACTTTGGGCTATCAAGCATCAAAATATTGGAATACCTTGCTATTTTCAGTTTGTACATTAACATCTTACAATGTATTTATTCAAGAAAGAAATGATATTAGCAGATTTGGATGTGTCTGTACTTAGAGGGTCTCATACACTCCTGAATACAGGGACCCTGAGGATCGGGTGTTGCTAAACTTAATGGACAGTCATTTATACGTGATTACTTGTTATTACTGTACTTACAGGTAAGACTGAATTTTTACAAAGCCCTAGGGACTATTATTGTGATTTTAAACTTGCAATATTTATATGTGTAGATGACTTTAAAGACTATGGCCCAGATATTCAAACTGCACTCAAAACGAGCGCAACAGCAGGAGCAAGCACAAACCAGTTGCGCAAATGCGCAACAGGTGCGATATTCAAACATGGAGCAGAGCAAATTGCACAAGCAACCAACGTCTGAATATCGCACATACTGTGCCATTGCGCAACAAGGAAGGAGAAGCTGAGCCAAAATGTTGCGCCATGGAGCAACCAGGGAAGCTCAGCTGAGCAATCCAGAGCTGCCATAGCCAAGCACAGCCCCCGAAAGCAATGGAACTGCACATCCAGGGGAGGCAGGCTGGGGCCCACCGCCAGCCATGCCACACATGGGCACAGGAACACACTGCAGAACCCACACCACACCTGCACCCCAAGAACAGCATCACTGGGGTGGGACAGATGATCTACTTGCCATGGGGACAAGCCAACAAAGCATAGCAGAGCCATGACACCCCAGCACAACCACTGGCAGGCGGAGAGTGCCACACACAGGGGGTTGACAACCACAGTGCACATCAGCCCCCCATACGCACAGCACACCCTGCACTGTGACCCCAAGACACCACCCATGTGCAGTGACTGGCACTGCAGGAAACCATGCAGTCCCCCCAGCACTCATCAGCCCCGTGCAACACAGAAGCCTACAAGCCAGACACACCCTGTGCTCCCAGCAGTGGGTGGCAGCAGGCAGCAAGACCAGCCGAAAGGCACTGCCATGCTGGAATACCTCCCCATGCACACACATGCACACACACACAGACATACCCAGGACTATACCAGCCCAGATGGCATGTACACCTGCAACTGAGCACCCATAGCCAGCTGCAAATCAGAGACCAACACAGTATTCATATCAAAATAGAAATGTATATTTAAAGACTAATCACAAAACCAAGTGAAACTATGTACAAGTGGGGGAGGCGGGTAAAAGGCAGGAGGTGTTCAAGGGAGGGAATAAAAACTTGGAGAGGAAGGCAGGGTGATGGGGATGGGAGAATAGGAAGGAATGAGGCTATGGCCCAGCTGCTGCTGGTCCTCCCCTGCTGGTGCCCCCTCCTGTGTCTCTCCTTCGCTGATCACCATGGTGCTGTATGGCCTGCAGGATCTCCTGGTTCTGAAGTCCAACCTGGGTGAGATGCGAAGATCCTGGGACATCCTCCTGGAGTGCCTCGGGGCCTAGGAAAATGGGAACACAGTCAATGGCTGAGACTGACCACAACCCTGAACACCACCAACCTGCAAACCATATAGTCCAATGTCCCACACCTGTGATGGCACCCACCCACCCACAGTGAACATGCACATGGCCATCACAAACTGGCGGCACCAGCTATGTGCCACCATGGCCACACACACTGCCCACGTCCATCACAGGTACAAACAAGGCTGGCAAGTGGCGGTGGCAGCGATCGTGCGATGCCAGTTACACAGCTATGTGCCCAGTGCATGCCTGGACCACCAGTGGCGCATACACAGGCGTGCTGTGATACTGCACAGTGATGCATGTCACCTGTGTCGTGCCTACATCAGTAGATACATAGACAGTGTCGTCGGATAAGGGCCTATGGCAAACCCAGTCTGTCCATATGAGCTTGTAAGTTCACGTTGTTTCCTAGAGTCTGTTGCCTTACCCCTGATCTCCAGAATTCCTTCATGTCTGTCCTCTGCAGTCTGAAATCCCGTGATTGTCCAGCCCCCACTCCACGTCCTCTAGCAGGGTGTTCCACCTGTCCACCACCCGCTTCTGTGAAGACAGTCCATCACCATGTGTCCTCTGAATCGTCCTCCCTCCAACGTCATCCCATGCACTCTAGTCCTGGAACATCTTTTCACTTCAAAAGTGTGTCCTGCACCCTGATCCTCCTACAAGATACTTGTATGTCTCTATCATATCCTCTCTCCCCCTCCCCTCAGGGAGTACATGTTCAGTTCCTTCAACCTGTCGTCATAGGACCCATGATGCAAGCCATGCACCATCTTTGTTGCTCCTCTGAACCTTCCTGGCTCTCTATGTCCTTACGTAGGTATGGTCTCCGGAAATGTACACTGTACTCCAGGTGGGGCCTTACTAATGTCTTGTATAGTGGAATTATGACCTCCCCTTTCCTGCATGGTTGTATTGTGCAGGGCTAGTGGACTCCCCTCCCCCAGCATGCAACAGCATCCATGAAGTCATGATACTCACATGCTCAAGCAGCTCTGTCTGCCGCTGTTGCTCCTGCTGCTGTTGCTGCGGCTGCTGCTGCTGCTCTCCCAGTGCCGACTCCTGCTGCCACGGGGCCCTATCGCGGCCCTCCTCATCCTGACCCTGCATCCTCAGATCCCGGCCTGTGGGAGACATATGTTGAAGACAAACATCAGTGTGACTCAAAGCAGAGTGCCCTGCCCCAGTGAGGTGCCCGCCCACACAGCCATAACCATCCATCGCACAGCTGCACACACTGACACAGCCAACCGTGTCCAAGCTGTCACCTATGCAGACACACAAGCACACACACACCCCTACAGAGAATATGGGTGCATAGATGGTACACTCACTAGCCTGAGCACCATGCCCCCCACCTGGCGCGTGCCGCAGCCCTAGCCAACAAGTTCGGCTCCCTCCGGCGGGGTCACCGTGCGGTGCCGGCACTGCCTCACAGACCGGCCCCGTCCAGTGACCTCCACCAGGTCAGTGGCCACTTGCCACCACGTGCATCTAGGCTTAGTAAGGGGCCTCACTGCCGATGCCTCACAGTGAGGCTCCACCAGGGCCACCAGGTTGGCACCTCAGTGGGCTCCAACTCACTGCCCTCCTCTAGCCATCTCAGCCAGTTTGACAGCAGGCAATATGGCTCCGCTGCACTAAACCCACATGGAGATGTTGCGCAATAGATCACCACAGGCTCAATCGCTGTTAGAACAAGCGCCATCACTCATTGTACTGTCACCAGACAGCGCCAAGAGGACGATACACATGGCATCGCGAACAGCAGCCAGGGCAAGGGCATACACAAGGTCACGGCAATGATGCAAGGCTATGCACAGTGCTGTCGGACATATAGGCATCCTCGCAGCGACTGCCAAGCTGCGTACCAGTGCCACAGTGGACTATTATGGCGAGTAGTACTCACAGAATGCCATATAATGCCCCAGTGCTGTGGCACCCACAGGCACAATGGTGGCCATGGCCCTGAATTGCTTATCGGCTCAGCGGGTCTGCAACGATGAGCGCGTAACGTAAGCTGTCTGGGCATGCGCCATGCAGTGTAGCATGCAGGCACAAATCGCGCACATTGGCTCAGCTGGCCCTTCCGTATTGAGCAAAGCACAAATCCACGATATTCGGCCGACATATGCAAATCATTCGATCAGCCATTCAAAAGGTGCAGTGGTGCGATTAGCATGTCATAAAGATTCGCCACTCCTCATTTGCATGTGTTACGCTATAAAAACACGACAGTGGATTTGTGCTAGCCAGATTCGGTTACTGCAGGTGAGAGGTGAGTTACATGCTGTGTGATGCTCAGGACAATGCTCATGGGCAAGGGTGCGGAAGGATGATAAAGGCTGAGGGGGCTGAGAATGAAAAGGGCACTGAAAGGACAAAGGGCACCGCTTTCTATCAGTATCTGCCATATGGAGAAAAGCGTGGGGCTTCCGCCCCCGGCCCGGTACCTGTGCTCATGGGGAAATGCTGTTGACTGCACAGTGACAGGTGTCCACTTCCACCATACAGATCACCTGACTGACCACAGCCAAGCTGAGGGTGAGGGCGGTGGGCGTGGAGGAGGCCAAACTTCACAGGCAGAGGCAGGCCCTCTTCCAGGCCTACCTGGAGAGATGAGCCACTATTGAGTGGACGGAGGGCACCCCTCAGGAACGTGCAGCTGCATGGGAGGGTAGCTCGGGCCGTCAACCTGCACAGACGCCATCAGCCTCCGTGCAGGAATGCAAGAAGATGAGGGAGTGACCACAGGAGGCTGAAGGAGAGGTGACAGCCTTCAGGGCGGCGCGTGCTGGCACTGGTGGGGCCGCGCCAGTGGTGTTGCAGCCCCAGGGAGGGAGACACTGGTGAGTAGCCCATGCAGCCGAGTGCCATTGTGAAGCGTACCAGGAGGAGGATTCCAGACAGGTGGGAAGCCCTCACTGCCAGTATGACATGGTGGTGGTATTGGGGGCTGTTGTTCACATGCACTCACATGTACTCTCTTTCTGTACAGATCCTGTTCGTCTTAGGGAGACAGTGGTGGTGGTGGGTCCAGACAGTGATGCAGACCTGCTGGGCGTGGAGGAGGACCATCCACCTCCGCCACCAGCCAACGCAGGCAGTGCAGCAGCATGCGCGCTGGGCCAACAACTCGTTAGTGTCAGTGATATGGGAGCGGGTGGTGCACAGCCTGTGTCTCAGCAGTCCGGCATGCAGGTACTGCCAGCATGCTGTGCCTATAGCAGTGGCACCTACCTGCACCATTGATGATAGCAGGCCTGCAATGGGCAGTGATAGGTGTAGTGTCCATGGCGGACACATGGCAGGCCACCGCGTGCCCCTGGGCCTTCCTGGTTCACACCTGTGTACCAGCATGCTAGCACAGTCCCAGGCTGTGCCTGTCCCAGCCACCAGTGGGGCAGCACTGAGTGGCTGTGCAGTGTCTGGCACTGTTGCCAGCGCAGGGTGGAACAGGTGGACCTGGGGGCTCAGCGGTTGGAGGGTGGCAGCAACGGTCAAACACCAGGTCTGGGGGTACAGTGTCAAGCAGTGGCACATGTCCAACGCCCGCACGATCTGCCCATACCTGGTCCTGGTGAACAGCCCACCCTCAAGGGGGTGCTGTGCCCGGGGACCCGTCCCACCCTGGGGGTCACGATGCCATTGGGGCACAGTACCCATTGGGCCGCACACCCACCTGCTGCAGGAATCAGTACAGCTGCAGAGGAGGGTTTCAAGGTCATTGGAGGCACTGTCTGTGTTTGTGGAGTGGCACAGCAGGAGTGTGCTCAGGACCGAGCCGAGCTGGTCCTTTCTCGAGGCGGATGTGACCGCCCGCCATTGACAGGCTGACCCAGGCAGTGGTCTCTGTCACTGGCGCGTGGGCACTGTCAGGTGCCCTGTGCCGCACACCACAGTGCACTCTCCACTCCCCATTCCTGGCGTCATCGACACCAGGCCTGTCGACAACTGGGTTCTGCTGTGGGCATCCCGAGCACCCTGGTGCATGTTTGTTCGGCATAATGCAGAACCCTGTGTAGCACAGGTCGGCGTTACGCACAGTGGGACTCCTGGTGGTGCAACAGCGCCACCCATGTAACCCTGCTCATCCTGCCAGTGCTGCTGGGCCATGGTGGGGCTGCCCGCATCCGTGGTGACCCATGGGACAGTTATACATGACTGAGTATGTCTCCCAGTCGCGGGCCTGTCTCTGGTGCTGCCCTGTGTGCAATGTGTGTCATGGTGGACAGTGCACTGCTGGGTGCTCTGCTCACTGCAGCTGACACACGGACCACCTGCACTCTCCCAACTGCTGTCACAGGTGCGTGTGCATGATAGATGCCTGCGTGCACTGTACACCAAGGTGCAAAGTGCCCAGGTCCTGACACACGCGTGCTTGGACAGTACAGGTGGTGGGGGTGAGTCGGTGGTGCTGTGTGTTGGCAATGTCGTTTCCATGGTGCTGTGCTTCTGCCCATGATATGCTGCCTGGTGTGTGTGTGTGTCCATATGAGTGCTCACCCTCCTGATGGTGTGTTGGTATGCCTGGAACCTTCAACTCCCTGACTTTCGCACGGTGTGTTCCCTGTGTGCCTGTGGTTTGCGCATGGACAGTGTTGCCTGCACATGTCCCTTGACTTACCTGTGTTGGGCGTAGTGCTCTTCTGCAATGGTTTCCCAGTGCAGTTGGGTCTGCGGTCAGTCGGGGTCCCCTCCGTCCTAGGGGGCTGCTCATCACCAACATCACCGGCGCCACTGGCGTCCCCATCGTAATCCCCCCTCTTGACCTCTCGGCTATCCATGGTCTTTGGCCATGTTGTTCAGGATACAACAGGCCAGGAATATCCCACAGACCTTTTGGGGGCTGTACTGTGAGAACGCCGGAGGTGTCTAGGCATCGGGCGTGCCTTGAGCATCCCAAACACCAGCTCTATGATGTTACGTGTTGCGGCATGTGCCTCATTGAAGCATAGCTGCACTGGGGTGAGTGGGGCGCCGGTAGCAGTGTGAGCAGCCAGGGATGGAGTGGTATCCGCGGTCACCTGTGTGGAGATAGTGGAGGCAGTGTCATGTCAGGGGCCATATTGCCCATATCCTTGTGTGCCACTACCATGGCACCTGTGTCATTCCACCCTTGCCCAGAGTTTGCATTCCATACATGTGTACTCACCCACTAGATGATACCAGTGGGTATGTCCCCACTCTCGAATCGATGGCACAGTGCAGGCTGGTGCCATATGAGAAACATCATCGCTCCACCAGGGTGTGTGGCACAGACATTGATAATCGCAGTGGCATCACACCACCTGGCAGTTGACACTGAAAACCCCTTCGGTTCTGATATGCCTGGCCGTCGGGGCCAGGTGGCGTGTGAATGGCTACATGGGTGCAGTCTATGGCCCTAAGCACGCCAGGCATCGTGCTACCCTGTGGAACTCCTGCATGTTTGCTATACGCTCTGCCGCGGTGCTGGGAAATGGATGTACTCCGCGGCATGAGGCAGCAGTCGCTGAGGTGGGTGAGGATGCGTGACATGGCCGACTGTGTAATGCCTGTGGTGTCCCTGTCAGCCTCTGGAAGGTGCCGTGGCGGCAGGCACATGCAGGCTGTCACCTTGGTCTCCACAGACAGAGCGTGACTCCGTCATGAGGGTGCCTGCATCACATCACACACAGCTCACAGAGCCGTCTCAGTATTGCCCTGTTCAGGCGGTACCAGGCCACGATCTCTGTCTGTGTACAGCTCGAGAAGTTGAGGCGGGCATGATACCCGCCTCGCGGCATACCGCCCGACGGGCCCTTCCGCGCCATGTCCCCTGCAGCATGGTGTCTCACCCCTCATTACAGCTTCCATGGGAAGCTGGCACTGTCCATCTCCCTGGCTTCCCTCCGGCTGCTGTTCCTGTGTTACCCCTGCTGCCCCCTGCTGCTTCCACAGCACCAGGCACCCCAGCTGGCCTCTCTGTCCTCCTGGACCCACTGTCCCTGTCTGCCCTTCCAGCTTCTGTCTTTCTCTCTCTGTCTCTCTCCCCAGTTTGCAGCCTGCTAGGGTTCTTACCGCTTCATGAGCCTTTTATTTTGGCTCAATTCAGCACTCGCAGCTTCGGCCTGAGCCACTCTGCGCATTCGCGCAGAGTGTTGAATATCGCATTGCGACTCTTATGCATGGACCCACTCTTCCAAGCTGGCGCATGCCTTTATTTCCATTGCGCTGTTGCTCAGCATGTTTTCGGTATTAACTGCCCCTTCTTGAATATCGCAGAATGGTGTATTTTTGGAGTTGGCAAGATATGCAACCTTTGTTGGGCGATGGCACAACCCTTTTGAATATCTGGGCCTATGTTTAAATGGTCTAGTCTAGGTAATAATATTTAGCGATGATGTGTTATTTATTGGGTTGATAAGGACTCTGTATTAATGTGTAAATGGATGTCTATTGTGTATATGTTTAGTCAGAACGTTAAATAACAGGTCTGTCTTGTAAACTGAGTTAGCAACCCAAATGACACGTATCCTGTATACAAATAAAATTTTTTACTACTTACTTACTGATACATTTGCCACTAATTGTTATGCTTTATGTCTTACAAGTTAACCAATGTCAGTCTTCCTCTGTTTGTTTGTAACCCTCCCCAGTGACGTGGAACATTTGTATATGAGCTACTTTGTGCTCAAAGGTATAATAATCCTAGACTAAAATAAATAAATAAATAAATACATAAATAAATAAAAAAGCCTGGAGGATTGGAAAGAGAGAGAGTGCAGGAGAAGCTGGCCATCCAGACGAAGGTGTTTTCCCTGCATGAATGGGATGTGAGTGTGTGAGCAGAGAACAGCTTCACATATGTCTTACTGATGAGAGGCCCTTCCAGGAAAGATTTAGGCAGCTCGCCCCAGCTGACATCGATGACATCCAGTGGCACCTTCAGGAGATGATGGCTGCTGGGATTATTCATGAGTCAAGGAGCCCCTATGTGTCCCCTATTGTTGTAGTGAGAAAGAAAAGTGGGGCCATAAGGATGTCTGTGGACTATCACACATTAAACAAATAAATTGTGCCAGATCAACATACTATGCCCTGAATACAGGATGCTCTGGATTGTTTAAACAGCAGCCGGTGGTTCTCAGTCCTGGATCTGCAGGGTGGCTACTATCAGATCCCGATGCCCCCCAGGACCGAGAGAAGATGGCTTTCATATGCCCCCTCAGATTCTATGAGTTTCTTCAGATGCCACAGGGGATTTCAGGGGTCCCAGCTACCTTTCAGTGCCTAATGGAGAAAGCCATGGGAGATATAAACTTACTGGAGTGTTTGGTTTACCTAGATGATATTATTGTGTTCAAGAAGACCCTAGAAGAACACAAAGTCTGGTTGCTCAAGGTATTGGATCACCTGGAGGAGTTTGGATTGAAACTGTCAATTGATAAATGCCAATTCTTTCAGGCCTCGGTTAAATATGTTGGGCACATAGTTTCTGCGAAGGGTGTCCAGACTGAACCCAGTAAGACTGAAGCCCTCACCACCTGACCCAAGCCCTAGACTTTGAAAGATCTCCAATGTCTGCTTGGTTTCTGTGGATACTATTGAAGATTTGTGAAGGACTACACAAGAGTAGTTTGGCCCCTATTGAACCTGATGCAGGGGTATCCACCCACAAACAAAAGCAAGAATGCCACCTCACCTAGGACCAAAGCTAATTGGAACAGCTACTTTTGACCATCAGAACCTTTTGGCTCCCAATGGAACAAGGAGTATGACCAGGCTTTTGAAGACATCATCTATTGTTTAACACACGCCCAGTGCTTGCTTATGCGGATCTGCAGAAATCCTATGTTCTTCACACTGACACCTGTTTCAGTGGCCTGGGAGTGGTGCTATATCAAGAGTACCCAGAGGGCTTGTGTCCAGAAGCTTTTGCAAGCCAAAGTTTGAACCCATTGGAGTGACGATACCCTGTCCACAAACTGGAGTTTGTGGTGTTAAAATACAGTAGGCTATTTTGGATCCGTTTCATGACTACCAGTTAGTGGCCATGATCACAGTGAAGCTGGTTAACAATCCTCTTATCGACGTGCAGACCACCACCAAATTGGATGCAGCTGGTCATGGGTGGTTTTCAGCCTTGTCCACCTATGATTACCACATGGAGGATCGTTCCAGTCTGAATCACGTGGATGCTGATGCTTTGTCAAGACGCCTTCCAGCTTACACCATGGAGCACTCTAGTTGGGCTAAAATTTCAGAACAAGTAGTGAAGACCCTATGTAAGAGGCATGATGGTGAAGAAACCTACTCTGCGGAGGATGCTCCCCTGCCTGGTGGAATGGTTGGGGGCCTTGAGAAGTTGTCTTCCAGTTGCCTATTGCCATTTGGCCACCTTAGATGTGAGATCCCTTTCATAAGTGATCACCCAGGACTTGAAAAATGAACAGAGAGCTAGTCCTGTCACAGGGAAGATAAATTGATTACTTCAACATAATGGGGACCAAACTCAAGTGGACACTATCTATCCCCCAGCTAGACTTCTGTTACAAGAATGGCCAAAGCTGCAGTTAAAGAAGGGATTGCTCTACCAGGAGACTCAGAACCAACAGAGGGCACCCCATGAGCAGCTGATGTTACCAGAGCATCATATAAAGACTGTGTTAAAGGCCTTGCATGATGATATGGGGCATCTGGCCGCTAAGTGCTCCCTGGAGTTGTCCAAGAGCAGGTTTTACTGGCCAAAGATGGAAACAGATGTGGAATCCTATTGTAAAAGATGCAGAAGATGTATACAACAGAAAGCACTTCCCCAAAGGCGGCCCTAACAGTCAACATCCAAACAAGTGGCCCCATGGAACTGGTGTATATTGACTTCCTTACACTGGAAGCAGATTCACATAACATCTCAAACATACTGGTGGTCACCAACCACTTTACAAGTTATGCTCAAGCTTACTCCATAAAGGATCAGCGAGCTTCCACTGTGGCCAGAATACTGGTTAAGAAATTCTTTGTGCACTATGGAGATCCCCAAAGGATCCATTCAGATCAGGCCCTGACTTTGACAGTCACCTTATAAAGGAACTCATGTTATTGTGGGGAATCAGAAAATCTTGGACCACCCCATACCATCCCTAAGGTGACCCCCAACCTGAGAGAGTCAATCGGACTTTGTTAGACATGCTTGGCACCTTGGATCCCTGAGACAAGTGCACTTGGAGTCAGTGGGTGAGCACTCTGATCCATGCCTACAACTGCACCCAAAATGATACTAGGGGGTTCTCTCCCTACCAGCTCATATTCAGGAGGGAGGCCCATTTGCCCATGGATCTATGCTTCAGAATGTCAACTGATTGGTCTTGTGGAAGGAGACTATCTGCAGTATGTGAGGAAGCTAAGACGGGAACTGGATGATGCCTATCGCCTTGCTTTGGAAATGGCCACCAAGAGGAACCAAGCTAATAAAGATCATTATGACAAGAAGATGTGGGTTCAGAATCTGAAGGCAGGAGATAGAGTATTGCTACAAAGTCTGGGCATACCAGGAAAGCACAAGATTGTTGACAGAGGGGGGAAGCAACTCATAAATTGTACTGGAAAAGTTGGAAGGTCTTCCAGTGTATAAGATTCTTCCTCAGGGACAGACTCGAGGGCACACAGTCATACATTGAAATCATCTACTGCCCATTGGTGATTGAATAATGGACACTGAAAGTGCCATGGAAGATTCCCCCTTCACCCCCCACCACTCGAGCTGCTGCATGCAGGAGACGGAGGTATGGGAGTAATGATGCCATGGGGGCTAGGCCTGACCATATAGAGGGGGTGTCCGAGAAGGAGGAGGAGGATGATGAGTTAGAAGGGGAAATGACAGGTACACCTAGGAGTTTCTACCCTATTCCTGAGTTAGCCAAGTTGTTTCAGGGACCGCCCTTGATGTTGACAGACATGGCTACAGCTAGGGGTCAGAATGCAGATGGGGAGGCTGCTACCACTATGCCCCTTGAGGGGACCACTCCAGACCTGAATACTTGTCCGGCTAAGCCACTTGAGTGGTTCTGGAGCAGTTCCCCCGAAGAAATGCCTTTTGGAGAACCCATATCGGAACTGAATACTGGTCCGATTGAGTCCTCTGAATGGCCCCAAGATAGCCCCAAGAGTCAGGAAGGGGAGGAGGAAGAGGTACCAGGACACCCTGCCCCAATAGATACTGAGGATATTGGTCAGAATGAGGATGACAGGGAACCTGTCCTGGAACAGGAGGTAGTTGCTAGGTCTGAGATCCAGGAAACCCCAAGGAGGTCAGGTAGAACGATCAGACCCATGCTAAAACTAACATATGATACCCCAGGGATCCCTTCAGATTTACCTTTATTCATATTACACAGGGGAGTATATATTACCCCAAGGTGCCTGCAGAAAGTAATGTGCCCTGTTAGTGCTAAACCCCTGAGACCCGAATGGAATATGACCAGGAGAAGGAAAGGGAGGTGAGAGGGTACCCAGGAGGTGCTGAGTTGGAAAAGTGTACTATGTGAGCCTAGGGATCATATGGTAAGACAAATCATACATATGGGGGCCACTTTCTATGGGGCCAGGAGCTAATAAAGGGAATGGTATTTACTGAAATGTATACTGTTTCCTGTTTTAATGTTTCCCTTTTCTGAAATGGTTACGATGTAACAGAAGTCAGGTGTATAGCTAGAAATGTTATTGTGTCTCAATGTTTAAGCATTATAGTGTTTTACTCTTAGGCTTGGTGTGGAAGCCAAGAATTCAAGGAGGGGAGGGGAGTATAAACCCCCATTGGGGGCTTATCTTCAGGTACTCATTTTTCTGCTCCCTCGTTTCATCTTCGGGGCCCTTTCTGTTTACCCAGGTTCCCAGTGCAGTCCATATGTAACTTCAGCCCAGTTCAGGCTTAACTCCTAAACTGCGAGGCATCAGCATTACATTGAGCTTGCTGGTGATCACGCATGCACCAGGTGTAATTGATGTGCTGATCACCGGTTTTGCAGCTGTCTAGGGAATTTGTTGGTGGTCCTGGTGCCCCTCCTAGACCAAATGGGGACTGGAGACCTTAGTAAGGCTCTTGAGAAGCCTCGGGGGGAAAGAAATTAAGAATAAAATTTGCTTGGGGTCTTAAAATGGAGCTCATACATATTAATGAGACCTCCATAAATATTAATGAGACGTTGCCTGCCGCCTAGGGGGACAGTGTTTTAGTGGCAGCGACAGCAAAACTGCTGAATATAAATGTAAAACATGGTGTTCGCTTGAAGGGATACTAAAGGGGCTACAGAACTGTGAGGAATTTGTAAACATGGTCACTGCTGGCTGCAGCAGACCTCAGAAAGTGGGAACTGTGTAAATGAAGATAGGACTGTGTATAGCAGCCACCATGTTGTGGATACTTTGACCCTTGTCAGCAGCCAGTCAGGTGACTAGGTGACCAAAGTTGAACCAAAGGACTCCTGGGAAAAGGAGTTTACTATTTTCAGGTGCCTAAACCTCTCACCAATTGAAAGTTAAGAAGAAATGATCACTAAGGTTATTGATGATTGATATATTTGGTCAACCAATCAGGAGGCTGGGAACTCAAGTGAAATTGCAAGGACTTTGAAAGTTTGGACCAGTCTGTTCCCAGGCTCTTCTCAAGTCAGGAGGATCCTGTGTGAGTAGAATTGGACTGTCAGATGCCTAGCCCAGGTCTTGGTTGGAGTTGCCACTTCAGAAAAGGAGTTTGAGGAGAAAAGAGAGTGAGAGAGTGGACTAATTTTGAAACTCTCCGGGTACTGTGAACTGTGCTGTCTCAATTGGAGAAAATAGTTGTTGCAGAGACCCTGCACTGTGCAAGGAACTGAGCTGACAGAACTGTGCTGTCTATTGGGAAGGTAAACATTTGCTGCAGAGAAACCGCTTTAAGGATTGGGACTTCAACAATATTTGAAAAGAGGCAAAAGCATTTCTGGAGTAGGGTGCTAGCCAGGTTCTATGAATTTGCTGTGTGGCCTGAATGAAGTAGCTGACAGCTGTGTCACAGCTGAAGCTGAAAGGTATCTGTTATGGACATTTGGAGCCTGAAAGCATTGAAGGTGAGCAGGGATTTGTCTAGTTCCAAACTCCCTGCCGATTGCTATAGGCTAAGTGCAAAGTGAAGTGACCATTCGAAGGCTAGCTCCTGTGGCAAACCAGCACTGCTGTTTCTTTGGAAGAACTGCCTAGCTGCCAGTGACTCATGGATTCAGTGCAGGGACTGCAGGGGGCTCCTACGACTTGGGAGTCCTCACCCAGGCCAGGAGGAACTAGCTAACCTTTTCCAAGTGGGACCCACTGTCTCATGAGGTCCCTGGTGCTTGCTGGGGTACTAGGGCACCTACAACCCTTGTGGGGAGCCAGGCTGTGGAACCACTCCTATGTCTGGGCCTTCTAGTGCTGGTGTGGACCTGCCATAGAGCTCTGCAATGGGAGAGAAGTAGCTGAAGATGACAAGCAGCCAGATCTTCAATCAAGGGGACAAGTTGCAAGACCATCGTGCAAGATTCAGCTGCTGAGGGATTCAAGATTATCCTCCTTCCTGACCATTGCTGCACCTGTTGAGCAGAGCTCCACACTTCAGGACATCAGGCAACTGCCTCTTTAGATACTGTTCAGTCCTGCAAAACCATGAGTACCCGGGACCTGGTTCCTGGAACCAAACAAGGGAGTGTGAGGTTAGTTTAAACAATCTTCTCATGTTTTCAGGGCCCCAACACCTGGCCAACCCTCGACAATATCCAGGCCTGCAACTAGTGGATACCCCAGGGAACTCTAGGGCATAACACTGGTACCAGTGGGGGTGGGCAGCCGATGATGGATTGGTCTGAGGGCCCTCATCATTAATGTTTGCCATTTTTCCAATAACTTTACTTTTATTCCACAGCTATCCCTCATCCAGGTACCCCTCTCCTAGCCCTTACCCCCAATAAAGCTGCAAGTTGTTTGTTGAACTTGCATTGTCCAGAGAGGTTCATTGCATTTTGCTTTCTAATAGATTTATAGTTTTTGTTGGGAAAAGATAGTTGGGAATCCAGTGTACAGGGTGGCTGGTTTGGGAGGTGGGGAGGTGCAGTATCCTGGGGGCTGTACCAGCCAGTGACCTAACCCACTTACAATGTACTCTGGGTGGAGGCACCACATCATTATTCATAACTTTTGGAAGGAACCCCTAATTGCCAAAGCAACAGGATCCAGGACCCTTAACCTGTGCAAGAGCAAACAGGCAGGGGTGGTAGCCCGTTGGCACATGGTGTCTGGGCTACATGTGCATTTTTCCCCACTAGTCTTATAACAACCCTTATCTATTGGTCTCCCAAAACCCATAAGCAGCTGTGTAGGTATATGCATTTTGACCTGGTCTGAGATGCCTCTCAACTGATTTTGTACAATCCCAACTTCAGAATAGCCAATTATCCTATTGCAGATAGATTTTTATCTAATGGTCCTCTTCACTTTGGTGGTTCAAATTTGAAAGGATGGTCACCTAGTTGATTTTCACACTCTACGACCAACCTATGGGGTGCTTAACCAAGCAGCATTAAAATAGCTGCAATTATCACATGCTCCTTCATCACATGTTAGTTTTTGCATACATGGTCTGATGTGGGGGGGGGGAAGCTTGACCACTCTATCACAGGAATCCATTTCTCCAAATGCCATTTTCCCAATATTAAAAAAGTTGCAGTCGATAGATCCAGGCACATTGTTGGGGATGTGCTTTTCCATCAGGAGACCCTATAGCTGGCTTGGATTCCAGAGGACTGAAAATGGCTATGGATAGACCTCCATAAATACATTAAGAAGGACAGATATCGACTTGATGCTGTTCAAAATCTTGCATAATTTATATTTCACTCCTCATAAGCTCTATCAAATGGGTAAGCTGGCTTACTCCTCCTGTTCTAGATGTGGGAAATCGGAAGGGTCCCTGCTCCATATTTTATAGGATTTTGGAAAAGTTGCCCCTTATTAGTTGGTAATTCAGCATTGCTTAGACCCATCATTAGGATTAACAGATGCATTCACAACAGAAATTTGTCTTATAGGAAACTACCATGGGCAGGGGTTGGGCCCCAGAAGGGATACATCACCCCAATTGCAGCATCTGCCAAACTGTAACTCTAAGACAATGGGCAGATGATAAGATCCCATCATGAGTAGAATGACACAGTGAAATTTTGGATGTCCCTAAGGTTGAAAAACACATTGCAGATGTGAGCTAATGACAACATTATTCTTATTGTAAGCACTGGGAACCCTTGCATGCTCTTTTATCCATTATGTTACATAGACTGTTACTGAGTAAGGTTCCTTGTTTCAATCTCTGGTGCTTCTTTTAGTCAGTTAAAGAACAGTTATGTACTTACCCTAACAGTAGATCTTAGACAGAATCTCTTTCATCAGACCACACCTATGGAACTATAGTCACCAGACACTAGGACCACACAGAAACTTTTTACAAGCAGTCCACTAGGGGTCACCCATGATACTGTCCTATGTTGACACTTCCCATATAAATGTGAGTGGCCCCTTCACTCCTCAGTTCCCTGTAAGAGTTCATGCTCAGAGGACCTCCATCTAGGGAACCATGAGAGAATGTTATGGCTCATGCTACCATTGTGAGGCTAGAAACAGCAGGAAAACCATCCAGGAGAAAGAGACAGGAGTTATAGAACTCTATGTCTTAGGGGGATGGAGGGTGGGATAGGATGGCCTGATGAAATAGATTGTCTCACATACAGTATCCCTTTCATCAGGCCACACCTATGGAATGAGTACCAAACAGTACTGGCAACAAAACAGTCTCAGTGGCTAGAACATATGGACTTACGAAAGGAGGCCCTGAAGCACAGCCGGACCAAAGCCTTCCCTTTTTCAAGAGGCAATGTCCAGACTGTAGTGTTTAGTGAAGGTGTGGACAGTACTCCAGGTTGCAGCAGCACAAATCTCTACAGTTGACATGTTCCTAAAGCAGGCAACAGAAGTGGTCTTGCCTCTGGTGGAATGGCCACGAACAGCACCAGGAAGTTCCTTACCGTGCCTCCAGTAACAACAGATAATACAGTTGGCCAACCATTTGGACAGACACTGTTTAGAATCTGGTGCACCTTCTTTCCCAGGGGCAAGGGAAACAAAAAGCGGTGAGGACTTCCTGCAGTCCTTCATGTGGTGTATATAGTGTGATGAGATAGCCTCATATATTTGTACTGTTCAGATATGATATACATATATATATATATATATATATATATATATACATGGGTAGTGTTTCAGAATTAAGCCACTAGCCCTTTAAGCATCCTACATAGGCGGAGGCGGGGAGGGTCCTGGGTGCATGGAACACCCCTCCCATTTGCCATAAATGTTTGAAAACTGCAGAAAATGCATTTAGTACACTAACTCGGGATGTTGTCAGGTCAGGGAAATGAATCAAAGGGCTCCAGCAGGCGACTAGCAAGACGGAGGGGGCATTGGCTCATGAATATGTATCTCAAGCCCCGTCTCCCACTGGGGACAGGACAGCTGCTGAGGAGCCTCTGTTAACACCATGGACTGTGATCAGATGATCTGGAGGAGCACAATCATGTGACCCTGCTCCTCCAAGTGCACAGACTCACACAACACAGTCTAATCCCACTACAAGTCAGAGGATAAGTGTGTCTCTGAGTAAACACTCATGCTGCATCTATCATGGCAGGCAGCAATACTTTTTGGATGACCTGCTTTCATCACTTTCTCTCCTGGCTGGGTCTCTTGATGAGTCATAGTGTTGAGAAAGCTCAGAGTTTAGAGCGTGTCTGAACTAAAACAGGAAAACTTAACAGTATAGCCTGGGAACCACAGCAGCAGTAGTTACAGCAGTTGCAAGTTAGTCACTGCAGAAAATGTGGAGGAAGTGGCTGGGACCTACACAGGTACAAAGGTAATGTCAGCAAAAGCACAAAACCTTGGTTACACCTCCAGACTGTTATCTATCACCAGAGTACTATAAAACACAAGCGTTTATTGACAAGTAGCACACCCCTCACAAATCATGCATCTTGAAAAAGTGTCAGGGTGATGTGAAACATGATACTTACGGTTTGTGAGGGTGTACTACTTGTCAATGAGCTCTTATATTTTATAAGTACCTAACACTGAGTTGTTTTTAGTCTGAGAGGTGTAGCTCGAGGTTTGTGCTTTTGGCTGCAAGTTAGTCACTGGCAAAATCATTCTCTGCTGACTGTAAAGCCACTGACCTGATTAAGTGTCTGCTTAAATATCCTGAAAATAAAAGAAGATAGCTTAAGCCACTGTAGTCACAAGAATATAGATGGGAAAAGAAAAATAAATAAAACATTGTGGTGTGGAGGCTGCTGCTGATAGGAAAAATGGATTCTCAGAATATGTAGTTCTAATGTAGAAAATGTATTGCATAAAAATGCACTAAACTGAGCCATTTAACTCTTAAATTTTCAAAATTTTCTGGGGAAGCATGCCCTCAGACTGCCCTAGAAATATTTGTTACCCCCAACCAAATCTTGGCTATGCCCTTATCCTATGGAAAAAAAAAAACATGGGGAAATATTTCTTTCAACTGAGTGCTGGGACTAGCCCTCAGACAGGTTTTCATATCAAAGGACTGGAAGCCAGGAACTGGCTTAAATGAAATCTTTCAAAACTTCATTTGTGTTTGAATGTCCAGACCTCACAACCAGGGGAATGGTGGTGTGACAGCTGGTGTCTTTTTGAAATATATGTTGTGGGTTTCATGAGATCAAAGGGCAGAGATGTCTTTTACCAGAAACTGTTCCGCAAGGGGTCAACATACTCAACTAAGCTTGTTAGACCACAACAGGGGGAGGGGCTAGGATGGTGGACAGAGACCCCAGTTTAAGGATTTTCTGATACTTTATACTCTGGAGAAACTAGGTGGAGTGAGAGGAACCCTCCAGGAAAAGAGTGAACTGATGAAACATCCCAGCCTAAATAGTTGTCCAATCAAAAGGGTAGGCTGGAATGATATCACTTGAGGTATATAAAAGGAATACAGCCAGAAAACACTGCTTTTAGTGTTCGATTTGGGTACTTTCGCTGAAAAATAACTACTGATTAGTGCGGAGAACTTTAACTCGCTGAAGAAAGAGAGAAAACCTCTTGGGAAAGAAGCTTTTCTCTGGAAAACCCTGAATTTTACTGAGGAAGAAAATTCAGAGACTGACTTATCTTGCTTAACTTTTTGAGAACTCTTTTCAGAAAACTTGAAGAAGTTTTCTGGCAGATGGGACTTTTTATACTTTGGACTCCAAACATCAATAAGGTAAAACAATTTAGCATTCATAGTGTGTAGGTTTATTGTTTAATTCCACACTTTATTTACATTGTTGTCTGCAACCCAATAACCTAAATTGTGTAAAATAGTTTAATGTGTTTTCTTTCTTTAAGTAAACATTTTATGACTTTTTTATCAACTCTGCCTGGGTCCAATTTGTGTGGTATAACATTTTAAGGGAAAGGGTTTTGTAAGACTGATGCCTCATTTCAGTAGGACCACTCAACTACTAACTACCGAATTTTAGAAAAAAATGCTCCTTGGATAGAAGGAGGGGAAGCTCTCCTTCTAGACAGTCAAACTCACAGGGTTCATCAAAGGGAGTAGGGGATCTGGCTGTACCTACAGATGAGCCTGTGACATAATATCTGAGAATTTTATATAAGTCTAAAGTATGGAGCAACGCTTCCCTGGTTTTACATGCTCAAGAAAATAAATGGGAAGGTGGATAGTTTAATTTAAAGTAAACTCAGATACCACCTTCAGAAGAAACTTAGGACTGGTACATAAAGACAGCCTGTCTTTATGGAAAATTAAATAAGGAGGCTCACACATTAAAGCCTGAAGCTCTAAAATCCTTGAGTGGAAGTAATAGCATCTAAAAATAATGCTTTCCGAGAAAGAAAGCATAGTGACAAGTCATGGTTGGCTCAGTAGGATTCAAAGTAAAGTTTTCTAATACAAAATTCAGGTTTCAAACCCAGACTGGATTGCAGATAGGAAGCTTCAAGAGAATAATGCCTCTCAAAATGTGCGGCCACTTTCAACTGAGCAACCATACAACCATCAACAAGCACATGGAAAGCTGCAATAGCAGCCAAGTGCACTGATAAAATAGTATTGCAATCCTGAATCTGATAAGGACAGCAGGTACACTAGAACTTGATTTACTGGACATGTAAAGGATTCAGTTGATGAGAAGCATCCACCAAGCAAACCTCTTCCACTTTATCGAACAAATGGCTCTGGTAGAAGGTTTTCTGGCAGCCACCAGGACTTCAGTCACCTTTTGAGATACCCCAAATCTAGCAATGGCTATGTCTTCAGGAGCCACCCATTGAGATGGAGTGACTTGAAGTCAAGATGGACAAGGGTTCCCTGTTCCTGGGACAGCAAGTCCTTACACAGGGGCAAAGGTACTGGTGGTTCCACTGCCAAATGCTGCAGTAAGGGGAACCAGATCTGATGAGGTCAAAGGTGAGCAATGAGTATTAGAGTTGCTCCTTCCATTTGGAGCATAATCAACACCCTCTGGATTAGAGGGAAGAGAAGAAAGATGTAAAGGAACCTCTCCTTCCAAGAGAAGGACAACACATCTAACCAGAAAACTCCAGAGCCTGGAACAAGCAAACAGAAAAGGGCAGTTTTGCACTATGTGGGGATGCAAAAGGTCCAACTCTGGATGACCCCAGCTGTTGAACAAGTTTTTCTGCTACTGAGGTCAGCAGTTCCCATTCATGCATTCTGGACTGCAACCTGCTTAACATGTCTGCCAAGATGCTTTGGACACCTGGAACATGAACTGCCAACAATTTTAGACCATGTTATAGATCCCAGTTCTACACTCTTTCCCTTCCCTGCACAAGGGGTAGGGTGACTTTCCTACTTGATGTAATGTACCACACTGATGTATGTTTGCACCAGCAGATGTTCTGGATATAGATGCATCTGGAAGGCATGTAGACAATACAGAACAGCTCGCATTTCTAGGATGTTTATGTGGAGGGTACTTTTCACTGTCATCCATGTTCCCTGTGTCTGATGGGGCCCTAGATGTGCCCCCCAGACCATCTTAAGGCATCTGTTGTCAGGATCTGATGGGGGGATCAGGAAAGGAACCCCTTTTAGCAAATGGTCAGGTTCCATCCATCACTGGAGCACCTCTTGGACAGGAGATGTCACTCCTACCTTATGAATGTGCCTATGGCACATTCATAAGATAGAAAAAATGGGCAGACTGGATGGGCCTTGTGGTCCTTATCTGCATCAACTCCTATGTTTCTATGTTTCTAAAACCTTCTGTTCTAGATTGTCAGTGTTATTGTGCCATTGGGCTCTCAGTATCCATTGGTGAATCCTCATATGCAGTCTGGACAGTGGTACTGTAATAATGTCTGTTGCCAGCAGGCCCAACAGTCTCAGGAATTTCCTAGCTGTGACACACCTGTTGTTGTATAACATCTGGACCAGTGCAATCAGGTGTTCAACCCTGTCCTGGGGCAGGAAAGCTAGGACTTGTGTTGTGTCCAGGATTGTCCCATGTCCTGCAGGTGATCACAAGGGGTTAGGATTGATTTAGCACACTGACCATGATTCTTAGGGCATTGAACAACTGCCTAGTGCATGCTAGAGTCTGGTAATGCTGCTCTTTGGAATGAGCCTTGATCAGCCAGTCATCCAGGTAGGGGACTACATATAGTCCCTTCCTCCTTAGGGCTGCTGCCACTGTGGCTAAGGAACTGGTAACTACCTACAGTGCAAATGAGAAGCCAAAGGCAATACTCTGAACTAATAATGTTCCTTGGAAGAGGAACCTGAGGTACTTCCTGTGAGGGGAGATGTTGATATGCAGGTAAGTAGTCTGCATGTCTTGGGAATAGATCCAGTTTACTACTTGCAACAGTGGCAACAGGCCTTGTAGAGTGACCATTCTGAACTTCTTGTAGTGAATAATGAGGTTTAGATTTTTTAAGTTCAGAATGGGCCGTAGGTTCACTGTGCATTTGGGGACTATGAAATAGTGAGAATAGAAGCCTCTCTGCCTTTGTTACCAAGGAACTAGTTCTATGGCCCTCTTCTGCATTAGGGTGTGTACTTCCTCTAGGAGCACTGGTGTATGTTCTGTAGCATATGCAGAAGGGATTGGTGGATGGTCTGGAGATAACTTTAGAAGCTCTAGAGCATGGCCCTGTTCTGTTATCTGCAGGATTCATCCTGCCTTGGCGGTGTTATGCAATGCCAGATCTATTAAACACAAGACAGCTGTTATAGCTGATCTTGTTGGAACAACTGATTTGGCTTGCATCACCAAGACCTGGCTGGATGAAAATGCAGGCCCTGTATTGGCCTTGCAACTCTGGCCGGGTTCTCAGTGATACATCATCCAAGGTTGGATCATAGGATAGGGGAATTGGCCATTATGTTTAAGACTGAGCTGGGTCTTGTGGATATGCCATTGGGAAGTACCAGATCCTTTGCATATATCCTGGGAGAGGGTGTAGGCTGCGTGATTCTCCTCATCTATTGTTCACCAGGAGATGATGGAGAATTCCTGCAGGAGATAGCAGACTTCATCGTTGACATGGTGTTGAGGTCCCTCAGCTTGATAGTTCTGGGGGACTTCAATGCCTAGGTCAATGATGAACTCTCGCATTTTGGCCAAAATCTCCTCCAGCTGATGATGATGCTGGACCTGACACAGGTAGTTATCTCCTTGACCCATGTTGGGGGTCATTTGTTGGATCTGATCTTTCTTTTGGGTATGGAGATAGCTGACTTGGGGAGGGGAACCAGTCAGCTGGTCTGACCATTACACCATAAGAATCAGCTTTGGGGCCTCCCCAACAGGTCTGCCCATATGGAGATGGTCCAATATCACCCTTTAAGGGGGGTTAACCCCAGTGACCTATTGGCAGAGCTGGATCTATCAGGTTTGTCGGGTGAATGCATGAGTCAGATTATCTCATACAAGCCTATAATAAGGCTGTGTGAGATGCTCTGAACAAGATTGCTCCTGTTCATGTTCAGCCTCTCACTCTTAGCCCAAGGAGTCCTTAGTTTGATGGCTCCTTGAAGGAGTTGAGACGAGATGGGCAAAAGATGGAGAGAGCCTGGCGGAGGTCTGGCCTTGATGCTGACAGGCTTAAGTTCATAGGGCACATTATGAAGGCTATCAATCAGAAATCTCCAGAAAGAAGGCAGAATTCCTGTCAAGGGAGATTTCTGCTGCACAGAATCGACCGGTTCAGCTTTTCCAGACTGTTGACAGATTGTGCAATCCAATCTGTCTCCAGCCCAGAGAAGCTTTTTCTCAGCTGAGATGTGAGGAGTTTGCTTGATTCTTTGCAGATAAGGTTGCCAGCATCAGGTCTGGCATCAGTCCGACCTCTCCTTTGAGGGACTGCAGTGATCAACAGGAGGTGACATACACTCAGTCTAGCTGGTCAGACTTTTGCTGACTGGAATTCATGGACATTGTGAAAATTGTCCAAACATTGCACCTAACCAGTTGTAGTTTGGATCCGGGCCCTACATCCCTCTTTGTGGGATGTGTAGATGTTATCTGCTCGATCCTTGCTGAAATTGTCTGGAAGTCCTTGGAGAGTGGGGTCTTTCCTGACCCCCTGAAGGAGGTGGGCATACCACCACTCCTTAAGAAATCCTCCTTGGATCCAGACTGTCTAGCTAACTACTGGCCTGTCTCTAACCTGCCATTTGCTGGTAAGGTTATTGAAAAGGTGATTGCGCTGCAATTGGACTATCATCTTACAACTCACAATGTCTATGATACTCTCCAGTCTGGTTTTAGGAAGAAGCATAGCACGGACACTGCTCTTGTCCAGGTATTGAATGATCTCCTAATGGCTAGAGAGTGAAAGGCACGTACCATTCTGGTCCTTCTTGATCTCTCTGCCGCATTTGACACTGTAGACCATGGGGTGCTGTTGGAACACCTGTGGCTTTTTTGTGGGCTGTCTGGTACAGTCCTCAAATGGTTCCATTCATACCTCATGGGCAGGTGTCAGAGAGCTGTCACCAGAATTTATTCTTCTGACACTCACTCCCTGCTCTGTGGGGTGCCACAGGGTTCCATTCTGGCCCCCATGTTTTTTGCAGTGTATATGCGGCCATTGGGAGATATCATCAGGTGATACAGTCTGAGTTTTCACTGCTACACAGATGATACTCAGCTATATATGTCCTTTCTACCTGGACAGAATGATGCATTATCCACGCTAAATAATTGCTTTGCTGAGATCAGTTCTTGGATGAGTTCAAGCTGGCTAAGACTGAATCCAGACAAGACTGAGGTATTGGTAGTGGACACAGGTCATCTGGGAATGGGTTTGGGGGCTGGACAGCCATCTGGCTTGCAGCTTGGTGGTATACTGCTACTTATCTCAGACCGGGTGTGTAACCTGGGTGTTATTTTTGATGAAGGTTTGACTCTAAAATCTCAGGTGTCAGCTGTCATCAAATCCTCCTTCTACCATCTGAGGAATAACACCCGGGTGAAACATCTGGTTCCCCAGATGATCTTCCAGCACTGGTCCATGCCTTTGTCACTACCCATTTTGATTACTGCAATTCCCTATACCTAGGGCTACCAGGGATTGATATCCGCCACTTGCAGCTGGTGCAGAACGCGGCAGTCAGGCTTCTGACTGGGACCGCTAGGACCAGTCATATTATGCCTGTGCTCCTTGGGCTGCAATTGCTGCCTATTCAGTGGCGGATCATCTTTAATGTTGGCTTGCTAACCTTTAAAGCCCTGCACAAACAGGGACCCGGTTACCTGGGAGATCTCTTGGTACCCTACCTCCCCCTCCGTCCTCTCCAATCCGTCGAAGAGGGATTGCTGGAGATTCCCAGCGTACGTTTGAAGACTTCTGGTTCTCGTGCCTTCTCTTTTTCAGCTCTGACCCTGTGGAATTCTCTACCTCATTGGTAGAGAGAATGCCTGACCGTTGATTGTTTTAAAGTTGAGTTAAAGACTTATTTATTTGATTTAGCCTTCCCAAAATATGGATGATTTGTTTTTACTGTTCTTGTTTTAGTTTTTATTTGTTGTAATTGGTTTTATGTACAGTGCCTTGGCTTTGAAAGGCGCTATAAAAATAAAGATGATCTGATTTGATTCAAGCATCTGATGTGATCTTCCTCTACTGGTCCGGGTGGAGGGAAAGGCGACCCCCTACTACCACTCCCGAAGGTGCTGGTGGGTGGGAGTCTAGTAATAAGTCATGCAGATGCAGATCCTGTGACTGCAGCTGCACTTCCACCTCTAGGAACTTTAGAATGGGCACCTGGGGTGGATACTGGGGTAGGCAGAGCTGATCCTCTTCTGCATTTACCTTGTTATCTGGCTCCTGAACACTATATGTTGCTGGCCAGATGAAAGGGCACCTCTGCCTACTTCTTGGTTGTGTATGGTAGAGGGAGTATACTGATTTTAAAGTCCTGCCTGATGCCTGTAGGTTTGAGAGTATATCCTGAACATCTACTGTGAACAGTTTGTATCCTCTAAATGGGGCATTTAGGATGGATTGCTGCACATCATTGGCAAAACTTAGAAACATATAAATTTGCCAGCAGAAAAGGACCCCTTGGCCCATCCAGTCTACCTGAAAGTACCCCCTCTCTGCATAGTTTATCTTACTCCCTCTGTTCCCTGCCCTTCCACTTTTATCTATCCCCATGTAGGTGTCCCAAGCTCTTTTGAATTTGTCCACTGAATCTACCCCCGCAACCCATTTTGGTAGCCTATGCCATGGATCCACAACCATCTCTGTGAAGAACTTCCCTTACATCCCCCTCTAAAATGACCCCCCTCCAGCTTGAATGCATGCCCCCTAGTGAGTTTGTTCTCACTCTTCCTGAAAATGCTACCTTCCCTCACCCTGTTTATTCCCTTCAGGTATTTGAAGGTTTCTACCATATCCCCCCTTTCCCTCCTCATCTCCAATGTGAACAGGTTTAGTTCCTCCAGCTGTTCCTTATATGACTTCTCATGTAGCCCTTGAATCATTTTTTTTGCTCTTCTCTGAACCCTCTCCAGCTTATCCTTGTCTTGCTGTAAGTGTGGCCTCCAGAATTGACCCTGTATTCTAGCTATGGTCTGACCATCATTTTACAAAGTGGCATGATTGCCTCCTTTTTCCTGCCTGTAAAGCCCCTTCTTATGCATGCCAGCATTCTGTTTGCTGTCCCTAACACCCTGTCACATTGATTCCGAACCTTCAGATTATCTAAAATTGTGATCCTCAGGTCCTTTTCTTGCACTGTAACCCCCAGCTTCTCCTCTCCCTCTGAGCCAGTATTTTACCCCTGGATTTTTACACCATATGTGCATAATATATAAGGCAGTATATTGCAGTGGTTTAAGGCTCTGAGCTGCAAATCTGGTGACATCCAGCAGACCAGACATGGGTTTGAATCCCACAGCTCCCACTTGCATACTGTGTGACCCTGAGCAAGTCACTTAACTTCCCTGTGCTCCCAGGTCGCACCTGTAAAAAAGCTTTCAGCTTAACATGCTACTCCTGGTTAAACAACTAAATAAATAAATAAAAAATAATTTTACATTTATTGGCACTGAATTTTAGTTGCCACTTTTCTGACCACTCCTCCAGCCTGGCCATAACCTCCCTCATCTTTTCTACCCCTCCCAGTGTGTCAACCCTGTTTCATATCTTCGTATCATCTGCTAACAGACACATCTTCTAATTCAGGCCTTCTGAAATGTCCACAATGTATATGTTAAACAGTATTGATCTTAGCACAGACCCCTGTGGAACCCCACTTGTCACCCCCCCTCCTTTGAGTACACCCCATTTATCACCACCCTCTAAGTTCTCCCCCCAACCAATCTCCCATCCAGTATTTGCTACCCTCAACAAATAGTGCCTTCTTAGGCAGACACCAGAGGCTGCTACTCTAACAGAAGCATCAGAAATGTCATAAATAGATGTCAACAGATATTTTCCTAACTTTGCACCTGCCTGGAGGGCCTTTAGAAGTTCTTGCTTTGGAGTAACCTCTGGTAGAGTTTAGGCCACTGCTTTGGCCTTCTTCCAGAGGGTATGCTGATATTTTACCATGTGGGCCTTATAGTTTGCAATTCTCGGGCCCAAGGTGGCAGAAGTGATGGTCCTCTTTCCTAGGACATCTAGTCCCCAGACTCCCTGTCAGGAGAGAGAGAACTGAGATATTTAGGCACTTTAAACCTACAATATCATGGACTGCAGTTATCCCAACTGAGTCATCCTCAGGTTGGCCTGCAAAGAAGGGCCAGGACAGGCAGCCAGGGTGGCATCCTCTGAGGCAGGCAGTAGAGGGGGAATCACAATAGGTGGGGAATCAGGTAGCTCTAAAGATTTGACCAAATTCCTTTTAATGATGTATTTTTCCTCAGATTCGAACCCCATGGCAGACTGGAGTTGCTGCATCATGGAGATGAACGAAAAGCAGTGTGAAGAGGCAGTGGGGAAGGCTAGCTATATGCTCGGCTGCAAATGGAGGGGGATTACCAGTACAAAGAGGGGGGTCCTGTTGCCTCTTTACAATACACTGGTACGGCCACATTTTAAGTATTGAGTCTAGTTTTGGAGGCCTCATCTAAAGAGGGACATAAACAGGCTGGAGGTGGTACAAAACAGGGCTATGAAAATGATGGAAGATTTTTACGGGATGACCAATGAGTGGAGATGGAGGGAACTGAATATTTTTCCCTGGAGGCAAGGAGGGAAAGGGTGACATGACTGAAACCTTTAAATATCTCTTAAATAGGGTATGGGGGGTAGTGTTTTTCAAAGAATGTAATGCAGAAGGGCAAGGGATTATGACTGGATGATGGAGACAGTATGGTTCAAGGGTAATATAAGGAAATACTTCTTTGCAGAGAGGGTGGTGGATGCCTGGAATAGTCTACCTGAGGAGGTGTTGGGGGCAGACTCAATCACAAGCTTTAAAAATGTGTGGGACAAACACAAAGGGATTTTAGTAACTAGGGAAGGGGGATCTGGTGTAGGAGTTAGACTGGGGATCTCTTGTTAGGTGAGGCTTGATTGGACAGACCAGATTCCTCTGCTGACACCTTGTATGCATGCATGCATGTATATATGTATGTATGTAGGAATGTATGTATGTAAGGGTCTTTGGGAGGGAGACCACGGGGTGTACTTGAATCAAGTCCTCACTCCCTGTGGAGATGGTGGAGCTAGATCTCTCATAAGAGCTCTCCACATATTCTACCTCCTCCTCTTCCTCTTGCATTATAAGGTCAGAGTTATATTCATGATCCTCGTTGTTGGTTTCTGTAGGCCTCAAGGAAGGAACAGAAGAGGTCATCGATGCCCTGGAAGGGAATGAGTGCAATCACCAAAAAGGCATCAGTGCTGGGGTTTGTCTGGGGTGCCTCATTGATGCCACTGCTGTGGCAGGAGGAGGTAGCAGGTGCTGTGGCATGTCCACAAAGGACAAAAGCACTGCCTACACATCGGTGCTTGCTAGTATTACAGGCACACTCTGGGATGTTGATGAGGAAGGCACTGCAACTGACATCGATGGTCCTTTGCAAGTCATGCTACGCCTGGTGCTAGTCACAGCCTGTCTTGACCTGGAAGAATCAGAGATCTGGGTGGCCGATGGCATAATTGCCAAGGTGGTCAGTGGTGCTGCTGAAGTTGTGCTGGATTGGAGAGGTGACTGAGAATGTACCAGGGAAGAGTTCTCCTTGCTCCATTCTCTCTCTCCCCCAGTGCTTGTGCTTATGTTGCCCAGTGGTTTTCTCCAGGGGCTTCGAAGAGTTGGAGCCCAAAAAGTGGACCAACAATGTAGTGGAGCTCTTTTTTGGAGTTCTTTCTCCATCCTAGCTACCTGCTGTTTTAGAAGGTGGGTTTCCAGGGCGTTCTTCTTCCTGTCTCATGGGTAGCTGCATTAAACTTAAGGCACAGCTCACAGGCCTTAACATTATGAGTTGCGGCGAGGAAGCACATACAGACATTGTGCAGGTCATCCAAGTAAATCTTTTCACCGCACTCGCAGTATCTTAAGAGCTTGACAGGTTCTTTAGACTGTATACACAATGACAGTGGTCACTTTTAAAAAATGATAGCGAACTAGAGAGAGAAATTCTGAAACAACACCAACTAGCAGTCAACTGTAGTGGCAGCATCTCCATGGAGGGTCTGTTGAGTATGGTCAACAGTAGAGATGTTGCAAAATAATATTTCGCCAGCAAAATTGCCATGCAATTGGTAGTTTTGCTGCATGAAACATTTCACAAAATTCCACCATTGCGTGAAATTTTTCGCTGGGTGCAAAGTTGTGAAATTTCACCCACAGAACATGGAATTTTGCTGCAAAATGCACAATTTCACCTGAAATGGCAAAATGTTGCCTACTCGCAGGTGAAATTTCACCATTCCGTGGGCAAAACTTAACATTATGCAGGCGAAATTTCATGTTCCACAGGCAAAATTTCATATTTGCACCCACAAAATATCTCTCAAAATACTCAAATTTTGCAAAATGTTTCACATAATGAAATTTCAGAATTCTGCACATCTCTAGCCAACAGCTGGAAAAGAACTGAGGAGGGAAGTGGCTGCCCATGTTTATATTGGAAGTGCCAACATAGGACATTGTCATTAGCGACCCCCATTGGACTGCTTGCAAAATTTTTCCACGTGGTCCTAGTGCCTGGTGGCTATAATTCCATAGGTGTGGCCTGATGAAAGAGATATCCTTGATGACGATCTTAAGTTACAGGCAGACATGCCACAGTTTTTCTGACACCCCCCCCCCATCTCACAGGTACTCTGGTAGGGGGAGGATGGGGGGGCTATAATTTTTACTGTGGATTGTATGTTTACTGTTTTTCTCTTTATTTTTGTATATAGTATGTATTGTTCTTGGTCACACTGTGTTTTATATACATGTTGGTATTTCAGCTTTTGCTCTTTTAAATAAAGTATATTGAATTAAAAAAGGAAGAAGAGGAGGAATCAATTGAGCCTAATATGTCTCCAGAAAAAACAGGGCTTTGGTTACCCTCCATAAGTAAAATGAGGACAATTCCTCATATTCTTGCAGTAGGAGTTTATTAGTGACATCATACAAATTGTATCATCTCAGCCATGAACTCTTGCCCCAGAGACAGAACTTCAGAATGCTGAATTTAAAACTCTGCTGTGTCATGCTCCCCCCGTTTTCTAATGGTACTGTAGATTTAATTCTCTGCTAAAGAAGTCTGATGCCCTGGAGTCCTATTCCAGTCCTTGTGGCTATGTTTTTTTTTTTTGCACTCTCCTCTTTCCCTGGTTGACCACTCCTTCGGGTCTCCCTAGGTCCCCCTGACTGCTTGCTTCTCCCTCTACACCTACCACTTACCTCAGATGTGGCCCTCCCGGTAACCCAGCGTATCCCTTCACTGGATAGGTCCCCCTCCTCCGAGAGAGAAGGCACCAGTGGGTGCATTCAGCACACTCTTCTATTGGCCTGGGTGCCACTGAAATAGGGTCAGTTGTTGAGGCTTGATGGCAACAGGGAGCCAGGGACCGTCATCCAGCCAATAAGGGCAGTTTCCTGGTTTTCTCCCCAGGGAATGGCATGCCACAGACACCAGAGCATATGCCGATGTCCGCCATTCCCACAGTCATTCAAGCTCAGATGTTCTGATGTGCTGCCGGCCTCCACCAGGGGCCAGCAGGCGCTGAGCCACATCCCTACCCTGCCCCCCGAGAAGACGAGCAGTCCCTGGGACGCTCCTTTCCTTCTCCCCTGACTGGCACTCCAGTGACCTGAGTCAGTTCCCTAACCCAGGTCGCTGGCATCGTAGGTGAAAATCCAACCGCTGCACTGATGGGCCGGCCCATGTGACTGTTTTAATAAAGAGTTCATTACCTTTTATTTTTTTGTTATTTTATTTAGTTATTCAGTACTCTGCATTAGTTATAGTATTTTTATATAGTTTGACTATGTTTTGTGATTTGCTATATTTATTTCTCTCCACCTGGCAAGCCCCATTCAGCCCGACCAGCACCCTCCCCAGTCCCAACACCCGGAATTACCAGGACTTACCTTATGCCGGGCCTTAAAGCCGTACCTGCAGAGGGATGGGTATCATCCTGCCTCCAGGTTTTTCTCCTCCATTTTCACAACACTTAGCTGGGCTTCAGGAGTAGAAACGCATGTGCGTGGAGGTGCGCATGCACACTACAGCCCCGGTAACAGCCCCTTCCACCCACTCATCGGCCTAGCACATATGAACTCTCTAGCTTGTTCTGCACCCTGGCCTCCAACAGGAGGCAGACAAGAGCCAAGGAATGCAACCATTCTCCATCCAGCTCCATGGCCACCCCCGCTTTGCCAGCCTCCAAACGGCCCGTGCTCGTTCCTGCACTCGAGTCGTCAGTGTGATGCGAGGTAAGGCATCCAACACCTCAGCCCTCAGTGATACCAGGATGACTTATGTTTTGTGATTTAAGATTTATGGAACTGTCACTATAAATTTGCATGAAATAGTGGCATATCATTTTACAGTTTAAGAGCTGTGACTTTAGATTAGATTTTGTTGCAATTGTTCATTATACTACACACACACACACACACACACACACACACACACACACACACACACACACACACCATATAATATAGTGCTGCAACACATATACTGTATTTACAAGTGTTTTATTTTTCTTATTTCACAATGCTGACAAGAACGCCAGTTATAATTAAACATACTTATGAAAACCTCTTGATTTTTAAAAAGTATACTTTGCTACTGTAAATACTGGAGTCTGTAAATATAATACAACTTTAAATAACAATGACATCAAGAACCAACACAAAATGCAAAGACTCATAGAAATATACAAAGAAATACATGAATTGCATACTGATCCTTTACCCGGGCCTTTCTGTTTACAAAAGGAAATCATTAACTGTCCCACTGTAGCCAAGTCAGCTGAAAGATAGAAGTTGATAGTTTCTTATGTATCAAGGGACATTTTTTTTAATTCTATACTATTTGGACTCGAAACACTGTAAAGCATGTGACCTCCATATTGCAATGCACAAACCAGTAATGTGTGCAATAAATAAACATTCAATCAACATAATTTAAATCACAAGATTGTAATGAGGTGCTACCAGAACTCTTGCCAGCACACCGTTTATTGACTGGTGCTTTTTGTGGTGTTAATCCTGATGCAAATACCCCCCAAGCTCTGTTCATTATGATGTAGAGCAGGATTTCCCAAGGGCTTGGACATTAACAGATCACTGATTTTTGGATCAGCCAGCATCCACCCAACTGTGACGAAACTCAAGCACCACATTTTCAAAGGTGCTCAAGTTATTACAACAGGTTTCAACATATGTGGTAGCTTGCATCAGTTGTTTTGACACAAATGGCACCACATTTAATGCAACTGTGCAAAACTGAGACAGACATTTGGATGTAGTTAGTCCCCCGTTTAAGTTATCTACAATAAACGTCTGCAGTGGTTCTGTGCAATTATGTGAGGAATGGATGACTGCCTTTAGAGAATCCTGCCTATAATTTCAATGAATTATAAGACTTTTTGCCAGAAATAAATGTGGGGATATCAGTCACTATTCTGAAGACAAATAACCAGTGTCTGTACCACATACTGAACTGCAGCCTTTTCTTAAAAATAACAATAGCCATCTGTTGTTTCCAAAATACTACTGTCTTAATGTTCCATGGAGATACATTAGAGACAGGCACTGGCTTTTAAGAGTAATGTTTATTTCCTTCTTCCTACACTGAAAGAGACAAATGTCAGCATAAATGACCCACAAGGGCAACAGGTATTTTTTTTATTATTATTTGTATTTCTAGTCTCTCCCATACAGCCCCCATCTGACCGGCTCCCCAGCTCAAGTCCCCTAAAATTACAGGGTCTTACTGTACCTTATGCCCGGTCCAGGAGCAGTGTCTTGTGGAGTCGGTCACCATCCAGCCGCCGGTTTCCTTTTTCCATTTTTCTCCTCATGTTCCCGAGGGCCCCGGGAGAAGGTTGCATGTGTGTGGAGGCACACATGCGCCTTACAGCCCCACTAACAGCCCTCCTCCTCCCGCCCCATTGGCCTATCACCTGGCACCCTGCTTGGGCAGCCCCTTGGCCTCCACCAGGGGGCAGCCATTAGTGAAGGATGCCATTTCACCTCCCTGGAGAGGAGAGCTGCCTGTCAGCCACTCCGTCCAGCTTCGCCCTCCCCCCCATGTCGACCTCCAGCGACTCAGGCTCACTCCCAAATGCGAGTTGCTGGCATGCCACATGGTGAGATATTCAGTGCCTCAGCCCTCTGTGCTACCGGGCTGGCCAGGCAACAGGTATTTTAACTGCTTCTAGCTTAATAGTGGTATACATACATATATATATATATATATATATATATAGACACACACATGTGTGTATTTTTTTTTATTTTAATATTTAGACTTAGTTGACCCTCAACCTCTCTACTGATGTGCAATATCACATGTTTAGTGGGGCTATTCTTCTGTCCAATTTTATTGGTGGATTGCGTGAAGTACAGCAAGGTTCAGTAAATTGCTCATTGTTCTGCAGTAAGTGGAACACATTGTAAAGAATACAGGATTCAGGAGACCAAAAAGAACCAAGTGATGCATCCCCCTGACTTTACAACAGGATTTTAACATTGGTCTTTCAGTTCCAAAGCCTGTTCAAACAATTAGACCACACAGCCTCAACCTTAATAAAAGTTAAGGTGATACACTTCAGTTTGGGGATCCCTTTTTAGCAGAATACTATGCCCAGTGATATAGTAGGATTGCTAAACTAGCATTTCACTTTTCCACAAAAACCTTTGTAAACAGGGCATTTCAGTCGATTCAGTTTATCCAACGGTAGGAGTCCACACTGAAATCAGAATGTTTGGCAATGAAAGAATGCACATACAGGAATTAGTCTAAATGCAGTACAGACATTTGAGCACCAGACTACTGGGAGAGTCACGTGATGGCGGCCCGGGAGTAAGACGCACTCTGCACCAGCTCCGCTTCCTACCCGACTTTAAATACCTAAATTAACAACATTATTAGCAAAACCTGCCAGTAGTATCCAATAATACCTATTGGAAACACGATTCACTTACCGGAGGAACAGAATAACCATGGAGGTGTACATGAAGCGAGCCCCACCTCGGCATTCTCCCCCACCGAGCCCGGAAAAGGACAAGGCCCCGAAACGAGCTAAACAACAGACGGTGAACCTGCATAAGACCTCCGTGGAGCAGCCCGCCTTGTCAGAGGACAAATTTTTAGAAATAATGAAACCATTACAGGGGAAGATGGATTCAATATCCGAGGACCTACAACAAATTAAATCCTCGGTTGCGGTTCTAGCTATTCGCGTGGGAGATTCAGAGGTCCGTGTTACTTCACTGGAAAAAAAGCATGAAAAAGTAGAACAAGATATTACAGCTATGAATAAAAGATTACGGCGTTTTGAAGAGAAACTGGAGGACCTAATAGGACGAGCCGCTGAAATAACTTGGTCATTATTGGTATTCCAGAGGAGAGGAAGGTACCACATCAGTTCAATTTGCCCAAAAGCTCTGCGAAAAAATAGTAGGCCCTCTCCTAATGGGCCACATATGTCGTGGAATGAGCACATCGTGCCTTGCGTCCCCCGCCTGCTGCTGGTTTACCCCCTCGACCCTTCATATTTAAACTCCTCAATTTTCTAGATAAACAACACATCTTAATGAAGAGTAAAGAGCTTAAAGAAATCAGGTGGGAAGGTAGAGTACTGAGAATTACCCAAGATCTCCTGCATTCAGTTCGAGTTTAAGAGGCAAGAGTTACACCCCATGGTGGTCAAATTAATAGCGGCTGAGAAGCCATTTCAGGTTAAATACCCAGCGACCCTGCAGGTTAAACATAATGATCAGTGGTACTCCTTTGAGAGTTCTGATCACGCTAAAAAAGAACTCAGGTCACTGCTGCCAGATCTTTTTAAGTGACCTTAAAGAGCTACTTGCTGGGGGCCAAATGATGAGGCTAAAAATGCATTTCCCATTAATGTCCGCGCGACTGTGGTGTCATACTCCCTGAATGAATAGCTGCAGATGCAAACAATATACAAGCCTGATGTGTGCTCGATTTGTAAAGAAGGAGCACTGAAGACTCCTGTGTATTAATTCTGTTCTCTCTTACATTCCTGGTCACGTGCAAAGAAGGAATTGAAGAACCCGGCTAGAACAGCGAGTCAAGTAAAGGGTGCTGCAGTCAAGCATAAATGACCCTCGGGAATACTTTACTGAAGTAGCAGTGCTGACAATTTGGTAACAATAGAGTGAAGACAGTATATCTCCATGATGTCAAGAAATGGACATAATAAGACTTCCTACTCCGCCCTCCCTTTTTTTTTTTTTAAATGAGTAAGACTCTTCATTGAGAGAAGTACCAAGTTGAATCGGACTGCCTTTTATTCAATATATTACTATTTGGAGAATATAACATGACATGGTAATACGGGGGGGGGGGATATTAGTCTAGATGTGAGACTGACTCTCTGACATAGTGTGTGTGTACAATAAGTCATTCAAAAACTAAAGTTTACTACTGTTTAAAGTGTTATTAAAGCTGGTAGTTATATTGAAAGTTGGGTGAAGGCGGGGCGAGGAAGGGGTAATTGCTTCAACCTGGCTAACAACAGGAACATCACCTGACGATATGTATGTGAGGAGACAGTTATTTAGAACTGGGATAGTTAGGATTGTTGTAACAGTTGAGTGGGGTGGGTAGGGGAGGCTTAATTGCTGGTTTTCAATGCAGGGAGGGGGGTCTACCAGGAACAGCTCCAACACATCGGCAGCATAAGAGGAGAGAAGTTGATAACTTAAATAGAAGTCACACAGATGGATACAAGGGCTCCCGAGTCTCAAACTAACCAATGGGGGCCCATACAAGTGCGTAACATGGAATGTTAAAGGAGGCCGTGATAGGTGCAAGCGGCAAATCATCCTCAGGCACTTAAATCATTTAAAGGTAGCCCTTGCATGTCTGCAAGAAATGCATACAAGAAGGGACGATGCTCACCTATGGAAAAAGAATTGGGTAGGGCAGGCTTTTGGAGCTGGAGCCTCCACATCTAAGGGAGGAGTCCTCATTCTGATTGCAAAATCTACGCCCTTCAGATTAAATAAGGAAGTCTGGGACCCGGAAGGACGCTATATTTTGGTTCATGGCTACCTAGCTGCGTACCCAGTTCTGTTAGGCGCCATATATGGACACAATAAGGATTCGCCCGATTTTTTCGTACACCTCCTTAATCTGATAATGAGTGAACCAACAAAGTTCACACTGTTAGGGGGGGACTGGAATATTGTTATACAGTCTAACATGGATAGGTCGGATTATACAAGGGGCAAATCAACCCCTACTCAGAGAGCCCTTAAAGAACTTATGGACTCAGCGGTTTAATAGATGTTTGGAGGTCTTAAACCAAATAATTGACAATACACCTTTTTCAAACCCTCACATCGTACTTATTCCCGAATAGATTATTTCTTGATGAGCGATTTCACGCTGCCTGGAATCCTGACAACGGATATCCATGTCAGAGTGATCTCAGACCACTCCCCGGTAACTATTACTTTTTTGTTGGGGCCCGGAGTCAAAAAAGATTCCGTATGGAGACTGAATACCCAACTCCTGCAGAATACAGACTCCCTTCAGCGTATAACTGATTTAATTTCTTTTTCCAAGAAACTAAGAAGGGGACAATCCTCAAATTGGATATGATATGAGCTTCCCTTAAGGGTGCGTTGCACGGCGAGTGTATCAGGTTAGCCACTATTAGGACATCTAAACATAGAGCTCATGTCTCAGGAATACTAAGTACCATTCGGGAACTTGAGAGCATACCATGCACCCACCTAACGGTGGACCAAGAAAGTAAATTAAGCAGACTGTATACCGAGTATGCAGATTTCCAGGTGCAGAGGGCAGAACTGGCCCTGAGGCGAACCAAAATTCATTATTTAGAATCCGGTGAGAGAGCCAGGAAACTATTAGCCTATAGAATGAGAAAAGCAGAGACAGCTAGATATATCCCAGGTCTTTTCTTCCCTGGAAGTGACCAGGTATGTACAGACCCTAAAGAGCTAGCCCAAAGACTAGGTTCTTATTACCAGACTTTATATTCGGTGGAACCAAGCATTTCTCCACCCCGAATAGAAATTACTCAGTTTCTGGATAAGACAGACCTCCCCAAATTATCAGTAGCGCAAGCTCGGTCACTGAAAGGGTATATCACTTCAGAGGAAATACTCCAAGCCATCAATCAGTTACCCTCTGACAAGTCTCTAGGCCCTGATGGCTTGCCTAACAACCTATACAAGAAGTGCCACAAAGCGCTACTACCAATACTACAGGAGGTCTATAATTACTGGTATGATAATGGTTTCTCAGAGCAGAGTTTCTCTGAAGCTCTGATCACCCTTATCCCAAAACCTGGGAAAGATCCTATGTATCCTGAGAATTTCCAGCCTATTTCCTTGTTAAATTAGGACTTTAAAATATTAGCCAAGATACTGGCCAACAGACTAGCCCCTATTATGGAGGGGCTTATCAGCCCTGAGCAAGTTGGTTTTATGACGGGGAGTTCTCCAGGAGACCACCTAAGAAAATTGCTACATCTTATTTCAGTCGCTAATAACTCCAATAAACCATAGGCCTTAATATCCTTGGATGATGAAAAGGCTTTCGCCCGGGTCTCATGGGACTTCCTCTTCGAAACCTTATCTCGTTTTGGCCTACCCGAAGAATATATTAGGTGGGTTAGATTACTGTATACCTTCCCCATGGCTAGAATATGGAGCAATGGCATTCTCTCCAACTCATTTCCCTTAAGAGGGTACTAGACAAGGCTGCCCTTATATCACGCTCCTTTCAACCTTTATTTAGAACCTTTAATTCGACGGCTCTTACATTCCCATGGAATCGCAGGTATTCAAGTGGGGGAGAGATTCTCACTTTCAGTCGATGCGGATGATATACTTATGCACATCGAAGAACCGCAACATACTATTCCCGTATTATTAAAGGAGATTAGCTCCTTCTCGAAGGTTTTGTACTACAAATTAAATTGCTCTAAGACTAAGATCCTCCCATTGAATAGCTGGCTAACATGGTCACAAGTGGCATCGTACAACCTGCTCCTGGGAATCAAAGGCAATTCTGGGTATTAAAATAACAAGGGATGTTAGCTTTTTATCGAGAGAGAACATACGTTCTCTGTCCCAAACACTGACAGCCGACTTAGCGCGGTGGGAGTCTTTACCTCTCTCCTTATGGGGTAGAATTAGCATGGTTAAAATGAATATCCTACCTCGGGTTCTATACCCCCTTGGCATGGTAGGCTGTTACCTCCCTAAAAGTTGGTTCACTAAACTGGAGAAAATGCTAAACACATTTATATGGAAAGGGAAGCAAACCAGGAGAACATACCATAAATTAACGGCCCCCAAATCCCAAGGTGGGCTAGCAGCCCCTTCTTTCTTCACCTACTACTGTGCACAACATATGAGCAAGCTAGCATTCTGGTTACAAGCTGACGCCTCAGTGGACAGAGATAGATATGTGCCCCTATGGGTGGAGATAGAAAAGTACCTGGTAGTTAAATACCACTATGCGTTACCCGCCCGTATGTTCACTGTACCCTCCCACATTCCTAGACAACTTCGTAATACTCCTATAGGTTGGTCACTGAAAGCAATCCACCAAATGCAGGCTACTTTTCCTTAAATTGGCATTACTCCCCCAGTCAATTGATCACAAACAACCCGCACTTTAAAATAGGAGGGAGGCCCACTTTGCCCTCCTTTTGGACTTTAATTAAAGAACTTAGATTAATAGACTTTACTCAGCAAGGGGAGTTAATCTCATTTTCTCAATTTCAGTCTTGATATAATGCATCTGACAAGCATAAGTTTAAATATATCCAAGTTAGACAAGCAATCCTTGCTCTCATAGGGCCCAGGGTTGACCAAATAGTTGAAAGTCCAGAAGTTCAAGCGATAATTCAAATAGCATCGCAGCCCCACGTTGTATCCGGGACTTATAGGCAGCTGCAAGCACTAGACCCACACCTGTCCAAGGGTATATGCTACTATTGGTGCAAGAGCTAAAATTAACGTGAGGATCAAGAGGTGTGGAAAAGAATTTGGCAGGACTGGTACAAAATTATTAAACAAGATAGGCTCCGAATGGTCCAGTTTAACATAATGCACAATTTATATTATATACCAACTAAATTGTATAAATATGGCTTAATCCCTTCACCTTGCTGCACAAGATGCCAGGGGGAGGAGGGCACATTGTTACACATGTTTTGGACTTGCCCGAAAATCCGGCCCCTTTGGCTTGTGGTGATGAACGGGATGGACCCCCTCATTAGATCACAGTCGGGGTTTACCCCAGAAACCTGCCTGCTACACTTATTTCTAGGAACACCCAAACAAACTAGAACCCACATAGCTCTGGTAGCAGCGAATGTTAAATTGGTAATAGCACGACATTGGAAGGATGGTCAAATGCCCTCGGTTATAGAATGGTATAGAGAAACACTACTGGCATTGCAACTAGAAAAGCACATTGCCCACATGAACCACAGGGATAATACCTATTTAGACTTGTGGGGTCCACTTGATGCTGCACTTGTAACTTGGAAACCCTAGGGACTGCTGCCTTCCTCTTTGCTGCATATCTTTACTTCCTTATGGAGAAAGAGTCTGGTTTAGCATGTTGGACTCTGAACCTGGTATGGGGATAAGAGGGAGAATGGGGGGAAGAGGGGGGAAAGACTGCGTGCATGGGTGGGCTTTGTGTTGTTTTTTTCCTTTTAGTCTTTCCCTCCGCTGTTTATGGAGATGTTAGAATACACACGAAAATGGAACTAGAGAAATCTCCTTTTGTTTCACTGTTAATGCCTTAAAGTGTACATTGAAGTGTATGGTGTGATATGCAAATAAAGTATACTCAATTAAAAAAAAAAAAACACCAGACTACTGCTGTTAGCCACACTGACAATCACATCCTTAAGGTGTTTTTTTTTTTTTGTTGTTGTTGTTGTTTGTGCTTCTTTGTGTTTTATGGCTTTTTTTCTGCTACAGCAATCGTCTGGATACTTCTTTACTTCTGTTCTTAATTACAAACCATACAGGCTCACAGCTGCCAGGTTAACATAAAATGGCAACACGCAAAACAAAGAAAACTTTAAAAGTGAAAGGTAACAAACATAATAAACACATTTCATTAAGTGTTACCTTGTTGTTCCTGTTAAAAGTATTAGACAAAACAATGATTACAGCTGTTATTAATGTCTGGTGCTTTCGAAACAAGGCCTGTAAAAGCAAAGAAAAGTTGGGGTTGCTTGAAAGGAGAGTGAAATATCTGTGATGCAATTAAAGGTATAAGATAAATATATTTGGCCCAGTTTTCATGTAAGACAATTGTGCACATGTGGCAAAAAACTGTGCAAGTGGGGACACCCTTGCATAGCCCTGGTTTTTTCAACATGTACTGTATCAATTTTCAAAAGGTTGTCATTTTGTGACCTTTTCCACATTTTATGATACCTTGCGCAATTATTTGCACAGGTGCACCAAAATACCATGCCTGGTATCACACACAGAGCATTTTTGCACATCTGTGCAAGAAACAGAAATGCTGCCGATGTGCAAAAACTGCTGAAAATAGTACGTTGGCTAGCATGAGAATTTTTGCCCTCACCAGTAAGTTGCATTTAGGGACCCAATCCCTGGGCCATGCCAGACCCTTTGAAAATCGGGCTCCTAGAAGGTTACAAATGGCACAGCTCATCATCATATAGGCTGAAGTGGAACAACATTTCAGAAAACATTTGAAAATGTATTCCTAAAGAAAACTGTTTTTAAAATGTGGGAGTATTAAATCCTGTTCCATTTCGTTTCCTCACAATAATGTGATTTATGTTGCTGCATAACATAGCATGGTACTTGGATGAAATTCACTTGCTGATAGTGTAACAGTAATATAATACAGACACAGTTAGTTAATTGTATTTTTAACTCTAGCTCTTGGAGGATAGTCCAGCTTGGAGCATTAAGAGCTGAATGCTGATGTAATGAAATCCTAAATTTGATGATATGGTATATACCCCCAGCAGCTGGGGTCAAATGGGGAAGGGGGTTGTGTAACATTTTGACATAATTGTGTATTTTGATTGTCTACAGAATTATAAAGAGGTTTTGCTTTTGTATTTTAATTTGTATACATTTTTAAGTTATGTAGCAGTCATTATATTAGACATTGGACTTTCTCTTCCAATCACAAGCCAGAGTTACACACAGCTTGTTCCACAGCAAGCTTATAATTGTTATTTTATTCTCAATAAAATCATTGCTGAGAACTCAGAACAGTCATTTTATTGTCAATTAAATAATATTAGTAACAACATCATTCTGCCTTTTATCCTGATTGATCTGCATTCACAGCATAACTGTAAGCAAATGCCATGCAGGGAGGGTGAGGAGCGGTGTTACCCCAAACTTAGTCAGGGACAAGAAAACAATTCCACTCACTGTTTTCAAACTCATGAAGCATAATAGTGATAATGTGCCAGTCGGTTTACCATGCTTGGCAACAGTTGTCTCACATACAGAAAGTACTTGTTGGTTTTTACTTCATTCATTCAACAATTACATTACAGCCTTATGTAGTGAGCTAACTGGCATATTATTAATTAAATAAACACAATTTATATTTGTGGAAATGTTTTATCTGTTATAACCTGAATACAGACTTTAGTTGTAAAAAGATATTTTATCTGTTTACAAGTTGACATATGAATGTGGTAATGACACAATAGATTGTTAAGATATATATTGTTATACATGTGATCAATATTACTTAAGCAACTTTTATAAATGGTCTTGAATCTCCAGAAGCACAATAATCCATTTTCTCTATTTATGGGTTATTTAAAAAAAAAAAATTTTTTTTGTGGAGGGTTCTAATTCAATTGAAATTTGTGAACCTGTAAGTTATGGTTCCAGTAGCAGGTTTTTAAATACAGGTTCTCATTATCTTATTGTTCCATGATTACCAGCCTTTTAGCAAACTCCTTGAGTATTTCTGAGTTACACAGTGATGGCACTGTAAGTACCATTTTAGAGGTGTATATTGTTGTTTTTGTTTATTTCAAACACTGAGTTCTGTACCAGAACATGGAGACATTGTGACAATAATTCAGGAGCTTAATGATTACATAAGGGTGATTCTGGGCAGAGTAGGGAGGCCATTTAGATCCTTATCTGTTGACATTATGTACTGTATGTATGTATAAATTATATCATATAATTCTAAAATGGTCCTTACTACCAGTGTGTCTATTAGAAATACTCACTGCATTAACTGAAAGGACAGTAAAGATAGCAAAATAACAGAATACTAACCAGCATTTTAAATGCATCCTGCCCAGGAAACATAGGCTTGCAGGTTTACGGCATTAAAGGAGACAGTGTGGGGAGCATTATTGAGGGGAGGAGCCACCATGTTTGTTTTTTTCAGATGCTACAGCACATGCCCATTACAACTGTGTACCTGGCACCAGTTCAGAAACTATTGACTGCTTCCAAAAGACTGTTGCCCATGTTTTGTGGAAAAAAGCAGCTAGCAGTTCATACCCTGAGACAGTCATATGACCAGGGCTTAAGCAATGAGGTGACAGATTTCAATCTTAAGGTTTTATAACATAGAATAGAAAATGGGTAGAGAATCCACCTCCCTCTTCCCTTCTTTTTTGTCCACTGTACCTTGTGTATCTTGATGACAGCCCCCCCCCCCAATTCTTCTCTCACTTCTTCACTGGTTCTGAAACAGGTGCCATCCTCCTCCTCACCAGGACCTCCCCCTAACTCCCTTATAGGAGATATCTCTTGACCTTTTGCTGGTAGTTCTGTGCTGTGGTATTTCTATTGCCTGTACACTGTCATCTATTTATAATTCTTGCTGTGCATACTAACATGAATTTGATCTTTACTGTTTATATTGTTGTGTGGTTGTTGTGTTAAAAGATTTTTAATAAAGGTGATTAACAGCAAAATAAACTGACATGTCATGAGAGATATAGGGAAAAAAGTGTCAGTTTGGGGGAAGCAAAATAACTACTTCACACAGAGATACATAGATACATAGACAGTGTCGGCAGATAAGGGCCTATGGCCCACCCAGTCTGCCCATTTGAGCTTGTAAGTTCAGTTTATGTTTTCCTAGAAGTCTGTTGCCCCTTACCCCTGACCTCCAGAATTCCTTTATGTCTATCCCATGCATTCTTAAATCCTGTGATTGTTTCAGCCCCCACCACTTCCTCTGGGAGGGTGTTCCACTTGTCCACAACCCGTTCTGTGAAGAAATTCTTCCTCACATTTCCTCTGAATCATCCTCCCTCCAACTTCATCCCATGCCCTCTAGTTCTGGAACATCTTTTTCGCTTAAAAATAGTGTATTCCTGCACCCTGTTCCTCCCTGTAAGATACTTGTATGTCTCTATCATATCCCCTTTCTCCCTCCTCTCCTCTCCTCCAGGGAGTACATGTTCAGTTCCTTCAACCTGTCTTCATAGGACTTGTGATGCAATCCATGCACCATCTTTGTTGCCCTCCTCTGAACCTTCTCTACCCTGTCTATGTCCTTACGTAGTTAGTGTCCAGAGTGTAGTTAGTGCCTGAAATAGTCAACTAAAACTGATATTGCAGATGAGGACACTTAGTTCTTTTAAGGTAAGATGGGACATGTTCATATGGGAGGTACAAATCTGTGAATCAACAGTAAAACAGTTAGAGATGGTCATGATGTACTACAGTGGTCTCTTTCAAGCTTTGATTCATATGTTCCTGTTGTGTAACATACAGAAACCCCTCTACATAAAGTTGTTTCTCAGAGGCAATCAATGGTCACTATTCACAAAGGTGTGGAGTGCCTATGTGCTGTTTATTTGTGGTGTGTAGCCAGCCCACATCCATTGTGCCCTTCACTTGGGATTCACTAATGGGATGTGCATCCCATATGCACCCGATCTCCCGACCGGCCATGGATATTCAAGCAGGGCTGGTCCGGGGGGGTGATGTGGGGGGCATGGCCACACTCCATGCCATTCACAAAGGTGCAGAGTGCTGGGCATGGGGGCTACAAGCTACACCAGGTGACCCCAGCCATAAGGGACACATGTCCCCCAGGATGCCACCACCGGCTGAGGTGGAGATGTCAGGGCACAAAGCACCCCCACAACATGCCACTCCAGCCCTCGGGACCATAGGGAGGGCTGAGGGCTGTCAACCAAGCACCCACCTGCCATGGTGCTACAGGTGCACTGCACACTGCTTGCCATATGTGGCACCCTGTGGGTACAAGGGATCCAGTGGTGGACCAGGTTCAGGCATCCCATTGGATCACCACCCATGTTCGCTAAACAGCCCCAGTGTACCTGTGTGCTGGGGCGGCAGGGCCATGGATGGGAGCCATGCAGTGGCTAGCGTCTGTCAATTTGGCCACTGCACCTCTTTCCCTGGGTGTGGAGCTATGCAGGGGGGGTACATGCCTTTAGCGCATTCTCCCCTACTATTTATGAATAGGCCCCAATGTGAGCAATTATGACAAAGTATATTTCTATTGAGAGTCGCAGATAGGCTTCTGTGGCATTTGGAGCCAAAGTATAGCTCCCATATCAGAAGTACTGTAATATTATAACACATACTTTTATATAAGTGGACCGTTGTAATAAAATATCTTTGCTACCCACAGGAAAGTATGCAACTAGCAGATATTAATCACTATTTTAAATGCATCCTCTATAGAAAACAGGATTTAAGGTCTAGGAGGGTAGAACACAGGTCTAGAAATTTAAAACTTTAGTTCAAACATAACCCTTGCTGTGCTGTGGACTTATATACTAGTACAGAATTGCTATACTTTCTAATGCTGTGACCACACAGCCATTTCAGCATTAAGTGATTATTGCTGATATCTGCATATCTGTAAAATGTCTCATGACTTAGTCATTCTGAAAAGTTAATGTTGCTTCTGATTCATAAATCGGAGAGTATAGGTTGGGGGTACTGTCAGACACTAAGCAGGAAAGGAACCTTAGGGTTGTCATAACTGATGACTTCAAAGTGGCAAAGCAGTGTGACAAAGCAGTGGGTAGGGCTAGGGAGATGTTGGAGTGCATGGGAGGACTATCTTCAAGCAGGAGAAAGAAGGTAGTGTTTCCACTGTATCCCTCACTGGTGAGACCATACCTGGAGTCACTGTGTCCAGTTTTGGAGACCGCACCTCAGAAAAGATATACTGACAGGATGCAAGGCAGATCCAGAGGAAGGCAAAAGAGAAACATAGGATTTGTTGGCACAAAAAGACCTCTTGGTCCACCCAGTCTGCCCAGATGATCCCTGCCTAGTCAGTCTCCACAGACCCTAAGTGGTCTCCAGCAACCCTCCCTCCTCCTTGCCTGTTTACTATTATTCTCCTATGTCTATCCCACGCATGCTTGAAGTTCCCTACTGTTTTCGCCTCTACCATTTTCACTAGCAGTCTGTTCCAGGCATCTGCCATTTTCTCAGTGAAGTAGTACTTCCTCACACCCGCTCTTAAACTTCCCCTTCTCCAGCTTCATTGCATGCCAACTGATGCTGGTGCTCTTTCTCATTTGAAAGAAACTCCCATCCTGCACCTTGTTCACCCCATAAGGTACTTGTAGGTCTCTGTAATGTCCCCTCTCACTCTCCTCTCTTTTAAGGTGTATATATTGAGATCCCATAGTCTCTCTTCATATGGCATTTGATGCAACGCCTGCACCATTTTACCTTCCCTCCTCTGAACTGCCTCCAACCTATGTCCTTTCTGAGATGTGGCATCCAGAACTGGATGCAATACTGTAGGTGGGGTCTCACAAGTGAGTGATACAGGGCCAACACCACCTCCCTCATCCTGCTGGAGACATCTTTCTGTATAAATCCCATCATCCCACTGGCCCTATCCACTCCTTTGTCACACTGCCCTGCCACTTTGAGGTCAGTGGATATGATAACCCCAAGGTCCCTTTCTTGACTTGTGACTTTCAGTACTCCCCCCATCCTGTACTCAGCTCCTGGGTCCCTATGCTCTAGGTATATAATTTTGCACTTTTTGGCATTGAACCTCTACTGCTATGCTCTTGACCACTCCTTGAGTTTTCCAAGATCCCTACAAATCCTTTCCACCCACTTCTAACTATCCACCCTATTACAGATTTTGGTGTCATCTGCAAAAAACATACCTTTCCTTCCTGTTCTTCTGCAGTGTCATTTATGAAGACATTTAAAAGGACTAGTCCCTGTACTAAGCTGTGCTGCACCTGCTGGTCACTCTTCCATCATTAGAGTGAGTGCAGTTAACTACCACCCTATTTCAGAGATCTGTTAACCAGTTTCTCACCCAGTTAACACCCTATCATCGTCTCATGTGTGAACAGTATAAGGGTCTTTTAAAGGTCCACATAGGTGACATCCACTGCCCTTCCTTGACATATTTCCTTGGTCATCCAGTTTAACAAATCAATCAGATTTGTCTGTTATAACCCCCACCCCATGAATCCATGCTGCCTTTGGCCTTGCAGCCCAGTTAATTTAAAATACTCTTCCAACATTTCCTTTAGTGGTGTTTCGATTAGTTTCCCCAACAATGAGGTAAGACTGACCAGCTTATAGTTATTAGCCTCTTCCTTGCTGCCGTTCTTATGTGGTGGGACCACATCAGCTCCCCTCAAGTCCTCTGGAACAACAGCCAATTCTAGTGAGCTGTTGACACCAGTGAAGCAGCTAGTACCTCCTTGATTTCTTTTAGTACTCTTGGGGATATACCTTTTGGTCCCATAGCCCCGTCCACTTTCAGAGCTGCAAGTCTCTTTAGGACTTTTTCTTCTGAATATGGAGTTGTGTCCACCTTCCCCCTTTGCTCTTGCTGCTCCCATGTGGTCCACCCCCCCATGAAGACTGAGCAGAAGTACCTTTTCAGGAAGTCTGCTTTTTCTTGGTCCTCTTCTGTGCAGTCTCCCCCGACACCCTCCTTATCCTCACTATCCCTCCTCTTGCTTTCCTCTTCTCACCTATTTGCATGAAGAAAGTTTTATCACCATTAGCTACCCCCTTGGCTAGCCTGTCCTCTGTCTGCACCTTTGCTCCCATACCTACCTTACCTGTTTCCCTGTTTTACTTAGTATACCTCCCTGCCTTCCTCCCTCCCTCTGCATTTCCTTATACCTTCTGAATGGCAACCTTTTTTCCTTCACCACCATGACAACTTTCCTGGAATAAAGAGTAAACAGGAAGGAGAGGAGGCACTGTAGGATACCTTGGAGATTGGAAATGGCACCACAATCCACACAGAGGTTGTATACAGACCCCCATGTCAGGAGGGAATGGACATAGATATGATAGAGGGCATCCAGAGGGATGGGACAGAAAGGGAGATACTGTTGATGGGGACCTGAATATGCCAGATGTTAACTGGAGCACGTTTGCTGCAGCCACATCCAAGAGCAGGGCCATTCTTGATGCCCCTACAGGTAGCATGCCTCAGATGGATAGTTTTGGAACCCACTCATGAGGGAGCAATCTTAGACCTTGTATTTTCAAATGGGGACAATGAGAGGATATCAGATCTAGAAGTGGGTAGCCATCTGGGAACAAGTGACCACCAAACAGTGTGGTTCACTATAAACTCAGCTACAGAGTCAAGCCATACAAAAGTGAGGGTACTGGACTTTAAGAGGGCTAACTTTGGCAAGATGGGAGAGTGCCTTAGAAAAGCACTAGCAATTAGGCTTGAAGGAGGGGTGGAGCAACAATGGGGAAACATCAAAACTGCCATCACAGAGGCAACAAACCTTTTTGTACAACAAATAAACAAATCAAAATGAAAGAAAAAGTCACTATGGTTCTCAAAAGAGGGGTTGGGGAAAGTTAGGGAGAAAAAGATAGCATTCAGGAAGTATAAGGAAACACAGAAGGAGCAGGACAGAGAACTGTACCAGTTAAGGCAGAAGGAAGCAGGGAGGAAAGGCAGAATAGCAAAGGCTCAAACTGAGGAAAAGCTAACCAACTTGGTTAAGAAGGGGGATAAAACTTTTTACAGGTACATCAGGGAGTGTAGAAAGACAAGGGAGAGATAGTGAGGCTGAATAGAAAGGACGGTGGGTGGGCAGAGAGGGACAGTGAAAAAGCAAGGATACTGAATGAATTCTTCTGCTCAGTATTCACTAAAGAGGAGGAGGGGGAGGTGCCTAATCCAATTAACAGAAGCACTCTGGATAGGGGGGTCAATCCCAGTCCTTTCACAGAAGAAAGGGTTCTGAAAGAACTCCTAAAACTGAAAGTGGATAAAGCAATGGTCCTCATGGAATTCACCCCAGAATTCTAAAAGAATTAAGGGGAGAACTAGTGACATCACTGACTACCTTTTTTAACAAATCATGGGAGGATGGTGTGGTACCTGAGGACTGGAGGAAGGCGGATGTGATTCCCCTTCACAAAAGTGGGAGCAAGACAGAGGCAGGAAACCACAGACTTGTCAGTTTGACCTCTGCAGTAGGGAAAGGGATGGAATCACTTCTGAAGGAAAGAATAGTTGAGTACCTAGAGGAAAGTGAGGCACAGGACCCAAGGCAGCATGGGTTCACAGCGGGAAGGTCATGTCAGATGAATCTAACTGATTTCTTTGACTGGGTGACCAAAGTAGTAGACCAGGGAGGGGCTGTGGACATGGCCTACCTAGACTTTAGCAAGACATTTGACACAGTCACACAAAAGATTAATAATCAAATTAACCAGCCTGGGAGTGGGTCCCAGGATGGTAGCCTGAGTAAAACATTGGCTGGACAACAGGGCACAGAAGGTAATTGTGAATGGAGCCCACTCTGAAGAAAGAGGGGTTACTAGTGGGGTACTGCAGGGTTCAGTTCTGGGTCTAGTCCTTTTTAATGTCATTATAAGTGACATTGCAGAGGGACTGGAAGGAAAAGTATGCCTCTTTGCAGATTTATACAAAGATCTGCACAGGGTTGATACACAAGGAGGCATGGAAAGAATGAGAAGGGACTTGGAAAGGTTGGAGGAATGGTCAGAAGTATGGCAGCTTGGATTCAGTGCAAAGAAGTGCAAAATAATGCACCTGGGAAACAAAAACCTAGGTGAAGATTACACAATGGGGGTGGAGGTAGTAACAACAACAAAAAATGGAAAGGGACCTGGGGGTAATCATATCAGATGACCTTAAAGTTAGAAAGCAATGTGAGAAGGCAGTAGGGAGGGCTGGGGAATCCTCAGTGGAATCAACAGAGTCCAAGAGGGTAGCATCTTTCAGAAAAAGAGATGTGCAAGAACAAGGGGACACAATTTGAAGATTGAGGGTGGACGGCTCAGGGGCAATGTGAGGAAGTATTTTTTCACAAAGAGGGTGGTGGGTGCATGGAACAGCCTTCCTGAAGAGCTTGTGGGGTCTAAAACTGTGGGAGAATTCAAGAATGCATGGGACAGACATAAGGCAATCTTGTGGGGTAGGAAGAAATAGGCTGTTGGTTAACTAGGATCTGCAGTTTATTCTGTAGGTAGGGAAATGGGCAGACTAGGTGGGCCAAGTGGTCCTTATCTGCCATCAAGGTCTATGTTTCTATGTTTCCATAACGTTCTGCTTTTCTTTCTGCTTTTACTCACTTTCTTTACACAAAGGCTGGTTGCCTTTTCCCCATGGTTTCTTCGCCTCTCCCTGGCAATCCGCCATACTGTGCAGTTATTGAGGCAGTCTCCCATTTCTTTCAAATCTGCCCTCCTAAAGTCCAGAAATTTCATCATCATGTGGTTTGCCTTTACTTCAATCTTGATGTCAAACCACACTGTACAGTGATCAATGGCACCTAGAGGACTGCCCACTGTGATATCCACAATGCAGTCCCTGTTTGTAAGCACAGGGTTCAGCACTGCCTCATCCCTGGTAGGTTTATTGACTAGCTGCATGAGAAAAGACATTTGCAGGGAGTAAAGGATGGCCCTGCTCCCTGCCAAAGCTAGTTTTGAAGTCTATGATCCATATCTGGCAGATTGAAGTCACCAGTTAGCAGCACCTCCCTTTATTTGTCATGTTGATGATGACTTGCCCAACTGGCTTTTCCAATTCTTCTACCTGAGTCGGAGGCCTGTACATCACCCTTCTATGGATAGTAGCCCCAGTGCCTGTCTCTAGAATGAACGACAGCACCTCCAGTCCTTCCTTTTCCTCTGGTTTCCCCTGTACTTTCTTAGCCTTGATTCCCTCCATCACATATTGTGCAACCCCTCATCCCTCCCTCTCCCTTCCCCTCCTGAACAGAGAGTAGCCTCAGTGGCTATATCCCAGTCATAGCTGTCAGTACACCAGGAACTCCATTATGGCCACCAAATCAAGCTAACCTCCTCCACGATGGCCTCGAGGTCTGGAATTTTATTGGTGCACACAGCTGTCCCATATCTCTCTCCCTGCCTGACTGCATCCCTGCTTCCCCCCTCCTTCACATGTTGGTCACTGAAATACCCCTGAACCACTTCTTCCCTTGTTGCCGTCTCCATTACCTGTCTCCTTTACTTCTCTTTTCTTGCCTTCCTGATTTATACCCACTAATCCTCTGCCTTGTCCCCTCCCGATCTTTTTGTACCCTGCCCTGGGGGAGCCTCTGCCCCTTGTCCCTCCTTGCTGCTTCATCATTTGGGGGACAATTGTTGTCTCCCTTGATTTTACAGTCTCCCCCACCTAGATTAAATGCTAATCTAAGTAGTATTTAAACCTCCCACTAAGACTACGGTCCCCTTCCTGAAGGATATAGGCCATCACCCTTATAGAGGCCCATATCCTCCCATTCTGGCCTTCAGTCCCCATATAGTCAAAGCTCCTCAATGCACCATGCCTTCAACCAAATCTTAAAAGCCCTGGTGCAGAGGGGCCCTTTTCCTGTCCCCAACCATACACAGGTAACACCTCAGCAGAAGCCACCATGTGTGCCAGCTGCTTCAGGCCCTTCCCTGGCTCCCTGAAATTTCCTTGCACTGCCCCTACTCTGTCCCTTACCAGGTCACTTGTCCCCAGTTGGCAAACAAATGGTGCAGGGGTTGCATGAGAAGCCCTATGAAGGGAGACTGTGGGATCTCAAGAGGTACACCCTAGAAGAGAGGAGATCGAGAGAGGACATGATGTATTCCTGCAAGTACTTCATAGGGGTGAAAAGGGTGCAGGAGAGAGTCTTTTTCAAAGTGGAAAAAGCAGCAGGACCAAGGGGCATGTGATGAAGTTGGAGGGGAATACAGTTTAAGAGGGATGTGAGGAAATAATACTTCACTGAAAGAGTGGCAGACATAAGAACAAATTGCCAATAGAAATGGTGGAAGCAAAAACAGTGGGGACTTCAAGCACAGGTGGGATAGGCATATGGAATATTAATAAGCAGGGCAGGGGAGGAGGGAGGTCACCAGAGTTCAGTTATGGTCTATGGAGACAGATTGAGGTAAGAATCATCTGGGCAGACTGGTGGGCCTAGCAGTCCTTTTCTGCCAACAAATTCTGTATTTCTATACTTCAAAGTTGGGGCCTGCAGAGTCATTTTTTAAAAGACGTCCCAGATTGTCAGAATACATAAAGCAATGAAAAGCATAGCAAAGGCTAATCAAAAAACACAAAGTAAAAGAATGATAGTAGAATGCAGGAAACTAACAAAGTAAGCTTTTTAACTATGATAACACATATTAGCCAGTTTGTACATGCCATTATTAGAATTTGACTGATTTTCTATTAGGTAATGCTGCTTTATCACCGATATACTTTGCATTTTAATTCAAAACAATACGAATGTTTAAAAGGTGAATTCCACTATGCCATATAAAAATGTATAAAAAATTAATTCCATTATGCCATAGACTCTGCCACCTGGTGAAGAGGTTGATCACCTTGCTATAGTGCGGGAGCTGATGTAGGACTCTTGGTGGGTTTGGTTCCTTGTGGAGCCAGTCAGGCATCAGTTCAGGCTACATGCCTATTTTTGTATGCCTGTATGATTGTCATTGTGGTGACATACCTATTTAGTACTGTGTTTTCTCCATGCAATACTGCTAAGTTCACAGCTATTTATAGCATTTTCAAATTCTAGCACATATCTTTTTATACGGCACAGAATATGTGCAGTTTTTAACTGCAAATGTATTTAATAAAAGCTTTTGAACAGAGTGTGCATCTTCCTTGTTTTGATAAAGTCCATTATGCCCTATGTAGAACAGCTTTTTGTTTATAGCACTTCCTTCTCACACATACAGTACAGTACTCATACATTGTGAAAAATTGGCAGAACCATGCATCTTATGTTAACCTGGCAGACACTTAAACATTAGACAGGTAAAACACTCAGAGAACACAAAACACAATCCAGAGCACAACGTGGTGGGACATAAAAACATACAAAACATAATAACACCTACTGACCCCCCCTCCCCATTTCTGGCAGTGCAATTGTGGTTTGTCAGCAGAAACAGCAGTCTGTCAATATAAACCCCAGGTCTTGTCAAAAATAAACATGACTAGTAGTGTTTTGTACTTTATCAGTTGTCTGTGTGGGGCAGCAGTCTTCCGGGAGTCTTTCTGGAGGCTGAGATGCTGCCCTATTTGCAGACAACTATCTGCCCTGAGGGAGGAAGTTGCCTGTCTTCAGGCCACACTGGACAGTAGTAAGGAAACCTTCCCCAAGGCCACACTGGACAGTAGGAAGGGAACCAGGGAGCACTAGTGCAACCACCACTACCTCAGAGGTTGCGAAGAAAGCACAGCAGTTGGACCACAGTGGGCTCAGGGAGGGTGAGGATGGTGGAACAGAGGCACACCCAGTCAATTGTTCCACTCCACAATCCATACATTCCATTCTGCGGGAGCATAGCTCTATAGATGCACCCGCAGAGAAGACTGATGACAACTGTTACAAGGGAGGCCCACAGGAAGGAGGCAGAGGACACCACAGGAAAGGAAGCAGCTCCTGGTGGGGACTCCAATTATTAGGGTATAGAACTGGGGGAGCTGGGAAAACAGAAGTAAGGTGCCTGCCTGGTGCCATGGCTTGAGGGACAGGAAGCATCCTCAGGATCACGAGAACAGCTGCAAGGGAGTCTGAGCTGGACGTAATTGTCCACCTAGGGACAAATGACTTGGCTCATCATGAGATTAGAGTGGTGCAGGAGGACATTGCAGAGTTGGGGAAGGGCCTAAGACAAGTAGCACATGCAGTATCCTTCTCAGAGGTGCTGCCTGTCAAAGGCATGGGGGAGACGAGGGTAATTAGCACCATGCAGTTTAATGAATGGTTGAAAAAATGGTGCGGAGCACAGGAGTTTGGCTTCATTGGGACTGGGGTTCCACCTGAGGACACCAGCCTATACTGGCAGGATGGTCTGCATCTGTCCAGGAAGGGAACAAGTCTTTTGAGCAATCGATTTAAATGCTTCATTGGCAAGCTTTTAAACTAGTCAAAGGGGGAGGCACTGACAAGCAGCAGGAAAATCCCAGCCTCTCCCTACAAAACAGGGTACTAAATGAGAAAAAGACTGAGGTAGAACGGTCAGTGGGGGATGCTGCAACAGAAGATAAAGCCATCAAAAAATGGAGAGCAATGAGTACCAATGCCTGTGTCTGGGTAACAAGCTTCCTGAATTAGTGGCCTTGATGGAGGAGGAACATCTGATATCGGCAGTCACAGAAACATGGTACACACAACCATGACTGGGAAGTAAACATACCAGGATACACTATCTACAGGAGGGACAGAGAGGGTAAAAGAGGAGGAGGAGTAGCTCTTACATAAGGGAAGGAATAAAAGCAACAGAACAAAAGGGTAAACAGGGAGGAGAAGAAGCACTGTGGGTAATTTGAGACAGGCAATGGCACCCAACTGCACAGGGTTAGACATAGACTTTCTCAGGGGAGGAATGGACAAGGAAATGATAGAAAGTATACTTAGAATGGCAGAAAAAGGGAGATATTGCTGATGGGTGATCTGAATATGCCAGATGTTAACTGGAGTGCAGTTGCAGCTGCCACTTCAAAGAGTGGAGTTATTCCAGATGCCCCACAGGGGCATGCCTAGACAACTAGTACTGGAGCCCACTCGAGAGGGAGCAATATTAGACTTAATTCTCTCAAATGTAGATGGAGAGAGGATCACAGATGTAGAAGTGGGTAGCCATCTTGGAACTAGCGACCATCGAACAGTATGGTTCACAATAAACACAGCAATACAGTCAAGCCACACAAAGCCAAAAGTACTGGACTTTAGGAGGGCTGACTTTGCCAAAATGGGTGAGTGCCTAAGGAATGCACTAGCAAATGGGCAGGAAGGAGGGGTGGAAGAACAATGGGGAATAATAAAAACTGCCATCACAGAGGTAACGAGCCTTTGTGTGAAGTAAATAAACAAAACAAAACGATGTAAGAAACCGCTATGGTTCTCAAAGGAAGTGGCAGTGAAGGTTCAAGAGAAAAAGAAAGCATTCAGGAAGTACAAGGAATCACAGAAGGAGCAGGACAGAGAACTGTTATCAGTTAAAGCAAAAGGAGGCTGGGAAGGCAGTCAGAACAGCAAAGGCCCAAACTGAGGAAAAGATAGCCAACTCAGTTAAGAAGGGAGATAAAACCTTTTATAGGTACATCAGGGAGCGAAGGAAGACCAAGGGAGGGATAGTGAGGCTTAATAAAGGGAGGGAGGGTGGGCAGAGGGAGACTGTGAAAAGGCAGAGATACTAAACAAATATTTTTGCTCAGTATTTACAAATGAAGAGGGGAGGTACATAAAACAAACAGTAGAAACACTTGATACAGAAGTTGATATCAGCCCATTTACAGAAGAAAGGGTTCTGAAAGAACTCTTAAAACTGAAGGTGGACAAAGCAATGGGGCCTGATGGGATTCATCCCAGAATTTAAAGAACTAAGGGTAGAACTAGTGACACCACTGACTACCCTTTTAACAAATCATGGGAGGAGGGTGGTACCCGAGGACTGGAGGAGGGCAGATGTGATTCCCCTTCACAAAAGTGGGAGCAAGGCAGAAGCAGGAAACTACAGACCTGTTAGTTTAACCTCAGTGATAGGGAAAATGATGGAATCACTTCTGAAGGAAAGAATTGACGAGTATCTAGAGGCCAGAGGGGCACAGGGCCCAAGGCAGCATGGATTCACAGTGGGAAGGTCATGCCAGATGAATCTGATAGATTTCTTTTACTGGGTGACCAAAGTAGTAGATCAGGGAGGGGCTGTGGACATGGCCTACCTAGACTTTAGCAAGGCATTTGACACAGTCCCACACAAAAGATTAATATACAAGTTAGCCAGCCTGGGAGTGGGTCCCAAGATGACAGCCTGGGTAAAAAATTGGCTGGAGAATAGGACACAGAGAGTTATAGTAAATGGAGTCCACCAGAAGAAAGGAGGGTTACTAGTGGGGTACCGCAGGGTTCAGTAATGGACTGGTCCTCTTCAATGTCTTTATGCGTACATTGCAGAAGGACTGAAGGAAATATGTCTCTTTGCAGATGACACAAAGATCTGCAACAGAGTTGATGCACAAGGTGGGGTGGAAAGGATGAGAAGGACTTGGTAAGGTTAGAGGAATGGTCAAATGTATGGCAGCTTAGATTCAATGTTAAGAAGTGAAGGTAATGCACCTGGGAAACAAAAACCCAGGGAAGAGTACACAATGGGGGTGAGATACTAACAACAAAAAAATGGAAAGGGACCTGGGGTATCATATCAGATGACCCAAAGGTGGGCAAGCAATGTGAGAGGGCAGCAAGGAGGGCTGGGGGATACTGGGATGCATAGGGAGAGGCATCACCAGTAGAAACAGGAAGTTATTATCCTCTCTCAGACAAGCTGGTGAGACCCCACCTGAGTACTGTGTGCAGTTCTGGAGACCCAATCTCCGCAAAAGACATAGACAGGATGGAAGCTGTCCAGAGGAGGGCAACTAAAATGGTGCAGGGTCTGTACCAGAAGACATATGAAGAGAGATGAAAGGAGCTTAATATGTATAGCCTCAAGGAAAGGAGGGAGAGGAGGGACATGATAGAAACGTTCAAGTACCTCAAGGGAATCAACAAAGTCCAAGAGGGTAGCATCTTTCAAAAAAAGAGGTGTGCAAGAACAAGAGGGCACAATTTGAAGATAAAGGGTGGCAGCTCAGAGGTAATTTAAGGAAGTATTTTTCACAGAGAGTGTTGTGGATGCATGGAACGGCCTTCCAAGGAGGTTGTGGAGTCAAAATCAGTGGTGGAATTCAAGCATGCATGGGACAGTCATAAGGCAATTCTAGGGTGGGGTAGGAAGAAGTAGGCTGCTGGTTAACTAGGATCTGCAGCTTATCCAGTAGGTAGGGAAATGGGCAGACTGGGTGGGCCAAGCAGTCCTTATCTGCCATCAAATTCTATGTTTCTATGTTTCTATAATGAGATGCTAATCTGGATGTTTGCCCAGAGACTACCTAAGTAGGCTCATTTGCATATCACTTTTGAATATGGCAAAGTTTAGCACTGGGCAAACGAGTTTGCACCAGGCTAACGGTTTAGCCCTGTGCTAAACCCGCACACACGTGTTAGTGCTGCGCAAAGAGCTTGGGGAATATTATACAGTTTTGAACACTGTACTTTCACATGCGCTGCTGCCTGCAGCTGTACTGGGTCCACACATTTGATGGCACACACATTGGCCACATAGTTCACCTCTACCTACATTCATGTTGCTGTACACTGTGTTGCTGTTGTGGTTTGCACTTCCTGGTTGCTATACTCAGAACAGTCTTATTCCAGGGCTAAGTTTGCCCTGCACTCCCAGCCCAGTTTGCCTGGCCTCATTCCCATGCTATATTCAGAAGCTGTTTGCCCCAGGCTATTCCTTTTGAATATAGCTTGCTTTGTGCTCTGGGCTAAGTTTGCCCACCGGCAGTGTTAATTTAGCCCCAGGGCAAAGTTTTGAATATCTGGCCCATACTCTGTAAACAGTCACCAGATCAAAAAGGGGTGAAAAAAATCACACAGAAACACAAGCTATGTTTTTTTTTCTATTTGAACAGGCACAATGTACAATTATTAGACAGCCTTATATAACATGGACAACAAAGGCATTGTGACCATAGTAAAAGCTTTGCAGTCACAGAGTAATTAAGCTGGTATTTTACCTTGGAAGATGTACATGCTGGTGTTACTGCGACCGGACAGGATTTCAGTAGAAGTGGTGGGTCCTCTGTCAAGACAGTCTTATGAAGACTTAAACGTCTTCAAAAGCAAAATAGACACCAAATGCTAGTGCTGAGTGTCACAGCAACCATTCTTCTTGTGGTTGCTCAGTGGTCAGAAAAGTTTACTTAGGCTTCATAATGCCAGTATATTCACAGTAGCTATGTATGGTGTGATAAAAACAAGACAAAGTAAGTACTCACATATACTAACCTGACTATTGTGGTTGCATGCCTTTACCGAAACTTACAGATAATTAGGCTTAATAGGTTACATTATGTGGGTGCATCTAGTGGAGCTACTGTATTTATTAAAATGCCACCCTGTCTACCATGGAGATCGTACTACAAAATCCTCTTCCATAGTGCAATTAGACTCAGTACTCACAGCTGCAGGCAAAACAAAGCAGACATAAATTAAGAAAAATCTTTATAAACAAAAAACTGAAAAAATTAGAAAAACACATTACATAACACCACTGGGATAAAGATGGAGCAGTAAAACAAAATGGTTCTAGTGTATGTGTGTGTGTGTGTGTGTGTGTGTGTGTGTGTGTGTAACCATGACAATCAGTTCTGTACATGAACTATGGTGCCTCAGTAGAACAAAAGTCCCTAGCTTAAAAAAAATGCAACAGTCTAATGCAGGCGGAGGAAATATTTTACTACAAAATAAATAAAAGAGGTAAGAGTTTTAACATGCAAACATAACATTTTTTAAAACATATATAATACAGGGGCCCATTTTCAAAGCACAATAATACCCTCCAGGGTGGGCAGTATTGGGCTATACTGGACCTTCTAGGGGCTATAAGACCCTCCACCTGCAGCATCTGGCCTCATTACACCCATGGGTGGTCCAGTATAGCCCAATACTGCCCACCCTGTTGTGTATTATTGCTTACATAGACTCCAGTAGATTCCCTAAAATAGACATCAGACTGATTGGTCTATAGTTCCCTGACTCTTCCTGACTCCCACTTTTCTGTAGGGGGAACATTCATTGTTCGTCCAGCCTCCGGCACTTCTCCTGTCTCTATAGAGCAGCTAAAGAGCTCCATGAATGGACTTGCCAGGGCCTGCCCCATCTCCCTTAATATTCTTGTGTGCAACCCATCTGGGACCATTGATTTATTCACATTTGATTCTTGAAGTGCCTTCTGTACTCTCTGCTCATTATAAGCACCTCATTGATACCTGCTGGTGATCCCTAATGGCTGCCATGCTGCAGTCTGGCAGAGGGCCCTGTCTTCCACCATAAATACTGAGCAGAAATAATCAATCAGTAGATTCACCTTGCACTTCCTATCCTCAACCCATTCCTCCCCCTTTAGCCTGATCACTCCTCCTTTGGTTATGCAATGCTCTCTTATATAGTGAAAAAAATATCTTATTGCTTTCCCTAACCACTTCCACTAGCCTCGGGTCTGCTTCTGCTTGGCGTGTCTCAATGCTATGCTTGGCACCCTAATGATTTCCTGTTTTGATCCACTGTCTTCCTCGGTTTGATTCCTTTGTGCCTAATAAATGCTTTCATTTTTTCCTTATTGCCTCTGCAGTGCTCTTTGAGAACCATAGTGGTTCTTTCACCTCCCACCTTTCCCCAACATTTTTCATAGAGGTCTGTTTGCCTCCAGTACTCCTCTTTTAAATGATATTTAAGTGTGATAACTCATACAAATTATAGCATGCATTCTAGCTTTATGCTGTGTGCTGTCTCCAGAGTTTTACCTGAAAATGGGCATTCATTTGCCTTGTGTACTGTACCTACCCAGTTAATAAAAAAAGCAAATAACTAAATATACTGGGTGGGATATTCAGAAGGGTTGCACATGGCACAACACAGTTGCACCATGCGCAACCCACTGATGCACCCTGGCACAATATTCAAAAGGGGAAAGTGCCTGGCACAAATCCTGATGTGCCGGAGCACATCAGTAATGTATGCTGTGCAAGTGGGGGGGGCGTGCCCATGCATGCTCCACACATCCCTATATTCAGCACAGGATGCTGAGCCCATGCAGGCACAATCCCTACTTCCATTGCACATAGCTGAGCAAGAAAAAAAAGGAGCAACAGCTGGCCACCCACAGGTGAGCCGCCTATATTGCAGGGCGCAACACGGCAGCTGTCAGCTGTGGTGGCCACCCTGAGCCCGTGGCACCTCTGGTAGTGCCCCTCCCCATGCCCGATCAGGCATGTATTACAATAACATGTCCAAATTCTGGTGGTCCAGTGGACCGCCTCCCAGTCTGATCGTGGGCTTTAGTAGTAAAATAACCTGTCCAATATCCCTGGTGGTCCAGCGTACCCCTCCCTGTGGACCAATGGGTGACAGCCCTACTGTACATGATCAGTCAGCAGGGCGGTCGGGGCAGCTTGCGGGTGAGGCTGCCACCCACCGCTGACCTGGGGAGCATTGTGGTGGGGCTCAGTGTATGGGTGGGGAGGGGGTACTGCTGGACCATCAGGGATATTGGACAAGTTATTTCATTACTAAAGCCCGCGATCGGGCTGGACGAGTCCACTGGATCACCAGGGATATTGGACAAGTTATTTTACTACTAAAACACGCGATCGGGCAGGGAGCTGTCCACTGGACCACCAGGGATACTGGACAAGTTATTTTTATTACTGAAGCCTGCGATCAGGCTCGGTGCGGTCCACTAGACCACCAGGGATGTAGGACAATGCATTATGATACTAATGCCTGCAACCGGGCAGTGGGGCACTTTGCCGCTTGTGCGGGGCGTTGGTCCCCGGCGGCCACAGCCTGGCAAAGCCCCAGCGCAAGTCACGCGACTGCGCACCTGCATGCAATGAAGAGATGATGCAATGGGACCCATTTGCACCTTGCATGCATTATGGCCCCATTTGTATGTGCACTTTTGAATATCGCGGTTGATGGGCCTAGTGCAACAGCACTTGCCTAGCGCATCCCCCTGCCCCTCCCTGGCCACTTGCACTGGTGCAGTGCCACTGCACCATGCACAATGCGGATGGCCACAGTACGTGAGATTCAATGGTGCTGCTGAGCCACGGCACAGCACCATTGAATATCACTTTGTCAGCGCCCTGGCACATCCCAGTTGCACTGTGCCCAGGCTTGCCCCACAGCCTGGTGCAGTCTGAATATCCCACCCACTATATATAAATAAAGAACCATTTGTATAATTTAAATTAGTATTTGAAATATGGGAACTTTAACTATAAACACTTTAAAACATATTGGGCCAGATATTCAAATCTTTGCCCCTAGGCTAAATTAGCACTGCCTGGCGGGCAAACTGTGCCCAGATCAAAAACATAGCTATATTCAAAATGAATAGCCCGGTGCAAAACCAGCTGAATATAGCAAGCGAAGAAAGCTGGGCAAACAGGCCCAGGAGTGCAAGGCAAACATTGCCCAGGATTAAGACAGCACTGAATATAGCAGAGAAGACAGCACTGAAAATAGCAATCAGACAGAGGCAGTGCAAACACCCACAGAAACAAAGTGTCAGAGGTGTAAGCAGCCATCCAGGAACACAGAAAAGCAAAACAGCCCAGCCAGACACAACTGCAGTACTAGTGAAAGGAATGGAATAACCTAGAACCACAAGTGAAACCAGAACACCACAGAACACTATCAAATCCCAAGTCCACCCCAAAAAGACACAGGACACAGGAATGTGAAGCATAATAAACTATAATTTATAATAAAGTATAATACAAAACGTGAACATCTAAGGCACAAAGGCAATATGAACATATATTAGGCGAAAATAACCAAAACAGAGCAGAACACTGTTCATAAAAATGGGGTGCAAGCAAAACATCATGAAAGGGAAAAGGGCCAGCGTAACAAAGGGACCGAAAACAATGGGGAAAAAACAGTTACATCTCAAACAGGCAAAACTTAAACATAGCAACAGAACAATGGGGTAAGAATGTGATGGGAGGGCTGTGGAAATAGGAAGCAATGGAGGGAACAGGATGGCAGTTACAGGGCTAGGGACAGTGGGCCAGGGACAGGAAGCAGGCTAGTGGAAAAGGAAGCAGGGTTTAGGTGCGGGCAAGTGCTGGCAGATGTTCTTCCAGGATGGCTGCAACCCGCCGTGTCTCAGCAATCATAACTGCCTGCTGCTCAATCAGGGTACTCTGTTGCTGCACCAGCCTCTACAACAGCTCCTGTGTGCCTTCATCCTCTTCCGGACAGGTGGCCCACAGTGACGACTGCTGGGGACCTACAGGAGAAAGGGTGACCACATCAGGGCATGACAATGACACAAAGGCACCATGTACCACCACACGGTGGACAGAATGCCCCAACAACCATGCCCATGTGCTAGTATGTAACAAACCACAACACACACTAACATGTGCCTGCAGGACAAGGCAGTACGTAACAGGCAGCATGCAACACCCCAATGTACATGGACATGCATGGATGTATGCTGAGAAACCCAACAACGTGGAGGCCAGCAAGCACAGCGGTGTGCAGACTGTAACAGTGCAAACAGACAGCCACCCCAGAGATGTGAATGACAAGTGGACACTGAATGATATGCACATGGGATGACACATGGTGGGACATGCTGACGGTCCACACAACTATATTTACAATCACAGATGACACCAACTGGAGAAAGTGCCCAGCCAACCACATGTGTAACCACACATGCCTGTCATGTACACCCCAACAGTGGCCCACCCTCCTGCTGCCTCCACAAGAACTGTAGACACCCAGCCAAACTGCCACCCACAATGCCATAACACAGCAGCTGTACAAATGATGACAGGAAACCCTGAACAGGTAGGTGACTGACATAAGTGTGCAACAGTGGCAAGTGACACAGATAGAAACTCGACATGGACCATAGAGACCCAATGCCCACAGAGGACAACGACACTGGCATCAGAACAGTAGGGACTGCAGGACAGGTAACCAAGCAGTACACAACCAGGGGAAGTGCCAATGCCCAGCCACACCACTTGCAGCAACAGAAGGGTGAGGGCCCACAGTGGTGTAGAGAATGGCACAGTGCCGTGACACCACCCATAGTGGCAGCACCATGAGGCGCACATGCAAGAAGACACACACATGCGAAACACAGACACTGGGCATGGTCCACCAGTGGCTACTGCAGCTGATGAGCCAAAGGCATGCACAGGACAGTGTCACCCTGGTGGTCAAGGCATGGCGAGGCACACACACACACCTGTGGGAGCAGCATCTGCCATAGGGGCTGACAACCAGCACACCATGCTACCACAGAACAACCCTGCAGTACACCTGCATAACATGTGCACAAACACCATGCACTACAGGGACAGAGGGACAGCACCCTCTTGGGGACAATGGCCCCCACATCAGAGCATGAGCCCACAGGCAGGTGTAGCCAGGGAGGCCACAACTGCACCATGTGGACACACTGACACCTCCCCACTGTTAGGGTGGCCTACCCCACCCTGGGTGTAGCCTGAAAACATACCGTACACACCATGACTGTGTCAGTTGCCGCCAGTGGCCTTCAAGATACAATTCGTGAAAGCCAAGACACCCTCATACAAGGCCACAACCTGTACAGTTGTAATGGCCATGGGATACACAGACAGTCATAGTGACCAGTCCCCCTAGCGTACACCACAATGAACGAAACACCATATTTTACGGCTGTATGCAACTGAGGGTACTTGTGTATGCATGGGGCAAACCGTGTGATTAGCATATCATTATGCGCTCATTTACATGACTAACAGGCAGGATTGTCTGGCTGGGCTATAAAAGGGCAAGCAGTGCACCACCAGTGTTGTGTTGTGGAACTGCGGCGGGAATACAGCAGTGTACAACATGGAAAGAGATATGCAACAGGGGAATGGGCAGCGAGAGCCAGGTATGTATCAAGGGTGTAGACAGGCATACTCAGTGTACACATTTGTGTCCAGTTTTGATGAGTGCCTGTCGAAAACCATAGGCCACTCTGTTAATATAATCATTCTAATCTGTAGTATTTGGGTTAGTGTTGGCCACTGAGGAGTGTCTGATGCATGTGACCTCTTTAGAGTAGAGGAATCATCTGACAACATCTGACTTGTTTGGAATGGAGTGCCATTTAGAAAGGATGTGTACATTTGTAATGGGGGGGTGTAGCGGTTGGAGACTGTGTACAAAATGGAAATTTCTGGCTACACTCCTGGTATGTATGACGCCGTGGGACCACAAACATCACTGCATTGTGCACATACCCTGCAGTTAACTGTGCCATGTGCCAATGCATGCATTCTAATGTCTGCCAGCCAGGTGCACTGGTGCTGTACCATGACATTTCCATCTTGTCTCTGGATGTGTTATTCAATGATGGCCTGTGCCCACCCTAGGGCATTACACAGTGTACCAGCAATATGCGCTCCGCTTACTGCGGCATGGTGTCCTGACATTCTTCGCGACTTGTCCTCGCCGTTATCGTGATGCTCAAATGGGCCTAATACAGTCATGGGGGTTCATGGCAGACACAAGCCACAGCAGTGCACAATGTGTACCACCACTGAAATCCAGACACAGGACAGACAGTGACAATGTGGGCATGTGCACCGTACAGGCACATGCAGCGATCTGATATGTCCATGTGGCCTGTAGCACTGTGGGGATGACATCGTGATGTCTACTGTGTGATGCACTGCAGCACTGACAAGGTGCCACTGACACCTGTCCCTCTGATTATCCCATAGCTGTACAGGCCCTGACAGGAGCACATCCATGCACATAATTCTCCCAAGATGAGCTGAACACCCTTGCATGAGGTGAAGAAAGAGAACACGTGTTCACGCACACACAGGGCCACTGATGATGTTGTGCGGCAGGCTTGGGAGGAGGTGACTGCAGCTGTGAATGCAGTTGGGGGCAGTGGGAGATCAACTGAGGCAGTCCGGAAAAGTTGGAATGACCTCCTGTGGCGTGCAAAGTAGGAGGAGGCACACCGCCACAGAGACAGGACCAGGACTGGTGGTGGTCAGCCGGAACACCAGCAGCGTGTGGAGGAGCCACACACGGCGGTGGTGGCGTCGACACTGCGGATGGTGGCAGTGACAGGTGTACCAGGTGGTGGTTGCGAGACGACCCTCGCACTTCCAAGGCCAGGTCTGTAATCACATGTGTAACCCCTGTATGTAGGTGCAGGCAAGGGTGCATGGTCCTGCTGTTGGTGTCCTGCACAGGGTGCACTAGTATCCTGCCAAATGATGCTAGCATGGCCAAAGGTCACTGTGGGGTGGGTGGGTGCATGTTGTCTGGGCTTGTGTGAAGTGGGTACCTGTCCTGAGGGCTGCATGGTGTGGTGGTGGTGGTAGTGGTGGTGGTGTTTGCCACAGTGTCCATGGATGGGTGACTGACCCTGTCCCTATTCTCTCACAGCACTCTTGGACAGGCCTGCACCACCACAGCATGATCCATGGATGTCCAGCCAGGTTCCCGAGGTCGCGGAGGAGTTTGATGATGAAAGGCCATCAACATCTGGACTGTGTCAATCTCAGGGCCGCATGGACCCAATGCATGTTGGGCATACCCGTGGACAGGGCGTGCAACTGCCTGGGGAGGGGGGTCACACCTCACTAGGGGTGTTAGGGTACAGTGGGCACCTGGATGTTGCAACAACTGAGAGTGATGGGGTGGGAGAGGTACTGCTGGTCACTGTCACCAGTGCAGATGACAGTGATGTCTCCGGATATTCACAGCAACTGGCCATTCCTGTGCCAGGGGATGCAGGGGTGGGGCTTGCTGAAGGCCATGGAACAGGTCAGGGTGGTTCCGTAGGTGTCAGCAGTGTGGCTGTGGCTGAACACATGGTGGTGGGTGGTGTGGGTGGTGTTGCAGAACAGCAGGGCGTGCATTGTCGGACACATGCTGGGGTTACAGTCTATATGGTGCCACAGACCACTGCCACTTGTAGTCAACAGCCGGATGTAGCATTTGGTGCATTGCCACAGGCACCACTGCCAGCTGATGCTGGGGTCCTGTGCCTCTGGTACCTGAGGCCATGGTGCCAGGCCACTCCTGCAGGCTGCTGTCACCTCACAGCAGGAGGCCCGTCTGGACCTCCATGCCATGCGCGGAGCTGGCGACATGAGCTGGGTCGAATCACGGGAGGCAACAACAGTGGGCTTTTCATGTGTGCTGAGCAGCAGGCAGAGGACAGTTGGGCCGCCTGGTGGAGTACCATAGACCGTGGCTTCTCTGCTGACTGCTGTAGTGGTGGTAATTGGTAACGTCTTGCGTGGTGTGCCTGTTGGTTGCCAGCATGGGTTGGTTGGCCGTGGTGCAGATGGCAGGGGCACACAGGCAGGCACATGTGGGTGCAGGGCTGCCACTGGTACAACAGCTCTGCTCCATCACCTCCGCCTGCAACCCAGCGGTGCCGTGGCCGTCCATCCACCCTCTGCCTCCCACCAACCCTCAGGGGCTGGGAGGTCAACCATGCCTGCCTCACCTTCCACTTCAGCTGTGTCCTCTGCATAGAGCACCCAGGTCCATAAACCCTGGATCGGGTGCACGCTGATGCTGGGTGTCATCACCGTGATGCCCACAGGCTGCCTGCTGTACTCTGCATGCATCCCCTCATGCATGAGCAGATGTGCACACACACATACACACTCCCCCAACACAGTTGCCCCTTATCCTCATGACACATCACACCTCCCCACCATGATTACACCGCTTTGTATCCCCCATATGTGCTGCACAATCACGACTCACACCACATGCACACACTATTTGTGCATTACACTGGGTTTGTTTGCTGATGTTATTGTTGTTTCACTGTTATCTTAGTCTGTGCACATTAACTGCTAATCACTTGTACTCTTTCAGGTTGTTGTGCAGTCTGTACTACCTCTGGTCTGTTGCAGTGTCCTGATGTGTTGTCCCGGTGCTGTATGGCCCTGATGCCATGCGAGGTCCCTCCTCTCGAGTTGCTCCACTATCCCCCTGACCACTGGCTCTGGCTCACTGTCAGACTGCCCTCAGGTTCAGGTGCCTGTGTCCCACGTGTTCATTGCTGTTGTGCAGCATACAACAGGCTAGGAAGATACAGTATACCTTCTGAGGTATATTGTAGGGCACCGCCTGATGTGTCCAGGCATCTGAATCACATCTTCAGGATGCCAACACTCTCTATGATGTTCCTTGTTCTGGCATGTGCCTGTTGTACAGCCTCGCCACTGTGGCGGTCGGAGACTGGTGTGAGCAGCCAGGGTCACAGGAGTTAGGCACTGTCCCTGTCAAAACATATATACCTGTGTAGTGCTGTACTGCAGTCTGTCAGCTGCTGTCCTCCAACTCTCTGGCCCTTCCACACCCCTTCCCTGGCCTGCAATGCCTGCCCCATCCATGCTGTTGTGTGTTTGCCTTGTCTGCTGCCAACTCACCAACCAGTTACCCACTGGGCATCCTGCCCTCCTCAGCGGCCCGGCACAGCTGAGACTGCGCCAGATGAAGGCCGTGGGAAATACCGGGTATCTGTGCATAGACATTGCTGATGCAATTCCCGCCACATCGCAAACCACCTGGCAGTTGATGGAGTGGTACCCTTCCCTGTTGATGTACACCGTCGCTGCCATCACCAGGTGGTGCATGGATGGGGACATGGGTGATCAATAGCACCAAGTACAGATGGTAGGTGCGCAACTCGATGGAACTGCTGCATTGTTTCTCTGCGCTTCTGCCGCCGTATTGGGAATAATATGAATTCCCCAGCATGTGGCAGGAGAGCCTCTAGGAACTGGGCTAGAGGGCGTGAGGGTGGCAGACTGCGTACCCCAATGGTGTCCCCGTTGGTCTTTGGAATGTCCCTGTGGCAAGGAAGCACATCGCTGCTGTCACCTTCCTCCACTGTCATGGCATGACTGGCGTCTGGTGTTTGGCTGCAGTTGCTCATGCAGGAGTTCCGCAGAGCTGCCTCAACATTCCCTGTTCATCCGGTACCGACCAATGATGTGGTCATCAGGCAGGGTCTCGAAGCGAGACCTGGGCTGGTACAGACTGTTTGCAGCATACCGCCTCCTTGGCCCGCGCTAGGCCCATGTTGTGCCCTGCTCCCTCTCTCCCTCCTCCCTCCACTACAGCTGCCATCAATGGCAGGATCACTGCTACTGGCACTGCACATTCCCACTTCCTGTGCTGGTCCCTCCTCCTCTGTGTTTTGCCCTGTGTTTAGACCAGCCTTTTATAGGCAGTAACTAACGCCACACTAGAGGCCGCGCTATGTATCCTAGCATGGCGCTGGACCTTTGAATATCCCCTTGCGCATCTCTCTAGGCCCCCCACCCCTCCTTTTTCCCCTTGCATACATTACTGGTTTGCCCTACGCTAATGCTGTTAGTGCGCTGCTGGTCCCTTTGAATATGGCTGGTCGCGCTGTTCCGCTAGATAAGTCACGCCAATAGACTTCTGCGTCGCCATGCTGTGGTTTGAATATCTGGCCGTTATGTACTAATTTCCTTCCAGGAACCATATCAACCCAATGTATGTACACACACCCTCAGTTTGCCCCTTGCATACATTATGATTTTGCCTGACGCTAATGCAGTTTGCACACACTAGTTGGCCTTTTGAATACAGCAAACCTGTGCTAATCCCATGCTAAACCTGCACAAATGGTTTTTGCCAGGCGCAAAGTTTTGAATATCTGGCCCTATGTCATTTATGCACAGTCATAGAGGGGGTGGCTGTTTTAACAGAATGTTTTCTACTGTTATAAAAGTATGAGTGTTAAAAACAGAAAAAATTGCTTAATTTTAGTGAACTTTTAATTTTTGCTCTTGAATGTGGTGAATGGCTAAGGGGAAGGGGGTCTTTCTCTCTCTCTCTCTCTCACTAAGCAAGAAAGCAAGATGGTGGTACTTGCTATTTTGAACGTTCTACTCTCCCAATGGTTTCTAGAACAACATGAGGCAACAGAGACTGGGACTAGTTATTTCCCGGTCTCTGTTGTCTCATACGAGACTGGCTGATTAGCACTTGCAGCCAATCAGCAACAAGAATACAGTTTGCCCCTTTTCTAAAATTAAGGAACAGATAGTGGAGTTCCTAGAGACCGATGGCCTCAAGATTCCAGACAGCATGGATTTACCAGTGGGAAGTTGTTCCAAACAAACCTAATGGAATTCTTTGATTGGGTGACAAAGGCCATAAATAGAGTCAGACCACTGATGTCTTGTACCTAGACTTCAGCAAAGCCTTTGACTCAGTCCTACATGAGTACAGATAAATAAAGTTGGGTGATCTGGGGTGGGGGACCAACAGTACTGGGTGTCTGAAGGGTTTAATTAATTTTTGGGACAGACTTGCCCTATTTTTTAAATTCTATGGTTTCAACTTACAGTTAATAATCTGATACCTATCTAGGTGTTAATGCCATCATTTACTAAATCGATTGTGCCCCCTCAAGTTCACTAACAGTAGCTTTCAGATATTAGAACACTTGTGTGTACTATTTGCACGATTTCATGATCCCATCTGTGTTTATTTGCATTTTGTATGTATTTATTTCACCAGGAAAAGGCTCCATTGAGCAAGCTCATTTACAAGGAGGTCCTGGGTAGGACAGGATACAAAGTCAAAAATCAATGACATACAACAGGAGACAAGTTAACACCCTACAGTTCTCATAAGTATTTAACCTTATAAGGCCATTCATAATATGGGGATTTTCATACTTCTATTCAGAAATGTTATCTAGTTATTATACAATGGCAAGAAAATTTCTTGAGCTCTAATTGATCAGTGTGTGCCTGATACAGTGATGTTATCTCAGTATAACATTACTGTATGAAGTCCAGGCAGACATATGACTACATGGCAAAGCCTGAAATCATGTGTGTTATTGTATAATAATGTCACTTCTCAGGTGTTGAATGCACTGGGCCTGCAGCCTTGTGCTTCAACCACCTGAGATGTGATGTTTTCTCACAATAACACACACCCTGTCATGCCTTATTGCTTAATTATGTTACAGTTGTTTGCCTCATTACAAATTCTGGGTCACAAATGTTATTGTGTGGTTAAAACCATTTCTTTCAGCAACAGTATTACTGTCTGTTATGACGTATGCCATTAAACATTGTAGAGTAAATAATTATTGTGTATTAAACAATACAGAGCAGATAATTTGTGTATTAATATTAATATGTTGTCCTGATAATAATCCGTATTTTTCTTCTTGTGTTTAGTCCTGTATTTTTGTGCACTGAGATGCTGTGATCTGCCAGCAAGGCTGAAATACTGTATCTGGGATTTGAGCTATGATCCCAACTGACCAGAGAGAAACAGTTATTTATTTATTTATTTGTTTTTGTTAACCAGGTAAGGCACACTAGACAGCCAAGTGCCTATTTTCAGGTGCGACCCGGCAGGGTTACAAAGGTAGAGGCATACATATAACAGTGAGGGAGTCAGTTACATACAGATGGTGCAAAAACAGCTTAACAGAAGTTGTAGAGACAGTACAAGTCAAATTTAGCAAAAACAGGAAAACAACAGACATAACCTGGAAGGAATGAGGAAGCAAGACATTGTTAGAGATTCATTAGGACATGATACATACGATAGTGGCAATAAAGGACGGTTATGGGACATATATATTAGGTGGGCTTGGGGTGGGCAGCTGGATACATAACTGGAACGAATAAGTGCAACAGAAGTTAAGTGCTGGGGGAGGGAGAGGTGGGGGGCTGAGAACAGAAAGATGGGGAGACAGTGGGGTGAAGGGGACCAGATGGAAAATGGGAGAAACCAATTGGGAGGTAGGGGTAGAGAGGGAGAATAGTGAGCAGCTGTCCACCACCAATTCTGGAGGGTAAGTGCAGTGGGCGCTAAGAGCCCTCAGTATACAGGTTGGTCAGGTATATTACGAGGTACAGGGATATATGGAGGAAGAATTCAGGAAGTTCCAGAGAGAGGTTTTGAAGTGGCGATGGGAGGGAGGACCGGGTAGAGACTGGAAGCGAGTTCCAGATTTTTGGGGCATAGGAGGTGAAGGCGCAATCACCTGTGAGGGGTCGAGTTCTGGGAACCAGCCAATCTAGAGCCGCCCTTGACCTGAGATGGTAGGATGGAGGGCCAGGATTGAAGGGAGGGGTGAGGGCAGAGGGGGTGCTGATCTGATAATGTTGTCAATGAAATTGCCAAGCACGAAGGTGCGGTGCTTTGCTGGAGGAGCCACTCCAGACGCATGAGATCTCACAGCGGTGAGTGAGGGAACAGAGCTGAGAGGGCAAAGGCAGATGTTGGTTGTAGGCTGAGTCCCATTTCAGGAGGCTGGATGTGGGTACAGGGGCAAAGGAACCAGCCCATAGCAGAGAGTAGGAGGAGAACCCTTCTGGCAAGGGCCATGCGAGCTGCTGGAGTTAGGCAGTTTTTGGCTCTGTAGGCGAGGCCGAGCTTACAATTAGTAGCATTGCAGACATTCCAAATTTGTAGGGTAAGATCAAGCTGCAGATCCAGGGTGACCCCCAGGTACTTGACTGCAGTCACTGTCTGCAGAGGGGAGCCATCAGTACCAAGTATATGAAAGGGGGTGAGGCAGGATTTGATCTTGTCCTGTGAGCCAAAGAGCATTGCTTGGGTTTTCTTTAGGTTGATGGTGAGTCTATGCTCCACCAACCAGGACTAAATGCATTTGAAGTCCTCATTTAGTTGAGAGTGGCAGTGTCCTGGGCACTAGCCAGGGTGACAAGGTCATCCGCATACAGGGTGTTATGCCCATGGACAGTGATGGATGGAAGTTTGTTGATGAAGAGGGAGAAGAGGGTAGGGCCGAGGACAGAACCCTGGGGTACCCCGCAGCAGACAGGAGAGAGGGTAGAGAGGGTGCGATTAAAGCTAGTGTACTGCTGCCTGCAGAGAGGTAGTTGAGGAACCAGTGATGGGGGAGAAACCAAGGGACAGGAGAGTGGAGCTGGAGAAAGGGAGTGATCAACCTGATCAAAGGCTTTGTAAAGATCCACAAAGATGGCTCTGTGAGGCTGCCCTGGTCTGCAGCAGTTCTGATAGTAGAGGGACTACAGCAAGGGGCAGTGGATGTGCTATGCCCTTTCTTGAACCCATGTTGAGCCGGTGAGAGGAGGTTGTGGTTCTGCATGTACTGGGACAGTTGGGAGGCCACAATTTTCTCAAGAATTTTGAGGCGGCAGACAGAATGGCAATGGGCCTAGTCCAGGGAATCCCTGGGGTTGCCTTTGTTTTAGAACTGGGACAACCTTCACCACTTTCCAGATATCTGGATGATCCGGAGCTAAGGAGGCATTGAAAATGTGTGTGACGGGCCTGGCAAGGAGGTGGGCCCTAGTCTGAGCAGTTTTAGCTCAAGGCTGTCAGTGCCCCTGCCCTACTGTGAGGGGAAAGGCTGACGAGTAGCTTCTGGGTCTCAAAATGCAGACACTTGCTGGAGGTAGACGGTGGTGGGAGTTTGATACAGGAGGTGGGAGTCGGGGCTTGGGGCACTGGACAGGGAGGGTGGGGCAGAGGAGTCTCGGAGAACAGGGAGTTAAAGGCATTGGAGATAGTAAGAGGGTTATTACAGCTGACCCCGCCAATGAGTAAGTCAGCATCTTGCACTCAGCAGACCCTCCTACCGCGGCTTCTGATATTCTGCCAGAAACCTCGAGTTGGCTTGCTGAGGAGAGCAGGGCGAATTACAGTAGCCTCGCTTTGCATGGCTGGATGGCTTTCTTTTTTTCAGAGTTTCTGAGGGTCCTGTAGGCAAGGAGATCAGTGGTGCTTGAGAGGCCTTAAAGGTTGCCCAGCTTTTGTCCCTGAGTTTCATAAGGGAGAAAAGGCCCCGGAAGCCATTTGTAACAGCACCCCTCACCGCCTCCTAGTAAGGGGGGGCGTGCTTGTTCTGCATGGGGATGAATTTAATAAGGAATTCATCCAGTGCACATGCTGGGTCATCCAGGGCAGTGACCCCTGACCAGTCAACTAGTGTGAGGTCCAAGAGGAAGTGATGGATATCAAACTTAGAGTAATCCCTCATCTGGATCACTTAAACTGGGAGAATCATCATTAAAATAAAAACTGATTCCAAGAAATGTTTAAATCTCTGTAGACTGGCACCACACCATGGTTTTACACATCACTGTTTGTACACTTTTTTATGTATTTAAAATAGGCACGTTAATGTTGTTAGATTAAATATTTAAATTAAATTTGCACAATGGCACTTTAAAATTATGTGTGTCTGATGTCATTCCTTTAGATGCTTAATAATGTTGACAGTGTACAGTATTGAGAACTTTACCCTAAATAAAGCAACTTTGTTTCAGTGCAAAACTGCATCAAGGAGTTCTTTGGCTTTGAGGGGCTTTTGCCTCACTCTTAACTGCATTATCCAGCACTGATACTTGTATTGAATTCCTGTCTTGAGAAATAAGTAATAAATCTCCTTGGACTTACTTATGTGTCACTGACTTAGCCGCCTATTAAGCACAGAGGGTGAAGTGGTGTTAGATGAGTGGGTGTTTTGCTGGTCAGTCTCTCCCTTATGAGAAGCACTTAGAAGAACAAAATGAGTGCATGTTAGTGGACAGAAGAAAGAGGTGTGACATAATTAAGGCATTCAAGTGCCCTCCTCAGAATAAACAAAGTGGACAGCAGTGAGCTGTTCTCAATGAGTGGAAACATGGGCACGAGGCATCATTCATTCATTTATTTATTTATTTAAGTCTTTGGTAACCGGGTAAGTGCACTGATCCAAGGACCGTTTTCAGGCACAACCCAGGCCACAGAAGTGGTACAGATGAACATAAAATACAGGATACAAATGAATTTACAGTAGTGGCACAGTTAACATAAAATACAGGATAAAAATAAATTTACAGTAGAAATGAAGCTAAAGTGGCAACACGGGTAGTAGCACTAACAATTACACAAAATGCAATACATATAAACTGCATCACAAAATTCCAGAGATTGCAGTCTATAAGAAGATGCACAAATAACATAATTTACAGTAAAATAAGATTAATTACAGTACAATAAAAATGGTATGTAGAGTGGAACAAAGTGCAGTGGCTAAGTATGAGTGGGGTTTAGAGTCACCACAGAGAAATAAAGTCAGCCGAGGGGTAAGGGGGGTGGGATACCCTGGTGAGCAGGAACAGCAGGTTGAGAATAACAGCCAAAATTTGAGTAGGGGCTTGAAGGAGAGCTGCGAACTAGCTGAGCAGGACAGATGCAGGGAGTCTGTTCCAGAGAGAGGGAGCAGCAAAAGACAGTATTTTATTACCCATAACTGAAGAGACTTTGGGGACCATGGTGGGGGGGACAGATGTTACACGTAGTCACCGTGTTGGAACTCTGGCTGTAAAGAGGGAAGTGTATGGTGAATCTGCACCATCACTCAGGGAGCTATCAATGAGGTTTCCTAAGGCATAGTTGTGACAACCCTGGAGTGAGAGCCACCCTAGTGACTGATACAAGGAACAGTGGTGGGTGGTGTAAGGAGCCAATAAAGTGAAATGACAAACATCATTATAGCTGGAATCAAGTCTGTGGCCAAGGGTGTAGCAAATAGCAGGGGAATAAATGGTGGAGCAGTAATCCAGGATGGAAAGAAGGTTGCCTCGAGCAGTGGCTAGATGGGCTTCCAAGGATAAGAAATTCCTTTATCTGTAGGTGGCGCTAGCTTTTGGTTTACCCTCCATATGATAGTGTTAATTTGTTGGGTAACGAGGCAGTGGTTGAGGGTAACACCCAGATATTTGAAGTAGGGGACAGTCTACAGGGGAGACCAGATGGAGAGAGCAAAGTGAGAGAGGTTGGTTTCACTACATCAACCAGGTATGGCCTGGATCCAAATAACATTGTCTTGGTTTTCTTCTCATTGACAAGGAGAATACTAGATAAGAACCAGTTATGGGCTGAGCCATAGTTGTGGGAGAGTACTGAAGGTATGTTTTGGAGTGACTTATCACTATGAAAGAGGACTAAGTCATCTGCATACAAGACAGCAGAGCAGTGTAGGCTGTCGAAAGGGAGGGAGTTGATGAACAGAAATAATTCCCTGAAACCAGCAGGGGTTGGAGGTTCCAGAAGGATGTCAAGAAGTACTTTTTGCAGAAAGAGTGGGGGCCAACTGAAATAAGCTTCTAGAGAAGGTCACTGAGTCTGAAACAGTGGGAAGGTTCAAAGGGATGGAGCAGGCATAAGGAATAGGGCATAAGGGTCAGACTGGGGAAGAGATAGGGAGACAGTGATAAGGGATTGTTCCAAAATTAGATGGATTTTGGCAGACTGAATGGGCCACTTTTGTCTGTTGTTTTTTCTGTTTCTTATTGGAAGTCGGGCACTGGTTACTGAATAAGTATGACAACTGAAGTACTCTTCCACTACATAGAAAAAGTAGTCCCTCCAAGTCAGCACTAATAGCATCAATGAAGCTCACACCTGTATCGAGCCTGCAGATAAACAGAAGGTTTTAGCTGCTTGTGTCAACAATCCTTTGTTTTTCAAAACACTCATTTCATAACTCAAATTTAATAAAGGAAAAAGCTTTTTTGCATGATAACTCTCTTTTGACAAATGATAAATTACTTTGAAGATATATATTAGCTCAATCCAACACAAAACAAATGTGTCTGTATTAGTCATTGAGTAAATACATACGAATAGTACATCTGTCATCTGTAGAAGATTTTAGTGCTTCCATTCTCTTGCATTTCTATGGTTTCTCTGCCCCACTCCACAGATATCCGGGGGTTCTTTGGAAAGTCTGCATATGGTGACATTTGAAAATCCCCACTTTTGAAAATGAGCTTGCTGATATCATTTTTTCTTTCTGCCAAAAAGAAAAGAAAACTGTGCTTTAAGCAGTAAAGTTATAAAATATCCATTGTTCTAAATTTTACATCTGCAGAACATTAGAAGAACTTGCAGAACTACAAGTATGTCTGTCAACCTCAATGTTTTAAATATTGTGATTCAGACACACTTTGTGACTGGGTCTCAGCAAAAATAAAAAACTTGTAATCAGAAGAATTATTAAATAAAATAGAAAATCAGGCTAAGTGCAGATGTGAAGTAAAACTTCACCAATGAAGATCTGCAAAAGTGATAAACGACTGCCCTTTGCAAAGGTCGGGCAAAGTGCCGGCAATTGTGGCACTTCACCAAAACCTTTGTGAAGCATGGTGAAATGCCTTTGTCCGTGAAGTTCTACATAATGTACTCACAGGAACCACTGCTATATGCAGTGAAATCTTCAAGTAAATTGCTGAAATGGAAAAAAAATTAACAAAACATCCCCCACCCTGATAGTACCTCATCCCTCCTCCAACCCCACAGTCCCAATAAATGAAGATACCACTACTTCCCTAACTCACATGGGCTCCCAAATCCCACAATCCAAGGATGCCATCTTTTCTTCATTATGACCCCTTCCTTTTGGTACTCCCATTCCACTCCTAATGCACCAGCACCTCTGCTTTACAGATACCTTCTGTTTCCAGCAGGAACCCCTACTATGGTGCACACAGGACAGGTCCTACTATAGGCTGCTACCTGTCTGTTCATACCAGGCCAGTAGTAAGGCGGTGTTAATCAAGCCAACATACTGCCATGGCTCAGATGCCCACAGGGTCTGGAATGCACAGCTTCCTTTATCAACTGTCAGTAGGCCTCTAGCACTACTACCTGGGCATCCACTTACTGGGTATGAGGATTGGGCCTCAAGTGGTAAAGAACCCTTTTTACTTCATCACACCATGAGGATTGTTTCACACCAACCCCACCATTAACTTGCACACCTTTTTAACTTTCATATATTGCATTAATTTAACAAAAGCAGCATCTCCAGCTTGAAGCCTACCCCAGTCAGTAGTAACTACTGTCTTGAACAATACAGTTATTAGAGACACATGGAACAAAACAAAAAAGAGTCCCTTCAGCCTCTACGTAGGCCTTTTCATGCTTGATTGTATTCTTTACCCCCAGTAAAGTATCACTAACCACAGTCTCAACTGGGGTCTCACTGATGTCCAAGCTGAAATATCCAGCCTCCAACAGGTAGCACCCTGGGTACTCGGACAGCAATGGAAGGTCCTGCTCAGACATGGACTCCTCCTCCACCTATGCCTGGGAACTGTTCTCCTCTGGTTCGTTATCCATGCATTCTGACTGGGCCCTCCCTATCAACACCTGGCACCAGTGTTCTGCCTCTTGGCGGAGTTGTTCTGACTCTAGCCATCAACTACTTAACCACTGGACCAGACTCATAAGGGTCTCTACCATCTGGGCATTGTCTTGCACTTCTAATCTGCCTGGAACACACTTTAGTCCCTCTGATCAAACTTATGGACTGTCCCTCATTGACCTGTGCACAGGTCAGAATTTTGTCAAAATGTCCTACACGAGTCTCTCCATATCAATTACCTGGTAGGGCATCTCTCCCCAGTCCTTGGCACAAGGAAGCACCCCAGAACTTCAGGCCTTCTGGTTGTCCTGATCCTACTTATATGACTTCTTGTGCTGCCAAGCTTGGTACTAGACTCAGCATCCCACCACTAACACCATATTATCACAAAGAGGAAGGAAGACTCAGAAGTCAGTGTTTGGTTCTTTAATTTCAATACATTTTATTAAGCCAAATTAAAGAAATATAAAACAAAACAGGACCAGAATTCAAACAGAAAATGTTGATCCAAAGTATTCAGATAGGTAATACAATGGTCAACATCACCTGGAGTTCATCTAATGCCTGGTTCCAGCACCAGAACAGAGCTCTGTCTTGGCTGCAGCTCTGCCATGAATGCACTGATGAGACTCTGGAGATGTCAGCTTTATATATTACACACATCCAGGTGTTACAAACCATCAAATGGTCACCTCCTCACATGCACCATCATACTTTCCTTAAAGTGCACAAAAGCGTTTATACATATCACCATATGACTGACCTGTAATGCTTGGCTGCAACTATTTGCTCATAAATTGTTTTAGTCTGTAAGTACACATATGAGATTGTTAAGGGATCTTAAGTGGAAAAAATATTATAAGTCAATACATAACTCTGTTGGTGATCAAACCTAAAACGTGTATGTTACCTGTGGTTCTTTAATATGTATAGAAATACAACTCTTTTTAATTTGTTAGAAGCTGCTTAAATTCACTGTAGCCGAGACAGTCAAACCAAATGTAATCAACATACCCCTCACATTTGTCTGACTGACAAGCTCATTCTAACCTCCAGGGTACATACAAAGAACTGCATTAACTCAGTTTACTGGTTATTTAATACTGAGCCTTTATAATCACAAACTAATGTAGTGGCAATTAACCTTTATGCATATCAAAAACAGTAGAAAGATTGCTTCTGCCGGTCAACATACTGTATTTTAACAAACAACATATGTGGTAAGCACTTAGGGAAAGAGTTTCACATTTGTATATTGCTGTTGTTTTAGTTGGACAAAATTCAACCTTCTTGCAGCACTGATGAAAAGATGCATAGCTGCATGCAACATTAAGCAATTGACAAACATTAAAAGATTTTAAAACCCTAAGGAAAGCGTCTTCTGCCACTGGAAATTTAAGACAGAGAACAATTAATATTTCACAACTTAAGTTCAGCAGCCATGCAGTTGCAAGAAATATAAAGTAAAAGGGAAACACTTTTTTGAAGTCTCAAAGACCTGTTCAAAAGAACAGAAATCATAAAATGTTTTCTGTTGCATTTCACAGCATAAGGTAATTGTAGAGTGGCAGATCGCTTACCCGTGGGTATTTTAGCTACATGTTAGAACAGCATAGCATAAAATATATCTTTGAACTATTTTATAAAGAACTTGTTTTTTGTGACATTTATTTTTCTTTTTTCTTCTAAATATCACTTTATGTTGTTCTGTGACATAAACTGTTATCTTAGCTGGTTAGTGACTCACTATCACTGAGTCCCACTGTTTATGCAATGTTTTCTTGATGGCCGGCATTTCTTGGTAGTGTACTGTGGAGAACCTAACCATCTTGAGGAGTGATGGTTCCTTCAGTTTCACAGTAATGTGGCTTGCTGCCTAGTGATATCAGCCCTTGTTGCTGCCTGCTGTACCACGTCTCTTGTAGCCTCTTTTCATAAACTTCTGTGAGATAGTTTCTCTCTTTGAGATAATCTTCCTGAGTGCTGCAATTTTTCTACACACAAAGCAATTGGGAGTATGGAATGCTGTTGACTAAGGTCTCTGGATGGAAGCTTCTTGCATGCAGTGCAGTACTGTGGTCAGTAATTTTCTGATAAAGTCTTGTCTCAAGCCTTCCTTGCTCCATGGTGATCCAGATGTCAAGGAAAGAAATGTGCTTCTCACCACTTGTAACTGAGGAATGCAAATGCACATCACATGTATTTAAATAGGTTATAAAGGCTTCAAGGTCTGTTTAATGACTCGTCCATATAAACCATATATTGTCAATATATAATTTGCAGACATGGATCTGATTTCTTTGTGGATTGCTGGCAGTGAGTATGTACTGCGGTTCAAACACGTGCATGTAGATATAGTGTAACTCTGGGTACCATAGTGCTCCCCATGGCAGTCCCTTAACTTGACCATAGAATGTCCTTTCAAACTTGAAATATTTTTATTCAGAACTATGCTATCATTTTCTTGAAGTAGTCAGTTTGGTGCTTGTGTTCCTGATAATCTTGAATCCAAAAGTGTTCCAATAGCTGCCACACCGCCTCATGTGGAATGAAGGTATATAAGTATTTAACAAGACTGTGACTAGTATGCAGATGGTGGAATGCTCTGTTCATTTAACTGTGAGATGATGTGGAGCACATGAGTGGTGTCCCTCAAGTAAGTCAGTGTCCCTCCCACTAATGGCTTTAAATTAATTTTCACATAGGATGAAAGGGGCTCCAATGTGGATTCTACCCCAGACACTATGGGCCTGCCAACTGGCTATTGCTGGTTTTTAGGGATTTTAGGGATGGCATAAAACAGTGCTATTCGGAGGAATGGTTTCATGAGGAATCCTCCTTCAAAATCCTTCAGCCACCCCATGGAGACCATTTTGTCAATGAATTCTGAGATGTGACTAAGGGTTGCTGGCAGTGGCTCTTCGGTGAGTATAAGGTAGTTCTCCTGTACTTTCAGGAGATCTAAGCACATCTCTCTGTGTTGTGCTGTTATCTGAATGACCACCGTCCCCCTTTATCTGCTGGTTTGATGACTAATTTTGCTTTCTGCTCTAGATCCTTTTAGGGATGCTTGTTGTGCACGTGAAAGGTTGAGTTTGGGTTTTTGCTCTGGTTGATGTATTTGCAGGATTTCTTCTTGCAGTAACCCTAAATGAGTTTCTATAGAAGAACTCTTGCCTGAAGAAGGCATAAATTTAGATTTGCTTTTAAAGTTTGTCTCACCTGAGCTTGATATATATCATTTGCATCCTTGTTGACAAGCATGGTATTTAACCTTAGGAATCTAAAAATGCTGTAACTAACACTGCATGTTAAAGTAATTTATTATCCTATACGGAGAGTATGACAGACCTAGTGATAACACTTCTGTTTGGATAGCTTGAAGTACTATACCACAATGGTTAAAAATAAACTATTACTGGTTTCTGGACTTCTGTAATTGTTTGGGTGCCTTGCCCCTCCCCAAGTTTGCTCTTCTGTTCCTTCTGCCCCCCTGCCCTTCTGTTGTAGGTCATAATAGCTCGTCCCTTTCCGTGGGTCCCCCCTTGCCATGTCGCTTTAATCTGCTGGGTCTGTGGAGTCTATCTGCTGACTGCATCCTAAAAAGGGCCCTGATTTTTCATGAAAGCTGCTCTTTGTGGATTCCTGGTATAAGTATCTGAACTGTGAGACCCAGAGTCAGAAGGGATGCACTTGCCACAGTGGTAGACTACCTTGAAGGTATAAACTTTGTTGTGTCAGTAGTCTACAGTGTTTCTCTGAAATTTCTTAAGCTTAAGTTCTCTTAATGTGTTTTCAGATTCATTTGACTTCTTTTTGACATCTTTTAAAAATGTGTTAAATTCTTGTGATTTAATTAAAATTTTCAGTAACTCATTATCTGCAAAATTTCTGTGGCAACATTGCATCTTTCTTCAATGATAGCCAAAATTAAGGCATACATACTGTAGCCTCAATAAGGCATACATGAAGTCAAAACTGCATTTAGTCCCAAATTCCATTCCAGTGCTTTGTTTATTTGAGTTAATACGGTTTGGCTCAACAAACATTCTTAAGACCTCAGGAGCCTACTGAACTCTAAATATTTGTAGGGTGAGCACTGCCTTTCTAGTGTAAGGTCATGGTTTTTAGGGTTTCATTTCTTCTCACTATACGCTGTTGGACATGTCAACACTCTGATGACTGAGGGTCATGCATACGGCTTGGTCCAGTAATGGATGGCTGAAGAATAGCTCCAAGATGGGGCTCTCACCTAAAACAGGAAAATGGCTATAAATTAATAGTAGTGGTTGGTAAAAAAATGTCTGCTTAGTAGATTACAATATACGCTGGTAATTTTGTAAGAACAGGGCAATTCTATTTAAGTTTCTGTGGTCTTTCAGTCGTTTTTTCTTCTTGGGGCTAGCCGCGATGTAGGCCGCAAATCAAAGACATGTTAACACTGCAGCACTTCGAGTCGGGCAACCTCCCCCAAACCTAAATCCTGCTCAGAACTTTCAGAAATAAGAGTGATGTTTGAAGATCTTAAATTAGGTACAACTGAAATGAAAACCTCTATGGTTCAAATTCACAATGACCTGGATGATTTCAGACAGAGGTTCGAGGCATCGGAAGGGAGAGTAGATAAGTTACAAAAGGAAATCACCATTTTATAAGACAGCTCTGAATATTATGATAAACAATTGGTTTATAGTTTGGATAAACTGGATGATCTTGAAAATAGGGGAAGGAGAAGCAACCTAAGAATAACTGGAGTGCCTGAGGGAGTGTAGGGGAGAAACATGGTTCAGTTCCTACAAATCTTTTTTGCTGACATTTTTCAGAAAAAATGGGATTGGCCATTAGAAACTGAAAGGGCACACCGTTCACTTGCCCCCAAGCCGCAGAAAGGTGCCTTCCCAAGACTGATCATAGCTTATTTCTTAAGATTCTCTGTCAAAGAAGAGCTACTTAAGTTGGCAAGGGAGAGTCATAATTTGCAGTGGAAAGGAGCAAAAATATCCCTTTATCAGAATTTTTCTGTGGAGGTTGTTCAGAGGAGGAAAACGTTTGATGAGGTGAAAAGGGCACTACAGAAGAAAGGCTTAAACTACTTCATGAAGTATCCTGCAACTCTAATAGTTCAACCTACTTCAGGACCTAACATTAGCTGTGCTACCCCAGAAATGGTATGGGATTTTATCAAAAGGTATGAAACCAGGAGTCCTCAAATAGATTCTAAATGTCAGCTTGTGGAGTTAAATCAAGACAGGCTTTCAAAAAAAACTAATTGGGGACAGTCAATGGCCTCGGAACCTCTGTCGGATGGTAAGAATCCTGAGAGCCCTGCTCATGCAGTGTCAAGGTCTGTGCACAGTAGAGAGGGTAAACAAGCTTACCCTGGCTCACATAGTGTTCTTTCTACCAAACTAGACACCCCTTCTACTCCCTCGATCTCCAGAGTCTCCAGTCAATTACCTCTTAGGAGAATTTCCCCACACATTGAATGGAGGAGTCATGCTCAAAATAAAGGGTCAGCCAAGGTTAATCCTAAGAGCAATGCTGGAATGGGAACATAGACAAGAAGCAGAAGCAGAAACCATAGGGAGTCTCTGAGCTCACTTTCATCTCCTAGCCAATCACTGACACCTTAGCAGGAAGAGTGTCATCAGGAAGAGGAAATGATTTCAGAGTGAACTCTTTTGGTGGTGGATTAACATGTGGATGTACTGAGATGCCTGATTCTTATATTGATTTGGGTTCTTTCTTCTCTCTTTCTTTTTATTTTGGAAGAGGGGGGTATCCTGTGGATTGGATCAGCTTCTGGAGGAGACAGTATTATAAGGCATTCACGTAGCCAGTTGATTCAGCAGCTGAATACGAGTAATCACTTTTCTACCTACTGATATTTCTATGACGATTTTCATGTGGCAGGTTTTAAACTTGGAAGTATTGTACTTGAAATGAACTCAATGTCATCTTATAGTTTTATATTCTAGCCTGTCATTTTATGACTCTGTTTCTAATACTGGTACTATGGTCGAACATGTAGGTAGTTCTGTGATGCTGTTCGTTGGAGGAAGAGGGGGTATTATAGGACTGGTGATGGCCAAGGGTAGATTTATTTTCTAAAGTAAAGGAATAAGCAGTTCTATATAGAAGGATTGCTTCTTGAATATCAAGGTCTTGGGCTGCTCCTATGTTATACATGTAGCTTTAACTCTATTTATTTTACTTTTTAAGCTTGCTGTACTCAGTTTGTTTTTGAACAGTTTCTGCTCCCTCATCTCATGGAAGTCCTGTAACTCGAGGTATGAGGAATCAGTGGGAAACTGGTAAGTAGAAACATTTGATTTAGTTTTTCTTCTACCTGTCACAGAGTCGCATATGAATTTTATCAAGTCAGAAGGATGGAATAATATGGAAAGGGAAACTGAATTGTTCTTTACATGTTAGAAGTTTTACTTTATTAGATTAACTCAAGAGTGTATCAGTTTATCTTATGTAGGCGTTCTATTAATTTAAATTATTATATGAGTCCACCTGTTATATTAGATATCAGCTCAGAATTGGTTGACTGCCAAGTCAGGGGGTGGAAGGGGCATAGGGTGATCATTTTACAGACTTTGCTGGCTCTCATTCTTATTTCTTATGTTTGTGAGAATGCTAATCTGAGGGAATTCAGAAGTGTCAAAGGTGAAGCTGATTTAATGGATAGACTTCTACTCCAGGATATTACATATTGATTACTGACTTCTAGCCACCTTGGTAAGCACTACCTTGCACCCTTGCCAAACATTCTTAAGTACTGATGTTGATTTAGTGTAGTATGCTGGAGACTTTTAGTAGCTCTCAGCCTGTAGGGAGAGAGCTTATCTAATTGGTGCCACATAGTGGCAGGCTGTTATAAAAATGATAGTGCCTCTGCAGCATAGAAATTTATATATTACATATTTATGTTGTCTCTACACACACTGGCTAACATGAGGTCTAATGTGGGTCTGTAGGCAATAGGGGCCCTAGATTTAAGTTTTGCCAGAAATTATTTTACCTATTGGAGATAAGTTGTCATGTCCTACATAGGATTGTCAATGTTAAATAAACTGCACTTTTCCATATACTTATTTGTTTGGCAATGTGACGAACTGGGGTTGAAGTGTAGAGGGCTAGGAGGGAGTAGAACTATGTGAAAAGAGGGTTTGGGGAGTTTTCAATCACCTTGTGAAACATCTGTTTTTTCATAGTTTGGATTAAGATTTCCCTAATAATCATTAAAGCCAGCTTGTGGATTATCTGTGCAGACTCTTTCCCAGTACTATCATTATCAGTTAGTTTGGCCTGATTAACTATTTTATAAGCTTGGTGATGTATTGAACCAATACTGGGAATCTCGAGATTACAAGGGTATGGTTTTGAGTAATGAACTTTACATAGGAGGGTATCACTATCTGAAATCTTAAAGTATTTTCACTGGTAAATTTAGAATTGCATAATTTATTATTAGGTTAAACAGGTCTATGCTTAGGAAAGCTCTTCTTTGTGCAGATTTAGAGTTATAGATTAACTGCTGCTATTGTTACTTATCTGTTTGTGAGAGTAGTAGTCAATTTAGCTTAGACTGTTAGTGTATATTCATCTAAACTTGAGAACATCTTGAAGTCCTTCTTCAGTGTTAAGCAGCATGTAGCCTGTAGGCTATTTTTTACTATTTATTTATTTGTGTTTATTCCTCCCCCTTGTTTGTTTTCTTCCCCCTTCTCTCTCATCTTCGTTCATGTTAAATTACTTTTTTCAATTAAGTTTGTCAGTTTGGGTTTTCTTTTCCTTGTCGCCTTTTCTGCCTCAAATAAGTAACATTTGTCATCTCACATTAATACTACACTGATTTTTTATGTGCTGTAAACATCTCTAAAATGAGTAAAACCAATCTTACTATAGGAACATGGAATGTTAAAGGCTTAGGAACCCCTATAAAGAGGAAAAAAGTACTTTCCTCTCTGCAAGGAGAAAGCGTAGATATAACCCTATTACAGGAAACACACCTCTCAGTAAAAGAATCTGAGAAGTTGACTAGGGCATGGGTAGCTCTGGCTAAGTTTAGCATTTTTAATACTAAGAAGAGAGGGACTGCAATTTTAATCAGAAAAGTAATAAACTTCACTAAGACCTCACACTTCAGAGATCCAGAAGGTAGGTTCCAGATCTTGACTGGAACACTAGAGGGAAGGAAGGACAATATGTAACATCTATGCACCCAACTCTGTTGAACAGAATATTTTAGAGATACTAACTATAGATTGAGTACAATTAAGCACAAATATTTCATTTTGGGGAGTGACTTTAATGAAACACTTGACCCTGTTCTAGATAAAAGTGGAGTGCCATCCTCCATTAAGCTCTCAGGTTATCAAAGAGCCTTAAGGTCTTTGGTAGAAGACTTAGATATGGTGGATTTGTGGCATCTGCTTAACCCTCAAGGTAGGGATTACACATTTTACTCACATAGGCACTTTTCTTATAGTAGGTTAGACATGATTTTGGTCTTTAAAATGCTAGCCCCAGATTTATTATCATCCCAAATTGGTAATATAATCCTTTTGAATCATACAGTTTCAAAAACAGTCCTTTCTCTCTGCAGCGAAAAGAGTAAAACCTCTAAATGGAGATTTAATGTGTCACTTTTACAAGATCCGGAATTCACCAAATGGATTAATCAAGAGGCTATGGGGTTTTTCAAAATTAATGACAATGGAGAAGTAGGGTTTGGTTGTTTGTGGGATACCTTTAAAGCTTTTATAAGGGGCAGGATCATCAGTTTCTCTGTGGGGAGGAAAAGGAAGATGACACAAGATCTTTTGGAAAAGGAAGGTCAGTTATCATTCCTGGAACAACAATTTAAAGGTGGCCCATAATTCAGAAAACATCTCCTAGGCAAAATTACCAAAATTAAATATAAGATAAACAAAATCCTTTTGGCTAAGGCCGAATATGCTCTATTCAGAGTCAGACAGTCTTTTTGGGAATTGGGTGAAAAAGCTGGTAAATTGTTGGCATATAGACTTAAAAAGAAGATCTCCCATAATAATATTGCTGGCATTAAGGATATGTAGGGTAAGGTAGTAGTGGCCAGTAACAAAATATCAAAGGAGTTTGAAATATTTTACATGGACCTATATAGAAGTAGACAGAAAGGAGAAGTGGGTGGAACTGAAGCATTTTCATCATCAGCAGATTTACCCAAATTGTCTGATTCAGACAAAGATTTAATAGATAGACCCATTTCTGCAGAGGAATTTCAGAAGGTTATTCAGAGATGCCAATAAATAAAACTCAGGTCCAGATAGGCTTGTCTGGGAATTTTACAAGTCTCTAAACCCTGAAATTCAGAACTACCTTCTACAAACTCTTCAAGCTGCTTACTGCATGGGGTTTACCTGATTCAATGAAAAAACATATATATCACTTACCCCAAAGAAAGATAAAGATCCACAAAATTGTGAAAGCTATCGTCCAGTTTCTCTATTGAATGTTGACTATAAGATCTTGGCAAAGATCATGGCCAACAGACTCAAAGGATTAGTAGTCAAATTGTTGGGAGAAGAACAGGTCCGATTTGTTCCAAATAGACATGGTTTTGAGAATATAAGAAGATTCTTAAGTTGTCTTTTCTTAGCAAATAAACTTAAAGACACAGCTTTAGCAATAGCTCTAGACTTTTTTAAGGCTTTTGATTCCTTGGAGTGTGAATACCTCTTTGCAACATTGGATAAGTTCAATATAGGCAAGATGTTTATCTCAGGCATTAGAACCCTTTATACCAATCCTTCAGCACAGGTGATTACTAATGGTTTTATATCCAGTCCTATTAATATGTTTTAGGGGACAAGGCAGGGTTGTCTGCATTCACCATACCTGTTTATTTTAGCCCTTGAACCCTTAATTCAGAAATTTATGGACAACAAATTAATAAAAGGTATCAAGTCAGGTGCAATAACGAATAAGGTATTCACTTTTGCTGTTGACATCCTGCTCACTGTCTCAAATCCTCTATCAGCTATAAAACCATTAGAAGATGTTTTAGAATCATTTGCTAAATTAGCAGGGCTGGAGATTAATTGGAAGAAAACACAGGTTTTGTCACTTAACGATGTTAGGGGATGGGACAAAGCATGGGAAAACTTGGAAAAGAAACATGGTGTGTAGAGTATTTGACTTACTTAGGTATTAAGAAACCAAAGGACAGTAAAAAATCTTAGATCTGAACCTTACACCATTGTTAAATGAGACTGACAGAGATTTTAAAAAGTGGACTAAGTTGAATCTTTCTTTATGGGGGAAAATTAATTATGTTAAGTTGTTAGTAGCTCTGACATAGTTTTTTTTCTATTTCAGAATATCCCTTTCATATACTACAAACAATTTTTTAAGAAAATGAATGCTATGGTTAGGTTCTTATGGGGGGATGCTCCGCCATGGCTGTCATTAAGTAAGTTGAGGTTAGACAAATCAGGAGGAGGTTTTGGACTACCCCACTGGGAAAAATATTTAGTGGCTTTTAGATTTAAACAAGTGGCATTGTACATTACTTTAGATAACAATTCTAAAGGGCCCTTATGGTTTAGAGTAGAGAGACAGATGATTCTTCCTTACAAACCTTCTGATCTTTTGTTCTTGTCAAGGCCTGGAAATTTAAAAGGTTATATGTGTATTGATGATTCCCAGTCTAGTATCAAGGAACTCCAAAATATTTAAAAAATTGAACAAATTCCTTTAGGATTAACTACAATTTGGAATAACCCCAAATTATAATGGAAACATTGAAAAGGACCCAGGGTGAGGGATGTTGGGTATCACACATCTTAATGATCTTTTGGATCATTCAGACACATTGCTGTCCTTCAAGGAGCTGAAGCAGAAGTTCGGATTACATAGATTCCACTTTGTCATTTATTTACAACTCAGGAAAGCGCTGTCGGAGTCAGTTCTAGGCACGAATCTCACCTTTCCGGAAAATAAGGATTGGGGAACTATATTGTCTCTGTCAAATCTCAGAAAAGTGGTAAGCTTAGGCTATAAGCAATTAAATGGAGCTACAGAGCATTCATTATTAACATGGCCGGCTAAACAAAAATGGGAAGAGGACATAGGTGTTTGCATTTCTGATCTAGAATGGTCCTCTGCTTGGAAAAGTGCATGTATAGCCAGCAAAGAGGTTATAGGAGAACTATAGAGTACAAGATTTTGCATTATTATTATTATTATTCCCCAAAGAGATTGCATTCAATGGGTTATCTTCCAGAAGGGCCTTGTTGGAAATGTAATCAAAAAACATGCTAATCTATTGCACATGCTCTGGGATTATATGCACATATATCCCTCATGGAAGACAGTGCATAACTTTTTGTTCATTTGCTTTTGAGGTCAATATACCATTTACCCTGAAATTTCTGGTATTGGGCATAGATCCAGAGGACTCAGCTCTCAATATGCAACAGAAGGCAGAGATTTGGGCTACTGCGTTAGTATTCAAAAGAATCCTGCTTTCTAATTGGAGGATAAAATGTGCTCCTTCTCTCCAACAGTGGTACAATAAATTGAGACCATTAATAATGAGCGAATAGCACATATTATTGTGGGTAAATCCCATCGCTTTGAGAGCACTTGGTCACCGATTTTGGCCATGTTGGAAAATATGTGCTAAATTCCAGTTTATATTACTATTAAAATACATAACTCCCCTGTGTGAGCCAATCTAATAGATAACTCTATAGGAATGTGGTTTTTAGAGGGTATAAGCAGCAAAATGTTTCTCATCCTTGTATGAAAGATCTTTTATTTCAGTCATATGAAGTATGTATGAGGGTTAAAGAAGAGGTTAGATTGAGGTAATTAAATTCAATCCAAATGTTTGTAGAAAGAAGGATGATGAATTCACTTCTTATCTGTAATTGTACAAAAGGAAAATGTTATGTTTATAGGCATGTAATGTTTTCTCTCTAAGTTTTAAAATCTCAATAAAATTTTGACTGGAATAAAAAAAATTAAAACACTCCGTCTGAGATCTCTTAAACCCTGCATCAAAACTATGAGATGTTCTTTGTATGCTTGCAAGAAGCTATCAAAATTAAACTCACTATCAGTGCTATCCCTGACATCATTGAACTCCTCCATAACACTGTAGGGTGGCAAACACAATTACACAGAAACATAGAAGTTGATGGCAGATAAGGACCGCAAGGCCCATCCAGTCTGCCCATTTACAATGACTGTAAAAAAATATGTAGGTCAGTGACTAGAATAAGCTTTTAACAGTGACCAGAATAATCTTGATGTTGAGGGATGGGTTGTTTAGCAACCATATACTCCGGCACTTGGTGATGTCATCAATGTTACTTACTGCTTTAGACTGTGGGTACAAGAGGCCAGAGCCTGCACACAGCCTGTGCTACCAGTTCCTGTTCAGACCCACTCAAAAGTGTATCATAAGAGTGAGTACAAAACTTTTTCACTAGTACTTGCAAAAGCACAATAACAAGGAACAGCGAGGTTACCAGCACTTAAATAGCATCACGGCAAGGGATTTTTTTTTAGTTGTTTAACCACACTAAGCTGAAAGCTTTTTTACAGGTGCAACCTAGGAGCACAGGGAAGTTAAGGACTTGCTCAGGGTCACACAGTATGCAAGTGGAAGCTGTGAATAGTGAGATTCTGGCCTGCCAATAGAATAGCTTATGTCACAGAACAACGTAGAATGATATTAAGACATGGCAAGAAAGTAAGATCTTTATAAAATAATTCAAACATTTATTTTACACTATGCTGTTCTAACGCACCAGGATCATCTACCTTGAGCACCACAGGCCCATGTTCTAGGGATGGGCAGACTAGATGGACCTAGCGGTCTCCTTCTGCTGTCAACTTCTATTTCTAACATGTACTGTAGCCAAAACACCCACAGGTAAGCAGTCTGCCACTCTAGAATTAGATTATGCTGTTTGAAATAGCACCATAACATTTTTTTACGATTTCTGTTGTTTTGAATAGGCCTTTTGAGACTTCAGAAAAAGTGTTTCCCTTTTATTTCATTTTACATTTCTTGCAACTTCACAGCTGCCGAACTTAGGCCCTGAAATACTGATGCACAGTTTAAACTGCTTTTATATGCACCTCCCACATACTGCCTTAAATTTCCAGTGGCAGAAGACAGCTTTCCTTAGGGTGTTTGAAATCTTTTAATGTTTGCCAGTGATTTAACATTGCATGCAACTATACATCTTTTCATCAGTCCAATGAAAAAGTTGAGTTTGTATCTAACTAAAACAACAGCAATATGCAGATTTGAAACTCTTTCCTTAAGTACTTACCGCAAATGTTAATTGTTAAAATATGCTGACTGGTTGGCCTGCCAGCATAGCAGTAGTGCTACTGCTTGCAACACCAGCATCCTGTGTTCAGGACCAGACCTGGGACATTGGATGGCCAGCTGGGGGGAGGTGATTCTGAGCATCCCTTTGATGCTTTCCACCTCAGGAGGGAGGAACAGCATCACTGGTGCTGTGCCCTGGTGACCACAGGTGTCACAGCCATCAGAGTGACTGAATCAGAGGGCTGATGTCCACTTGGGGGCATGCACAGTGATGTGCACTGCTTTCATCAGATATCATGGGGGTGGAATGAGGAAGCAGGAAATGCACCAGAACCCTGGCAAGATGACACCTACCTTGAGTGCCACAGGCATACTGTTGATCAAGGCACTCTCACAACAACCGAAATTTGAGATCTGCCAGAGGGACAGTGGCATGCCACACCAGTCCCACCTGGGGTGTTAAGCCAGGATGTTTCAAGCAGGAGATGTTAAGTCCCAGGAAGACAGGTGATGACACTGGGCCCAGGGTCTGGCTGATGGGGCAGAGTCCTGAGGTAAGGAAAGAATGTGAGTAAGTTAAAAAATATGTATGTTTATTGAAGAAGCCAGCCATCTACTGTTTGTGATATGCGTATGGGCTAATTGCCCACTACATTAGTTTGTGATGATAAGGGCTCAGTATTAAATAACCAGTCAGTTGAATTAAGGCAGTCCTTTGTATGTAACCAGAAGGTTAGAATAAGCTTATCAGGGGGGCGTGGTCTAGCCACCATAGGAATGGCTGCCTAAATCTTGTGCTCGTCTGAATCTGCCAGTAATTTGTGCTTGCTTGGCCTAACCCCAGGATTTCTTTTAATTTCAATCAACATACTTCACGCGGGTGATCCTCCCCAATCGTCTGGTGTGACTATCTTGCAGTTTTAAGGTGCGATGGAGCTAATTTAAGCGCCAGTACTCGCGAGTCGCCTGGTACAAGTAGGCCATGAAGCCCCGACTACAGTACTCAGCCTGACACCCCAACTGCACTCACTTAGAGCTGGGCACATTGTAAGAACTACAAGTAGCGATCTTATTTTTGTACCTGGAGAATGGCATCAGGAGAATCTCCGAATGCCCCCTCGTCTGCGTTACCTGCATCCACTGCAACTAATTCTGTTAATGACTCCCTGCTATATTACTCGAATGCTTGATGCCTTACTAGTAAGGGTAGACACTATCGGCACCACACTCTTGGGCACTACAGCCAATGTTCGCCAATTGCAAGGTAGTGTCAATGTGGTGGAAGAACAAGTTGAAACCCTAGAACAACAACAATGTATGCACTTACAGCAAAAGGTGCAGAACCAGGAGGGCAAACTGGAAGTTTTACTGGCCAGAATAGAAGATCAAGAAAACAGGAGCCGACGTAATAACCTCCGAATCATAGGAGTACCAGAGGGAGCTGAGGGAACGTCTATGGAGAGATTTTTTAACAAACTCCTGCCCATGTTACTAGGGAAGCGCTGAAGGGGCCCGGTGGAGGTGGAGATGGCCCATCATATCACTGGCAGGAAGGACAGGCTGATGCATTCTCTGAGGCCTATAGTGGCCTATTTCTTCAGATTTTCAACCAAGGAGCGTATTTTAAGGGCAGCGCGCGATCTGGGGGAAATTAAATGGTGAGAAGTATCTATCTCTTTTTACAGAGATTTTGCCCAAGATACGGCTAACAAACGTAGGATGTATGGTCCCGTGAAGAAATTTCTAGCTGCTCATGGTTTCCACTATAGATATCGGGGACTCACTAATCTCCTGGTATCCAAGAAAGGGAAAGAGATCATGGCAGACAGCCCTGATTGAGTGGAACGCTGGATCTGCAAGCATTGGCCTAACCTACCTTCCATGACTACATCATCCAGAAAGTTGTGGGATGCTTCAGTACCATATGCAACCACTAGGACTCTATCCTCTGGTGAACTGCCCCGCAGGGACGAATATTCAGCTGGACCAGGTTCTTCGTTCTCAGATTCCCCCAGACAGCATAATGCTTTGCGCACACCATTCATGGTTATTGGTGCTGAACAACCATCTCTCCCTCCCAGAGCTGCAGGAACCTCCACTCACCACAGACAACGCTCGAGAAGTGGCCAACAACCCACCCCAGATGTGCAAGACGTGCTACCTCCAGCTAAGATGTCCGCAGGATTCTTTAGGAACTCCACCAGTCTGTCACCACCAGGTCCTGAACTTCCACAAGCAGAGTCAGCCCCATCCATGGACTGGGCTGACATCCCAACTCCTCTCTCTAGTAGTGGTGAACCTCATACGGAAACTCAAGCCTGGGGAGAAGACATACGCTGCTGCTGCTCGCGTGATGACTTCAGACATGCCCAGGGTAACTCTAGACTTTGAATTTGACAACATTTGTTACTTTAGTCAGTTAACTCTTACTAGTGGTTTAATAGCACTATATATGAGCTACTTCATGGCTGTTAGGCTGGCTCTCACCTATCGCTTCACTTGTAGTATGCAGTACCCTAGATATATCGCTATTTCCATAGTTATTAAAATGCTTACCTTTTGTCTTAGGAAGTAAAATAATTTGTACTGTAGTTGCATCAATGTTGAGTAATTAAACGGCCTTTATAATGGTCGATTGGGGGTGACTACCCACTTTCTTCTCCCTTCCTCTCCTCCATCCACTGTTACACCTCTCCCGGAGTTGCACCAGCTACCGCTGGATTGCTGGTGGATGAGGATTAGCAGGTTGGTTTGGTCGACCTAATCCTCTTCTGATGCATGGAAGCTTGTGTAGCTGAGGATACATTATCTTGTGTACCTTCTTTCTACAGCTCTCTCTGCTGTTAGTGTAAAAACGCGATTTGTATTGTTATAGTTATCTTGAATGTTAATTGAGTTCTTGTGTAAAAGTGTGTTTCTCTCAGTACTGGTGTTTAGACTACTTTGACTGGTATACCCTCTGTATCTATTTTTTTCTGATCAACAGTGTTGTTATATCTCCCTGATACCCATTGCAGTTATCCCCTGATACGGACTAGGTTGGCAACTCACCCAGGTACGTTTTTTGGGTTCACATTTTCTTATTTAGTAATAGGGGGTGAGTACCCAGTTGTTACTTCAGCGGTATACTATGTCCTCCTCTATACTTCAGGGCTTACACCTAGTGTCATGGAATGTTAAAGGTCTTAATCATCCCATTAAGCATACCTAAGGTTATACAATTCTTCGTTCCTTGCACACAGATATAGCTCTTCTTTAAGAAACACACCTGCTTCATGAAATCTGTCCTCTGGCTAAAGAAATCATGTGTTGGTGCGGTCCATGCTAAATTGCCACATACTAAGTCTAGGGAGTTGCCATCTTAATTGTAGATCTAGTTTGTGGGTGGTGGAAGAGTCTAGATCGGACTCAAGGTAGATGGATTATGGTTAAATTGACATCACCGGTGGGTTAGTTGATTCTAGGTAATGTGTATGCTCCCAACTCTGACCAGGCTGAATTTTTTCCGGTTTGAGTCAAGCCATTTCCACACTGAGTCAACCTAACTCCAGTATTCCTCGATTTTAGGAGGTGACTTAATTTAGTATCTGACATTTTCTTAGATAAATTGAAACCCACCCCACAAACACACCCTCGAGCTCATGCAGCCTTACTAGATTTTCAGGCAGAGTGGGGTCTAATTGATGTAGGGAGGCGTGATAACCCCTCTGGGCATGACTATTCTTATTTTTCCTCTGTTCACGGAGTACATAGCTGAATTGATTATTGGCTGGCGAATAGTGTGGCATTGGGAGCAATCTCTCACAATTCTATGGGTGGCATCCTCATTTCAGATCATGCCCCTGTTCTCACCATGTATACCCCCATAGGCCATAAAACTACGGATACGAGATGGCGGTGCAACCCTCTGTTAGTCAAAGACCCATAGTTTAAGCAAGCAATGGCAAAAAGTTGCCAAAGATTACTGACCTTAATTCGGCCTGTGGTGTATCCCCAAGTATTGTATGGGAGGCCTTCAAAGCTTATATTAGGGGCCATATCATAGCATTCACAGCACACCATAATAAAAGTTAGGAAGAAGTCTATGGAGGTTTTGCAGGCAGAGCTCAGGACATTAGGTCACAATTTAAGGCCTTACCAGCTGCCACCAGGGACACATCTCTATACCGTAGAATAGTGGGACTTAAATATCAGATCAATGTTCTGCTACATAAAAAGCTGAATGGCTAATGCTGAGGTCCAAATACTTACGTTGGGAAGGGGCGTATAGGAGATAAACTCCTTGCTTTTCAGTGGCGAAACAGCAGGCTTCCACCAAAATACATGCCCTCCGTACCTCCTCTGGTTCACTAACCACTGATCCGGTAGGAGTTAATGAGACCATTACATCTTTCTATCAAACGCTATATAAGTCTCAAGCATCTCAATCATCTATCCAGTTGTCTCAAGATCTCACCACTTTTTGTCAACAGTTTCCTGTACCTGCCCTGTTACCCAAACAAGTCGCACTCATTGGACGCCCCAATTACTACCACTGAGATACAGCAGGCTCTCTCCCAGATGGCCCAGGGAAAGCTGCCGACCCGATGGTAGACCTTGAACTATCAGATAATGACACTGAGATTGCCCAACCCCTGTTGCTAGCTCTCACAGGATGCCACACCTCAGGCTCCCTCCCGCCATGATGAGGGAATCTTTAATTATACTCTTACCTAAAAAGTCTACTGACCCCTATAGTTATGATAATTTTCAACCAATATCATTGCTGCCAGTAGACACTAAGATCTTGGCCAAGATCTTAGCTACCAGAATGCACAAAGTTCTTACATCCCTAACACATCCCACACAGGTAGGCTTCATGCCAGGTAAGGTGGGATCTGACAACACCAGGTTACCACTCAGCTTAAAATTTATCATGTCTAAAGGCCAAGATCCCTATGGCTGCTTTAGCGGTAGATTTTACTAAGGCCTTAGACTCCATTGAATGGAATTACTTACATGAAGTTCTTAAGCCCTATGAATTTGGACCTCAATTCTGCCACTTGGTCTTGACTCTATATAATTCCCCCAGCCAAAGTTTTAACAAATTCAGATATCTCCCCACCTTTCACATTATCCAGAGGTACCTGGCAGAGGTTGCCCTCTCTCCACTGCTCTTTCTAGTTGCTTTGGATCACTAATCAGGGCATTGGCCACTACACCTGGGCTGTTGGGTATCTCAGCGCATGGTAAGTCCTATGTTGTGGCTGCTTACACCGACGACGTATTACTTACCCTTTCTCACCCTCAACATTCTTTACCAATAGCTCTATCAGTACTGTGGAACTTTTCATCACTTTCTGGGCTGCAGGTTAACCAACAAAAAACAATGTTTGCTCCTTTTAATAATTTATGCATGCAGGACTACCTAATAGGTACAGAATTGAAGTGGGCACCCCAAGGTTGCACTTATTTGGAAATTTATATCCCTACAAATGGGCAGATTTGGAAACCTCCAACTTTGTGCCTTGTTGAAACAACTGGCAACAGAAGTGGAGGGGTGGTGAAATTACACTTTTCACTGCCTGGTAAAGTAGCTGCCATATGTATGCTTTTATTCTCAGAGTCACATACCTATTCAAAAAACTTGTATTTTCTTTTCTGGAAGGAAAGTGCACAAATGGGGAAACAAAGCTCTATGCACATTGGTCAAAGGGGCCTAGGGTCCTGTGGTTCCAGGCTACCATATTGCAAGTGTTAGCTGCTCAACTTTACAAAATGGTTTGTACCTTCTTGTGCTCCACCCTCCTGCGGTAAGCTCTTGAATCTAATATAATGTCACCTACTCCACTTCGGGCCCTCTTGTGCACAAGTGGGTTGTCTGATAGAGGACTCCCAGTGTTACTGAAGTATCGATGTGCTTGGCGTCATATCATGACTCGCTCATATACCTCAAGGAAGCATGGCCTCTCCCTGTGAGGTACGCTGAGTTGTGGAGTAACAACTTTTTCACCCTTGGAAAACAGCCCATTAAATGGCCCTCCTGGGAAGCTAAAGGTATTCACCATATACAAGATTTAATGTTACCAAATTCAGATATTATATTATCCTTTGATCAGCTTAAACAGAAATTCCATCTCCCCAATAAGGATTTTTGGCACTTTTTACAAATGCGAACCCTTCTTCAGGACCTTATTGCCAAACAAAAGACACATAACCAATGGTCCTGGCTTCTACACTGCACCAGTCCTCGACGGCCAAGGTAGGATAGGTAGGTTTTATGCCACCTGGAGATTCCAATCTGATCCCACTGAAAATTGCAAGGCTAAATGGGAAACAGAGATGGGATTGACCATATTACGGAATCTTGATCCTCCTGTCTTATGGACTCACACAGAGTATATAGAGACTCCAAAGTCATTTCTTACAGCTCAAGATACCCTGTGATGGTACAGGACTCGGCAGCCTTGCAAGCAGCTGACTTCTGTCTCATTCCAGGTGCTGAGATGCCAACAACCTGAAGCCCACCTGTTTCACATTTTGTGGACATGTTCCAAGATAACTACTTTTTGGTCTGCTGTTGCCCATGATTGTTCTCAGGTCCTGGGTATTGTTGAGCTACCTTTGGAACCCAGATTGCTGTTGGGCGACACTTCTGGATTAACCCTTTTGTCCAGGCCACAGAGGGAATGGACCATGCTGACAATCTTAGAGGCCAAAAGATTGATATTAATGCATTGGAGACAACCCTCACATCCACCCTTTGCTTTATGGCAGGCAGCTTTAGCACGTCTGTCCCTGATGGAGTGTCTTTCACACTCACAGCGTGGCCAATTAGAATATTATTCTAAGAAATATCTGCACTCTTCACCATGTAAAATCCCCACTCCACTGAAGAATCCTCCCTTCTTCCCAAGATCCAGATAGAACATGTCTCCTGTCCATGTTGGGTGGTTGTATTATGGGTAAATGTGATCAGCAATGGTGTGTAAATAGTCTGTTAGAAAGTGATTAATTCTTTAAAAATATAACACAGCCCCCGGACAAGATAGCCTAGTCCCCAAATGTTTTTGTTCTGGTTAATTTGTTTAATTATATCTCCAAGACTGTTCCTTCCTGTGTGGCTTTCAAAAAGGGCTCAAGACATCTTCTCTTAAGCATAGTCTATGTATTTGTAATTACTGAGTTGTTCCTACTTGGTCTGTGTCTTTTTATTTCAGTTACTTGTTGTTGCTAATCAAAATGTACCTACTGCACTATATCCTAATAAGCAAAGGCCTGTCTCTATGATAGACCTTATTTGTATATATGATCGTTTTTCTAATCATGTGACCCTATATTTATATTGGTGTTATTGTTATAGCTTGTACTGCTAACTGACAGCATGTTTTTTTTATAATGTGTTTAAATACATGTAATTAATTCTGGGCCGCCCCTAGTCTAAGTGGACCTGCCTAGTCAGCACAATTCAATGAATAAATAAATAAATAATATATACTAGAACAGACAGCTTTACCAGAGTCTATGACAAAAGTGATACTGGTTTTTATATACAAGAAAGGGAACAAAAATTATCTTAATAATGGAGACCCCTCAATCTGCTCAATTCCAATTTTAAAATTCTAGCATTTTGGCAGATAGGTTGTTGAAAGCTGCAGAACTTCTTATTAGTCCACATCATACACTTGTTATACCAGCACACAGAGTCTAAGATAACCTCATCCTACTCAGAGAAATTTTTGAAAGAAGAGACTCAGGATGTCTTAATGGATATGTCCTTAGCCTCAATCAGGAAAACGCTTTTGACAAGCTAGCACATGACTACATTTTCAAAGTATTACTAGCATACAGCATACCTGAGCTTTTCATACAGTGGACAGAAGCCTTTATAAGGAAGCAGTAGTTATAACAAATGTTAGAAAATGGGCAAAGACAATTCTCTCTCCTGATTGGTTGAGACACTTTTAGGTGGGCATCTATCAGACAATAGATGCCCAGCTAAAAATAAGAGCCAGGCTACAGTGCTCCTTCACCCACTGAACTATCCTAGCACCCACTCTGCTTCCTAATTGGCTACAACTCAAACTTTCATTTCAAATTGCCGCATTTTATCCCTCACTTAGCTAGAGAGCTACCAAGATTCCCTCCCATTCAATCCTTTACCGACCTAGTAATGCATAAAAGAAAAATGCACAGCAGTAGTTTCCTCTTGTCCCAAGTCAGTCGACCTTCTGTAACAATTTTTTTTCTCCCAAAACCGACTGGCACCTCCATTACTCTCTTACCTCTGATCGTCGCCCTGCTCTCACAGCTACCAGTACCGAGCATGCGACTCCATCCCAATAACGCTTTTAAATCTCCGGCCCTTTCCTCTCCCTAAAATCTGACTCACTAGGAAGCAATTCACAGCTCAAACAGCACACAGATTCAATGGTAAAGCAGTTAAACATCCTAGTTATGTTTCTATTCCTCCTACTGTAGCTCGCCCAACCACTACCACCACTCCTCAGCCTGATTCCCTGATGAAAAAATGGCAACCACTTTGTTTATAATCAGAAATCGCACATCCACCCTCGCGCAACTCAGTCATCCACAACACACTTTTATTTAATGAGCTTTTAGCGAGGGACAACCCTCCCCCCAAATCTCACTTTGCTAATTGTCCCACAACTACAGCAGTCTCTACACACAACCATCACAAAGTCTGCAAGCTACTTTTTCATTACTGAGCAGTTTTTTTCACAATAGTCAACAAGTTGAAAATACTGCCAGTAGTGCTTCCGCTTAGCATTTGAGCCGCTGCCATTTTACGCAGCCTGTCACCTTGTTAACAGCAGTCACGATGTATTTCAAACCATGACTGTTCCCTGTTAGCTTAATAGCTTCCCAGCAGAAAATAAAATAAACTGTCATCTTTCATGTTAAAGCGCCATCAGTACTACCGCAGAGTACTTGGATCCATCTCGTTGATGGACATGTCAGCGGGAAGGACTGGAAGCAGGCAGCCAGGATCATGACTGCAATGAACAGGATGAGAGGCAGATCAAAATGACTTAACCTTTTTTTTTGTCCTCTCTACCTCTTGATGTCTGCAAGTACTAAAACCCACCAGTATAGCCAATAGCTCCAGTTCCCATTTCAAAAGGTAAAACAACAATGTGTGTGTGTGTGGGGGGTAACCATAATAAGGATCTCAAAAGTCACAACTACAGAGTGGGGTAATCATGAAAACTAGTTCAAAAGTCACAAGTACAGAGGCTGTAGTAGAACAGAAGTCCTCAGCTCAAACAAAAAAACTGCATTCCAATACAGGAGGAGGAACTATTTTATTACAAAATCACATTACAAAATGAAATTACAACATTTTTTTCTCAAACATATATAATACAGGAACCATTTTCTAAGACAATAATACCCTCCAGGGAGGGCTGGTATTAAAGGAATAATGCCTGACAGGGTGGTGTTATATGGGGATCACATCCACCTCAGGTGGTTGGGGCCGAGGCCACCGTCGAGGGCGCCTAATGCCCGAGAAGGATGTTATCCCAGCATAACACCCACCCTGGAGGGCATTATTCCTATATATACAATGGCTTATTGTTTTATAGTTAAAAATAATTTTAAAGAATGTTTTTGTTAGTGTAAAATATTTTTGTTTCTCAAGAGAAAAAAAAAGCCCAGCAGCAGCATGCTCCATATCTACAAACAATCAGCAGGGATGTTATGCCAGGATAACATCCTGCTACTGTGACAGCCAACTGACCAATCAGTAGCCAGGATTCTTTCTTGCCATTGTATAATGGGCAATACTAGATCACCAGGGCTATAAGGCCCTCCGCCTGTGCACGCTGGCCTCATTATGCCCCTGGGTGTTCCTGTATTGCCCAATACCGCCCACCTTGTCAGGTATTATTGCTTGCATAATGGATGGATGGGATCACATGTTCCAGTTCAGAGTGGGGTCCTCAAGGGTGTCCTTTGAGCCCATTATTATATATTTCAAATTTGGACCCTTTTTGAGGCATACAGATTTTGATCCAGGGGTTAAGAGCATACCTCTCCATCCTGAGACTCCTCAGACAAAAATGTTGCTTTACACCGATGATGTGGTTAGATTTCTGAAAATTGAATCATCAGGAAATGCCACCCCAAAGAGCCTGACTAGTTTTTCTAGGGTCTCTGGCTTCCAGATGAACTACCAGAAAAGCATAGGCACTGTAGTGAGAAATGCTGATGTAAAATTTCTGTGGTATCTAGCTTCTGTTCCCATTTGTGATAGGGACATACAAACTATCTACCTTGACAAGTTTACCACGGCCCATCCTTCCCTTCAATACACTGTTGAAGTATCCTCCCCTACACTACCTTTTCTGGATATCCAACTGTCAGTACAGAACACTGGTCTGAAGACATCAGTTTATTACAAACCCACTGACTCTCACAGTTTCCTCCTCCACAGCTCCTTCCATCCTAAACATGTTAAGAATGGCCTGCCTTATTCACAGTTTCTTAGACTTGAGGTTATGCAGTGAAGAGGATGACTTTGCTGAGCAGACCCAAATAATGCATAGTTTTTCAATCAACAGGAGATACCCTAAAAGCACAGTGGACAGAGTACTCTCCCAGGTCAATAACATGCCTCAGAATCCTTGACCCTCAAGAGAAGGATACTGTTATGCAAGAACAATGGCTAATTCCACTAGTAAGCCTTTTCCATCAGAGCTACTGCCTTTCTCAGGATCATCACCAGTAACTTTCCCATTTTGCAACTGACCCTAACATTGGTGCTTCCCTTTACAAAACCACCTACTGCCTCCTACTTCCGGCCACCTAACCTGCAGAATCTCCTGGTTAAAAGTAGCCTACCTACCCCAACAGTTCCTCCTTACCAGGTACCAAACCTTGCAACAGGACTCTACACCTGCAAATTTATTTCCAGTGTGACTGATCTTCGGAGGCCTACAGGTGTTTTTCACATCACCAAGGAGTTCTCATGCACTTCCACTAATGTTGTATATTGTATTCTTTGCAGGAAGTGTACAGCTATTTACATTGGATAGACTGGTAGGCGCCTTGCTGACCATTTCAGGAAACATTACAGAGCAGTCAGGACTGGTGACACTGCTAAGCCCATTGTATCCCACTTTATCTCCAGGGACCACAGTGTCAATGACCTTTCTGTTTGTGTCCTTCAGCAGGACTTCTGGGATTCTGACCATAGGAAAAACATGGAAGCCAAGCTGATCATCCGCCTTGGCTCCCAGCAGCCCTCTGGTTTAAATGATAGACTTATTTTCCACTAACATTTTTCAGCCACCAGTTATTTTCCCTAAAGTCTGTTTGTATCTGTATACATTTAATTTATTTTTCATTTTCACTGTAAGTCTCCATCTCTGTCTCCTTCCCACACATTTATCACCTTTCAGCCTTCTTACTAGGCCCTGTCAATTAGTCCCCACCTGGGTACTTCTCTAGCTCTCACTCCCATTACGCTTTATCTTTCCCATCATCACCTTTTTGTTTCACAGATTCTCTCTTAATCTTGCCATTTATCACTTCTTCTCCATGAGCCTCCTCTTTTTCTTTCCTATATATATATATATATATATATATATATATATATATATATATATATATATATTTATCTCTCATTTTACCTCTCATCTACAGTAACTTGTTTTTTTCTCTTTAGATATTTCCTGAAGAAGACCTATGGTTGAAACGTAGATTTTAACTCTATTTTCTGTTTTCAGCATGCATTTAATATAACCATTTTGTTTTGCTTTCAAACTGTTTAATGCCATATTGGTCCTAGTAAGAACAAATCCAGAACAGACGGGTTTGATACCTTTTATTGGACCAACAAGGATGTTACAAAAAGAACAAATTGTTTTAGCTTTTGGACCAACAAGTCTTTCTAGGAATAATGTTTGGAAAATGGGGTTTGGCTTTTAAAAATTGGTACCTCTGTTTCCAGACAGCAGGACAAAAATCAATAATTAGAAGACTAAGAGGATTTCAAATCTAAAAATGTTATTTTTTATTAAAGCATTGTTAATACTTGATTGTCTTTACTAAAGTTATATCCTCTTCCACCAGTAAAATTAGAAGCAAAATTATATAGTATTTTTTCAAGCTCTGTGGGAAGCCATCTTAACCCCGAAAATGGAAGTCATACAAACCAGTGGGTGCAAGGTGAGCTTGATATAGTTAATCTCTGGTCTTCTACTACAGTAACCCCTCGCTATAACGTAATGCATTTGGGCCCATAGTCTGCATTCGCTATAGTACACTGTTAATTTTTTATGCAGGGACTGAATTTGTCAAAGTGTACATGTCACTTACTCACTAAAGCTGGCAACCGAGGCTTGAAAGTCACACCACGCCCCTTTGTTTGCTTGGCTTCTGTGAGTTTGAAAAGAGGCACCAGCTCTATTGGCTGAGAGGGGTTGTGATGGATGGAGCAGCTCTGCAGTTAAAGGCTGCTTCCCTCTCAGCCAGACTAAAAGTAACCGCAAGGGCAGCGAGGAGACCTGCTTAATCGGTCCCCCCTTCCATCGACTCCATGCTAAGGACTTGAACCACGGGGTTGAGGCGCCGGTCTGCTGAATCTGCTGGCGGACCTCCCCGCAGTGAAAAATGACCGCTGAAGCTGGCAAACGAAATTTCACACCCATCCACCCTGTTCCCTCCTCCCATTAAATACGTAGTAGCCCCGCCCACCTCTCCCTTACATCCAATAGTGAAGGCCGAGTCATCACTCTAGGTGGAGTTATCTTCCCACCACTCGCCCAACCTTCTTGCTCCACCTACTGTCATCCTACCTACAATCTGACATCACATGAGGTGGTACTCATTCAGCTCTCTAGTGAACAGTGCCAACCTACTGTTCTGAGCTGGCCTGTTCATGGGCACAGTTACAGGCATTTATTCTGCTGACTTTAACTCATCAAATGCACTGTCCTGATGCTATCCTCTAGTCCAAATGAATGTGGTAGTGTAGCCCAGGCATGTTCTTATTGATTGCAAGCTAGTCTGATCTACTATATGCATTAAGTAACTTATTCCTGTATGTGGTTTCATTGCAAAACTAATACAATAACATAGTGGACCACCTGTGCTGGCCACTAAATCATCCTGTGCAAATATAGACAAGAAGTATCTCCAAGTAATACTACTATTAGTTGAATACTGGGTCAGTACTGTAATGGATGTAATAGGTAGATAACCAATTCTGTGCTCACCATTCATTATTAGGGCGCTGCAACAGTAATGTACTAGATTGTGCTCTGTTCTGTTCCCACTGCATTTACCTGTAGTTGACCCAGCTTTAGACCAAAACATGGTATTGATTAGTCTAGGCTCTAACACTCAGGGACACAACCTGCTTAAGTATGTCTAACCGAGTGTTAACATTGGTTGCAGGATGAGTCATTGCAGACTGAACAGAGGTCTCCTCCTTGCCACCCTATATATTATTTCTGTGCTCTGGGTTGACTGGCTCACTTACCAACCTGGCCCCTCCACCTATGCCCCGCATGGTCCTGCCGCTCACCTGGCCAGTCACTATTTCTGCCCATCCCCAGCGTGCACTATCTCCCTCCTAGTTGCCTATGAATTCACTAGAAATGGGATATGCTATAGGTCCTTTCTCCTCACTACTAGGTTACCTAGGAAAGTGTTGCTCCCTTCCCCAACTTTTACTCTCCGTCTCCTGCTCACAACCCTCCTGATACTTGTGGCTGACATTCAACCCAACCTGGGCCCTGGTATTGCGAACATTTCAATCTCCTTCTCACAAGACCAGACCTGGCTATCACCCAAGGGATTGAGGCTAGCCCATATGAATATATGTAGTCTCCGGCCTAAGATTCACGAAGTCCAAGCATGGCTAGCCTTTTACAAACCTGACGTGCTAGCTGTTTCGGAGACCTGGTTAAAACCCCAGGTTCCCGATCATGAAATTGCTGCCTCAGGCTATGTATGTTACAGAAAGGACAGAACTCAGAAAAGGGGGGAAGGGGTACTTATCTACAGTATGTGAAGGATGCCCTGACCTCCTCCATTGTCAGCATGCAGCATAGAACGGCACCCTATATTGAATCTATCTTCATTCGGCTCACCCTCGGTGGTGTCAAACACCTTACCATAGGGTGCGTATATAGCCCTCCTATGAATGCTCTCCAATCCCTGGAGACACTCACTAAAGACCTATCCTCTGAGGTGGCATCTGAACTTATCATACTGGGGGATTTTAATGTTAACTGGGCCCAAGAGGCTAGGTCCGCTATAAACAGCCTGTTACATGAGGTAAATCTTACCCAGATCATCACTCAACCCACCAGGATGAATTACAAAATGGGAAGGCACACAACCATTGACTGGGCCTTGGTGTCTACCCCCAAAAATAATCAAGTTGCGACGGGATCACGTGATGAGCTAAGCGAGGGCGGACGTACTGAGTGTTGCTCCTGGGCCTGCCCGATCTAAATAAGTTTATTAAACGTCTCTGTTTGTCGTGAGGGCGGTGAAAACACTGTCTGGTTTGGCGTTTTAGCGCTTTCTCTCCTGGCGTGCTTGCAGGAGTGGATACTGCCATTTACGCCTTTTAAATTTATAGGCCATATCGCCGCCATGGAGTGCGGAAGCCCCAAATTTTCTGACGCCGAGCGGCCCTAAACGCCCGGAACCCCCATCACCTGTGCCAGAAGAGCAGGATGCATATCGAGTGGCGAGGAGAAAGGCCATTCTCCTCGGATGACTTAGCCGAATCAAATCTTGCTGCAGGCCTGGTTGCAGATTTCTCAACAATCAAGCTGGCTCTGAATGCCCTGGCTAGCGAGGAATAGGGGACTTAGAAGCCAGAACCTCTCACAAGAAAAGAAGATGACAGCTCATGAGCAGGAGCTGGTGGTTTTGAGGAGACAAGTCAAAAATTGGAGGAAAGGGTGGATGATCAAGAATCGTGGCGCGAATAATTTAATTTTAGCAGGCTTGCCAGAAGCGTCGGAAAGGCTCGGACTGTATTCCTTCATCCAAGGGCTATTACTTAAGGTCTTGGGCCCAACGCCCTATGGAAGCGTATAATATTGAGAGGGCTCATCGCTCCCTAAGGGAGATTCTTCCCCTGGGGCTCACCTAGGTTATTATAATGAGGTTCCTGAATCATGGGAGAAGGCCCATGTCCCATGAAAGCGAGAGCTCTTAAGAACCCTGCACTGGAATGGAGCTGCATTTGGCTTTTCAGGACCAGAGCGCTGGCCATTAGGAGGGCAGAGAGAATATGTGGATATTAGAAAAAGCTGTATCTTGCAGGAGTGAAGTTTAGTATCAGCATCCAGCTACTTTGGTGGTCAAGCTCCAGACAGGAGATTGGAGATTCCTGACAGCGAGGATGCTGCAGAGGGACTGAAAGTTGAATTTTCAGATTTATTTAGAGCGCAACTTGAGCTCCAAGGCAGAAGGTGTTCTTGGACAGTGGAGATTTGAACTGTTTTGCCTATAAAATGACCCTCTTCTTGCTGCACCTTGACTATGTTGGAATGATTGAGCTTCCTCCCGGCAATCTTTTGCCCACTTGGACTTGAGGATCTTCACATGGGGAGGGAGGACACTGGAGCTATTATGAACTGGTGGGAGAAGGATTGTTATATTTATATTTTGGCTCTTGTTTTTTCTGTAGAGGAGACAAGTAATTTTGTTTAATCTCACTACAGATTTGGGGGCCTAGGGCACGATCTTGTTGGCTGGCTCATTTCGTGTTCGACGCTGGATAGGAGGCGTCTGATCAAGGATCGGGGTGTTTAAATGGGTTAGGGGTTGGGGAGGGGAAGAGAGAGTCCAGTCTGCATACTTGTCCATTTGGCAGTCTTGGTTGGGCGACAGGAGGAGTATAGTATGCCTTTGATGTTTACGTCTAATATGCTATCTTGGAATGTCAAAGGTCTCAGAGGAGGAAGAAGAGGTTAGTTGTTTTAAAGCATATTTGCAAACTGGGGGGTTCAAATAGCTTTGCAGGAAACCCACTTGCTTAAGGAGGAGTTGTGTTGAGGAAGCTTTGGGTGGTCGGGTTTTGGAGAGGAAATGCTAAAGCTTTCCAGGGGTGTAGCGATTTTGATTGCTAGGGGATGTCCGTTCACCTATGATATCAGGCGCTGGAGGACGCATGTAGTCTTGTAAGGGCACCATTTTGAGGAGGCAACAATAGCTTCTGTTTATGGTCCCACTCCACCTAATCCAGATTTTTTTGCTACGTTGGAGCAGGATTTATCCAGCCTCTCATCCCACTTTTAATAATAGCAGGGATTGGAATATCTGTTCCAACAACTCTCTTGATAGGATACCCCTTCTAGGAAGCCACCCTCCAAGGCCAGGATAGCAATGACTATTCTCGAAGTTGCTGCTTGACAGACCCCTTCTGGCGCTTTAAACAAGGGGATTGCAATATGACCTTTATTCTGGAGCTCATAAAATCCAAACACGATATTGATTTTTGGTAAATCAGGAGGCCCTCCGAGGGTTAAGAGTTTGCTGGTTTATGATAGAATTCTATGACCACTCTCCAATTACGCCTCTCTTGGGCAGTGGACTCCGCCAAATGAAGCCCTTCAGATGGAGACTGGATGAATCCCTTCTTCTGGATGATAATATGCTACCTCGTCTGGAGGAAGCTCTATGATATTATCCTAACTCAGATTCCTTCCCTTGACACAAGGCCTTAGCTTACCCAATGTAAAGTTTTGTACGCTAGTGTAGCCCAGACCTCACTATCAGGAGGAATAGGATGAGAAAGCCAGGGAGGAATTTATATGGGAGCCATTAACCTCTTACCCCCTGGAGGATCGAGTGAGGAGGTGGATCGAACTTCAGGATTTAAGAGGTGAGATGATGACATTTTATTTAGTAAACTGGAGGCTAGGGCAGAAAGGATTCGAGCTGAGTATCTCTTTCGGGATTGCCAAGTAAACTTCTGCCGCTAGAGTTAAAGAATGGAAGGCCACCCATACAATCTCTTTTGGAACACCAGGGAGGTGGTGACAGATCCGCAGGCCATGGCTGTTACTTTGCAAATTACTTTGTTGAATTATATCAAGGCATCAGGTGTCCCCAGGAAAGAGCGGGTTTTGGATGATATATGTCTGCAAGGCTAGACTCAATGCAATCTCAGGCTTTAGCGGCCCCTATATCAGAGGCTGAAATAAGAGATGTGATTAATAACTTGCCCAGGGCAAAACACTGACCAGACGCCCTACGCCCAGTTTTACAAGACCCATGTCCAACCCTTACCCCTTTGCTTTTGGAGTTTTTTTCTATATTATGTCAGATGGGGTTCCACATTTACCATTATATCAGGCTTACATCACACCTATTCTAGCCAGATAAACCCGGAGAATTAGTGGGGAGCTATAGGCCCATTGCTCTCCTGAACCAAGATATTAAATTATTATCTAAGATACTTGCTAATTGAATTTTAAAGGTTGCCTCTAATTATTAGTCAGGATCAGGTTGGTTTCATCCCAGGCAGGGGACCCATGATGCTCATGGAAGCTTCATCAGTGCTTTTGGAGGCCGCTGACTCTCCTTAGATTTGGCGCTTTTCTCTGTTGATGCTGAGAAGGCCTTTGATAGGGTCTCCCACCTTTTTATTTGCTACTATGGAAAGGATGGGCTTCCCAGAAGGGCCTTCTCAGGGGCATTCAGAATCTCTATGCCTCTCACAGCCAGAGTCCTTGCAACGGTTTCATCAAGAGAATTTCGTCTTGGTAATGGAACTAGACAGGGATGCCCTTTCCTCAATTTTATTTAATATATATTTGGAGCCCCTGTTGAGGGTGATTCAATCTGACCCTGAAGCACGGGGGACTGTGGTCAAGGGAAGGGAGTTGAAGCTCTGTTTTTGCAGATGACATCCTTTTGCATCTCCGAGACCTGGTGTCGAGTTTTGGGAGGGTCCTTGAGATTATTAATAGTTTTTCGGTGGTCTCGAATTATAAGTTGAACCTGAATAAGACTCAGGTTCTTCCTCTTACCCCGCATCTATATAAGGCAGATCTGGAGTCCTGGCAACTGAAATGGGCTCCAGATGGTATCAAATATCTGGGTATCTGGGTTATCACTTAATTTGCACCAGGGTGTTGAGGTAAATTGAATAATATTCTGATAGCAGCTAGAGCGGACCTGGATAGGTGGAATAAGCTCCCTTAAATTTTACGCCAGATTGGGGTTAATTAAGATGAACTTATTGCCTAGGTTTCTGTATCCTATACTTGTCCCTTATGTAATTCCCTCAAATCTGGTTCATCAGAATACAAAAACTGTTTTCTGACTTCCTATGGAATTTTATACCCCTGAGGAGGAAACATTCGGTTCTTCGGCTTCCTCTAGTTTAGGGTCTTAAGTTTCCAGATCTTCATTTGTATTATGTAGCTGGGCAATTATCTATAATGACTCGATGGAATAGTTCCTCTGAGGGAGAGGCTATACTCCAGTCTGGCTGCATATTGAAAAGCAAATCTTGTTGGATAAGGTATTTCCTGATTCACTCCTTTTCATTAACCCGGCCGATTTGCCGGATATAGGTAAAGATTCCCCAATATTTAAGACAGTCCTGGCTTGGTGGTCTCTTTTATCCCCAACTTACAAAAAGATCCAAAGGGGCTGTAGAGATCAACCTATTTCTGGTAATCCCAATATGAAGATCGGTGGCAGGGTAATTAGGAATTATTGGCTCCAACTTACTAATCTTGTCTGGGCAGACTTTATTCTAGATGGTAAAGTGGTGTTTCCCCCTCAGTGTAGTGACATTAACTTCTTTAAGAGGATTCAGGTTGCTAAAATGTTGCAGAAACTACAAAGGGATATCTTACCTCCCTCAGGAACCCCATTTATGTGGGATAACCTTAAGGATCTTAAGGATGCGCATAGACCTCTGTCAGTGGTGTACAATGTACTTCTGAGCTTTTTAGAAAAGGGGTTCTCTGTGAGGGTTGCGATTGGGAAAAAAGGTCTCCTCTGAGACCGGATTGGATGTGATCTGAAGAGCTAGCTTGTATACCTATTCCCAAATATAGAACCATGCAACTTTTTATATCTTCTAATTTGTACTATACCCCTCTAAACTCTATAGCTAGGAGGCTTAGACAGACAGACCAATGTTTTAGGTGTGGATTGAGTCCGGGAGATACCTTGCATATATTCTGGGATTGCCCCAAGATATCTCCGCTTAGTCCAGGTTAAGCAGAATATGGACCCTTTTAAATTATGCAGAGTTTATTCTCCTGAGATTTGTATTTTAGGGACATGGCCCAGATCTCACGAGTGCGGCTAGATGTCATATAGCACTGATGTCTGCTTTGATTAAAGCTTTTGTTTTGAAGCATTGGAAGAGTGATTGTATTTATACATATGATCAGTGGATAGCCGATCTTATGAGGTCTTTAGGCAGGCTATACGGCAAATGTATCGACGTAGAAAGGAACATTATATTAAGAAATGGGGAAGTTTAGAGGCAATATATCTGCTTCAACTTAACCTACCCATTCGTCGGTCTGTCTGTCTAAGTGTAGAATCATTGTAGGACGAGTTAACAAAAACAATAATTTTGATTTTATATTGGGACTAAATGGATCTTTTTTCTTTAATCTTATGTGTTGGAGGATTTGGCGTCAGGGTGCTTTACCCAATAGGGATACTTTAGTGTGGACAGGTACAAGACTGCCAACAGAGGTTTTTTAGGGTTCTCTCTTCCTCGGGACACAGCTGCAGGTCTGGACCTCATTAGATTATAGGGCTCTTGGAAAAATAGGCCCTTTGGCTTTAGGCCTCAATTTTTTATGTTTAGTGGTCTTTGTTTTGTTTTCCCTTAGCATGAGCCGATGTTTATCCTGATATTGTTATGACTGTATGAATGTTTGGATATGGGGGAGGGTGTTCTCTGCAGCTGTGATTGTATATAGATAATGTATATAGTTCACCTGCCCAGTTTTAGGGTGGGTACCCCTGCTGGCTGGGGGGGCTGTGGTTTGTCTGTCTGTACTTTCTCCTTTTGTCTTGTCCTTTTTTTCTCTCTCTGAAAGTAAAATCTAATAAAGATGGGTTTAAAAAAAATAATCAAGTTGCAGGCACCATGGCTGATGCACTGAGTGACCACTGCCCACCTTCTGTGCCTGGAAGAACAGGGCGATAGGTTCAGCCCAGAATACTCACCTCCAGGGACTACTCCAAGTTCTCTCTAAAGTAATACAATGACTTTCTTGGTGACATTTACTGGAGTCCACTGCGTTGTCTCCCTACCTTGGAAGGGGCAGTTGCCTTTTTTCTGAAAACTCTCATGAGGGCTGCTGATCTCTTTGCTCCAATGAAGACCTATTGTGTCAAAGGCTGCTGTTATAAGTGGATCACTCCCTCCCTAAAGGCCCTTATGATCCGCTGAGACAAAGCCTGGAATAAGTTCAAGTGCTCTACGCTCCAAGTTGACCGAGAAAACTATAGAGCTCTCAGAAATCAATGTAAGCATGCTGCTAAGCTGGCTAAAAAGGCTTACCTCACTCATCTCCAGAAAACAAACCTAGGCAACCTGAGCTATTCTGGTCCCACATCAATGAATTGATAAAGGAAAGAAAAGGGCAGCCCTGGGCCCTGTTCAGGACATGGGATGTTACTGAAATGATGAGGCACTCCATTGCCGAGGCCTCAATACCACTTCATGAACCTCAATGATTGCAAGGCTGGGCTCCTGTGCCCACTTATGATGCCACCAGACTGGATCCTCCAAACCTAGAATGCCTATCTTTCCATATGAGGCTTGTAAGGTGAGTGAGGTCCTATCCATTCTAAAATCATTGAAAACAAGAGGTTCAGGTGGTCTCCAACAGCATCCAAACAAGTCTTCTCAAAGATGGTGCCTCAGCACTCTCTAGGCCGCTTACCTGGCTCATAAACAGGTCCTTTCTAGAAGGGTCTGTCCCAGAACTGTGGAAGCAGGTCATGTGGCCCTTATTCATAAGAGTGGGCCTGTGGAACCAATTGGGAACTACAGGCCGATCTCCTTGCTGTGTACCCTCGCAAAAATCCAGGAGAAACTAGTGTGCACCCAACTCCAGGAATACTTGGAAGCACACCTGCTTCTTTCCCCTGTTCAACATGGCTTCAGAGCCAAACACGGGACTGACACCACCTTAACCAAATTCTATGCAAATGTGCTTAGGGAAATCGACTCAGGGTCCAGCATAGGTGTGGTTTTCATTGACCTTTCCAAGGCCTTCGACTTGGTGGACCACGGGCTTCTACTCCATAAACTCTGTCACATAGGCCTTGACTCGCACGCTCTTAAATGGTTTGATAGCTACCTCACAGGGTGCACACAGAAGGTCAGGTGGAAGGACAAACTCTCCAATCCACGGCCCCTTAAGGAAGGGGTACCTCAATGGTATATACTCAGTCCCCTTCTGTTCTCACTGTTTACTAACGAATTGCACAACCATTGTGGGAGCAGCAATGTCATCCAATATGCTGATGATGCTGTGATCTACAAAGCCTCCGATAACCTGGTTGACCTAGGACCTTCACTCCAAGTGGACATCCACATTATGGAGGATTGGCTCATCAAGAATAAAATGGTCCCTAATACCAACAAAACAAAGGTTATGTTGTTTGGACCTAGATTTCTTGGCCATGACAGATCTCAACTCCTTCAACTCACGTCCAGGGTAGGCAACAAACAAGAAGTGGTTTCCTCCACAAAATACCTCAGACTTACCCTAGACCAAGGTCTCACATTAAAGCAACACGTAGACCAAGTCACTAAAGTCATACTTGGCAAACTCGGAACACTATACCAGCTTAAGGACCAGCTGATCCCCGAAGCCAGGACTGCCATTGCCACTAGTGTTCTACTCCCAACACTCTTCTACGTTGCCCCGGTACTTCAGGGAGTAGCTAAGCTAGAGTTCAACAAGTTACAGATCCTTTACAATAAGATCATCCGTTTTGCCACCTTATCCCACAGAAGGAGCCACCATTGCGAGTCCTTATCACGACTTAGCTGGCCATCTTTCGAAGCTCGCCTCAGGTACCCGGTACTCTGCCTGGCAAATAAGTTAATTAGCTCCATGCCTCCTCCGAGTCTTGATGGACTCCTAACAGTTAAGAGAAATCCATGTAACCTACGGACCTGAGGCCAAACTCTCCTAGAGGTCCCTAAGGTTAGGACCAAGGCAGGACATATGTCCTTTTCTCATGCTGCCACCTCCCTCTGGAACAACCTCCCATTGGAAGTGCGGGAAGCCTCATCTGTTATGTGCTTCCACTCGAGACTCAAGACTCATATGCTGGCAACAAGTAAATGCCAATGCTATGGTACCTGACACCCCCTCCCTATACCCCTGGCCAGTGCACTTACCACACGTACATCACCTTAACCTGAATCCGGCAGCACTAACTCCTCAGTGGCCTCTCCCCCACCGTGAACTTCCAAGGAGGGTTTTTAGAGACACAGTCATATGTTGCACTGAAATAATGTAATGTAATGTAATCGCTATGAATACTTCACTGCTGTATATACATGTACGAATGTCGCTTGCCAATAACTTGTATATGTTCAACTGCTTACCAAGTCTTGTACTGTAACTCCCGGGTCACCCCTGAAAAGAGGACCTCCGGGGCCCAGTGGGCTTACCCGGTCATCAAAATTCAATAAATAAATAAATATGCGATCTCCTGTGTGGGTGTTTTGTGTGTACTGTATAGTGCTTGTTGCTTTCTACTTATTTTTTTTTGTAATGCTTGAGCTTGGTACAGTATTGTGGCATTTTTTTATGCTTGTGCTTGGTGTTAGACTTTTCAGGACCTATAGCTTGGCCCAGGATCACTACTGAAGAAATTGGTCATTTTGACTGCTTGATTTGTCTGCTTTGCCACATCCTTTGCAATGAGACTAGCTCGTAGAGCTGAATTATCTTCATTGGATTGATATCTTGCACGCGAGCCATGCCAGCCCGGCTCAAGCCCCTTGATTACCTCACTGTTAGTCAGAGGAGACAGCAGTGGCTCACAGTCTCTTCTCTCTCCACATCCTCTTCACACTGCTCGTCCTCATCTGCTGCCCCTTCTGCTGTGTAGCCTGGTCTATCTTGCTTTTATTGGCTTTGCAGATATTTTAACATTTTAGGGCTTCAGACTGTCACCTTCAACACAAAATCATGCAAGGATGACTCTTGCTTGCTTAGTACAGATTGTTGGCACCGATCCTGTCTCTGCTGACAGCTTAGCAAGACTTTCCCTGGCATTCAATCGATTGAGAATGCTGAGCTTTGTTTGAACAGAGTACCCAGACCTTTTCATGTTTTTCGTGAACTGTCACCATCTGTCTGCAGTTTTTGGTGATGTAGATTTATAGAACCAGAAATGACACTGACAGCAATCAGCTATCAAGCACATTAGCACAGTTACTGCAAGTGCTGTGTCGGGAGCCGGGAGGCAAGAGTTCAGAGTAAAGAGTCTTATTTTAAAAAAGGTACTGTACTTAACTTCTGACACACTCATGAGCACAGAAGTACTGTTGTAAGGCCACAACATGGGAAGTTTTAGAGTTTTCAGCTCATAGAATGGAGTGAGTAGTCAGGCGTAAAAGTGTTGGGAGCCATGCGGAGCCATTCGTTATAACCAGTATGTATACAATGAGGTTTGTAATAGCGAGGGTTACTGTATATATATTTATGCATAAAAACATATTTCTATTTTTGAAGCCATGAGAAAATCTGATTGGTACCAGAGTAAGGGAATGGCTGGAACAGTGTATTCCATTTTGGAAAGGGAGGAAACTTTCACCTCCCATATTAAAACTCACGTCCCAAGTTTTATTTAAAGTACTTTTTCAAAAAATAAAGAAATGGAATATATCACAAGCCCAGGCTTAACATTCAACTATGCAAATTTATATCAGTATATTATGAAGATGGCATTTGGGTGAACTGAGTTTCTTTACCCAATAGGTAACACAAACATGATCCTTGCATTAACTAACAAATCCTAGAGTACCTCTGGATTGCATAAGTTTCAATATTTTTTCATCAGCTTGTATTGACTGGCCTGCTCACAAAAATCCACATTTAGTGCTAGAATACACTTTATTTGTGATTTATGTGACAGTAAAATATCTGTGTACCTTATTCTTATGTTACATATGTGACTGAACCTAATTTATGTTAACCCTGTATATGCCTGATGTTCATTTTTTGTACCATTGTAACCCTCCCGGTCGCACTTGAAAATAGGCACTTGGTTGTCTAGTGTGCTCACCCAGTAAACAAAAGCAAATAAATAAGTTAAGCATTTCCGTGTACAATGTCAATATACACACACTCCCATACCAGGACCCTACCACTAATTTCTGGACTGTAAAATGTCTCTTTGGTTCCCAATAGTCTCTCTCTCTCTCTCCCTCTAGTATGCACAAGTCAAAGATTTATTACCAGTCTGCCATTGCTCGGCCTATACACAAAACCCACATTTTGTCCAAGAATACACTTTATTTGTGATTCATGTGACTGAAAGATATCTTTTGTGCCCCATAGTCTCCCCCATATGGTACAAGTCAAAAGATTATGTTGCCAGGTTTGCTTTTCCCCAGTCTGTACACACAAGCAACACTGAGGACAGAAATACACTTTATTAGTGACTTTTGTGACTGTATAAATGTATCTTTGGTCCCCAGTTGTCTCTGTCTCTGTATCTACCTCTCTCTCTCTCCTCCTACCTCTATATCTATCCCCCCCTTACCCTGCCTGTACACAGTGTAACATAACAACCTCACTTTGCCCCATCAAACAAAAAGCATATCCTGGTGTCCAATGGCCTCCCAATACTCTCATAAACTAAGCACTGCCACAACTGCATCATACCATGTTGTTCTGTTGTACCCTGATTCCCTCCCATATCAGGTGCAGCAACATGTAATGCATAGAACTAACCCTGACAAGTGAATAAACTGATGTTCAATAATCTCTGAAAAGCTTGGACCAGAACTCTCTTCGAGATAGATTTTCTTGTCGATCAATAAGATGTCCAATCAGGCGCTTTCCTGCGGGAAGACACAGTGATAGTAAAAACATCCCATCACATATCAGGTCAACGTTACTCACGAAACACTCCAAACCTCCCAAACCAGCCCCACCACAAAAAAAACAAAAAAAATTAAAAACACAATCCCTGTTTTCAAGTGGTCTGCTAATTCTCTCCTATACCAGGCGACACAACAGGTTAAGCATCACCTGGTGACCAATGGCAATGTTTAGAAAAGGGCACTTTATTTGCAAAAGCCCTAATTAGGGGGTAAGGCTTGTGAGGGTACGGAATGAGGGCTAAGGACTGGTTTCCTTTAAAAAAATCATCTCTTCTTCTGAAGCCTAGTGTGTGTGTGTGTGTGTGTGTGTGTGTGTGTGTGTGTGTGTATATGTGGGGAAGGTGCTATGTAAATCAGAATGGCCTTCTGTGGGGTGGAGATATCAGACAACGCATTATGTGTGTGATGGTGCAAGGTCCCAGAGGCTGGTGTTGAGCCACTGAATACTACTTGTAGGATGGTGCCAGGTATTTCAACACCCAGCACCACCGAACACACAGCATTACCCTGTGTCCAGGGGCTCCACCCCACAATACGAGACCCAGCACCATCACACATAATGCATTCACTGGTGTCAGGGAGATAACCCTACCATCTGAGACCTGGAGCCATCACACCAAAGAAATTATCTGGTGTCCAGTGGTTACCCCCCACCCACACTCACAAACTCTCAAAACACCCAGTACCATCAAACTAACATACTAAAATGGCAGCAGAGTAGGCCTAATGGTCTTTCATGTCTGTTCGTTTAATCAATCCTCAAACTGGGAACTGACTCTGATGTCCCCCCCTACCCCCTTGGGATTCTCCAGTTCCTGTACAATAAATTCTCGTATTGAACTTCACAGCACACCCTTCGCTCATACCTGTCCAACCTCTCCCCAACCCTCCACAGTCTTCTGCCTCCAATAGTCCCCTGGGCAGCACAATCTCTAGTTCCACCACCCTCTCAGTGAAGTAGCACCTCCTCCTTCCCCCCCCGGCACAGGTCATGGGACCATGGCCCTGATCCCACCTCTTACCTACCCCGAGGCAGGTTTTTTTTGTTTACCTGAAGATGGACTGCTACCAGGATGTCTGTAGAGAATAGGCCAGAAACCAGACTTTCATTTGCTTGTGCACAAGGACATTGACCAGTGCCTCCTGCTCGTTGATTGATGTACCATGGTGGTGATGTTGTCTGTTCTCACCTGAACCGCCTTGTTCTGTACTGCCTTTGCGAAAGCTTGTAAGGCTAAGTATACTGCCCTGAGTTCCAGAAGTTAGCCACTCCCCTATCTGTATGGCACAAATCACATATTTATTTATTCCACCTGCCCATGCAGTGACTGTATATACACACACACACACACACACACACACACGCACACACACAGCTGCACTGAAGCCAGGAACACACTTCACTTGTAATTTCTGGCACTGTAAAACTTCTTTTAGGTCCCAAATAGACTCTCACTTCTGCATGGCATAAGTCACAGTTTTGTTTTTTTCCAGCCTGCCCTTGCACTAATTGTTATGGCTGTGCAAATACCTTTTCCCGAATAGCAGCCTGGAAACCACTCCACAATATATTGGGACCAACTGAGGGAATGCATGAAGCAGCGCAGTTTGGGAGTGGTCTGCAAGCAATTGATGCTGAACAGGATAGTATTGACAGTCTATGCTCAAGCAGTTATTGCCCTCCCACTCCATAGTGCATCCTAGAAACACTGCTTGCCATGTGCACGCTAGTATCCTCTCACAAAGTAGCCACCACACCAAACCGCAGCAGCAGCCTGAGCAATGGCCATTGCTGCTGCTCATGGTTGCTTTGCTGTGGCAGCTCTCTATGTCGGGCCTGGATGGGGACTCAGAGCATGTGGGGATAGGTACGACAGTGGCTGCTCTCCCTCAGGGTCTAAACTACTGCAGCTGCCACTACCTCCCTCCTTCACCGCTCATTGTCTGCCCACCCAGTATCAGCAAGCACAGTTCCCTCAGCCACTAGCAGGTCCATCAACTGATGAAGCTAGATATGGCCTTCTGGGATGCAGGCATGGAGGGCAACAGAGCGATAAGTTTCCGATATAAAAGCCACACACCACCAAATCGCTATATCCAACTTGAAATGCCGTGCAAGATACCATCCGATCAACAGCAAAAACTGTGAAGACCATTTTGTTTGAAATTTTCGCACAATATCCCAGCCTAGTAAATCCATCTCAGACTGATTTTGCTGTAACCACCAGCCTCTCTACCATGTCCACACCCTCTTTCCCCTCCCTAGCACCCCATCATGGCTGCATCACCCCCCCAGCATCCCTCCTCCTCAAGTAGATGTGGAGGGCTGAAGCAGTTGCTGAGCCTAACTCACCCCAATACCCCTCCGCCGGTTCCTTCTGTCCAGCAACAGCTACCTGCATGCTTCCTTAGAGTGTCTTCTTTAGAAAATGGGCTTTTTATTTCTGGCATCTGATTGACTCATACCCCTGCCAGGGGACATTAACTTCAATAGATGCCGAGTAAATAAAAGTACCAGCCCCAGTGCCCTTTACCCACTCAGATATCCCTGTGCCCACCTTTGCCTTCTTCATTGGCCTGAAAATACCCAGTTCAATCTTAAATCACCACCATTGTTTCCTCACACTTAGCAAAAGATACTGGGCCCACAATACCTCTGGTGCCCCTTATTCTCTCCCCCATATGACACAAGTCAAAGGATTACTTTGCCAGTCTGCTATTGCCCTATCTGCACACGTTGTAAGATATCTCTCTGGTGCCCCTTACCATATGGCATAAGTGGGGTGGTCATCTACATTAGGGGAGGGATAAGGTGGTAATAGGGAGGAAGGGGAGGAAGACAGGGTGGAGGCCATATGGGTGCAACTATACAACCTGAGGGGTAGAAAGGTTAGACTGGGGGATACTTTATAGACTTCTGACAAAGATGAGAATACTGATATGGAGCTGGGGCCACACCACAAGTATGGCATTCCCCAGTGTCCAGTGGTCCCATTCAAGCCCTCCTATACCTGGCGCCATCAAAAATGATGATTTCCCTTGAGTCCTGTGGTCCTACAAGCCAAGCTTTGAGACTGAGAGACCTGACGTTTAGGTACAGCCGGGTTCCTTGGTTGGTGGTTAACAGGCTGTGCCTCCGAGGGAAGTACATAGATACATAGATACATAGACAGTGTCAGCAGATAAGGGCCTATGGCCCACCCAGTCTGCCCATTTGAGCTTGTAAGTTCAATTTATGTTTTCCTAGAAGTCTGTTGCCCTCTACCCTGACCTCCAGAATTCCTTTATGTCTATCCCATGCATTCTTAAATCCCATGATTGTTTCAGCCCCACCACTTCCTCTGGCAGGGTGTTCCACTTGTCCACCACCCGTTCTGTGAAGAAATTCTTCCTCACGTTTCCTCTGAATCACCCTCCCTCCAACTTCATCCCATGCCCTCTAGTCCTGGAACATCTTTTTCACTTAAAATAGTGTATTCCTGCACCCTGTTCCTCGCTGTAAGATACTTGTATGTCTCAATCATATCCCTTTCTCCCTCCTCTCCTCCAGGAGTACATATTCAGTTCCTTCAACCTGTCCTCATAGGACTTGTGATGCAATCCATGTACCATCTTTGTTGCCCTCCTCTGAACCCTTCTCTGCCCTGTCTATGTCCTTACGTGAGTAGGTCTCCAGAACTGTACACACTGTACTCTAGGTGGGGCCTCACTAGTGTCTTGTATAGTGGAATTATGACCTCCTTTTCCTGCTGGTGATGCCCCTGCCTATGCATCCCAGCATCCTATTTGCTTTACTTGCTGCCTTGTCACACTGTTTCCTACCTTGAGAGGTCATCAGAGATGATAACCCCAAGATCCCTTTCCAGCTTGGTGCATGCTATATCCTCACCCCCCAACTGATATATTGTGCCAGGGTTTTGTGCCCATATACATTATCTTGCACTTCTTTGCATTGAATTTCAACTGCCAAACCCTGAACATTCTTCAAGTTTCTGCAGGTCCTTCTCATTCTGTCTACACTCCTCTGTGTGTCTACTCTGTTACAGAACTTTGTGTCATCAGCTAACAGTGAAATTCTGCCTTCTAGGTCCCAAGAATGTCACTGATGAAGATGTTGAATAGGACCGATCTCAGCACTGATCCTGTGGTACCCACTGGTCACTTTTCCCTCTGTGGAGTGACAGCCATTTACTACCACCCTGTGTCCTGCCGCCCAGCCAGTTACCTACCCACCACACTACTGTCCTGCCCACACCCATATTCCCCAGTTTGTGTAATAGTCTTCTATATGGCACAGTGTCAAGGCCTGTTGAAGTCCAGATAGGCCTTGTCTACTGCCCTCCCCGGGACCATCTCCCAGTCACCCAGTCAAAAATTCAATGAGGTTGGTCTGACATGGCCTCCCCAGTGAAACCATGCTGCCTTGGGTCCTGTAGTCCATTGACAACTAGATGTTCCACCTATCTCTCCTTCAGTAGTGCTTTCATGATCTTACCACTACCAAGGTGAGGCTGACTGGTCTGTAGTTCCTCGCCTCTTTGTTCCCACTTTTGTATAAGGTGACTACATCTGCTGTCCTCCAGTCTTTGGGCACCTCCCCTGTTTCCAGTGATCAGCTAAACAGGATAGGCAGAGGTTCAGCCACCACCTTTCTTAGTTCTTTAAGGCCCCTGGGGTGCACCCCATCTGGCCCCAGGTGTATTGGTTTAGCAACAGACATGGAGAGCAGAAGAGAGTACCATGGCTGCCTGGGCTAGTCTGGAGCTATCCAGATGTGTTTTCCCTATATAGTGTATTATTGAACGTTATTAACCTTAGGAAATCATCATTTCCTAAGGTTGTTATACCATTGTTGTGACGTAGAACTGTTGTTACCCTATTGTTGCTACGTCACATCGATAGGTTAACAATGGGGATCGCTTTGCGCATGTGCACTACACAACCCAACGGCCTTCGAGAAATGGCCGCGGCAGTGAAAGCATGACCTGGAACAGCTGCAGCGGTGACTAAAATGTCAACAGTAAGGATGCTGATTATTGTTTTCACTAGAAATGCATGACCATAAACTATAAAATATAATGTATGGTCATACATCGGCAATCAGTTTGAATAACGGGCTCGAGGTTGCCATGGTGACATAAATCTCTCAAGCTTCTCTCTCAAGGTTTACATGGTCACCATGGCAACCTCTCGCCGGTTAACAAACCTGTTACCGATGTATGCCCATACAGTATCCTCTATGTTCAAATTGTCTTTGTGCAGTTAAGTTCCCCCCTTGGTGAGGTTGTTGAGATCCTGCCACCATAGAAGATCCTACTGCATCAGACTTGATACCATGACCATGTGGTCCAGGTCATCCAACCTCTGATCCCACTGTGCTCTGACTGTCCACTGGAAGCTTGAGGGTGGGAGGATTGGGAGGGAAGAGGAGGAGGTACTTCACCGAGGAGAGTGGTGGAACTGTGGACTGCTCATAACCCAATACTGCTTTATCTTACTATAATGACCCACAACTTGCATTGACATTATGAACACTTCTTTTTGTCCCACAGTTGTCTATTCCTCTCTAACCCTGTGAATGGCACGTCACAGATTTTACCAGTTTGCCCTTCCCTACACACACACACACACACACACACACACACACATGTCCACACTGAGGCCAGGAATAAACTTTGTGATTTATGTGACTGTGAAATATCGATTTGGTGCCCCGTAGTCTCTCTCCCCCCACACCCCCTTGTATGGCATGAGTCAAAGATTTATTTTGCTAGTCAGCTGTACTTCATTTGTTGTTTATGTGACTGAAAAATCTAATTTTTGGTCCAATAGTTTCACCTTTTTCCAACTTTCTCCTATAAGAATGGTGCAAGTCAGATTTATTTTTTCCAGCTTGCCCTTGCAATGACTCTACACACACGACCACACTAAAGGCAGTAAACTTTATTTGTGATTTCTGTGACTGAAAATGTCTCTTTGGTACCAGGTAGTCACTCAGTCTCTCTCCCTTCTTGGTGGCACATGTCAAAGAGTTATTTAACCAGTCAGCCATTGCCCTGCCTGTACACACACACACACACACCAAATTTCGTTATTACTGTAACCGTAAAATTTATCTTTGGTCCTCAGGAGTCAGTCTCTGTCTCTTTCTCCCCTCTGTAAAGTACAAGTCAAACATTTACATTGCCAATATGCCCTTCTCATACTGAAAATGCAATAAATGGTCATAACTTTAACATTATTTCATATTTTGTCTCCAAACTTTCAACACTGTGTTCTTATGACCCTGCCTCATAAACCCAATACGTGCCATTTTTCAAATCTGTCCTGAAATGCCGTTTCCACAACACTGGTGCAAAAACACATTTCAGACAGGATGTGAAAACTGACAGTTGTTCTGTTCATGAGGTGGTGTGAAAAAATGGTTCTGTTGAGAATCTGAAGTGGAAATATTCAAACACACCAAAGTTACACACATGCGTAGAAAATTTCAAACAGGAGCACATAACTTGGGCATTATTTTACATTTGATACCAAATTTTCAACATGACCTTTTGGGAGCCCACCTCATGAACAATGGCACTGTCATTTCATTAATTGGTCCTGAAAGGTGGTTTTGCACAACAACCACAAAATCTCTTCCAGGCCTGACTAATGAGATGACAGTCAGTGTTCATGAGTTGGGGTCTCAAAAAGGCTATTTTGAAAATCTGGTGAAAAAAATTCAAAAAAAAAGATATCAATACAAGTTCAAAACACCATACACAGTAATCATATGGTGCTTACCTTGTTTCTTCAATTTGTGATTGGCTGTGAAGTGTAGACCTGTACCAGCCCAGTGAGATGACAGTGCTGACTTCTGGAGCAAATATAGGGCAAGGGTGGGGTGCTCAGTGGGAAGGCCAGGATGGGGAGGGGCGGGGTGACAAGGGACCAGTTTCTTTTCTAGGTTTCATATAAAAAAAAAAACAAGGACCAGAAACATAGCATTTGACATCAGATAAGGACTGCTTGGCCCACCCAGTCTGCCCATTTCCCTAACTATTGCATAAGCTGCGGATTCCAGCTTACCCAACCACCTACTTCCTCCTACCCCTCACTATAATTGCCTTATTTGTGTCCCCCATACATTCTTGAATTATCCCACTGATTTTGACCCAATACGTCCTCAGGAAGGTGGTCCAATCAGTCCACTGCCCTCTCTGTGAAAAGTACTTCCCTCCCATTGCCCCTGACCATCCACCCTTTATCTTCAAATTGTACCTTGTTCTTGTACATCTCTTTTCTGAAGAGTTGCTCCTGCCATGAATTTGGTTTATTCTCTTGAGGTATTTGAAATATTCTATCATATCGACCCTCTCCCTCTTTTCCTCAATGGTATACATACTAAGCATTTTTAGTCTCTGCGTGTGGCTTCTGTTGCAGACCCTGAGGTACTCAGAGGAGGGCAACTAAAATGATGCAGCGTCTTAAAGAGACTTAAATAGCTTAATATGTATACTCTTGAGGAAAGGAGGGAGGGGGGGGACATGATAGAACTTTCAAATACCTCAGGGGAATTGACAAAGCCCAAGATAAGAGCATCTTTCAGAGAAAAATGTGCAAGAACAAGGGGCACAATTTGAAGATGGGGTGGGACGTCTCAGGAGCAATGTCAGGAAGTATTTTTTCATGGAGAGGGTGTTGGACACATGGAATCACCTTCCTGAAGAGGTTATGGGTCAAGAACAGTAGGGGTATTCAAGAATGCATGGGACAGACATAAGGCAATTATATAGTGGGGAAGGAAGGAGGAAGTAGCTGGTTAACTAGAATCTGCAGCTTATCCAATAGGTAGCGAGATAGGCAGACTAGGTGGGTCAAGCAGTCTTTATTGCCATCAGAGTCTATGTTTCTATGAAACTCATAACACAGAGTAATAAAAAGGAAATGAATATCAAATAAACTATGAAATTGGCTAGATATCAGTGTCCTCCAACCCTATGAATACAGTTGGCTTCTGCTGTATAACTCCCAGAGGGACCACATTTTGGCTAGATTTCAGTTCTTAGGTCAGAAAAAAAATGGTGGCAAGGAGTATTAATAAATAACATGGTGGTGGAGTCTACCTCAAACCCTCTGAAAAGAAACTCATCCACCATATTTTCTGCCCCAGGAATTGCAATATTCAACCAACCTTACATCTACCATCTGAATCTGTTTAAAAAAATGTCCCCTTTTTCCTACCTTAATATTTGCCAGCAGTCTGTTGGTCACCTTGTAGCTCCTCTGAGTCCAATCCAGTGCCTTTTCTAACAGATATGGCCTGCCGTGAGAAATCAATTCAACCTCCAACTCTCATCCAGTGGGGCCTGGAAAGGAAAAGATTAAAAAAAATAAATACAAGAAATGTAAAAATAATTTCCTAACGCTTCCTTGTCCCGCTTCTAGACCAGTGTCCCCACTCGGTCCTATCTGTCCCTGTTCTGCTGAGCAAAACCCGGGAATAAAGAATTTCCTGTTGTCCAATAACCCCCCACTGGCCTTCCCATGCCATCCTCCAATAGTACCAAGAGTTCCCCCCACCCCGGACTGCACAAGTCAAAGATTTATTTTACTGGGCTGCATACAAAAGTCACATTTTGTCCAAGAATAAACTTTTGTGATTTCTGGACTGTAAAATATCTCTCTGGTGGGCAGTAGTCTCTCTTCACCCCCCTACCCATGGCACAAGTCAAAGGTTTAATTTGCCAGTCTGCTCTTACCCCATCTGTACACACACAGCCACACTGAGGCCATGAATATACTTTATTTGTGATATATATGACTGTCGAAATGTATCTTTGGTCCTCAATAGTCTCTTCTCCCTCTCCTCTCTGGACTGCACAAGTCAAAGATTTATTTTTCCAGCTTGCCATTGCCTGGCCTGCACACACACACAAAAAATAAAAAAAAAAAATAAACACATTTAGTACAAGAATGAATTCACCCTCAAACACCCAGAACCATCGCAGGAAAAGCATTCTCTGGTTTACAGTGGTTCTCCCTATCCTCAGATACCCATCACCATAACACAACATGTATTCAAACAATAATAATTCCCTGTTCTGCAGTGGTCCCCCAATTCACTCAGATACCAGGCATCATGGCAAGTAAAGCTTTCCCGTAATGTTTTATTACCTCCCCCTACACCCCCCCAACAAACCAGACTCCAACAAACAGCCTTCCTTGTTGTCCAGTGGTCCCCCAATTCCCTCACATACTAGGTGCCATGAAAAGAAAAGTGCTTCTGGATGTCAAACTGCCTCCCCATGCCCTACAAAAACAGACCTCACTCCAAAATTACCTATTGTGCAGTGGCCCCTCAGTTTGCTCCAGGTGACAACAGTTAAAGCCTTCCAGACCCACCCAATAAGTAACATTCTATGTTGTGCTTTTCTCCTCTAATTCTATCAGATTCCAGGTGCCACAACAATTAAGCTTTTTACTTGGGTGTCTTATGGACTCCCATGTCCTCACAAACCAGGCCCCACCCCAACAACATTCCCAGTTGTGCAGTGGTCCCCCAATTCCACCTGAAACCATGTGCCACAACAATTCCCTCCCCCAAGACCCAGCACATTCACACAAAATGTATTCTCTGGTGTGTGTGGGGTCCATCGCACCCTCGGAGACATGGCACCATCAAACAAAATGCATTCCATTGTTCAACCATGCCATACAAGATTTAGCACCTTCGCAAACATAAAGTCACTGTAGCCTGTGGGGTTCACCCCATCCTCAGAGTCATGACAGCATCACCATCACACCATCACACATCACACAAAGGAATGTATTTTTAGGATAGTGACAGGTTTATGTTCATATGGGTGTTTAAGGGTGGGTGGGAAGCCACTGATACCAGGGAATCAATGTCATGGTGTCATATCTCGATGGGAGGAGGGGGGTACGAGACCCATTACCATCACAGCCCCATTGCAAGAGTGAAGCTGCAAAGGCCAACAGAATGCTGGGATATGGCTTCACTGAGAAGCAGACTGGAAAAATGTGGCCCCATACTCAAGTGTCAGCTGCATCTGTACAAGCAAGGGAAAGCAGTCCTAAATGATTGGTTATCCAACAGACAGTGAAATGGACAGGCTGGGTGGGTCAAGTGGTCCTCATCTCCAATCAAAATATATGTTTACATAGAAACAGATTTGACATCAGAAAAGAACAGCTCATTACAACCAGTTTGTCCATTTCCTTACCTCTTGGATAAGTTACGGATCCTAGTTAACCAACAGCCTACTTCCTCCTACCACCCTACTATAATTGCATTATGTCTGTTCAATGCATTCTTGAACTCCCCTTATTTTTGGATCCATGTGGAGATGATTTTCATAAATTCACGTAGTACTCCAAATGGGGTCTCACCAACTGTCTGTATAGTGATGACAACTTCCTGTTTTCTACTGTTGAAGCCTCTATCTATGCATCTGAGTACCCCACAGCACTGCTTACTGCCTTCTCACATTGCCTGCCTACCTTTAGGTCATCTGATATAACTACCCCAGGTCCCTTTCCATTTTTGTTGACAGTATATGCCCCCATTGCATACTCTTCCCTTGGGTTTTGTTTACCAGGTGCATTACTTTGCACTTTTTGATTGAATCTGAGCTGCCATACATTTGACCATTCCTCAAACCTTGGCAAGTCCTTTTCATCCCTGCTGCAGACATTTGTGTCATCTGTAAAAGACATATTTCAAGTCCATCTGTATGTCACTTGACCCCAGTACCCCACTAGTAATCCCCTTCAGAGTGAGACAGAAGGTCACTTCCTCTAATGGATGGATTGGCCAGCATACCTTTGGAGTCAGTATACCACAGTGGATGAGAGCACTAAGCTGTAAACCCCAGCCAGCAGGCTGTCTGACCCTGAGTAATTCACTTAACTTCTTGTGCTCCCAGGCTGCATGCTGTGACTCACTACTAAGCACCACATCAAAGTTTAGGCAGTGTTTTCTCCACTCCTGTCTGAGGACAGGCTAAGCAAAACGTAAACTGTACGCTACTGGAAGCAATTATGGCAGCACGACTGCCCACTCCGCTCCCTTCCCCATATGAGGTAATAATAACAGCAAATCCAAATTGTGGCAGAAATGCGAGCTTTGCTGAACAGCACAAACAGACAAGACAGAACAAAAATTGGGGGAGGCTAATTAAATCAACTAAAACTAAAGCACATACAGTATATATATGGTGACACAGGTGTAATTTTGCTCCTCATACCACATAATGCTGCTGCACAGAGGACATTGCTGTACAACTACCTCTCTCCAGCTTGCAATCACCTTCAAAAAGGAAACAACATACTGTAATATAATCTAAAAATGAAAAACAATTATATGAAATAGCGGACATATAAACAAATGGCCCTTGATTAGCGTACTTGGTTGAAAGCAAGACTGGCAGGCATTCAAAATGTTGCTTTTCTTCAGTTCGATTTGTGCGCCAAAAATGGAACCAAGACTGGCAGGCATTTGGAAGGTTTAGTTCAATTCACACGCCAAAAATGGAACCAACAAATAATACAATTATGCCCAAATTTACATCTATTTTATGGAAAGTTCAGCAAAACTAAATAACAACCAGTACAGATTTGAGAAGGCTCCAGTTATTTTACTTCAATGACCTTTCAAAAGTCGCTTAGCGTAACAATCACAACTAAATCGAAATAAAAAAAAATATGCAGTGTACAAAAAGATTGAGATATCTAAAGAAATAAGGCCATCGTTTTGCTGTTATTTCAGCTAGGAAATCTACAGTACATTCAATTTCAAAAGACGTGTGGCAATTCACCAACTGCTCCCTCAGTTTTCTTCAGTAATCTTTTTCCCTTGCTGCTCCACTCACAACTGCATCAGAATACAAAAACACATTCTCAATAATACATATCATAAAGAAATAAAATAAAAGAAAGGTGTTGACTTTTTATGCTGCAAATTCAGGTTAGAAAAGCTAACTACAATGCATTTGAAACACAACATGTGGCGGCAATTCGAGATTACCTAACATCTCCCTAGAAAACACAATTTGTTTGAGAAGCCTTATTTTTCTACACCAAAATCTAGTCACAAAAAAAAATGGAATGCTTTGAAAAGCCCTCAGACTTGATTTACTGATATCCTGTGGTCCTTTAGTGAGACGTTACAACAAAACACTATGCTGCTTTAACTGAAAATAAATAGAACAATAAACAGACCTAACAAAACTTTGCTGTCTGCTGACTTCACAAAAGGTAGAACTCAGTCCAGTGTTCTGCTCAGCGTCCGAGTGGATTCAAATGATTACAACTCACAATGAAGCTATGTTCTGACACTTCTTGCTGTCCAGAGGGGAAAATGTAAGTGTGTGCAGACTCAGTAACATAAGCTTCTTGTGGAAAAAACGGAATGTGTTGAGATGTGATTGGTTGGTCTGACTGCCAATTACAGAAAGCTACAGGTCTCTGCAATATATATCACCAGGCAGATTTTATGAAATACAGCATCGGCGTCTAGCCAAGAGCTGTAAAAGAAGTGTCAACAAGATGAGTTATGCCATCGTGGCAGCAATGAGTACTGCAGCAGGGCGAAGTTAACTCATTGGTGGCAGGGATGAAGTTAACGTACTGCTCTCTGTTCAGACGGTAGTTCATTTTTTTTCAATAACGGATGCGATGTATGGTATTAAATGCTATCCATATACTATAGCATGGTTCCCTCATTTGCCCAGTGGTTCTGTGAATGGATTATGCATGAGTCAGGTTGAAAAGAAAAGGTGGGTGGCTGTTATTGGATTTGCCCTGGTATATCACCTCAGAGGCAGGTAGCACTGGTCAAAGTGTACCCCATCACCATTGAGCCTCGGCGTTTATCCCTCTGGCCAGTGGCTTCCATCTGTTTGATACTGACCTCCCTCCATTGTCCACTGGGAATAGGGGGGACCATATTTACTCCTGTCTTGTCAACATTAACAATTAAATCAGCTGTACTAAGCGCCTGCATAGCTACTGTGCTTGTGCGTTTCAGGTAGCTCTCTTTTAATTGCTGAAAATCTTGAGGTTTATTGTGCCCTGCCTTTGTGCCTTTCCTTCTACAAAAGCCCAGAAACTTAAAAATTGCCAAGCCCACTGTCTGGAAAAACTTAGGCTACCACCATATTCACTCAGCATTTTGGGGTTTTGTGCCTGTATAACACCAACAGCTAAGCGGCAACAATGCAGGCATTCCACGACAGCCCCTCTGCTCTAAGGCTTTTCAGTCCATTTTGATGTCCTCCATTAGTAGAATTGGGTAACCCTAGGTTTGGTAGGGGAGTACAGTGGGGGTAGGGAAGAGTCAGGAACTGTCTTCAGTTACTGAAATAGGTCAGAATCAAATGGTTTGATACCTTTTATTGGATCAACATAGAGGTATCAAAAGAAAACACATGCCTAAGCTTTCTGACCAATCAAGTCCTTCCCAGTTTCCAAGCTCTGAGGAAGGACTTGGTTGTTTGACAGCTTAGGCGCAGTTTTCTTTTGATACATCTGTTTTGGTCCAATAAAAGGTATCAAACCATTTGATTTTGGATCTGTTCTTACAAGGACCAATACGGCAACTAAACTAATTTTGTATGTTTACTGAGATAGTCCATGTTAAATTTTCTGATTGTGCTCTCATTGTTGGGTTTACTATATCTGGCTTGATTGTGCCTCACAGCATTCATAACCCCATTTGTTGCAGTGTGCTTACCAAGTTCAAACTGTACCTCAGCTGAGTAGGTTACATACTCGATTCTATGTCTTTTCTGAGGTGGTGTCAAATTTTTGTATTTCTCATGCAATGCTGTCAGCTGTTTTATAAGAGATGCCTACCACTTCACTTAAAGCTTCTGGAATTATTTCCTCTAGCACAGAGCAGTTCCGTTTCACTGATCTGCCACACTGCAACCACTGCATAAGTGACAGCTTACACTCAGTTCAGAAGCCAGTGTTTTTTTGAAATGAAATGAAAAGGAAGCAATTTCATTTGACCCCTTATGTACCACCAATGATTGACTAGGCATTGAAAGCTGACATCAGGTTTAAGGTCAAGTGTCAATCAGAGTTGAACAGCTTAGTGGAAAAGATGCTGAGTTGCAGTGAGCTGATACAGTATTACCAGTAATTACCAGTAGCCACTTGCTTACTAAATGCTTTAATTTGTAATTGGCTAACTGCCATTTACTGTGTGCCATTTGTTGTATTTTTAATGACTGAATACAATTACTAGCTGGAGTAGTATTTGGGTGATGAGCTGACAGGCAAGATAATGGATGAAGGGACGGAGGAGGGAGCAAGAGCACAGACCAAAGTAAATGACATATTATGCTTGCATGATCAGGTGATGATCAGAGACTAGATGCGCAAACTAAGTTTGCATATATTAGTTCAGAATCCCCAGACCGTGAAATTTGGTTTGCATTTCACTTTTAAGTTCTATAGTAGTTCATATATATGATTAAAAATTATAAGTCATTTATTTGTTTGTTTATTTATTATATCTCATTTACAACCTGCTATACAGAGCATTTTATAACATGCACATTGACAGTGCTGGCTGGTAGTATTACATTGTTATCATCCTCTTATGTGAGATACAGGAACTAATAAATTCCCATCTGCCCTTCACCAGTTCCTTGACTATCAAACTGCCATGGCTTCAAAGCATAGATTAAATACCTAAGGAAGCAAAATGATCAAACATCAAACAGACCAAATTAAGAGGAACTCCTGTGAGAGACTGGTTAGAAATAACCAAACGTGCCAGGATTCCAATACCTAGCCATTAACTAAACCATGTGGTCTCCAGGGATCTTTTGACTGGGATACCCCAGTGGCTAGGAGCAGCAAGAGTTAGGCACTGCTTGACATAATACAAGACTGTTTTCTGGTACAGCAGATTAGGGAATCCCCAAGGCAGGACACATTCCTTGACTAGAGAATTGTCAGCTTGGAGGTAGTGGACCACAATTTCATATGATTTGAGCTGGCTGTGGGGAATTCTGGTCCACCCTCAATGATGGTTATCCTGGATCTCAAATGAATGAAAGAAAGTATAAGGGAACACTTGGCAGAGATAGACCAGATCAAGGGGATAGAGGAAAAATAGGGAATGGTCAAGAGGGTAATTTTGGAAGCGACTGACTCTTGTGCCAAGGTCACAAAAAGAAACAAGCAGAAGAGACTGATCTGGTTCTCATGGAAGGTAAGAGAGGCTGTGAAGGCAAAAAGGAAGGCCTTCATAAGGCCTAGGTGACCAAAGGGAGGAGTAATCAGAGGAATAGCATGCCAAACTAAAATAAGTGAAGGTGGCAATAAAGACAGCAAATGCAGCATTTAACTGCTGAGGGTATAAGGAGGAAAATAAATTTATACAGTATTTGGGAGAAAAATAAGGTTAGGGAGAAACTGTCAAGCAAGCTGAAAGAAGAAGGTGGTGAAAATGACAAAATAAAGAAGAAGGCTAATGTCCTAAATAGTGACTTCTGCTCAGTGTTCAGAGTTGAGGATGGTGGACCTCTGCCAAAATGTGGATCAAGAGCAGCTACACAGTGAGGGGTACAGAAAATGGGCAGAGGAGGAATGATGGATGAATGTACAGGAAAGGGCTAGCAGCCCTTAGGTAACCTACATCTTTGGACAGTTTAGGAGCTAGCCTCAGAGCTAGTAGAGCCATTAAGAAAGCTATTTAATGACTCAATGTGTCAAGGATATTTCAAGGGACTGGAGAACTTTAGACATATTTGCAGTTCACAATGGTGGGGACAGTAGAGGACCCAGGCAACAACAGTACAAAACTGTAAGCTTTATTTCCATCATGAAGTAAATAGATGGAAACCATAGTAAAGAAATGCCTAGAAGTTCAGTTAAAAGATAAAGAGCATCGGGACAACAAGTAGCATGGATTTGTGTTTGGTAGGGCCTGTCAGTCCAACTTTATTATGTATTTTGATGGGATCTCTAAGGCAAAGAACAGAGGCCAGGCAATTGATTTGCTCTACTTTGACTTCAGCATAGCCTTTGATTCTGTATCAAAAAGGAGACTGTTAAAAAAGCTGTAGAACTTCAGAGTAGAGTAGGAATTGGCCAGGTCAGTGGGAAACTGGTTAGGAGGAAGGCAGCATAAGGCTGAAGTAAAGGGGTTATAACTGAAGATGGAGGGGTCATGAGTGAAGCACTGGAGAGGTCAGTCTTGGGACTTGTTCTATTTAATATTTTCATTAGTGGTATAGGTGATGGTATCCAGGGAAAAATGTGTCGCTTTGTTAGTGACACAAAGCTCTGTTACAGGGTAGACAGTGTGAAAGGGGTGAGAAAACTTCAGAGGGACCTAGAAAGACTTGAGAGGTGGTCAGGCAGTTGAGATTCAATGCCAAGTAGTGCAAAGGTAATTCACGTAGGGATTAAGAGCCCATGTACGGATACTGGATGGGAGGGGAAAAGCTGGCCACTTCTGCAGAGTAGTGGGATCTATGAGTCCTCATCAGTTGCTATGTTTGCATGTAACAGGAATCAATTACTTTGCAATCAATTCTTTTCATTTAGATTGTTATCCTTTTTGGTTTACATGGTGTTGGATTGATGAGGATGAACAACCAGATTAAAAATCCTCAGTTGCTGTATGTTTACATGCAATGAGAATCAGTCACCTTGTAATCAATTCAAGCTGAATTGACTACAAGGTGACTGATTCTCACTGCATGTAAACACACAGTTACTGAAGATTTTGAATCTGGTTGCATTCTTTTTGCAGCAGTTTCAACAGTAAGTATAGCAGAATCAATTCATAAATCAGGTTTACATGTACAAAGTAACTGGGTTCAAAATAATCAGTGCTTTTGAACCACTGCAGTTGAACCGGTTCCAACTGAAACAGGAACCAACTCCGAATGAGTTTTCATGAGCTTCAACTGAGGAATGCAGCATTGATTCCACTGAAATTGAGTCTGAACCTGGTTCCAGTGTGCATGTAAACAAAGCAATTGACTCACTCAAACAAACCAGTCAGTGCAGTACAGCATATGGCAAGGCATTTAGGATGCTGGGGTGTATATGGAGGGGTTTTAGCAGTAAGAGGATGGAGGAGATACTGCTCCTCTGCAGATCACTGAGTGAGGCTTCACCTGGAGTACTTTGCCCAGTTTTGGAGTTCTCACCTGAAAAGGTCATTGATAGACTGGAGTCTGTGCAGTGGAGGGCTACAAAATGATTCAGGGCCAACAAGGCTGATCCTATGATGACCATCTGAATGCCCTGAATATGTACTCACTGTGAGGCCAGAAAGACAGGGGATATGATAAAGACTTACTACATAAGTTCTTAATGGATATAGACTGGGTAAATTCAAGGACCTGTTTGACAGAAATAGAGATGCAGTCATGAGGGTACACAAATGGAGATTGGTAGGAAAGTCAGGAAGGCTGTGAGAAAGTTATTCCCTGAAAGGGTGGTAGAATTTTGGAATGTATTGCAACAGAGGTCATGGGGCAGGACCCACAGGATTCAAACATGGAAGGGACAATGCCAATCAACTCATAGTCTCACTTTTGGAGAAACAGGAAGAGGAGGAAGCTAGAAAAGGGAGGAGAAATTAATAACCCACCATTGTATCTAGGTCAGGGTAAGATATTAATAAATATAGGGCTTTCTGATGGACCACATGTCTCCTATTGCCATCAGATTCTATATTCTGTGTTTACTCCATTACAATCTCAGAGACTCACCTAGTTTAAAAAATGAGCTTTACAAATTTCTACTGTCATTGGATAAGTAACTGGTTCCTATTTCTGCCAAATTAATCTGTGCCTCATGTCTGCCTTTCTGTAACTTGTAATTTCAATTGTAACTCATGGATGCTCAAATTGTTGACAAATGTCTTGCTATCTCAGTACTGTTTTTCAATGCACTAGTGTGTCTTTGTAGCAATGTTTATTTAATGTTTGTATTTCTCCTGGGTCATGCCTGAAAACAGCCATTAAATTTGTCTAGTGCACCTACTCAATTAACAATCAAACAAATAAATAGATAATCTAATACACCAACTATGCTTATGGTCACCCCCTTCCCAATCTGCAGCCTTCTCTGAAAACATTCTCCTTAAGGACACCTGCAGAAGTTGTCAGTGGCTATGGTATTACAACCTTGCTATGTTTGGCTATTCCAGGACAGTCTCTTGAATGCCACACAAACTACTATTTATGATTTTCCACAGCAGACAAACAATGCAAAGTTAGTAGAGGCGGTAGCCAAGATGGTGGCACCGATGGCAGTGGTAAGAATTATCTGATGATGGTGGTGGATAAGGTGATGGTGACACCAAAGGTTCATATGTTATTGCAGCAGCAGTATTATTATCATCTTTGTCAGCAGCAGTAGCATCAGTAGCAGGACGCAGTACTCAGAGAAATGTCAGAGATGATTTCTGACACAAATGGCATACATATTTAATAGTGTTAGACTGCATACACTTTGTGGCATGGCAACACTACTGAATCCAAGATATAAATCTGTATTATTTCCCTTGGATGCACAGAGTACAGTATATCAAACAGAAAGCTTTGCAGACAAAAAAGGCAAAGAAAGCTGGAAGAAAACAACAATAATTTGCATACACAACCTCCTGGTCACACTGCTCTTCCTTGTCTGTAGCGGTCACTTGATTCCAGTAAATTGTAAGCATGACATGGAGAAAACTTGGATAGTGATGCTCCTATGACAACCAAGAGCATTTAGGTGATTTTCAATAGTGGATGCTGGAGTTGCTCTGATGTTTTGGAAGAGGAACTGGGCACCTCACCAGAGTACACGAGGCAGACATATCAAACAAAGCCATTGTCTAGCAATAGTGGTGATTCAATATAATTCTGGTGAGACAGGAAATTAATTTGTCCTGCAGTGGCTAAAGTTGCTCTATGTTATCTAGTATGCCCCCCAACAATGGTCATTTCAAGAAATATTTTCAGCACAACTGGGTCTAATTCCTCACCACATCATGTAAGGCTAGATCCTGAGAATATTTAACTCTTAGCTTTAGTAATCACAACTTATCATGGATCCGTTGAACTATTCATGTAATTATTCATAAGTCTTCCTGCAGGTGAGTCTCCATAGATTGACACTGGCAGGCCCTTCATCAGAACCTGGTTCACCACTCCCAACAGCAGAAGCAATAGCAGCAGTAGTAGTGCAGGACTACAGTGACACATGCTGCTGATACATGTCCTCCTACTGAAGATACAACTTCTACAGTGTCATAACCGAGAAACTCAACTCAATCATGTGTGCTGCCTACAGAATCATTAACACTGCCTGTTAAATCAGAACTATCACACTGACTCACCCACTGTAAATGAAATGGTGATAACTGCAGAATGAGTTACTGGCTTTACACAAGTTATAATAGTTCTCCAGTCTGACTGCATCAGTTAACTATGACAGAATTGGCTGCTGATAAGAAATGTGAAAAAATAAATCACACAGCTGGTAGTGAGGCCATCTTAATGCATGAAACACAAATCAAACTACCAGGAGGAATCTTAGCTTCATAAACTCTCTGTACTAAGAGTTAAATGAGATGTAATGTACTGGTAAAGTGTTTAAATTTAAAAATCAAATCATGCTGACAAACAGGGTATCTGTGAAAAACAGAAGCAAAATTACCCCTTTGGTAAAAAAAGATTAACTTGAAGAATGCAGTTAGTATTTGCTAGTGTTAAAAACATACTGGTTCTGGCACTCACAAACTCTTCAGAGAAACACGTTTAATGTCAAAAACTATTTAATAAAATACCATCCAACACAGCACCTGACATGTTTCGGACTGACCAACAGTCCTTTCTCAAAAGCTAAAAGACGTCTAGTAAGCACAACACTTACATACTATCATCAATCAAACGATCAACAATGAATCAATTACATAAAAAGTTTTTAAAAGCAGAGAGTATCCTTGAGATCAATTTGATTTTAATAATTCCATCCTTAATAAATAAGCTTGTTAATAATTCTAAACTAAGTTAAATAATTCCTTTGTAAACAATAAAATAGAAAAACTCCAAACATTAGAGAACCACACTATTGATTTAAAAAGGGTGGGGGAGCGATGAAAACCTACTATTCAGATAAAATACCACATAGATCACATCTATAGCATATTAGAATTCAACAGCTGCAGATAAAACTTCTTAACATTTTGCTAGTGTTCATGATGTTTAAAGACAATGTCATTAGATTAAATGTTTTAGCCTTATAAAAATAAAAATAAATGTTTTACTTTTTAGAAATTGGGGGTTCCCAATCTGGATAAAGGCTAAACTAAATTAACTTAGTGAGCTAACCAAGAAGCTGGGTGTTTTAAACAATTGCATTTGTGTTTGTATAAAGGAGCAACACATCTATATGAGTAAAAGCACATATAAAGTGAATGTAGACCGTGGCATGACCAACAGTTTAGTGGTGGCGTAGTGTACCCAAAAACTAAAACATTCTAATTAAGTTTTTTTTTCATTTAACCCTTACAAAAATAATAATATGAAATGTTTTCATGCCGCACACATAAAACTACCCAAGTGATATGCATGCTGCAAGTATGATTTAAATGTTAAATTGGAACTGATTGCATGCATGTGATCTTTTGGCATGCACCCCGACCCTACCTAGCTCCAACAATCTTTGAAGAGCTCCTTCACAGAAATAGAATCATGGTTCACCTCCCACAAACTTGTCCTCAACTACAAAAAAACAAAGGTCGTGCTATTCGCTCACCCTCAACATAAGCACAACATGACTAATCTATCTCAACTAAATTCCCAGGGTACCATGCTGAAATCAGTTGCCAGTTTTAAATATCTAGGGGTCACCCTAGACTCAGCCCTTGCTTTCAGTGAACATATAGCATTGACTTGCTCTGCTATAAACATTAGAATTGGTCTCCTATATAAATATAGGCCCTATCTCCCTCCTGATACCCTCTGTTTAGTCATTTCTAGCTCCATCCTTTCCCCTGGTAGACTATGGCATAGTCATATATGGTGCTGCCTCTGACACTGCACTGTCCAGAATAAAGCACACACTTAACAATGCATGCCGACTAGCCACAGGCTGTGATCACCTCACACATACCTGAGAACTCTACCAACGGTCATCAAGGCTAAGCTTTCAGGGACACCTGCCCTATCAGACCTGCTTATTGGCCAAAAAAATACAACTAGGGTTAGCCCCCCCTCGGCTGTCTCTCGCTCCTCCAAACATGCTTGCCGATGCAGACCACAAGACACTCAAACATTACTACCTTTCATATCCTTTTGCAGGGACCACTGCTAGCCAAAGGTCCTTTTGCTACAGGGTGCCACTCTGGATGAACTCCTCCCTAACACTGCCCTCTCTATTCCCAGGTTGGGGCCTTTTAAACCTGTGATGCATACCCATATTATATCCAACTGTCACTGTGATTGCCCATAAACTCCCTTCCAGGGCTAAGTTTTCCATTGATAATTTCTCTGATTCTAGCATATCTTTCATAATTACATACCTTTGGTGTTGTTTCTGTATATGTATTTATCCCATTCTGTCTCTGTTCTTAGTCACTGTACCTTATTTTACTCTGTATTTGTCCTCACTCAATGTATGATGCAGAGCCTTTGTAGATGAGTCCCTGACTCAAAGGGTTGTAATTCCTAAACTTATATAAATAAATAAAACAAATATGGCATGCATGCAGCAAGCAAGTGTGGAAACCATGATTTTATATTAAATTGGGAAAGACTGCATGCAAAAACAAGTGATCACTGATAACTGCACATGTAAACTTCAGTGACTTGCTCAGGATCACACCATACACAAGTGGGGTTGATGAGATTCAAACCCAAGTGTTCATGCCTCTAAGTCTCCTGGCTTGTGGTTCAGTGCCTTTAACCACTAAGCACATGGTCTATATGCATATGGCTCGCTTATACTTCAATACATACTGTATCTGACTACATCTGCATGTATGCAGCCACTGTTATATTTTTCAGTTTTCTTTTTCTTCTCTCACTCATCTCAGTTTCACAGTTGAATTGTAGCACACATACCAATGGAAACAAATGTGTTTTTCCAACCCCAATACACAATCTTACCCACAAAACCACTTAATTACTTCTGTCTGGCCAGTACTCCTACTATTTTATCTACATCATTTTGAATGCTTCAATGCAAACAGACTTTAGGGTGCAAACACAAAAGTAGCAATATCCGGACCACCCCATGGCCAGTCTCCCCCCATGCACAGACTGTAGTGGGTATGGCCATGCTGCTACAGACAACCCATCAAGTACAGATATAAGTGTAACCCCCGGACCCCTGCCTTTTTACAAAATGACAGGTGGCATGCAGCTGAAGCTGACAGCAGTACCTGGTGGGGACTGGGTTTGGGGAGGATTAGGTTACTCAGCACAGGGAGCCTAGGTTTGGTTATTCTGCACAGGGGCACCCAAGTAAATCTGAACACAGGAAGCAGTAACTGTAATGTCCAAAACCAGGAATGGGATTCTACAGTGTGGCTTTTATTCACATCCAAACTGAACAAACAAATCATAAACAGACCCCCATGGGGCTACATTCCTGGTAATACAGATTACAGACAACAAAACACTTCTCACATTTCCAGCCCTCAGGCTCTGAACCCACCAGGCACACAGCCCAGACTTGCATGCAGCTTTGGGTACGCAGCCCAACTTGTACACTACTTGGGTTTTCCCCTCTGGCCCAGCTCACCTGCCGGCCTCTTGATCCGTGGTCCATTATGGGAATGAACCAGTTTTCCAATTGGTGGCTCCCCAAACCACCTTAGAACCTTTGACTCCTAGAGGGAATTTTCATTCCATCCCATGTCTGGGTACTTCCCTCATCACTGGCCAAGTGCATGAGGCAAAGTAGAAATCCACAGAGCAAATCCGTGAGGTGGACCTGGTTACTAAAGATGGGGGTCTCCACCTCCAGCTTCCACAATCCATACCGGCCATTTCTCTGGAAACTAAACAACTCTTTTGAAAGCTTGGCAATGTAGATTACTGGGTAGACATATGTCACATCTCCTCTACATATCTTGACTTCCTATGTGCTGGACTTGAACATACTTTACTTTTTAGGCTTCATTACTCTTGACTCCCACTACTTCAGTAGTCCAATCCCCACTATAACACAAGTCCAGGGTGAAATATGGGCCTTTAGAAAGAGCAGAACTCATCCTCCAGTTGCAGGTGCCCCACAGGCGAATCACAAAATCTTCTTGCTTCCCAGACTCTTGGACAAAATAAGGCAGCTTCTTCACTAGCAGAAGCTAGGGGGTTGCCCCTGGAAATGCAGGCAAAACCTCCCTTCCCCATCCCCTGAGGGACGGGGCACAAAGACCTGAATCAGCGGTCTCCACCACTTTAAAAATAGCTCCCTGTGCCTCTCTTCAGGTGGAAACACACATGTTCCCAAATGTAGCCCTATTTCAGGGCTGAGGCTCCTAGAGCCTTGCACAGAGCTGCTGTGCTCCTCTCACAACAAGCTCCAAACTCCAACTGACTACAGACTACTGTTCAAACCTCTCAACATTCTACTCCAACTCCCTGCTGCAGATTCCATTGTGGCTCATGCAGCTATGACAGTTCCATGGAGATGTCATCCTCAGTCTCAGCTGAGACTGAGAACAGAGGAGACAATGTGGAACCATTTAACTGGAGTTTCACAAGCTGCCTTTCCTGCCTACCACTAGGTCTTACTGGGATTCTAGTAACCACGGGTAACAAGGGGTTACATTCACCCTTAACCAGGAAAATGACTGTCCACGGTCATTGTTTGCCAGCTAGATCATCCCACCCATGTGCTGCCATGCGGGGGAGGATCAGGCTCCCCGCCACCCTGTGAGAGCACAGGCAGGGAACACTAGGCCTAGGAGGCCTTAGCTGACATTTCAGCTTCTACTCTACTCACTTACTATGGACGTCTAGTGGCTCTGGTAGAACTGTCCAGAGCATAGCCCTAAAGATCAGCACTGCAACCCTTACTGCAGGTCAGGGTCACAGCCTGTCTATCCCCCTAGTTCTCTAGGGAAAACCTATCTGCCTCTAATTTAACACCCAAAACAAAACAACCTGGGGCCATCCCTGACCTTGGGCACACTGCAACCGTGACACCAAGAAACTACTACTACCACATTATTATATCACTTTACTGCCTCCTCCCTACCCCCACAACCACACCTGTGGAAGGAAAAGGTTACTGCAGTAAGAATTACAATAACAACACCACAGTACTTTAAATCACTACACAGTAAAGTACTAGTGAGGAACTCCGATGAGCCCCTCCTCCTCTTCTTGTCTTCTCTTCTATCTTCCTCAGGAACACCTGCAAGAAAAAGAAAGACAACACACACTCCTAATCTGCATACACAGTCTACCTAAACCCCTTAAGGTCAAAACACTGAAGAATCCCAAAAAGATTTTTTTTTTAGAAAAGTTAAAAAAACAGTATATACACTAGAAAACAGTAGAAAAACAATGACATTATTTACAATACACATTTGGGGGATGGAGTGCCCGAAAAGTCCCAACTAGTGACCACAGTGCCCAAAGGCTAGTCCATTAAAGAGTCTCTCCTGGGCCAGAGCCCGGTGAAGCACAGTTCTAGCGGGCCAAAGTCCTGAAGGGCTAGTCTTTGAGGACAGTTCACAATTCTGGAGTCTGCTAGTGTAGGTGTGTACTGCAATGTCATAAAGATAGAAAAGGTTGGACTTACCAGCCCTTTGTTGAACAAAAAATCTGAACCGACCTGCTCCTCAGCCGAAGACTCTCCCTGGCAGCATCTCTTCCAATACAGATGGCGGACATCTTCCAGGAACTACAGGAGGGCACATCTGGGAAGTGCTGGGTTGATGTCATCTCTGGAGATGGAACCTTAGAACAGGAACAAAAAGGAAAACAACTGGTCTGACGTCATCTGATTACCAGGTGATGAAGCAGGATACAGCTGGGCTGGTGTCCTCTCTGGATCTGAAGTCATCTGGGGCCAGTCGATGGATTCTGGAATGGCCAGTACGCTGTAGAACTGATGAATGTGGGCACCTGAGTCCTGGATGTCCATACTGGTGGATCAATAAAGGCACTTCACAGGCTGGTGTGGCAGTATTGACTACCACTGCTCAGCTTTCCATCTAGTAGGCATGGGCACATTTGCTGGGAGGTCCTCACATTGAGAGCCAATAGTACCAGGGTCAGGAGCTTGAATTATTACATAGAAACATAGACTTTGATGGCAGATAAGGACCACTAGGCCCATCTAGTCTGCCCATTTCCTCACCTCAGCAGGATAGGCCGTAGATCCTAGTTAACCAACAGCCTATATCTTCCTGCCCCCACAAGAATTGCCTTTAGGTCTGTCCCATGCATTCTTGAATTCTCCCACAGTTTTAGACCCCACAACTTCCTCAGAAAGGCTGTTCCATGCATCCACTACCCTCTCTGTGAAATAATACTTCCTCACATTGCCCTGAACCGCCTCCTTCTATCTTTAAATTGTGTCCCCTTGTTCTTGCAAGTCTCTTTTCTGAAAGATGCTACCCTCTTGGACTTTGTTGATTCCTTGAGGTACTTGAAAGTTTCTATTATGTCCCCTCTCCCTTCTTTCCTCAATGGTATACATATTAAGCCCTTTAGTCTCTCCTCATACAGCTTCTTGCAGACCCTGCATCATTTTAGTTGCCCTCCTCTGACTGCCTCTATCCTGTCTATGTCCTTGGAGATGGGGTCTCCAGAACTGGACACAGTATTCCAGATGGGGTCTCACCAACTGTCTGTACAGAGGGATAACAACTTCCTGTTTTCTGCTGCTGATGCCTCTCCTATACATCCCAGTATACCCCCGGCCCTCCTACTGCCTTCTCACATTGCTTGCCAACCTTAAGGTCATCTGATATGATTACCCCCAGGTCCCTTTCCTGTTTTGTTGTTGTTACTACCTCCCACCCATTGTGTATTCTTCCCTGGGTTCTTGTTTCCCAGGTGCATTATTTTGCACTTTTGCATTGAATCCTAGCTGCCATACGTCTGACCATTCCTCCAACCTTGCCAAGTCCTTTTCATCCTTTCCATGCCTCCTTGTGTATCAACAACCTGTTGCAGATCTTTGTGTCATCTGCAAAAGGCATATTTTTCCTTCCAGTCCCTCTGCAATGTCACTGATGAAGACATTAACAAGGACTGGACCCAATACTGAACCCTATGGTACCCCTCACTAGTAACCGCCCTTTCTTCAGAGTGACCTATTTGACAATTACCTTCTGTGTCCTGTTGTTCAGACAATGTATTTACGAGGCTACCATCCTGGGACCCACTCCCAGGCTGGTTAATTTGACTAATAATCTTTTGTGTGACTGTGTCAATGCCTTGCTAAAGTCTAGGTAGGCATGCTCTACAGCCCTCCCTGGCTACTACTTTGCTCACCCAGTCAAAGAAATCTATTAGATTTGTCTGACATGACCTTCCCACTGTGAACCCATGCTGCCTTGGATCCTGTGCTCCACTGACCTCTAGGTACTCAACTATTCTTTCCTTCAGAAGTGACTCATCACTTTCCCTACCACAGAGGTCAGACTGACAGGTCTGTAGCCTGCCTCTGTCTTGGTCCCACTTTTGTGAAGGGAATCACATCCGCCTTCCTCCAGTCCTCGGGTACCACACCATCCTCCATGATTTATTAAAAGATTAGCCAGTGGTTTCACTAGTTCTTCCTTAATTCTTTTAGAATTCTGGGTGAATTCCATCAGGACCCATTGCTTTGTCCACCTTCAGTTTTAGGAGTTCTTACAGAACCCTTTCTTCTGTGAAAGGACTGGGATCGACCCCCATCAAGAGTGCTTCTGTTAATTGGATTAGGCACTTCTCCTCTTTAGGAATACTGAGCAGAAATATTCATTCAGTATTCCTGCTTTTCACTGTCCCTCTGCCCACCCACCGCTCATTCTATTCAGCCTCACTATCCTCCCTTTGTCTTTCACACTCGCTGATGTACCCATAAAGGTGTTATCCCTCTTAACTGAGTTGGCTATCTTTTCCTCAGTTTGGGCCTTTGCTATTCTGACTTCCCTCCCTGCTTCTTTCTGCCTTAACTGGTACAGCTCTCTGTCCTGCTCCTTCTGTGTTTCCTTATACTCCGGAATGCTATCTTTTCTTCCTGACTTTCACAGCCACCTCTCTTGAGAACCATAGTGGCTTTTTTTCTTCATTTTGATTTGTTTATTTGCTTCACACAAAGGCTTGTTGCCTCTGTGATGGCAGTTTTGATAATTCCCCATTGTTGCTCCACACCTCCTTCTAGCCTGTTTGCTAGTGCTTTTCTGAGGCACTTCCCATCTTGCAAAGTTAGCCTCCTCAAAGTCCAGCACCCTCACTTTGTATGCTGGCTCTGACTTCTGTAGCTGAGTTTAACGTGAACCAACTGTTTGATGGTCACTTGTCCCCAGATGGCAACCCACTCTAGATCTGAGATCCTCTCACTGCCCCATTTGAGAAGCACGAGTTCTAAGATTGTCCCTCACGGTGGGTTCTGAAACTAGCAAATCTGATCTCAGCCTGAGGTTCCTGATTTTAATTAAAGAATAATGATCAGCACATTCTGGTCGGAGAGATCAAGGCAAACAGGTGCCTTGGGTAAATTCTCCGCGGTTAACTAAAAGCGTCGATCTTTCATAGATTTCCCACCGCTAGTACTAGATTAAATATCTCCTCACAGCATTCCCTGCATTTCTAAAAAATCTGGCTGCAGAGGTTTAGCGGAATTTGTTCACCTCCAGACACAGACCACAAATTAATGTTATAATGCTTAATGTTAAAGGGTTTTTGTGTAGGGAACCACTAAAGCATCCTTGTCAACAAATCCATGCCATCATTTTTGTACTGTCCCAAAAACAAATTATCTTGTTGCAATTTTTCACCTGGGAAGCTGGTGCTTTCCACTTACCCCTCTGTCTGGGGTATTTAAGCGTTGGAGTGAGCAGGGCTTCTGGGTGTCCCAGACGGACTCTAGGGTGCCTAACCTTTGACAAACAGAAGCGGCCATGACTTTAGCTTATGAGCTCAGCATCTCCACTCATCAGGCCAAGCTGTCCTGTTATGTGTCGGTTTAATTTAATATCCGCCATTCAGCATCAGTTTCTCTTCGAAAAAACAAGTCTGTATTACAGAGTGTCCCCTTCGGTTTCCCGCTGCTGAGATGTGAAGGGCTTCTTTTATTAATTTCATTATCCCCATCTCTGTTTGTGATTTCCTGTTTCGGGGTGTCTTTGTAAATAACCTGCGGTAAATTGTGAAAGTGTCTCTTCACTGAAGTTTAGTACAGGTTCTGGGCAGCCTGTAGGGTATGATTTTGCCTGACTGATGGGCTAATCACGAGTCACATCAGCTGACTGAAATGGTTTCACTGGTATTTTATGAGGTACACTTTGTCATTGCGGGTATATCACTGTCCCTTCAGTGGTTACGCAAACCAGGTAAAGTGTTGTTTAGATCCAAATAGTCTTCACCAGTCCCTCTATATAAAATTCAATCTGTGGTTTTCTGAAAGAGCCAGAGGTGTCTCTCATAAATGCTTTTTCAATGCTTTCTGTGTGGGAGAGCAGCAAACAAGTCAAGTTCTGATTTTGTGCATTCTTCAGAACCATGGTCACCAGTTATGTTTTTAGAACAGGTCTCGCTTTTTGATCGAAGATCCTTTTGCCTTGGGCTTTTTATGTGAGTTTTTTGTTTTGACACCTCTTTTAAAGTGGCAGGGCCGATGATGAAGGGTGTACTCTAAGCTTTCTCTTTTTACTCTCTTGAATACAATCAGCCCTGAGCCTGCCTGGAGTAGGCGACACCCCGACATCTTTTTTGAGCCGACAGCACTAGTCACATGCCCCACAACATCCTTTTGCAACATTTTTTAGCAGTCGTCTGTAGATGGTTTTGCAATTTCAAACCCTTCTTAAAATGGAACCGCTTGAACAGACTACTAAATATCCTTCCCGCCATACCAGAACCATACATAGTAGGAAGTCCATGAAAAGCCTGGCAGAGTCGTATCCTGCCTGTGCCTTTGTAATAGCTTCTGTACACGGTAGGGTCCCCATAATGTCGAATCACCATCCTTGTTTAAATTTTAGAGCACTCTTGGTGTAAAATGCAACTTCACGATCACCTTTCCAAATCGAAATGGTACAGGTTCATTTTTGATCATTCTTTATTTCATTAGTGACTGTATCGATCTGATGTTTACTGATGTTTGATAATGGGGTTTATCGAGGTCATGGTCACTATCTCATTGTCTTGGCCCTGACGGGTACGCATCTCAGCAAAGGTAGTAGACTGTCTCCACTATTTCATGTGTGATAATGTCAGTGTATATATATATATATACGTAAAGCCCCCATTAATATCTGGAGGTTCTTTGCCAGATTCTTTCCCTCATCTACCTGGACTGCTAAAACCAAAAGATACTGTAACTGCCCATGCATAAACAAAATACATTTGATGTCACTGTCAACGCTATTTCTCCCCGACGGTTTGTTGTTCAAAACCACTGGCAGTTCATTTACTTCAAATATGCTTATTAATTTGAACAACAACACCAGCCATGTGGGATAATGGCCCAGTGGGTTCAATGCTGCTGACTCAAGTAAAGGTCCAGTTGGTGGTGTTTTAACGTGGGCTACGCTTAGAGGCTGATAGAGCATACTGAACCTGTTTTTCTGTGCAGGCACATTGTCCAGGTATGAGGGTACTGAATTTCTGCTGGGCCCACTTCCATTCACCAGGGGTAGTCTGCTGCTTTGTGGTAACTTTGTTGGTAAAAAGTGGATATAGTATTGTTGGGAAAATGTTGTGCGGGCGCGCTTGTTGGCAATGTGACATAAAACCATTTCTTGAGCACATTGCCTTTATCTGCTTCTAATGTCCTGAACACTGTATTTGCCTCAACCATAGCTATTAATTTATCGGCCACCTCCACCTTACCAGATGCCACCAAGTTTTTCTCACACGCCTTTTCTCCTTTTAGTTTCTGCACCCTGTACACACGTCCTCATCAGGTTCAATTTTTGCAGCTCCTCTAAGTAAAAGTACCTTTAATGTCTTCCCCTGATAGTCATTTAGCTTATAGGTGGGCCTCTGTGTCTTTAAGACCTCCGTCACAATAAATATCTCATCTGTGTAATCTGTTCATATCCTTTTCGAAACACCCCTTTAGCTTAGATAGTCTCACGTAATCATCTTTCTGAAGGGCACCCATTTGTTTTTTGCCAAGAACAGAATTACCGTATAGGATCTTCCATACACCCAGGGCATTGAAGGGTTAACATCCACAGGTCTGTGTTTAATGCTTCTAGTGATAAGTATGATTATAGCTGTGCACCAGGTCTGACAACACATCTGTATATTTCAAACTATTCAGCTGTAAAGTAACGCCAAATGCGTTGACTTCAGTAAGTCCTATTAATCTTTCTACAATGCTGGCCTAACTTCATTATTCGTACAAATGGTGTATTTTATTTGTTTTAATAGGTTCTTAAGGAAGCATTTAGAAACTTCTTTACCCTGATCAGTCTGCAACTTCTGGAGGTAAAGGCCCACCCCTAAAAATAGTTTTAAAGGCTTGCATCACTGCCTTGCCTGATTTGGTCTCTTTAAAGTCACCACCCAGGCATACTTGACAGCACATCGATGCGCCAGCATGTACTTAAACCTATTATTGTACTTTGCATATTGACTCATATCCACTAAATCAGCTTGCCATTGTCTGGTCTATGTCAGAAACAATGACAGGATTTCTTAAATCGGACTCTGGTTGCTTTGTGTAATGAATAGGGCTCTGCTCGTAAGCCATTCTGCCTTTCACCTTCGGTGACCTCTTTATCAAGTTTTTTGCAGCCTTATACAGCTGAGTCACCCTAGTGAAACTACCCACTTTTTTGCATTAAATATATATTCTGGAACAGGTGATCATTCATCTCCTTCACAACACCACGACATCTGGCTAGCTAGCAAAACTCTTTGTCACCAGTAAAATAAAGTATGTTCTCTTTTTGTTCTTTTAAAAAACACTATGACAACCACAAAGTGCAATGCATGATTATATTTTATTTATAAATACACACGCCATAACAGTATTTGAATATTTACTTTATAATACATCAACTAATGCATATAGGTTCTACATACAAAAGGCATATACTGACAACCACAAAGGGCAATGCATGATTATATTTTATTTATAAATACACACGATAACAGTATTTGAACATTTACTTTATAATACATCAACTAATGCATATAGGTTCTACATACAAAAGGCATAACACATGGTAAGCATGCAACAGATTATATAATAATTTTGTTTTTACTCTTCAATTTTTACGCTTCACAATACCCAAACAGCAACTTTTGAGCTGCATGTTTTACACAAGCATTAGCATCGTCCACTTCACCCATAGTGATGAGGTATGCACAATACATACACACATATACATACACCACTCAAAATAACAAGGCTTATTTTGAGACATTCTGTTACATCTAAAATGACATTCACCTTGCATACTGCTCTCGGTTACTGTTTTCCATTACGTCAACATAGAGTCTCCATACAAGGTGGCAACTCTTTAATCAAAGTCAGTGTGTTTCTGCCAGTGAAGCAGCAGCATCTTCAGAGCAGACATTTAATTCAGGCTGCTTTCCAAAGTATAGAGGTTCTTTAAAATGTCCTTTATCACACGGTACATTGTAGGACATCAAGACTGGGTCCGGAATATTGGAAGCATGCCAGTACATTCCATCTGAAAGTACATTATAATACTCTATTTAGGAAAAGCATATGCTAAATCTGGTTTAAGAAACACAACAAAAGTGATAAAAAGCAAAATTTATGATGTCAGACTCAGACCCCCGTTCTGCAAACTAAACACTAAAAAGTCAACAGCTGTACAGATAAAACCACAAAAGTGTATTACATCATAAGGGTTATGCATAAACTCTATAGCAATTTTAAACATTGCTTCCTCAAGAGTAGCCCCCTCATCCTTAAAATAATCCACAGTTTACGTTTTGGGGTCCCTCTGGGAACCATCAAAAGACTATGGCATGTCTCTAAAAGTACAGGCGGTGCTTGTCCTGTAGGTAGAATTTAAACCAGGTTGTTTAGCTTTGTGTCTTACTAGTTGGTAAATAAGCCTCTGGATGCACTGACAGGGTGTTTCCCATCGTTGTATACTCTGGAAAAAACATACATTTTCAAGTGGTAAAAGCCAGGGTAACAATATGAACAATATTAAAATGGTAACAAGTAGCAGTTTTTGGGTGGGGGTGGGTGGGTGTTTTAACAATGAAAACAGTGTTCCTGAATTTCCTTATATCATTTTTAAAGGGTCCTTTTGACCAGTGGATCATTTCAGCAAGCAGAAGCCAGGTTAACAACACGCTAATATCACAAGTTTTTTTCTGCTTTGTAGTACACACACATATGCTATGACGACCATGATATAAAGTCCACAAAGACATTCATTGTCTTCCATGAATATATCGGCAATCACTTTAACATTTTCTACAAGTGGTAACTCAGATTCATTTATATATTTATCTGTCCTCCCATACTTCTGGAAGGGCAAACATCATCAGTTCATAGGCTGCATGTATCTCACAAAGGCAAATGTCATATTGAGGTGAACCAAACAGTGATGGATGACAGTAATGGCTTAGGATCAGATACATAAACCTTTGGATTATCTCTGTACTTGCATCCATGATTATCTGTAAAAATAAAATGACACATTTTGGTACTGAAATGTTTCCATGTAGTAATATGGGAGAGGATGTAGGGCAGGTGTTGGGGTAATTTTTACAATATAAACATTGTTCTGAATTTCTTTTTAGAAATTTTTAAAGGAAACCTTTGCTGACCAGATGGCTGCAGGCATCTTTTTCAATTTCACTGTCTGTCTGTAACATTTGCATAACTAACCACATGGGGTCATCAGATTTTCTCACATCATTTAAAACATGACTTATAGTTTCCAGGGTACAATTGGTCATATTTAACCCCTGATGCTTCATAGCGATTGCCAAGATCACGGGCATGAGCTGTCCTATATGTATGGCTTCAGAAACATTTCTGTATGCTTCTTTAGACCTTAAGTCATCAAGGACACATGAATGGTTTTTCTGACTTGGATCATCTATCTCACACCCAGGACAGGAATCGACCAATTCACAATGTATTACCCTCTGTATCACTGAAGCAATTGCACCACGGATGGTATGATACATAACGTACTTATAATACGTGTCGTTGTCAGTTTGGGGGTTTACTACTAAGGTCTGATTTTCACATGAGGGTCCCCTGTCTAATCTCAGTAGAAGAAGAGGTTGTGTGGTGATCACAGCCTGTTCTGTGACATTTGAAACATTCTATCGCTTCCTGTATTTCTAACATACTGGTTCTCACATCTCATTAACAACCACATTTGTATCTTTCACACAGCAAAGACAGTCAAGCAGTAGATTTGTGGAAAGTCAAGAATCCATGCTGTCCGAATATGACTGCTGCTCCATCGCAAATCCTTCAGTCTATTAAAGTAAAACAAAAAACAGCATTGGTCCTCTGACTCATTATAGGTAAGATTTAGTTATACTGCTAACTCATCTCCCTCAGTTATGCCATGTAACCACTCACATTTTTTTAAATGTTAAAATGCATTTACCTCATCAAGGCAACTCTTTTCTTCATTTTTCTCATCTTTCTCTTTCTTAGCCTGGGCCTGACTGCTTGTGGCTGCACTATCATCATCATCACCCTCTTGGTCAGAGTGCCCTCTTGGCTCTCTTGCATTTCTTTTCACAACTTTCTCTGATGCTTTTTGGCAGTGTCTCACTGACCATCATCTTAGCTCCCCTTGTCACTCTCTGTTTTTGGTTTCATAGTAACTTCTTTTTCTGCATCAGATTCACACCCAGCAACTCTTCAAGGTCTTGCAGTGGTGTCTCTTCAGAAGGACAGTCAGGTTTAGGATTTTCTGATTCAGCAAACTGTTCAGCGAGTTTTTTTTTATGTCAGACACTCTTCCACTCAACAAGACTTGTGTGGGGCATTAACACACCTCACGTAGTACACATCGTTGGCTTGGGTTGTGGGGCCCGACAGCTATCTTCTTGCTTGGCTTTTCATCTCCAGACTTTTCATTAGGTGGTGTGACAATCTGGCTTGTTACAGGAGGTTGAATTTTTCATTAGGTGGTATGACAATCTGACTATTACAGGGATGTTGAAATGAGCAGCTTGCCATCTTCTTGCTTGATGTTTTGAGAATCTGCTCAAAGTCTCTAAAACAGAATCTGAGAAAATCTCTCAAAAGCTGTGCCTTCTGGCTTCAAATGCAGGGTTTATATAATGCTTAGCAAGATGGACTGCCCCTTGTTAAAACCATCACCACACCCCATCATACTATACATGGTAACGTGTCAGAGGTACATCTGTTGTAGCCCCCACCCCCCTTTTTCAAAACATTATAAATATCACACACACATTTCATTTCAGCCTTCTCCTTGATACTACACAGAGCTGAGGGGGTGAACTATAGGTATGTGTATTCCTTTTTTCTTATATAGTTTTATTCTTTCTAATTCATGACAAAAGTATAAATAATTAGTTTTTATGCGATTTTTGCAATGCCATCCAGAGAAAACTGCTGAACCATCTTATTTACACAGAGGTCCCCCCGTTTTAGCTTATAAATGTTACATGCATATACATAAAGCTATCCTTTTGATGCAAGTTTGACACAGTCCTACAGATGTATGTTAAATAATTTTGTATACTGTTACAAAAACAGAAAAAGGAGTACTCACACAGGCAGATGAATTTCCCTCAGGGGGGGTCTCCACACAGATCTGTGAAACCTCTGCATGATCAGGTTCCCTCCTAGATACTTCTTTCTGAAAATATCCTAATCAAAAACACACATGCCCCCTGCGGTTATACAATAGGCCTACAGGGCACACACCACCATAAACACTAGCTGATTTTTGGGGTGGGAGAGCACAGTGGTGAAGAGGGACAGGGGTTCGAGCCAGGATGGTGGGGGTCAGGAGAAAGGGGACAAGTGTTGAGCCAGGATGGTGGGGTGCAGGAGAAGGGACAAGGGTTCAGCCAGGCCAGTGGGGGTGCAGGAGAAAGGAGGGACACAGGAGTTCAAGCTAGCATGGTGGGACTCGGGTTCCAGCCAGGATGGTCTGGCAGGGGATTGAGGAGTGTACGAGAAGGATGGGGTGGGGACAGGGGTTTGAGCCAGGCTGGTGGGGGTGCAGGTGAAAGGAGGGGATGCAGGAGTTCAAGCTAGCATGGTGGGACTCGGGTTCGAGCCAGGATGGTCTGGCAGGGGATCGAGGAGTGTACGAGAATGAGGGGCGTGAGATGCTTACAAAATGGTGGTGTTAGGTCATTTTCTGCGCAAGGTGGGACACGGGTTTGAACGCATGTCATTTCCTGCGCAAGGGGCGGAACACGGGTTCGAATGCATGTCATTTCCACCAGAAGGGGGGGGGGCTAGTGCAATTTAGGGAGGGACTTCCGGTTTAACACGGGGCAATTCTGATTGGTCCGTTTTAGGCCACGCCCACCTGTCAAATGACGTGGCACATGCTGATTGGCTGAAATTTAACATTTGACGAGATATATGAACTTATACTACTACGGCCGGCAGAGTTATGACCAAATAAACATGGGTGAGAAATTTCACAAAATTCTTCAAAATCATATGAAAGTTTACAAAGGTTCACCAAAATTCCACCAAATCTGAATTCTTTTAATTTACCCAGTTCTATCCCCTATCGCTTAACATCAAAATATAATATATCGTATCGGGAATTTTTAGTAATGATAATCTGGCTATTCTTAAGCTTTTCAAATAATAATCTAATAAATGGATATAAAAATATCTGCTACTAGGTTTGCCACCTTTGGAAGAGGCAAAAACGGATACTAATCAACACCTATAACATTGCCTCTAGCCCACTACTTATTCTGACTGATCATGCATTGCTCCTCCTCCTCCTCCAAAATCATTTGTCACATCAGTAAAGACTTTAAAGGAGCAGTAAGACCCAACACTTAAAGCAGCAATTCAATAACAATGCTAAGATACTGTACCTGTTCAATTTGCCTTTCCAGCTTCTTCTAATTAATTTATTTAGTTAGTTATTTATAGAAATTGTTTTGTCAAGTAAACATACAGAAATAAAGGCAGAAGAAAAGAAGACTGGGGCAACAGAACCAAGCTCCTAAAGGTCACGAATGCAAATGGAACCAGGCAGGAAGCAGCAGACAAATTAAAATACCTCAGAATGTGGCTTGACCAAGATCTTATGCTAAAACCACACATTGAACATGCCAAGAAAGCCACTCACCCAAAGCTAGGCCTGTTGTACAGACTAAGGGAGTATCACACCAATGAGACTTGCAGAGCTGTAACTAAATCCATCATGCTCCCGACACACCTCTATGGAGCCCCAGTACTGGCATCCCTGTGAGAAGCTGAGCTTAACAAACTATGTATGCTATACCACAAAATCAGTAGATTTGCAGCTCAGGCAGACAGAAAGGAGCATCATTGTGCAGCACTAGCTACGCTAAACTGGCCTCACCTCGAAAACAGACCTAAACTTCCTACACTTTGCCTTACATACAAAATCCTGAATAACCACCTGCTTCACCTCATGAATCTAGTAACTCACAAGCAGCATGCAAGAACCCTTTGCACAACCTCCCAACTGGCTCTTGAGATACCAAGGATGCACACAGCAACAAGGCAAAGGTTGTTTGCATACAGAATAATGTAGTACTGGAATAACCTCTCTTCTAACATCCAGAATAGCCCCTCACTCCCATCATTCAAACACTCACTAAAAACCCATCTTCTCACTGGAAGCAACTGCACATGTGTGTCCTAAAAAAAGAACCTCCCCATAAATACCTGAGCATGTGCAGAACCCTCTGACCTGCTTAAACTACTAGTACTTTACAGTTAAACACTTGCACTACCAATGAATGACAGTAATGTTGTTATTATTCACTGCTGACCCTCTGTTGTACTACTGTAACTAATAACTTGTCCTAGATGTTAGGCTATGGCTTATAATGTCTCCAATGTAAATGAGTACATGTAGACCCAAATGTTTTCATGTAACTGTTGTCCAGTTTTCTGGATTAAGTATGACTCAGATGTTTGTGCTTTCTTTTCTGTAACTAATCTTGGGTTGCCCCTGAAAAGGGACCTCTGGTCTCAGTGGGCCTACCCTGTCAACAAAATTCAATAAATAAATTAATAAATAAATGAATAAAGGAAATTTTGTTTACAGATATGACCTGGGACGGAGACAAGGGAAATTCTGTAAATAGTATACAGTGATATAAAATAAACAAATTGTTTGTTTCCAGTAATGTGTACTTTACATTTTTTTCTGGATTCAATTCCTTTTCATGTTGACAATACTATTTAAAAACTAAAAGAAGTGATGATAGTTTTTTTCTTGAGGACATAGACTAATAAAAAAAAGACACCTAAATTCTGTGTTAAAGACAGAAAAGTTTACCAGCAAATGAAAGTGGAAGAAAACTGAATATTTTACTGTTACAAAAGGTAGGGAAAGACTTTTTTCCCAGCTTTGCTGCAGTGCTGCTTTAAGATGCAAGACAGGAAAAAATAGGTTAAGTATCTCCTAATAGTCTTAATGGCCATACTTTACCCCTTCCAGTTTGACTGCTTTTACAAAGACAGGGCTATACTTGTTTGTTTCTTCGACATGCAGCTGAAACAATGAGTGCTATAACAAAAGCTGTTTCAGAATTATGCAAGCTCTCCAAATGGCTCAAAAACCTAGCACTAAGCAAAATTGGATTACCAGGTAGGGACCCTGAAAACTAGATTACCAGGTAAAATACCTGACAGCTGGCAACCCTAGTCCTACAGTACTTCAACAATTTCCTCTTCATCAATCAGCTACACCTCTCCTGAAGCAGATAGCCCACAAGCTGGCAGGAGAATCCTTGTAATTGTGTCAGTTGTATTATGTTATGTAACCCTCTGTGTCCCAAGGAGCACCACTCTACAGCATTAACTGCTGCCTGAAAACCTCTGGCATCAGAAAAGCAACCTGGACTAAACTCTGGCCATCCTGTAACCTTCTTTGGCCATCCTAGTAAACTCCATCCCACTCAATGACGTTTTCCTTTTGTACAAAATAAAATTCTGTATCTGTCTAGTAACAACATCTGTTCTATGGGAAGTTTGATGTCATTGTCCATCTGGGGATAAATGTCCTGGCTGGAGACAGGGCAGAGATAGCAAGGGTGCAGGAGGAGTTTAGGAGTTGGGAAGGGCCCTGCATAGGTAGCAAGCTTTGTGACCTACTCAGAGGTGCTGCCTGTCCATTGCAAGGGGGAGGCTAGGAACCTTTGGAACAAGAACTTCAGTGCTTGGCTGGAGTACCGTGCAGAGAAAGGGTTTCAGCTTCATTGGGAACTGCAAACCCACCTGGAGGAATATGGACCTTGTAAGCAAGAGAGCAGCCACACCTGTCCAGGAAGGGGACCACTGTCCACAGTGAACGGTTTAAATGTTTAATTGGCAAGCATTTAAATTAGCAAGGGGGGGTGGCCGAAGGATACAGGGAGAACCAAACTGCCCAACCCTACAGGATAATGAAGTCAACATGGAGGACCATAAAGTTGTAATATAGCAGAGGAAGCAATACCCATAGAGGGGGGAGCTGTGGAGGACAGGAGGAAGGAGGATGACAACAAGAAGGACAAACAGAGGAGGGAAAAAAACAGCAGGGGGGACAATAAAAGGATAAATGGTAGAACGTGAAAGGCTATGTACTGTATACCAACATCTACAGTCTAGGGAATAAAACCCCAGACTTGGTGGCCTTGATGACAGAGGCTGACCTGGACATTGTAGCTATTACTGAGATGTGGTATACTGGAAACCATGACTGGGAGGTAGCATTACCAGGTTATACTCTGTTTAGGACAGATTGGGAGGGTACAAAGGGAGTGGGGTGGCTCTTTATTTTAGGAAGGGTATTAGAGTGACTGAGATACAAGGAATGTGGGAAGGGCAAAGGTAAGGTGGATCACCCTTGAGACTGTCAGTGGCACTGCTATTCACATGGGCATGACATACAGACCTCCAGCACAGAGGGAGGAGAGGGACAAGGTTCTAGTAGAATCCTTCCTCATGATGGCAGCTAAAGAGGTGGTGCTGCTGGTAGGGATTTCAACCTGCCAGATTTGGATTGGGGTATCCCAGCTGCTGCCTCAGCCAGGAGCAAGGACATCCTTCACTCTGTGCAAGAGGGCAGGTCTCAGGCAGCTAGTGCATGAGCCACCAGGGAGGGTTTAATTTTGGACCTTGTACTTAATGGAGCCAGAATTGAGGAAGTCAGGGTGAGCAGGCACCTGGGATCCAGTTATCATCACACAGATGATGTGGTTCAGCATGAGTATAATGGTAGAGTCAAGCCACACAAAGGAGATGGTCCTGGATTTCAGAAGAGTGGACTTTACTAAGATGAGGATATGTCTCAAGCATAACCTGGCAGGAGGGGCAAATGGGGCAGAGTGGAGGAACAGTGAGTTATCTGAAAGAAGCCATGGTGAGGTGACAAACCTTTGCATTAGGCAAGCAAACAAAGGCAAGAGAAGAGAAAGCAACTATAGTTCTCAAAGGAAGTGGCTGGGATAGTAAGGCAAAAGATGACTTCCAGGAAATACAAGGAAACACAGTGGGAGGAGGACAGGGCAGTGTACCTGGATAAACAAAGGGATGCAGGGAAAGCAGTCAGGAAAGCAAAAGCACAAAGAGGAAAAATAGCACAGGAGGTAAAAAAAAGGGACAACATTTTTATAGGTACATTAGTGAAAGGAGAATAACCAGGGGTGTGAGAGTAAGGCTAAAATTAGAACAAGGGGAGTGTGTGGAAGGGAACCTGTAAAAGCATCAGTACTGAACAAATATTTTTATTCTGTATTTATGGAAGAAGGAGAAGGTGAGGGTTCACAGTAAGGCAACATGAACAAATAAAGGAGGGAGATGAACACCAGTCCATTTATGGAAGACAGAGAGAGTTCTAAAAGAACTCACAAAACTGAAACTGGACAAGGCACTGGGACCAGATGGACTGCACCCTAGAATATTAAGGGGAACTATGGGTGATGCTGGCAGCACCACTGGCAGGCCTGTTCACAGAGTCACTCTATACTGGAATGGTTCTGGAGGACTGGAAGAGGGCCGATGTAGTCCCTCTTCACAAAAGTAGGAGTAGGGAGGAGACTGAAAACTATAGACTAGTCAGCCTTACCTCAATAAATGGGAAAAATTATGGAGTCACTACTTAAAGAAAGGATTGTGGAACACCTTGAATCCAGCAGAGCACAGGATCCGAGGCAGCATGCATTTACAACCAGAAAGGTCATGTCAAGCAAATCTAATTGATTTCTTTGACTGGGTGACTAGGGTCATGGATCGGGGGAGCGGTGGATGTGGCCTACCTGAATTTCAGCAAGGCCTTCAATTCCATTCCACATAGAAGACTGGTAAACAAGCTGGGCAGCCTGTGAGAGGTCACAAGGTGATACGCTGGGTTAGGATCTGGTTGAGTCATAGAAGACAGAGGGTCATGGTAAATGGAGCTCAATCTGAGAAAAGGAGGGTGACCAGTGGGGTGACACAAGGATCGGTTCTGAGGCCAGTCCTGTTTAATGTCTTTATAAGTGACGTTGTGGAGGGGCTGGAAGGGAAGGTGTGACTCTGCAGATGACACTAAGATCTGCAACAGGGTAGACATGATGGAAGGGGTGGGAAAAATGAGGAAGGATCTAGACAAACTGGAGGAATGGTCTAGAGTGTGGCAGTTGAGATTCAATGAGAAAAAGTACAAAATCATGCGCTTGGGGTGGAAGAATACAGGGGTGGATTACGTGGTGGGGGATACTGATGGTCACCAAACAGGAAAGGGATTTGGAGGTAATCATATCTGATGATGTAAAGGTGGCCAAATAAGGTGACAAGGCTATGGGAAGAGCCAGTGGGATGCTGGGGTGCACAGGGAGAGGTATCACCAGTAGAAGAAAGGAGGTGGTGATGCCACTGTACAGATCATTGGTAAGGCCTCATTTGTAAGACCATGTCCAGTTCTGGAGGCTGCATCTCCTGAAGGACATAGACAGGGTGGAGGTAGTTCAAAGCAGGGCAACAAAGATGATGCAGGGCCTGCACCAAAAGTCTTATGGGGAGAGACTGAGAGACCTAATATGAATACCCTGGAGGGGAGCAGAGACTGAGGAGATATAATAGGTGTGGGTCTCCACACAGATCTGTGAAACCTCTGCACGATCAGGTTCCCTCCTAGATACTTCTTTCTGAAAATATCCTAATCCAAAAACACACACATGCCCCTGCAGTTATACAATAGGCCTACAGGGGCACACACCACATAAACACTAACTGATTTTTGGGGTGGGAGGAGCATGGTGGTGAAGAGGGACAGGGGTTCGAGCCAGGATGGTGGGGGTCAGGAGAAAGGGGGGACAAGTGTTTGAGCCAGGATGGTGGGGGTGCAGGAGAAGGGGACAAGGGTTCCGCCAGGCCGGTGGGGGTGCAGGAGAAAGGAGGGACACAGGAGTTCAAGCTAGCATGGTGGGACTCGGGTTCCAGCCAGGATGGTCTGGCAGGGGATCGAGGAGTTGAGAAGGATGGGGGGGGACAGGGGTTCGAGCCAGGCTGGTGGGGGTGCAGGTGAAAGGAGGGGATGCAGGAGTTCAAGCTAGCATGGTGGGACTCGGGTTCGAGCCAGGATGGTCTGGCAGGGGATCGAGGAGTCTACGAGAATGAGGGGCATAAGACGCTTAGAAAATGGTGGTGTTAGGTCATTTCCTGCACAAGGGGCGGGACACGGGTTTGAACGCATGTCATTTCCTGTGCAAGGGGTGGAACACGGGTTCGAATGCATGTCATTTCTGCCAGAAGGAGGCGGGGCTAGCACAATTTAGGGAGGGACTTCCGGTTTAACACGGGGCGATTCTGATTGGTCCGTTTTAGGCCACGCCCACCGGTCAAATGACGTGGCACGTGCTGATTGGCTGAAATTTAACATTTGACGAGATATATGAACTTATACTACTGGCCGTTGAACTACAGACTCACAGAATGGCATGCATACTTGTCAGTAGGTGTCCTAAGGGTACATTAAATACCATAACATGTGGATCAGTTGTTTTACACTTATAGTGGTTTAAAATCAGACATTTTATTTTTCTGTGAAATTTTGTAAAAATATTTTAACTTAGTTATCTGTGAAGCTAGACATCTACAATTAAGCATGCATTATCTTTTTGGAAGGGTAACGGAAACTATTAGAGTACAAAAAGAATCCCAATTAACTAAACCCTGGTAACCAGAAAGCCCTCTCATCTGACAGGCATTTATGTCACCCGAATTTTACTGCATTTTTCACTGAGTTAATGACTATAGTTAGTGAACAGCTCTTCATCCCTCAGAACACCTCAGAAATAGTACCAAAAATGTTTTAAGCATGAAATTACCTTCAAACAATGCTTGTCATGTAAGCAATAAGACACGACAGAATTGGTTGTTATGTGATAACCGCCACTAGGTGTGTAGTAAGGCAACGCAGGCGAAGGCGGTGTCTCTGCACCTAGGTGTGCGGTTATCACATAAAAACCACCACCCTGAGTGTCTTATTGCGCTTATGAAATGGGAAATAACTATGGAAAAAAGGACACTGATAAGGTGTTTATATTTTGGAAACTTTGTAACATTTATTTAAATACAGAATAGAGAATTAATTGAAACATTGAGATAAAATAGTCCCTTGGTAAACTTTTTTGAATTGTAAAAAATAGCAATTACCAACAACATTAGCAAACAACAAGTCTACTTGTTGTAGTTTATGAATTGCACTTTACTTCACTGTGATTTTCTTAATCTGTCCTGAACATTGATTTCGCACACCGACCGCGCCATTGTGTGCTACATGTGTGAAAACACATTTCACGTGAGATGTGAAAAATGACAGTTGTACTGTTCATAAGGAGGTGTGGTAAATTGGCAATACTGAAAATCTGGAGTAAAAATATTTAAAATGCTTGAAGTTACGAGCGTGCGTCGGAACTGCGCAACGCACGCTCGTAAAACAGTTGTTTTGGGAATATTTTCCCCAAATGTTTAACATAGCCAGTTTAAGACCACTGCTCATGAACAGTGTCACTGTGATTTTATCAATTTGTCCAGAACATTGATTTCGCACACCGACCGCGCCATTGTGCGCTACATGGGCGAAAACACATTTCAGGTGAGATGTGAAAAATGACAGTTGTACTGTTCATAAGGAGGTGCAGTAAAATGGCAATACTGAAAATCTGGATTGAAAATATTAAAAATACTCGAAGTTACGAGCGTATGTAGGAACTGCGCAACGCACTCTCGTAAAACAGTCATTTTGGGAATATTTCTGGAAATTTTCAACATAGGGTTTTGAGGAGCCTACCTCATGAACTATGACATTGCCATTTCTTTAATCATTCTGGAAGGTGGTACCGCGCGGTGACTGCGGAACCACCTTTCGGGACGATGTGAAATAACAGTGTCACAGTTCGGTGGGGCTAAAAACCCATGTTAATTCGGTGAAATATTCAAAATAACTGAGATATGCACTAAAGTTGAAAAATCAATTTATGCCATTATACAGCTTACTGGCATTTCTTCAGTTCAGAGTCGGCTTTGAAGAGTGCAGGCGTGTTCCAGTCCACCAAAGATTGTCACGCTGGGCTCCGGAGGTAAGTATGGGTTGAGGTGGGGGTGAGGTGGGGGTGTGGGAGGTGGGTACACAGAGGTGGGTGCAGGTTGGGGGGCAAAAGAATCAATGGGGAAGGTTTTTTTTGTTTCACATTTTTTAATTATTTACACACAAGGACTTTTGCCCGCTGGGTTGGGCTCAAGCATGGCTGGGGGGACAGTGAAGCTGATGGGGATTGGGCACCCCCATCGGCTAAAGAAGTTTTGCCAGCTGGGGTGGGCTTCCAGCGTGGCATATGAAATAATTTTGGGGGGTAGTGAAACTGACAGGAATTGGGCACCCTGTCAGCAAATTGAGCTTTTGCCATGTTGGGGTGGGGTCTAAAGCATGGCACCAGGCAGCTTGAAGGGGACAGTGAAGCCGACGGGGGATTGGGCACCCCTATCGGCTAAGGAAGTTTTTGCCATGCTGGGGTGGACTTCTTTAACTTTTTGGTGTCTACCATCATGCACCGAGCACTCCCATCTCGGGAAGCGATCAGCTTTTTATTTTCAATGCCTCTCTACACTCGTATTGCGTTGTACATTTGAGTTAACTGATAGCCCATGTCACCGGCCGATTACCTCTATGGATTGCGAGTTACATCAGTGCCATGATACGTATCAGTTTCTTTTTTTTACTGCTGCTGCGGTGATTCACCTATACACCCAGACTATGAATGTGAGCTGTGTTATGCAGTGGGGACTGGCGTGTGGTATGACAGAGATAGAGCTAGGGCTGGATTGCACTACGATTCTACATTTTATCATGTGTATGCTGGGGAAAGTACTCAGCGAATGTGGGAAGAAGCGGTTTCAATTATTTGTCAGTGCTTTGGGAGAAGGGTGAACGAGCGTGCAATCAGCTGTTAGGACAGTTTCCTGAAGCTGAGATTGGATGCGGAGGTTGTTCATCTACTGCGAACAGCGGGATGTGTGACCTACTCAGAAAAACGGTGCAGTTCAGTTTAGGAGAGGGACAGTGATGCAGCTAGCAATGGCCATTAAGGTTTACTTGATTTATTGTGTGAGATTTTGTTATCGTTTGTGTTATGGGAGCATGGTATTTTTTAAATTTTGATGATTTCACTTGCCAGTCAGATTCTTTACTAACATGGAGGTCGGGCATTCCATTACAGAATGTGAGGAAAGCATTTATTTCGGGGTAGCCTTTGCAAGCTGGCTTTGAAAACGTTCCCAACCAGTGGTTTGTTTTCCTTATACCACTGGATTCAACCCCTGTCAACCAATCGGGAGACATGATTTTCTTGACCATTTATAATACATTACACCTCTAAAACATCTAAAAACTGAAAAAGGAGTACCTATTAATGCATAAAATAGGATATGTCAGCAATAGGTTAACTAGTACAGTACTTTGCAGTAAAAGTATTTATTAGTAGAGTTGGTTGAAAACAATTTCTCTGTCACATGTAAATTTTATCATATAAATACACTGTAACATTTGTAAATTTGTAAGACATAAGCTGTGTTTAAAACTTAATTTTCATTACACTGTACTGTAGTTACATAGTCTCATTGAAGGCAACCTTCTCTTTATTTTTGTTTTTTACTTATGTGCTGTGGTCTAGTACATAAAAGGAAAACTGCTATAGGATTGAGGTGAAAGGTTAGTAAGGAAAAAAAACTTTAACCAGCCAGGTTGTCTTTTTTTGGTGGGCAAGGAGGGTAGATTTCACCTGAAAACTCTGCTATATAAGATTCAAATGAACATGCTTTTATTAACATTAGCAATGTATTTGGGCACTTTGGGTCTGCCTCTGCCTATTTAACTGTGTTTCCCCACCGTTTCTTTTTGTTTACAAAGTATTACTGTATTGCCTACTTTCTTCATCCTGTTTTTTGTTTTCTGTTTTTTCCCACACTCAAGGCATATAATGTTTATCATGGAATGTTTACCATGGAATACAGGGATTCAAAATTCTGCTGTATTCCACTTGTAGAATGTTACTCTCCTGACATTCTGTACACACAGACAACAAAGTCCTGTTTTAGAGCCAGAGGCTCAATTATATCACTGTCAAGGCAAGCATAAGAGATTTCTCTGATGAGCAGATAAAGACAGAAGGGGAATTTTTCACTGTTAGTAAACAAACAGTTGTAATGAAAACTATAAACAATTCTTAATGTTTCTAATTTGTTTATGTGTGTAAGGAGAGTGTGATGATCAGGGAAACATTTAATTAATTTATTTTATTTTTAATTTAAGGTAGTTTTATTTTTAGGGCCCAGTTGAAGGTTTTCTTACAGTGTAAAGGCAGCAGCCGTGTTTATAATGGAAGATAAGTTCTGGTTGAAGGGGGACAGATGAAAGATAGTTCTGGTTGTATGAGGACTGATTTGCTCATTGTGTGATGTGGTTTAGGACCAGGATGACTGTGCGTATATAGAGATTTAACATACAGTCAGCTGATGTCTCTTGGCCAATGAGATTTCTAGATTTTTCCTTGACATTTTATAAACCTTGATTGGGACTGTCCCTTTTCAATTGGCCCATATTCATCAGCTGTTCCCTTTAATTACAGCAACAAGTACACTCCCTCTCCAGTCCATTTTCATTCACACTGTCTGTCACTGAAATGAGCACCAGAGGAAACAAACAATGCTCACTTTGCAGCAGAAGCTGTGGATTCTTGATCAGAATCTCATTGAGCCAAAGGGGGGCTCTGTAGGAGGAGTGTTGGCTCAGAGTCATTCTTCAGAAAGGCACAGTGAGACCATTCTGCATTCTAACTCTAGTTGTGTACTTGGTATCTGCCAAGGAGAAAATTTCAGAGATGCATGGGGGGGAGGGGGGCTTTGCCAAGTAGAGCCTTCTTGCTGAGAAGACAAGTCCTTATGGAAATGCGGCCTCCAGAACTGGATACCTTATTCCAAATGAGGCCTCACCAATGATCTGTACAAAGGCATCATCATCTCCTTCCTTCTCCTGGTGGTACCTCTCCTTATGCACCTCAGCATCACACTAGGTCCCCCCCCCACAGCCTTAGCACATTGTTTGGCCACCTTTAGATCATTAAATATGATTACCCCGAAATCCCTTTCTTTTTTTGTGACCATCAGCCCCTCCCCACCCCCATCGTGTAATCCTCCCCTGTGGATCCTTGATCAGAATCTCACTGAGCCAGAGAGGGACTCTGTGGGAGAAAAATTGTTGGCCTAGAGTCATTCTTCAGAAAGGCACAGTGAGAGCATTCTGCATTCTACCTCTAGTTGCGTACTTGGTATCTGCCAAGGAGAAAATTTCAGAGATGCATGGGGGGGGGGCTTTGCCAAGTAAAGCCTTCTTGCTGAGAAGACAAGTCCTTATGGAAATGCGGCCTCCAGCACTGGATACCACATTCCAAATGAGGCCTCACCAATGATCTGTACAGTGGCATCACCACCTCCTTCCTTCTGCTGATGATACCTTTCCCCATGCACCCAAGCATCCCACTCGCTCTCCCCACAGCCTTGGCACATTGTTTGGCCACCTTTAGGTCATTAGATATGATTACCCCAAATCCCTTTCCTTTTGTGACCATCAGTTCCTCCCTCCTCCCCCCATCATGTAATCCTCCCTGGGTTCTTGCACCCCAAATGCATGATTTTGCACTTTTTTGCATGAAGTCTCAGCTGTCACATGTACCACACTGAACTGCAGGCTACCAGGTGACAACATAGGAAGTGCACTTCTCTTAAAGCAGATGTATTCTCACTTCTGGATTTAATATTATGATTGGGTTCATTATTTACCTTGGAAAATATTTTTGTTATCCCTAGAACTGAGAGTGACCATTTCCCTGTTCTATTACAGGGTTTCTGTAATACAGACAAGAATAACAAATTAGCATCACTACCTATTACAGAGATTAGGGCAAGAAAAGGGATTATGTGGGATACAATAATGGACAAAAAATATCTATTCTGTAATCCAACATTATTTCAATGCTAAAGAACTCTCATACTTTCTTAGTTTGGATGCCCCTATAAGCTAGGAGCAAATTCAGGCATTGTTTGAGATCTTACAAGAACTTCTGTGTAAAGAAATAGCAACAAAGGCTCAGAAAAATAAAAAGGAAGGCTGGTTTGATGAAGAATGTATAAAAAAAGAAAGCAATACTAAGATATAAGATCAAGCGAGTGAAAAATGAAAGAACAAAAACAAATCTGAAAATCTTAAATCATGAACAGAAACAGTATTGTATGTTTCTAATTTAAAAAATAGCTTATTACCACAATCAGTGGAATAAAATGATCATTACAATCAATGGAAAAGACTGTAAAACATTCTGGGCATTAGTAGCTAGAGGATCTGGCAATAGAAAGCAAGCACCTGACTCATATATCACAAAAAAAGTGTGGATAGATCACTTCAAAGCTTTATTTTATGATCCTGACTTAGTTCCATTTCAGCTTCTTATAGCAGAACCACAAAATCCTAAACTGATACATCAGTCAGAAGTTTCTTTAGCGATAAAATTGCCAAAAATATGTACATCCCTTGGCCCCGACAGGATACCCCCAGAAGTTCATCGAGGCAGTCCACCCATTTGGTGCAATGTCTTAATTGGCTTCTATAACAAGTACCATGGATACATAGATACATAGATGTTGACTGCAGATTAATTCATATGGCCCACCTAGTCTTCCCATTGGTGCATGTAACTGTCCTTCTTCAAGCTTCCCAAAAACTAGGTTGTTCCCTTTCCCCTGACTGACAGGATCCCTCGATCCCTATCCCATACATTCTTAAATTCTGTAATCATTTCTGCCCCCATTGCCTCTTCTGGTGGGCATTCCATTTATCTGCCACCCTCTCTGTGAAAAAGTACTTCCTCATGTTCCCCCTGAACCTCCCTCCTCCAGTTTCATCCCATGTTCCCTAGTCCAGGAGTATCTTTTTCTAGGAAAATTGTGTTTTCCTGCACCTTATTTATTTATTTGCTTTTGTTTACCAGGTAAGCACACTAGACAACCAAGTGCCTATTTTCAGGTGCGACCTGGGAGATTACAAAAGGTACATTCAAGCACATCAGGCAAAGCAAGAACAAGGTACAATCAGGAGCATCCATGAAAGCAGGCAATACAAGTAACATACCAGGGCAACAATGCCCTGAGGGATAGGGGAAGCAGGTAAAATGATTAGTACATTTTGGAATAGGAGTGACCAGAGGCAAAACATGATGATAAGGCAGTAACATGTACACAAAAAATGAGCAGTAGGGCCAAAGTGGACCCAACACAATCAAATTCTTCTAGCAGCTGCAAGCTCCCTCGTGAGTAAGGTGAAGAGCTCAGGTAGCAACTCAGCCAGTCAGAACATTAAGTGCAGAGGCAGGTAAAGGCCAATTTGAGGAAGCCCCAGAGGGAGGCTTTAAAGCAGGGATGGGAGGGGGAGGAGTGAGTGCTTGTTGGGAGGGAGTTCCATAACCTGGGTGCATAGGCAGTGAAGGCCCGGTCACCCATTTGGGTGTGAGTGTTTTGAGCCAGGAGGACCTGCGAGTCACTGGATCTTAAATGGTAGGGAGAGGTAGCAGATAAGAGGGATACTGCGAGGGCAGAAGAGGTGGCAGTTCTGACAACACTGTCAATGAAGTTGCCTAAGACAAAGGTGCAGTGCTTATCTGGTGGGAGCCACTCCAGCCAGGTGTAGAGCTCACAGCAATGGGTGAGGTGGGCAGCCAAAGTGCAAAGCGACAGACACTGTTGTATGCCATATCCCATTTTGAGAGACTGTTTTTTGTGACGTGGGCAAAGGCGACAACTCCATAGCATAGAGTGGTTAGGAGGATGCCCCTGGCTAGGGCAAGATGGGCAGCCAGGGTGAGACAGCTTTTTGCTCTCTATGCAAGGCTCAGCTTACAGTTTGAGACCTTACATGTGTTGCGAATGTGCAGTGTGAGATCCAGTTGCGGGTCAAGTGTCACCCCCAGGTACTTGACAGAATTCACAACTTGCAGAAGGGACCCATCTTCACATAAGATCCTTAGGGGGGCAGAGACAGCTTTTGTCTTGGCTGCAGTGCCAAAGAGCATGGCCTGAGTCTTCTGCAAGTTAATAGTGAGCTTGTGGACCTTTCGCCAGGCCTGGATTTGGACGAAGTCGGAGTTTAGCTTGACATTAATGTCCAAGATGTCCTGGGAGCTGGTCAGGATGACAAGGTCATCTGCATACAGAATAGATTGCCCATGAGCTGGGGCCAAGGGCAGCTCATTTATGAATATGGAAAACAGGAGAGGCCCAAGGACAGAGCCCTGGGGGACCCTGCAGTTAACCGGAAAGGGCTCAGACAGGGCCTTTTTGAACTTGGTGTACTGCCGTCTGCCCATGAGGTAGTTAGTGATCCAGACAAGGGCGGGGGAGGAGAAGCCAAAGGACCAGAGAGAGGAGCACAAGAGTGAGTAGTCGATCCAGTCGAAGGCTTTCGAGAGATCGACGAAGATGGCTCCAGTCAGTCTGCCTCAATCTGCAGCTGTCCTGATCTCAGAGGTAACAATGGCTAGGGTGATGGAGGTACTGTGCCCTTTTCTGAAGCCATGTTTGGTGAGGGAGAGTAGATCATGGACCTGCAGATAGTGGGTGACCTGTGAGGCAACCACCTTTTCAAGAAGCTTGCTAATCGCTGACAGGATCGCAATTGGGCTGTAGTTCTTGAGATCTTTAGGGTCGCCTTGTTTGTGAACAGGGACAACTTTGGCCACTTTCCAGATGTCTGGGATAATACCCAACATTAGCGATATGTTGAAGATGTGGGTGATGGGTTGGGCTAGGATAGGGGCCCCTAGACTAAGTAGTTTGGGCTCCAGGCAGTTGTGTCCAGCACCATTGGGAGAGACCAGCAAGGAGCTTCTGGGTCTCCATGACAGAGATGACCCTGAGGTAGAAGGGAGGCTGAGGGGTTATCCCATCGAGGTGGGGATTCAGATCCTTGGGGTCAAGGGGCTGGTAGGGGAGAGCTGGCAAGTCAGTGAACAGGGAGTTAAAGGCATTGGCAAATGTGAGGGGATTGCTGCAGTTAGTGCCGCCAAGATGCAGATCAGTTACCTGAGCCCTGGCAGACCCACCAACTGTGTTTTTGATGTTCTGCCAGAAGCTCCTCATGTTTTTGGCTGAGGAGAGTTTGGCAGATTGGCAGTAACTCATTTTTAGCAGTGCAGATAGCTCTTTTGCAGGAGTTCCTCTGCTGTCTGTACTCAAGGAGGTCTGTCCTGGAGAGGGTGGCCTTGTACCTCGCCCAGCACTTGTCCCTTAGCTTCATGAGGGAAAAAAGACCACCATGGAGCCACTTTGTGACAGTGCCCCTCACCATCCTCTTTGTGAGGGGGCATGCTTGTCCTGCAAGGGAGTGAATACAGTGAAAAAGTTGTCAAGGGCCCCAGAGGGGTCCTTTGCGGCAGAGACCTGGGACCAGTCAGTTAGTCGCAGGTCTGCAAGGTAGTCTCCAGCGTTAGGTTTGGAATAGTCCCTCATCTGGGTCACTTTGCAGGGAATTTTGGGTAGAGGAGATGCCCCATATACAGTAGGTGAGAGAGTGATTTGAGATGACATCAGGGAGAATACCACAGGAGACAATTCTATCTGGTCTGTTGCTCAGCACCCAATCAATGAGGGATCCCTTGTCTCCGTGTGGGGAGAGCCTTGTGGGTTCTGTAATAAGTTGACTGAGGTAAAGACCAGCCAGTAGGGGCTCATATAACTGGACATTGTGGCCCACTCAGTTAAGGTTGAAGTCTCCTAGGACTAATAGCTCATTCGAGCCAACCTTGGGGCTGAGACTGTCGAGGAGGGAGAAGAGGCCTAGCACACCACCCTTCAGAGGATTTTAGGCACAGATCAGGTTCCTTGTTCCTCCGTATGAGGTATTTATGTCTCAATCATCTCCCCCCCTTCCAGGGAGTACATATTTAAGTCTTTCGGTCTGCCGTCATAGTGTCTGTGGTGCAACCCTTGCACAATCTTGGTTGCCGTCCTCTGAACTGCCTCCACCCTGTCTGTCCTTATGTAGGTAAGGCCTCCAGAACTGGACACTGTACTTGAGGTGTGGCCTCACTAATGTCTTGTAAAAGTGAACTAAGTCCTCCCTTTTCCTGCTGGTGATACCCATGCCTATGGATCCCAGCATTCTGTTCGCTTTTCCCATTGCCTTGTCACACTGACTCCCTACTTTGAGGTCATCAGAGTTGATAACCCCTAGATCCCGTTCCTGTTTGGAGCATTCTATATTCCACCCCCAGCTGATATGCTGTTTCTGGGTTTTTGTGCCCCATGTGCATTATTTTGCATTTATTTGTGTTAAATCTCAACTGCCACTCCCTTGACCAGTCCTCAAGCCTCTGCAGATCTCTCCTCATTCTATCACACCCTCTGGAGTGTCCACCCTGCTACAGAGCTTTGTACCATCAGCAACAGGCAAATTCTCCCTTCTAGGTCTTCTGTAATGTCACTGATAAAGATGTTGAAGAGGACTGAACCCAGCACTGATCCCTGTAGCAGCCCACTAGTCACCTTTCGCTTTGTGGAATGGCAGCCATTTACCACCACCCTCTGTGTCCTGCTATCCAGCCAGTTTCCCACCCACTGCATTACCATCCAACCCACTCCCATGTTCCACAGCTTGTTTAACAGGCTTCTATGTGGCACAGTGTCAAAGACAATTACTGAAGTCCAGGTAGGCAATGTCCACTGCACCTCCCCATCCACCTTCCTTGTCACCCAGTCGAAGAATTTGATGAGGTTAGTCTGACATGCCCCCCCTCCAGTAAAACCATGTTGCCATGGGTCCTGTAGGCTGTTGGCAATGGTAGTCCCTGACATGTGTGACTGTGACTGAGTGAACCACAAAATGGTAACTCAATCATGACACATGTCATGGGGATACCGACGCGGTAGGGTGACCGGATAGGGGTGGGGTTACGCATATAGTGACAGGATGTCGCTACACGTACGAGCATGCAGGGCATGGAAGTGAGCATGCTCAATGAGGGGCAGAGCCCCCCGTGATGAGGTGCGTGGGGCACAGCCCCCCCACATAAAACATTATAACTGTAAGTCCCAGGTGCCGTTTTGCTGTGCACCAGGGAGTCACATCACTGAAATTGATTTTTGGCGATGAGACTTCACCGTAACGGCGATCACCTTTCACTGGTTGCCTTTATGACATAGAACCATTGGCAACCAGGTGTTCCATGATTCTTTCCTTCAGTAGTGTTTTCATTATCTTTCCCACGACTGAGTTCAAGCTGACTGGTCTTTAGTTTCCAGCATCCTCTCTGTTCCCACTTTTGGAAAGGGGACTACATCAGCTGTCCTCCAGTCTTTGTGTACCTCTCCTGTTTCCAGGGACTGGCTAAACAGGGTTTCCAGGTGTTTCACCACCACCTCTTGTAGCTCCCTCAGCACCCTAGGGTGTACCCCACCTGGCCCCATAGCTTTATTGACTCGTATTCCTTCTAGTTCCTTTATGACTCTTTCCAGTGGAAACAGACTTGTATCCATTTATGTGCCCTTACTACCATTTCTACTCCCTTCTGGGCCATCACCTTCCAACTCCTCTGTAAAGACTGAACAGAAGTATCTGTTCAGTATGTCTACTCCCATCCTTCCCTTTCAGCCTCACTATCCTTCCCTTTGCCTTCCTGATGTGCCTGTAAAAGGTTGAGTCCCCTCTAACCACTGATTTTTGCAATGCATTCCTCTGTTTGTGCTTTGACACCCCTTACTGCTCCCCCTGCCTCCTTTTGTTTCTCCTGGTACCTCTCCCTGTCCCCATCAGCCTGTGTCTTTTTGTACTGTATGAAAGTGATCTTTTTGGCTTTCACTTTCTCTGCTACCTCTTGGAATAACATAATGGTCTCCTCTTCCTTTTCCCCTTGCTAACCTGTTTCACACATAATTGTGTTGTCCTTGTTATCGCTGCTTTGAATACTGTCCACTGTTCCTCCATCCCTACTTTCCTCCCTATTCCCATGGGCATCAAAGAGAATTTTGTCCCAGAGTCCTGGAGAGGTGCGGAGTTGGTGCCGATACCTATGAAGGGTAGCACATTAGACCCCCAATGTACTAATTAGCTTACTAGATATCAATTTAAAAATATTCTCAAAAATTAAATTAAATAGGCTAAGACAACAAATTGACCTGCTGGATGGCCTAATAGAATTGCAAGCAGGTTTCAGAGCCAACTCCTCAACAGTAGAATTTTTTTTTATTTTACTTCATTTAATAGAAACATACTTAAGAATTAGGAAATAAAGATTTTTTGTAGCCTACATAGACTTCTCTGCTGTATTCGGTACTATAGACAGAATGACCTTATGGTCAATTATGGTGGAAAAAGGTGTTAATCCAGCTCTTGTGTGAATAGCCAAAAATTAGGCTAGGAAAGGGTGGAGAACTTTTAAATCTCATCCCTGTTAACAAAGGGGTGAGACAGGGCTGCGTTTTAGCCTCCACCCTTTTCTACATATATATACAGACAATATGCTAAGGGCATTCACACAACTGGAGTCTGATTCCGCCCCCAAATCAGTGGTATCACTGTACCCACAATGGCCTATGTAGATGATATTATATTATTCTCAGTAACCAAAATGGGACTAAAGAAAAGATCTAAACTATTGGAGGCTCAAGGAAAAGTATTAAAACTAAAAATAAATGCTAATAAAACTCAACTAATTGCATATGGGGCTAGGAACAATACATATAAATGTAACTTTTTTTTTCAGTTGTTTAACCAGGATTGGCACACTAAACTGAAAGCTTTTTTACAGGAGCAACCTGGGAGCACAGGGAAGTTAAGTGACTTGCTCAGGGTCACACAGTATGCAAGTGGAAACTATGGGATTCAAACCCAGGTCTGGTCTGCTGGATGTCACCAGATTTGCAGCTCAGAGCCTTAAACCACTGCGCTATACTGCCTCAACCACTGCGCTATACTGCCTCCATTGGCAGGAAAAATGTGTACTCCATACAGGAATATACTTATTTGGGGCTTACTTTCACACCCTTACTCGAGTGGACCCACAAGTGAATAAATTTACAGAAACAATTCTAAGAACCACATTAGGCTTTGACAAGTTTAGCATCCTTTATGGTGGCCTGTCAATACAGTCACTTCTTACAGATATTAGAGCAAAGTACTATTCACATTTATACCATGGACCTCTAACACCAACCAATCAGAACGGCAGGCTGGCACCTTGCCTCCATTGTAAATTGAGCTTGAAGACTAGGTTTGCTGGCCAAGGCACCTAGCTTCACCTGAGCTCTTTTCTTCTAATTTGCTTGAAAGGACAGAGCAAAGGACCTTACCAGAGCAACAATAAGGATTAAGGCTTCTTTTGGCTAGGCAGGTTTACTGTGTGTTGTTATTTTTATTTTGTACTCACAGGGATTTTTACTGTTTGTTGCTAACATTTTATTGCTTTATTTTTCTTTGATTCAAATTGTTGTTGCTGGGTATACAGGGTGTGCCTACAGGTGTGTGCTTACAGATTACTGCTGTAATCTTCTGAAACAGATTGTCTTTTGCAAGGTATATCCTCTGTTACTGCTTTATTTTTCTCTCTAGCAAAGTGTTTCTTACAGGGTATATCTTCTGTGAAATTATTGCAGGTGGTGCTTTACAGGTTTCACAGTTTTATCTATCATTAGGATAAGCTTTCAGGGCTACTGCATTTGTTGCTGGCTGATTGTATCTGCTCTTACCTCCTTGTTTCTTTCATCCGTGGTTCTTCTTTTTCAGCAGGGGAAGGGCCCAGTCACCCACCCCCATCCCCAACCACCCTACACTACACTCCTTTTATAGGGTAGCACAGTCGTGACGTTTTCTGTAACAAAGCAGGAAGGGGCAGATCAGAGGGGTATCCACACAGTGACCTCATTTACAGGGGCACTTGTAATTTAACTTGTTATAACAAGTTATACAAGAACAAACAAACAAAACACAACACCAAACTTTTGCTTTCATTTTCTTCCTTCTAATTACTCTGACCAGGTTATAAATTCAGCAACTTACCTGGAATGGATATCATTAACTGCAGGCACTGTGGAACACTTTTCAGAAGGGCAGTTTTACAGGATTTAGGACACTGTCGTACATGCTGGGCCATTGGAGATCTAAGGGCTCAGCTCCAGGCAGCATGGACAGAGATTGCATGCCTCAAATTGCATATTCAAGAGGAACTATATTACAAGAACCACCCGCCATTTCCCAACATCCAACAGAAGCACCTCGACCGCAGAGGGTAGTTAGCCTGGGAGGTTGGCAGGTGGTTAGGAGGGGAAAATCAGCTGCTCCATCACTCGGTGGTCTCCAACATATTCCCTCCAAAAACCATATAAAAACTACAAACAGGTATCTGCCTCTATCTCTGAAATCAAACAAAGAGGCAGAGGACACTGCAGAGTGGGACACTGTAGCACAGGAGCTAGCACAACAAAACGTGCCCAAAACAGGAACCAAAACAAAAAAAGCAAAAAGGAAATCCAAAAAATTCTGTTCATAGGAGACTCCATGATTCGGGGAGTTGATATGTATCTCCAGCCAGGGGTAATGGTCAGATATCTCCCAGGTACATCAGCGTGGAGAGACACTGACCGCATTGCTAAAATTGTTCAGGAAGCCAGAGTAAACATTGATGTCCTGGTACACATAGGGACTAACGATCTCGCCAGCAGGTCAGTTGTGGAGACCAAGGAACACCTAACCAGGCTGGGTGACAAACTATCATCCATTTCATCTGGCATCTCCTTCTCTGAGATCCTGCCAGTCTGGGAAAGGGGGACAGATGGACAGAAGGTTAAAGAAGGGGAGATAGGGGAGCTAAACATGTGGCTCAAGGGCTGGTGCCAGGAAAAAGGACACAAATTTGTAGGAAACTGGCAACAGTTTTAGGAGCGAAAGTTCTTTAAATTTGATGGACTGCATTTGACTAAGGAGGGAGTCAGTGCATTAAGGCAGAAGTTTGATGTCTTTGCAAAATATTTAAACTAGCAAATGGGGAGAGGGGTGCAGCACCCGAAACGTCGAATGGGAAGAACACCCCTCCCCTCTCAGCTAGTGGTCAAACAGCAGTTCAGCATGTTTGTAGTTCATTTGCATCACCGGGTAAAGAAAAAGGTCCGGCTCCTCATACGATGCACAGGGGAAGCGCTGGACTTCGCCCAACAACTAACCCACCAAAATCTGACCAATGGAAAATCATGTACACAAATGCTCACAGTCTGGGAAACAAGATCCCAGACCTGCAGTCAATAATGACAGAGACTAAACTGGACATAGTAACCATTAGCAAGACATGGTTTACCAGTAACCACACTTGGGAGACTTCAGTACCTGGCTATGTACTGTTCAGAAGAGACCGAGGTGCAAAGGGGAGGTGGAGTGGCCCTTTATGTCAATGAAAATATCAAAGCTACAGAAATTCAGACTACACATAAGGAGCCAGAAGAACTGTGGGTCACCCTGGAAACAGGAAATGGGACAGGCATATGAACTGGGGTTGTGTACAGGCCTCCAGGCCATGGGGAGGACATAGACACATTACTGTTAAAAGATATACAAAACATGAGAGCTAAAGGGGAGGCTCTGATAATGGGAGACTTCAACGTGCCAGATACAGATTGGTCAATACCAGCAGGGACATCGGCCAGAACTTGACATATGGTGGATTCCCTGCAGGGGAAGGTCCTCAAACAACTGGTACAACAACCCACAAGAGACAGGACTATCCTAGATCTAGTACTGACTAACAGGGAAAGGATCACAGATCTCCAGGTAGAAAGTCACCTGGGGGCCAGTGACCATCACATGGTATGGTTCAATTTGGCCACTAGAACAAAATCATCACATTCCAAAGCAAAAATATGGAACTTCAGAGTAGCGGACATTGATAAGATGGCCAACAGAGTTAAGCTAGCCCTGGCAAAAAGAAATACAGGTGAGGGGGTAGAGGCAAAGTGGGCAAGCTTTAAAGATGCAATACTTGAAGCAACATCCCATTGTGTTAGTGAGAAAAGGAAGTGCGAAAGAAGAAAACCACTTTGTTTCTCAAACACAGTAGCAGAAAAGGTCAGAATCAAAGGCTGCCTTCGGGAAATTTAAGGGGAACGCAGCAGGATGAAGATAGGGAGGCATGCCAAACTTCCCTAAGGAAGCAGGGAAGGCAGTAAGGCAGGCAAAGGCCCAAACACAGGAAACACTAGCATGAACAGTAAATGAAGGTGACAAGACTTTCTATAGATACATTAGTGAAAGGAGAAAGTCCAGAGGGGTTATTGCTAAGATCAAAGGGGATAAGGGGGCGTGTGAGGAGGAGGACCATATAAAAACATCTATCCTAAATAGATATTTCTGTTTAGTATTTACTGAAGAGAAGATAGGACAGGGCCCACAACTCTGCACCATGGACACAGGGGGGAGGGAGATGCGCACTAGTCCCTTCACAAAAGAAAGAGTCCTACAAGAGCTCGATAAGCTCAGGGTGGACAAGGCAATGGGACCTGATGGCATACATCCCTGGGTACTAAAGGAGCTAAGGGTGGAACTAGCAGAGCCATTATCAGAACTGTTTAGTGAGTCTTTGAGCACAGGAGAGGTCCCAGAAGACTGGAAAAGGGCTCATGTGATCCTGCTCCACAAGATTGATAGCAGGGAGGAGGCAGGGAACTACAGACCAGTCAGTCTTACCTCAGTAGTGGCCAAGATTATGGAGACACTCCTGAAGGAAAGGATAGTGCAATACCTGGAATCCATAGGAGCACAGGATCCAAGACAGCATGGGTTTACAACAGGAAGGTCCTGTCAAACTAATCTCATATATTTCTTTGGGTAACCAGAGTGGTGGACCAAGGGAGAGCAGTTGATGTTGCCTACCTGGACTTCAGCAAAGCTTTCAATACTGTTCCACATAGAAGATTGATTAATAAGCTGGGTAGGCTTAGGGCGGGTCAGACATTGGTCAACTGGGTGGCAAACTGGTTGATGGGCAGAAAACAGAGAGTGGTGGTAAATGGTATACAGTCAGAAGAGATGCAAGTCACAAGTGGGTTACCTCAGGGAACAGTCCTGGGGCCAGTCCTCTTCAATATCTTCATCAGTGACATTGCAGATGGACTGGAGGGTAAGGTTTGTCTGTTTGTAGATGACACCAGATGGGGTGGGCAGAATGAGAAGAGATCTGGATAAACTAGCAAAATGGCCGGAAGAGTGGCAACTGGAGTTTAACACTAAGAAGTGCAAGATCATGCACATAGGGAAGAGAAACCCTGACACCACCTATAGGCTGGGAGGGGAGTTGCTGGCAGTAACAAGGGAAGAAAGAGACTTGGGCATCATCATCACCGATGACCTGAAATCATCCAAGCAGACCTCTAAAGCAGTAGGTAAGGCTAGAGGGATGTAGAGGGTATCCTGAAGTCGGAAGAGGAGGTAATAATCCCTCTTTACAAGACACTGGTTAGGGCCCCATCTGGAGTACTGCATGTAGTTCTGGAGGCCACACCTTCGCAAGGACATTAACCAAATTGAGGCAGTCCAGAGAAGGGCAACCAAAATGGTGCAGGTACTGCATCAGAAAACATATGAGGACAGATTAACTGAACTCAATATGTATACCCTAGAGCAAAGGAGGGAGAGAGGTGATATGATTGAAACATTCAAACACCTTAAGGGCATTAACAAGATGAAAGATTCTAACATGTTTCAATATAAGAAAAATAGCAGGACAAGAGGACACAGCATGAGATTAGAGGGAGGCTGATTAAGGGGTGATGTGAGGAAGTTCTTTTTCACAGAAAGGGTGGTGGATGTATGGAATGGCCTACTTCAGGAAGTGGTGGATATGAATACAGTGCAGGGCTTCAGGCAGGCATGGGATAGGCATAAGGGAGCAATACAGATGAGTATGACTAGAAAGGTCATTGACAGAGCAAAGGCCTATGGCACATTCATAAGGTAGAAAAAGAAATGGGCAGACTGGATGGGCCTTGTGGTCCTTATCTGCCGTCAACTTCTATGTTTCTATGTTTCTATGCAAATCCTCTGATAATCACAGCAAAAGGTGACAGCCAGCCACATCTTTAAAAAAAAAATCCCACACCGAAATCACAGAACTGTGACCGCCATCTTGTTTCCTCTCTAAACATAGACCATAAAACAGCAGCCCCGTATATCAGGGAAACAAAACAAAATAAAAACACTGCTTTAATACTGAGTGGCTTATTAAGTATTATACCCAGGACTGTTTTTTTTTTTTTTTAATAATAAGAAAAGCAGTACTTGGTATAATCACAATAAGCTACTCAAGGATCTGGGTTATCAGGGATTTACTGTGGCTGGTGTGGATTTACCCACTCGGCTGCACCTCATGGACAAACCACTCCAACCGTGGTAATTCCCCCGATAACCCACACCCCCTCATGGCTTATTGCTTAAATAGCCTATGGAGCAGAAATCTGGAATACTAAAAATATTGACAAATTCAAGACTCCCATACACAAATTGCTAAGGAAAACCTTAGGTCTGCAGTACCTCAATTTGTCCCAGCCTCTCAGATAAGAGCTGAACTGGGTCTAGTAAACATCAGAGCTATAATAGATTGGAACATTTCATATTGGGTAAAAATTAACAGAATGACTCAGAATAAGTTAGCAGTCAACTGCTTAAAAGAACAAAATGACTAGATAAATAGAGGTTGTGGAAATAATTCCTGGTACCAAAGGATTTAGCATTTTTGGAACAACATATTTTAATCAATTTAAATAAATATTTAGAACAAAACATAATGGTAAGCCCAAAATATGGAAAGCATATAAAAAGAAACATTTCAAATCACTGGATCAAGTTAGATAATGAGTCTGTTAGTAATTCTCAGATATCCCCGTTGTATGCAAGTTCTGGAGATCTCAGTGGATACAAATACTATTTAAATGTCTTGACCAACCCAAGCTTAATAAAAAGTGTATACCAGATACAGACTGGAACGTTTTGACAGCAATGTCTTAGTGGCAAGATATAATAAACTTTCAGCAAAAGCAAAACAATACTATTGTAACATTGATATAAATAAAGATCTGTCCCATGTTTTCTGGGATTGTCAATGGTACAATAAAGCCATAAAGCTAGGCATTTTTAGCTTGCACCATTTGTATCAGATTGGAATAATACTGACAAAGAGTTTCAGACAAAGTACTTATGACAACCCAGGATGATTGCACTATCCTGCGAGCAGCCACCTTTCTCCAGCAGATCCAGAAAATAAGGAGGAATACAATCAAAAATATAAATACATACCATGTCTAATATATAACCTGGCTATATCATGCAATTTAACTTTCCCAGAAAACAAGCACAGTTAATTTACATTATAGAGAAAACTGGGTATAGTGCATATTGCGCGTATGAGGAATTTTTGAGTACACAGTAACTTGTCTTGTAATGAAATGGAATATGTAGCAATTTTATATGTTGTATGTCTCTCTATGGTATCATCATTTGTATGGAAATGCATTGAACTGTCTATTTTATTTAATTTATTGTATTAATCTGTGGGATTTTAACTTTTGTAAAGACCTAATGTGTCGATCAATAAACTAAAACTGCTGCAACTACATTACTATCTCATTTTAAAGCATTGTTTAAATGTGAATATTTTTAATACTTATGTAGTAATATTTGCATTGATTTGTTTGATGTGAAATGTTATAGTTTCTAATTTTGCATTGTTTTGTACTGTATTGTATCTTATGTATTTAGACCTTGGGTCATACCTGTAAATTGAATTGTATTCCAGCGTACTTACTCATTAAATAAATGAATGATACTAACATACTAAAATGCCAGCAGAATAAGCCTAATGGTCTTTCGTGTCTGCTTGTTTGGTCAGCCTCCACCCTGGGTGCTGACCTTGCTGCCTGCCTCCTCTGGCTTCTCCTTCCCAGTTCAGATATTCTTGCTGCATTGGATTTTGCTTCAGAACCCTTCCCTGTACGTGTCCCACCCTCTCTTGAACCCCTCCTCTGTCTCTGCTTCACCAGCCCCTAGGCAGTGCATTCCATAGCTCCACCACCCTCTCAGTAGTAGCACCTCCTCCTTTCTCCCTGAATCTTCCCGCTCCAGCTTCCACCCTGCCCTCTAGTGGCCCCTCCTCCTTCCTTCAAAGCACCCTGACTGTTCCTCCTCTATTTACCCTCTTCATGTACCTGAAGACCTCTATCATGTCCCCAGGTCCTTCTTTCTTCCAATGTGTACATATTTAGCTCTTCGGCCTCTCCTCATAGGTCCTGTCCCCAAGCCCCAAATCATTTTGGTTGCCCTCCTCTGGACCCTCTCCAGGAGGTAATGTCCCTCTTTAAGTGTGGCCTCAAAACTGCACGCAGTACTCAAGTGCTGGCCTCACCAAGCAGTTATACAGAGGGTATCACTTCCCTCCTTCTGGAGGTGATCCCCTAGCGATGCATCCCAGCATCCTGTTTGCCTTGGCTGCTGCCCTCCTACAAGTCTCCGAGTTGTTCATCTTGACATCCACCACCACCCCCAGGTCCTTCTCGGCCATCGAGACTTGTAGCATTTCCCCCCCGGGTGTACACTTGGCCTGGGTTTCTGGCCCCCAGGTGGAGTACCTTGCATTTCCCTGCATTGAACCTCAGCTTCCACTTTCTAGACCATCCTTCCAGAGCCTCCAGGTCCCCTGTAGGGCCACCCTCCCTCCTCCCCATCCACCACCACCCCCAGTTTTGAGTCATCCGCAAAGAGACTCATCTCACTCCTGATTCCTGTCCTTAAGATATTAAATTCAATTTTTTGGTACTTTCTAAAAGGTGGCAACTGACACCATAGCAAATGAAATATCTGTATTCTGTCCATGCCATGTAGCATGGTGCTGCTACTTCAAGGGATTAGACAGCCCTGCACACCAGGTGGCTACCCCTTCACTGTCTTTATCTGCTCCCCTTAATGGAGGGTGAATCATACACTAAGGAGAGCAGATAAGGATAGTAATGAATACTGCTGCTGCATGGTGACTGTTATAAGTGTAGAAGAAGAAGAATCAGCATTTATATAATGCTTTTCATACACAGTGTATCCCAAAGTGCAATGCTAGACTGGTAGTGAAGTGACTGGATGTGTAGTGGCGGCCATATAGTACATCAGCACACATCAGCACCCACACATAGCCTGGACAATTGCATGAAGCATTTTTTTATGGGAAGAGTAATGTTGGCCAGGACACCAGGAATGCTCTCTATTCTTTGCAAACAATGCCCTGGGTTCTTTTACTTCCACTTGTATACCCACCAGGACAGAACCAGGATGGGTAGAAGGGACCTCCGTTCAGCATCTCATCTGAAAGACTGCACACCCCAGCAGAACAGAACCCCCCAATACTGCATTTGGGTGCCAGTGTTTTTAGTTATAAGTCCAATCCCGGTGTGGGACCAGAACCCACGACCTTCTGGTGCAGAGGTGGATGTGCTACCAATTGAGCCACACTGGCCCCTTAATAAAATGTAAATGAAATAATGAACATCTTAATTATTTATGTGTTGCTTCTCATTTGTATCTTGCATGGTCGGCTGTAACTGGAGTTTGAGTTACATCCAACTAATCTGTGTAGAAATGACAAATAACTGTTTCATTCTGTAATAATTATAGCAGTAGGTGTAAGAATGGTGGGTGGTGGTCGTGCAGTGTGGCTAAGTGCTTACAATGAAGTTCACTTTAGTGCTGAGAGCAAGGAGAGAAAAGAAATTAGACAGTGTGACAAAACATGCTTGTTACTTCCAGTACTCTTGAGGGTCAGGGTGAGGTTGGGAATATTAAATGAATGAATGAGGCCACCCAGGGTGGAGCCGGAGACTACAAAAGAAAACACAGAAACACAGGTCAGTACTGCTTGTGTGTGTGGTGTGTGTGTGTGTGTGTGTGTGTGTGTGTGTGTGTGTGTGTGTGTGTGTGTACTGCCTGTCCTACTCAAAGATGGCCCTGTGTTTTCCTTTACTCACTGCTCAGTTTGGATTGGATGCAGTCCAGTCATGAGTATTAATAACAACTAGTAGAGAAAAATCAAAAGACATCAACACATTGTAAAACCATTTAAAGAACTTTATCTCTTAATGATAGAGAATTGTTTTATGTTTGCATACAGCATTTGATATGGATACAAACACTTGTAAGTCATTAGTATAGCTGCATAAGTCAAAAGTCAGAAACAGGCTGGATTTTCAGTCCATCAAGGACTAAGTCCCTCTGCAGCCAGCCAATGTGGACCACATTCTCCACACCTGCACACTTTGCAATTTTCAGCCCACACAGCTGCAGGAGATGTTACTCCTGGTACCAACAGGCATAGCATTTCAGCACAGCTGCACCAAAAAGCAGCGCTGTAAATCAGGAATCCAGTCATAAACTGGCACCCACTTTGAAAACATGGCACGTGCGGGGAAAACTGCAGGTCTACAAGTGAAGCTCTACTTGCAGCAGTTTTTTTGTTCCTCTGTCAGTTTCAGGGGGTCTTAAAATCCAGCCCAATGTGTCCTGTATTAATCAAATAAATCTAGTAACAGGAATATTTACATTTTCAGTTATTATGTGAGGTCTTACTGATAGATTATTATTTTACTTGGCTAGTTCAGTAACATATATGACTATCTGGCCTTATAATAACTTTTTCTGTTGTAGGAAGAGGTAGCTAATCAAAACCTATAAGGAAGAAGACCTCACCTGGGACATGGGACTGACTTTGTATTGAGAATTCAGAATGCGGTGAAGACTATGGTCTATCTACTACAATTAGTCATCAACAGACGTTTTTCAGAACCAGTAACAACCTCTGTGCAGAGGTACAACCCAAGGGACAGTATATGGGGAAGGGTGGCAGTGGGAAATACAAGCAGGCAACCACATAGTGGCATGCTGTGTAGTGGCACTGCAGCATCAGTTTGTCTTTTACAGTCATGTTAATATTATCATTGAATCTGCACTGTGTAGCACTGCACTACCACCAATCACAGTTATATTCATCGACTGATCATTGTCTAGTGGACCTGGACTCAAATTTCATATCTGGTATCCTATCCTTTTCTCATGTTCCTCTCAATCATTCTGAAAATTCATTAGTAGTCAATATGGATGACTCAGCTAATTGACGTAAAACTAACAAGTATGTAAGTACATCGCTGTTGTCACAAAGTGAAAAATCTGAAATCTTCAATGTGTTTGTTGCACTGAAAATGAGGTCTCACAACAACAGTAAGTCCACTGTTTGGAAATACATCAGTCCTTTGTGTGTTAAAATGCAATTACCAGATACATCTTCAAGTGACTCAGGTACAACATCTCTCTCTTGCTAAATGACACCAAATATTTGTGTAGCCCTTGCTTAGATACATAGAAAGCACTGCATGCCAAAGGACAATCATGTGCATATATCAGCAAAGTTAAGCTATGCCCTGCAGACAGCTACTACATTCTTAATGGAACATCTAATCCATATTCATAATATTGATGTATGTCACAGTAACAAAATCTACAAACCGAAGCAAAGTACACTAAATGTGAGCCTTGGTGGTGCTACTGGTACTGTGTTCACAGCTTCTTCAGAATATGAATTTGTGATGTCTTGGTGAGGTTCTCATTCATCATCATCATCATTTATTTATAAAATAGCGCTATTCCAAAACCATAGCACTAGTACATAGCCATAAAATACATGAAAACAACTACACATATAAAAACGTCTGCAGCAGATCAAGTAAAATCAGGGTATGCCAAAGTAAATAGATAAGTTTTAATGCAGATTTAAAGCTCTCCACCGTCAAGCACTGTCAAATCTGATGAGGTAGAGAATTCCACAGGGATAGGGCTGCAAATTCAAATGCATGGAGCTAGATGACTTTAAAAGAACTCTAGGAATCTCTAGCAATCCCTCACTGGTGGAGCGAAGTGGCCATGGGGGCAATAGGGATGAAGAAGATCTTCAAGATAACTCAGTCCCTGTCCATGTAGGGCCTTATAGGTCAGTAAACCAACCTTAAAGGTGATCCGCCACTGAATGGGCAGCCAGTGCTGATCGCACAGCACCGGTGTGACATGACAGCTACGGGGTAGCCCAGTCAACAACCTGGCTGCTGCATTCTGCATCAGCTGCAAGCGGTGGATATCAACCCCTAATAGCCCTAGGTACAGGGCATTATAGTAATCAAGGTAAGAGGTTACAAAGATGTGAACCAAAGCTGGTAGGTCATTGGGCGGAACTAGGTGCTTGATCAGGGCTACATTCCTTAGATGGTAAAAGGCAGTCTTGACAACGGATGACACCTGATGTTTAAGCATCATTCCTTCATCAAGAATCATATCCAGATCCTGCACTCATTCAGAGGTCATCAGCTGGCAACCACAGAGCCAAAGCCCTGAGGCTCGCCCCTCCGATGGCCCCTCTACCCCATGGCCCAGGTCCACCACCAGGACCACAGTCTTATACAGATTCAATCTCAGCCAGCTGGCACTCATCCAATCCTCAGTCTCGGAAAGGCAGTCACTAAAACTCGAGATAGCTCCCCCCTGATTGGGCACAAAGGACAGGGAGAGCTGAGTATCATCTGCATAGCAGTGAAACTCAGCCCATACCGCCTCACAATGTCTCCCAATGGCAGCATATACACTGCAAACAGCATAGGGGACAGTACAGAGCCCTGCAGAACCCCACATGGCAGGGAGACCTTGTCAGAGGTGTAAACCCCACAGACAACTCTCTGAAACCTGCCTGTGAGAAAAGAATGAAACCAACTGAGGACTGTACCAGACAGTCCACAAATTGATTGCAGGCATCTGATCAACACCCCATGGTCCACAGTGTCAAATACCACTGAGAGATCAAGAAGAAACAAGATGGAACGGCTCCTCCGATCTTTTGCTTTTAGGAGATCATTGAGAATCCAAACAAGGGCCATCTTGGTACTATGCCGTTTCCAGAAACTGGACTGGAGAGGATCGTAGATGTCGTGGATGGTTAAATGATCCTACAGCTGCAGTGCAATCACCTTCTCAAAAACCTCACCCACAAAGGGAAGGTTAGAGATGGACCTGTAGTTAGCAAGACAGTCTGGGTCGAGAGATGGTTTCTTAAGAAGGGGTACCACTACCACCTCCCTCCGGGTGTCTGGAAACACCTCAGATTCTAGCGAGCACCAGACTATCTCATCAAGGACTGGGCCGATGGTCTCAACACACCCCATGAGGAGGCACATTGGGCCAGGGTCCAAACCACAGCAGGTCGGCCGCAAAGGCTGGATAATCTTCCGACATCCCCGATCATTGGCCGGCCGAAGTCTGACCAGGCAGACTGAGGAGCTACCACCTCCCACCGATCACAGAACACCCCATTGGGGCATCCTATGCGAATCTCAAACCTGATGTTGGCAACCTTATTGGCAAAAAATCGAGCTAATTCATTGCAGTTCCCTTGTGACAATGCTGTCTGAGACTGCAGGCAGACTGGATTGCACAGTCTGTCTACAGTTTGGAAGAGCTGAGCCAGTCAATTTTGAGCTGCAGCAATCTCCCAGTACAGGAACTCTGCCTTCTTATGGGAGATAGCCGATTGATAGTCCTTATAATTGGCTAGCTATCTAAGTCTGTCAGCATCCAGGCCCAATTTTCACCAGCGATGCTCCAGCCTCCATCCCACTTTCCTCAGCTCTCTCAAGGTCCCATCAAACCAAGGGGACCAAGGGTGCTGGTAAGGGGATGAACACGGACAGGAGTCAGATAATCCAGAGCCCCAGGCAAAGCATCATTATAACCCTAGACTAAGGTATCTGGGGCACCACTATTCCTTGGCATCCCCAATAGGTTCAGCACCACCAGTAGGCCCTCGGGGGATAAACCCCTTAAAGGGCAGTAATGGACCATCTCCGTAGGGGTAGGCCTATAAGGGGGGGCCTGGAGATTGAATCATATGGTGTGATGGTTCGACCAACTAACTGGCTCCACCACCAAGTCAGAGGTCTCCATACCCAGAAGGAAGATTAGGTCCAAGGAATGACCGTGCCTATGGGTCTCAGAGGTAATCACCTGTGAGAAGCCCATCGAATTCATCAACCGGAGGAAGTCTTGACCAAATCAAGAGTTCATCGTTGACCCAGGCATTGAAGTCCCCCAGCACCATCCATCTGGGGGACTCCAACACCATGTCGATGATGAAGTCCGTGACTTCCTGCAGGAATTATTTCTCACCCCTGGGTGGACGGTAGATGAAAATAATTCTGCACCCCACACCTGCGCCCATGATGCATTCAAAAAACTGAGTCTCCCCTACTAGCACCTCCACAAGGTTCAATTCCAATCTAAAACCAATGGCCTTCCGCTCCTCTGATTCAGCCTCGGGGTTATCACCGAAACCTGTCCAGAATTGCCTACTCCAAAATATGATGCCTTTTCAGTCAGTTAACAAAAACAGCTTTCAACTATTCCTCACCAAAAATTTTCCAAGCATGAAAATACCTAATGAGAGAAGATTGCATGGGAAAGCCCAACATAATATATGCAGTTTATTAGAAACCAAAGTTAAAGATGACCTCAGTACTGTGCATTCCATCTGCATTATGTCTGATGAGTTAACCAACAAATATAAAGCTCGGCCTTATCTTGGTATCCACCTAGCCAATATTAATACTGATTGTTCATTTTGCATAGTTATATTGTCATGTAAAGTTCTGCCAAGTCATACAGTGGAAGCATTGGCACAGTAGAGCAGTGTGGCATGTAAAATTCCACCATCAGAATTGCTGCAGAATGGCAGTTTTGCTTCTGAAATGCTTTGCAAAATTTCTTTTTAAATTCTGTGGAATTTCAAAAAGCATCTCTGTACAAACTGTGGAACATTTTTCCACAGATCATGTAAACTGTGAAATAATTTTCCATGGACTGCAAAAAAAGAATCTGTGGTTTATGTGAATTGTGGATTATTATTCCGCAAAAAACATGTGGCATGCAGAATGTCAAAATTCCACAAATGACAGAAATCAGCATGTATACAGACAGCTTGATAAACTCTCCACAGACTGGACAGTGAAAATATTCTCAAAACCGGAGGATGCTGAACACATGAAAAAGGCCAACTGCATGTTGCATGTGGAACAGTGTAATCACTGTGCTGCTCATGCTTTGCATCTATTGATGATAACTGACTCCATGAATTGAGTGAATGATGTGCAAGATTTGATGGAAAAATACAAATCGATAGTAACTACCTTACATTTTAAAGGCTATCTCATTGAATAAGAAGTGGCCAACAGTAATGACAGGCAAGTGATAGACAGCCTCTTAGGGAAGGTTGAAAATGCCCAAAACATTCAAGTACTGTATTTAGATTTCCTCATTGAAGACACTGTAATGGATAGAGGATATCCAGTCAGAGTCTGGCATTAGTGATGCAGAACACATTCTTGAGGATCTTGATGGCACAGTCATGGCACAGACACAGTTGTCACAAAGGTAGATGCAGCAGCATTTATAATAGTCATAAGCAAGAAAAAGAACATTCTCATGTAATTTTAAAACCACTAGTGGTAAATCAGTGGAGCTCTGACTTCTTATGTTTGAACACATCTTAGATCTTCATCGGGAGGCTGAGTACGCATTGAAATGCACTGAACACTGTGAACTGTGCCTTACAAGAGAGGAATTTGATATACTAGAATAACATAAACATTATCTTCTTTTCCTAGTTAAGGAACTGACAGAACTGATCAGTAGTAATCAACCTCACCTGGCATTAACACCCTTCATAGAAAATGAGATACTAGAGAAAGCACAAATTATAGTGGCGGGAGGCTGGTGAGTTCTATGTTAAACCTGATTTTGTGTTTTCTTCTTGCTGAAATATGGTTTTACAGCTTTATATGAAACTTTCAGGTTTGTTCAACATGCCAGCATCCACAATCCCAGAAAGTCTCATGTAAATTCGGTTAGTACTTTTGGAGATACAAGAGAAAACAGCAAAAGAGATTGCACTTGGTCGGGGTGCTAGGATAAAAGCACAGTCACAGGTAGGAATGGAATCCTGCACTCACCACCCATGAATAAAGGACTGCTCATGATGCAGTCAGGTGCTTCATTTACTAAAAATGTGCAAATGAACAAAAACAAACTCCAGACACGTTTTGGAATGCTCCTGGTTCCTTTCTCCATGGATCTCATCCACTGAGAAGGATCAGGAACATTCTAGCTGTGCTGGGATGTTTGTACATTTGCACATCGTGAAGCACCCTTCCCAATGAGGTCCTTTATTCATGGATGGTGAGTGCAGGATTCCATTCATCTATTTTGAGATATTAAAGTGTGAAAAAGTTGTGGGTTTTCCATTGACTTCAATGTTTTTTCTGACGTTTTGCTCTCATCTAGAGAAAAACTACAAATCTTTAAACTGGGAAATTTTGTGGGCTGTGTAGGTTGATGGGGAAGGAGTTCCTAGGGGTGTTTGATGTTTGGGAGTTCTGTGGTTTTCAAGGTATTCACTTTTGAAAATTCTGTGTTGTTACAGTTTCTGCATCTGCCCCTAATCAGGCTGGGAGTTAATGTACCACATGTGCAGATGAGGTATTAACAAGACAGAGAGGGGCAGCTGCACTCTGGACTGCAGGAGTGGTCATAGCAGGGTTTTGGACAAGCTGTTTAAAACTTAACTAAAGATATGCCACCACTGTCTTAAGATTAGACATAAGCTTTTATTGTAGCTATTCTGCTACCATAAGTTTTTGTCCATTACCTTTCCAAAAGTTCTTGTGCCACTGTAAGTTTGTGGCATCTTCTCCTGGCTCTGTTTTTTTCACCTGTAGGTGACCAGAGTACTGTGGTGGGGAGCCCAGAACTGAACGTGGAATAACAGGGAGACTTGCAGAAGGCCGGTCACCAGAAGAAACTCTGAACAAAGATGGAGACTGGTGGAGGAGGTCTGTGAAGCCAGGACTTGAGAGGACTGGAGAGGACTGTCCACAGCAAACACAGAGTCATGGAGTGGAGAAGTCAGACTGAGTTATGGGACTGCAGTCTGAGGATGAAGTGTGGTGGACATGGATAGTGTTCATCCCTAGTTCTTCCTTGTTGCTGTTTCTGCAGATCTCAGGAACCTGAAAGACTCATAAAGTCTATTAACTTTCTTCTCTCTGCTTTGGGTTATTAGATATTTTATTTTTAACCTTTATTTTTAGCTGTCTGTTATATGTACATATTTCTAATAAGCTCTGGGATTTTTAAAAGGTTTTACATAACTTGGTTATGTGTGATTAGATTGCCAGGAATTACTGCTATTTATATACATTTTATTTTATTTAATAAGCTATTTTTAAAAATCCTTTAAAAATACTTAAACATATTTCCTTTTTTGAGCTGAATAGCCAATCAGAATCAGTCCTAGTATGATTTGAATATTTGCACACTAAGAAGTCATGCAATCAAGTTGACTGGGTCATAAGATGCATGTACTGGTATTTATTTTCAGTTCCAGCCTTCCATCACACCAGATATCAAGCTATGCGCTGTTTGAACTCTAAATTGATTCTACCAGGCATATAAAATATTTATAAGTGTAGTTTACAGCTAATAGTATACGATAAGTTTTGAAGAGTTGCTTTTGTTTTAACTAACGCCGAGAGTGATAAAGTTGGATATTGCAGCTCTCTTTTTTCATGTGGCCAATTGTACCTTTTCTCTCAACCACTGAAAAAATATCCATTACAAGTTTTAGTATTTAACTCATTGCTGACCCACAGTAGGTTGAATAGAGGCCTGACACCAAACAGCGGGCAAAAGCAGAGTGGCTTGGTTACTTCTCTTTTTGTCTGTGGACAGTGATTGAAAGATTCTCACAAAAATAAATCATGCTGTAAGTAAGTTCACTTTCTTTATTGTAAAATGTTGCCAGGTGTCTTGTTATTTTAAATGCACCTTAGTAGCCTTTTCTTTTTTTATCCTGATTGGTACTTAGACAGCAAAATAGGATCAGGATAGATTATTTTAATGCTATAAATATTAAAAGTACCTTATGATTTTTTCAGATTAAAATTGTTAATTTTTCTGCTAGAGAAAGAGGACAAAGACTTGTGGAATAAAGTCATAAGGCCTAAAGCTCTTCCTCAAAGATATATTTTTGCAGAAGGTGGATATGAGATCTTGCATTCCACTTGTAAAAAAGTGACTGAATGTGCTGAATTTTGCAAAATTAAACCTGTATCAGAGATCACCTACAGGAACATTTGGAATACTAATAGTAGAATCTACAAGCACTGAGAACAAAAGAAGTATAAGGATGGGCTGGTTAAAAACCTTTTTATGGACTCATGAGTTTTTAGTCTATTGCTGCTACAGTAAAAACTCTGGATTATTGTAACTGTGTTACTGCATACTACAGTATTTGCTACTATTTATTATTGGCTATCTAAATTGCTGCTACTTTAGTATACCTGAGATATATTGGAAATGGTTAGCAATTGCAATTGAGGTCTATTTGTTTTTTTTCGATTTGTGTACAACTGTTTTGTGGTAAGAACTTAGAAAATGGGATTTTTATTTCCTGGCATCTGATTGGCTAGTACCCCTGCTGGGGGGTACATTAACTTTCAATAGATGCCGAATAAATAAAAGTACCAGCATAAAGTGCCCCTTTACCCACTGACATATCCTAGTGCCCACCCTGCTTCCTAACTGGTTAAAACCACTTCTTTGAATTTCAAATCGCCGCCATTTTTCCTCTCGCTAAGCGACAGTAAATACCAACTAGGCACACACAAACACACTTGCACAACCCTGTCTGCAACTCCAGTATCCCATCCCCAAAATCTAGCCTGATTTGAAAAAAAAAAAATCATTCCATTCAGGGGGAAAATAGCAAGATAGAAGCCCCATACAGAAAACTGGCTGGTGGCAATGCTATGGGAGTGATACGTTCACTGCCCCTATGATCCTATTCAATAGTTTGCCTCTTGAAATTTTCTTCCTGTGTCCATGCTCCCCAATACCATACTTAGTTATTCACCCCTTACAGATGGGAAAGGCAACAGTACCTGTCATATTTTGAGGCTTCTCTGGTTCTGTACCTGTGCAATACCTTGACTCTCCTCCACACACCACTGCAGCTCTCTCTCTCTTTCCTCATGCTGCCATGGCTCTTTCACTGCACACACCACCCCGACTCTCTCTCTCCACATGCCGCTCCCCTATAAAATTGGATCTTTCCCCCAAAAAAGTAAACTGAAAACTCACCCCCCTCACTGTAATGTGACGGTGCTGGAAGTCGCCACATACAAATACTCACACCGCTTTGAAAGCTATTTGCCAGTTGTCTCGCTGAGCGCCGCTACTGATTATCCCACTTGTCGCCACTGATGTTTCTCTTGCACACAACACCCACTCCGTAATACAGAGTTACTTTTGGGTTTATGTCAGCTGGGCATGCCTGAGGTAATGGCTACGTCTTCCCAGGCACAGCTCTGTATTAAATAAGCAAACAAAAAAAAACTGGAAAAACAGGCTGCAACCACACACACACACACACACACACACACACACACAGGCTGGAACAAAAGTTTTTACTTGTTTTAAGCCATGTGTGTGTGTATTTCTGCACTTGGGGTGTAACTATGACAACCAAACTGGCATGTCTGTGGACTGAGCAAAAAAAAAAAATCCAGGACTGTTTGAAATAAACAAAACAAAAAACAATGCCATTCAGAGTTCATCTATTCTTCTGCAATGTGTGCTGTGGGGGGATCACTTCAAGAGAATGGATCTCAGGGAGGGGGGAGCAACACATGAATCAACAGCATAAGAAATCAGAGGGACTACTTTACCAACAACAGTTTTTCTTCTACTTTCTTCTATTAATTTTAAACTAATTTCCTCTGTTATTTTACTTTTCAATTAAACTTGATGCAGATGCCCATTTTATAAGCGCAATAATACCCTCCAGGGTGGGTGGTATGGACAATACCGGACCTTCAAGGGGCTATAAGGCCTTCCACCTGCAGTGTCGGGCCTCATTATGCCCCTGAGTGGTCCGGTATTGCCCAATACTGCCCACCCTCTCAGGTATTATTGCTTGCATAGAAGTATAGAAGAAGGTAGTCTTGCTCAAGAAAATCTACAGAAGGAGATGACATTAAGAAATGCATAGATTGTTAGGAAAGAAGGACATTTAAAACTAATATCTGAACCCAAAACTAAACAGCAGTATAGGAAAATCACAGAATTTATTGCTACAACCAGAGGGAAAGAGGAAAACAATAGTTTGAATTATACAACCCAGCGGATATCTTCCCCTATTAGTTTTGTCCAGGAGAGAAAAAGGCAGTCAGAAAATGGATTGATAAAAGTAATTAGAGATCTAGAGACCCAGTCCCTTCCAGGCAGAATTGAGACACAGGCTGGGGACTAAGAAACAAGACATTAGTGAGAAAGAAATAGAACCAGAAATAAATATATTATAGAAGCCTGAAAACTCCAGGGAAAAGAATCAGATAATGAACATTTGGAAAAGTTCAACAACTTCATAACTCCATTTATGACAAGAAATGGGGTTATGACTCCTGTACCGATGGTTAATACACCAGTAGAGGAAATTGCTGTAATGCAAATAGACAGTACATTTATGAATATTTCAAATCAAGATCTACTGGACAAATACACGATTCAAGCTAATATTTTACTTAGTAAACAGATGGAGGAAATTAAATCTGCATTAATTTGTAGCAACTTACATATGGCTACTATATTAAAAAATTGAGGAACAAAATGAAAAAATTAAAAAATTACAACAGGAAAAAAATAAAATGCAAGTGGGAAAGGAAAAATTGGAACAAAGATCATTCCAGAAAGTTAAACATTAGATGAATCAAGCCATGAAGCAGCCAACCAAGGAGAAATGTAAAGGAAATCAAACTATACAGAAGGAGACTAAACAAAAAGATCAAATTAAAGAAAACAATCTGGATAGAATGCAAGTAATAAAAAAAAGGAACCTAGACAGTGTCAATTAAATCAAGAAAGATGATAGAGGAAGACCCTAAAATAGTAATTATCAGTACAGATGTAAGGAAACAGACAATGAAATGAGAACTAAAACAGTTCAGCAACATAATAAAAAAAAGACTGAATTGGATAAACTTCCCACAGTTTTCTTTAAAGGTATATCAAAAACTAGAAGAGAACAACCATTTTTGCTGAAAATAAGTATTTATAATATACTAAAATAATAAAATCTAAGGTGGCAAGGAGAACATATCATCTGTTTATGGATATAAGGTGGATCCAAATAAAGGCTTGGTGTGTTCAGTGGTAAGGAATGGAAGAATACAACAGGAACTACTAGCACTCTCAGCAGAAACAAAGAAGATGGGAGTTGAACTTGACACAACGTTACATAGGTTTACCAATAAAATAGAAAAAAACATGGTGAGAGATAGGGAAGAGAAACAAACAGATTCTAATCAGCAAGCCATTGTAAAATTTCTAAGAAAACCAGCAGAAACTGAATATGAACTGATAGGTACTTTACAATTTAATTCAAGAGATAAAATTAGGATGAACTCCAAAAGATAAAAATCTTCAAAAGTTTATTATCAATGTGGCAGACACCTTCCAATGGCCACGTTTCATGGTAACTGCCACTTCATCAGGCCCACAGTGTTTCAAAATCTATCGAATAATGCAAAAATAGAACTTTTAGTGTTTAATATGATTCCAGTCAGTAACATCGCAGAACAAAATAAAGTGGACAAAACTAAATCGTCAAAAAGAGTGTCGCCATCAATATTAGCAGCACAAAATGAAACCTGCCAGAATAATACAGGCCACATGACATGCAAGTAGCAAACAATGTCCTCTGCATGGAAACACTGCATTAGAACACACAGCAGCAGGCACCCATGCACAGGAACAGCACAGGGGTGCAGGGAGATAGAACAGAGCAGGGTGCAACCACCAATGGGGGAAGCATGCCAATGGACACCTACCATGGTAATCTAATGGCACAGGCATTTACATGGTGGGGTACCCCCACCCAGAATGCTAAGTGATGGAGACAGTGCACTGGGGTAACCATTGGAGGACAGGTGGACCATGGCCACCATGTGGATGGTCATGTATAATGCAAGGGGCCAGGAGCACAAGCTAGCATGTCCCCAGGAACACACACAACACACAGGGCAGGGGAGATGGCATGTTGTCTTGTGCTCCTGACAACTGGGGTTCAGGTGCAGTGTCTTCATGCATTGGATGTTGTTTTCTACCTGTGTGTCGTGTGGCCTGCATTGTTCTAGCACACTTCATTTTGTGCTGCCAATATTGTTGGTGATACTGTTTTCGCCACTTTATTTTTATCCACTTTATTTTATTCCGCAATGTTACTGACTGAAACCGAATAATTTTATAGAGACTCAACCACATTAGCTGTTCATGGCTCCACACATTTCATTATCATTTTTATTCTTTTTTAAGGAAAATATCTGTTTTAAGTCCCCTATTCTTAAACCAAAAGTCTAAACAAGTAATATGCTCTCAAATATGAAGTTTGTCTGTAATATTTCACCACTTTGTGACCGTGCATGAAATGGTTAGTACCTTATTTGTAGCATAAAATCACATGAACAGAGTTTACTGCTCCTTCATCCTTCCTTTCAGGGAGATATTTCCTATAAGTAACATATAAAGATAAATCTTGTTTTGCATCTTGCCTTCTCCAAAAAATCCAGTTTGTAATAATTGTGGTAAAATTAGAGCTCTTGGCTGTATTCTGTTACCATGACATAGTATTAATACATCCACTATGGGCATAAAAAACTAATAATATTATTAAGAAAACATTTTGGGGCATCATTTCTCTAGTTTATTTGAAATAAAACTCTTAGTGAAGTTTAGTTATACCTTGTATAGTACTCCCAGGACTACGTCTGTGGTTCTCTGTAACTCTGTTTGTTATAGTCTACGAAATACCAAAACAAAACCTTATTTTAACATTTATGAGTTAACTTTCTGACTTGTTAAGTTAAACATAATTTAAAATGTTTTCTGTACTATCCAAGTAAATGTGAGTGCCTACCTTTATAGCCAGACTTGAGAGATAAACATCGGGAGCAGACCATGCAGCGGATCTCCTGTATGATGTGATCTGCCTACGTGCCTGCTGGCTCAGTTTAAATACCATTCTAAAGCCGCTGCAAGCAAATGTATCTGAGTACTGCAAAAGCAGTTGAAGGCCTTGACGGATAGCACTAAGGATAGTTGTTAGGCTGCAGTGTCTTAGTGCTTTCCAGCTCACCATCAGTGGTTTGCCCCCCGCAAGTGGAGATTCCACTATAGAAATTTTTTTTAACAAAACCTAAGGAGTTAAAACATGTTGGTATCTCCTTGTAATTGTTACAAAATATGTAGTTTCTACAAATTTACAGCAAATATGAAAAATATATAACGTAGAGTAGTGGGGGTGAACACATCACAATGTGATGTAACACTGCCACTGTAAACAATGTTGCTGGGAAATGCCAAAAGGCTGGGATCCCTAGTGAGTGGCATCAAAGAAAGATGTTAGACTGCAGTGTTGAGATGACACTCTACTCCACACTGGCAGTTCGCCCCTGCCTGTGGTTATGCCGCACAAAGTTTTACAAAAAAAAAAGTTTTCAAATCTGGAAACATCAAGTTTTACCACAGAATGTTATTAACCCATAAGTTATATTCTATCAGTGTTGCATATTAAAATACTTCTCTGCAGTTGATTTCTCTTAACAAAGTACTCTGTATCGAACAAAATGGGAGGTGTGCAAGTGGTGGTGAGGGGGGGTTGTTACACCTATGTGATATCTAATTTTGTTTACTTTGGTTATATGTTAAAGTCTACCATGCTGATTAAAACCAACTTTCTTTTGAGTTTGTCTACATATTCAATATATCAATCCGATAATGTGGAACACACACACAGTAAGAGTCCATGCTCACATAATCATTTCAGCACAATATTGACTTATTATTTTCTGTACTATGACCAGTAACACTTTTCATTAAGTCCAAATCTCGGGTCCACAGTGTCCAACATCAAAATCCCCCAAACCTCTCTTTTTTGCAAAACATCATCCCATTTCACTCCAGGCGTGGTAGGTTGAAACACCCTTTCTAGTCCCAAAAATTGTAATGATGAGACAAAATGTCCTGTTGCATTAAAGTGTCTTGCCACTGAAGATTGCTGGTTATTCAGCCGGATGTCACTTTTGCGTTTGCTAATCCAAGTCCATAGTTCCCTTGTAGTTTTTCCCTCATAAAGTTTATCACAGGAACATCTTAACACATAGACCACATGACCTGTGACACATGTAATATGTTGTCTTATGCTGAATTTTTTGTTGTTCCAAGGGTGTTCAAAGATGGTTTTCTTATTTGTGGTCCCACATTGGTAACATCTACCACAAGGGAAGGAATCCTCCTTCAGTGGACCCAGGAGATACTGTTTTTCTTGTGGCCTTTCTAATTTCTTATGTCTAGTGTATACAAGTTTGTCCCTCAGTATGGGATTATGTTTTGAGGTAGTTAGTTGAGGAGTGTTGAACCTTGTGTTGGAATAGGAGCTTGCCTGTATAATATGCCAATTACTATGTGCAATGTTCCTTATTTTCCCACTGAGATGACTGTATGTATAGGTATTACACTATCCTGTTGCAGTCTTACTAGTGTTGTAATGCAGGTACTTCTCGCAAGGTCATGGACCTCCCTAATGGCACCTACCACTAATTCATGGCTATAGCCCCTTGAGGCAAAATGGGCCCCCATTTCCTTGGCTACCCTCTCGAATACTGTAGCTTCACTACAATTCCTTCTTGCCCTAATAATCTGGGATTTTGGAATACTCTGTTTCAGTTTTGGATCATGAAAACTACTGTAATGAAGTGTAGAATTCCTATCTGTGTCTTTCCTATACAATGTAGTATGAAGTCCTCCTTGGCCTTTATAAATCAACAAATCCAAAAATGGTATTTCAGTTCCATCAGATGTCATAATATATGTCAGATTTTGGTTTCTAGAGTTCATGTAGGTATTAAATCTGTCTAAGACTGCTTTATTACCTGTGCAGATTAAAAAGATGTCATCTATATATTGTTTCCAAAAAAATATTTTCTCTTTGAACATATTCTCTCCGGGATCTAGTATATATTTCTTTTTGAAGTCCCACATGTGTAGATTTGCATATGATGGGGCCATGGTACTCCCCATCACCATGCCTTTTATTTGTAAGAAAAAATCTCCCTCAAACTGGAAGTAGTTTTTAGTTAGGATGAACTCAGCCAACTGAAAAAGAAATTCTTTTGGAGGATGCATGTCAGTTCTATCCTGTAAAGCAGTTAACATAGAGCATAACCCTTCTTCATGTCCAATGCTAGTGTATAGGTCTTTCACATCAAATGTCACCAGTATTGTATTATCTAGATCTATCTCTTCCCTATTCACTTCCTGCATTAATTCTATAATGTGTGCTGAATCCTTTATGTATGTGTCGATTCTCAGATATCTGGTCTTAAAAAGTAATCTACATATTTCAAAATTGGTTTGAATATCGAGTTAATGCCCAAGACTATCGGTCTCCCTGGTGGCCTTAATGGATTTTTATGTACCTTTGGTAAAACACAAAATGCTGGAACCCTTGAAGTTTCCTATGTCATCATATTTTTCTCATCATCAGCAATCCATCCCATCTCAATACCCGGTGTAAGAAGATCTTTGATCTCCTCTTGTATCTCACTGGTTGGGTCCCTGTCCAGTTTCTCATATCTCTCACTATCTAAGAGTTGTGACAAACATTCTTCTTTGTAGTCATCATACTTCCAAAGGACGATCCCTCCCCCTTTATCTGCAGGCTTGATTACGAGTGATTTGTCTTTTTCTAAGTTATCTAGAAGTGTTATCTCTTTCTATGTGAGATTATTATAGTCTGGAAATAAACTATTGTTTTCCACCATCTGTTTTATATCTTTACTAGTCACTTTTATATAGGTTTCCATTGTGTCAGAACTCCTTGGTGGGGTGAATGTAGATTTGACCCCAAGAGCATGTTGTAACTGCTGTTTTTTAGTTACAGGTTCTGGAGGTTTGTTACCAAACCAGCCTGCCAGCCTGAGTTTGCAGTAAAAACTTTGCAAATTTACCTCTAAATTAAATGCATCAAATTTTGAAGTAGGTGAAAAGGAGAGAACCTTTTTCGGTGAGTTCACCTCTTCTCCTGTAATGTCCTTACCACTCAAATTAAAAAGTATTGTGTGCTTCTTTGTTTCCCTCTCCCCATACCACCCCTCCCCCTCTTCTACCTCCTTCATGACCCCCACCTCTGGGGTTCATATGTTGATTTCCCTGATAACTTCCACTCTGCCATTGTCTGTTGCGTAAGTCACATAGGGGATCTGAATGGTCTCCCCTCAAATACTGATCCCTCCTGTGTCATATTGTGTTCTAAAAAAGAATATTGTTCTCCCCTTTAATTACCAGATTGTCCATAGGCTGTGGAGACATTACTGTCTCCACTGTCTGAGTCTCCACAGTGACCAGTTTGTTGATAAGTGCCCTGTCTAAATGTTCTAGATTTAAGATGCCAGCTATACACTCTGTTCTCATGGTAATCCCTGATGTCTCTTTTAAATGTTATGAGTTTTTGTTGTTTGATGTAATCCTCATATTCTAATAACTCTTTCTTGTTTTTTTAAGAGTTGCAGTGAACTCTTGCATCTGTACCTTCTCTTTGTACTCTTCTTTTATAACTGTATCTCTTTTGCTAGTCTGTTACACTCTTTAATAATTTATTTATTTTATTTTATTTATTTAGCTTTTGTTGACCGGGTAAGTGCACTAGACAAATCCTGCCTATTTTCAGGCACTACCCGGGGGAGGGGGATACAGATGAATGCCAACTGACCTTGAACCAGATTAAGCTGTTGGTGGTATTTTTAGTGAATGAGGAAATTTTGGCCAGGACACTGGGGAAATTCCCCTACTCTGATGCTGCTGTGCTGATGTTTCTGCATTGTGGCATGTAGGGGACAGGCCATTTCCAAGATGGCCACCCAAGTGGACAAGGGAAGGAGAAGGAAGTCTGTGGAGCAGGAGAGCTAGCCCCGACTCTTGCTCCAGGTGTTGTGGAGGCTCCAGCCGTGGATTTGGCTGAAATTGAATCAGATATTGAACTTCAGGATGCTTTTGTGAGCTGGGAGCAATCGGTTTTGGATAAAACAAAGAAAGAAACTGGACAGTTGGAAATTGCAACAACAGGAAGAGAAAGGTATTGTCGGTATTTGAACCTGCAACCTCTACAGAAAAGTCGCATTAAACCTCTAAATGTGGGTCTGAAACAGGAAAATGCTGCGATAATGTTTTCTGCAGAAATGGAAGAACCAATTTCATCAGATAGCTCAAAGAAGCGAGATGAATTTAAAACTGCAGGCTGACAGAGAAAGCCAAGATATTAAAACACAGCAAACAGACTGCAGGACAGTATGCCAAAATATGGAGCAAAAAAAAGGTACTGTGTCTTATTTAAGTTATAGTTCTGGCAGGATAGAGTTGCCAGCAAAAGAGTTTGCCTCTGGTGTTAAAAGAATGCTCTGTCCTTGTTTAATGAAGCTTCACTGCAGTGTGTTGAGCTCCCTGACTACAGCAGGTGTCAGCCTGATTGTAATGAAGAGCACAAAGGCAGAGTTAAGGCTGATCCCAAGATTGTCAACAGCTCTGTGGAAGAGAGCTTAGAGCAGCAAGGCTTGAGCTCCATTCCCAAGAACAAATAATCTCTCTGAATTCAGTACAGGCTGGTATTATCTCTGCTGCTAAAGTGAGTGCTTACTGCCAGTTTGGTCTCTGATAATGTCAAAGGAAATGTAAGTGAAGATAAATGATTTATCTGCACAGAATATATTGCCATCTACTTTTTGTGAAAATAAAACAGCACAGTTGAACAAGGTAGCTGGGTTTGTGCTCAAACAGCAGAGTCAAGAGATTTCAGCAACTGACTCAGCTGTTACATATCAAAAGACTGACGGTTCCCAAAGTGGGGCTACAGATTTCTTTTTTTCTGACAAAATGAACCAAAAAAAGTCTACAGCTGATATACAGATGGCAGACCCCTTTTTTTTACATAAAAAAGGCTCACAAGATTCTTGGTCACCTCATAAAGCTTTAAGTGAAGCAGGGTGGAAACAGACAGTAGCTGGTGTATGGAAGCCTGATCCTGCTTGGGACTCGAACTTATCTTTATCTCAGCATTCTCCTGAGTGGATTCCAGGTGGCCAGCAGCAGAAAGGGAGGAAATTCTCTTGCAGGAGCCCATTCGGTTTAGTACAGATGAGGTCACTGTACAACCTCCCCCTCCCTCTTCACAGAAGCCATTGATGTCCGAACTTTTCTCAAATTCATAGGAAGCAGCCTCTAGGCGTAATGCTGTGAGGCTGAGGTATAAAGGAGGGTTAGAAACTAGGCCAGATAGGCATTATGTGGGAAAACCTTGTTGAAAGACTCACTGCATTTCACCCTCAGGATGTTTATGCTTTCATTAATATTTCAGGGAGGACAATTATGACACAAGTTTTCGTTCTCAACAGGCTTTAGAGTTGTTCTGGGTTAGGTATGTCAAGTTAAGTATTCTCCTATGTGGACACCCTTTATTGTTATACCACCTCAAAACCCTGATTAAGTTTATTACAGTTATGTTCCGAAATGAAGGGGTATGGGTGGAAGACATAACCTTTTGGTTAAAAAAAATGTGAAGTACTAAGTGAGCCAGAGCCCTATTTTAGATACAGAGGGTTCTGGACTGGAGGATGGAAGTATAAAGTTAAATTAAGGCAAACAGAGGCTGGAATTGAACATATACCTAACTCCTTTTGTTAGGAAAAGATAGAGGGGTATGTTTTACAGCGGGCAGCCCGTGCATGTTATAAGTGTGGGGCTAGAGCAGCACCTTTCAAATGTATCAGATCAGCCCGTTGTGATAATTGTGGGGAGGTAGGACGTTTAACCATGTTTTGCAGCAATCTATCAAGTTGCGATTTGTAAGAAACTAAAGGCCATGTGTTCAAACTATGTCCTTGGGCTGCCCAAAAAATCCTTTCGTTCTAATTCTGAGGTTTTATTCAAAAGCCCAAGAATCCATAGTTAAACTACTCTCAGGATCGTGCCCCCTCCCCTGCAACAAATCAGATGAAACTCCTCTAGGCAAGAGAGAATTGGAAAAGAAGGGGTTTAAAAGGGAAGGTGTTGAACAAAAAAGTTAAACTCACCAAGTGGGAGGATCAGCGTGAGATATCCTCAGAAATGGTTAAGATAGTTAAGGGCAACATGGGTCCCCTAACCTCTCAGATTTCCCTCCAGTGTGTTATCTAAGGAAGGGGTCACAGATGCGGTGGTGGTGGCAGCCGCCATTGATAAACCAGTGACTGTACTGCCTAAAGAAGATCTTTACGAGATTCACTATCAAAAATCCCCCGCCCCAGTGGAACAGATTGATACCAGTAACTCATATGGCTCTGTTTTCCTCTTGGGGTAACACTGAGATAGAGGTTGAAGATTCAGACTCTCAAAATCCTCACTTTCAACCAGGTCACAAATCACGGATAATTACAAGGATAAAAAAAGAAAAAAGAGGAAAAACAATGTTTAAATACTTAAAAGGTTAATGAGGTTGGTTTGGGGTTCTTTGAATGTTCATAGCTTATTGAATATGGTTAGCGACAAGCCCTCTTTCATTATATACATGAATTTCCTGTTTCTGTTTGTTTTACAAGAGACATGGATGTATTCCATAGATCAGTTGGTGGCATTTAAAAGAGATTGGTTTTGGGGCCCTTCATTTTGGTCATTTGGGAAGATTCTGCAGATGGTATAGGAATAGTGTTTAATTCATATGACTTCCAGTTACACAATTTGATAGATCTAATACCAGGAAGGGTCCTGATTATCGATGGGAAGTGGCAAGGGCTAAGCTATAGGTTTATCAACATTTATAACCCCAAACAAAAGCAGGTAGAGTTAATTGTCTTAAATCAGTACAGCCCTTTTTATTAACAACAGTTAGAGTATTATGGGGGACTTTAATTGTCCCATTTCGACCCATGCTAGTAAAAAAATAAAAACATACTGTGACTCTAATGCTTTATGTAAAATTATAAAAGTGCTGGACTCTTGAACTGTCATAATGCTTTACAGGTTGGAGAAGGTTTTCGTTTAAAAGGGAAGATTTTCTCTAATAGATCATATGTTAGTGTCACCTAATATGCAAATAGAATCTTTAAAATATTTCCTAGTGAATTCTCGGACCATTCCTTTCTATTAAGTTCTTTTAGCTTTTCAGACAGGCAAGAAAAAAGGCTAGTTAGATGGAAACTCAATAACTCCTCATTAGAACTCCCTTATATACAAGCTGGGGTGAGATACCTATTAAGAGCCAGGTTATCAGTAGCCTTTATATTCAGATTTGGGAGATTGGTGGTTAGAGACTAAATCGGACTTAAGGAAATGGTTTAAATTGCAAGGAGTTAGAGCAAAGAATGACAAATTCCTGCACTATTTAGGTTTAAGACAACAATTACAGAGGCTTATGACTATAGCTCTATTCTTCTAGGATGGATTACTCAGAACAAATTGCTAATCTTAAAGAAAAAATGAAAGAGTTTCAGTATGATAGAGGGAAAACCATGCAGGCCATTTTAACTAATGGAATTAAAAATCACCCATTGGGGATCCATCGAAATGTGTAAACAGGTAAGAGATTCTATGAAATGGAGGAACTCAAAGATTCAGATGGTAATTTGGTATCCTCTGTGGCCCAACTAAGAGAAGTGATTGTAGAACATTACAGCTCTTTGAAGCCTCTTGAAACAATCCCCAATTCAGCTATGGCCGCCTATTTAAAAGATATTTTAATTCCAGTTAACCTAGTTGGGAGATGGGAGGTATGGAACCTATCACTCCAACAGAGATTTCAAGCTCCATTAGGTTATTGAAACTAAATATTTCCGGAATAGATGGGATTTCATAACTTTTATAAATTATTTTCAGACGAACTTAGTCAGTGCCTATGTCTCTTATTTAGGTTTTTTAGACAAAGCTACAATCTATCCCTCTTTACAGAAGGGTTATTGATTTATATATTTAAGTCAGGGATAAGCAAAACATTACTAACTGGAGACCAATCACTCTTTTAAACTCTGATTATAAAATCTTTACTGGTATTTTAAATAATAGGCTGAAGAATTTAGCTAAAGAAGTTATTTCACCCTTTCAATATTGTGGGTTACCAGATAGAAGAGTCCAGTCTGCTCTGATGTTGATTCGAGATGTAACTGAGTATTTTACTGAGTTAGGGTCAACTAGATGCTTAATAGCAGCTGACTTAGAAAAAGCCTTGATAGAGTTCATTTGCCGCTCCTTTTCCTTACCCTTAAGCATTATGGGGTTCCAAAGCAATTAGTGAAAATAATTGAGAAATTATATGATAATTATACAGTAATTCCATATTTAAAAGATCAGAAGGCGGAAGGTTTTAAGTTAACTACAGGAGTTAGACAGGGTTGCCCTCTAAGCCCTCTTCTTTATATTTTTAGCTCTAGACCCCTTTTGCAAGCGATAGTTTGAGACAGATTTGGAAGGGTGTTACAGTGAATGGGCAGAGGATTTGCATTTAAGGATACAAGCCTATGCTGATGATTTAGTAGTATACTTGGAAGATAAGGCCTCAGTAATTATTTTGTGACTGCATTTGAGGCCTTTGCAAAGGTATCAAATGCAAAATAAATTTAAATAAAACAAAGGGATTATTTATTGGAGCTACTGGTGCTGAGGAAGTGTGTCAGGAGGGTATTAACATCTCCCGTAAACCTCTTAAAATATTAGGGATATTGTTCGGTTCCCAGAACATGCCTGTTGAAAATTGGGAAGATGTCATTATTAAAATAGAGAGAAAGGTTAATAGATGGAAACAGTGGAAAATGACCAAATTTAAAAGGGTTCAGGTAATCAAGCAATTTCTTCTTCCAACGATACAGTATGTGGCGATGATTTTTCCGCTTCCTGTGTTTCTTGAGACTAGAATATATAGTGTGTTTTTTCAAATGTTATGGGGAAATCGCTTAAATCCTGTTAAAAGGAGCTATACGTATTTAATGAAAAATAAGGGTGGTTTAGGAATGGTAGACCCAGTGATTTTTGTGCATGCTTTGTTTTTATCAAACTCAATTAAAGAAGGGTTAAAAGTAGAACTAGAGGCAGTAGAGTCATGGAACTTGAAAACAATGGGTAAATACTTTAAGAATTGGTACATTATAGCCCCTAAACTGAATCGCTACTTATATATTCCATCATATTTTAGGCCAACGCGCAGAAATTGTTCAAATGGAAAACACAGAAACAGGTAATTCTGAATAACAACATGAAGGGGCTTTATCATTTTCTAATGTCGTTGACTCTTCCCTCAGAACCAGGATTTAAAAATTGTCCTATGACTTTAAATTCTAGTGTATTAGCTCAATTAAACTGTAAGAGGATGCCTCAAAACAATGGAGACGCAGTGGCTGATCTTTTATGGGAAACTGAATGTCAGAGGAAATCGCAAGTACAAGGTTTTACAGGAAAGATTGTGCCCATACTTGGATTGTATTAATGTAGAAGAATCGATGGAACATTTTTTCTTAGATGTTCATATCGACGGGTTTATGGTCATACCTAGAAAAGCTTTGGGATTTAAATGGTTAGGTAATATGTCTTATGAATTTTTGATTCTAGGATGTTATCCCAAGAATTTGTCTGAATTTCATGAAGAAACATTATCCTTATTTTTGGGATGTCTAAGATATTATTTATGGCAAGCCAGGGTTCAATGGGTTCTTTATCAAAAGAGAATGCCTTACTCTTGTGTAAAGTCAGTTTAGTCATCAAGGAGCTTATACTGATTTATACACAGGGCCATCAAGAGTGACCCCAGGAACTTTACATTAAATGGTGGAAAGGTTTTCTTCACTTTATTAAGTTCAAATAATAAGAGTTAAAAGTGGACTGGATATTGTTAATAGTTTACTTCTCATGATTTTTGTGTTCTCGTAGCGTTTACAATGTAAGACTTGCACATCTCTTTGATTTTGTTATGTTATATGTTATGGAAAAGTGTTGTTCTATCGATTATCCTACTTTAAAGTGTTGCTGTTTATGTTTTTTTATGTCAATAAAAACACCTCTACTCTTTTCGATAAGTGCCATGGGATCTTTAACATCCACCTGAACTACCACCAATCCAGGCAGATGGGACCTCGGTTTAACGTCTCATCCGAAAGACGGCACCTCAGAAATGCAGCACCCCTCTCATGCTGCATTACAGTGTCAGTACTGGGATATTAACCCAAGTGCCAGATGTGGGAACTGAACCCACAGCCCTCTGATCTCCTGGCCTCAGAGGCGAGTGTGCTACCTACTGAGCCACTGACACTGACTGAGCCACTGACACTGTCTTGCCTAATAAGGGCTAACATTAAGTCAGCAGAGCACTTTTTCTTGATATCAATCCATTTCTCACTTAGTTCTACCATCATAAAACTGAGATTTAGTTCAGTGAGAACCCTCAGACCCCTTGGAATGTGTTTATTCTTTATGTATTCTCCAAAGGTGAGTGCATGCCATTCCAAACTAATATCATTTTGTTCTAAGTGTTGTATTTTATTAAGTAATGTCCTATTATTTGTAGTGTCAGTCCATGTCTTGTCCTGTTGTAACAGACATAAAACTTGTGCTGGTTGTTCAGGTGTGAAATAGTATGTGAGATAAGTGGATTTTGGCCCTTGATTAATCTCAGGAAATGGGCCTGCCTGTCCTTGTATCACATCACTATTACTAGTCCCAGTGTTCATCTTGTCTAGTAAAGAGGTTTTATGTTGAGTGTCAGAAAGGAAAGGGGGGAGAAATGAGAATGAAGAGAGTGTGTGGAAATAAATGGAATGGGTTAAAACTAGATGTGATAGCACCCAGTGTAGATGTGGTAATCTTACTTGCTCACAACTGAGTTAAGGTCTTAGGGTCCACTGAACTTGTGGTGGTCAACCAATTTAACCAAAAACAGAGAATGTCAGTTCAGGATGCCCCTGTTCTTGAATGAGCTCCAATGTATTTAAGCTTAGGCCGTCCTGCCGTGACCAGCTGAATCCATTCAAGAGACAAAATTAGGACAAATTCCACAAGATAAAAATCTTAAAAAGTTTATTATCAATGTGTCAGACACATTCCAGTGGCTACGTTTTGTACTGACAACCACTTCATCAGGCCCACAGTGTTTCAAAATCTATTGAATAATACAAAAATAGAACTTTTAGTATTTAATATATTACAGGAATACATAACTTCCCTTCAAACCACAACTATAACTGGTTGTACCACAACCTAATTATGTTCCCTCTCCAAAGAGAGTACCAACATTCTTGGGCAGATATTATTATCTTAATCAATTGATGTTAAATATATCTGAGTAGCCTGTCTGGGCCAGAGCTAGTGGACATTGCAGGCATTATTTGAATAATTTTATAAAGACTCAGCCACATTAACTGTTCATGGCTCCATCCATTTCATTATAAATTTTATTCTTTTTTTTTAGGAAAATATCTGTTCTAAGCCCCCTATTCTTAAGCCAAAAGTCTAAACAAGTAACATGCTCTCAAATATGAAGTTTGTCTGTAATATTTCACCACTTTGTCACAGTACCTTAAATGGTTAGTACCTTATTACGTGTAGCATAAAATCACATGAATGGAGTTTACTTTTCCTTCATCCTTACTTTCAGGGTGATATTTCCTATAAGCAACATGTAAAGAAAAATCTTGTTTTGTATCCTGCCTTCTCCAAAAAATCCAATTTTTAATAATTGTGGTAAAATTAAGTTAGCCTGGTTCATACATACGTACTTACAATTTGAGAAAAGTAAGAGGTACATTAGAAAACAAAGAGGGTTTAGGATAAATAACAGTAAAATACTGGGAAGTGAGGATGTGGCTGATTATGAAACTGAAATTGTGTTGGAAAATAGATATGAAGTGCTGAGTAACATTTCAATGAATATATCATCCCAAACAGGCACTTGGGTTAATATCCCAATACTGACACTGTAGTGCAGCATGAGGGGGATACTACACTCCTGAGGTGCCATCTTTCAGATGATATGTTAAACCGAGGTCCCATCTGCCTGTTCTGGTGGTAGTTCAGGTGGATGTAAAATATACCATGGCACTTCTCAAAAAGAGTAGGGGAATTTTTTATTTAAATCAGAAAAGCAAATCATATACAAAACCAGCATACAACATACAAAATACCAATCTAAATGAAATTCAAAACAGAATTATGTATGACATCATTTAAAATCAAAACCAAAAAGAACCCATATCTGTAATAACAACCCTTCCCCTCTCCTTCGTACAATATATTCAAAATAAATAAATATGTCGGTATAACAGCATATTACCCCAAAAATTTAAAATAAACAAAAAAAAGAAAAAAAAAAAACAAAATGAAACATTTTCCTCATACAATGCTCAGAAATTAACTACCCACTTCCCATGAATAGGGAGAATTGACCATAGAACACATACTACATGGAGAAAACAAGCCTAAATACCAATTTACTTCCGCCACCCTCTCCAGAATAAGTAAAAAAAGAAAAAGGGGTTAACCTTTCTGATTCTTATGCTTCAATTCTAGAAGTTGTAAATGAAATCTAGATTATTCCACAGTTTTTTTTCCAAATGACTAGATCATAAATATATCATTCTTCTAATTTCTATTTGGTTAAATCTGCACTGATATGCAAAAAAAAGTTCTTCAGCAGAAATAAATTGCTGTTGCAACACCAAACGGCAATGGCCTATCCATAGCCAATATAAAAAATGAGCATAAATAATCCAAAATGTACCTCGGTTTATAACAGAAGGTAAGGTAGAAATCATCCCAAAATATAATAAATTTGGGACCGGGCCCACCCATTTCCATCTATTTTTAATTATGTCCCAAAATTGCAATGCATAAAGACAATTAAAATATAGATGATCCATTGTTTCTATTTTTAAAATACAAGTATTCCTAGGACAATAAGGTTCCTGTAAAGCCTTGTGCTTTTGGTTGCCCTTAACATTAATCCAGCCATGAAGAACCAACCATACTGCATCCCACATGCAAACTGGGAGTCTAACGTCTGTAATATAATCGGAAAGCTGTTTCTGTTCCAACTGTGTATGACCTGTAAAAACTGGTTCACCAAAACATTGTTGAATAATTTGTTCACAAAGGCATTTCCTAGATAAATGGAGAGTATCCTCTAACTGGACTCTTCATTTCTTTATTGCATCTATCAATCCATCCCATCTCTTAGCTAGGCAAAGACTTTGTTTATTTTTGTGCAAAAATGTCTTAGATGACCATTCTCGGAACACCCCATTTAAGGCTTCAAAACCCCAGTTCCCCCAAAGCTGAACTGTACCCTTTAACAACGGGATTATAGTATCATAAAGAAATATCGTAAAGAAAAATACACCAGGATATAACATATTCAAACCTCCTAAATTTATCAGTTTGTAAAGAATATTACGCTTCACCGGATTCAACCTACTACCCCATACACAAGTAAAGAAACAACTCATCAATGAAGCTTCTAACTGAGACGGTAGAAAAAAAAATAGAACTAATGAAAAAAAAAACAGCACCAAAAAAGTTTTTAACAAATACATTTGTCTCTTTTTTGCTACTTTCCACCTGTTCCACATTTTAACTTTTGCATGTCCAATTAATAAAGCCCATTCCCAACTAATACATGCCATATCATCTCTCCCAAAATATGGCAGGTTTTGAGAAACCAGAATATCACACACTAGTCTATCAGAATCTTGAAAACCTAATACTTCCAAACAGCATGACTTAGCAACATTTAAACAAGCACCCATAATCTTACCAACCTCCTGCAATAAGTTACAGGACAAATGGACTGAAACTTCATCATGCACCAGGAGACAAATATCATCAGCATAATCCAAAATGTTATGTTTTAACACTCAGCCCATGCCTAACCCATTAATCTTTGGAGAAGTCTGTATCATCCGAAGCAAATGGTCTATCATAAAGACATACAAAAGTGGGCTTAATGGACAGCCTTGTCAAACTCCCTTCTGAATCAAAAGTTTATGTCCCATCCAACTATTTTCATATGGTCTAACATATGCTAAGACATAGCACAATTTAATTCCATGTATAAATAAGTCCAGAATGCCATACGCTGCCAGGCAATCCCAGAGAAAGGAATGAGATATGCCATCAAAAGCCTTTGCTTGATCTAGACTAATTACATAACATTTACCAACTCTCTGACCAGGAACAGAACAGAATTGTGTAGAGATAATTAAACTTTCCATTACCAATGCCACTCTATTGTCCAATAATTTGGCAAATATTTTAAAATCGACATTTAACAATGTAATTGGTTGCCAACTCTGAATATCTTCCCGAGCCCCAGATTTATGTAGAAAAATCATAAGTCCTTCATACATAGAGGAAGGTAAAGAAAATTCTTACAAAAAAAAAGTTATAAACAGCTAGAAATTCTTGTGGGATTAATGTCCATAATAATTTATATAGTTCCCCAGTCAACCCATCAGATCCTGGTGCTGTGTTCCCTTTCATTGATTTAATGACAATATTCAGTTCTTGGTAGGAAAATAGCAAAAGTAATGAATCCTGTAATTCTGGAGACAACTGTGGAAGCAAGACTGAATTCAAAACCTGAGAATTAAAACCCAAATCTGGAACAGAAGTCCCAAAGACATTCTGGGCCGGATATTCAAACTGCGCTATTTTGTGGAGCAAGCCCTTGCGCTGCACAAAGTAGTTGCACAGGGGTGTGGCTAGAGTGATATTCAGAGACTGCACCCTTGAGCAACTCTTTGAATATCACCGCCACAGCCACTGTGCATGGCATAGTGGAACTTGCGCCACCACAAGTGGTCAGAGTGGTGCATTCAACTCACGGTGGTGCAAGTACCATTGTGCCATGCACAAATCTCCGATATTCAAAAGATGACATGCAAATGGAGCCATAATTCATGCAAGGTGCAGGGGGGGCCATTTGCATCTGATTATGGCCTCATTTGCATGCCATTAACATGCAGGTGCGCCGATCCCCAAGAACTTGCGCCTGGCACCCTGCCAGGCAGCAGCTATCGAGGACCGATGCCCCTGCAGCCCAATTGTGAGCAAAAGAGTAAAGAAAATCCCCCACCCCACTGGCCTGATCACTGGCAACAGCAGAAGGTCCCCCGACTGACCCGATCGCGGGCATAGCTTAAATCTCCCCCACCAGCCCGATTGGGGGCAGCAAAGTGTCCCCAGATGGATCCCTGGTGGTCCAGTGGACTGATAAGTCCAATTGCAGACTAGAGATATTGAAAACACCCCCCAAACATATCCTGGTGATCTAGTTTCACCCACCCACCCACCCACAAGTCCCACCACCCGCTCCCCCGCAGCCGGCGGGCAGCATCCACCCACCTGACACCCCCCGCCCGCCGACCGACTGCCGGTAGGCTGCATGCCCATTGGTGCAGGCAAGAGCCAATGGGTGTGCAGCCATACAATACGAAGACAGTCCAAATTTCAGAATGAATTCATTCATTCACAAATCTGAACTGTCTCTCTGATGCACCTAATGTGGCAGCTCTCACCTGTGGGTGGTCTCGACTTGATCCTTTTTTTGGCTCAAAAGTTGTGCAGGCTTAGGTTGAGGTTGCGCCTGCACAACTCTGCACAGCCGGGCTGAATATCGGGCTGTGCAGTTTCTCATGGTTCCTCCCTCCAGTTCAGCATGCATTCATTTGCATTGCGCTGTTGCTCAGCATGTTTTCAGTGGCGCAACTGCCTCCTGCTGAATATCGCAGAATGGAGCAATTTTGGACTTGCGCAGGTGCAACCCTATTGCGCATGGTGCAACCCTTTTGAATATCTGGCCATCTGTATATAATCTTCTAGAATATACATCATTCCTCTATTGTCAGTAATACCCTGGCCTTGTGATGTACTCAGCTCAGTTAACAACTTTATCTCCTTCTTTTTATGACAGTCCAAAAATGGATTGCCCTGTTCCACCTTCCCTTGAGTTCCAAAAACGTGTTCTTGATTCAAAGAAAGCATACGATTATATTGATAGAACACCATATCATTCTTAACCTTCTGGATCTCTATGGAAACATCTTCTTGTCCTAGATGATGCTTAGTCAATAACAAACCCAACTGTTTACTTGAACTTAAATACTTAGAATAAGCTGAAGCCCATCTACACCTCCCTAATTCCCAAAAATAACTTCTCAAGCAAAGTTTAAAATCTTCCCACCATTGACCTACATCTTCATACAAAAAACAAGTAGGAGGTTTACCCTGAATTATACCTTTTAAAGCTGTCACCACCAAAGGGTCATTCAAAAGAGAGGAATTCAACTGCCAATACCCTGGACTCACCATCCTTTGAGGCGGAGATTCTATATGAACCCCTACCAAAACATGATCAGAGGATTCAATCAGAACTAAACACATTTTGCAAATAGCCAACTTTAGTTTGATAAACACCATATCAATACAAGAGGAAAGTCACCCCCTAAAATAGGTAGGTTGAACTGATGTATTCCTTCCCTCAAGAACTAGTTTCAAACCTGCATGACTAACCACTGTACGCAAGAATGCTGTATCACAATAAAGCTTGTCTAATGGACCATCTTTAGATAAATTAATATTGAAATCCCCTGCAAAAAACACCTTCCTACTAGTATGTAGGTATGTCTGTATTTTTTTTCAGCAATTCAATTTGAAGAGCTTTAGATTGGGGCCCATAAATATTAAATAATCTACAATGTACTGCATTCATTTCCACATCCAACAACAATGCCCGGCCAGATTCAATATCTACCAATCGACTAATTCGGATTCCTGATGATGTAAAACAAAATCCCACTCCTCTACAAGTTTCCATCCCCAATGACCAAAAGGACAGACCCCATTTCCAGTCTTTTGAAATCTGATTTATATCTCCAAGTGAATGTAATCTAGTGTCTTGTAAAAAAAATGCATCATAAGACAGCTGTTGTAAAATCCCAAAAATAACATAACATTTTTTCACAGATAAAACACTGTTCACATTCAGACTTGCGATCTTAAAATAGAATGGATCGGGGAGGAAGAGCTACTATTTGCCCACTGGATCTAGTCATCCGCTTCTGGGGAATTTTCAAAGGGGGGATTTGCACAGCTGAAGATACAGGTACCAAAGGGGGGAAAGGATCAGGATCAATTCCCTCCATAGGCAACGCTGTATCTACTTGTTCACTCCATGAAGAAAAGGCTGAAAATCTATTTGATAAAGGCAGGGGGGGAAGGGAAACTCCCCCCTTTGTCTGCTTCATAGACTGTGATTTTGAAGGGGTTATAAAACCTTCCTCTATTGCTGGCATCTGTGACTCTTCCACCAAGGGTAAGGAGGAAGTACCAGCAGGACCAGACAAGGCTGATACTGGGTTTTCTGAATTAGGAGAAATGGATGAAACAATATGTTGACTCAATAAGAAGGATGATAAAGTCACTGTTCTCAAAGGAGAACCCTGTGGAGTGACATAAAGGGTTACAATTTCCTCCTGTCTCGAGTGTGGCTGTGGCTGAGGTTGATCAAAAAAAGGCTCTAATGAAAGTAAAGTACAGCTGCAGTATCTGGCACTATAGGCCTGGTTTTAGAACATTGGGTTCTACCCCTACCCCCGATCCTGCCCCTCGACCTCTGCCTCTACCTTGAGTAGGGAAAGTACCTTCTGTAAAATACCCAGTAGATTGACCAAAACGCTGTTTAGATTTATTCAAAAAACAATCATGATCAGACTCCCCCTCAGTATTATATGCTGCCAAGGACAGTCCTGAAAGGAGTGTTCTTCTTCTCCGCATAAATTACAAAAAGGACAGGTATTACACTGATGAGCAGTAAGTCCCAATAATCCACAGTGAAAACATTTAATTTGCTCACAATCTACATTTAAATGGTCCAATGCTCCACATCTATAACAGCTTTAAGGCTGTCCTGCATAAAACAAGACCCCCCGATCGCGGCCCAGAAAAAAGGAGCTAGGAAGATGTGTAATGCCTGTTTCTGTTTGGTTCAGCTGAACCCGAAACAGCCAACCACCATTCCAAAACCCATTTTCATCCATAATAGGTTTAGGCTGATCCATGACAGTACTTTTTTTTTCCAACCAAAACATAATGTCATTGATGCAAACTCCTTCATTTCTGAATAAAACTGTAACAGTTTTTATGGTCAGTTTGGTGACAGGAATAGCCAAAAATCAATCCAGTGTTCTGAATCTTTAAGCATATAATACAGTTTCCAAAACCTATCCAGTGATTGCATAATACAAAAACATAAGTCATAAGTTTGATCCCCAGGGGCATGAATAAACGCATAGATCTCGGCAGGTGAAAAGTCCATATAATCTTTAATTAGAGTCTTGCCCACCCATATCTTATCTGGGACTCTAGGTGCTTTCCCATTATAACGAAGATGTACCAAAAAAGTCTCTTTGCAGCTTCTGCAGGCTTATGAAAAAGACCTGCAAATGTCTGAGGAGGCGTCTTTTCTGAATATTCCTCTTCCTTCCCCTTTACCCCAGTTTGCACAGGTTCTTCAGAAAAAATCATACCTTGTTGGGCTGAAGAAGTATCCAAAACCCTATCAGCTCATGTTTCCTCTGAATTAGCAGTCTCAGGCTTGAGGACTTGTACAGCAATGGGTCCTGAAGAACCAAATACTGACCGACTTTGCTCTAGGCCCAAGGAAGCAGTAATCAGGACTGCATCACTTTTGGGTTGGTCTGCAACCACTGAAGTGGTGCTCGGTGGCACAGCCACATAAGGAATATCCTGGGGGAGTGCAGTCAAACCCTCCGGAGAACCCAATAAAGGAATCGCAGGATCAGGGATCCAATGGTCTCCAGAATGGACCCACGTGGCTGTTTGCAAAGCTGAACCAGGGGTCCACTTTGGGATCTGTACTCGGCATTTCAGAGATGATGTCAACCTCTCAATCCAGTACATCAGCATGGGTTGTAACTAACAGGGGAAGGGACTGCTCCATGGCTGCTTCCAAAGGCAACCGTTTACTACCCCCAGGTAATGGGCTAACCACCAATCTTTTCCTTTTTTTATGTTCTTCTTCTAATGCCAACTCACTTGTAATAAATTCCTTCTCTGCCACTGAAAGCAAATCCAACAAATTGCTTTTTCTTTATTGCCAAGTCTCTTCGAAGGTTTAACTCTTCCGAATCTGGAACCGAGCCAGATAAATCTGGTGAAGAAATAGAGGGCTCCCCATCGGGGATATCAGCCCCCTGAATTAGACCTTCCACATCCATAACTATCGATAGATTCTGAACCTCCTCCATCTCCTGCACAACATCTCCTCTCTCCTCCATGTCTCGGTTCACACTGAACTCGATCAAACTCTCCTGCAGCACTTCAGCGCCCCTTGCAGCAAGAGTAGGGGAAATTCCACAGTGCCCTGGCCAAATTTCCTCCCATTTACTAAAAATACCACCAATAGCTTAATCTGGTTCAAAGTCAGTTGGCATTCATCTGTATCCCCTTCCCCCTGGTCGTGCCTGAAAATAGGCAGAATTTTTCTAGTGCACTTACCTGGTCAACAAAAACTAAATAAATAAATGCTGGACTCTGGGAATACATTTATACAGGATTGAGGAGGGGTTGGAGTCATTGGGCCAGCTGAGAACTTGGGTATTACTCTCCTTAGCTGGAATGCTGCAGGGCTAAATGATAAAACAAATGATGACTCATTGTTTAAGGTTATTGAAGATCACAGAATAATTTTATTACAAGAAACATGTCTAAGCCTAGAAAAGGATATATATATTTACAAGGATTTATCAAATATGAAATTTCAGTTAGTAGACAAAGTCAGAGGGGCAGAAGCAGGGGTAGCCTAATGAACCTATTCAACTCTAAATTTAATCAGATGATTGATTCTAGTTATAAATCTCAGTATGGTCATTGGTTAGCTGTTGAAGTCAAACTCTATAGAAATAGTACTGTTATACTGTTTAACACCTACTTCCTATGCTCTTTGACAAGTGAACCTTTTGAGAATTGTATGTTGGAACTTACAGAGTTTTTTGAACAAAGAAGCCAGCCAGAGAAGGATACACAATACATATTGATGGGTGACTGGAATGCACATGTTGGAAATTTAAATGAATAGGGCAATAAGGAGAATAGCAGGGAATAGGACCTTTGTTATAGTATTCCCATACATAGTTCTAAAGATTAAAGGGTGGATATTAAAAGGCAAATGTTAATTGAGTTTTTAGCAAATCGTAATTTATGTATGCTTAATGGACGAACTGCCAAAGACCTGAGGGGGAAAATAATTTTCCCTACTAAGGTCCGACAGTCTACCTTAGATTTAGTTATGCTAAATGTTGAACTGTTTCAAAATGTTAATACATTTACAGTACTAGAGGAGATGTTATCTGATCATTTTCCTACTGTATACTAGTAAATACAAACTTGGAAAAAAACAGAGCTGAATATGGGCCAGAATAATAATTCCCTATTAGAAATAGAGGCAGATCAACACCCAATTATTTTTGCTGAGAAAAACCTTAGATGGAGTACTTTAGCATCAGAAAGGATCAAGTTGCAGATATGTAATAATGGAATGGAACTGAAAGATTTGTTACTGATTTGTCCAGAGGAAGAAATATTATAAAATGTTGAAACTCTGACAAGCTATCTTAAAGACTATCTTCAACATGAGGCTAGAATCCCATTAGTTGCTAGTACATGTAGCAAGAAGATCCCATGGCTTGATATAGAATGCAGAAACATGAAACAAACAATAAATAAAGTAGCCCATATGTCAAGGAAAAAGATGGATCCAAATTTCAAAAGAGCACTAATATTGTTAAAACATCAATATAGGATGCTAAACAAGAAAAATAAAGAAAATTATGATAATTAAAAATGGATACAATTACAAGAGGCTATAGGGAATAAGAACAATAAACCTTTTGGAGTTTAATATCAACTGCAAATTAAAGAAACAAAACAAATATTGATGGTAATAGCCCAGTGATTGAATGGAATTTGTATTTTCAAAAGCTGTATAATGATAATAATGTTGTATCTACTGAAATCATTATAATGACAAAGGCCCCCATTTTCAAAATCAGCTGGATGCACAGCCTATGTTGATGTTACACCCAAATAAAAGTGCAGGTGCACCCCAATGGGATATTCAGACAGGATACACCATTGCAACATATGGCACATCCTGTTTGAATATCAAATCCTGGATGGGTGATGCAAAGGGAGACAGCCACCAATGTGCCCAGCACAGCCAGGGTCACGGCTGAAGGCCACCAATGAAGGGGGTGCTGCGCATTCTATATGCACCACGCCCTAAGGGCAATATTCAGCCAGAATATGCAAATGAGCTAATTGGGCATGCGTGGAGCAAAAGGGCTTCATGCATGCTCATTATGGACCCATTTGCATAGCTGCGTCTGGCAGGATTTACCGAGCAAGCCTGCCCCACCTCAGCCTGATCCTCGTTAGATGTATAATACTGTCCCCATCCATTTTTCCATAGTGTAGTGGTCCCCCCCAGCCCAATCTCTGTTAGATATATAATAGTGTTCCCATCCATTTTGCCATAGTGTAGTAGTTCCCCCCCCAGCCCAATCTCCGTTAGATATATAATAGTGTCCCCATCCATTTTGCCATAGTGTAGTGGTACTCCCCCTCCCAGCCTGATCCCCATAAGATGTATAATGCTGTCCCCATCCATTTTGCAATAGTGCCATGGTACCCCTTCCAGCCTGATCCCTGTTAGATGTATAATACTTTCCCCATCCATTTTTCCATAGTGTGGTGGCACCCCCCTCCCAGTCTGATCCCCATCCATAGGAAAAAGAACCCCATACCCCTTTTTCCATAGTGTAGTGGACCCCCATCCCATTACTGATCCCCATTTGAAGCAGAATAGTAGTCTGATTAGTGTTCCATGATGTAGTGCAATATTATAAAGACAATACCAAGGACATTGCACTTATACAAGTGAAAATAGCAATACAATTACAAATACATTAATTGATTGTTTCTAACAATGTAAGACTAGGTACACGATAAGGGAGCAGGTATAGTGGGATAGGACATTAAAGTTCTGAAGTGCAGTTTTTAGGAACAGGAGGGACAGGGGGAGGAGAAAGGAAGAACTCATGACATTTATCAAGCTGTGGGGGTACAATACATGCAGTAAAGACAACAAGTGACTAAGAGAAGACAATAAGTACTGTAAGGGTGGTACAACTAGGCTTGTCAGGGAGGTTGCGGTTCAGACTAAGAATAACAGTTGCAAGTTTCATGCAATGAGTGGCTCAGCAAGGATTTAAAGGTGTGGATCACAACAACTTGCATGAGTTTTAAATACTTTTGGAGGGTGTTCCACATGATAGGGAAAGCATGACTTAGGGATGCCGTGCCATAGCGAGTTCTTATTCTAGATATGTCAAGAAGAATATCTTCTGAGTGAATATACACCTGGAGTACATGAAGTAGATCAGAGCTATAGAGAAGTTTATTGGTGATGGCTGTATTGGCCCAAAGGGAGGTACTTTTCAACCTTCTTATGCAAAGCGATGGCTAGCAAAGTTGTGCATAGAGGGAGAAGTGCTGAATTTTAAAAGAAGCATTGGTAATGAATTTTAACACTCTATGGTACAGTGTATCCAGTTTAGCTAAGGTGGCATTGGAACAATGGCTATAGAGAAAGTTTGCATAGTCAACAAAGGGGAGAAATGTAGTCTGTACCAACCTTATTTTTGCCTCATGGTTAAGCAGATGTTTGATTTGGAAGAATAAACCTAGTCTTTGTCTTAGCTTTTTGGACAGTTCCTCGATATGTGTAACAAATGAGAGCCAGCAATCAAACCAAGGTCCAAAATATTTGAATTTATCCACCACCTCAAGTGGTTTCCCCCCAGAAGGATCATGATCTGGAGCTTGGCATCGGGGAGTTTACATTAACCACATGGGCTTGGGGGAAACATGACTTTAGTCTTTTTTGCATTTATCAACAGTTTCAGGTGAAGGTTTTGTTGTAACAGGTTAAATTCCTGCTGCAGTTCTGAACATGCAAACTCGAGGGTAGGCCTAGCAACATAAAGTACTGTGTTATCAGCAAAAAGGTGGACATTTCCTGTCCTGATTTTAGAATCGATGTAGTTGACATAAATTGCAAATAACAGAGGCCGCAGGATCAATCCCAGTGGAACTCCTCTCTGCAAAGTTACAGTATAAGGGGGAAGAGGTCACCTTGGGCTTTGACCTGCTGATGTCTGCCTATGAGCTAGCAGGAGAATCATTGCAAGGCGATGGCATTAAGACTAATGTCATGCAACATATACAATAATAATTCATGGTCTATGGTATCAAATGTCTTGCTCCGGTCCAAAAAGGCTGCACTGATGTGGGGTTTAGAGTCAAGCACAATATGCCAATAATTTGTCACCTTAGCCAAAGTGGATACCATACTATGTATTGGTCTAAAACCAGATTGTAAGGGACTGACAATGTTGGAGATTTCCAGGAGCTCTCTTAGTTGTAAGTTAACCAGCTTTTTCAAGTAATTTCGATAAGATGAATAGCAGTGATATGGGCCAGTAGTTACTAAGGTCGCATGCATCGCCAGACTTAAAAAGAGGGATAATATGTTCTACTTTCCAGGTGGAGGGAAGAGCTCCTTGAGAAAGGGACAAGTTAAAAAGATGGGTGATAGGTGATGTCAGAAAGTGGTATCCTAGCTTTAGAGAGAAGGGTTCAAGCTGAAATGCTCCAGTGCTTTTTTAGTGTCCAGAGAAATTAAGAGGTCCTCTAACTGCTTGAAGGATATTGGGTTAAAGTCAAACTTGGTTGTTTGTTGGGAAACCATGGGGGTGTGGCAAGATGGGTCTAAGTTGCAGGGCTGTGTTAGAAGTTTGCTTCCTGGAGAGGTGTCAAAGGCAAATCCAGTGGTGGCAAATTGATTATTTAAATGTTCTAGGATGCATTGTTTGCTTGTATAAGTATTATCACAGCTAAGAATCTTGGAAGGCAGAGATGACAATTAAGCAATAAGACACTACAAGGTGTGTGTTATTGTGTAATAACGAAACTCCTGGGGTGGGTTGAAGCTGTGAGGCAAAGCCTGAGTGCTTCCACCACCCCGAGATGTTGATCATATTACACATAACACACACCTTGGAGTGCCTTATTGCAATTATACAATGGCCCAATGTTATACAAAATAAACAAAAAATTTAAAATGTTTTTAGTGGATTTTTTGTGTTTCTGAAGAGAAAAAAGTGGTTAATCAAATGGTGTGAAAGGTCCATGTGGTCCAAAAAATCCATACAGTGATACTGTGTAATAACATCACTGTCTCAGGCACCCACTGACCAATCAGAATACAGGAAATGTCCTTGCCATTCTATAATGAGCTATGCCCTTCTATTTTCCTTAAAATCTGCCAGAATTTGGCAGCATTCTTTTTGGAGGAATCCAAGACTGTTTGAAAATACTTTGCTTTTATGGACCTTATAAGTTAAATGCATTGGTTCCTGGCAGCTCTGAAGGTCACCCAGTCAGCTGTAAATGTGGTTTTATGTGCCCTCTTCCATAGTACATCTCTGGCCTGCAAGGCTGATTTTAATGCACTAGTAAACCAAGGACATGATTTTTTCCTAGTTCTGATTTTTGCTAAAGGTGCATGTTTGTTAATCACCTTCAGGACAAGGTTCTCAAACAGGTTATAGGCCTTTGTGACTGTAGGTGCAAGATAAAAATCTTGCCATCTTATCTGACTTAAATAATTCAGAAAATTGGTGCAGTTGAATTTGCGGTAACTCCTTTTGTATACAAAAATGGAGTGGATGAAAGCTTGGGTATAGACCTCACACATGCAATACCCCTGTGATCACTGATGTCATTGTGGAATACCCCAGTATGGGAGATTTTGTGAGGTTTGTTAACAAGGATCAAATTGAGGAGGGTACTATAAACAGGGTTTTTAGTATCTGGGTGAGTAAGCTGAGGGGGTGTAGGATGGCTCCGGGAAGGGGGTTAGGAACCAGAAAGGCAAAATGGCAGGATTGTTCTTTGGCAGCAGGTGAAGTGGAAGGATGATTGGGGATAACCTTTTAAAGAGTAGGAGAGAACGTATCTGTTCTGTAAGGCTCTGCAGGCTCCCAAGAGGTGCCCCCCACTCCACTTTTAGCCACCTTGCTGCCAGGAGGGCATCTTCTGCAGACCATGATTCTGTAGGCCCATCTGAAGAAGACTGGGCTGAAAAGGAATATTACCTGAAAGGAGATGCAGAGAAATTACCCTGGGGGCTCGGTTGTTGTATAGCCTGCTGTTCAAGGGAAGGTAGGGTAAAAGTAGCAGGGAGCCATCTGTGGTGCAGGTCCAATGTGCGGGAAGTAGCCTGAGACAAGGGCTGAGCTTTCTTCTTATGCATTGTGCCTTGGGGCCAGACAGAGCTACATGCATGCCTGCTGGCAGGAGCTCCTATGAGGAAGTTCGACGGGGAGTCCCGGACTTGAGTCAGAGCAGTGAAAACAACAGGTAGCACTCCAGAAACAGATGCCAACTCAGGCCTTCTAGAGGCAGGAGCAGCCTGAGGGTCAGGCAAGGAGACAGAGTTCCCAGCATTCACTCCTGCTACTAACACCGAAGAGCCTGGGAGAAACAGCAGCAACGGCACCACTAATGGGGAAGAGCAGTCCTGGAGCAGCAGTGACCTGGCAATCGCTACACAGGTATCATTGGGAGTTCGGGGTCAGCAGACCACCATTCTGGTGAAAGGACTATAACAGTTTGTTGGTTTCTGACTCAGTATGCATGGAAAGAAGAAGTCACTTACGGTTGGATAACACCAGGTCCAGATCAATGTTTGTGTGCAGGCTCAAAGTAGCAGAATGTCCAGGTACAAACGTAAACAGTTCTGGGGTATTGGTCAGCTGGTCTTGTCCATAGGATATTTTCATTTATGCAACCTCAAGAGTGTCCAGTGCAGGGAAGGAGGTCAGCTCCCCTGTACACAGTGCAGACTTGCACTCCGCCAGGAAGGCTGATGCCATCTTGGACGGAAGCCAGATGGCACAGAGGTCCCCCTACAGATGAATTGGGGAATTTCCTTGGTGTCCTGGCCAAATTTCCCACATTCAATACCACCAACAGCTTAATCTGGTTCAATTTCAGTTAGTTGCCATCTGTATTCCCCTCCCCCGGTCCCTCCTGAAAAGGGGACTTCTAGTCTCAATGGGCCTACCCAGTCAAGAAAACTCAATAAATAACAAAAGTGGAAAGAGTTTTATGTTTTTTTTGTCTTACCTGATGATGGATGTCTGCGGTTGCTAGTGTTGCCTTGCCCTCTTTGGCTGCTTGGAGGAGGGGGGGATGCAGAGCTAGGGTTGAAAAAACTAACATCATTTTTCCATACTTCTTTCACTTTAATAGCAACCCTAACTGATGCACTAACATTTTTTTTGCAATGAAGTTCCTTACTTTTTGAGCTAGTGTAATTATTAAGTACCGTAGATACAGATGGTAGGTCAAGTATTAACATACAAATCAGATATGACTTTTTCATCAGTATGGACCATTGGGATACACACACCCTATCTGACTATAGCTGACAGAGTAGGTATGATGATAGTTATACATTTCACTGTACAGAGTTCTGGTGCACTGTTTGTTGGAGTGGGTGATGTGCTGGTCAAGAGAGGCACTTACTGGTGCCACGGCCAGAATAAAACATCCATAAATAAAACAAAAAAAGATATGGGGAAAACATTTTTATACATGAAGTAACACACTAAGGTAGACTAGGATCACATAAATCAATCAATCAATCAATAGAAACATAGAGGCTGATGGCAGAAGGAGACTGCTAGGTCCATCTATTCTGCTCATTTGTTTTAAACCAATTTTGACACTCTAGTTGTCCTTTGTAGTTAGGGCTTCCTTGTGTCTATTCCATGCATTCTTGAATTCCACCACAGTGTCGATCCCGACAACCTCTTGGGGCAGACTGTTCCAGGCATCCACCATGCTTTCTGTGAAGAAATATTTTCTGGTGTTGGCAGAAAACCTCCCTCCTTGCAGCTCAAGTGTCATGTCCCCTGGTCCTGGAGTCTCCTTCTGAAATGAAAGGTTCCTGCAGCCTGTACATTGTTAATGACTTTATATACTTGAATGTTTCAGCTATGTCTCCTCTCTGTCTTCTCTGCTCCAGGGAATACATATTCAGTTCCCTAAGTCTTTCCTTATAGGACATGAACTGTAAACTCCTGAATCATTTTTGTCACCTTACTCTATACTGTTTCCACCTGTTCAATGTCCTTTTGAGGTGAGACCTCCAGAATTTGACTCTTGTATTCCAGGTGAGGCCTGACCAGCAGTCTATACAGTGGTAGTACCACCTCTGTCCTCCTGCTTGTGATTCCCCTCCCAATGCAGCCCAGCATTCTGTTGGCATTCAATGTTGCCTTATCACACTGCTTACTAACCTTATAGTCATCTGAGATTATGATTCCCAGAACTCATTACTGGTCTGAGGTCAGCAGTCTTTTGCCTCCTAGGTAATACTCCTTTCTTGGATTTTTCTTTCCTATGTGCTTGACCTTGCACTTTTGCATTAAATCTCAGCTGCCACACTCCAGATCATTCTTCCAGTTTCTTGAGCTCAGCTTCTCCATCTTGCTCACTTCTTTTGAGTGTCCACCTATTACATATCTTGGTGTTGCCTGCAAACAGACACCCTTCCTTCGCAGTCCATCAGCAATGCCTGCTACAAAAACATTGAAGAGCAGAAGCCCCAGCACTGAGCCCTGGGGCACCCGCTAGTCACCCTGCTTTCCGTCAGTTGCATTCCATTAATTTGTACCCTCTAAGGTTCTGCCTTACAACCAGTTTTCGTACCCATCTGACTACTTCTGGGCCAACCCCTGTGTGGTCAGCTTAAATTCTGAGAGCCTTCTGTGTGGAACAGAGTCGAAGGCCTTACTAAAGTCTAGATAGAACACATCTACTGCCCCACCGTCATCCACTATTTTTGTAGCGTAGTGAAAAAACTTGAACAGCTTTGTCTGGCATGACCTACCTGCTGTGAAACAGAAGGAGCAGGACAGAGAACTTTATCAGTTAAAGCAGAAAGAGGCTGGGAAGGCAGTCAGAATAGCAAAGGCCCAAACCGAGGAAAGGATAGCCAATTCTGTTAAGAAGGGGGATAAGACCTTTTATAGGTACATTAGGGGAGTGAAGAAAGACCAAGGAGGAATCTGAGGCTTAATAAGGGAGGAATGTGGGTAGAGGTGACAGTGAAAAAGTAGGGATACGAGATGAATATTTCTACTCAGTATTCACAAAGGAAGAGGAGGGTACCTAAACAAACAAGAGAAACACTCTGAAGATGAGGGTCGATACAGTCCATTTACAGAAGAAAGGGTTCTGAAAGAACTAATAAAATTGAAGGTGGACAAAGCAATCAGGGACCCTGATGAGTCACCCAAAATTCTAAAAGAACTAAAGGTAGAACTATTGACACCGCTGACTACTCTCTTTACAACAAATCAACATAGGAGGATGGGTGATACCTGAGGACTGAGAAGGCAGATGTAATTCCTCTTCTCAAAGTGGGAGCAGGACAGAGGCAGAAAACTACAAACCAGTTAGTTTGACCTCAGTGGTAGGGAAAATGATGGAATCACTTCTGAAGGAAAAGAATTGTTGAGTACCTCAGATGCCAGCGACAGGACCCAAGGCAGCATGGATTACAATGGGAAGAAGTTGTGTCAGATGAATCTAATAGATTTCTTTTGACTGGGTGACAAGAAGTAGACCAGGGAAGGGCTGTGGACATGGCCTACCTAGATTTCAGCAAGGCATTTGATACAGTCCCACACAAAAGATTAATACACAAGTTAGCCAGCCTTGGAGTGGTCCCAGGGTAGTAGCCTGAACATAAAAATTGGCTGAGATAACAGAGGCTGTAAAGAAGTAGTAGTAAATGGAGTACACAGTGAAGAAAGGAGGATTACTAGCGGGTACCGAGGGTTCAGTACTGGGACCGGTCTTTTAATGTGTCTTATAATGACATTGGCAGAGGAACTGGAAGGAAAAGTATGTCTCTTTGCTAACAGCACAAAGATCTGCAGTAGGGTTGATACACAAGATGGAGGAGGATGAGAAGGGACTTGGCAAGGTTGGAGGAATGGTCAAATGTATGGCAGCTCAGATTCAATGCAAAGAAGTGCAAGGTAATGCATGGAAACAAAACCAGGGAAGCGTACACAATGGAGGGTGAGATACTGACAACAGTAAAATGGAAAGGGACCTGGGGTAATTATATCAAACGACCTAAAAGGTGGGCAAGCAATGAGAAAGCAGTAAGAAGGCTGGGTGATACTGGGATGCATAGGAAGAGGCATCAATAGTAGAAAACAAGAAGTTGTTATCCCTCTGTACAGACAGTTGGTGAGACCCCATCTGGAGTACTGTGTGCAGTTCTGGAGACCCCTTCTCTGTAAAGACATAGACAGAGTGGAGGCTGTCCAGAGGAGGCAACCAAAATGGTGCAGGGTCTGCACCAGAAGACATACTAAGAAAGACTAAAGGAGCTTAATATGTATACCCTTGAGGAAAGAAAGGGAGAGGGACATGATAGAAACTTTCAAGTACCTCAAGGGAACCAACAAAGTCCAAGAGGGTAGCATCTTTCAGAAAAAGAGATGTGCAAGAACAAGGGGGCACAATTTGAAGATAGAGGGGGGACAGCTCAGAGGTAATGTGAGGAAGTATTTTTTCACAGAGAGGGTTGTGGATGCATGGAACAGCCTCCCTGAGGAGGTCATGGAGTCAAGAACAGTGGAGGAATTCAAGAATGCATGGGACAGACATAAGGCAGTCCTAGTGGGGGGTAGGAGGAAGTAAGCTGTTGGTTAACTAGGATCTGCAGCTTACCTGTTAGGTAGGAAAATGGGCAGACTAGATAGGCCAAGCGGTCCTTATCTGCCGTCAAATTCTATGTTTCTATGTTTCTTTCTGTAGTCTAGATCCAGGCCCAATACAGCTACTAGCGAGTTGTGTGTGGCAGTTGGGTCTAGTATTCATTGAGATTGTACAGGGATCCTTACTGGAGTTTTTTTTTAAAGGTATTGAAAAGTGCTTTGTTAAAGCCTCTACTGAAAATGCCAGCACTGTACCCAGAAGTCTTGGCAAACTGCCACCCTGTCTCTATCCTTCCCTTTTTTGGGAAAGGTTATTAAGAAGGTGGTTGCACTTCAGCTCGAGGCACACATTCCTGTCTTTAACATCTGTGAGTCCCTCCAGTCTGGGTTTAGGGCAATGCATAGCACAGAGACAGCACTGGCTCTGGTGCTCAATGATTTGTGCAGGGTGATGTATAGGGGAGAGTGGTCAATTCTCATTCTCCTTGATCACACATCAGCATTTGATACAGTGGACCATGGATTGTTGCTGGACTGACTCAGAGGATATGTAGGACTCACCAGCAAGATCATTGGCTGGTTTGAGTCCTGTCTAAATGACAGGACCAAGAGGCTCATGATGGGGGAATACTCCTTGTGCCTGGTGGCTCTGTCCTCCACCAAAGTGAAAAATCTAGGAGCCATCCTGGACAATAAGCTAACACTGGCAGCTCAGGTGGTGGCAGTTATTGGGAGTGGCTTTTGTCATTTAAGAAATATCAGCTGGATTAAGCTCCTTGTCCCACCTGATGACCTGGCCATGCAGTTACAGGCATTCATGACCTTGAAGCTTGACTACTGCAATGTTCTTTACCTTGGGGTCAATGGGGAGCACTGCAGTTCCTGCAGCTGCTGCAGAATACTGCAGCCTGACTACTGACAGGCTTCTTGAGGTCCTGTCATGTGTCACCATTGCTGTGTAAACTGCATTGACTGCTGGTGAAGTAGTGTATCTCCTTTAAAGGACGTCTTCTGACCTACAAAGTTCTGCATTGGCTGGGCCTGGGCTACCTGTCAGAGTCCCTGCATCCTCATGCTCCTAGTTGCTATCTCCACTCAGCTGGCAAAGACCTCCTGGTAGTCCTAAGAGCAAGACTGAAATCATCCAGGGACTGGGCATTTGAAGCAGCAGCCCCAAGCCTATGGAATTCCTTGCCTAGGACTTTGAGGGAGGTCCCCTCAGTTGAGGCCTTTAAACAGGGTCTGAAAACTTTTTTGTTCATGCAAGCATTTGGAGATTAAGTAAGTATATTAGCCATAAGTATTTAAAAATTTGTCTTAATTGTATTGAAAAGAGTTGTGAGTGTGCACTATTTTATATTTTGTATTTTATTGTCTTTGTAATGGTGCTCTGTGCCTCCATGGAAGGGTGCCACAGACAATAATACTGCTACTACTACTCAAAACCAATCATTGCCCACTGCAGACACATTTTCTTACCCATACACCCTCTATACCTGCTTTTCTAACTTAATCAGGTATTCTGAGAGCCTCCCTCACCTTCTCTGTGCAGATGACATCTGTGTGGGCAAATTCTCAACTCCATAAAAAGTCATGCTAACTTTGAAATTGTTGGGGGGGGAATAGCAAACTGTCCCTAAACTGCACTGGGATCCACTTGGGTGACCAGTGTTGTAGGAGATCAACTGGTGCTTCAGGGTTCTGTGATAGCGTCCATCGCAGTATAGTGATCATCGTTACAGCAGTGTACATCACAAAAATAAATTTCGGCAATGCACATTCGCAGTGTAATGGGAAGAGGGCACCCAAGATCCATGGTAATTTCTTTAATGGAAGGGGAATTCCCCCACACCCCATGCTAAAGGGTGATTCTCAACTCCCGGGATGCATGTCGGGGAATACTTAAAAACAAAAAGCCACCTGCCAGCAAAAAGTACCACACCACACCGACCCAAACTCTGTACCCTGCACCTCCTCAACTGACTACCCTCCCCACCACACACTAGAAAGACCAGTTCAGCAGCTGCACACCACACCCCCTCCCACATACTTCCCCCCTTCCTCTCTCCTCCATGCATGTGGCTACACAAGCGTACATCCCGTTGCCCTACCTCACCCACCTAGGTATCCAGTCTTTACTCTACCAGGTAGCCCTAAACACAGGCACCATAATTGAGATGCTGTTTTTGTAAGTGTTCTATTATGGTCACTCTGTTCACTGTATACCTTCCTTCAGAGATGTAACTGAGTGTCATAATACTACCCCTGCCTTTTGAGCTCAGGTAAGGTTGAGGAGCCTGGGATAATGAAGTCCTGCTGGAGTTTGTAATCCTATAGTACAGTAAGTTGAAAGAAGCTACACAGTACCCCCATGCAGGAAAAAGTTACTGTATGTTGATTCAGACATGTGTAGGATTGCCCACATGAAACACCACTGTCCCAATCTGGTCCCATAGATTAAACCAACCAACTCTAAACACATTGCAATATCAAATAAACCCACATGCAGTTAGCACCAACAGAAATGCAATGACAAGGTATTAAAATGCATGCACAGTAAGGAAGTTTTTGAGGGCAAGAACAATGGCTCTAAAGAAGAAAATGTGTTGTGCTATGCAAATAATAGGCAACAGACAATGGCAATATCTATTACCAAGGCATCCCCTGCCCTCCTCCTTCTCAAACCTATATGCCTGGTATATAACTCCAGGTCTCTCACCTCAGTTCATCACTGGTATCATTGAAAACCCCCTAGCCTCTTTGCATGTTTCCTGTATAGTGATGGAGTACCCAACTATTGAATTGATGTAGGCTCTGTGATAGTCAAATTATAGTTGATTTTGCAGATGATAGAAATACAAAACAAATTAAAGTGTTCTATTTGTATTCAAAGCCAAATAATGTTTAATTCCAAATAACCCTAATTGGTGCTTAAGGAATGAGTTGTGTTTGAAATAAAGTCTTACATGCTCATCTATCTAAACTAACTACTGATGCAAGGCCAATGCCCTGTTTAAATACTCATGGCATGTTGAGCAGCAGTGCAGGCCTCACTGGATGTACTGACTCTTTGCTGCAGTCTCTGGTTCAGTGTCTCTCACTAGTTCGGCTCACTACGGTTCTGGTGGCATAGTTCAGCTTTTAGTAAATCTGAGCATTTGGTTAGCTTACAGTAACTCTGGCAGTTCAAACTGGCTCTGGCTTTCTCTATTTGTCCAGCTCCTTGCCAGTTTCTCTGCACAATTCAGTCATCTCTCCTATGATTGACCTCTTGGTGACTCTGGAAGATCAGCATGGCTATGGCTGTTTCTGTCAGCTGGTCATGCAGCTCTGGATGCAGTCCCCACTGAGGAGAACCCATCCCTCTGATCAGTGACATAGCATTGCAACTGCCACCACTGGGGGCTGGTTACAAGCTGTAGCAGCTTTGTCATAGAGCTTTCTGCCAACAGATCACTACCTTCACCTGACTGTCAGGATCATCTGGTGATCTCTCAGCCCCTTTAACAACTCCACACACTGTCTGACTAGTAGGTATTCACATAGAGTAATGCCAAAGAGTTACTGGTAGCCATCATACAAGACGTTAAGGAACATGGTGTTTGATTGGCTGTTCTCCCCATCCACAAATCCTGCCTATCTTCCACTAATGCTGGTTGGTGCCCCATTAGTCTTTTTACATATACAGTAAGTCAAATGCCCATCCAGTGGAGACTAGCTCTTGGCTTATCACAGAGATCACTGCAGTGGTGGACACCAAGAATGTCCCTTCTCTGCTGGAAGCACTGCCAGGTAGTGGTGCTATCTCAATCTCCTTTGCTGCCTTACCATGCTCTCAGGTCTTCTTCTGAACCTGGGTCACAGATGCAGGAGTACAATGTACTGCCCATTGGGCCATTGAGTAGCTCTGACTGTAATGGCTTTGGTTCGGTCTTCTCAGACTGACTGTGATGATTGTGCAGTTTGCAGTCCCTTTGGTCTGTTTGAGCATAAGTCTCTCATCACACACACATTGGAAGGCAAACTGTAGGGCAACTTACCCTCACAGAATGTTTGTCTCCAAGTGGTAATTAATCTCTCCTTTTTGTGTTGAGCAGTTTGCTCCCCCTTCTTCTTGGCTGTTCAAGCCTAGGCAGGCATCTAAGAAGTCTTGTAGTCTCAGGCAGATGACATGTCTGTTTCCAAGTTTACACAGATACAGACTGAACTGATGTTGCAAAGGTGTCCATCTCTCTTTGAGTTTCTAGCCTTCTGGTTGGTTAATCATGTCAGTCACAGGAAGGGATTATTTGGCTGACACTCAACATCTGATTGGCTGGTAAACCTGCAGATTAGTTATGCAACTCCTCTTTTAGCCCATGAGCCCTTCTGGCTTGCATGCTGACTTTGATGGCCTGATTTGCTGTGGTGCTGCTTTTTGACCTCATTGTCATGCTGAGAGTAGTTTTACAAAGATGGGATCAGCCAAATTGCTGTGTGACACTGGCCCTAGAGGTCTTTATTTAAACAGGGCTTTTTCCATTGAAACAGCTTATATTCTTCTTTGATGTGTGCACAATTTGTGGTTCAGTTCAAGCAACAGGGTGATGTTTAAGAAGATCCCTGAGTTGTGGGCTTGTAATTGCACTCTTTATATAGACAGAAGTCTGGTGCATCAGCAGAACCACCTATCCAAAAGGGGATGCCAGGCTGAAGATTTAAGGCATCTTCCTGTCTGTCCCCACTCTGGTCCCTTCAGTCCTCATCTTTTGTGGGTACTGGAGGGATCATGGGTTTGGCAGCAACTGCCAGCTGGCTCTGTGGGGTCAAATAGGTTAGCCCCACCATGAGAAGGTCATGTATATAAAGGATATGCAATGGAAGCAAGTACAATAAATGATTTATCTGCACAAGCGCTGGTTTGACCTCAGGTAACATCATGAGTGGCGTAAGCCACGAGTGAGGTGTCTGAGGTCAAACTGCTCAAGTGCGGATAAATCATTTATTACATGAATTTTCCATTGCATATTCCATTTATGCAATTATTTTGTTTTTTTTTGTAGGGGGCATTTGTTAATCAAAAAAAGTGAATAAAACTGTAATTTTCTGCCATTTTTTGCTGATTATAGAAAATCTAAAATGAATCTAGAAATGAAACACCGCTCATTTTGTAGATATTTTTAAGCTGAACAACTTTTCTGCTCAAAGTACCATACTATCATTTTTTGTTTTTAAGTTATTTGCATTTGTTTGAGGAAAAAGTGCACAAAAATGGAAATTTCTGCTGTTTTTGTGAATTCTGAAAAAACTAAAAAGTATCTATAAATGAAACACCACACATTTTGTAGCTATTTCTGTCTGAATAAACTTTGCGATCATAGTACCTTGCTATCATTTTTCATTTTAAAGTTATTTACATTTGTTTGCAGACAAAATGAAAATAAAAATGAATGTTCTGCTGTTTTGTTTGCTAATTATCAAAGAATCTAAAAGGTATCAATAAATGAAACACCACTCATGTTGTACATATTTCCATGCTGAACAACTTTTGTGCTCACAGTACCATGCTATCATTTTTTGCTTTAAAGTTATTCGCAATTGAATATGGTTAATACTGCTACTAAGGTCGAACATTCCAAATGACATAAGCACTGTATAGATAAATGGCTGATAACATAAGCACTGTATACATAAATGAAATTTATGTATACAGTTACTCAGATAAATGGATTTATCGCACTCTGTTTATCTCCACCCCATTGCATAAATAATCATATCATCAGTATACAGATAAATGAAAATTTCTGATTATCACTAGATGGAGGAAAGGTAATTTGTAAACAGAATTGAATAAAAGTGCACCAAGAATTCAGCCCTATGGGACTCCAGTATTAAGAGGCATAGGTGACACCATTTTCTGTTAGCCTTTATTACTTGTGTCCTGCCTGAAAGGTAGGACTTGAAGCAGAAGAGAACATTCTGTATAATGTTCATTTCCATTAGTGATGCAGTTTACTTATAAGGATATAATGATTTACTGTAGCAAATGTCCTGGTTAAATCAGTGACGATGATGATGCGTACAAGGCAAACAATTTAGTGCTAAAGATAGACCATTAGTGAATTTGAGTAGGGCTGTTCCAGTTGAATGCTTGGGTCTGAACCCTGATTGTGCCTCTCTATAGAGGTTGCTGTCCAGGATATTCTGTATGACAATAATTGGGCTTACACAAGTTTCTTCATTATTTTGTTTAAGGTGGAAAGTACAAAGATAATGCAGTAATTACTGGAGTCAGAGGGAGGGCATGATTCAAAATTTTACAGTAGCTTTTTTTTCAAATAAAAGGAATCAAACCAGTATGAAGGGAAAGATTAATGCATTTAGATATGCTGTAGTCTTTACCAGATGGTCATCTGCAATTTTTAGAGCCTAGGTTTGGGTTCATGGGAGCCTATGCTTTTTGCTTTATCTAGTTTATGGTGAGGTTTTCTCACCTCTTTCTGGCATACAGTATGTCCTAAAAAGTGAAGGATAGTGTTAAACCCATGTTTGCACCTTCAGCAGTTGACTTACAGTACTGTGATATGCCCAATGTTGCACTGGTGGTTATGTGTATTAGAATCTATAGCTTTAATACTTAAAGAACCACTGATGTCATAAGAATAACTTTGAAAAATATAATATCTGGACTCAAAGCAGCTTATATTTCTCATTAGCTCTGTGTTTCTTATCCCCGTTATTTATTACTGAGAACATATGCTTGAAAACAGGATAGCTGTTCCTTGAAGTTTCATCAGCTCCTAGTGCTTCTTCCCAACCCGATGTCATAATACTCTGCTTGTGATGTCAGTTATTCCCATGGCAACAGACTATAGTGTCCCAACAGACCTGCATCATCTGCATCAAGGCCAAGAAAATCATAATGAGACTTGCCCCACCTGGTGTCTGTGCCCTCCTTAAACCTAGACATAGGAATGTCACTACAAGGAGATCCAACTCCCATCTACTACATATCCCACAATGTCGCACAACCCAAGAACAAAGATCATTTGCCTATCAGGCATCCAACTGGCTCAACTCTCTTGGCAGCGACATAGTGACCGCTCCAACACTCGGCCCTTTCAAGTCCAAGCTGCGTCTCTCACTGCTTGTATCCTGCAATTGCCCATCTTAACATTTCTACTGTTCCAGCTGCACATGCCCCAGCACCCAGCACTTACAATCAGTCTTTGCACCTCTAACACCTTACCTGGCATATTCCCTCGACAAGGCCCCCTGGCTTCACTGTCTCCAACCCTCGCCCACCTCTCCCACATATCTCCACTCCTGCCCCTGCTCCCACCCACCTCGATCTCCTACCCTCACTTCTCCCCCATAGAGCCCCCCTCCTCCTTGTCTTGCTCCTTAGCTCAAGTCTTTGTACTGGTTATTACATGTCTGTAAGTCAGTGACTTTATGTTTGTAACTAAAAATGATGACTGTTGCACATGCTGACGTGGAACCTTTGTAAAAGAGCCTCGGCTCAAAGTTATTGTAATCCTAGATTGAAATAAATAAATAAAAACAGAGCATTATGATTTCAAGCAGGAAATAAGCTACATAGGCAGATGAACTCTAAGGGATAAATATCTTGTTTTTGTAAGAATTCAATAATAAATAATAAAGAGGAGAAATCTATACAAGATATATGAAATACAAGCTGAATTGTGCCTAAATATTATGTTTTCCAAAGTTTCCCCAAAGGTGTCAGCTACTCTTTAATATGACAGAGAATAAAAAAATTGCACATAGAGAAGGGCCGTGAACTGAATGCTTAATGTAACTAATGACAGTGAAGATTATAACTGTGATACAGTTCTTATGGAGTATTCAATATTTTAATAATTTTATATGAACGTACTAAATGTCAGTTACATGCCTCTTTATTATTTATAATTTTGAAGTGATAAGGATTTGTAATAACATTTCTGTCAATCAATAAAATACTTGAACTTGGTGGTTCTATGGGATTGAGATTTGTAAAATGATGGTTGAATGTATCAGCAATGTCATGTTCAGTAGCAATTACAGCAATTTATTGTTGTAGAGCAGATGTCAGATGGACTGTGGTTGATCCATTTCCAAAGGGGGGTTTATGCAGGACAGAAAAAGTTTTATAGGACTTGATGTAATTCCTCCATTGGTTGGCATAGAACACTGAGTTTATTATCCTTGTGAGAGTAATCACTTTACTCCTATATTGCCTGCATGTCTCTCAGTCCAAGTCCAGAGAATTGCTATGTGGACATCTTTCACTAACTAGACTGGTCTTTAGCCAAATAGTCTAATTGGAGTCCAGTAAATGTAATGGAAAGGTAGAAAATCAATCTATGCTTGGTCTTCTTATTTTAATACAGAGGATTGCATATTAAATTCCAGGTCCTGGTTCTTTGAGATCCTAATAGCATTATCCCTTATTAGGTGTCTTCTAATCATTGTTTACAGTGGCTCCAACTTTACACTATGTGTCTATGTTGTGGCAGTACTGAAAAAGTCCCTCTCATTCTCTGCTCTAGCATTGCTCCTCTCTTATTCACTCCTGCTCCCTTCATCCATTCTTCCAGCTGTTCCCTTCCCCTTTACCCCTACCACAAGCCTCTGCCTGGCTACTGATCCTTGTGCCATCGTCCTGTTCCCCCCTTACCTATCCCATCCTGGAGATCTGTGATCCCTTCCCCTCCAATGTTGCCAGCACCACATACCTTTTACCTTCCCTCTCTACCACGCTGGGTGTGGGCTCCTTCCTCTTGCCTTACCCCTCCCTCTCATGCTATGCCACCTGTTTGTGTTGCTTCTGCCCCCTCCCTGTCCCCACCAAATCATTGTTCCACCCATGGGGTGTCCTCCTGGTGCCCTCTTCCCTAGCTCCCTTCCCCATCCTACCAACCTCCCCAACTCTCTACCAAGCCACAGCACTTCTTCATTGAGTCTGCTCAGCCTGTGAAAGATTGGATGCCCTCCTAGCTTCCACAATACGTTCATCCAGACTACCACCCCACAACCATTGCAACCCACTATTCTACCCCAATGGCCCCCTAGCATCTTGCTGCCCCTTCCCCCTCCTTTGCTGCCCCATCCTCTCCTGCTAGTGCCAAACCACCACTAGTATGTCCTACCCCAGCTCCCTCCATTTGCTCACCTCAGTGTCACTTTTCTCCCTGAATACCCCCTAGTAGATAATATTTTTCTAATGTGCCCTTAACAAACCCTGCACTGCTTTCTACAGACCCTAGACTTAACAACCCTTCCCCATGTAGTGACAGTAATTTGAAGCTTCCCTTATGACCCATCAGTGCTTCCTGTGAAGACAGTAGAAGATTAAGTACTCATCAAATGCAATACATAAAATTGAATTCCCCCAAACCAACAGTTACAAACTCCACTAATTTCCCTTTTTTTTGAGAAGTGTAATGTGACTAGTAACTGGCATGTGGTAGTGGAAGTGTAGACCCTCCGGGCCCTGCGCTCCCCTCATGCTGCCCATTTATGCGTAATGGTATGCGTGTGTGAGAGCGCAGGCCCTCTGTGCCCTGCAATCCCACTTACACATAAATACGGAGCCATACAGCAGCCATATAGTACTGAAAAGGAACCCTTGTAACACTAATTTGGCAATATCTCAATAACCATAGCAAATACGAAAAACATTCTACTGCAGTGGTAATCGGTAATCATGACTTCGAAACCTCCATGTGAGCTTAAGCTGCAGAGAATAAAAAAATCTGTATCTTGCACCATTTCCAAGATATAGGCATAGAAAGTTGCCGCAGGCACCAGAATGTTAGCCTATAGGACATTTCTCAGATTTGGAGTGCTGTAACTATGGGACTGTTGAATATTTTGGGACCAAACCACCAAAAAGCACATCTTTGGGAGCAAGGCTTGCCACCCTGCAAATCTGAGCCCACAAGCCCCAACCATTTTGATGCTGTGGGGTGGCAAAGTATTGCTGTTTTTGGGTGCTGTTCTTTTGCAAATTGCAACAGTTTTGCAAAAAGGTGCAAGAGAATGGTGATGACACTTTCGTGATTTGCAAAAGTATTGCATTCATTCTGTCTCATTTTGCAACATTACAGGGGGTCCAATTGCCGAAATGGCATTTCTTGGGGAGGGGTGTCCCCAAAAAGATAGTGCTGTGATTTTCAGTGCCTGACTAGGTAAACATAACTGTCAGTGTTTACCTAGGGGGTCCCAAATTTAAATGCCAGGCATTTTCCTCTCTCACTAACTGAAAACAAGATAGCTGCTGCATAACATTAAAAGGGCCATTTGCAACAGTAAAATTAGTGGTGGCAGCTTTTGTGAGGCACATGTATTTTTTTACCCATTGTTTATAATGGGAAACTTGATTTTTGAATAACTTTTGAGCGGTTTAATATTTTTTCACGAAATCTTCAAAAGGCACATCATACCAAACAGACAAATTGTGTGAGCTGTAGCCATGGGCAAAGAAATGCACAAAACTCCATTTTCTACATGCTTGTTTAGTGCTCTGCAGCACTGCAACTGCACATCTGACCGTAACACAACTTGATGGATCCAGAGATCTATGGCACCCCACTGCACATGCAAATTTCATGTAAATCCATCATATGGTGACAAAGTTATTAAAGTGCAAATTTTGGGGTGTAACATAGAAGTTGCTTGGCAACTCTATATATAGCTGCCCTATCGCGCAGCTATGATATATATAGGGGATACATGATGGGCGACTGTGGGATATGGAAAATATTAGCATGAGTGTAGATTGAACTGTGAAATGCCTTTGGGTCATTGGTCCTAACTCTCACCCCATTCTCCTATACTGTACCACCTCAGATTGTTTACACATGGAATCGGGTGATAGGGCTGTCGACCCCAACGCACATCCCGATGCCTGTTGGTGGGGCGGATGGAATGGGGTGCAAGGGTAACAACTATCGCCAATTTCCTTTCTTTTGTCACTGTGGAACAACCCTAACTGATTGATGCATTAAACTGCATTTTTTTGCCATGAATATATATATATATATATATATATATATATATATATCTACACACACACATATATTCATGGCAAAAAAACTCTGTTTAATGCATCAGTCAGGATTGTTCCACAGTGACAAAACAGAAAGCTCCAGTGTTAGGTTGAAAACCCTAACTCCGCATTCACCCCCACCCCCCCGGCACCACACACACACACATACACACACACATATGCAAGTAGGTGGGAGGACCAAGGCAACACGACCAATCACAGACAACCAGCAACAAGTGACAGAAATAAAATACAAGTGTCTAAATGTACTACAAGACATCCCTACCCACCTGACCAGGTACTGCATGCTCAGTGGAGATCCACAGCAAAACTGAGGCCATGTACACCAAACATACACATCCCTGATTGCAGGTGCACACAACGTACCATACTTAGGAGTTGCATGGCCTTACCTAGTGATGCCACACACCCCACCACACCTGCTACTGCACCATGACTGTACGTCAACAATGAAACTTCATGATTGGAGGTATACAGATGTTTGTACACTTATGAGTAGACAGAAATAAAATACAACTGTCTAAATCAACTTCAACACACATGCATCATCATAAGACAACAACTGTAGCATTTGAGCATGTGTTGTGCTTAGCTGTATGTTTTTTGTGTCTGTACACTCAGGATGCAGAACCTGATCTGGAGGCTCGGCAAGCCATTGCCTGTACAAGGGTGTGCAAGTCCTAATTCTGCAAACAGGTGTGCAGCTTCAGTGATGGAGGTGTACCATTGATGTCCATTGACTTAGTTTTGCTGTGGCTGTACACTCAGAGTGCAGTAACTGCTCTGTGTGTTCAGGGGGGAACTACCTGGCTGAGGCCATGCAACTCCTAAGCATGCAAAGATGACTGTAACTACAATGCTGGAGGTGTACCACAGATGCCCATATATTCAGTTTAGCTGTAGCTCCCTGCTCAGGATGTAGTACCTGGCCAGGACAATGACATTCCCTGTGTGAGGCCATGCTAATCCTAACTGTGTTAAGTTGAGTATACTTGCAATGAGTGAGGTGTACCATTGATCTCCATGCCCTCAGCTTTGCTGTAGGTCCCCACTCAGGATGCAGTATCTGGTCTTTCTGTTTAGGGGAGCATTCCCTGACTGAGGCCAGACAACTGACAACTGTGGTAACTGGAGTGTAGCTGCAATCAGGAAAGTGTACTGTTGATGTCCATGGCCTTTGTTTTCCTGTGGCTTTGCAGTCAGGATGTAACAAGTGGTGGGGATGGGCATTGTGTAGCTGAGACTGTGCAACTTCTAAGTATACAAACCTCTGCATGGCTGCAAGGAGGGAGTTGGACTTTAAATGTGCATGCCCTTATTTTTGCTGTGGCTGTTCAGTCAGTATGCAGTACCTGGTCTTGGAGGCTGGGCATTGCCTGCCGAAGGGCTACAGTGCCTAACTGTGTTAAGTTGTGCATACTTGAAATCAGGTACATGTACCATGCATGTCCAAGGCCTTAGTTTTGCTGTGGCTCTCCAGTCTGGGTGCAGTGGCGGGTTTGGTGGGGTGTGTGGCAGACATGGATATACCTTAACAGGCCCCCAATCAGTCTGGAGGGTATGCTTCACTACAGCACAAGGGATTCATACCATTCAAGAAACCTACAATTGGAAGGGGGGGCATCAAGTATGTTACCATGACAATATTTTAATTTTAGACTGTTCACAATGTGACGCTGGGGCGGCTTGCAACCAAGGAACACTGGTTATCAATGTCTCACATCTACAACATGACAGGCCACCAGCTGTAGTTTGCTGGCAATCACCAAGCGCATATTTAAATGGTGTCATTAACATATGGTAATGACCCATTTGTACCAAACATAGATGATGACTACATTTGCATACACAGTACTGAATATCACACTTGTATTAGTATGTTTATATTGTTGCTTTACTTACGGCATGTGAGACGTTACCCTGCAGCTGGCTTTCCAGCCGACTCCCAGAGCTCATAGCTGAGTAGTACCAACATTTATCATTTTATGGTATCTCCTCCTCTCTTTTAGCTGAGTAAAACCGCTGGCGCAACAGCTTCCACTTTCACTTACACTGCCATGCTGTCTTATTTTTGACTTTAAGAATCATGTGCAGGTAGCCATTAATGCGCCTCCACATAGTGTCCAGTTTACGGTTGGTGCTCCGCATTAAAATGCGGGCATTGCCCTGTGCCTCAACTGCCTTCACCAGCAGGCACACCTCTCTCAGAGTCCAGATCCTCATAGTTTGTATTTTTTTGTCACAATCTGCAATAAATACACAGAAAACAGTACATTACTGCCATGTTTTGTTACATATGTGTGACTTTCTGTTATGTTAAGTTTTACACAAAAAATATCAAACAGCAGTATGTTAACCCACTGATACAACCCAGCTAGATATTCAGAAGGGGATTGTGTGCTGTACAAATACCGATGCACCATGGTGCATCAGTAATGTATGTGGCATGACTGAGGCTGTCATACCCATGGATAGTTTGTACATCCCAATATTCAGCCTGGGATATGCTGAGCATATGCAGGCACAACCCCTACTTGTGCTGCACACTGTTGAACACAACAAAGAAGAACAAGTGTTGGCATGCATAGGTGAGCTGCTGTATTGCATGGCACAACACATTAGCCGGCACCTCTGGGTTGACCCCCCCATGCCCAATCACGTGGTTTCTATTATACAAATATCCCTGGTGGTGCAGTGGACCCTACACCCTTTCCCAATCATGGACTTTTATATTAAAAATTACCCTGGCAGTTCAGTGTAGCTGTCCCCCTAGCTGATCAGGTGAGAGGGTAGGGTCCACTGCACCTCCAGGGATATATTTAATACAGTAAGACTGAGATCGGGTCAGGGGGTAGGGTCAAGTGGACCACCAGGGATATTTTTTTTTATATAGGAAACCCATGATCGGGAGTTCAGGCATGTTGCTACTGAGGGACAGGGCAGGTGTTGTCAGTGGCTCTGTTGCCTGGCACAGCACCAGATGCAAGTTGCTGGGGATTGATCCACCTGCATGCAAATGGGGCCATAAATACATGCAAATGGCCCTATATACACCTTGCTTGCATCATGGGCCCATTTGCTCATCCACCATTGAATAGCACAGTAGTAGCACCTAGCACTACTGTACTTGCACTGCTGCATCCCCCTGCTCCTCTGTAGCCACTTGTAGTGGTGCAGTGCCATTTCACTATGCACAATGCGGCTGTCAACAGTGAAATATTAAATGCTGCTGAGCCATGCCACATCACCACTAAATATCACCCTGACAACACCCTGATGTATCATACTTGCACTGTTCCCAAGCTTGCACCTCAGCCTGGCACAGTCTGAATATTCCCATATCATTTTAACACCTATGTAACTGATGTATGTAGTTGTGCTATTTTTTGATCAACAATTTATGGTTCTGAAAAGAACCTTTTTTTACTTTGCTATCTGTTTAAACAGTCTGACATTCTTACAGGACTTTGAGGATTGCATCTTGAAGGTCTCCCAGGAAATGGCAATTGTCAGCATGAGAGAAGTGTACACCATCTGGTACGTATAGCCAATCATAAGAATACTTAATTTCTGGGTGACGTATGGTGTACATTCCAGCCATGCATAGAAATGCAGATATTTGTATGTTGACTTTTCTTCAGGCTCTGTCAATCAGGTACACAAGGTGTTCTTCTTGCCAGACCCTACACTCTATAATATCCAAAAAAATTATTTTACAGGCAGGCAACTTACTCATAATAGAAGCCAGGTCGTTTTGCTTCTGTTACTAAATCTACCCAGCATTTGTTTCCCAAATCATTGCCTCCAAGATGTATCATCAATATGTCCAGATGAGCCTGAGTACTCAAAAGTCTATGTATGGTTGGCATGAGGTGCTCCCACCTCATTCCACCCCTGTCACACCACTTTACACAGCAATTTTAGAGCTGCAGGTTTCTCCCAAAATCACTGTTCTGAGCATACTCAGATGCTCACCTCACTATACTGCTGCCAACAATCCACAAAGTCTTTTGCTGTTTTCTGCCATTCTCAGCTTTTCAACTTAGAAGTGGACAAAGAGCTACCAAAAAAGTCAGTCTTCACCCTGCAGTACCTAAGCAGTAGTGAAAGTAAAACTGCAATTTCCCTCCCAAGTTCAACACTGCTTCAGTGGGCTGACCCATGAGACACAAATAAAAGTAATCATTGGCTAATACTCTGCCTTGCTTAACCAATGTAGTGTGTGCAGTGACTATGACTGCAGTTTTGCTCCAGCTAAAATGTGGGAGAATTTCAAGGTGGCAAAAATGCATCATTTTGATAGGCAGTTTCAAACAATTACAAGTGCAGGAACATGTCTGATTGGTTCCCTCTTCTGTTATGGTACACGTGCACCTTGCTATCTCCCTCCATTTGCAGCTGTATCTGTGCAAGTAAGTACCAAATGACTGTCTGACTTTAAACAGTTATACCTAGATAATGCAGCATCATAGGTTATTTCTAGCAACATAGTCAAATAGAGCAGTAAAAAACATTTTGATTAATACTATTTACCTGTTTCTAACACTTTTTATCATAGTAGGGAAATGATTTATAAAATGTCATGTACTTACAGTGAGAAATGTGCTCTGTCTCAGTTGAGTCTAAGATGGCTGCAGTGTCCTTCTTCTTCAGCCTTCTCCATCTCTGTTTGGTTGTCTTACAAGGCCTGATAAATCTAGCACAACATTGGCTGAACTAGCTGTCAGTCAAATAACAATCAAGATATCATTCGCTAATGCACACAGTAACTCCCCACAGGTCCAAATTTGTAACACTTTCGAAAGCACAACACTACTTTTGTGAAACTGTTGAACGCACTACACTACCTTTGTGACACTGTTGAATGCATAAGCAATAATACCCAACAGGGTGGGTGGTACTGTGCTATACTGGACCACCCAGGGGCGTAATGAGGCCCGACGCCATAGTCGGAGGGCCTTATAGCCCCTGGAAGGTCCAGTATAGCACAATACCACCCACCTTGGAGGGTATTATTGTGCTTAGAAAATGGGCACTGTAAAAAAACACAAAATAATTGAAAAGCGTTAATGAAAAATAAGTTTAAAGTAACCTTTGAAATAAAATAGTTCCTCCACCTGCAGTTGAATGTGTTTTTTTTTAGAAGGAAGACTTTTGTGTTAATACAGCCCCTGCCATAGTTCCCCCACCTCTAACCCCACACACAGGGCTTTTGGGAGCAGCAAGACTTAGTGTAGCTTTTTATTTTTTAATATTTGACACACCATAGACTAGATCAGGAGACAAAGGCACTCATCAAAATTAGTTTAGTGAGCCAGCGAAAGACAGAAACAAGTCTATCTCCCACAACAGCACTACTATTTGTGACTGACACAAACTCTTCCCTGCTTTCTGTCACCAATTACAGTAAGCTGTGGAGAGATGGCTTTCTAAGTATCAGGGATCAGCACGGAGACTAGACAGCATGACCGGAGCCAGGACAGAAAAAGAAAGAGGGCAAAGGTAGATTTATTTTTGGGCAAATGTGTCCCATTTATGGGATTTAAGTTGTGGGGGCAATGGGCGAAAGTATGTGCAGTACAGAGGAAATGGCAAGGAGCCGTTTGACAACTAATGGCATGGTGCGTGGAGTTTATGCAGAGTGCTTGGGAGCCACTTGATGGCGGCGATGTCAGCAAGTTTTTAGTCGCAGTAGAAAAAAATGAAAGAGAAGTTTGTAGCAGGGAAAATAGGCACAGATTTCTTTAAGGCAGTTACTGGGTGATGAATGTGTGGGGGGCTTTTACCGCCATCTCCTTTTATCGATGAAAAAATGGCGAATTTTAAATTTTGTGTCCAGTTTTATTTTCTGGCAAATTAGTCACATTTACGGGATTTAAGTTGTGGGGGCGATGACAAAGTATGTGCAGGACAGCGGAAATGGCAAGGGAGCCGTTTGACAACTAATGGCACAGTACGTGGACTTTTATGCAGAGAGCTTAGGGAGCCACTTGATGAGCGAGCAATGTCAGCGGGGATTTTACTAGCAGTAGAAAATAAAAGAGAAGTTTGTAGCAGGGAAAATAGGCACACAGATTTCTTTTGGGCAGTTACTGGGTGGTGAGTGTGTGTGTGTGGGGGGGCTTTTACTCACGATGAAAAAAATGGCGGCAATTTTCATTTTTGGGTCCAGTGCTCCAACCAGTCATGAAGCAGGCTGGGCACTAGGATACTTGTCTGGGTATGAGGCAGGTATGTGCTGGGGCTTTTTATTTGGTGGGCATCTATTGTCTGATAGATACCCACCTAAATAAGTGTCTCAGCCAATCAGAAGAGAGAATTGTCTTTGCCCATTTTCTAAATGACATTACTTTACCGAAAGTGTCGAAGTTCGAAAGTACTCTTTTGACGCTTTCGCACGTTCGACATTACTTTTTACGACATTACTTGCGATACTTTCTAACGTTCAAAACTATCTTTTCCGAGAGATTAATGCAATTGATACTATTTTTTGAGACACTTTTGAATGCATGACACTATTTCATGTGCTTTTCCAAAAAAATGATGATTCCTAAACGGAGACGTGTCCTGCTTCCTACATTATGCACAAATACACAAGTGCACACAATTCTTGATTGTTATTTAAACAATAAGGCATGACCAGACATTATGTTAATGGTGTGTTAATCACCTTCTAGGGTGTAATGAGGCACAGGGCATAGCTGCCTGCCACATGCACCTAGAGGATGATTAACTGACCATTAACATAACCCTAGGAGTGCCATATTGCTATTATACTACAAATGTATTTTAAATAGTGTTAAACCTTGTTCAGTATATGATTAGGCTGCAGATGTATGTTAATCAAATATTAACACAGAGCTGATAGAATGTTTACAACCAATCAGAAAGCTCTACTTCTAAGACTTTTGTTATAATGTGAAATATTCAGTTAACTAAATAACTACATCATTTCTATAGGATTATTTTCTGCTTTGATTGTATTTAGTTACCAAAGCACTGACCACCATAGTCATTCATACACATTTATAAATGGCAACAATGAATTGTCAAACTTGATTGGCTGACACAGTCTTCAAAATGGTCACTTAATTTTCAATGGATTACCACCTGAAAATAAGTGCGACACTATATTTGACAATGTCGCATGCTCAACACTACTTTCTTCGAAAGTGTCACACGCACAACACAATATTTTTCGAAAGTGTTGCACGTTCGACGGTACTTTTCAGATTATTTAAAAAAGGTTTTTATTAGTTAGAACAGTAGTGTGGATGTTTACCATTGCGTCACTGTTTGAATTTTCACATTTTTTGATATTTATTGTCATATTATTATTGATGTTATGTTTGTTACTATTTGAAAAGACTGTCAATTGCTTCACTGACTTTCACTTACTACAGTAATTATCTGAACAATGTTTACTGGGCAGTAGTATTTTTTGTTCTTATATGACATATACATGGTGCATAATAGTATGTGATGTAATAAATACACTAAAGACATGTATTTTAATTTTCTTTTTTTTTCTATACTTCCCATACAGGTGCCTGATTGTTCTGTAAGATTGGTGTACTGAACTGTGAATAGTGAAACACAGAAGATGCCATCTAAACGCAGACAAAAGTCTATGCAGAGATGAAACAGGTATCACAGTAGTTCACTGTTGTATAAGGGTGATGTGAAAGTCAGTGATGCTTGTTCAAGACGTGAAATGATTCATCATCACAGTAAAGGAGTGGATTCAGAGCTTTATCACTCTGTAGGGAAAGGACATGCTTGCTCAACAGCAAGGAAACAATGTGTAGCTAAGCAACAGTTGTGTAGATCTGTAAGCAGAAAAGCTACAGTTGTAAAGACACACATAAACACATGTACTATGCAGCACCAAAAATTTCTTGCTGCTGATGCTTCTCTGAGGAAGCAGAAGCATTTTCAATCTCTAGCTGCTAAAGCCAAGATTGAAAGACTTATTGCTGCTGTGATGAGATGTGAGCGCAGAAAATTCAAGAGTCATCTCAGCTTGATGAAATTGCACTTGAAAGTATGAACATTTGTTAATAAAGCAGTTTTTGCTCTTCAATGTTTATGGTGTAAGATGTCTCATGTACTTGAGCAGTTTTGGAAAATTGTGTATGATGTAAAGATGAGGCTACAATGATATCCTATCTTGAACCTGCACAATTTCTGTGATGTTTTCACAGGACTGTGGCTGCACACACAGCACTCAGAGGCATATTTCTGGGAGGAGTCATATAACTCTCACAAAAAGGACAGCAAGTTGTGCATTGATGAGTCCGGCAAACTCTGTAATGTACTCAGTGTGTGTGATGATTCTACAATGGAGTCAGATGATGAATCTGAGGCAAGTATTCAGCCTTGTAAGCGTCACTGTCTCTCATGGACATGCGATGACACTTGCAACTGTAGACAATCATCATTTGACAAAGTTGAGCACTTTATCAACCTCTTTGTTATTACTGACCATAAAGACAGACATAAACTGTTCGAGAGCATAGACCTATGTGAGATTTGTCCACACACTGGACTTATGGGTCACTTCCTTGCATGCATAGATAGTGGCATTTGTGACAGTGTCTTTCACCATATGCGCATGCTGACAGCACTTCAATCAGGGATGAGGAACTTTGTGTACAGGGTATATGAAGTTTGTCGAGTTGTCGTTCAGTATACTCATCTGAATGAGTTACTGTTGTCTGGTGACATGCATGGTGCCATTCAATTTTTGAAACAGCTGTGATGTGTCAGTAGTCTGACTGATACTGTGGTTACTCAGGGATCTATTACTGATGGTAATTGTGTGTCTGTCCTAGAAAGTGATATTCTCAAACAGTTTGGGAAATCAATTGCCAAATTTGAGTTGGCAAAGAGACAAAAGTTTGACTCTGTATGTGTGTCATGCAAATGTCTTTGTTATGAAAAACAAATGGTCACAGTGAACCTGGAAACCTTGTCACCATACAATGACATGTGGTTTCAACTTTCAGCATTTCTGCTTTTAAAGTCTGACTTTCAGTTAGATCCAATCACTGTGATGTACAAGCACTGTTTTTCCAAAGTGAAGTGTAACATTTTGCCACCAAGGTCAGTCTTGAACAACATGGAGGCACATGTGACACCAACTGAGATTGCCACATTGAATATGTTTGAACAGATTCTTATTCAGACAATGAAACCGTTTCAAACTATTCTACGGATGAACACTAGAACATGGAATATTCCACAAAAAGAGCTAATCAGATCTCTTAAGGGTTCCATCACATATCTTCCACTTCCTCTGCAGAAAAATGTGGAGGCTATCTCTATTGAAAACACTTTGGTCATTCTTGTAAATGGTGTGTCAACAAAGTCTAAGGTGATTTGGCAGGATGTTGTTAATGTTGAGAAGGTGATGCTTGACCTTACTCACTTAAAGAACAACAACCCTTTTTATGCAGAACTTAATATTGATCAGATCACTAGTATGCCTGTTGATCATGATGAGTTGGAAAGCACAAAGCCAATGATTGAGAAGGTCAATGTGGAAACAAATGACAATGTGTATGAACAGTATACAATTCATCCACTACGTGGGAGAGATCCAGTAGGGGAAAACATTGATCTCTATCAAATGAAACAGGTGGAAGCTGAGCCTGTCAGCATTTGGGAGGCAACACTGGAAGCACACTGTTTCCCAGACTTATTCCCAAAAGGGTCAGGTGGTCACCTGGATGAAAGAGAAGTTTGTGTACAGGGTGTTGAGTACCGAACAAGCCATGTGCTCAATAAAGATGGCAAATTCAGATGCAACATACAGTACCTGTTTCATCTCATGTGGGAGAGTGAACTTAGCATATTGTCTGCGTCTATTGCACATACCATTCGTCTGACTACTCCACTTGATGGAATTACAGCTGCACAGTTTCTTCAGAAATTGAAGCAGAAGGATGAAAATGTGCATGTTAATTTGTCTTCTATTCTGTCAAGTCTATGTGGCACCAAAGAATATTGGTACTGCAGACACTGTGAGGTGATGACAATGCTGCAAGAGCATGCTGCAGCCACATGGTTTGTCACACTAAGTTGTGCTAGTATGCTGGGATGAGGTCATAGAACTGTTGAAGTGGGCAAACTCTTATGTTGAGGGTATTGTATCAATGACTCTCAAAGAGATGTGCTCACTGACCCTGTCTCTGCCTCAAGGCATTTTCACAAGTGGTTCTATGATATTCTGACTTTCATTTTGTCAAAGGACAATCCGCCTGTTGGTGTTGTGGAACATTACTTTTGGAGGATGGAGTATCAGGCACAAGGTGCTCCTCATATTCACATGTTGCGGTGGATCAAGGATGCCCCCATATAGGTGAGCACGAGGCAGCACAAGTGCTTGCATTCATCAAGAAATATATCACTTGCTGCATTCTGGACAAGTATGACAGTCCAACACTGTGGAAGTTGGTGAAAAAGTTCCAGTGCCATATTTGTGCAAAATACTGTCATCAGGTAGTGAAGAACAAATCTGATTGGTACACAAGATGCCATTTCAGATTTCCTAGATGTTTCTGTCAGGACATTTGCATGAATGATCTGTTTTCAGCAATGCAACACCATTTGAAGGCAAAATCAACCAAGACAGTATATGAGTTACCCAGAGATGAGAAAGAGGTGCATGTCAATGACTACAACCCTACTCTTCTCCTAATGTGGCAAGCAAACATAGAGGTTTTCAGTTTGTGAAAGCATTCAGTTTGTGGCTGACAACTCACTAGCTCTGGTGCGGTATGTCACTTCAAACATTACTAAGCATGAGCAGACTAGCTTGCAAGATCTTTAGGAAGATATTGTTAGTTCAAGCAAGCGCCTGACATCTCAGTTGTGGTCACTAGGCTTGTAGACCCTTTCACAAAGAAAATGTGGTGCTTATGAAGCTGGTGATTGCTTGATTGGTACACATCTGTACGGCAAGTCTGATGCTGTCAGCTGTCTCAGTGTGAACTACAAATTGAAGTGAAAGTGTGTACTTATTCCTCATGCTGAGATTGAGGAACTGGCTGTCAACAGACCCTCTTCAAGACATATCTTGAAGAATAACCTCATTGATACATACTACCCCTATAGACATGAAGACATGGATGATATGTGTCTATTTCAGGTGGCTAAGTGGTATGACTACAAGACAGATGTAACACCTGATTGTACACATGACATTTACAAGGCCAGAGGAGTGGATGGCTGTCTTGTTAAGAGACATAAGCCTTGGCTCATTGACCACTGTGAGTTACATCTAGGCACATCTGAGAGCAGAGAGCATTGCTACTTTGCTCTGCTATTCCTATTAGACCCTGGAGGAATGAGACTGAATTGAAAGGTGACTGTGATACATTCGAAGAAGAGTTTAAGTGCAGTTATGAGACATTCAAAAGTCAATACTCAGAGATATACATACAGAGACTAGATACTGAGAAGGAGCAGCTTGAAAAGGCACAGAAGCTACTTGAGGAGGATACTCCTGTTAACTTACAGGACAATCTTGATCCAGAAGGACAAGGTACCCTTGGGGAACCTCTGCCTCTGAATTCCCCAGAAGTACTCATATCAGAAGTGAAGAGTGCCATGGAACATGGTACGCACTGTGGTGCTGACTCAGCTGAGTTGAGACAGAGACTCAATGAGCAACAGCATGTGGTTCACTCTCAGGTAACTGACGCAGTTCGGCATGAGATACTGCATGAAGAGAAGAAATGTGACTGTCTTGACTACAAACCACTGCTAATGTTTGTTAGTGGGTCAGCTGGTACAGGGAAGAGTTTCCTTATTGAGGCCATCACGGCTAAAATACGGAGCTTGACAGGGTCAGCAATGTCTGTTGCTGTTAGTGCTCCCAGCTGACTGGCAGCATACAACATATGTGGTGTGACGTTACACCGTCTGTTCATGTTGCCAGTGGAGCATAGAAACATAGAAACATAGACTTTGATGGCCGATAAGGACCACTTGGCCCACCCAGTCTGCCCATTTCCCTACCTACTGGATAAGCTGCAGATTCTAGTTAACCAACAGCCTACTTCCTGTCACCCCCCACTACAATTGCCTTGTGTCTGTCCCATGCATGTTTGAATTTCCCCACTGTTTTAGCCCCAACAACCTCCCCAGGAAGGCAGTTCCACGCATCCACCACTCTCTCCGTGAAAAAAGATTTCCTCACATTACCCCTGAGCCGTCCCCCTTCTATCTATAAATTGTGTCCCCTTGTTCTTGCACATCTCTTTTTCTGAAAGATGCTACCCTACTGGACTTTGTTGATTCCCTTGAGGTACTTGAACATTTCTATCATGTCCCCTGGTCCCTCCTTTCATCAAGAGTATACATATTAAGCTCTCTCAGTCTCTCTTCATATGATTTCTGATGCAGACCCTGCACCATTTAGTTGCCCTCCTCTGGACTGCTTCCATCCTGTCTATGTCCTTGTGTAGATGAGGTCTCCAAAACTGCACACAGTACTCCAGATGGGGTCTCACCAACTGTCTGTACAGAGGATAACCACTTCCCTTTTTCTACTTGTGATGCCCTTCCTATGCATCCCAGTATCCCCTGGCTCTCCTTACTGACTTCTCACATTGCTTACCCACCTTTAGATCATCCGATATGACTACCCCAAGTCCCGTTCCATTTTTGTTGTTGTTAGTACCTCCCCTGCTATTGTGTACTCTTCTCCTGGGTTTTTGTTTCCCAGGTGCATTACTTTGCACTTCTTTGCATTGAATCTAAGTTGCCATATGTCTGACCATTCCTCCAACCTTGCCAAGTCCCTTCTCATCCTTTCTACCCCCCTTGTGTATCAACTCTTTTACAGATCTTTGTATCATCTGCAAAGAGGCATACCTTTCCCTCCAGACCCTCTGCAATGTCACCTATAAAGATGTTAAAGAGGACTGGACCCAGTACTGAGCCCTGAGGTACTCCACTAGTGACCCCACTTTCTTCAGAATGTGTTCCACTCACTATTACCTTCTGTGTCCTGTTGTGCAGCCAGCTTGCAACCCAGGCTACCACCCTGGGACCCACTCCCAGGCTGGCTAACATGATTATTAATCTTTTGTGCGGGACTGTGTCAAATGCCTTGCTAAAGTCTAGGTAGGCCATATCCACAGCCCCTCCCTGGTCTATTACTTTGGTCACCCAGTCAAATAAATTTATTAGATTCATCTGACATGACCTTCCTGCTGTAAATCCATGCTGCTTTGGGTCCTGTGCCCGCTGGCCTCTAGGTACTCAACAATTCTTTCTTTCAAGTGATTCCATCATTTTCCCTACCACTGAGGTCAAACTTACAGGTCTGTAGTTTCTGCTTCTGCCTTGCTCCCACTTTTGTGAAGGATCACATCTGCCCTCCTCCAGTCTTCAGGTACCACCCCATCCTCCCATGATTTGTTAAACGTGTGGTTCAGTGGTGTCACTAGGTCCTCCTTAGTTCTTTTAGGATTCTGGGTGAATCTCATCAGGCCCCATTGCTTTGTCCACCTTGAGTTTTAGGAGTTCTTTCAGGACTCTTTCTTCTGTAAATGGACTGGTGTCAACCCCCTACCCAGAGTGCTTCTATTGTCTGGTTTAGGTAACTCCTCCTCATCTTCTTTTGTGAATACTGAGCAAAGTATTCATTCAGTATCTCTGCCTTTTCACTGTCTCCCTCTCCCACCTCCCTCTCCCTTATTAATCTCACTATTCCTCCCTTAACCTTTCTATGCTCCTAATGTACCTATAAAAGGTTTTATCCTTTCTTAACTGACTTGGCTATTTTTTCCTCAGTTTGGATTTTGCTATTCTGACTGCCTTCCCACTTCTTTCTGCTTTAATTGATACAGTTCCCTGTCATGCTCCTTCTGTGATGCCTTATACTTTTGAATGCAGCCTTTTTCTCCTTAACCTTCCCTGCCACCTCTTTTGAGAACCATAGTGTTTTTTACTCCACTTTGTTTTCTTTATCTGTTTCACACAAAAGGCTTGTTGCCTCTATGATGGCTAGTTTTGATTTTCTCCATTGTTCTTCCACCCCTCCTTTTGGCCATTTGCTAGTGTATTCCTCAGGTATTCACCCATTTTGCCAAAGTCAGCCCTTCTAAAGTCTAGTATGCTTGTTTTGTATGGCTTGTCTCCATGGTTGTGCTTATTGTGAAGCACACTGTGCAGTGGTCATTTGTTCCCAGATGTCTACTGACTTTTAAATTTGTGATCCTCGCTCCATTTGAGAGTACCAGGTCTAGTATTGCTTCCTCCTGAGTGGGTTCCAACACAAGCTGTCTAAGTCTTCTCCCTGCAGGGCATCAAGAATGACCCTGCTCTTGGATGTGGCTGCAGTCCATGTCATCCAGTTAACATCTGGCATATTCAGGTCTCCCATCAACAGTATTTCCCATTTTCAGCCATTTTGAGAATGTCCTCTATCATTTTCTTGTCCATTTCCTCCCTTGAGATGGGGTCTGTATACAACCCTGTGCGGATTGTGATGCCATTTCCTGTCTCCAAGGTGACCCAGAGTGCCTCTTGTCCTCCCCTTACTTTTTAGTTCTGTAGCTTTGATCTCTTCCTTATGTATAGAGCTACTCCACCTCCTCTTTTCCCCTCCCTGTCCCTTCTGTAGACTGTGTACCCTGGTATGTTGACATCCCAGTCATGGTTCCCCATGTACCATGTTTCTGTGACTGCCACAATATCCAAGTGTTCATCTTCCATCAAGGCTACTAGCTCAGGAAGCTTGTTTCCCAGACTACGGGCATTGGTACTCATTGCCCTCCATTTAATGTTGGCTTTATCCTTTTTTCTCCCATGCCTGCTCTTTTTGCCCTTGTCTATTTTCCCATTTACTCCTGCTCTGCCCTCTGTTGGGCACTGTACCTCAGTGTTTACCTTACTATCTGACATGTTTTGTGGGGGGAGGCTTGAAATTTCCTGCCTCTTATTAGCACCTCCCCCCATGGTTAGTTTAAAAGCTTGCCAAGGAAGTATTTAAACCTGTCACTTAGGATCTTGGTTTCCTTCATGGACAGATGCAGACCATCATGCCAGTATAAACCTTAATCTCTCCAGGTGTACCCCCAGTCCCCAATAAAGCCAAAGCCCTGTGCTCTGCACCAGTTTTGCAACCATTCATTAAACTGCATGGTGTGTAGTACCCTAGCCTCACCCCTGCCATGGACTGGCAGCACCTCTGAGAAGGTAAACATGGCAAAGCAGGAGAGTATCAGAAACTGTCATTTGAGGTTGCATCTCAGTTTCATAAGATGAAGTTACTCATCACTGATGAGATTAGTATGGTCTCTAATTTGATGCTTGCCTGTATACATCTACGTCTACAGGAGATCCTGGGGACTGACTATGGAGATGCATTCAGTGGAAAAAGCATTGTTGTATTTGGAGAGCTTTTACAGCTTGCACCTGTGAATGCAGAACATGTCTTTGCAGCTCTGACTGTGAAGCAGGCCAAGAATACTCTTGGCTGCATTGGAGGTTTTAACCTGTGGGAGTTATTTACCTATGATGAGCCGTATCAGAACATGCACCAAAGTGCTGACATCACTTACAAGGCACTGTTGGATCAAGCTCGTACAGGTTCTCTGTTACCAGAACATGTTGCAGTGTTAAATAGATGAAGAATCAGAATGGACACTACATCCATAGAAACTGCATGTGATGTTTTCAGTGATGTGTGTTCCACAGGTACACGCATTGTGTGTCTTATGCAATGACTAAAGAAATGCGCTGAGTTCAACAGTGTCATGTTGCAGAGAGAAAATCAATCAATTCTCACACTACATGCTGTTGACACAGTCAGTGGTGTCATTTTAAGTCAGAAGCTGGTAGCTAAGATGACTGAATGACTGTCTGAATTGAAGTCAGATGTTTCACGCACAGCTGGTCTAGAAGCTGTACTTACAGTTTGTAAGAATGCACATGTCATGCTACAACGCAATCTTGATGTGGACCGTGGTATGGTAAATTGTGCCATGGGTAACATCATTGACTTTCTCTACAATGTTCAAAAGACATTTATCGAGACACTTGTTGTCCACTTTGTCAACATGGAACATCCTGTCCAGATTGATCGCACCTGTGTTAAGTTCCAGGTGTTGAAGGATATCTATGTGAACAGGAAACAGTTCTCAAAATGTGTTGCATATGCTGTTTCCATTCACAAGTCTCAAGGACTGAGTTTGGATTCAGCAATGGTGGACATAGTTACAGACATTTTCAAAGATGGCATGAGCTACGTCGCACTTTCACATATACGTAGTCTTTCTGGGTTGCACATCATAACAGTCGCACCTCAGAAGATACATGCTGACAAGTGCTGTGTCATTGAGTACAACAGATTATGTACTCTATACCAGCCACAGATGTCTTTCATACCACTACCACTATCTTGGTAAAACATAATATTGTAGGGGACTAGGAAGGTAAGCTACACTTTCTACAGAAAGTTTCATTATTTTCTTATTGGCATTAAGAATTGCAGGATTCCATTAAAGTGCAGTAATTTTATAACCAGAGGGGTTAAAATACAACTGAAGTTGTTTGATTTCTGTGCTAGACACATAGGATTTGGAAGGATATTTGTGCAATATTTTAGAAGTGTCCTGCTGGCTGAACAGTGAGTTTGTTTTTAATCCCTGGACTCAGTAGAGTGGTTAGTGTAGGAGCAGTGGTCTAGTACATTGTGGTGTTGGCTGACTTACTATAAAGGGCAGTACTCACCAGGGTGGTGGAGCAGTGGTGTATTTGATTGTTTCTAACAGTCACCAGTGGTTGTGGCCTACTCACCCACCCTTCCCCTCACCCTGCCCACCCGAGGAGTGGCATTTCCTTTATAGCCAAGGTTCTGACATCACTTCCTCAACAGGTCTTGGAGCAGAACTGTCATATTCTTAATTACCCAGCATAGTGCATACAGGGTAAGTACACACAAACAAAAAAAAATTATATATTACTCATTGTATATTATAATGAAGAGGGACATGTGGGAGTGGTGCATTGCACTGCTGCAGCAGCAACAATTTTCCAGGAGACATTCTAGAAACCTGCGTTGCTGCCCTATTTGCAGGCAACTGTCAGCTCTGAGGGAGGAGGTTGCCCACATCCAGACTAAACTGGCAAGGACTAAGGGGCCTCCCCACCCAAAGAGCACCAGTTCCACAACCACTGCCTCAGGGTTGCCATGTGTGAAGAGCAGATGGACCACAGTCGGTTCAGGGAGGGTGAGGGTGGTGGAACAGGAGGCATAGCCCCTGAGTTGCACCTCTACACAAATCATTATGTCAGCCTGGCAAATCAAGGTTCCTCTATGATGACACCCTCATGGAGACCAAGAAAATGCTGGGAACATCCAAGAGACCCACAAAGAGTGGCAAGGACACCACAGGAAAGAAACAGCTTCTGATAGGGGACTCCAGTTGTTAGGGGTGTAGACCTGGGGAAGGGAGAGGAGAGGAGAGGAAGTAAGGTGTCTGCCTGGTGCCATGGCTTGGAGGGCCAGGGAATCCTCAGGATTGCAGAAGCAGCATCACAGGAGAGGAAACTAGATATGAAGAAGTACCCTTGCCTCTACTTATGCCATTTACAGGCAGCACTCTGAGAAGGATATCAAAATGCTATTTGTCTTAGGCCCCTCCTAGTCTCTACAAAGTCCTTCTGCACTGCTCTAATCTCATGTTGGAGCCAAGTCATTTGTCCCTAGGTGGACAATGACATCCAGCTCAGACACCTGGTGCCTTTGGGTGGGGAGGCCCCCTTAGTCCCTGCCAGTTTACCTGTCACAAGGGAGGCCACAGGAAGGAGGCAGAGGATGCCACAAGGAAAGGAAGCAGCTCCTGGTGGGGGACTCAATTATTAGGGGGATAGAACTGGGGGGAGCAGGGAAAACTGAAGTAAAGTGCCTGCCTGGTGCCAAGACTTATAGGGACAGGAAGTGCATCCTCAGGATCACGAGAACAGCTGCACTGGAGTCTGAGCTGGATGTCATTGTCCACCTAGGGACAAATGACTTGGCTCAACATGAGATTAGAGCAGTGCAGAAGGACTTTGTAGAACTGGGGAGGGGCCTAAGACAAGTAGCACACACAGTATCCTTCTCAGAGGTGCTGCCTGTAAATGGCATGAGTGAGGCAAGGGTACTTTGCACCATGCAGTTTAATGAGTGGTTGAAAAAATGGTGTGGAGCACAGGGGTTTGGCTTCATTGGGGACTGGGGTTCCACCTGGAGGACACCAGCCTATACTAGCAGGATGGTCTACATCTGTCCAGGAAGGAACAAGTCTTTTGAGCAATCGGTTTAAATGCTTCATTGGCAAGTTTTAAACTAGTCAGGGGAGGCACTGATAAGCAGCAGGAAAATCCCAGCCTCTCCTACAAAACAGGGTACTAAATGAGAAAAGACCGAGGTAGAAAGGTCAGTGGGGATGCTGCAACAGAAGGTAAAGCTATCAAGAAATGGAAAGCAATGAGTACCGATGCCTGTAGTCTGAGTAACAAGCTTCCTGAATTAGTGGCCTTGATGGAGGAGGAACATCTGGATATCATGGCAGTCACAGAAACATGGTTCGCACAAAACCATGACTGGGACATAAACATACCAGGATACACTATCTACAGGAGGACAGAGAGGTAAAGAGGAGGAGGAGTAGCTCTTTACATAAGGGAAGGAATCAAAGTAACAGAACAAAAGGAAAACAGGGAGGAGAAGAAGCACTGTGGGTAAATTTGGAGACCGGCAATGGCACCACAATCCGCACAGGGTTGTATACAGACCCCTTCTCAGGGGAGGAAATGGACAAGGAAATGATAGAAAGTACTTAGTATGGCAAAAAAGGGAGATATTGCTGATGGGTGATCTGAATATGCCAGATGTTAACTGGAGTGCAGTTGCAGCAGCCACTTTGAAGAGTGGGGTTATTCTAGATGCCCTACAGGGCATGCCTTAGACAACTAGTATTGGAGCCCACCGAGAGGGAGCAATCTTAGACCTGGTCTCTCAAATGGAGATGAAGAGAGGATCACAGATGTAGAAGTGGGTAGCCATCTGGGACTAGCGACCATCCAGACAGTATGGTTCACAATAAACACAGCAATAGAGTCAAGCCATACAAAGGCAAAGGTACTGGACTTTAGGAGGCTGACTTTGCCAAAATGGTAAGTGCCTAAGGAATGCACTAGCAAATGGGCAGGAAGGAGGGTGGAAGAACAATGGGAATAATAAAACTGCCATCACAGAGGCAACAAGCCTTTGTGTGAAGCAAATAAACAAAACCAAGCGATGTAAGAAACCACTATGGTTCTCAAAGGAAGTGGCAGTGAAGGTTCAAGAGAAAAAAAGCTTTCAGGAAGTACAAGGAATCACAGAAGGAGCAGGACAGAGAACTGTATCAGTTAAAGCAAAAGGAAGCTGGGAAGGCAGTCAGAACAGCAAAGGCCCAAACTGAGGAAAAGATAGCCAACTCAGTTAAGAAGGGGATAAAACCTTTTATAGGTACATCAGGGAGTGAAGGAAGACCAAGGAGGGATAGTGAGGCTTAATAAAGGGGAGGGTGGGCAGAGGAGACTGTGAAAAGGCAGAGATACTAAACAAATATTTTGCTCAGTATTTACAAAGGAAGGGGGTACCTAGAACAAACAGTAGAAACACACTGGATACAGAAGTTGATACCAGCCCATTTACAGAAGAAAGGGTTCTGAAAGAACTCTTAAAACTGAAGGTGGACAAAGCAATGGGGCCTGATGGGATTCATCCCAGAATTCTAAAGAACTAGGGTAGAATTAGTGACACCACTGACTACCCTGTTTAACAAATCATGGGAGGATGGGGTGGTACCCGAGGACTGGAGGAGGGCAGATGTGATTCCCCTTCACAAAAGTGGGAGCAAGGCAGAAGCAGGAAACTACAGACCTGTTAGTTTAACCTCAGTGGTAGGGAAAATGATGGAATCACTTCTGAAGGAAAGAATTGTCGGTATCTAGAGGCCAGAGGGCACAGGACCCAAGGCAGCATGGATTCACAGCAGGAAGGTCATGCCAGACAAATCTGATAGATTTCTTTGACTGGGTGACCAAAGTAGTAGATCGGGAGGGGCTGTGGACATGGCCTACCTAGACTTTAACAAGGCATTTGACACAGTCCCACAAAAAGATTAATATACAAGTTAGCTAGCCTGGGGTGGGTCCCAAGATGACAGCCTGGGTAAAAATTGGCTGGAGAATAGGACACAGAGAGTAATAGTAAATGGAGTCCACTCTGATGAAAGGGGGGTTACTAGTGGGGTACCACAGGGTTCAGTATTAGGACAGTCCTCTTCAATGTCTTTATAAGCGACATTGCAGAGGGACTGGAAGGAAAAGTATGTCTCTTTGCAGATGACACAAAGATCTGCAACAGAGTTGATGAACAAGGTGGGGTGGAAAGGATGAAAAGGGACTTGGCAAGGTTAGAGGAATGGTCAAATGTATGGCAGCTTAGATTCAATGCTAAGAAGTGCAAGGTAATGCACCTGGGAAACAAAAACCCAGGGGAAGAGTACACAATGGGGGGTGAGATACTAACAACAACAAAAATGGAAAGGGACCTGGGGGTAGTCATATCAGATGACCTAAAGGTGGGCAAGCAATGTGAGAGGGCAGCAATGAGGGCTGGGGGGATATTGGGATGCATAGGGAGAGGCATCACCAGTAGAAAACAGGAAGTTATTATCCCTCTGTACAGACAGCTGGTCAGACCCCATCTGGAGTACTGCGTGCAGTTCTGGAGACCCAGTCTTCACAAAGACATGACAGGATGGAAGCTGTTCAGAGGAGGGCAACTAAAATGGTGCAGGGTCTGCACGGAAGACATATGAAGAGAGACCAAAGGAGCATAATATGTATAGCCTCGAGGAAAGGAGGAAGAGGACATGATAGAAACTTTCAAGTACCTCAAGGGAATCAACAAAGTCCAAGAGGTAGCATCTTTCAAAAAAGAGTGTGCAAGAACAAGGGGCACAATTTGAAGATAGAGGGGAGCAGCTCAGAGGTAATTTAGGAAGTATTTTTTCACAGAGGGGTTGTGGATGCATGGAGCAGCCTTCTGGAGGAGGTCGTGGAGTCAAAAACAGTGGTGGAATTCAAGCATGCATGGGACAGTCATAAGGCAATTCTAGGGATGGGGGTAGGAAGAAGTAGGCTGCTGGTTAACTAGGATCTGCAGCTTATCCAGTAGGCAGGGAAATGGGCAAACTGGGTGGGCCAAGCGGTCCTTATCTGCCAGCAAATTCTATGTTTCTATATCATTGTCCACCTCAGGACAAATGACCTAGCTAGGCATGAGATCAGTGCAGTGCAGTTTGAATTTGTGGAGTTGGGGAGGGGCCTCAGACAGGTAGCAAGCATGGTAACCTTCTCAGAGGTGCTGCCAGTCTATGGCAGGGGTGAGGCTAGGGTACTGCACACCATGCAGTTTAATGAATGGTTGCAAAACTGGTGCAGAGCACAGGGCTTTGGCTTCATTGGGGACTGGGGTCCACCTGGAGAGATGAAGGTCTATACTGGCATGATGGTCTGCATCTGTCCAGGAAGGAAACAGCTCCTAGGTGACAGGTTTAAAGGCTTCCTTGGCAAGCTTTTAAACTAGCCAAGGGGAGGTGCTGATAGGAAACAGGAAAGTTCAAGCCTCCCCCCACAAAACATGGCAGGTAGTAGGGTAAACACTGAGGTACAGAGCTTGACAGAGGGCAGGACAGGGGTAAATGGAAAAATGGACAAGGGCAATAAGAGCAGGGATGGGGTAAAAAAGGATAAAGCCAACATTAAATGGAGGGCAATGAGTACCAATGCCCATAGTCTTGGAAACAAGCTTCCAGAGCTAGTAGCCCTGATGGAAGAGGAACACTTGGATATTGTGGCAGTCACAGAAACATGGTACATGGAGAACCATGACTGGGATGTCAACATACCAGGGTACACAATCTACAGAAGGGACAGGGAGGGTAAAAGAGGAGGTGGAGTAGCTCTCTACATAAGGGAAGGGATCAAAGCTACAGAACTAAAAAGTAAAGGGGGAGGACAAGAGGAACTCTGGGTCACCTTGGAGACAGGGAATGGCATCACAATCCGCACAGGGGTTGTATACAGACCCCCGTCTCAAGGGGAGGAAATGGACAAGAAAATGATAGAGGGCATTCTCAAAATGGCTGAAAAAGGGGAGATACTGTTGATGGGGGACCTGAATATGCCAGATGTTAACTGGGTGACATGGACTGCAGCCACATCCAAGAGCAGGGTCATTCTTGATGCCCTACAGGGAGCATGCCTTAGACAGCTAGTGGTGGAACCCACTCAGGAGGGAGCAATATTAGACCTGGTACTCTCAAATGGAGAGAGGATCACAAACTTAGAAGTCAGTAGACATCTGGGAACAAGCGACCACTGCACAGTGTGCTTCACAAACACAACCATGGAGACAAGCCATACAAAGACAAGGATACTGGACTTTAGAAGGGCTGACTTTGGCATAATGGGTGAATACCTGAGGAATGCATTAGCAAATGGCCAGAAAGGAGGGGTGGAAGAACAATGGAGAAAAATCAAAACTGCCATCATGGAGGCAACAAGCCTTTGTGTGAAACAAATAAAGAAAACAAAGCAGAATAAAAAACACTATGGCTCTCAAAAGAGGTGTCAGGGAAGGTTAAGGAGAAAAAGGCTGCATTCAAAAAGTATAAGGAATCACAGATGGAGCACGACAGGGAACTGTATCAATTAAAGCAGAAAGAAGTGGGGAAGGCAGTCAGAAAAGCAAAGGCCCAAACTGAGGAAAAGATAGCCAACTCAGTTAAGAAGGGGGATAAAATCTTTTATAGGTACATTAGGGAGCATAGAAAGGTTAAGGGAGGGATAGTGAAGATTAATAAAGGAGAGGGAGGTGGGCAGAGGAGACGTGAAAAGGCAGAGATACTGAATGAATACTTTTGCTCAGTATTCACAAAAGAAGAAGAGGAGGAGTTACCTAAACCAAACAGTAGAAGCACTCTGGATAGTGGGGTTGACACCAGTCCATTTACAGAAGAAAGAGTCCTGAAAGAACTCCTAAAACTCAAGGTGGACAAAGCAATGGGGCCTGATGGGATTCACCCTAGAATCCTAAAAGAGCTAAGGGAGGACCTAGTGACACCACTAACCACACTTTTTAACAAATCATGGGAAGATGGGGTGGTACCTGAGGACTGGAGGAGGGCAGATGTGATTCCCCTTCACAAAAGTGGGAGCAAGGCAGAAGCAGGAAACTACAGACCTGTTAGTTTGACCTCAGTGGTGGGGAAAATGATGGAATCACTTCTGAAAGAAAGAATTGTTGAGTACCTAGAGGCCAGTGGGGCACAGGACCAAAGCAGCATGGATTCACAGCAGGAAGGTCATGTCAGACAAATCTAATTGATTTCTTTGACTGGGTGACCAAAGTAATAGACCAGGGAGGGGCTGTGGATATGGCCTACCTAGACTTCAGCAAGGCATTTGACACAGTCCCACAAAAAGATTAATAATCAAGTTAGCCAGCCTGGGAGTGGGTCCCAGGGTGGTAGCCTGGGTAGCAAACTGGCTGCACAACAGGACACAGAAGGTAATAGTGAATGGAACACATTCTGAAGAAAGGGGGGTTACCAGTGGAGTACCTCAGGGCTCAGTACTGGGTCCAGTCCTCTTTAACGTCTTTATAGGTGACATTGCAGAGGGTCTGGAAGGAAAGGTATGCCTCTTTGGATGACACAAAGATCTGTAACAGAGTTGATACACAAGGGGGGGTATAAAGGATGAGAAGGGACTTGGCAAGGTTGGAGGAATGGTCAGACATATGGCAACTTAGATTCAATGCAAAGAAGTGCAAAGTAATGCACCTGGAAATAAAAATCCAGGAGAAGAGTACACAATAGCAGGGGAGGTACTAACAACAACAATAATGGAAAGGGATCTGGGTGTAGTCATATCAGATGACCTAAAGGTGGGTAAGCAATGTGAGAAGTCAGTAAGGAGAGCCAGGGGGATACTGGGATGCATAGGAAGGGGCATCACAAGTAGAAAAGGAAGTGGTTATCCTCTGTACAGACAGTTGGTGAGACCCCATCTGAAGTACTGCATGCAGTTTTGGAGACCTCATCTACGCAAGGACATCGACAGGATGCAAGCAGTCCAGAGGAGGGCAACTAAAATGGTGCAGGGTCCATATCAGAAACCATATGAAGAGAGACTGAGAGAGCTTAATATGTATACCCTTGATGAAAGGAGGATGGGGGACATGATAGAAACTTTTAAGTACCTCAAGGAATCAACAAAGTCCAGGAGGGTAGCATCTTTCAGAAAAGAGATGTGCAAGAACAAGGGGCACAATTTAAAGTTAGAGGGAGGACTTCAGGGTAATGTGAGAATTCTTTTTCATGGAGAGAGTGGTGGACGCATGGAACTGCCTTCCTGGAGAGGTTGTGGGGTCTAAAACAGTGGGAATTCAAACATGCATGGGACAAACATAAGGCAATTATAGTGGGGGGTTGCAGGAAGTAGGCTGTTGGTTAACTAGAATCTGCAGCTTATCCAATAGGTAGGGAAATGGGCAGACTGGGTGGGCCAAGTGGTTCTTATCTGCCGTCAAAGTCTATGTTTCTATGTTTCTAATGTATGTGGTTGTCTCACATCCTTCAGTCACATCTACAGTTGGTAACAAAAGCAAGCGAGCTTGCGCAGCTCATGGAACTGTGCAGAGTTCTAAGAAGGTCACAATGTCAAATACAGATGCAGAGCCAGCTGTTGTTCAGAAGTCAGTTGGCATAGCTGATGTGCCTGTGTTTGACAACAGTACTAGAGTTAACGGCTATGCTAATGCAGCTATGCAGGTCTTTCTCCATATGCCTCACTTTGTTGAGGCAATATCTGCTTCGCAAGACACTGCACTATCAAAGGAGTTGAAGCAGGTTGTTAACATGGCTTCTGATCAGTATAAGAATGTGCAGTCACTAACACCTCTGCGGCAAGTGCTGAGCACATATGATGGATGCAGTACGTTTGCTGCAAACATGCAGCAGGATGCTACTGAGTTTATGATGGCTATCATAAACAGCCTGGATGAAGAGGGAACTTCAATGCATCACTATTTTACTGTCATATGTTACCAAGTACACATGTCTGTTATGTGGTCATTCAGAATGAGAAACCACAGAAGACATGCTTTGGGTTTCTCTGTTTGTGCCTCAGAGTAAAACTGTGAAGTTTCATCACCTGTTTACTAATGCTGAAAGTGGTCACCTGTGTGGGAGGTATGGAGGTACATGTACTCAGTCCCTACATCTCAGGATTTCATCTCATTATCTTATGCTAGTATTGCATAGATTTGACTCCAATGGGCTCAGAGTTGACACACCCATCACTGATTTCACAGGTGGTAGAGTAGTATTTAACCAAGCAGTGTTTGACACTCATGCAGTGATCTACCACCATGGCCAGTCTGTACATTCTGGACATTACACTTGTTTGTTGAGGTACAGAACTGGATGGGTCAAGTGCAATGATTCAACAAGCTCTTTCAAACAGAGACTGACATGACACTGAAAAAATGCATATGTTCTGATACTGAAGAATTATGACAATCTTAATGTGTCAGAGGAATAGTTAAACAACATGTGAAATTCCTTTACTTTGCTGTCCATCTATTTCTTACAGAGTGAGTTTTGTCACATTGTCATTTGTTATTAGCAAATGTACAGTTGTGACTACACAGGAGATATATCACTTGGTTCTGTTGCATATCTAGACTCATTGTGACTTTAAGATTGTTGCGTTGATCAGTGACACAGTGAAAATAGCTGCAGTGGTCTTTAATTGGTGCCAGCTGTCTTCACAGTCACTAGAGAAACCACACTTACATGTCTAACAAACACTTCTGCATGTCAAGAGAGATATTCCTATCTGGTCAAACTCTTCTGTCATAGTCTTTTGTTATGAGTGTGTTATATGAAACATGAGAAATCACACTTGGCACATTTGCTACATGTGTGATTGTGCTAAGATACAATGCTTCTCCATGTGTATTTACAACACTGTGTATATTATCTTTAACTAAAGATTAACAGCACTTTGTCATGTGTTGAGAACTATGATGTGTGCTCTGTATTCGCTTTTTTCTTCTTATGCTTCAGTCTTGAACAAATATCTAAACTGTTTTTCACAACAGTGCATTACTATGACTGTTTCATTGTCATGTATCTAGATTGTGTATATATATATATATATATATATATATATATATATATATATACACATACATACAGAAAAAGATATTCAAAAGGGTTGGCGCCATGCACAATAGGGTTGCGCCTGCGCAAGTCCGAATTGCTCCATTCTGCGATATTCAGCAGGAGGCAGTTGCACCACTGAAAACATGCTGAGCAACAGCACAATGCAAATGAATGCATGCTGAACTGGAGGGGAGGAACTATGATAAACTGCACAGCCCGACATTCAGCCGGTTGCGTAGAGTTGTGCAGGCGCAACCCCCAACCTGCGCCTGCACAACTTTGAGCCAAAAAAAAAAGGATCGAGTCGAGGGCCACCCACAGGTGAGCTGCTGCATTGCAGGGCGCAACACAGCAGCTGCCACCTGTGGCTGGCCCTCAACCCACTCCCTGTCCCTGCAGCCCGATCGGGGCAAAGAGTGTAAATACCCCACCACCGCCACTGGCCTGATCGTGGGCATAGCTTTAATTTCCCCACCACCACCCGATCGCGGGCAGCAAAGTGTCTCCCCGAACATATCCCTGGTGGTCCAGTGGACCGAAAGCCCGATCGCGGGCTGCAGTGTCAACCCCCTCCACTTCCGAATATATCCCTGGTGGTCCAGTGGACCGATAATCCCGATCGCTGGGATGGAGGTGTAAACCCCCAACACATCCCTGGTGACCTAGTGTCCCCCACCCCACCCACACGAAGCCCCACCACCGCTCCCCCACAGATGGTGGGCAGCAGCATCCACCCACCTGCCGTCGCCGCTCCTCGACCGATTGCGCCAGAAGGACTATTGGTAGAGCAAAGTTACGGGCGGCAGTCGATACTCATAAAGACAGTTCAGATTTGTGAATGAATGTATTCATTCACAAAACTGGACTGTCTTTACGGTATGGGCTGCACATCCATTGGCTCTTGCTTTGCACCACTGGGCATGCAGCCCTACTGGGCAGTCAGTTGGCGGGCGTGGGTGGCAGGCGGGTGGATGCTGCCGCCCGCCGCGGGAGGGGGTGGTGGGGCTTGGGGTGGTGGGTGGGGGAGACACTAGGTCACCAGGGATGTGTTGGGGGTTTACACCTCATCCCGCGATCGATTTTCGTCCACTGGACCACCAGGGATATATTCGGAGGTGGGGGTTTACTACCCATCCCGCGATCGGGATTATCGGTCCACTGGACCACCAGGGATATATTCGGAGGTGGGGGTGTGTTTAACTACTGCAGCCTGCGATCGGGCTTATCGTCCACTGGACCACCAGGGATATGTTGGGGGAACACTTGCTGCCCGCGATCGGGCTGGTGGGGAGGAATTAAAGCTATGCCCGCGATCGGGCCAGTGGGGGGTGTGTGGAGGATTTTACACTCATTTGCCCACGATCGGGCTGGAGGGGTGTCGGTCCCCGACGGCTGCTGCCTGGCAGGACACCAGGACAAAGTCCTTGGGAATCAGCACCTGCATGCTAATGGCATGCAATGGGAACATAATCAGATGCAAATGGCCCTCTGCACCTTGCATGAATTATGGCCCCATTTGCATGTCACCTTTGAATATTGGGATTTTGGTGCATGGCGCAATGGTACTTGGCGCCACCGCAAGGTGAATGCTCCACTCTGACCACTTCTGGTGGCGCAAGAGTTCCACTGGCGCTATGCACAGTGGCTGTGGTCGGGTGATATTCAAAGGAGCTGCTCAAGCACAACCTTTGAATATCACCTGGCCACACCTCAGCACAACTATTTTGTGCAGCGCAAGGGCTTGCTCCACAAAATAGCGCAGTTTGAATATCTGGCCCACAATGTTTAACATATTTTTGGGAAGTACTTAGTACTCTGTTGTAAACACTAATAGTATTAACTAACATATACGTTGATTGATAGCATTATAAGTATGAATTTTCTTGTAAACAGTTGTAGACTCATAAAGAGTAAGAATTAGTATGCTTATATTTGTTAACATGACATATTATGCAGTTGCACATATATAATGTTCTGTCATATTCCATCATTAATAACAAGTGTATGTGTTCCATAGCAGATATATTTATCATTTAGTGCACAACGTTTTTGCTTATCATATCATAAAATGTTATATTCATAGTATTCAGTTACAAATTGCTTTCATGTAAGTAAAAGATGTTACAGATGTAGTCGGTTAACTAGTTCTGTACCTATGTAACTATGTTTTGAACATTTACAGTAATGTATATACTACTGTTACCATATAGTATCAGAAATCTTTGTGTTTCACCCTAACTTGATGTATGTTAGCAATTGTTGAAAACTGTACATCAGACACTTTCACTGATGACAACTGAGCATTTTGTTGTTCCTGATAATATTCTCTGATCACCTCTATTGAGGGGTTGGGTGGGAATTTTCTAAATGCAGTAATATTGCAGTATGACTTGACATTTACATCTATGTGTGTATGTATTCATATGTCTACACATAGAATCCATTAACATTCCATGTTTGACCAGCTTGTCGGCGAGGGGTCTGGATTTCTGCTTGCAATGCCGGCGACTCTGGTTCGGGAATGACCTGCCAGAGCGGGCTGGGGAGAAGGTTGAGCGCCCTCAGGACAGCTCGCCTCCGGGGAGGGGGATGTTAGCTGGCACCAGCTGGCCCCTGGCAGATGCTGGGAGCATGGCAGAGTGTTAGGGGCTCAAATTTCTGGGGAATGACGGACATCGGCGTTTGCCATGACATCAGGTACGTCACTCTCCGTGGGGAGAAAAAATGGAAAATGGCTCTCTGGTGAGCCAGATGATGGCCCTCTGATCCACTCACTGCCATCACAGCCCCACAACCTCCCACCCTAGCAGCACCTGGAGCCGATGCCACAGTGTGCTGGACGAACCCCACCGGTGCCTTCCCTCTCAGAGGGTTATGCTGGGCTACCCCAAGGGGGCTGCAATTTTGGGTTGAGGCAGGTCGCGGGGATGGCGGACAGTCGGGGACAGGACATTGAGGGGCCCAAAGGAGGTGCTCACCAGATGGAGCAAAGAAGCAAAAAAAAAAAAAAAAATTCAATGTTTAACTGTTAGTTTCAGATATATATTTTCTTAGTAAACCATAGCCTCTTTGTACTGCTATGAGTTTATAAGTTGCATCTGTTACTAGTGGGTTACTAGTGGGGTACGCAGGAGTTCAGTATTAGGACCAGTCCTCTTCAATGTCTTTATAAGCGACATTGCAGAAGGACTGGAAGGAAATATGTCTCTTTGCAGATGACACTAAGATCTGCAACAGAGTTGATGCACAGGGTGGGGTGGAAAGATGAGAAGGATTTGGCAAGGTTAGAGGAATGGTCAAATGTATGGCAGCTTAGATTCAATGCTAAGGCAAGTAATGCACCTGGGAAACAAAACCTAGGGAAGAGTACACAATGGGGTGAGATACTAACAACAACAAAATGGAAAGCGACCTGGGGTAGTCATATCAGATGACCTAAAGATGGGCAAGCAATGTGAGAGGGCAGCAAGGAGGGCTGGGGGGATACTGGGATGCATAGGGAGAGGCATCACCAGTAGAAAACAGGAAGTTATTATCCCTCTGTACAGACAGCTGGTGAGACCCCATCCGGAGTACTGTGTGCAGTTCTGGAGACCCAATCTCCACAAAGACATAGACAGGATGGAAGCTGTCCAGAGGAGGGCAACTAAAATGGTGCAGGGTCTGCACCGGAAGACATATGAAGAGAGACTTAAGGAGCTTAACATATAGCCTCGAGGAAAGGAGGGAGAGGGGGACATGATAGAAACTTTCAAGTACCTCAAGGGAATCAACAAAGTCCAAGAGGGTAGCATCTTTCAAAAAGAGGTGTGCAAGAACAAGAGGGCACAATTTGAAGATAGAGGGGGCGGCTCAGAGGTAATTTAAGGAAGTATTTTTTCACAGAGAGGGTTGTGGATGCATGGAACGGCCTTCTGGAGGAGGTTGTGGAGTCAAAATCAGTGGTGGAATTCAAGCATGCATGGGATAGTCTTAAGGCAATTCTGGGGGTTGGGGGTAGGAAGAAGTAGGCTGCTGCTTAACTAGGATCTGCAGCTTATCCAGTAGGTAGGGAAATGGGCAGACTGGGTGGGCCAAGCGGTCCTTATCTGCCGTCAAATTCTATGTTTCTATGTTTCTATCTGGTTTTTCACCTACCCCAGGAACATTCACACTATCAGTCACACAATAACAACATCATTACTGTTTCATATGTGTAAACCGTGTTCAAAGGGTGATGTTATGCCTGCCCTTCTTGTCACAGATTTACTGTCTGTGATACTGGTTTACATGTATTTCAAGCAACAGTGAAAAACATTTATGTGATTTTTTGTGAGACTGATTTTGTGCACCAATTTGATTTTTAATTCAGTCTTCTCACAATTATTAATTGGGCAATAAATCTTATAAAGACTTATCTATCTGTGTTGTGTCTTGCTTTTATCATAATGTAACGGTGATACTATGTATGTTGGTGTTGTTGCAGTACTGCATTTAAGCATACTGCATGATGTTCATAGCTACATTCTTTCTATTTATCACTGTGGTGGTGAGCACTGCATGCCTGAGAATGTGCAAGTCATTAATCTGGTAGCTAAAGTCTACCTGCAATCAGGGAGGTCTACCGTAAATATCCATGCCCTTTGTTTAACTGTGGGTCTCCACTCAGGATGCAGTAGCTATTGTGGTTGTTGGGAAATTCCTGCCTCAGACTGTGCAACTCCTAACTCTACAAACTTGTGTATTACTGGAATCACAGAGGTGCACCATTGATGTCCATCACCTTATGTTTGCTGTGGCTGTACACTCAGTACACAATACCTGGTCTGGGAGGGAGGGCATTGCCTGACTAAGCCCATGCAACTCCTAACTGTAGTAACTAGACTATACTTGCAATCAGAGAGGTGTACCATTTGTATCCATTGGCTTATTTTTGCTGTGGTCATCCACTCAAGATGCAATCATAACTCTGGTTACTGCAGTGTACCTGTAAATGAGAATGTGTACTGTCGATGTCCATGCCCTTTTTGTTTTACTATGTCTCACCACTCAGGATGCAGTACCTCCTCTGGTGTGTATGTGTGTGTGTGGGGGGGATTCCTGACTGAGACTGTGCAACTCCTAACTGTGCAAAGTTGCGCACATCTAAAATCAGGAAAGTGTACCATTGATGTCCATGAACTTATTTTTGCTGTGCTTCTACACTCACTACACAGTACCTGGTCTGTGAAGGGGGGCGGGGGGCATTGCCTGGCTGACACCATGCAACTCCTAACTGTGCTAACTTGAGTGTACTTGCAGTTAGGGAGGTGTACCATTCCTCTCCACAACCAAAATGTTGCTGTGTCTCTCCATTCAGGATACAATACCTGATCTATAATGTGGGAGGAGCATTGCATGGCTGAGCCAGTGCAAGTCATAAGTGTGGTAACTGCAGTGTACCTGCAATCAGGGAAGTGTGCCATTAATGTCCATGCCCTTTTGTTTTACTGTACCTCTACACTCACGATGTAGTACCTCCTCTGGTGTGTGGGGGGGATTCCTGGCTGAGACTGTGCAACTCCTAACTGTTAAAAATTGTGTACAGCTGCAATCAGGGAAACATACCATTGATGTTCATGAACTTATTTTTGCTGTAGTTCTACATTCACTACGCAGTACCTGATCTGTGTAGGGGGGTGGGGGCATTGCCTGGCTGACACCATGCAACTACTAACTGTGCTAACTTGAGTGTACTTGCAATTAGGGAGGTGTACCATTGATCTACACAACCTAAAATTAGCTGTGTCTCTCCACTCAGGATACAATACCTGATCTAAAGTGTGGAAGGGGAATTGCATGGCTGAGCCCATGCAAGTCATAAGTGTGGTAACTGTACTGTAACTGCAATCAGAGAGCTGTGCCATTGATGTCCATGGGCTTTTGTTTTACTGTACCTCTCCACTCAGGATGCACTACCTACTCAGGTGGGGAGAGGAAATTCCTGGCTGATACTGTGCAACTCCTAACTGTGCAAACTGTTGCACAGCTGTAATCAGGAAAGTGTACCATTGATGTCCATGGACTTATTTATCCTGTGGTTCCACACTCACTATGCAGTACCTGATCTGTGTAGGGGGGCAGGGGCATTGCCTGGCTGATGCCATGCAACTCCTAATTGTGCTAACTTGAGTGTACTTGCAATTAGGGAGGTGTACCACTGATCTGCACAACCTCAGTTTTGCTGTCTCACCACTCAGGATGCAGTACCTGGTCTATAGTGTGGCAGAAGCATTGCATCACTGATGCCATGCAAGTCATAGGTGTGCTAACTGGAATGTACCTGCAATGAGACAGCTGTGCCGTTGATGTCTTTTGCCTTTTGTTTTACAGTACCTCTCCACTCAGGATGCAGTACCTTCTCTGGTTGGGGGGGATTCCTGGCTGAGACTGTGCAACTCCTAACTGTAGAAACTTGTGTATGGCTGCAATCAGGGAAGTGTATCATTGATGTCCATGCCCTTATTTTAGCTGTGCGTCAACACTCAGTACGCAGTACCTGGTCTGTGGTAGTGGGTGGGGTCGTTGGCTGGCTGAGACCATGCAATTCATTACTGTGTTAACTTTACTGAACTTGCAATTAGGAAGGTACACCATTGATGCCCACAGCCTCAGTTTTGCTGCAATCTTACACCTGAGACCATTACGAATCTGCAGTCTGGGGGGAGCATTGCATGGCTGAGGCCATGCAAGCCATAACTGTGTTAACTGGAGTGTACTTCTTAAAGGAGTGGCCTCCTTAAAGTTCTGAGAGCGAGATTAAAATCTGCGGGGGACTGAGTTGGAGTCGCTTTTGCCCCGCTTTCTGGAACTCTCAAGGTTGAAGTGAGAGAGGCTCTCACTATAAAGGCCTTTAAGAGTCATCTAAAGACCTTCTTATTTGTGCAAGCTTTTGGAGATTAAAATTTGTATGTGTTTTATATTTCATTGTATAATGTATATGGTATAAAATACTGTATAGTTTGTGTGCGGCGCCCAGAGCCTGTGGGATTGGGCGTCTTTTTAAATAAACTTGACTTTGACTTTGACTTACTTGGAATCATGGAGGTGGAGGTATACCATTGATGTCCATGCCCTTTTGTTTTACTGTACCTCTACAGTCAGGATGCAGTACCTGCTCTGTTTGGGGGGGATTCCTGGCTGAGACTGTGCAACTCCTAACTCTGAAAACTTGTGTACGCCTGCAATCAGGGAAGCATACCATTGATGTCTATCTATTATTTCACCTGTGGCTCTACACTCAGTATGCAGTACCTGGTCAGTGGGTGGGTGAGTGGGTGTGGGCATTGCCTGGCTGAGACCATGCAACTCCTAGCTGTGCTAACTTTACTGACCGTGCAATTAGGAATGTACACCATAGATATCGACAGCCTGTAACAGTAACAGAATCACATACCCTGTTTTTGCCAAACAGGTGCATAAAGAAACCAAAAGAATGTATGCATTGTAATGGGCATCGAAGCTTAAAAGGAGCACTGGAAGTACTTAATTGCTAATATCTCAGCAACCGCACGATGTAGAAAAATATGTAAATGTCACAAAAATCAACATTTTCCTGGCTATGCTTTTGTATTACATAGCCCATAGAGCTATGCAACTTGCAACAAAAAATCTGTATCTTGCATTGTTTTCGAGATACAAGCCCCGAAAGGCACGGTGTACAACACCATGTTAGTCTATGGGAAAAAAGCGATGACTTCGGAGTACCATAACTTGGCAAGTGTGCAATTTGTTTTCAGCAAACCACAAAAGGCACAACTGTGAGATGTTGGCTGCCTTTCCTCCAAATCTCAGCCCAAAAGACCAAACCATTTGTTCGCAGCAGGGTGACAAAGAATGAATCTCATTTTGGCCATAGCCTGAAAAGTAGTGTTGCAATTTGCGACACTTTTCACAAAAATTTGTGAAAGTGTCGTGCATTCGACACTACTTTACAACACTACTGTTTCCAGAAATTTGAAAAACATATTTCTGTGGTGTTTAACCCCAAAATTAAGACATGGTTAGCATCCTCAGGGTCCGACTAGGTGTACACAAAAAGAATTGTGTCCCTAGAGGGTCCCAAATTTAAATGGCAAGCATTTTTCTGATCGCTAACTGAAAACAAAATGGTGGATATGCCACACTACTAGGGCCATTTGCAACACTAAAAATCACATTTGTGAAAGTGTCAAACTTTTTGTTAACTTTTCCCATTGACTTATAATGGGAACTTGTTTTTTGAATAATTTTTGAACAGTTCAATATTGTTTCATGAAATCTTCAAAAGGCACATCGAGAACCCTGACCACACATTCCCTGAAGTTGTCAGCCCAGTCGCACAAACCGTGCAACCTGTAGGTGAGAGCACAAAAATTGCAAAAAAGTGTAATTGTACAATTCATTGTTGCTTAATAACTCCACACCCGTATAGCTGACTGGTACAGAATTTGGCAGATCCTAAGATCTACTAAGCCCGATTGTGTGTACCAAATTTCAGGCTTATCTGTTGAATTGTGGCAAAGTTATTAAGGTGCAAAGGTTTACCCTTTAACCTTAAAAGTGCTACTCTACCATAGTATATACAGTATATATATATACTATATATATATATATATATATGTGTGTGTAGATATGCAAAAAACTCTGTTAATGCATCAGTTAAGGTTAAAGTGACAAACATAGGGAAATGTGTTAGGTTTTCCAAAACTAACACTCCACTCCCACCCTCCAAGCACCAACAGGCATTGGGGTGTGCCTTAGAGTCGTAAGCCCTATCACTTACCTCATTCCATAAGTAAATAAGCTGAGATGTGTACAGTATAAGAGAATGTGGGGTGAGCATTGGGGCTACCAATCCCAAGGCACACCCCCAACGCCTGTTGGTGCATGAAGAGTGGGGGTGGGGTGTTGAGGTTGGAAACCCTAACACCACATTTCCCTGATTTTGTCATTTTAACACTAACTGATGCATTAACAGGGTTTTTGCAACTAATTGTCTTACTTTTTGAGACAGTACAATCGTATCCATATTTGCCTATGGGAGCGCAGAGCTGTCTGGACCCTGTGCTTCCATCTCTCCAATGCGTATACATATGTAGCTGTGCAAGCACAAGGCCCTTCAGCCCCTGCACTTCTATTTATAGGACAACAGTGACCAAATTGTCAGCATAGCCATGGTATTACCCCACATCATGTACCCAGTGCAGAAAATCTTCAAATCCCCACCAAAATGTAACTCTACACAACTTCAATGCCATTCCACACCATAGATGTGAAAAGACATTTTGGCTAGGATTTCAAAAATAACAGTTGTGACATACATGAGGTGGGATAACAAGAAGGTTATGTTGAAAATCTGAGGTCAAAATATTTAAAATTTAAAAAGTTACGAGAGGTGTAGTGAAATTACAACAAATGGTAATAACTTTTGCATTTTTTCATATTTTGACCCCACATTTTCAACATGGCATTCTTATGATAATACTTCATAAACCCCATAAATGATCATTTTCAAATCCATGCCAAAACACCTTTCTGAGCCACAGGTGCAAAAACATGTTTCAGAGAGGATGTGAAAAATGACAGCTATACTGTTCATGAGGTGGTGTGAACAAATGGTTATGTTGAAAATATGGAGTCATAATATTAAAAATTACCAAAGTTATTCATGTGCGTAGAAAAATCTCAATGAGTGCTCATAACGTGGCCATTTGTAGGTATCTTTTCATCAGATTTTTAACATGGCCTTTTTGGGACCCCACCTCATGAACACTGGTGGTGAAATTTCATTATGCAGTCCCGAAAGGTGATTTTGTACAGTGACCACAAACTCACCTTCTGGGCCTGATTCACAAAATGGCAGTGCCAGTGTTCATGAGGTGGGGTCCCAAAAAGGCTATGTTGAGAATTTGGTGAACAAATTCCAAAAAAGGGAAAACGTTATGAACATAAGTTCAAAACACCATTGAAATACATTAACCACACTTACCTTGATTCCTCAGTTCACAGTTTGGCTTTGAAGAGTGCAGACATGTCTCAGTCCACAGAAGATGACAATCTATGACATCCAGTGCTAAGTATAGGGTAAGAGGGTTGTGGGGTGGTAAGTGCTCAGTGGGAGGGTGGAGATGATATAGGGGAAGGCAGGGACAATGAGGGACCATTTCCTTTTTTTCAGGTTAAAAAGAAAATCAAATAACTCAGAACAATTATGTGTTGAGTAAATCAACACATGTAGCTTACTTATCGGGACCCACTCAGCTGGATTGCACACTTATCTGTAGAAGAAATGCCCTTGAATTATTTTTTTTTACAGATTATAAATCTTTTGTCATGACTTGTGATGTGAAAAAATGATTAGTTTTCATATCATTAGTTTTCATATCATGAGTCATGAAAAAGGATCATTTTTTGTGAGGGGAAATTCTTTCTCTGGTGTCTAGTGGCACCCCCCACCCTCCAATTGCTGTCCCCGTAGTTTCCCTAGTGTCAAGTGGAACCTGTCACCCTATGATGGCTGGCACTGTGGTTTCCCTGGTGTCTAGTAGCAGCCATCACCACCATCCAATCACTGGCACTGTTGTTTCCCTAATGTGTCTAGTGGCACCCAGCACCCTCAGATCACCATCCTCATTGTTTAGTAATCTTTCCCTGGTGTCTTGTGGCACCCCTACCCTCTGATGCCATCCCTGTAATTGAATATTGCATATAGTGAAAATGAAATTCCATTTATAGCAGGTATGTTGTTTTTCATATACTGTGGCAATTTCTGCCATATAAAAATAGACCCATCACTCACTACAGCTCCTATATCAGATGGACATAGGAGGCCCTGCATGGTCTATGGAGTTTGGGACTGGGAGCCACCTACCTTTGAGACTACAGATGTTGCCACTACCCCCCTTACCTCTGAGGCAGGGGGCAAAGTCAGAGGAGAGAATGTGATCCATGCCAAACTTGAGATCCTTGCTGAGTGTGGTGGGGTGGCTGCTGCTCAACTCCTCCACCAAGAACTGAGCATGGGGAGTGGGGAGAAGGCAGTGGGAGCTGGGGGTGGGGCTAAGCATCAGGCAGTGATGTGAAGCACTGGGACAAGGAGGCCATGCAGGGCCATGACCAGGGCTGAAAAACTTAGCAGGGGCTCAGGCTTGCTGCTGGCAATGTGAACGGTGTTCTGAGGAGTGTCAATTCTTTTATTTTTCTACCTATTTCTTTCCTTTTTTGGTGGGCTTGGTGGGCTTTCTGTAATGTTACTATTTGTGGATGCAGTTTTTTTTACTGTATATGCAGTGAGGGAGCCTCTGCAGCTTAGCTGTGCAGCTGCTCTATTGCTGTGACTTCCTGGAACATGCAGACCCAGTCCATCTTTTTGAATGTACCGGGTGTTATCGGTGAATGCTTTCTGCTTTCAGTTCGTCTTATTCCTTGGCAACCTCCTACCTTCTCCCTATCTTTTCCAGGCATGGTGCCTCTTTAGCTGTTCTTAAAGGGGAAGGATGTATGTGTGTCTGTGTATTTATGGTCTTGAATTTTGTTGTCTTTTTCCCCATTTTTTCTAAGTGCTACTGGTCCCATCCTTTTTATCTTCTGTGAGGTTGCTATTTTTGTTTTCTATATGGCTCCCTTTCATACCCCTGTTAATATGTCATTTTGTTTTCCTGCTTACTGTTTGTCCCACTTTTTAGGATGTTTTCCTTTCTTCACTGTTCACATTCCCATTGTACTATGTTATTAGAGTTAGTACTGCTCTGTCTTGTGATGCATTCCTTACTGTTATTAATGAATGCCTTGGGAGAGGCTTTTTGGAAAGGGATTATCTGCATAGTTTAATCTGTGTCTGAGGGCCACTGAAAGCTCCTCACCCTTCAGACAGGCATGGACCATGAGGGTAGGAGAGGATTTTTTTTGTACCCATATCTAGTCTGTTTTATAGCTATGTTTCTATGTTTATGGTACTGGTTGCTACTGTAACTTGTATTTGGTATTTTATATTGTTGGGGGGGTGAGATGGGTGGTCACACAAATATGTTCTGTGTTCGACTTTGTGGATTTTTTCTGTTCTAACCGTTTCATGTCCTTTTTTCATGTCTGACCCATGGAAGATGGTAACCTGGAATATTAAGGGCAGGCAGTCCAAATGTAACTGGCATTGTATTCTTAAACATCTGAAAAAGTTATATGCTCATTTAGCTTTTCTCCAAGAGATGCATATACCCACTCAGCAAGTTTATTATTTTAGAAGGGAATGCATTGGGCAGATTTATGGCTCAGGGAACAGTACCCATCAGTGTGAAGTATTCACATTTATAGCAAGACAGGTTCCCTTTGCCTTTTTGACAGAAGTGGGTGACCCCAAAAGATGATATATTTTTGTACGTGGTTGGTTGGGTTCTTCTGAAGTGCTCCAGGGATCTATTTATTGCCCAAATGTTGATAGCCCCTCCTGTTTTCTGACATTGGCAACTACTTTGATTCCCTCTTCTCATTTGCCTTTGATACTTGGTGGGGACTGGAATTTGGTTTTCAGCAATGATTTAGATAGGACTTTTAAACCCACAACTTGGCTTTCTCCTGTTCAACGTGCCTTGAGAGAATTTGTTAACCAACTTGGGCTTATAAACCCTTGAAGGGTACTTCACCAGACTGACTGTGATTATACATTTTACTCTCCTCCTCACAACTTCTTTTCTCATTTAGATTATTTTCTTATTAGTTGAGACTTATTGCGTACTCTGTACTCTGGTCAGATCAAAGTAGCTGTCATCTCTGATCATGCCCCAGTCATGATTAATTTGGATGTGCTTAGCAAAAGTAACAGTGACCACACCTGGTCTTTAAATATCCAGCTCCTGTGGAACCTGGATTTAATCAATAAGTTCCAGGTGTTCATTCAACAATCAATAAAAGAGAATGTACCTTCACTTCCTGTCTTGGATGTAGTCTTGGGTTCCATAAAGTGTATTTGGAGGATGAGCTTGTATGTTTAGCTTCAATCAGGAAAACATTTCAGGAGTGTCAGGTTAATTAAATTTTACATGATATTCGTACCCTGAAAAAAACATTTATACTCATCCTCCCCTGAATCTGATAGACTATATCTTTCCCAACTGAAAGCACAATATGCTGCAACACCACTCAGCAAAGCTGAAAGAGCCATTGTCAAGACTAGAGCCATTGTCAAGACTAGAGCCACAGGCCAGGGAGAAAAGTTGACTTTCTATAGATACATTGGTGAAGGGAGAAAATCCAGAGGGAGTATTTCTAAGATCAAAGGGGATAAGGGGGCATGTGAGGAGAGGACCATGTAAAAGCATCTATCCTAAATAGATACTTCTGCTCAGTATTTACTGAGGAGAAAATAGGGCAGGGCTCACAGCTCAGCACCATGGACACAGGGGGGAAGGAGGTGTGCACTAGTCCCTTCACGAAAGAAAGTGTCCTACATGAGCTCGATAAGCTCAGGGTGGACAAGGCAATGGGATCTGATGGCATACATCCCAGGGTACTAAGGGAGCCAAGGGTGGGACTAGCAGAGCTATTATCAGAACTTTTTAGTGAGTCTCTGAGCACAGAAGAGGTCCCAGAAGACTGGAGAAGGGCTCTTGTGATCCTGCTCCACAAGAGTGGGGGCAGGGAGGAGGCAGGGAACTGCAGCCCAGCCAGTCATACCTCAGTAGTGGGCAAGATTATGGAGGCACTCCTTAAGGAAAGGATAGTGCAACACCTGGAATCCATAGGAGAGCAGGATCCAAGACAGCAAGGGTTTACAACAGGAAGGTCCTGTCCAGCTAATCTCATAGATTTCTTTGACTGGGTAACCAGAGTGATGGACCAAGAGGGAGCAGTTGATGTCGCCTACCTTGACTTCAGCAAAACTTTTGATACTGTTTCACGTAGAAGATTGAGTAATAAGCTGGGTAGGTTTGCGGTAGGTCAGAAGTTGGTCAACTGGGTGGTAAACTGGTTGATGGGCAGAAAACAGAGAGTGGTGGTAAATGGTATACAGTCAGAAGAGATGCAAGTCACAACTGGGGTATCTCAGGAATCAGTCCTGGGGCCAGTCCTCTTCAATATCTTCATAAGTGACATTGCAGATGGACTGGAGGGTAAGGTTTGTCTGTTTGCAGATGACACCAAGATCTGCAACAGAGTACATGATCCAGATGGTGTGGGCAGAATGAGAAGAGAGCAGGATAAACTGGCAAAATGATCAGAAGAGTGGCAACTGGGGTTTAATGTAAAGAAGTGCAAGATCATGTACATAGGGAAGAGAAACCCTGAAGTCACCTATAGGTTGGGAGGTGAGTTGCTGGCAGTCAAAAGGGAAGAAAGAGACTTGGGCATCATCATCACAGATGACCTGAAATCATCAAGCAGACCACTAAAGCAGTAGGTAAGGCTAGGGGATGTTGGGGTGTATTAGTACTGGTATCACAAGTCGTAAGAAGGAGGTAATAATCCCTCTTTACAAGACACTGGTTAGGCCCCATCTGGAGCACTGCATGCAGTATTGGAGGCCACACCTTCACAAAGACATTAACCAAATTGAGGCAGTCCAGATAAGGGCAACCAAAATGGTGCAGGAACTGCATCAGAAAAGATATGAGGACAGATTAACAGAACTCAATATGCATACCCTGGAGCAAAGGAGGGAGAGAGGTGATATGATTGAAACATTCAAACACCTTAAGGGCATTAACAAGATGAAAGAGTAACATGTTTCAATATACGAAAAATAGCAGGACAAGGGGACACAGCATGAGATTCGAGGGAGGCCGATTAAGGGGTAATGTGAGGAAGTTCTTTTTCACAGAAAGGGTGGTGAATGCATGGAATGGCCTGCCTCAGGAAGTGGTGGATATGAATACAGTGCAGGGCTTCAGACAGCCATGGGATAGGTATAAGGGAGCAATACAGATAAGTCTGAATAGATAGGTCATTGACAGAGCAAATGCCGATGGCACATTCATAAGGTAGAAAAAAAAAATGGGCAGACTGAATGGACCTTGAGGTCCTTATCTACCATCAACTTCTGTGTTTCTGTGTTTCTAAATTGTCAGTTCTCCAACTTATGGAGCAATAAGCCTCCTGTTGGGTCACATCTTTGCGGGGTCCTTCTTCATCTGCTTTGATTATTGATTCCTGTAAAATAGCAGATACTTTTTGGACCTATTTTTCTTCCCTGTACACTGCACCCATCCTGTCCCAGGACAGTGGAGAGTGCATGAACAACTTACTGACTGATATCACTCTACCTCAAGTTTTGGAAGCCCAAAAAGAGCTTTAGGGAGGAAGAAGTTAGAGCAGCTATTTTCTCTCTTGCCTCAGATAAAGCCCCTGGACAGGATGGCTTTCCAGCTGATTTTTATAAAATGTTTGCGGATGACCTTGTCCCTCTCTTATCCCACCTGTTTAATTATTTACATGATCATGATCTTCAAGATGTTTCCTTGTTGGAAGCTAGAATTGTGTTGTTGCCTAATCCTGGGAAGGATGCTACCTGCTTGGACAACTACATACCAATATCCCTTATAAATGTGCATATGAAAATTTTAGCTAAAGTCTTGGCTGCCCAGCTGAGTACGGTGTGGACCAGGTTAATTGACACTGAATAGACTGGATTCATGGTGGGGAAATTTAGTTTTAGTTTCATTTTTTTCATTATTCATAAAACTCTTTAGGCAGTGCCTATTTTCAAAGGGCTCGGCATCAAGGGAAAACAGAAAATACATATTACATAGATTGGTGCATAGCAGTATCAGTGGATAATACATATTACATACTGTATATTGATGAAAAGCAGTATCAATGGAGGAGCAGAGAAAAAAATATCAAGTAACAGTTATTAGCCCTTAGGCTGCTGCTGACAAAAACAATACAAACTTAACACTTTACATTATTGCATTCCTTGTTAAGGTTCAGTGATACACAAATTACAAATCAGGTTTCATAGTAGGCATTTGGTAGTAAAAAACAATAAAATGCAATACATGGTTTGTTAGTGACTATTTTAGAAAGCTTTTTCACCTAATTTCTGCATCCTGGGAGACAGATCCAGAGGTGGTCCTTGTTTCTCTGGATGCAGCAAAAGCTTTTGATAGAGTTTCACGGTCTTAACTTGTTTCTATTCCACCTCTTTATGGTATTTCTGCTTCCTATATCAGTTGGTTATGTGTTTTGTATTCCTCTCCAATGGTAAAATGTCTTGCAACAGGGTACTTTCAGATCCTTTATCCCTGACCTGGGGCACTCATCAGGGTTGCCCCCTTTCTCCTTTTTTGTTTAATTTATATATTGAACCATTGGCTTGTAAAATTATTTATTCTCCTAATTTTGGGGGCATTCACTTGGGGGGAGCAGGACTGGAAAATATCTATGTTCACAGAAGACATTTTGCTTCATCTTTCTGACCCTTTGGTTTCTCTCCCTGCAGTTCTTCATATAATTCAAATATTTGGTATTTTTTCGGGCTATAAACAGAATTGACATAAAATGGTGGTTTACCCACTTTCTCTCCATTCCTCTAAACAGGATTTTCTTGATCTACATCTTCAGTGGGCTTCCCATTCATTTAAGTATTTAGGCATCCAAATTACTAAAGATGCTAGTCTTTTGAAGTCCCTTATCCTCTTGTACAATGGATTGACAAGGATCTGCGATAGTGGAAGTCCTTACCCTTAATGTTGTGGGGAGAGCGAATATTATTAAAATGAACATATTACCTAGACTGCTTTACCCCCTAGGTATGCTGAACATGTTTCTTCCCAAAACCTGTTTTCAAAAACTGCATACCCTTTTGTCTAAATCTTTACGGTTGGATAAATCGCCTCAGATAGTGTATTCTAAGTTAACTAGGCCCAAAAATTTGGGTGGCCTATCCATGCCACAGTTTCAGAGATATTATTTTATTCTCCATGCAGTTTAATATTTTCATTGGAACATTTTGGTGGAGGAGCAAGTTGTGGACAAATATGTCTCTTTTTGGCTTCAAATTGAACAAGCATTTTTTAATGCCGAATGCTGCTTGCACATATGTGCTGTTTAGGTATTTGGAAGTAAAAGTAACTTGCCTAAGAACTGTCAGTGGGGGTCAGAAGCTCATGCTGCCTGACCATAGCCAATTGTCCACTTTTCTCCCCTTTGCAGAGTGCGGGCGAGCAATGACACTTAGGCACAGCGTGCCAACGTCTGCCACACTCCACTCCTTTTACTACACCGCTCTAGTAGCACCCCCGGTCATCACCAGGGGCCGCTAAAGAGTGGTGAGTGCCTGAATCCCACCCCAGGATAGGAGAGGAGTCCTCTGCATGCTCAATCCCATCCCTCCCCTGCCGACCACTGGCAGCCTGGGCTCATTCCGAACCCAGGTTGCCAGCATGGCACGAGGTGTAGCGTCCAGCACCTCAACCCTCGGTGCCAGTGGGATGGCAGTAATGCTGCCTTTAATACTCCCTTCCCCTTCCTGCTCCAGTGTACCCTGTCCCCTGCGTACAAGTTACTATTCCCCCAGATCCTACCTCAGTTAGTCACAAACCCATAATGTTTGGTGTGGCACCAATCCCTCAGCCACTCATTGAACTCCTCAAGCCTACCCTTCCTCCCCATGCTTGCACATGGTACTGGCAGTACCTCCAAGAATGCCACCGACTTCCCCACCCCCTCACACTGCCTGCCCAATTACTCAAACCTCCCCCTCACTACTTCCACAGTGTCCCCTGCCAAGTCATTTGTACGCACATGCAACAATAAATGAGGTTTCTTCTTCCCCCTCGCTGCACACTTGAGCAGTACCTGCCCTGCCCCTCCTTCAGTCAACCTGGTGACAGCTTCAACCCAAATATGGCTGTGCCTTTCCCCCTTTCTGCCCCATGTCACCCATTTCAGTATAGAATCCCCCAGGATGAGTACCCCCACCTCCTTACCCCTTTCCCTCTAATGCCCCTTCCACCACCCTAGTATTCATTCTTCCCTGTCCCTTACCCCAGCCAGCTGCAGTGACTTCTGTATCTGTACCCCCTGCTTCCGCCTCACCCCTTTTTTCTGCCTTATTCCTCCCATTCCCCTTGAACCCCTTCCCAGCATGACTACTTCCTACTGGGCTTCCCATGTCAACCTCTACTCCTCCCCTGCTGATTTCCAACCCCTCTCCTATCACCACTGTGGTTGATTTAGAGCCTCCATTCCCTTCTACCCTGATAGTGATGCCCCCCATTCTTCCCCTTCCCGTAGCCTTCTCTCCTCCAGTCACCTCCCCCTCCTTCCTTACTAGCCCCTTCTACCCTTTCATCCTTGCTATCTCTTCCACTACCTGTTGCCATTCCTCTCATGCCCTGCTTCCTCCCCCTTCAGTTTGTTCTTGCTCCTTTCTCTCCCATAGCAGAGGTTCAAATCTATTCCTAGTCGATACCCTTCTACATCTCTTCCCCATCGGTTCCCCTCCTACTTGTTCCTCCAGCATGCTGCCCTGGTCCTCCCTACCATGCAGTCATCTGCTCTCTCCTAGTACTCCTCGTGGTCTCTTCTTCCCTCATCGAGGCCCCCCTCACCTCGGGCACCTGCCCTCCTGTCTTTTCTGTTAGTGCCTGTGATAATGGGGGTCAGTTTCACTCCCTAGTTGTTCTTCCTGTGTCCCCCTTGCCATCCCCTATTCCCTCTCCCAGGATGCCTACCATAGTCATCTGCCCTGCCACTTAGACTCATCCCTTACCTTCACAGTTCCTCCCTCAAACTAGCCAGTCATCTACAGACCATACACCCCCCATCCTCCAAGCCCAGTCCAGGATCATGGCAGACCCACACCCTGTTCAGCCCACCACCCTTCCAAAGATGCCCACCCTATTGACATGTGGCACCTACCTCATTTGGCCCCCATCTTATGCTACGGGTTCTTATTCCCAGGTTCTGTACCCTACTACAACTGTTAGGCCCCTATTTACTCAAATTCCTGATCCCCCCCACACTAGTCTTCCTACTGCCCCCTTGCCGACTGGGTTAATTCAGTCTCAAATCTCATCCATTAGGTACTGTATTGCTGTAGCAATCCTAAAGCCTCCTTGTCCGTTTTTCACCCCTCAGCTACCATACTTTTTGTTCTCAGCTCTCACATAGTTTCACTTAGCCTAGTTAGAAATCCTATTCACTCCAAGTATTACTCAGCTCAGTTAGAGAAATAAACAGAACAACTTAATCTGTATTACAGTAATCCTAAAAGTATCCAATCATTGCTTTGTCACCACTGCAGAAACCCTGCTGTAATATAGGACCATAGAGAACACTGGTGGGAGGGTGGGCAACTCTAAAGTCTCGTCAGAGTTCCATTGAGCTTCTCACTCCCCTCTCACTCTCTTATTCTATTTCTCCTGACACTGCAGGCTGCCCTTTGCACTGGGCTGTTGCTTATGCTACGCCTATTTCTGCCCACACAGAAATCTGCAGCAGTCCCAACAGAGCTCTATTGAGAAAACACACACAGGTCCATAGAAACCTTAAGGACAGTGGTCTCAAAAGACAGAGATGCACTATATACCCCAGGAGTTGAAACAAAGCCATGAAAAAAACAAACAAAGGGGTGAGCAACTAAAGACTACAAACACTCAAAGCTTTATTACAAAAACATTTTGCTTATAAAGAACTGTGTATAAAAATTCTCTCATATGCAAGCACTGAGCAAATTTACACAGCGAGAGAGAATGAAAATGGGTATCCCACATGGGTGGCAGTGCTACACAAAGCCGAATGCAGAGCAGAATAGAATAAATACTGTGAATGTCGTTAAACCAATGTTTGTACAATCAAGAGGCGGTTGGTAGAACATTTAAAAACATTTATGGCAGTGCTTGTAAGGCAAGAAAGGCATGCTAAAATCGAGCAGAAAGCATTCAAAAGTTTTGGGTGGCAATATTGGCCGCCATACAAGCAAAGTGCAAACAACAGAAGGCAGCACAGGGTATACACGTGGCGAAAAAAACACCTACTCTCCTTAAACCTGGATGCCTCCTTGTGCAAAAACTAATAGGTCACTGGCTGCAAATGAGCATAACAGCACAGCGCCACATGCTCTGACGCTTTGTTGTCTTTCCGGTAGCGGTTATGCTAAGTCCGCGGCTAGCAGTATGTGGCGTGTTGGGCTTTTATGCTTCATCTGAAGCCAGTGACCTATTAGTTTTTGCACAAGGAGGTGTCCAAGTTTAAGGAGAGTGGTATGTTTTTCGTTTTTTTATGTATGCATACCCTGTGCTGCCTTCTGTTGTTTGCACTTTGCACCAGGTGGTTTTTGCCACATAAGCACCCAAAACGCTTTAATGCTTCTTGCCTTGATTTAGTGCACTCATAGATACATAGATATAGACTAGTGTCGGGCAGATAAGGGCCTATGGGCCACCCAGTCTGCCCATTTGAGCTTGTAAGTTCAGTTGCTGTTTTCAAGAAGTCTGTTGCCTCAGCCTGATCTCCAGAATTCCTTTATGTCTATCCCATGCATTCTAAATCCTGTGATCGTTTCAGCCCCCACCATTTCCTCTGGCGGGTGTTCCACTTGTTCACCACCTGCCTGTGATGAAATTCTTCCTCAAGTTTCCTCTGAATCGTCCCTCCTCCAACTTCATCCCATGCCTCTAGTTCTGGAACATCTTTTGCTTAAAATAGTGTATTCCCACCTCTCTTCCTCCTTGTGAGATACTTGTATGTCTCTATCATATCCCCTCTCCCTCCTCTCCTCCAGGGAGTACATGTCAGATCCTTCAACCTGTCTTCATAGGACTTGTGATGCAATCCATGCACCATCTTTGTTGCCCCCTCTGAACCTTCTCTACCCTGTCTATGTCCTTACGTAGGTATGGTCTCTAGAACTGTACACTGTACTCCAGGTGGGGCTCACTAGTGTCTTGTAAGCGGAATTATGACCTCCCTTTCCTGCTGGGATGCCCCTGCCTATACATCCCAGCATCCTATTTGCTTTTACCTGCTGCCTTGTCACACTGTTTCACCTTGAGGTCATCAGCAGAGATGATAACCCCAAGATCCTTTCCTGCTTGGTGGATGCTATATCCTCACCCCCAACTGATATATTGTGCCAAGGGTTTTTGTGCCCCATATGCATTATCTTGCATTTCTTTGCATTGAATTCAACTGCCAAACCCCTGACCATTCTTCAAGTTTCTGCAGGTCATTTCATTCTGTCTACACCCTCTGGTGTGTACTGTGTTACAGAGCTTTGTGTCATCAGCGAACAGTGAAATTCTGCCTTCTAGGTCCTGTGCAATGTCACTGATGAAGATGTTGAATAGGACCGGTCCCAGCACTGATCCCTGTGGTACCCACTGGTCACTCTTCCTCTGTGGAGTGACAGTCATTTACCACCACCTCTGTGTCCTGCCACCCAGCCAGTTACCTACCCACCACTACTGTCCTGCCCACACCCATATTCCCCAGTTTGTGTAATAGTCTTCTATGTGGCACAGTGTCAAAGGCCTTGCTGAAGTCCAGATAGGCCATGTCCACTGCCTCCCGATCCACTTCCTAGTCACCCAGTCAAAAAATCTCGGTGAGGTTGGTCTTACATGATTCTCCCCTGGTGAAACCATGCTGCCTTGGGTCCTGTAGCCATTGACAACCATATGTTCCACCAATCTCTCCTTCAGTAAGTGCTTCCATAACTTCCCCACTACCGAGGTGAGGCTGACTGGTCTGTAGTTCCCTGCTTCCTCTTTGTTCCCCATTTTGTATAAGGGACTACATCTGCTGTCCTCCAGTCTTTGGGTACCTCCTGTTTCCAGTGATCGGCTAAACAGGATAGCCAGAGGTTCAGCCACCACCTCTCTTAGTTCTTCATGACCCTGGGTACCCCATCTGGCCCCATTGCTTTATCAACTTTATTACTTCCAGTTCCTTCAGGACTCTTTCTCGTGTAAAGGGACTTGTGTCCATTTCTGCACCATTCTCACCCTTGTACTCCCTTCAGACCCATTACCTTCCTCTCTCCTCGGTAAAGACTGAGCAGAAATACCTGTTCAATATGTCAGCTTTACTGTCGCCTCCACGTGGCCTCTCCTCCCCCTTCAGTCTCACTATCCCTCCCTTTGTCTTTCTTTTTTTCACTTATGTACCTGTAAAGGTTTTCCCCTACCCACTGGATTTCGCAATGTGTTCTTCTGTCTGAGCTTTGGCTTCCCTTACTGACCTCCCTGCCTCCTTTTGCTTCTCCTGGTACTTCTCCCTATCCCCTTCTGCCTGTATCTTTTGTATTGCCTGAATACAATCTTTGGCTTTCACTGTCTTTTCTACCTCGTGAAAACCAGAATGGTCTCCTCTTTTTCCTTTTGCTAACCTGCTTAATGCATAATTCTGTTGTTCTTGTAATCCCACATTTTAAATATCACCCACTGTTCCTAAACCCCTGATTCCTGTCCCATTCCTTAATGCCTCTTTCAAGTATTCCCCATTTTCCCAAAGTCTGCCCCCTAAAATCCAGGATACGTGTTTTTGTGTGGTTTGGTTCTGCTCTTTCTGTGATTTCAAACCACAATGACTGGTGGTCACTGTTCCCCAGGTGCTCCCCACTGTTCCCCCATCACACTGTCCCTGTTTGTGAGCACAAGGTCAGTGTTGCCTTCTGCCAAGTTGGTTCCATGACCAGTTGCTTGAGAAGGCACCCTGAAGGAGTCAGGATAAATCTGCTCCTAGTTGATGCTGCTGCTGGGATGCTCCAGTCCACGCCTAGATAATGAAGTCTCCAACTAGTACCACTCAACTTTGTCTGCCATCCTTTGGATGGCTAGCATCAGCTCCCTATCTGTTTCTTCCTCCTGGGCTGGTGGTCTATAGACCACATCTGTGCAGATGGCTGTCCCCATTTTCCTTTCCAGCTTAACCCACAGTATCTCTCCCCATTTTGTTCCTCCTGGATCTCTGTGGCCCTATGTCATTTTTCACATACAGTGCCACTCCTCCTCCCTTTCTGCCTGCTCTGTCTCTTCTGAATATGTTCTAGCCAGGTATGGCCATCTCCCAGTTGTGGATATCATTACACCAGGTTTCAGTGATGGCCACAATGTCCAGGTCTGACTGCACCATGACAGCCTCCAGATCTTCCATCTTGTTGCTAAGGCTCACTTTCTTGCCTTACAAGCACTGCCATAAATGTTTTTGAATGTTCTACCTAACCGCCTTGATTGTACAAACATTGGTTTAACGACATTCACAGTATTTGTCTATTCTGCTCTGCATTTCGGCTTGTGTAGCACTGCAACCTATGGGATACCCATTTTCATTCTCTCGCTGTGTAAATTTGCCTAGTGCTTGCATATGAGAGAATTTTTATACACAGTTCTTTATAAGCAAAAATGTTTTTGTAATAAAGCTTTGAGTGTTTGTAGCCTTTAGTTGCTGACCCCTTTGTTTGTTTTTTACGGAGCTCCATTGAGCTCACTCACTCCCCTTCTCTCACTCGCTCATTCTGTTTCTCCCAGCACTGCAGGCTGACCCTTTGTACTGGACTCCTGCCTGCATTAGTGCCTTTTCTGCCTACAAAGAAATCTGCAGCAGTCCCGACAGAGCTCCATTGAGCTCGCTCACTCCCCCTCTCTCACTCACTTATTCTGTTTCTTCCAGTGCTGCAGGCTGCCCTTTTGTGCTGGGCTCCTACCTGTATTGGTGCCTTTTTCTGCCCACAAAAAAATCTGCAGCAGTCCTGACAGAGCTCAGTTGAGCTTGCTCACTCTCCCCTCTCACTTGCTCGATGTTAATCTGTCCCAAACACTGATTTCCCACAGCAACCGTGCTATTCTGTGCCAGAAGTGCAAAAACATATTTTGGCCAGGATGTGAAAAATGACAGCTGTATTGTTCATAAGGAGGTGTGAAAAAATGTCAGTGTTGAAAATCTGGCGTGAAAATATTACAATTCTGTGAAGTAACAAGGGGGAAACTGTGCAATGCACACTTGTAACACAGTCATTTTATGGACTTTCATCACCAAATTTTCAACATAGGCGTTTTAGGACCTCTGCTCATGAACAGTGTCACTGTCATTTTCTTAATCTGTCCCAAACACTGATTTCCCACAGTGACTGCTCTATTCTGTGCCAGAATTGCAAAAGAAATTTCAGCCAGGATGTGAAAAATGACAGGTATATTATTCATATGGAGGTGTGAAGAAATGCCAGTGTTGAAAATCTGGCATGAAAATATTACAAATTTGTGAAGTTACCAACGTCTGTGGAAACTGCGCAATGCATGCTCGAAAAACAGTCATTTTTTTGATTTTTTTTCACCAGATTTGCAACATAGGCCTTTTGAGAGCCCACCTCATGAACAGTGGTACTGTCATTTCATTAATCAGTCCCGAAAGGTGATTCTGTGCAGTGACTATGAAATCACCTTTCAGGACTGAATAACACAATGACAGTGACTGAATTCATGAGGAGGGGTCCCAAGGACCCTATGTTGAAAATATGGTGCTAAAATTCCTCAGAATGCCCAAGATATGCATCAACATTGAAAAAAACCTGTTTACGCCATTATACAGCTTACCTGCATTTCTTCAGTTAGTGGTCTGCTTTGAAGAGTGCAGACGTGTTCCCAGTCCACGGAAAATCATCGCACTGGGCTCAGAGATAAGTATGGGGTGAGGGGGGTGTGGGGAGGTGGAGTGTGCAGAGGGTGAGCGCAGGTTGAAGGAGGGTCTGCCAAGCTTCTACGAGGACCGTTTTCTTATTTACAGGTGTTGGAAAAAAACATTGTGGGACTGGGTTTTTTTCAGGGGATTTTGCATGCTGGAGGGCTCCTAGCATGCCACCTGAGTGTTTTGGGGCCAGATGACAGGAGATTGGGCACCAGTCAGCACATACCAGTTGGAAGGAGAGCTGAGGTGGACTGGGCACCCCCTCGGCAGACAACAAATTGGGGAGAAGACATTATGACGACAGGGAGTGGGCTCCCCTATCAGCAAATTCAACTGGGAAGGGGGACTGAAACTGATGGGGGATTGGGTGCCCCGTCAGCAAAGAAAGTGGGGGGGGCATGATGCTGAGGGGGATTGGGCACCCCTTCAGCATGCAGCAGAAACTTGGGTGTGGGGACATTATGTCGATGGGGACTGGGTTTCCTGTCAGCAAACTGGGTCGGGGGCATGCAAGGTACCGCCCTGCAATGATGGGCTGCTCCCTCATTGCAATGGAATGGCTGGTACTGCAATAACGAGGCAGCCCCTGATTGCAGCAGCTAAAACATTTCAAGGTGGTGGCACACTGGCTGAACTAGTGTCAGCAGCAGCATGCCACCCATTGGGGAAAGTGGGAAAGCCTCAAAAGGCAGTGGGGGCATTGGCCATAACAGTGCTGCACCTCCACAATCTGCTTTTGCAGTAAGCTGCCACAACATGTTTCTTGCACATGCGTGCAAGCAACATAAAAAGTGTTTTGTGCCTAACATAAGCTTTGTCTCCCCTCATTACTCTTTATACCTTTTTTAAAATTTCCAAGAGACCTTCAGGGTTCCCCCATTGATTGGTCTATCCAAGCTCATGGCCAGCTTTGTCGACGTATTAAAATGTCTTATACTACTGATATTTCCCAATCTATATTTGGTAATCCCAGTTTTCATATTGTAAATAAACCATTAAGCTCTCAGTATTGGCAGGTCCCTATTTGCTGCCTAACTGACCTGTTGCACAGTACCTTTATTCCCTTTGACTTGTTTCAGGAGAAATGTGGTCTTTCTGTTCTAGCATCATTTCAGGACTCCCTTCGGATCACTCTGTAGTTACCTGCCTAATAACCTTGGCCTCATTGCCAAATAAAGGGGCCAGATGGAAGCTGAATAACCAAATCCTGAAAGAGCTAAAGACGGTTCAATACCTAGCATCCCAAACAGAGCAGTTTATTGCTTCTAATTCTAACTCTATGGGGAAGTAGGACATGATATGGGGTGCCTGTAAGGCATATCTAAGGGGGATTATAATTGGTTTAACATCAAAAAGGAAGAGGGAGAGGGCATCTCAGATTTCTAACCTTCTCTCCCAAATTAGGAGTATAGAAACTGTTCTTTCTCCTTCTTCCTCTGAGGCATTCAAACAAGATTTAACGAAACTGAGAGAAGCCTACTTAGCAATGTTAACGGAACAAGCTGAATATGCAATTTTGAAAACAAATGCGGTATATACCGATCAGGGTGAGAAGGCGGGTAAAATGTTAGCATTATGTATTAAGCAACAGGAATCTGCCAGACTCATTTCTGCTATCCACTTTCTTAGTGATAATTCTCTTAAGGTCTCAACCCCAGAGATAGCGGAGGAGTTTACAAAGTACTTCCGGGATTTATATGGTCCTATGGTTAATTCCCCACCGAAGGAAAGACTTTATGAATATCTGAGTGATTTACAGTTGCCAACCCTTACACAATCCCAGCAAATAATTCTGGAGTCTCCCATCTGTGAGGGCAAAATCGAAAGAGTAATTAAATCTCTCCCATCTGACAAATCTCCAGGCCCTGACGGTTTACTTCCAATTTCAATATAAGCTTCTCAAAGCAGCTTATTCTCATCCTGCTGCTGCTTTCTTTCAGGCTATTCCTCTCAGGTAAAGTGTCTGATCCCTCTCTTTTTGAGGCCTTAATAGTTCTGCTTCCCAAGCCGGACAGACCGTCAGATCAGGTGGCAAGCTACAGGCCGATATCCCTACTTAACCAAGATATTAAAATCCTGGAAAAATTACTAGCCGACCATGTGGAGGCAGTACTTCATTCTCTTATCGGGGCTGAACAGGTTGGCTTCATGAAAGGGAGATCAGTGGTTGACCATCTGAGGACCCTGTCCCATGTCTTCTTGGCATCCAAGGATGCTCCTCATCCAATGGTCTTGATCTCGTTGGATGCCGAGAAGGCATTTGGACGAGTCCACTGGGAGCAATTTATTTGTTACAATGGAAGCCTTGGTTTCCTAGGAATTCTGGAATTGGGTGAGTTCTCTGTATAAGTTCCTCTCTGCCAGAATCTCATGTAATGAGGTTATTTCTAACCCCTTTAGACTATATGTTGGGAATAGACAGGGGTGTCCCCTATCTCCTCTTCTCTTTAATATTTATTTAGAGACACTTATCAGAAGGTTATCGGGAGCCCAGAGTATATCGGGTATCTTTCTCAGGGAACAGATGGTTAAAGTGGCTGCCTATGCAGATGACTTACTGTTACAGATATCGCATCCACTCACATCTATTCCTGCTATCTTAAAGCTTATAGATGATTTCAGTAAGGTTTCACATTATAAACTTAATGTAGGAAAGACGGTAGTTTTTCCTCTTAATCATAGGGTCTGTAAGCAGGATATTACTGTGTTTGGACTCATCTGGAAGTCTGATTATATTAAATACCTTCGGCTTCTTTTAGCAAGGAGTACTATGCATCTCAGACAGTTAAATATAGATGAGTTAGTACATAAAGTAGATTTTGACCTTCGTAGGTGGGCTCTACCCTCTCTCTCTATGGGGCAGAATAAATTTAATAAAAATGAATGTTTTCCCTCGTGTGTTCTACCCCCTCAACATGTTGAACGTATGGCTTCCCTTGTCCCGGGTCAAAAAGGTACATGGTATGATTTCCACTTTTATATGGGGGGATAAGAAGGTCAGAATGGCATTTCATATGTTAGAGGCCCCGAAGGCCAAAGGAGGTTTAAGACTTCCCCATATCGGGCTATACTATTGGGCCAGCCAGGCCAATAAATATCTCAGATGGCAGACCGTGGACCAGCTCTCCACGGTTGCTACATATATCTCGACTTGGTTAACTGTCGAATATGCTTCCATTAAAAAACATGGTCTTTCCCCCGCTGGGTTGTTATATACCAAAATTGGTTCTCTACCAAAGTCTCTACATAGTTCCCCTGTAGCTGTCTCTATTAGGGTTCATACTCAGTTGTGTGCATTTCTAAGATATATGAATCTCAAGGATTTATCACAACCTGCAATAGGCAGTCCCAATTTCTTATTAGAGGGTAAGCCCCTCCCAGCCACATGGCTTTCTCAGATATGAAATTGCTGTTCAGAGGAGTTTGTGTCACATAATAGTCAATGGTATTCTTCAGCTGATATTATGTGTAAGTTCTCGATACCTCGTGCAAATATTTTTAAAATTTTCCAGATTTATCACCTTTTGGTTAAGGTAATGGGCTCAACCCTCCCACCTCCTAATTTCAATTTTCAGAGCACCTTAACGGAGTTGGCAGGTCTGCCTCATGCCATTTCCAAAATATATAGTGTTCTCTTCACCTGGACCTACCCTGATAATTATGCTCCTGTTTCATTTTGGGCCTCTCTCTTTCAGGGTAAAGATTTGGACTGGTCTCTCCTGTGGCAGAACTGCCATAAATTCCTTAAGCAGGACAGACTTAGGCTAATGTAGTTTAAGATTCTGCATAATTTCTACTACTCACCACAGAAACTTGCTAGGCTTGGTCTTGTGTCCTCCCCCCTTTGTACAAGATGTCAGTCTCAAGAAGGAGATCTTCTTCATATTTTCTGGAGCTGTTCTAAAATTGCTCTACTCTGGACTGCGATCAAACAGCATGCTGACCCTCTGTTGGGGCTCTCGGATCTCTTCACTCCCGGAATTTGCCTCCTTGGAGATTTTTCCTCCGTCTCGGTGGTGAACAGGAAGTATTATATAGCCCTGATGTTGATGTCAGTTAAAAAGGTGGTTTTAAGACATTGGAGGGATACAGAGGTGCCAACATATGTTGAATGGCTTCAGGAGTTACTTGCAAATCTCAGAACTGAAAGGACTACTGCCAGTTTATCTAACAAACTTAAGAAGTTTGATAAAATCTGGGGACCACTACAGGCTCTCTATGCACTTCAAGGTTAAGCATTAATAAGTTGCATTCATAGGGATGGTGCTAGAGATGTAAAATGGCACTGGGTTGTTCGGGGTTGGAGTGGAGTAGGGTGGATGGAAGGGTGGGGGAGAGTGAATAACTTCATACTCCATACCTGCTATATATGGACATTTTATCCATTCTCATGATTCGCTCTTTGTACTGGAAAATTAATAAAGTTTGAATTGAAAAAAAAAGAAATGTGGTCTTTCTCCTAACTAGCTTTTAAATATCGTCAACTAAAAAATTGCATACTTCAGTTTTTAGGTCACCCTCTCTAGGTCATGGAATCTGGGATGCTTTTTGACATCTTGTCCACCCTGGCCCAAAAGTCACACCCTATTTCAAAACTTTACAAAAGTATAAACCAGCTGTTTCAGGACAATACCTCGCCTTCTGCTTTTTATTAGATAAACACTTTAGGTCTTGATAAACTGGACTCCTATTGGTCTAAAATTTGGTGTGATGTTTATAAGCTTATAAAACAGGATCAGTAGTATCTTATTCAGTTTAATACACTTCACAATTTGTACTACTCTCCAATGCATCTATATAAGAAAAAAACTCCTTCCTTAGCTTGTCCTAGGTGCAGCTGCATAGAGGGCATTTTTTTCCATCTCTTTTAGCAATGTCCTAGGATACATTCTTTGGGGTACTCTATTCAGAACAGTTTGGACCACCTTTTAGGCTTGACAGAGTATTTCACTCCTGAAATTTACATATTAAGGGACTATGGTCAGCCATTATGGGGACCTAGGAAGGTGTATATGGCCCTAATTTCTGCAGTGGCTAAGTTGTCAATTCTCCTCCATTGGAAGTATGAGTCTCCTCCTACAAGACTTGAATGGGTCCATGAAATGTTACTTGCTTTGAATGCTGAAAGATCTATACAGTTGCTTGTTTATTTCATACTTTACCAACTATACATGGTAACTTACACTGGGAGAGTTTCCATTCATTGCTTCTTATGATTCAATAGCAATGATGGAATTCTGTTGGCTGGACTATTTTCTTATTGTCTACTTTAGCTTCCTTGCTTTCACTACAAGGACTGTCCCTAAGTCGTTTGTTCTTTCTTCCTCTTTTGCTCCAATATCATACAGGGCTGTTTGACCTTTCATTATCCTAAGTCCACTTAACTAGACACTATTTCACTCTGTATGTCCACCTGGGTGGTGTTTTCTTCTGACGTGTGTGTGTGTGTGTGTGTTATTTGGTATGTGTTTGTTACTGTTGGTGGTACTCCTTTTTATGTTGTTGTTTTATTTTGTATTGTTCATTGCTAGTGGTTTTTATCATTTTCTGTTATTGTTCTTGTTAGATGTTTGCTGTTTGTTGTTGTATTGTTGTTTGCTTTTTGAAAACCTCAATAAAGTTTATTGAATTGCAGAACAAATATTACTAGCTGTATGGACAACAGGGATATGTGACTCTACACAAACAATGACTGAGATGGTCACTGACTTTATACACACAATAAGCAACCCAGTAAAGGAGACAGTGAATTTGGTAAATGATAAAAGAAGAACAAAAGCATTGTGAAAGGCTGCAGCCTATAATTTATTCCATTCCGAAATGTTCTAGAGAAGGAATTTCTTTATAGGGACATCAGGATGGTAGAAGACTTCAGGACTGTGAGACTTCTGAATGATGGCAACTTTCATACACTACTTTGATACAGGATGTGAGAGATGGGGACCAGAAATTTAAGGATCATATTCAGAATGCTCTTGACAATGTAATTTATCTGAGCAAGAGTATGAAAAATGAACTGATTGATGATTGTGGTTAATATATTCAAGATAAAACTGTGGACAGAGTCAGAGCTGCTGAACCATTTTCAGTTTTTGTAGATGAAACTACAGACATATCCAAGAAACAACAGTTAAGCTTATGTGCCAGGTACATGTAAAGCAGTGGGACACTTACAGACCTTTTAAATTTTGTGGAAGTGACTGATACTATGAACAGGGGCTAGCCAATACAATACTAGCACAACAGATCGAAATGTTGATGTACTGTAAATAATGTATTCAGGCAGGAATACAGTGGTGCCAGTAATATGAGTGGACAATTTCAGGGTGCTCAAGCTGAAATCAGACAGAAGTACCAAGTGGTCACTATATCCACTTTGCAGCTCACTGCCTAAACTTGTCTATTAATATGGAAGCAAGGTTGATCCTTTTCATAACTTTAGGTCTACTATTAGCAATATAACAACCTATTAATAACTGTGCTTCAAGAATCAGATGCTTGGAAGAATCTCTGAGAAACGGTTCTGGGAGAAATAAAACTAGCAGATTGAAAGTTCTGTGTGAGACAAAATAGTTGAGTGCCACAATGCAGTGCTGATCCTTAAAGAACTCCTTCCCTCTGTTGACAGATGCCTTGATGTGCTTTCAACTTGGGTGTCATCCTCTTGAGCAGGAAATCTGCAGACCTTCATTGACAGTGAATTTGTGGTAGCTCTTGTAGTACTCATCAGAATACGATGTATAACAATGCCTCTGTCAGAAGTGCTGCAGAAGTCCAACATTGACTTACTGAGCTGTGTGGACCTAATAGAGACCACTATAAACAAACTGGAGGAGTGGCACTCAGATGCACAGAATACCTTTAAGGATTTATTGACTGAAGCTAGTTCACAAGCCAGGGCTGACCTCCAGGCAGCAACAATGAGAAAACATACAGACTGAAATTACAGAGGACTGCTATAGAGTGTGCATATTCCTTTCTTAGATTACCTGTTGACTGAGTTTTGGGAGCAGGTTGGTAAACATCAGAAAACTGTCTATTCTCTTTCTGTCCTTATACTTAAGTATTTTATGTCTGCATTATTTTATTTTATTTATTTATTTATTGAGGAATTCAGAAAGACCTTTGAGTCAAGGGCTCATTTACAAAGGTTCCACACCAGATATGAAAAAGTACAGAGACAACATAATTACAGATTACTGTACATTAGTACAGGCATAGTAGTACATAGGTGTTCAGTAAGTGGCTATCAGACAAGGATAGCAGAAGTTTCAGTACTTTAACACAACCATATATTTGCAGATGGTTCTGTAGTAGGCTGATGGTCATATAGTAGTATCAGAGCATTTAGGCAAGAGGACCTAACAATTCAGATTAATGAAAATAACAGTCGGAATTAGGTATTCAAGGATTTACTGCCAGCAACTAAACTATATTGTCAACTGCTGTCTGAAAGGATAACCAATGAAATTAAATTCAGAGGAGTATGACAATTTGGTAAACTATTGGAAGGGAAAGCCAAATTCTGAACTGCCAATAAATGTTTGTGAGGTTTTGTTTCTTGTCCCCAGAAATTTTTCCATACAATCTGGAGATTACTGTAGATCTTCACAACAATCCCTGTGTCTACTGCTGGGGGAGAAAGATATTTTCCGCCATGGGGTTTCTGAAGATCTACTTTTGATCAGCCATGACTGAAACTAGATTGGCAGAACTTGCTTTACTTTAAATTGAAATAGAATTCACCAAAAACTCAAGAGACAATGATTGCTATACTGATTGATTTCTACGTCTTATGGCCACACAGAATGAAACTGATTTTGTGACTTTGTATGATTAGTTTAGTTAATTTTGTTGACTGGGAAAGGAGGACTTGGCAATTCTGTTTATCTTCAGCCATGTTTTGAGGGAGAGGGGATACAGATGGAAGCCAGCTGCTACTGTATCAGATTAGACAGGTGATGGTATTTTGAGTGAACTGTGGGAATTTGTTCAGACCACTGTGGACCCCCCACTCTTCTCAGTCGGGGGATCCCCCTTGGCCATCTACCAAGATGGATGACCTGACCTGTGAGGGGGAGAAGCTGGATGTGAAGGGAGCAGGTGAGGCAGCCTCCTCCCATGTCTCATCTTCTCTAGAGCCTACAATAACACATGGTACTAATTCTGAGGTGGAAATGGACATTGTGGCTACAAAAATGGAAAATCAGGAACAAGTAGAATCTGGTAAGAAAGCTAAAGGAAAAACATTGCATGAACTTACTTTGCAGGAAGAAGAAGCCCAGTTAGAATTGGCTATGAATGACAGAAAAAATTAATTATTGTAGTTGGTAGCAGAATCAGAATTATGTAGAAACATAGAACATAGAAATTGTCGGAGTCACATGATGCAAGTGCCTGCATAACACTCTGACTGCTCGGCTCTAGCCTCCCGTATCTGTTTTTCAGTTAAATATCAGTTTGAAAGTTGGTGTAGCAGTCATGTTTGATACAAGATTCCTGCCTAAAGTGCTGGAGGGTGAAGAGATCCCATTTTGGTAGCAGATGGAGAAAGAAATGTGCAGAAATCACAGGAAGCATACTCCGCCTGTCTCTCCTGTGAAGGGCCCGAAGAAAACCAGGGCCTCTCCAAGTGCTGGGCATCCGGAAACTGAAATGGAAGCTATGGAGAATGAACCATTAACACTGGTGAGATTTCTTGTAGAGTTTAAACCTTTCTGAACAGAACTTCATGCTGTTACCAAAGAATTAAAGTCGGTAACCCAGGCATTGGAGGATTTATCCAGGTGTACAAGGGATAATGAAGCTAGAATCACATCTATTGATGCCCGTTCAGCCAAACAGGAACTGGAGTTGGCAGCTATCCATCAGAAATTGTCCAGAATGGAAACAAAAATTGAAGATTTGGAAGGGAGGAGTAGACGTAATAATGTAATTATTGTAGGTCTACCGGAGAAGGAGGAAGGGGCTGATCCTATAGCATTTGTGCAGAGGCTCCTGTTAAAAGTTGCTGGCCCATTGCCATTTGGCCCAAATTATACTATAGAATGAGACCATCAGGCTCTGAGAGCAATGCCCCCACTGGGTGCCCCCCCACGCACCTTAATCCTCCGCTTTCTGAACTACCTGGGAAAACAGCACGTCCTCCTCAGGATTAAAGAGCTTAAAGAGATCTCCTGGGAAAATGCCACTTTGAGGATAACCCAAGATTTACCCTTATCAGTGCGGTAAAAGAGTGCAAAATACCACTCTATAGTGGTGAAGCTGATTACCTCCTCTACCCGATTCCGCATGGGCTACCCAGCGAGGTTGCAAGTTCTTCTGTCTGGCTCTTGGGTGAAATACGAGGATCCACATGCTGCAATGGCAGGCTTAAAGGTTGCACTCCCCGATCTGTTTAAGCGAGCTGAAATCACTTTTTCCATTGTTGAAGGTTAATTTTTTGGAGCTGTGGGGCAATGATCCTCTGATGAAAGTGCAACTCCTGGCTATATGAAGAATGGGTAGTTTTGTCTGGTGGACTGTTGGCTCCGGTTTGGGGTTTGGGGCTACGAGTGAAGACAGAAGTGGTATGGTAATCTTCATCCATCCTGCTTGGTGTGGAACTGGGTGAAGGTGTAACATGGTGCTCTGCAGGACAGTTTCATCAAGTTTCAGAAACCTAGCAAGTGGAAATGTACTGAAGAAAATTGTTTAGTTAAGAGCCATCATCTACACCCTTCTTGGGTTTGGCTGCATTTAGCTGTAAGGACTAATAGACGTATTTAGCCACTAGAGAGTGCCAGTCCTCTGTTTTTGTTCTGACACTGTGTGAGGTTTTTTTTATTGTAGGTTGGGCTTCTGTTATCCGGTTTTGCTGGTGGATGCAAGAATTCTCCTCATTACTTTTACTGAGGAGGATATTTAATTTTCATGCAAGACTGAGCAGGGGCATTGGGTAAGAAATGGAAAAGTATGCCTCTTATCCTGGTTACTTTTTATTCCTCAGGAGATGGAGAGTGGATCCCTGAATAGTAATAGAGGTTTCTATATTTCCTTTTCACCAGGGATTGGTTGGAATGGGCATATACGGGGCAATTCTGGAGCAAGGGACACATGGGGAGGAAATGACAGTTTGGATCAAAGTTTGGCTGTCTGAATTTAAAGTATGCACCACTATATGGGTGGAAGGGAGCTTTAGCTGTTTCCTGCTCCCTGGGTAATTTTTCTGTTTTTCTTTGTTGCAAGGGTACCAATATGCTACGGCTCAGTCTAAGGAGGGCTCTACTGAGTTTTGCTTTTTTAGTGTTCCTTTCCCTCACCAAGAATCTCCCTGCAGGATAGCTAGGGGGCATTTTTTTTTTCATTTATGAGTAGTGTGTTCAGCCAGAGCTGGATAATGGATTGGGATGCAGCAAGTGCAGGAACAGAGGGGGCTGGGCTCAGATCAGGAGGGTAAGTGCATTTGTTATCGTGGACCATAGCACTTTTCAGTTGGGAGGCGAACACTTCTGGTAGCGTGTTTGGGGAGGAGGGATGGGGTTAAGTATTATTTGGGGGTTATAAGGGTTCAGTGTGGGGATTGAACTGCATTGGGGAGAAAGAGAGGGGGGGAAGGGAAATGCAGGCAGGAGATTATGGGAACCTGTCAGGTATGGAGTTACTTTTGGGGTTTGAAAATCAGGGTTTGTTTACATCTAGTAAGGTATTACGATATCTAATATCCAGATATTAAATGGGTACTCTTTGTGACTTCATTACGTGGAATGTCAACGAGGCCAGAAATAACACAAAAGATACAAGCTTGTTGAAACACTTAAAAATGCAAAAAGGGAAAATTATTTGTTTACAGGAAACTCATTTGCTCTAATCAGAAACCACTTTGTTTAGGCAACAGAGTATAGGGCAAGTGTATTTGTCCAGAGACAGTACAGCCAGCAAGGGAGTAGCTATTCTGATCACAAGACAAACCCCATTTTCCTGTGAGAAAATCATTGAAGATTCCTTGGGATGGTTTCTGTTCATTTTGGGTACGTTATATAGATCAAGAATGATAACTGGCAGTGTCTACAGCCCACATATGGATACACCCAGTTTTTTTGTAGATCTTTTAAAGACCTTGTCCCCATTTGTCCATATCCCATTGTATTTAGGAGGAGATTGGAACTTACCATTTGACTCAGAATTGGACAAAGACGGTAGAAGAAGAAGTGGTCTAACTCCCGCTCAAAGAGCATTAAGGAAATTAGTGGATAGTGTTGGTTTATGTGATCCATGGAGGGTTCTTTATCCCTCACATAGGAAATACACATTCATTTCAGCTGTGCATGGATCTAGATCTAGGACTGATTATTTTCTGATTAGTCAATCAGCCCTCCCGGGTCTGTCACAGTGTACAATACTATCTGGGATAATCTCAGACCATTTGATGGTCCACTGCTCAATAAATCTATCCCCTAATCTTCCTAGACAAATTAATTGGAAACTGAACAATCAGTTATTATGATTCCCGATAATCAAAAATAGCATTATTCATATTATAGAGCAATATGAAAGGGTAAATTTAGATTCAACAGGTAAAGGGGATATGGAATGGAGTGTGCTTAAATGTGTCCTAAGGGGTGAATTAATCAGATTGGCAGCAGAAAAAAAAAAAGGAGAATAAAGCTATGAATTTACTTAGGCAAATCAGAGAAATAGATTGTACCCTCTCTGGGAACACCCCCACAGTTATTAGAGAGAGGCTAATAGGTTTATGGAACCAATACAGTGACCTCTTGAGGGAGAAAGCTGAATACACTCTGCTAAAGACAAAAGCCTGGTACTTGGATCAGGGGGAAAAGGTGGGACACCTGCTGGCAATGACATTAAAAGGGGAAGAGTCTGCCAGGATTATACGGAGTATTACATCCCTGTCAGATGGGGAGATCAAAACTCACCCAAAGGACATTACCCAGGAGTTTGAAAACTATTACAGGGAATTGTATAGCTTAATGAGTTCTAGACCCTTGAAGGAGGAGGTGGAAAGATACCTTTCCTCTTGTTCACTCCCTTCGTTGCCACCTGAGTTGGGAGGGGAGTTGTCCCATCCCATATCAGAGGAAGAGATTGTCACAACAATAAACTCGCTTACCCTAGATAAAGCCCCAGGACCTGATGGGTTTTACCCTAATTTTTACAAATGCTTTGCCACCCAGTTAGCCCCTAGGTTAAAAAGATTATTTCACTGTATTTTGAACTCTGAGAAGGTGGACAAGCATTTATTTGCAGCCCTTATTATTGTTATCCCTAAAGAAGGTAAGGACCAGATAAAGTGTCCAATTACAGACCTATCTCATTAATAAACTACAATGTTAAGATTTTAGCAAAAATCTTGGTGAATCATTTAGCTAAAGTAATGCCCTTACTCATTCATAGTGATCAGGTAGGTTTCATGGCAGGCAGAATGGCCTCTGACCACCTACGCAAACTGGTTAATGTCTTCTCTGCATCCAGGGATCATTGCTTTCCTTGCGGGTTGGTCTCAGTGGATGCAGAGAAGGCATTTGACAGGGTGGACTGGCAGTTTTTATTTCTGACCATGGTGAAATTCAGTCTCCCCCTTCCCTTCATTGAGAATGTCTTCTTCCTCTATAGTCAGCCAAGCACACAGATCTATTGTAATGGTGTTTTTTCTTCAGTATTTCCCCTGTGCTCGGGAACTAGACAGGGAGGTCCCTTATCACCCCTTTTTTTCAATCTTTACCTGGAACCTCTTCTGACAAAAATAAGGCAGGACCATAAGGTTCAAAGTAAGTTCCTATGAGTTCAAACTTTCTGCCTAAGCAGATGACATTCTTCTCCATTTAACTCATCCCACTAGCACTATACCCGTAGTGATGGGGCTTATAGAGGAGTATAGCAGGCTCTCCAACTACAAAATAAATAGAGAGAAAACCCTGGTGTTCCCTGAACTCTAAATTATTCAAGTCTGAAATTATGGCTTTGGGCTTACAATGGAGCCCACATAAACTTAAATATTTAGGAGTAATACTGGCGTGGAGCGATTCCAAGATGGTGCAGCTGAACTTAGATTCAATTCAGAATTCCATTCAACAAAACCTTACAAGGTGGGCCAAACTCCTGATATATTTATGGGGAAGGGTGAGTTTAACGAAAATGAATGTGTTACCTAGGGTACTTTATCCTCTAACCATGCTGAACTCCTGGCTGCAATTAAGTTGGTTTAAAAACTTACATGCAATATTATCAGCCTTCATTTGGCAAGGAAAAACCCCATGCAGAGCCTACTATAGAATGGCTGCCCCCAGAGAAAAGGCTGGGTTACGTTTACCACATATGGGACTATATTATTGGGCAAGTAATGCCAGTAAGTACTTGAAGTGGCTGGTAACTCCCTTAGAGCATTGCTCACTCTCTTATGTACCCTCATGGGTCAAATTAGAAGTGGATTTAATAAAGGAATCTGGTATTGATCCGATCACCCTTCTTTACACTTCACTGAAGTCCCTTCCCACTGATTTACTTCCTACCCCGATAAAAACCTCTTTAAGAATACATGCACTGTTATGCTCATTTTTAAAATATTCCCCCAGTAAAGACAGGCACCAGCCTCTGTGCTGGAACCCGAATTTAAAAATTGGGGGGAAAATGATTCAGGAATCTTGGCTTCCTGAGCTGAAGTGCTTAAGGGTAACAGACCTCTTTCAGGAGGGGAAGTGTCTCTCAGCCGCAGACTTAATCAATAAATATCATGTGGCCCCTAGTCAAATATTTAAAATTTTTCAGCTCAGACATTTAATTGTGCAATCCCTTTGGAAGTCTGACGTGTCTCAGCCATGCGACGGTCTATATGAAGCCCTTGCCCGAACTGTATGGGAGCCACATGTAGTTTTCAGATTCTAAAACAGTCTGTTCAGTCAAGCATATCAGCATCTTGAGGGTACCCCCCGCTACTGGAATACTATTTTAGGGGGCTGGGGAGGGACTGGGACAAAATCTGGCAGCATACCTATAGGTATATATCTCAAGATAGACTGAGAATTATGCAATTTCAATTTCTAAATAATATGTTTTGGACCCCGTCCAAATTGTATAAAATTGGCCATATTCCCGATCCAAAATGTAACCAAAGTCACCAACAGGAAGGGACGTTATTCCACATTTTTGGGGAATGTCCCAGGGTTAAATCCCTGTGGGATATGATTAAGGAAAGAGCAGACTCGCTGTTGGGACTCGAACTTCTCTTTAGCCCTGAGGTTTGTCTATTGGGGGATTACTCCAGTGATAAGGTAAAAGTCAGAAGGTATTATATGGCTATCATATCATCATCACTCAAAAAGGTAGTACTGAAACATTGGGTGGATGGTGTCTCAATCTCCTACACAGAGTGGTTACAGGAATTGCTTTTTAATTTGAACATGGAGAAATTTAGTGCGGATAGAAGGAATTGTCTGCCAAGTACCACAAGGTATGGGAAAAACTACATGAGTTGTACCTACTCCAGACAGGAGTTTATATTTCAGGAGTACAAGACTAAGATGGATGGTGTTTCAACAGTATTCTTCTTGTTATAATTTTCTGTCTGCTTGGGGAGGGGGATAGGATAAGGGAAGGAGGGGGGAGCAAGAAGCATCTGAATTGTGTTTCTGGTCATGCTCATGGTGTTATTAGAGTGCACTGTATATTGGAAGGATGCATGTACTTGCAACTTGCTCTGTAATGGGAAAAATTTGAATAAACTTGAATTTCAAAAAAAAAAAAGAACATAGAAATTGTCGGTAGATAGGGACCACCAGACCCATCCAGTCTGTCCATACGCCTTATACTTGTATTCGGCTTGCAACCCTATCTGGTCAGTGGCATTTTACCACTCCTTAATCCATTAAAATATACTATGAAAAAAGAAACATCTTTTAGAATGTCAAAGGAAACAAACTGCCTTGGAGAGACCAGACCCCTCAACATAGCAGGATACCAACAAGCTGGTACAGCTGATGAGGACAATACAGGAGGACATACCAGCATCAAAGAGTTCTGACTCTAATTCCTGTATACCTGAATGTGATAAACAGATACAGTCTCCTGTAATACTGAATACCTCTATGGCTGAGCTGGAGGGGGATGGCAAAGAGCTGCTGGATTCTGTTCTTTTCCCCCTTATTAAAACCACTGGCATATTCTACAAACACTCCCCCAAGAACTGCTCACACTACGCCTTTGCATGTAATTTACAATACTGCAGCAGAGATACAAATAGCACAGCTCCCATCCTGTGACTCTTCAGTACCACTCATTTCTCCTTCTATGCAACCTACTATACAAGCCATGCAAAATGCAGGGCCTCCAAAAGAACTCCCCAAGACAGTCTTACCCCAGAAAAACTTTAATAATGGCACAAGGCGACCTTGTGTGTCTGCTACAGAACCAAAGTTCCTCAGTCCACACAATCCATACAGAGTAATCAGCAGTAGCTCAATGTCCAGACCTGCACCAGCACAACTCTGATGGAGCCAGTATGTCCAGAATGGCACACGTGGGTCAGAGACTCAGCTTAAGATGTGGCTCCACTGCTGCAGAAAAGACTTAAGAAAAATTGCTTGTGGAAGCTTCTCTTTTGGCAGCAGAATGGCAGAGAGCAGAAGGTGATGTATCCTGTGTCCCCATTGACAAGGAATGCTATATGTCTCCTAAGGACAGTGACTTATCTACTGCAGGTTGGGGGGAGCTGCTAAGGAAATGGGGCCTCTAAATAAAATTGCCATACCGGGTGTGTTACCTGTACAAGGTTCAGTGCCTCAGCTGACTGAGGTAGGTAAACTCTAGAATACCACAGTACTTGAAACTGACAAGGTGCCCCACTGGCTAAAAAGACATCCATGACCAGGAAGATGAATACGGCTCTGAGGATGATTCCACAGAACCAGCATAACCAGAGACTAACCCAGCTTCGGATTCGAGCTTTGGGGTATTTCAAATGTTGGACTTATTTTCTGGAACTGGAGAACCAGCTCCCAGGTGCAATGCTGTGCACCTAAAATACCAAAGCAGTTTATAGACTCTGCCTGACAGGGTACATGTTATCAGAAAAAATGTTAAAGGATTCTATAGTTTTTTTCTTGACAGATTTACATGCTGTGTTACATGTTTCAGGTGAGAACATATATGATATTAGTTTTCATACTTTAAAAGCCCTAGAAGAGATTTTGGGTTAAATATGGCCAACCCAAAGATACTGCTCTATGGTACCCTTTTTCAGCAATGCCCCTGTCTCAGCCCACCGTAAGAACTGTTGTGATATTGTTTAGAAATAAAGGGAAACATATCTCAGACATTTGTTATAGGTTAACACAATTCTGTGACATTATGAAAAAAACTACCCCTATAATTGCCTGTGAGCAAGTGTGAACCAGAGAATGGAAACATCAGGTTAAACTATGGCAAACTAATACTGGCATCTGTCAGTTGCTGAGTAGTTTCTTTTTAGGCTCTGATAGGGGCACGTGTTTTTATCTGTGTCAGCCCTGGTCCTGCCGTAAGTGTGGCTCAAAATCCACCTTAGTTCTGCATGTGATACTGAAAGATGTAGTAACTGTCTGGAGTATGGTCATGTTAGCCATAGCTGTACCAACCCATTTAGATGTAATATATGTGATGATAAAGGACATTCTTTCAGGAGGTGCCCCTGGGCTACACATCACAAATGGAGAGACTGGAACTGATATGATTTGATTGCTAAAGGGCAGGCAATGGGAGAGGCAGAATGTGCAAATAAATGTTCTATTCCACAACCTACAAATATGGATTCTTTAGATAAGTCCACAAACTCAGTATCAGTTACAGACACTGACCACCAAGAACCTCCATCCCCCATATCCACAGTGACTGATTCAGGTCTTGTGAAGACAGCTGCTGTATCTACAGAGACTGCACACAATGTACTGAAGAAGATTGAGTTCCTGAGCAGGAAGACACTGTTAGATACCACACAGGCAGGTAATTCTGTCATGGCATCTCCCTTGCAAGATAAGAACATGATTTTAGTTCAAAATTGTAAAAGATGAAGACATAGAAAAGCCAAGAGTAAATTAACAAAGATGGAAGTTATAGAGATAGAAAATAGGCATATTGCATTATCCACCATGTGTCAGTGGGGGATACAGAGTAAGAAGAGGATGAATCAGAAGTATCCTCAGTAACATCCTTGGTATGGGATCAGCTCTTGGGTCAGGTAGATAATTCCTCTGAGATAGTACCAAAGCATTGTAGGACAAGATCCCAAACAAGGAAGTTGCTTGAAGCCCCAATAGATTTCCATGTGATTAGGGTGCACAATGTTAACAGCATAAAGACTTATAAAAAAGACTGGCTACCCTGTCATTATTAATTACCCTTCTTGTGAGTATATTGTTTTTGCAAGATACTAGACTGAAATCTACATGAAATTTTGGACACTAAACAATTATGGTTAGAATGTCCTTTCTTTTGGTCCCAAGGACCAAAATGATGTGACAGTACAGGCATACTGTTAAGAATTTTTGTTTGTTAGTTTCAGGTGCAATGCTTAGTGGAGATTATACCTAGCTGAGCCTTATTATTGGATGTACAGCACGGGACTGTCTCACTAAAGTTACTCACTGTTTATGCACCTCAGAAACAAAAGCAGGTATGGTAGCTCTATGCAAGGAAATTAGACCCTATTTATATTAATGGTGGAGTTCACCACACTGATCATGGAAGGCAAACCTCTAAAACATCTATGAAAATGAGTTCCTAAAGGAAATGACAGCAGTGTCTGATCTTATGAATTGTGTAGTCTTACACCAACCTGACAGAGCAACCTTTATTAAAGGCACTGTAGCTACTCTACATGAACAAACTTTTTTTATTTGTATCTAAAAAAAATTAACAGTTACTGTAACTTGAACCATAGTAATAGAAACATCAGACCATCAGGTTGTCATATGTCATTGCTTTGTGAGACCTAAATATTTCTATCCAGACATCATGGAAATTAAATACAAGCATACTGTGTCACAGGCTGTGGGAATAATGGACCAAGGAGGCAGTAGATGTTGAAGTAAATCAAATAAAACTTATTTATTTTCATAAAGAGCAAACTCAAAGTGACAAAATAACAGAAGCAAATAAAAAAAAAATGACAGCTTTAAGAACTAGCAGACACTAGTTCCATTGGAGGCTTACAAACAGCACTTTCAGATCTGACTTCTCAGAACCAACTGACTGACTTGAGTTGGGAGCACAGCATTTTTATACAATTCATAAGTCATGTGCTTGTCCAACTCCTCCCCTTAAGTCTCTTCTGGTTCAAAAATCTTTTAAATACAGCATGTTTTATTTTATTTACAACATTACAATCTTTCCATTAATATATAAAAGCTTTTTCTAGAGTTGTTTAACAATAAACAGTTCCTTTTAATGATTTTAGAGCTTAAGCAGCAAAAACAGGTACTGCCCCTTTAAGTCAGCCCATAAAACTAGCTACAGAAAGGCCGGCCAGTCCTTAAAGAGCTTGTTGAATATATAGGAGGCAGAGGAACGCCACAGTATACCAGCTTCTCCCTACAAACTTCCTCGGTTATTCAAGCTGTCCCTATGAAGGCTATAGCTCCTAAATTTCAATCTTCAGGTATGCAGGGATGATTTTAACCCAATTTACATTCAAACTGCTTGTTTTAATGTGAAGGTTTTGCCTACAAATTCAAAAGAAAAACAATGATTTTCTGAAGTGCTCCAAGGAGAAACAACTCCAGGGGAATATATGAATTAAATGCATTGCCTATATTCCACTTTTAACTTGGCATACAATTAAAAAGGGACTGTAAAGGGTTTAAAGCATAGGCTCTTTAACAGGGTTTAAAACCCTAATAACTGGACTTCATTAAACTTGTTTTATGCCCTATCTTCAGTTTACATTTTATTAGGGTTTTATGTATTTCTACAACTAGCACCAAAGAAAGGAAGGGGAAACAAAATAGGGGATACTGCTTACAAGTACCAATATAAAATACTGAAGCCCAGTTCTATAAGTATAGGGAAAGACAAAAAATGTTTCTGCAGAAACTAATCTTTTAAAATAAAAAGGGCTTTAATTCTCAATGAGGCAAAATATTATTTTAATCCTAACATTAGTAGCTTACCGCTATGTTTCCTTTATTACGGAGATGATGATGAAATCTCAATGTACAGAAGGGAAAGATTCACAGTAACAGACAGGGGACAAACATACAGTTATAACAAAATGGGTGGCCAGCCCAACGAACACACATTTAATTCACTAAAGACATGGACACATAAACAGATGTACATTGGAGGATCATTATCATTCCTATAAGGGAACTAATGAAACAAATAAATGTGGTGGGGGAAGGGGGTTCTTACTTTTCCACATTCCTCCCCACCCAAAACCAAACCTACAGATTTGGTTTAAAAAAAAAAAAATTATCCATGTACTTGCCTTGATGGACTGGAATGCTTCTTCGCATTCCTCAGTCCATTTAACCTTCTCTGGGTTCCTTTTCTTTGTTAGATCTGTCAGTGGGCCTGCTAGTGTAGAGAAATTGGGAATAAATCTACGATAGTAACCAGCAAGGCCCAGGAAAGATCTAACATCTTTCTTAGTAACGGGAGTAGGACTATGTGCAACTGCTGCCACCTTATTTATCTCTGGCTTGATATAACCTTTGCCAATATGGAAACCTAAATATTTAGTTTCCTGCATGGCTATTGCACATTTTGGGGGGTTTATAGTAAGGCCAGCCTGGGAGATTGTAAAAATTACAGCTGACAGATGTTTTATATGTTCTTCCCATGTGGACTAAAATAATAACATCGTCCAGGTAGGCCGCACTATAAGCTGTGTGGGGTGTTAACAGGTATCCATTACTCTTTGAAATGTTGCAGGGGCACCGTGTAGTCCGAAGGGCATAACTGTAAAATGAAATAGACCGATAGGAGTGCTAAAGGCAGTTTTGTCCTTATCAGCAGTATATAAGGGAATCTGCCAGTACCCTTTGGTCAAATCCAGTGTACCAAAGTACATAGCACCACCCAGAGGATCCAAGATGTCATCTATACGAGGCATTGGATAGCTATCAAAATGTGATATTGCATTTAGTTTCCTAATATCCAGACAAATTCGTATGCCCCCCTCCTTTTTCCCAACCACCACCACCACCATGGGAAAACACCACTCACTGTGGGATGGTTCAGTGATTCCCATTTGACACATTCTTTTTGCTTCTTGGATCACCTCCTGTCTTACCCTTTCAGGGAGCTGATAAGGCTTTTTGCCTGATAGGTTGAGTGTTTGTTACTCTAATATGGTGGCTAACAGTACTAATTCTCCCAGGAGTACTGGTAAAAGTATCTTTAAATTTACATAACTCCCTCTCTAAATCCATCCTCTGAGTTGCAGTTAATTCAGGGTTAACCAGCAAGTCTGTCACTTTCCCTATACTTTCCAACCGTTGATACGCTATACCTAGTTCATTATTGGATTCAGGCAGAACATAACTAGATAAAATGTCCGGCCGTTCTACCCAAGCTTTTAATAAGTTGGCATGGTAAATGCGTTTCTTGCCCCTTTTTTCTGGCATTGCTATCTCATATGTCACAGGGCCAGTTCTTTGAGTTACAACATAAGGGCCTTGCCATTTCATCAATAACTTATGGTCAGAGGAGGGTAGTAATAACAAGACCTTATCTCCTTCATTAAATTTTTTATGACCTGTACCTTGGTCATAATAGGCTTTTTGTTTCCCTTGTTGTTGTAAATTATTGCTATGAGCTTTTTATACATAGGACATCAGCCATTGGTGTAACTTTTGCCAAAATTCTAAGGGGAATATTTCTTTTGTATTCTTAGAGTCCTCCCACTCTTCTTTAACAATGTCTAAGGGTTTCCTTGGATTATGCCCAAATAATAACTCAAAAGGTGAAAAACCTGTGGATGCTTGTGGGACCTCTCTGTAAGCAAACATAAGATATGGAAGGTATGTGTCCCAGTTCTTACCTTCGTCTGCCACAAACTTTTTTAACATCTGTTTTAGAGTCTGGTTAAAGTGCTCTACTAACCCGTCGGTTTGTGGGTGGTAGGGAGTTGTAAAGAGAGCCTCTATTCCCAAAGCCTGATATAGTCGTTTGAGTAGTGCAGAACAGAAATTAGCACACTGATCCGTTAAGATTTTTCTAGGTATACCTACCCGACTAAATAGTTTTACTAATTTGTCTGCTATGCTTTGGGCCATGACAGTTCTTAAGGGTATAGCCTCAGGATATTTGCTAGTGTAATCCACAATCACTAGGATAAACCTATTGCCCTTTGAGCTCTTGGGTAGGGGGCCCACTATATCCATCGCTACCCTGTCAAATGGAACCGTCACTAGTGGTATAGGTAGTAATGGTACTTTATTATGTCTTCCAATTTTGGTTACTTTTTGGCATGATTCACAAATTTTACAATACTCAGAGATCTGATCATGTATACCCAGCCAATAAAATCTATTTAGGAGGCGACTCAAATTTCGGTCTCTCCCTAAATGCCCAGCCATGGGTATATCATGTGCTAGCTCTAATAGTTGTGTTCTAAAAGGTTGGGGTACCATTAACTGCTCCACCACTTCCCCAGTTCAAGAGTTAGTACAGAAACAATGTAACAACCCATTTATAATTTGAAAATTAGGACCCTCGGATTTATCTGTTTGTCCCACCTGTGAAAAGAATGGTATTAAGGACACATCTTTAACTTGTGCTTCTTTAAACTCTAAATCAGGTAGCTTAACAGAAATATCCAGCATGCTATTAGAGTCCAAAGCTTTCTTATTTTTTAGTCCAAAATTGTTTTTCTTTTCGTTTCTGAGTTTTAGTCTTTCTGTCTTTACCCACTACTTCAAAAAGACCTTCCTCAAAGGATATGTTTGTCCCAGTATTTCTTCACTCTTAGTCTGTGCTCTGGTTATCACCGCAAGGCTGGTTGCTAACAAAGTTTCAAAGTCCAGAAAATCATGTCCAATAATAACTGGGACAGGGAGATGGGGGACCACACCCACTTTCATCTTTTGACTGTGCCCATCCACCTGAACAACTGTTTCTTCTAGAGGGTAATGATGTATGTCCCCATGAATGCACATAACACCCGTCGTAGGCCTTCCTGTCATCACACTAGTATCCAATATTGAGGCATGTACTAAAGTCTGTTTACTGCCGGAGTCTATTAGGCCTGATACCTCTTTTCCTCCAATCTTCACTGGTCGTATGTAATGTCCCCAATTAGCTAGCGCTAGATGTACATCTTCTAATGTCTTTTTAGGGCAGAATCTCACTATGTGCCCTTTAGCATTACACTTGTGGCACACAATATCAGGTTTATATATCCTCATTGGTCTAGGACTTAATTTGTCCCCTGTGGCATGACTATCTGTTACATTGGTAGTAGGAGTATGGGAAGGTGTTCTTACCGTGGCCTGAGGTGTCCATGAACTTCTTAAAGGTTGAATCCTCTGAGGTCTTGCTGCGATGTAATCTTCTGCCAGTCTTATAGCTAGCTCAGCTGTCCCTGGGCAATGTTCCTTTACCCACAACTGCACATCTTGGGGAAGTATATTGATAAACTGTTCAAGTACAACATCCTCCAATGTTTGAGTCACAGTCCGGGTATTAGGTTGCAACCATTTTATGCACATGTCTTTTAATTGGGTATATATATATCTTGAGGATTATCAGCATGCTGGAACTTAAGGGATCTAAAACGTTGCCTATAAGTCTCAGTACTGATATCGTATCTTTTTAGAATAGCTTGTTTTACCTGGTCATAATCATTAACGTGGGTAGTTTCGACATGACTGTAGGCCAATTGAGCCTTTCCAGTTAGATAAGGGGCTAGCCTTATGACCCATTGATCTCTAGGCCAAGCACAAGCAGAGGCTACCCTTTCAAAGGTCATTAGGAAAGTTTCAATATCATCAGTACTGGAAAGCTTTAGCAATTTAATGTCTTTTTGGACTGTCCCCAGTGTAGCAGGAGGTCTAGCAGCACCTATAGTCTGGATGGCTCTCAATGCATCTGCCCATCTGGCTTGGTTCTCTCTCTCCATTTCCATTTGATGGACACAAAGCCAGCGTAGTAATTCTCTAAAACCTTCAGGGGGTTCTTCCCTCTCAGGGTTACCTGCTGTGGCCCCCTCCAAAGGCTTCTTATCTTCCATCTCTGTACCTCTCCTGGTTATCCTTCATCTCACTACTGGCTCAACCCCAGTTAGTAAGGGTAACTGTAGCTTCTGCATATGTGACCGTGTAGCCGCTCCACTCCAACCTGCCTCGTCTCTTTGCATTCAGGTCCACAGGAATCTGCACTCAAATCCACACAGCGATCCCACTGCTCACACCATCTGTCACAGGCTGTGGGAATAATGGACCAAGGAGGCAGTAGATGTTGAAGTAAATCCAAATAAAACGTATTTATTTTCATAAAGAGCGAACTCAAAGCGACAAAATAACAGAAGTAAATAACAAAAAAAAATAACAGCTTTAAGAACTAGCAGACACTAGTTCCATTGGAGGCTTACAAACAGCACTTCCAGGTCTGACTTCTCAGAACCAACTGTCTGACTTGAGTTGGGAGCACAGCATTTTTATACAATTCATAAGTCATGTGCTTGTCCAACTCCTCCCCTTAAGTCTCGTCTGGTTCAAAAATCTTTTAAATACAGCATGTTTTATTTTATTTACAACATTACAATCTTTCCATTAATGTATAAAAGCTTTTTCTAGAGTTGTTTAACAATAAACAGTTCCTTTTAATGATTTTAGAGCTTAAGCAGCAAAAACAGGTACTGCCCCTTTAAGTCAGCCCATAAAACTAGCTACAGAAAGGCCGACCAGTCCCTAAGGAGCTTGTTGAATGCATAGGAGGCAGAGGAACACCACAGTACACCAGCTTCTCCCTACAAACTTCCTCGTTTCTTCAAGCTGTCCCTATGAAGGTTATAGCTCCTAAATTTCAATCTTCAGGTATGCAGGGGTGATTTTAACCCAATTTACATTCAAACTACTTGTTTTAACGTGAAGGTTTTGCCTACAAATTCAAAAGAAAAACAGTGATTTTCTCAAGCGCTCCAAGGAGAAACGACTCCAGGGGAATATATGGATTAAATGCATTGCCTATATTCCACTTTTAACTTGGCATACAATTAAAAAGGGGACTGTAAAGGGTTTAAAGCATAGGCTCTTTAACAGGGTTTAAAACCCTGATAACTGGACTTCATTAAACTTGTTTTATGCCCTATCTTCAGTTTACATTTTATTAGGGTTTTATGTCTTTCTACAACTAGCACCAAAGAAAGGAAGGAGAACAAAATAGGGATACTGCTTACAAGTACCAATATAAAATACCGAAGCCCAGTTCTGTAAGTATAGGGGAAAGACAAAAAATGTTTCTGCAGAAACTAATCTTTTAAAATAAAAAGGGCTTTAATTCTCAATGAGGCAAAATATTATTTTAATCCTAACGTTAGTAGCTTACCACTATGTTTCCTTTATTACGGAGATGATAATGAAATCTCAATGTACAGAAGGGAAAGATTCACAGTAACAGACAGGGGACAAACATACAGTTATAACAAAATGGGTGGCCAGCCCAACGAACACACATTTAATTCACTAAAGACATGGACACATAAACAGATGTACATCGGAGGATCATTATCATTCCTATAAGGGAACTCATGAAACAAATAAATGTGTGGGGGGGGGGGTTCTTACTCTTCCACATACTGACACACAGAATTAGTTAGTTGCCATATTGGTCCTTGTAAGAACAGATCCAGAAACAAAATATGTAACCTTTTATTGGGCCAACATAGATGTAACAAAAGAAAACAGTGCTTAAGCCTTCAGACCAACCAAGTCCTTCCCCATAAGCTTATCAGGAAGTACTTGGTCAGATCAAAAGCTTAAGCACTGTTTTCTTTTGTTACATCTATGTTGGTCCAATAAAAGGTATCATACCATTTGATTCTGGAGCTATACAAACATACTGGAAGATCCACAAACTGTATAGAAATAGGTACAGTTACTTAGTGATAGATGACTGATATTTGGAGCATATAATAACGTTCTGTTATGGTGGGAAGACACTAAAGCTGTTTTTAAAAATCTCTTTCAAAAATGTGCATTCAAAGGGAAGACAAATAGATATTTGCATTACTGCATCTTGGAACTAATTTACATAAATAATTCTGTATATGTGCATAACTGGGGAAGATTTATTGGATCAAATTAACTGAATAAAAATAGAAATGAAACTGTATCAATATGCTAGAACCAATAAGTTGGCTCAAGAGATTTAATTTGGTACCCAAGGTAAAAAACAACCCTTGGATAGTTTTAAAGCATGCCAGCAGACAAAGAACTAAATACATAGAAAGCTTAAGATGCACTTATGTAGGTCCCAGAGCAACAGACAAGGATGATATTATGCATATTGTAGATGGATTTGTAAAAGAAAACTTTAGTAAGCCTTGTATTTTGTCTGACCTCTATGATCTTGTAAAAACATTTGATCTTCTTAGCATTCCAGATAAGGTATTAGCCAAGTTAATTAAACTTGCACACCTCATGGAGGTGGATGCAGTTATATTCAGTCTGCACAGTAATATAGCACCAGGCTCAGATGGCCTCCCCTCAGAATTTTGTAAAAGGTTCCAAGACTATTTGAGTCCTACTTTACAATTTTTGTATAGCCATTTCTTACAGACCAGTTCATATGTACCCTCAATGTTGCATGCAGTTTTAATTTGTATTCATAAGTACAGAGATGATATTTTGTTGCAGAATTGGAGGCTTCTTTGCTTTATGAATAGTGACCACTTGGTTCTAGTAACACTGCTGGTTATTTCACAAACACAAACATGTGCTATACTTCAGCAGCATGTTCAGGAAAATTTAACAATTTTGAGAGAACATTTTGAAAATGTAAAACAAGGATCCATGTCTGAGTATGCATCCTTAGATCAAACCAAAGCTTTCAATGTTGTTAGCCATTACTTTTTGTTTGCAACTGTGGAGATTTATGGAATCCTGAGGCTTTTTATACACTGGATAAAAGGTATTGTACAAGAACGCAGAACTGCTTCCTTATGTAAATATGTGGCATGGGACCTCAGTGGGTATTTGCTTTTATTAATTCAACATCTACAGATAAATGTGCCTATCATTGCCGACTCTCAGAATATATTATCCCCAAGCCATATCGACTGTGTCTCATTATTGGCTCCAGCTCCATCTCCTCTTCCTGAATCTCTCAGCTACTCAGGTTTGCAAATACCTGACACAATTAAAGGTCCTAAGGAGGGTGGAAAGTCTAACAACTTGATAATGGAATCAGAAACCACATTGGGGGATATGCAAAATAATCTGGATGTATCGCCAGCTCCTGAACCAAGCACTGCAGTTACACAACACCCTGAGAATTAAAATCCATCAACAATCTCCCTGGATCTGCTGGCTAAGGAAATGCTGGCTATACAAAAAGATAAATATTCAGGGTTTGAAGAAATTAAATACAGTAGTAGCCAGAGACATGGTCATATATTTCCAGATATTTTGTGACATTTTTAAAGAGTTTATCTCTGCTGCCCTACTGGGGAACTGCAGAAAGCAGGAGATTTCTCTAGAAATATCACAGAAATTTCTGGAAATGTCTGACCATGTCTTTGGCTGTGACTGAAGTCCATGCATAACATAAATACATCCATAGCTAACTTAAATAAAACAAATGGATTATTTTATGCTCTGCACTGGAGAATTAGATTAAAGACTGAGCCTGGTGGAGTTCACCATTGCACCACTTGCAGATACCATGTCAGAACACATGAAACAGCTGAAAATACTGACACAAAAAAAATCACTAAATTTGAGGACAGATCCAGGAAACAAAATTTAAGACTAGCTAAAATCTCTGAAGGAATGGAAGCAGCAAGAGATGTAGTCCCTTTTTTGACAAATTTATTGCAAAGACATGGGGCTGATTTTCCCTGATGAAGTTATCAGACTAGACATATCACATAGAGCCAGAGGCTATACTACAACTGAAACCTGAGGAATAGAAAAAGTTAATAAAATTGAATCATTTCTAAACAGACCATATAAGCAGATCTTAAGATTACCCTTGGGCACTCCTAATTCATTATTGAGATCAGAAATAGGTCAAATAAAATTTGAGCACATGGTACATACAAGAATGATACATTTCTGGGTCAAAATAGTGGCAGAAAATAAAGAATCGCTGCTTGGGAAAGCCTTAAAGGAAAAAGAAAAATTGTTCCATCTGAACAAGAAAGGGTGGCTAACCACTATCTATACTTTGCTAGAAAAATATGATCTTAAGCAATTAAAAGCATGGGTGGCTAATAATATTCAACTAAGTATGACATATTGCAAAAAGATCTCCAGACATGTCCAGAATATCTCAAAGGGAACAGATCTGACAGAAATCCAAAAGTTAAAAGTTGTACCCTGGCTTGTAAAAAACTCTAGGGAACATGGTTTTAGATATTACCTGAATTCTATTAAATTTTCCTGAACTCAGGTTTATACTAACTAAATTTAGATTTGAGGTATTTCCCAGTAATATACTGGAAACTAGATGTAGTAAAGGAAATAAAAAGCTTTCAGCTTAGTGTGTCTCACCTGGTTAAATAACTAAAAAAAAAAAAAATAGGATCACGTACTACTGTGGCTTGAATGAAGAAGATCTTGCACATGTCACACTCCCTTGCCCATGGTATTCTGAACCTACAGATACCCAGGACAATACTTGAAGGGCATGAATTTTCCATCTAGATGTATTCTGGATGTATTATACAATTCTGAAAATGATGAATTGTTAAATAATCCAGCAATGTTCCTGATAAAAATTAGAAAGGAACATGTATGGATCATTCAGAATGAATGACTGTAATGAAGGCCTGCTTCTAAAGGCCGGCCTTACTGCTGGATGGTTATTTAGAACTCTATAGATGTAGTCCCTGAGCCAATAGAATATATATATTTATTTGTAAATTATGTGTCTTTATTTAATATGCAATATTTGTAATGACTGTATTAATTGTATTTAACTCTGCTTGTGTAATGACAATTTGTTGAACAATAAAACTAAAACTGAAAAAAATGAATTACAAAAGACATGGGGCTGCTTTTCAATGCTGAAGTTATCAGACTAGACAGCACATAATGCCAGAGGCTATATTACAACAGACAACCAAAACTATCCTCGCTTTGTTTACATTAAACCACACAGGTTTCAAGACTGGGAGAGGATATTGCAGAAAGCTAGAATAGAAGGAGGCCTCACTGCCATGGGTATAACATTTTCAGTATACCCAGGTTTTTGTGATGAAACCAATAAAAAGTGTAAAACCTTTGATGGTCCAAAAGCAGAGCTGTGAAAAAGAGGGATAAAATATGCTCTCTTACCTCCAGCTAAGTTAAGGTTTTTGACCAGGGGAGATGAGAATCCATACAGAGCCAAAAGAAGTTTATGCAATCTTATGTGATCAGAACTTGAACCACTCTAATCAATTTACTTCAGCACATTTCAGAGATCCCCCTTATCAAAAACCATATTAAAAGTTTTTTACGCCACCACAAAATGATGGGTAAATTAAATTAACAACTTTCAATCAGGGACTTAAACCAGGTGGTGCATCTGAAGTACCTGTCTCTGATCCTGCCATATTAAACCACCTTGAATCTTGGGACAATGCTACTGAGGAAGCTAAAGATGCTTCTTCAGACACAGGTGGAAAAGAACAATCAATAAACTAAATTAAAATAAGATGAAAACATAATTATAATGATTAGTTGGGGGCTATATATTTATATAAAAAAGAATAAAAAAGATAAAAAGCAATGAAGTGTTAATATTTATAGTAAATGGAACTTTGGGAGACAGGCAGTAATATCAAAAAACAAATGTATTAAAAGTATGGTTACATACTTTATTCTGATTTGATGTTGGATCCCCTCCCCATGTAAGGAATATATGGAATCTATCTACATGATTGATAAATTTGAGGAATAAAAAAGAGCTCTCATAGATCTACACCATATAACTTTATATTACTGAATGGTGCCCAGACTTAGGGGTCTTTGCTCCTCTGGGACAGTCTCCCCTAAGAACCAAACAATTATAATGACAGTCCTTAAGCCAAAGAGAAAGCACTTTTAAGAGATGTGACATATTATAAAGCTCACCTAAGCCATGGTGGCAGGGAGCTCATAGTCATGCAAAATGATATAGACTCTCTAAATTATACTAGTTGTTTGGAATTATTTGCCTGTCATTTGAAGTATCCATCTGTGATAACAGTAAAAATATAATAATAATAGCTAACATAACTCTTTTATCACCATCTCTTTTCTATAGAAGCATACAGTATGATTAAGAACTGTATGAGCTGTATGAGCTGCACTTGATCAGGTCTAGCATTAGAGTGAATGGGCACTGCATGTAGTCACTTTAAAACTATAATTAAACTTCACTCACCACAAAATTACTGCACCACCAGTACCACATCACCATGGTAAGTCCTTCTTTACCGACTTCCTCATCTACCATCTTAGTAGATGCATGGAGTGGGGAAAGGGAGGGAAACCTAGTCAAGAGGCTGCAGAAAGGAAGGGGTTGGAGGGGAGGAGTAGGGTTTGAGGGGTGGTGGGCTGGTTTATTAATAACATTGAAAAAGAAAGGAATTTTGTTCAGTGGAGCAGAGAGATTAAAGATATTTGGAAATAGAGATGCTGCAAAATTATATTTCACCAGTGAAATTCTGGTGAAATAGGCAATTTCACCATGCAAAATATTTTGCAAAATGTGCCCATTATGGGAAATGTTTTGCTGGGTGCAAAATGCAGAATTTTGCCTGTGAAATGTAACTGTCAAAGAGGCGAAAGGTGAATTTCACCTTCCACAGCCAAAATTTCACCTTCCGCATGCAAAATTTCACATTCCACAGGTGAAATTTCACCTTCTGCAGGTGGAATTTTACATTACAGAGGTGAAATTCTGAATTTCACTTTCACGAGAAATGTCATGAAATGGGCAAATTTTGCAAAATATTTGACATAATGAAGTTTGCCAGTTTTGCATATCTCTATTTGGAAAATAAATATGGAAGCATTTGTTGCTCTGAACTTGTATTATAGAGTGCTTCTGTGATGATAGCTTTGCATTTGTTAACATGAAACATAAAGGAATTGAAAGATTGTAATAAGAGTTATGGAATGTTTGATTTTGCTGATAGGAACTTTATTAACTGTATATTTGTACAAGAGTCACATTTAGACCAAAGAGAATTTGATTTTCTCTGTAAGAGATGGGTACCTGGTCTTAATGCTCCTTATAGATCTAATTCAAGGGGTATATCTATTTTGTTTAACATGTTTTACTATATTACAGAATAATATAGACAAACAGGGATGATACATTATTTGTGAAATACATCTAGGTGAACACAGGTTCGCATTAGTCAATTTGTATGGACCGAATGAAAACTGCCCATGTTTTTTCAATGAATGTTTTCTATTACTGGCTACATATAATCCCCATTATAGAATATGAGGGAACTTTAATTTAACATTAGATAATAGTCTAGACAGATCTAATACATCACTGAATACAGTCCACTCTGCAACCAAGGTTCTCTTAGAATTCATGAAAGACCTAAGATTAATAGACCCCTGGCACTATATAAATCCTCTGAGTAGACAGTACCCATTCTCATCACCTGCTCATAATTACATTCTCAAATTGATTTCTTTATTATTTTGGAGCCAATGATAAAACATAATATTAAAAGTAAATATAAGGGAATAATTCTATCAGACCATGTACCTCTATTCTGAATATAGTGCTACACATTCATATAAAGGAGATAATTTTTTAAATGGATCCTATTCTAACAAAATAATATGCATATATAGAAAGAGTTAAAACAGAAACAGAAATTTATTTTAACTTTAACTATCACTCTGGCACTTAATTATATATGGGATGCATACAAATAATTTATAAGAGGGATAGCATTAGCCTATAGTAGTTATAAAGTAAAAAAAAAATGAAGAGTTAAGCAGGCTAGAAAGTCCTATTAACTATAAACAAAATCAGCATCAAATAATGAAAGACCCGGACATATTCAATTAATTAATTGCACCTCAAGATGAATATAAAAAAATGCCAACATTAAGAGCTGACCAGGTGATGATCTATACAAGAATATTACACACAGGGAGACAACCAGACAAAATTTTGGCCTGGCAATTAAGAAAAGATGAAAAAGGAAAAACATATTTATGGGACCAAAAATTTAGATGGCTCAATTTCAGAATCACCTATACAAATTAATAATATATTTTCTGAATGCTACAAAACATTGTATACTTCTGAGAGAAACAGAGAAAATACAGACATACTCCAATTTTTAGGAAAAAAAAATGGGTTGCCAGAATAAACAGCAGCCTCTATTGGCAGGGATCACCTAGCCTGACCTGGTGCCAGTCAAAGAAAGAAGGAGGGAGAGATAGGGGAGATTGAGGGATAGCAAGGGATTCCAGGAGGAGTGTCAGCACAAAAGGGGGTGAGGAGAAAGCGGGAGGCTTGGATTGGTAGGAGGGAACATGTGCCAAGGAGGAAAAGTTTAAAGGGAAATTCACCCTTCTTCTGTTTGCTAGTCGAGTTGGGAGGTGAATGAACAAAAAATCCCATTAGCACATCAGTCAGTGGACTTTTGAACATGAGATAAGTGGGAGATGGGGAGATGGCAGCATGGTTTCCAGCAGAGAGGGCTGGAAGCCTGGACTAGCCTCAGTATGTGTATATGCATTGCAAATTGTAACAAAAAAAAAAGCTGAGTCTGATCTCCCTGTAATACTGCTGCTGGATCTGATCCTTGGAAGAAAAGGCAGAGTTTTGTGAAGTATCAAAACAACATGACTTTTAAGTGGTAGCATGCTTTGGGAAAGTCAGAGAATGTGCATGAAAGAACTCTGGAGACAAACGGTGACATGCTCAGGAGGAATAAGATGGTACAACAGTCTTGGAGTAATACAGTAGGTTTGGCATGATCAGAAGCAATCCACAACCTCATTCAGGGAGAGGTTCAAATGATGATGCAGGGGCAAGAGCAGGGAAGGGAGAAACAGCTTTGCTGGAGAGTGAGCTTGACTGAGAGAGGTGTGGGGGAAATGCAGTTTTGGTCATGGACTGCTCAGTTCAGGGGCAGTCAGCTGGGGTTTTCCAGTTCTTCCTGGCCAGCCCAGGTTATGGGGTATGAGTTTTTTTGTGGCCTGTGCAGGGGCAGAGCAGATTTTGTCATCCTGCAGTGGGCTGGCTGCTTGCAGCAATGGCAGAGCACACAAAAATCCACCTGAAGGTTGGAGATCTCGATAGGGAAGGTAGTCCTGGGGGTAATGCTGTGTTTTGCTATTTTGTCTCTGCTACTTGGTGAATTAGAGGGTAAGGGGAGATGCGGTGCTGTGGGTGTTTTTGGGCAGCATGGGTGGCTATAAATGTAAAACAGTAGTGGTTAATTCTCTTTAGGTTAAGGGACCTTTTCAATGAACTTTTAGACTTATGTTTGGCTAAGCAATTAGGCCCTGAGCCATTCATTGTTTCTCCTGAGTTCAGTGGTGTGAAACTGAGGGAAGTTTTGGTGGACTTGGTATGGCAATGGAAGTATGCTTCAATTTAACCAAAAGCAGTATTTATCATCTGGTTATGTGTATGTCGGCTGGCTTACAAGAAAAAAAATAGTGAATTTAAGTCTTCACAACTGCAGCAAAAGGGTCAATGCAGGAGGGGGGGGGGGTCACTGAGACATGTGGTCATAGTCACCATTTTGAGGTTAGAACAAAGGCAAGGGAATGTCAAAATGGTGGTGGTGGTGGGTTATGTATGATGCAGAGGAAAATGTCAACAGGAGGTTACTCAGATGGCCAAAGGGCCATGGGTTTGAATCCAGGCAACAATAAAAAAAGACAGAAACAATTGTTCATGTATAGAGTTGAGTGGACAATTTAATGTTAAATTTCACATTAGACTGCATGTACATGGTTGTGCAATGGGCTTATGCAATTTGGGCATTCGTGGTATGGGAGCAGCCTCTCAGGTCCCGGTAATGGGGGAATGATCTGGCTGGAAGGTGGAGTTATGGGGGTTATAGATAAAAAAATAAAGCAAATAATAATAATAATGAAATAAAGGAGGTCCTCAGGGGACTGCGGGCTGGGGTCCTTGCCTAGGCTCCACTCATAAGGGACAACTAAAGGCATAAGGGCTGGTCACCTTAGCATAGGGAAAGTTTTTTTAAAAAGTGGCTCTAACAGCTTGATTTTGTATCCTCATGAGTTGGTAGGTATGGCTCCAAAAAAGCAGAAGGCAGGCTCCAAGGAAATTGTGGTCCAGCAGAGGATGACTATAATGAAGGAGGTGCAAGCAATGCTGGAGGTGGTGAAGGAGAAGGAGCTGTGAAAGAAAGCAGGAAAGAGAAAAGTGACAGAAGCAGAGGGTGAAGGAGCAAAGAAGAGGACACCTGTGAAGGGTGTTGGGGGGGGGAACCTGATGGGTCACAGAGTAAGAATGACATGGTTGATCTCACACTGCAGGGGAGCCTGAGGGAATATGTAGAAGAAATTATTGGTGCAACAGGGGAGAAGGATTTAGGGGAATTGCAGAAGGTACTGTATTGGAGACAGGAGAAGGAGAGAACAAAGGGTGAGAACAGGGGCAAGAGAGGGCAGGGTAAAAAGAGGGATTGAAAATCAGAGGAGGGAGTAACCCAGGGAGTCATCCTGGGGATCACCTATCAATGGCAATAAAGGAAAAGATATGAAAAGGAGAATTTGTAGACATCTTTTCTTGTGGATAAAGAGGCAGCTAAGAAATATGAAGTGAAGGAGTGGATAGGTAAGACAGAAATGGTGGCAGCCTTAGCTGTTTTGGGGAGAACACAAGAGGACAAGAGGACTATTGAAGCATGATTGATGGGTTTCGCTTATTTTAGCAGAATGTTGCTGCAGAAACAGCCAGAACTATAGTAGCTATCCCTTTACTAGCCTATTCGCTGATAGTACACAATGTGTACAAGATGTGGGGTGGGTACGTGGCGGCAGTTTGATGAGAAGTTTCAACAGCAGATTGCCTCCCATTGGGATGTACGGTGGGATACAAGTCATCCAGATATATGGTGTGTGACCATGACAGTGCAGACAATGGGGATTGGGGAAGGGGGAAGGTTGATGAGGGAAGCCAGCATAAGTTTTGTTGGGCATACAACAGGGCACACTGAGCATGGGCAAATTGCAGATTCAGACATGATTTATTCAAAATGCACAGGGCCACACCTGGCATCAAGTTGCAAGGTTGTGGGAGATAGGTCTGGAAGGCAAGCCTTTGAAGGGCAGCCCTTTCAGGTGAGTATGGGAAGACAGGGGGGAGGTGGGAGTCCAAGGGGTAGAGGAAGGGGTTTGGCTTTTGGTTAGCCAGGGGAAAAGGGTTATGCAGGAAGACAAGGGGCAGAAGAGACAGGAAAAAAGGGGGAAGTTTGAGTTGGCAAGGGTACAGATTAGCAAAAAGGTGAAGGGGACATGGCTGATAAGGTATTCAGATGAAAGAGCAGCCAGAACACTGACAGATGGGTTCAATAGAAGGTTTAGCTTACGGTATAAGGGACAGAGCAGAGCAATGCTGGCAGAGAATCTGGGATCAGTAAAGGATAAGGATGAGGTCATGGCAGAGAAGATAAGGAAGGAGATAAAGGCAGGCAGGGTAGAGGTCTATTCATGGTGCCTCCTTTCCAGAACTTTAGGGTATCATTCTTGGGGCTGGTGCCAAGAAAACAGCCCAAGGAGTACTGCACAATTCACCATTTGTCCTATCCAGAGTGAAAGACTTTATCAATGAAGAATAGTCTGTAGTGTCAGGTTCTATGTCATAACGGCGACCACAGAATAGCAATCGCTGTTACGGCGAGTGTACATTGTCGAAAAAAGATGTAGTACACTCGCAGTGAAACAATAGGCAACAACATAAAAAGGTTGTTCTGTGGGGGATGCATCCCTGAAACCCCAAATAAGATTACTAACTCAGGGGTGTCATGTCAGGGGGTGAAACACCCAAAATAAAAATAAAAACAGTCGCGATGGCAAAGCTGCAAAAATTCTGTATCCCTCCCAGCCCCGGATCCTTCACCCTCCCACCATGCTAGCCACCTCAGTTACTCCACTGCCATCAGCTTGGCAGCCACTCTGCCGCACTACCCATTACATACCCTCCCTCCCTTCCTGTCTCCTCCCTTGTTCCTGTTGCCCTGTTCTTCTGATCGCTACACTTGCAGGGTAGCCCACATAACTGTCACTACTCTTGCAGGGTAGCCCACATAACAGGCGCTGAAAGTGAGTCACTCATATTTGAGTAGTTCACTTTCAGTCACTGCTATGGTGGTATATCATAGTGCCATACGTGACACTGGACCAGGTGGTGCAAATCATCAGGAAAGTTGAAGGGGCATGGCTGTCGAAAACTAACACTGAGTCAGCATTCATGTTGCTCCCAGTCCAACCAGAGGATTGGTAGCTATTGGGTTTTAAATTCAGAGTTTTTTCTTTTACTTTAAAAAGGCAATGCCGATGGGTTGCTTGATGGTGTGCACCACCTTTGAAATATTGAGTACTTGGTTGCAGTGGACATTTGGGGAGCAATATAAGTATAGGTTGGTGGTGCATTATTTAGGTGATTTTCTTTTCATAGGACAAGTGAAGCTGGGGATGGAGGAGATGTTGCACTGTTCTCAAATGATGTACGCCAGGTTGGGGTCCCGTTAGCAGAGGGAAGGACTGAGGGATCGAGCTGTTGGTTGGAATTCCTGGGGATAGAAGCAGATACAGAGAGGTGATTGTTCAGGCTACTATAGGACAAAGTCCAGACATAGCGGGAACTCATGGGGGCTGTAAGAGGGAAATAAAGGGTGCCACTGGTGGTAGTGCAGCAGCAATTGGGGCACTTGAATGTTGCATGCAGGGCAGTATTGCCAGGTGGGGCACTTATGCTCAGGTAGGCATGAGCAACAAAGGGGGCCAGGAGGCCCCATCATTTGGTAGACATAAATAGGGGTGTGAAAGAGGACCTAGCCATGTGGGAGGACTTTTTTACAGCAGTATAATGGGGTCTCATTTTGGAAGGATGACTGGGTTTTCAACACAGACATGGAGCTCAATACAGATGCAGCCAGAACCCATTGGATGGGGGCCTATTTTGGAGGATGGTGGGTATCAAAGCAATGGTCAGAGGACTGTGTAAAGAGGGGTTTGACATGTGATATTATGCTACTGGAGATCCTTCAAACATGGGTAGCGACAGTGGTATGTGGGAACACCTAAAAAATCAGAGAGTGGTATTTTGGTGCGACAATAGGGTGGCAGTTGAAGTTTTGAATAAGAAAACAGCCTTGGCAACCATTGTAATGAGGGTGCTAAGATCACTAGTGCTGCTGGGGCTGAGGTTGAACATGTTGCTTACAGCTAGACACATTGAGGAGGTCAGGAATGCCGTGGCTGATTGCCTTTCCCATCTTCAGTTGGATAGGTTCCTTGGCCTCACACCCAAGGCAAAGGCCAAGAGAATGGTGGTGGAAAGAACCCAGCTGTTATTCCAGAGCTCTTGGTCTGCAGGGATGAGGGATTGTGAAGGGTATTTCAAGCTTTCAAAGAGCAGGCTGGAATGGAGGTGAGTGGGCCTGTAATGGAAGGGCAGGTGATGAGGTTCATAGTGGGGACGTGGGATGAGAATATAACCCATTCTACTATGGGGATCCATTTGGCAGTGTTAGGGCTGGTGTGTAGCTTGAAGGGCTGGGGAGAACCTTGTAAAGCTCCAGTGATCAGGAGGATGATGCAAGATTGGCAAACGATAAAAAGGAAGAGCCGAGATGGTAGATGCCTGATTTCAGAGTGGTTGCTGGGCAGGCTAGTGGGAGCATTGGGGAGCATATGCCACTCCCACTATGAGGCACAGCTTGTTTCACAGTCTTTTTAGTGGTGGTCCACAGGGCATTCCGGGTTAGTGAGGTGGTAGCCCAAGGTGGCTAAAGGGGGCACAGGGGGATGCTTTGGGAGGATGTACAATGGTTCAAGGATAGGACAGACAGACAAGGCAGGGAACAGGGTAAGGGTGGTGATGATGAAGAAGCAAGCGAGAGGTCAGGTTTGCCTGGTCCAGGCCTTGTGGGACTTCAAGGTAAGCAGACCACCAGGGGGTGGACCACTGTTTGTTCACAGGAATGCAGAGCCCTTCACTAGCTACCGGCTGGTGATGATTTCAAAAAAAGGGTTGGAATTTTTGGGGGAGGATGCAACAGGTTTCTCATCCCATTCATTTAGGATAGGGACAGCAGCAGAGAAGACGGTGTCAAAATGGGGGATCAGTAACATTGGTAAAACAGGTGGTAGATGGAGCTCGGAGAGCTATAAAACCTTTATTAGGGAACTATTTAACTAATTGTCATTTGTGTTCCTCCAGAACTGGCTAAAAAGAAAAAAAAAATAGATTTGTGGCCGTTCGTTAATTTATTGGGCAAAAAGAAGAGCAGCTGTGAGGCTGGGGGAGACAACTGCAGCTGACTTCAGGAGCAGCAAAGGTGCATTGGAGGGGTATTTGGGGCATGCAGTGGGCCCAGCTGTTTACATTATTGGAGGATTTGAAAGTCATGCTTCCAAGCTTCAGGCTAACTGTTCAAACTAAAGGCCCATCAGTCTGACATCAGTTCCTGAGAAGATCCTGGAGAGTATTTTGAAGGATATGACTGTAGATCACCAGATGAGGCAAGATTCACGAGATGAGAAGTAACATGGGTTTGAGGCAGGCAGATCATGTACAACAAATCTCTTGTGCTTCTATGAAAAAATATCAGCAGCACTGGATATGAGCCAGGCTGTTTACTGCATATATTTGGATTTCTCCAAAGCATTCGATATAGTTCCACACTAACTCGAGAGTATCTAAAATGAAATTCATGATGGTAAAAATCAATAATAAATTAGATAACTTGTATAAAATAAACCTTTCCCCTCTTTTAAATTCTACTAAACAAGACCTATCTCAATGGAAAACATTACCTCTACACCTAATTGGCAGATCTAATGTAATTAAAATGAATATATTTCCCAAATGTATGCTCGTATTTGCTATCCCAAGTGAATTCTTTAGCACTGTGGAAAAAAATAATTAAAAGAATTCTTATGGAAAGGTAAAAGACCAAGGGCTGATTTAAAAAAAAATTAGATCAACACAAAAGACTTGCATCAAAAGAGCCTGACATAAGGGGTGACTTGCATTACAACTTGCATCAAACGTGATTTTCTAAAACAGCCTACATGAAATCCTGATGCTGCTGTGCCAAAGCGCCCTTGTGCCAAGATTTCAGCAAACAGCGAGGTGCTCCAGATCACAAGGGGGCTTGGGCCATGGGGGTGCTGCAACATCCCCTTTTTGGGGATTTTACAAGACCCACCATAGATGCAGCAAAGGTCACCACTTAGACCAGCCAGGATGTGGTCTAAGTGGCTTGCACCAGAGGGAGGGGGTCTGGCAGTGCACCGACAGGTGCCGAAGGGGCATGGGATGCAGCATAGGGGGAATCAGGTAGACAACTGGGCATCACCTGGAGTGATGTAGCACCCATCAGGGTGCATTTGCATTGTACTTTATTCTAATACAGTACACTTATCTTCCCTGGTGAATTAGCAGTCCCCTCATGTCCTCCAGAAATAAAAATCTTCCCTGGTAGTCTAGCAGCCCCCACCCCATCTCTGATATTTTTCAGAAATATATAAACATTTTCTCTGGTAGTCTACAGGACCCACCAAACCCTGATGTCCCTCAGAAATATATAAACACCTTCCCTGGTAGTCTAGTGGACCCCCCGATCTCTGATGTCCCTCAGAAATATTTAAATATCTTCCTTGGTAGTCTAGAACCCCATCCCCGAGATCTCCTAGATATATTTACATATCTTCCTTGGTAGTCTAATGGGTCACTGGCCCATCTCTGACCTCCCCCAAAACCATTTATGTAACATGTCCTGGTGGTCCAGTGGAACCCCACTCCCCCACCCCAGCAAGCAGTGCCTCACCACCCAGCTTCTCCCATCCCTTCCATGAGCTAGTGACTAGCACAACCCTCCTCTCTCAGCCATTGCCAATCAGGGGGGCTGCTGGACTACCAGGGAAGACATTTAAATATTTCTGATGACATCAGGGAATGGGGGATATGCTATATTTCTAAGGGACATTGGGGATTGGGGGTCTACTAGACTACCAGGGAAGATGTTTAACTATTTCTGGGGGACATAAGGGGGGCACTAGTCCACCAGAGAAGATAAGCATACTGTACTAGAATATGGCACGAGGCAAACACACCCAGCAGGGTGCCCACATCACTCCAGGTGATGTCCAGCTGTCCCAGACACTCCCTATGCCACCTCACATGCCCCTTCTGCACCTGGCCCCCTCCTGTCCATCAGCTTCACCCCCTCACCATCCTGGCCTCTCTAGTGTTGCACAGGGTGGGGCAGCAGATACAAGCAGCAATGTCCACAGGTGCGTCAACTGTTTGGTGAAGCATTTGACTTTCAGCAAACCCATGGAGTTTAGCACTGGGACACTGATTTTTATAATGGTGTAGATGGATTAGGAGGTCCTTCAGGGTAGAGACCTCAAGTGGAGTAGCAGAACACCCAGAGGAGGAAGCAACTCCTGGTGGGGGACTCCATGGTCTGGGGAATGTAATTGGTGTCAGGTAGTAGGGTGGAGAGGGAGGTTAATTGCCTGCTGGGAGGCACAGCACAGAGGGATGGAGAGTGAATCCAGAGGATTACTAGGGTGGCATCAGGGAGAGGGAAGCTGGATGTCATTGTCCATCTGGGAACATATGACCTGGCTAGGGACAAGGCAGGGATAGGAAGTGTGCAGGACAAGTTCAGGGACTGGAGGAGTGGCCTTAGGCAGGTAGTAAGCTCTGTGTCCTTCTCAGAGGTGCTGCCAGTCCACAGTCAGGGGGAGGCTAGACATCTCTGCACCAGCGGCTTCAATGAATGGTCAAGGAACTGGTGCAGAGAGAAGGAATTCAGCTTCATTGGGGACTGGGGACCCACCTGGAGAGATGTAGGCATGTACAAGGGCAATGGCCTGAATACATTCGGAGAGGGGACCATTGTCCTTAGTGAGTGGGTTTAAATGCTTAATTGGCATCCATTTAAACTAACTAGGGGGGTGCAGAAGGAAGCAAGGAGAACCCATCTGCTCACTCTCACAGAATAATGTAGTTCACAGGGAGGACCCTAAGGTCAGGAAATTGCCAGTGATAACTAAACTAGGAAAAGGGAAAATGGCAGAGAAAAAGAGAAAGGGGATTGGGGGGGGAGGTAGTGAGGGAAGGCACGAGGATAAAATTAGGGATGACAGGAGAGGAAATAAAATATGGAGGGACATATGTGTGAATGCTCACAGCCTGGGAAATAAGATCCTGGATCTGGTGGCCTTGATGGTAGAGGCTGACCTGGACATTGTCGCTATTACCAAGACATGGTATAATGGGAAACATGAATGAGATGTAGAATCAGGGAAAGTACAAAGCAACTAAAATACAGGGATTGAGGAGGGGGGCAGAGGCCCTGTGGGTCACCCTGAAGATGGGCCATGCACCGCTGCTCACATGAGCGTGATCTTACTTGGTATTACTTACTTGGTATGAAATAACAGAAGAAGGCCAGAGCCCATCGAGACTGTTCCCCACACTATGTGGGACATTATTTATCTATTGTCCTCAACCAAACATCTAATTTGTTTTTAAAGACAGTGGCACTAGTTGCCTCTACCAATTCTTGTGGCAAGGTGTTCCATACAATGGATGCTCTTATTGGAAAAAGTTTCCCCTTTGCTGGTTTTATAAGTTTTACTTCAAGCTGTTTATTATGCAGTCTTAGAACATGTCTCCTTTTGGACAGTGTTAGACCACATTTTTCCATTGGATCTGGTGAATTTATTAAATTAAAACCATAAGCATATCACCTCTTAATCTTCTAGTTTGAAGAGAGAGAGACCAGTAGCTTTTAATCTGTTCTGATAATCCAAGTTTGTTAATCTTGGAATCATTCTAGTTACTCTCCTTTGAACCTGTTCAAGAATTGCTATATCTTTTTTTGGTTTGGATTCAGAAAGGGGCCATAGTCTAGATATGGTCTAATGTATGCCCTATGCAATGGAATAAGGCATTGTTCAGTGCGATTAACAAAAGTGCATTTTATTTGCCTCAAAAGTCTGTTGGTCATGCAAGCAGTTCTGACACAGTGATCATTTGATGTAAGTTTATTATTAACATATATCCCTAAATCTTTTTCACAATTTGATGAGTGAAGTGGTAGTCCATTTATACAATATATCATTTTTGGATTATTTACACTGAAATGCACTACTAAACATTTGTCTTGATTAAAATGCATATGATTTTCATTTGCCCAAAGTGTTCATTTTTCCAAATCCTTCTTTAATGCAGAAATATTTTATCCTTGCCCCCCCCAATTTAGTATCGTCTGCAAATTTAACCATGAAGTTATTTGGCCCTGTTTGTAAATCACTGATAAAGAGATTAAACAATGTTGGTCCCAAGACCGACCCCTGTGGTACACCACTTGTCACACTACCAGAATCAGACAAGATATCATTCATTTGAACTCTCTGAGAACAATTTGTCAACCAGTTTAAAGTCCAGTTGACAATATCAGGTGAAAAACCTAGACATTTTAGTAATGAGTTTTTCATGTGATACTTATCAAAAGCTCTACTAATGTCCAAAAGAATTACGTCAGTAGGGATACCCACATCTAGTACAGTACTTATATTATTGTAAAAATATATCAGATTGGTGGTGCAGGAATACTTGGGAGTAAACCCATGCTGATTTGAATAATAAATTCCTAATTTTTTACAATCTTGATCTATTAGAGACTTCATTACTCGTTCCATTAATTTACCGGCCACTGAGGTCAGGCTAATTGGACGATAATTTTGCACAGAACCTCTATTGCCTTTTTTAAATATGGGAGTAACTAATGCTGAACACCAATCATTTGGTACAATGCCTTCTTGTAAGGATTTGTTGAAGATAATTGACAAAGGTATATAAATATTTATAGAGGTTTCGATCAGGAAACCATGGATGAATACCGTCTGGGCCAGGATTAGTATTTTTTTTTTAGTTTTTTGATAGCCTGTATAATGTCAGTTGGCTAGAACCTATGATAATCTATGTGGTGAACTTTAAATGTACTAATAGGTGATTTTTGAGAGAAGACAGAACAAAAGTACTTATTAAAGAGATTCAAGGTTTCTATATCAGATAGAGAAGAGCCATTGGTTATAATGGGACCAATGGTCCTTGATACACTTTTTTTACCATTTATATAGGAGAAAAAGATTTGTGGCAGTCTTTTGTGGAGCTAGTTTAAATTCTAGCTTATTTTTGCCAATTTAATAGAATTTTTAAGTTTTCACAGATAGTCTGTATTTATGTAATAGAGTAGTTTTAAATGGAACAGAACTATACGTTTCTAAAAGTTAAATTTTATTTTAATCTGATTTTTAATTGTCTTGTTGAACCAAGGGGATTTTCTTTTATTATTAAATTTCCTCTTAGATGGAATAAAAGTTTTTCCAAATAACTTACAATGTTTTAAAAAAGTCCCAAGCTTGTTGTGTTGTACAATTAAGAAGATTAGATTCCCAGTTTATGTTTTGTAAGTATTCATTGATTTTAAAAATTTGCTTTATTATAATTTTTTGTACAGTATAACTTCCTTTGTGTAGTTTTAAACTGTTGAATTTCAAAAGAATAGATGAATGATCACTGGTCCCAAGTGGATCCCAAATTTGTAAATTGCTAATTTGTTGCTCTATGTTAGTAAATAATAGATCAAAAATATTGGGACCTTGAGTGGGTTCAGCAGCAACAAGTTGTTGTAATCCAGTACTACAGACTACAGACCTCCAGCAAAAGGGGAAGAACTGGACAAAGTTCTAGTGGAATCCATCCATAAGATGGCAACTAAATGGGAAGTGCTGCTGGTAGATGACTTCAATCTGCTAGATATTGATTGCAGCATACCAGCCACAGTCTCAGCTAGGAGCAGGGACATACTGGATTCCCTGCAGGGGGCATGCCTCAGGCAGCTAGTAACAGAACCCACCCATGAGGGTGTGATTTTGGACCTGGTACTTACCAACGGGAACAGAATTGCAGAGGTCATGATTGGTGGATACCTGGGGTCCAGTGATCATCGCACAGTGTGGTTCAATATGAGAACAGTGGCAGTGTCAAGTCATATGAAAGTGAGGGTCCTGGACTTCAGGAGGCAGACTCAAAGTTGGTGGTATGCCTCAGGAAATCCCTAGCAGGGAGGGAGGACGGGGGGGGGGAGTTGAGAAACAGTGTGCCCGTCTAAGAGGAGCCATAGTGGAAGCAACATACCTTTGCATTAGGCAAATAAACAATGGCAAGAGAAATAGAAAACCACTGTGGTTCTCAAAGGAAGTGGCCGGGACTATAAGAGTGAAAAGTTGGCTTTCAGGAAGTACAAGGAAACACTGAAGGAGGAGGACAGGGTAGTGTATCTGGATAAGCAGAGGGAGTCAGGGAAGGCAGACAAGAGTGCAAAGGCATAAACAGAGGTAAAAATAGCCCAGGCAGTGAAGAAAGGGGACAAGACTTTTTAAATGTATGTTAGTAAAAGGAGAAAGACAAGTGGTGGGATTGTAAGACTTACGGGGGAAGAAGGGAAGTGTGCAGAAGGGGACATGGAAAAAGCAACAATCCTTAACAAATATTTTCATTCAGTATTCACAGAAGATGGGGAAGGTGAGGGACCACAATTAAGTGACAGGAGCAATAAGGGGAAGGAGGTTGACACCAGTTCATTTATGGAGGAGAGAGTTCTAAAGGAACTCTCAAAACTGAAAGTAGACAAGGAAATTGGACCAGAGGGGATGCATCCTAGAATATTAAATGAGCTTAGGGAGGTGCTGGTAGTACCACTGGCAGCTCTGTTCAAAGAGTTGCTGGAAACAGGAGTGGTTTCAGAGGACTGGAGGAGAGCAGATGTAGTCCCGCTACACAAAAGTGTGAGCAAGGAGGAGGCTGGAAACTATAGACTAGTCAACTAACCACAGTGGTGGGAAAAATAATGGAATCACTGCTAAAAGCAAGGATTGTGGAACATCTTGAATCTAGCAGAGCACAGGATCTGAGGCAGCATGGATTCATAGCAAGAAGGTCATGTTAAACAAGTCTGATAGATTTCTTTGACTGGTTGACCAGGGAAGTGGATCGGGGGGGTGGTGGATGTAGCCTACCTGGACTTCAGTAAGGCCTTCAACATTGTTCCATGTAAGAGGCTTGTAAACAAGCTAGGCAGCCTGGGAATGGGACACAAGGTGATAAACTGAGTTAGAAACTGGTTTAGGGATAGAACACATATGGTGGTGGTAAGTGGAGCTCAATCCAAGGAAAGGAGGGTGACCAGTGGGGGAACATAGGAATCAGTTTTGGTGCCAGTCCTATTTAATGTCTACATAAGTGATATTGTGAAGGGGCTGGAAGGAAAGGTAGGCTTCTTTGCAGATGACACTAAGATCTGCAACAGGGTAGACACACTGTGGGAGGAGTGGAAACATGAGACGGGACCTTGCTAAACTAGAGGAACGGTCAAGAGTGTAGCAGCTAAGAATCAATGCAAAGAAGTGCAAAATCAGGCATTTGGGTACAGGAACCCAGGGGAGACTTAAATAATGTGGGGGGTGGAGATTCTGATAGCCACCAAACAGAAAGGGATCAGGGTGTAATCGTATCTGATGACCTAAAGGTGGCCAAACAATATGCTAAAACTGTTGGGGGAGCCAGTGGAGTACTGGGGTGCATAAGGAGAGGTATCACCGGCAGAAGAAAGGAGGTGGCGATACCACTGTACAACTCATTGGTGAGACCCCATCTGGAGTACTGTGTCCAATTCTGGGGGCTGCATCTACATAAGGATGTAGATAGGGTAGAGGCAGTTCAGAGAATGGCAACAAAAATGGTGCAGGGTCTGCACCAAAAGTCATAAGAGGAGAAACTGGAGGACCTCAACATGTAGATCCTGGAGGAGAGGAGAGAGAGAGAGTGGGGATAAGATATGGACCTTCCAATATCTCAAGGGCATAAATAAGGTACAGGAGGGTAGCATCTTTCAGAAAAATAGATATTCTAGAACAAGAGGACATGACATGAGGCTGGAAGGGTAGACTAAGGGGTAACGTGAAGACATATTTCTTCATGAAAGAGGTGGTGGATGCATGGAACAGCCTCCCAGTGGAGGTGGTGGGGGCTAACTCAGTAAGGGAATTCAAAAATGCATGGTACAGGCATAGGGGAACCCTAGCGATGGGAAGGAGAATAAAGCCGGAGATCAAGCAGGGTCTGTGGTTTGTGCAGCAGGTGGGGAAAAAGCAAACTGGGTGGGCCTAGCAGTCCTTATCTGCCATCAATTTCTATGTTTCAATGTTTCCATGTTTTATAAAATCAGCGCAGGGTCCCTGGTGCACTCAGTTTGCCGCAACCTTGGAGAGATGCAACCTGCATTGCTCTAAGAGCTCTTTGAAAATTGGGCCCCAAGACTCAAATTGTAAAACTTATATTTGCCTAAATGTGCGGGTGGGCAAGGACTGCCAAATTACTTTTGGTATTATTTATCTGTCCAAACTGCCCAGATACACTTGTGGTTTACTAATAAGGGTCAAGCTGCACTGTGCTATATTGAACCATACCTGCCCATTAGAAAATATAAAACATCTTATCTACACTAACCCTTATAGAAAGAAACTGAGCAATATTAGTTTCAGCTCTCACGTGTCATGCCAGGCATGGGGCAAAACCCTTCAAATTATTGATACATCACTTAAGTGTTCCCCCTTTTCTCCTATATATCAGAATGGCTGTTTCTTACTATCAACAATAAACTATGTTTATAAACTTTTGCATAATGCTAGCATTAAAGAAATCAAGGATCTACATGTAAAAAATACTTTTATGGATTTTGATTTCCTAAAAACTCTCATTTGTTTAGATATCTTCAGAGAAAAGATTTTATATTTAAAAACATGGTTGCTCAGTACCCACCAGAACTTACTCTGATTGAAATTATAATATACAATAGTGATCATACAAAAATAATTTCAAGATAATATAAATACATATCAGATGTATCCTAACATACTAAGATGCCAGCAGAGTAGGCCTAATGGTCTATCGAGTCTGCTCAAAAATCAGTACCTGGTCAGATCACCGTTGCTGCCCTTCCCGCCTCCACTGTAAATCCCCTGAACCCCGTCCCCCATTGGAGTTAGGCCTCCAGGTCTGGCATTAATCAGTTTTACCCTCCCCTTATACAGGTACCTGTCCCAGCCCCTCTTGAATCCCTCCACCATATTAACAGCCACTAGTTACACAGGCAGTGCAGTCCAGGGGTCTTCCACCCTTTCCGTGAAGTAGCATCTCCTAGGATCCCCCATGAGCCTCCCACCATCCAACCTCATGGAGTGCTTCCTGGTGCCCCCTCCTCCCATAGCTGGAACACCCTGTTTAGGCTGACCCTATTTACTTCATTCAGATATTTAAAGACCTCCATCATATCCCCTCTGTCCCTCCTCTCCTCTAGGGAGTACAAGTTGAGCTCCTCAAGTCTCTCCTCATAGGATCTTTCTGCCAGATCCTGTATCATCCTGATCACCCTCCTCTGGACCCTCTCGAGAAGTGCTTTTCAAGGAAGGGCATCAAACTGCATGCAGTACTCAAGGTGCAGTCTAACCAGGCAGTTATACAGAGAAAGAAGCACCTCCAGTTTCTTCGAGGTTATCCCCTGGCAATGCAACTAAGCATTTTATTTGCTTTAGCCACAGCTCTCCTACACTGCTCAGAGTTATTTATTTTGGCATCCACACCCACACAGGATCCTTTTCCTTCCTGAAACCTGCAGTTTTCCCACCCAAAACATACTCCTGAGCTGGGTTCCTAAGCCACAAGTGGAAAACACTACATTTCTTGGAATTAAACCTCAGTTTCCAGGTGTGTAACCACCTCTCCAGAGTCTCCAGGTCCCCCTGTAGGGCTCTTCTACCCTCCTCCTCATCCAGCACTGCCCCCCCCCAGCTTTGAGTCATTGGCAAAGAGGGTCATCTCACTCCTGATACCATCCCTGATGTCCGAGATGTAAGCATTAAACAAAAGTGGACCCAACACCGACCCTTGTGGGACCCCGCTAATGACCCTGTTAGGAGATGACACCTCCCCTCTGACCACTACCTTCTGAAACTACCCAGTTAGTCAGTTTCCTATCCACCTAACCATCCTTTCCCTGACCCCATTCCCCCAGCTTGCCCAGCAACCCAGAGTTGCACTGAATCAAACGCCTTGCTGAAGTCTAGAAACAGGACATCCACTGGCCTGCCCTGGTCCAGTGTCTTTGTCATCCAATCATAGAACTCCATGAGGTTAGTCTGACACTATCTGCCCTGAATGGAGCTATGTTGGGGATCATCCAGATGGCCCTGTGTCTCTCCAGAAACACCTCCAGCTTCTCTTTCAAGATGGCCTCCATCATTTTTCCTACCACCTATGTCAGGCTATGTATGCAGTATCGACCGAAATCATGTATGCAGTATCGCCCCAATCATATAAGAATCAAATGGCAAGAAAAAACACAAATGACGTTTACTAACTCAGAATGGAACTCTATGTCCAATATGATTGTGCAAGGTACATATCAAGCAAACTACAACAAATTCAATTTAATGTATTTCATATGACCTGCTACACTCACAACAATTTAAATAAAATGAGCAAAGGACTATTTAAAGAAGTGTCCTAGATGTACCATAGCAGCTGGTACATTAGAAAACATGTTTGTTAACTACGTGTACTTAACTGACCTTTGTCATAGGGTTTTGCCAGCTTTGTAAAATGCTGCAGCCATTCAACTTAAGAAAGATATTGCTACCATATTTCTTGGACATAATGTATGGTAACAAATATACCTGCTTCTAAAAGTAAACTAGTGCATCTAGGATAGATTATTGTAAAAAAATGCATTCTCCTTAAATGGAAAGATAAATAGCCACCTGAATTGTTTACCTGGATGACTTTCATGATATCAATCGACAGTACAGAAAAGGTGCATTACATTATCAACAGAATTAGAAGATTTTTATAAATAAATGTGTACTCTGTTCAGACAAATCTTCATTAATCCATAAGGAGAAAGTAATAATGTATGGGGGATCGTACAAGCAACAATCCCTTACATATGAAAGAACTTTATGTCATAATGTCATCTATGGTTTCTTTCTCTTCCTCCTATGGGCAGCAGCAGATTTTACATAAATTGTATTAAGCCATTTATTAAGCTGTCTACACTTCTCTGCATAATCCTAGTAAGAATTTTCATCAACTTTTTTAATGTAAATTGCTATATGTTGTAATCTGAGTGGATTACTTTGTTTATGTACGTAAAACCTGTTTCTTAACAAAAAATTAAAAAAATAACTACATTTTTGCCCTCATAACAGAGTGGCAGATACTGTGGGGCATCTAATTCATTCAAGACTTCTACAGATGACATGATTAGGGATACATGGGAAAATACCATTTGTCAAACAGGAAGCAAGCCGTGAATTACAACTCTGTCCTGTCCAATCTTTCTGCCATGTATATTGGTGTCTCACAGGGATCCATTCTGGGCCCCCTTCTTTTTTACATCTTCATTAATGATCTCCCCTCACTCTCTCTAGATTGCTCATCTCTGTAATGTGCAGATGACCTTGTTCTTTATTCCAGTGCCAGCAACATCTCTGACATAAATCACTCTTTCTCTTCTCAGATTTCCTCTACATTCAATCCTGACTGACTGAAAACAAACTCGTCCTTAACTTGGGTAAAACACACTCCATGCTTTTCAGCTCCCCTGCCAGACTCAGAACTAACCAGAGCCTTCTAAATAGCGTATGCTCTGATGGCTCACCATTGATTAATACTAGCTCTTTCAAGTACCTCGGCATCTTCCTTGATGAATCTCTCAATTTGATCAACACATTACTGCTACTTGTTAAGTCCATAAATGCCAAATTTGGGAGCACTTACCAGATTAGCCATGCCCTTACCCCATCGACTAGGATTGTTATTACACAAGGCATTCTGCTTCCAGCACTAGCCTATGGCTTGGTCACCTACTTAGGAGCATCAAAACTACTCTTCACAAGTTGGATACCACCTATAACAATATCTGCCACTATGCCTCTGCATCCCCTCACTACAAGCACCACTGTCAGCTTTATGCTGATCTAAAATGGCCCTCCCCTACTTCCTGTAGGCTCCAGTCCCTTGGATCTGTCATTGATGGTATTGCCAGATCAGGTCTCCCCCTATCCCTTGCCTCCATGCTGGACACACAAACCATCTCCTATGGGCTTAAATCCACTGACCAAGCTCCTCTCCACATACCTAAATGCAAAACTGCTATGGGTACAAGGGCTTTCTCATATGCTGCACCCAAATATTGGAATTCCCTTCCCCAAGCTATTTGTTTTGCTTCAACCCATGCCTCCTTCAAGAGGCTACACTATAATCATCTACTTGTCTCAAGCCCTTGCACATGCTTTTAGCCTCCATAAGACCTTCTATCTTCTACCTTGTGGCCGCCATGTGTCTACCTACTACTGCCCTTCTCTCCCCAAACTCTTCTCTCAACTTGACCTCCTGCCTCCTTTCCTTTGTGTCTTGCCCTTGCCCATTTTCTAGGCATCACCCCTCCCATCTCCCCTCTTCTCTCTTTATGTCCTACTTCCCCCCATTCCAATCCATGCTCTGGCTAACAGAGCAGCACATACACCCCTGGTCTTGACTATTGGATTTTCTCTTAACCGTCAGTCATGCACTTTGTTGGACCTCTAGACCTTTGGTTGTTCACAAATTAATCTACTGTGCTCCTACTTGTTTTTCAATTTTAACTTCACTTTTATTGCATTTTGTAATGCTATTTCTACTTTTTTTGTATCTCGAATATTGATGAACTTGCACTTGTTATTTCTTTTGAACTTTGTCTAAACTGTATTTCTATTTCACCTAAAAACTGTAATAAACCAGTGCCCTCTGTTTCACCTATTGTTGTACTGTTTCAAACTGTTTGTTGTTATGTACTCCTACTTGTACCCTCCCAGGTCATGCCTGAAAATAGGCATTGCTATGCCTATTGCACCTACCCAGTTACCAAAAGCAAAATAACTAAATAAATAAATGATTAAGCATGAAGTGATAGAAGAGAGGTTCTGTCCTCATGAATCCTGTCCAGGGATTTTGAAAACACAGTTTCATTCTCTTATACAATGCCCTTACCCCAGCTATGAATTTCTTGTGCTTACAGTTTAGTCACTTGTTAATATGTCAAAACAAGGGAAAATGTTCAATAAACTTTTAATTAAAAAAATGCATTGCCCTTACAATCAGCAGTTTTGGCAGGTACTGTATAACATAGGAGCTGGAGTGAACCTTTGTTCACACAAATTACATATCATGTTCATGTTTTAGAAATTTATCAGAGAGCATGAAGAAAGTTTCATAGTAGTGCTTTGCAGAATTGTTTTGCAATATGCAAATATTATGTATGGAAAGCAAGGTGTACCCTTACTGTACAATAAAAAATTATCATCAATGTGAAGTAGTGAGAATGGTGACAGATAACATGCTTCCTGTGTATCTTATCAGAAAGAGGTAACAACACTGACTGCTCAGACTGTGGAAAAGTATTCAAAATTCTGCCAAGAGATTTTGAAATAAGGGGATGGACTGTATATGTCCCTGTGCCTTTTAACTAATTCCACTGTAATGTATGACACATTTTGTCAGACAACTGAGCAAACTATATAGAAGTACTGTATATCTGAGTAGGGATTGTAGGTTATATTTTTTTCTATTTTTCTCTCCTCTTTCTTTCAATGGTTTATGATTCTCAGTGTGCACCTTTCTTTCTTTTTTGTGTATTCTCATGCCTGAATTTATGTGATTAGTTCTTTCTGGACTTTCTGTATGATTCTTTAGTTTTTAATTAATTTTTAAATAAAAATCCCCCTACTCTTTTTTTTTTTGAGTCATACCATGGGATCTTTAACATCCAGTTGAACAGGCAGATGGGACTTCAGTTTAATGTCTCATCCAAAATAAAGCAACTCATGAGTGCAGCATGCCCTCATACTGCACTACAGTGTCAGTATTGGGATTTAACCCAAGTTCCTGCAGTGGAGATGGAACCCACAGACTTCCAGTATTCTGGGCTCAGAGATGAGTGTGCAACCTATTGAGCCACTGACACTGTTAAACCACTAGCACTGCAAAGTGTTGTGGTTATACAAGGATGTGAGACACAAAAAAGGTAATTTTGAAAAGTAGTAAAGTATCTTACAATTCCTTACCTGTTTGAATCTTTTCACAGTTTAAATATTTTAAGAATCAATTGGAAATAAGCAAAGAAATTGGCTGATATGCAGGTATTGGGTGCATGGGTACTGAAGAAAAGATATGGTACCAAGGTATTTTGGTTGCAGATACACTCGGTGACTACTGAATTATATTTGGGATACTGGGTGGCATGAAAAATAATGCTTTTTGCCAGATCGTCTGGGCAAAACCCCTGTTCTGTTTCATGTTTCTGCATGCATGTTGAACATGGAGCAATATTAGCCACATCTCTATGGTTTCTTGAAGCTGTAGTGTAAAAAAAATATACAGTAAAACTCTGATGTAAATAAACCACTTTTTTTAATTGATTAAATTTTATTAAAACATTTAAACCACTGGTAAATAAATGTTACCTTGTTACATTTGTCAATGATCTCCCAGATTATAGCTGTCTTGTAAGCATTTGTACTAGCTTAACATGTTCAGTATCCTTACTGTTACAGAGACCTTCTCTCTAATTCATTGCATATGTATTGTTGTTATCTGAATCACTGAAAACTGTTTTGTATTTCTCACTGTGCCGTATGTTTAAGGTCTGGGTCATGCCTGAAAGCAGTCCCTTGGATCATTGCACCTAACCAGTAAGCAAAGACTTAAATAAATAAAAAAATAAATAAAATGAAATGTGCTTGTGAATGTGTTTTAATTCATTTTAAGCAAAAAAGGGATACATTTAAAAAAAATCATGCAATTGATGTTACACTAATCAACATAAGTGTTTCTAAACTGAATATGTATAAAATAACTAAAAATGATATCCTCATGGCCACCTCACAGACAAAGCCTTTAGTGCAAGATAATGGATCCATAAGTGCCATGTTGCACTATCAATTCAAGGAGGCTTAAGTAGGTCTTTGGCATACAGTTTTACATCAGTGTTACTATCTTCTTTGTGAGCATTCAAGAAAAAGCTGCCATATCTCCTGATATAGCTGGATGGTGTTTCTTGCAAAGTGGGCCAGCCTGGTGTAAGAGACCAGTGATTCCATGGCTCGCAGCCACTCCTGGAAGGCTGGGACAGCCTGGGTTCTTCATTTCCTCAGTATTATTCTAACCATTTCTACCAAAGCCTGGGTCAGCCAAAGCATTTGTGGGCTTTTGAATAGAATGAGCTGAATCTCTATGCACAGCAACCAGAAACTGGGAATCGTTGGAAGGGACTGGTTCAGGATTTTAGACCATTCTGGAATTGCATTTCATTACTGTCCTCTGCAGGGTGTACCAGAGCTTCTGCAGCAAGACTGGTGTTTCTGTGGATCCAAGTCTGTACTGCTCACATTACTATATGGCAGTGGAGTGACTCACACACAAGTCAATTTTACAAAAAAAAAAAACATGCTAACAAGGCTTTCAGATTTTGGCATTATGCATTGCTAACAGGGTGTCTTGGGGAAGGGTGGAAAACTCAGTATCTACATTGAGTACTAGTAGTTTTCCCTTGCAAAACTGCTATGACTGCAATATACTGTACTGCACAGTGTGAGTCACTCCTCTGCCCTATAGTGATGTCAGCAGTACAGCCCTGGGTCCACAGCAACACCAGGCTTGCTTTAGAAACTCTGACACACCCTGCAGTTTTTACCAGCTCAGAATGCAAAAACTAACTGCAGAGGACAGTAATGAAATGCAATTCTAGAATCAATGCAAGAAGGGGTAATATATGCAAGAAAGTAAAAATGACTAGGAAAGGTGCTCCTTAAAGCTTCTTTTGGCTAAGCTGAGTTACTGTTGTGTTACTATTTTGTTTTGTGCGTACAGGTTTTATTACTGTTTTATGCTTACATGTTTTACAGTGTATTGTTTTTTTTTTTCTCTGATTGAAATTTTTTTTTGCAGGGTATATTTTCTGCTAAATTGTTACAAGGTGTTCTTACAGGTTTTGTTACTGTTTTATGCTTACAGATTTTACATTTTTGATCTACCATATCTTTAGGCTAAGCAAAGTTACTGTTTTGTTACTCTTCTGTGTTGTGCTTACAGGTTTTTTGTTTTGGGCTTAAAGATGTTGCCATCTCTTTCTCATATTGAAAGAGCTAATTGATTTTCTTCCACAGCTCTTTCAGGGGATCAGTAGTGTAACTGGGGAGTGGAGCTGACAAAGGCTTAGTACCTTCCAACAGAAGGAAGATTTAAAAGGTCAGGTTAGTTGGTGTGTTGTGGTGAATATTAGGTTTGCTGGCATAAAGCACCTAGCTTCACTTGAGCTATTTTCTTTTAAGGTTTGCTTGAAAGGACAGAACAAAGAACAACATTAACAGAGCAAGGGTAAAAGGCTTCTTTTGGCTAAGTAGAGTTACTGTTGAGTTGCTATTTTGTTTGAGCTTACAGGTTGTGCTTACAGGTTTTATTACTGTTTTCAGCTTACAGGTTGTACAGTTTATTGCTTTATTTTTCTCTGATTGAAACTGTTTTTTGCAGGGCAAATTTTCTTTTAAATTGTTGTGCAGGTTGTCTTGCTGAAAGGAAGGAAAACACTCACCAAGGTGGTGGGTTATGGCTGTAGCTGATTGTTTCTGGTGGGCACAGGCTTTTTTTAGCCTAAATAATAACAGCTTCCCAGCCTTCTCCCCTTCTGCCCAATATTTGTACTGGCCCTTTTAATATATAACTCTGCTTGCCTGGTTGCTAGCCTATTCAGCAGAATCTTTAGAGATGATTTTTTCTCTTGATTATTCTGATATGTAACCTCTGAGTACCTCACCCCCTCTTGATACTGTTGCCTCCCCCAACTTGACACTTGCCCACATTTTGTTTCTCATCCCTGACTCTGTATGTTTTCCTTCCAATATACCTGATCCTAAGAACCATAAAACAGCATTTTTCTATTTTATGGTCTTCAGCAACTCACTTGCCCTCCTGTTCTTTGCAACTGTACACCCTATGGTGTCCTTTAACTTGGAGTAACTGAACTAATGGCAAAACAGTGTCTTGATCCACCATCGGTATCTTCTTGTCATCTGACTATCATAAGTTTCCCATTTCTATGGAATCATGCTCTTCTGTAGGGTCCAGAAGCTCCATACCTTTTGAGAATATCCAGGATCCTAGAATGCACTCCTCGGGGTGGGATACTCTCCGCCAACCTCCTGTAAACAGAATCTCCTCCCTCCTTGTTTTCCCCTCAGAATCTCCTTCTCCCTTGAGGTTTCCTGCTCTAGGTTTACCCTTTGTGTGCTGGTCCTAGAGTATTTCTCCAGAACTATGTTTTGTGCTTAATTCCCCTATCCTCACAGTCAGTGCTAGCAAGGTGTCTATAAACAAAATCTCTTAAGATCCCAGTATCTAGAGGGAATAACCCAGCACTTGGTGCTCTCTGCTGCCCTTCATAAATCAGGACACAGTAATAATAACATAAACTTGCAATTTTCAGCATATATACATTTGCTTCCACCTCCTGCTTAGAAGATCTTTTAGTCCACACCCCCGCCATGCTCAGCTCTGATGATGTGGGGGACCATTTACTCCTGGAGTGGTGATTCCCTCTAGGGACCTGTGGCTTACCCCAGGTTGGGCATGGAACATACTGGCTAAGTCACCACCTCCCCCATTGGTGCGGCTGTTTACCTCAACTATGAGCTAAGTGCCAATGTTTCAGCATCCTCTGTTTCTTAGGCCCTAGTGGAGCTAGACAGTAAGCAACCTCTTGGGGTATGCAATTCATAGGGTTAGCTTTCTTGACATATCAGAGCTGAGTGGTAGTGGGATGATCCTTCTCCCCTCCTTGCTCCTTTTCCCTATGTGCCACTCCACTTTCTCCTCCCATGTCTTATCCTTACATCCTTTCTTATATCCTTGTAGCCAATTTCCCCATGGTCATACATGGCAGGGGCCACTTTGTTATGTGGTCAGGTTTAAAGTTCTGTATGCTACCCACATCACCCCCTTTGTTCTGCAGCCTTTCTCTCTGTGGTCCTTAAACATCCTCCCCCAGGTAGCCTTGTACCAGACCTTTTTATTTTTAGAGCATGGCTCCCCATACATGGTCTTTTCTCCCACCCTGTAAACTAAGCATTTTCCCCACTCATTGCTTGCTGTTCAATAACAGCTCATCCCAATACACACTTTACCCATGCTGTATATTTACACCTCATTTTACCTCCGGCATGTCCTAATTCAAATTCTAGTCCCTGGGCTTACCACAAGTTTGGCTCTTTGAACTGGGTCATCAAGTCATTGGGTCTTTTCTTGCTGGCCATCTTGCTGTCTGGGAGGGTGAGGAGGGTCCTTCATGCTCCACATGGCTTCCTTGAGAGGGTAGTCAGACCACTCTTTAAAAATCTGGGACCAGCCACTTAATGCTTTTACCCCATATGCCCCTGGGTTGATGCAACTGCTTTGATGACTTCTGTGTGTGGCTGCTGAGGTTCAACAGGCAAATGCACATGGAGGGAATCATATTTATTGGAAATTTTCTTTGGCGTGAGTCCCGGGTAGGGGCTTCCAGCATCTGAAAAAATGTTGCTGGCTCTGCAGACTCCACAATCTGGCTCTTTGTGGTGTGGAGGGCTTGTTAGCAGGTGATTGTTTGCCCATCTTCTTGATTGTGCCCCTATGCACTTTTTACCAGTCACCATCCTCTACTTCTGTCACCACTTTGGTTTGTCTCTGCAATGTGGAGTTGGGCATAGTGTCCATACTGTATTGGGGCCCTCCACGTGGCAATGAGGGGCATGATGCTGGAGTACTACTTACCATCATGATGTCCCTGCAGAACAGTCCTGCATTGCTCGGGGTTTGAAAAGTGATATAATTTCCCTGAAATTGTGCCTGTAGCATAGCTGGATATCTCAAAAAGGCTGGAATATTCAATCTATAGAGTGCCTGTTTCACCATTGCATAGGCTCTCCTTTTTATTTGGCTTGAGTGCACATGTGCAAGCAACATTTTGTGGTAGTAGCAAAAGTGTGTCAATGTTGTGGCAAATCCAGGGGACGCTTTAGCTGTTGTGTTCCTCAGCCACCAACCAGAGAGCATGATGCTGATGACAGCAGTTTCAGATAGTGCCACCAACTTGAAAGAAATCCACCACTGCAATGAGAGACAGACTCGTCATTGCAGTGGCAGATCTCACACGCCTCCATTACATGCCATTCCTGCTGAAACATTTCAATAAACATGGTGGCGTCACTTGCCGTCTGCCTCTTACAATCCCTAGAACACTGACTTTGGAGGTGCCCAATCCCTCTGTTGGCATGCTCCTCCCAGTTCAGTTTGTTTGTCGATGGGAGTGCCCAATCCCCTTCTGCATAATGACTCCCTAGTTTCATTTGTCTTCTGACGGGGTGCCCAATACCCCTCGGCATCATGCCCCCCCAAACACAGACACACTTTCTTTGCTGACTGGGTGCCCAATCCCTGTGGCCTGACCCCTTCCCAAAAAAAAAAACAGGTGGCACACTGGGAGCCCACCCCAGTGTACCCGAATGTATTTGTGAAACCTGTGAAAAAAAAAAACTCCCTGAAGTTCTGTTTTTCTTTTAATTTTTTGCCCTAAAAAACAGAAAACAGTCCCTCATGGTCATGATACCCCCCTCCCTCAATCCGCACCCACCCTCTGCACACCCTACCTCCCTACTCCAATCCAGCCTTAACTTACATCTGGAGGCCCGGTGCGGTGATCTTCGGTGGTGCGGAAGACATCTGAACTCTTCAAAAGTCATCTGTGAACTGAAGAAAATCACAATAAGCTGTATAATGGCATCAATGGGGGGTTTCAACATAGGTGGATATCTCAGCCATTTTTTTACTTTTGGCTCCAAATTTCAACATGGGGTTCTTGGGACCCCACCTCATGAAATCAGTCACTGTCATTTCGTTATTGGTCCTGAAAGATGATTTCACGGTCACTGCATGGAATCACCTTTCAGGGCTGATTAATAAAACAACAGTGCCACTATTCATTAGGTGGGCTCCCAAAAAGCCTATGTTGCAAATTTGGAGAAAAATGTCAAAAAAATTACTGTTACTAGCGTGCACTGTGCAGTTTCCACACATGCTCATAACTTTGAGAATTTTTAATATTTTCACTCCAGATTTTCCACATTTCCATTTTTTCACACCTCCTTATGAACAGTATGGCTGTCATTTGTCACATCCTACCCAAAATGAGTTTTCGCACATCTGTCACACAATGATGCGGTTGCTGTGGGAAATCAATGTTCAGGAGAGATTAAGAAAATCACAGTGATAGTGTTCATAAGGACAGGTCCCAAAAAGCCCATGTTGCAAATCCGGTGAAAAATTTCAAAGAATGACTGCCTCACCAGCGTGCATTGCACAGTTGATATGCACACTCGTAACTTTGCCAATTTTTTTTATTTTCACTCCAGATTTTCAACAGTGCCATTTTTGCACACCTCCTTATGAACAATGCAGCTGTAATTTTTCAGATCCTGCCCAAAACATGTTTTCTCACCTGTGGCACACAATGGGCATGGTTGTTATGCCAAATCAACTTTCGGGACACAGTAACAAAATCACAGTGCCACTATTCATCAGGAGAGGCCCCAAAATGCCCATGTTGAAAATCTGGTAAAAATAAAATCACCAAAATGACTGCATTGGGGGTGTGCGTTGTGCAGTATCTATGCACGCTCATAAGTTTGCAGATTTTTCATATTTTCTCTCCAGATGTTCAACATTGCCATTGTTTTACACCGCCTCATGAACACTACAGCTGTTATTTTTTGCATCCTGCCTAAAATGTGTTTTCACACCTGTGGCTCCCAATGGTGCAGTTGCTGTGCAAAATCACCTTTCAGGATTGAAATGAAATGATAGCGCCACTGTTCATGAGATGGGGGTCCCAAAAAGTCACTGTGGAACATTTGGGGTGAAAATACCAACTAACACCCAGGGCATTAAGGTTTCCAACCATACATTCACCCTGTAGAGACTGAAAGGAACTGGGAATGTAACTTGGGTTTGTCAGCCATAATGTTTGAAGAATTCTACCCCCACACTCCACCCTACAGCCATTGACAGGCGCTGAGGTGTGCCTTGGGTTCTTTCACCCTAACATTCACCCCATTCTCCTGTATTGCACTGGTCTCAGCTTATTTCCTTTTGGAATGGGGTGAGCATAAGGGATAAAGACCCCAAATGCACACCCCAACACTTGTCGCTCTCTGCAGGGTGGGAGGAGGTGGAATGGCATAAGTGTTATGGTCAATCCAAAGCCACACTCCCAATGCCTTTCAGTTTCTGTGGGGCGGGGGAGTTGGCATTACTTCAATACTTCACTGCCATTCCTATTTTCCATCTCTAAGTCCTGCACTACCAATGCCAGTGCCAGCAAGCCAACATTCAGCATTGACAAATGCTTAGTTTTATTTGAGAGCCGTATGAATAATCCTGATAGACTTGTAATTTGTGTCCCTTTCAAAGGGCTCCCCTTTTCTGTGGCCAGCCAAGCATAATATTCCTTCTTGGGGTACCAGATGAATTTGCAGAGGATTGGCTGATGGTGTCCTCCATTCCTAGGTCTGGGGCCTAAGGAGCAGTGTGCCTGCTCCAAGTGTGGTGGAGCCCCATTTTTATTTTTCATCATGCGGGGGAAGGTCATCCTTAGAAAAGTCACCATGTCCCTTCTCTTAATCCTCTCTGGCATTCCCACAATATGGATGCTCTTCTCCAGTATGATTTTAAAGATCATTAACCTCGCTTAGTAAGAGTTGCAGCTGGGAATTATGGTGTACCACACTGTCAGTGACATTCGACAGTGTGGTCCTCTACAGCAAGAACAGTGCCACGTTACTGTAGGGAACCCAATGGTACCTGGGACTGTCTGTCGGAGGGTCCTGCACCCCCCCAAATCAGCTCCGACTCAGAGTTGACAATACTAAGTGACAGTGTGTGGGGGGAGTGTGCAGCTGCCCATGTTGGGGGTCCAGGAGGAAAACCCCCTGAAGAAAACACTTGTTTTAATACAAAACCAGCAGCCGGCTGCAAAATGCGGTCGATCTGCCAGTTTTGCTGTCTGGTTGTTCGACAAAAATGTTGTCAACGACCAGTGGAGAATCCAGGAATTATGATCTCTTAGATGGTTTGAGTGCTTCTGTATTACAGCCCCTTGCTGGATGATGTGCGACTCTGCAGTGCCCACCCTCGTGGTGAGAACTCCAAGTTTCTCATTTGTTGCTGCTATGGTCATTTTTAATTCAGCTGTGTCTTCAAACACTTTACTTTAGCATTATTGAGATTTTTGCAAGTTCTAAGTCCACTGATGAGGGTATCAGAAGAACCATTGTGGCAGTTTGGTGATTAGCAGCCATGGTTTAAAATTTTCACCGCCACTTCTATCATGTCACTGGCCCAGCTGTAATGCCAGATGTTGGCTCAAGATGAAGGTGGATCTCTGGTTTCTGTTGTCCAATTGGCTTCATTGAAGACTTATTTTGCAGCTACATATATCCTCTCCACTTATCTGTACCCAAAGTAGGCTGCTGGTCAACTAGGATCTGCAGCTTATCCATTAGGTAGGGAAATGCGCAGACTGGGTGGGCCAAGTGGTCCTTATCTGCCATCAAATTCTATGTTTCTATGTTTCTATGTTTCCTTTCTACTTTGTAATTGTTCTCAGGAATGGATGGACTGATGCTGAGCTTCAGAGACTAGCTCCTTGTCAATTACATGTCCACCATTTTAGATGGCAAGCTCTGCCCTACACAGCCCCCATATATAATATAATCAACTCTGGGTGTGCTAACAATGGGGGACAGGGAAAAACTTGGGAGGGGTGCTACTTCATGGTGGGTTATCAGACTACAGGAGAGAATATTAAGGGGTAACCTGTGGGTGGGGAATAAAGTCGGGAACAGGGCTCATCACCAAAAATTAAAACTAAATCACTATAGACAAAAAAAAAACAAAAAAAACAAAGAAACCCATATTCAGTCCTGAACCCAGGTCCACCAGCTTCAACGGTGATAACCATAACCACCATGCCAGGCAGTCAGCTGGGAACTGGCTTGCTAAATAAAACACTATAACCTGATGTATCTGGTTCTGCCTTTCTATTCACTAACTTGATATTTATTACACTCACTATTCAGTACCACTCAAAATTTTGTAATGGTCACTATTTCCTCAAGTGCTCAAACTGAGTCACTCAGTTTTATTTGGCCTTATCACGGGATTTCAATTCACTTAGCCAAACAAAACTGTATTACAGAAATTACATTTTCAATTCAATTCAAAGTTTATTTTACTACGATAACACCATTCAGGCAACTCATTTGCGAGGAGGTCCTGGGGGGGCATAAGTACAATACAAAATATAGAACAGTTACAGTGGTACAATACAAATACAGCTGCAATACCATATACAAGAAAAGCAGACAAAAGGAAGTTAACTCACTCCCCGCAGCCATTTCCAACACCGCCAAAATTGCCCCTTCAAAGCTGCCTTCCGAGGACCTGCTGTTCAAAACCCGCTGCTGCACCTGTCACTAAAGATACTTTGCTGTTTCTTCTGGCACTATTGACATGGCCCACTGAGCTGAACACCACCACCCACCCCCCAATTCCCCCAGCCCCTCTCTCCTCTGCCAGTACCTGCTGGTACTACTTGAAAATATTTATTTATCTACACGTGTTTAAGCAACTGTATGTAATAATATGTATCTCTGTTCATGCAACCTATGTAATACTGTGTTGACTCTATATGTCTGTATTCTGTAAACATGTAAAAATATGTTACTCTGTCTTGACTGTACTCTGTAAACTATGTTAACCATATGTGTCCTCTCTGTGATGAGGTACCTTTGTAAACGAGCCGCTGGCTCAAAGGTTGCAAATCCAATTATACAATAAATAAATAAATAAACTAGGTACAATATCGAATAGCAAAATGTTTCCAAGTCTAATACAGGTGCCTATACAGGTAAAGCTAGTTGAGAACAACAATTATGAAAAATGATAGGTGCAAAAAAGTAAATTGGAACATTAGAAGAAGACATAGAGTGCAAGGTCGAGGGACTTTATAGCAACAGAGGATGGTCAAAGGCTGAAAAAGTAATACAGGTTACAGAAATATAACAGGAGGTGGAGAGGAGAGCAGGTGTGGGGGAAGGGAGTGGATGAAGAATGCAGAAAACTAAGAAGCATCAAAGAGGGAAGACAAGGGGGGGTGGATAATATGCAAGTGCGTAGTACTAGTGCTGGATGAGGGGAATAGAGGGGTTGGAAACAAACTGAGCCAGAGGGAAAGTGGGGCAGCAGGGGGAGGATTAACTGCCAGGAGTCAGAGAGAATATACATGATTACAGTAAGCAGGAAATGAAATGAGAACTCCCAGACCACATACAAAAAATAACAATTAACAAGAAAGGCTGAGGTAAATAAATCAGACTAGTGCTCACAGTAAAAGATGATCAAGTCACTGCCTTGCTCCCAGAAATACACATACAGTACTGTCACTATACAAAACCAAACAAAACCATTACTTTACATTAAATAAATCAGCATAACCAGAAAAACAAACACACTAATCTAGTTGCACAAGGCAGGCTAGATCTTTTTTGCAAATTATTTGGTTCAAAATACTCCACTTTTGGATTAGTTTTAAAGTTTTTTTTTCCACTCAGACAAGAAGGGGCAGACATCTCCAACTTTAATTCCAGAGAGTAGAGAGCACTCACCTCTGCCAAAATTCCTTGTGAAAAATGATTCTTACACCATAAGTGCTTAGCAGTTCATTTTATTCCCCATTCACAAGGCACAGAGAGATGCATATACAGCAGGGGCAGTGTAAAACACTGTGGTCTTACTTTTTACCAAACACGCTTCTTCAGAGTTTTTGAAGAAGCCTGTTTGGTGAAACCTAAGACTTCAGTGTTTTACACTGCTCCTGATTCTGAAGAAGCCTTTTTGGTGAAACATAAGAGCACAGTATTTTCCATTGCTCCTGTTGTATACTGTATGCATCTCACTGCACCATGTGAATGAGGAATAAAACAAACTGCTAAGCACTTAAGGTGTAAGAATCATTTATCACAAGGAACCTTTTGCAGGTGTGAGTGTTCTCTATGCTCTGGAATCAGTAATTGCTTATTAGAGAAGCACCACCATTCTAGTGATCTCCACCATTGCACAGCAATTATTTCTGATTCTGTCTTCATAAGACTGCACTGAGCATAGCCTCTGCATCGCAAACAACTCATTTCAGTACCATGTGACTTCTGATCCCATAGTACGTAGCGCACTTCACCTGTGAGCCCCACTTCACCGGTGAAGATACCGAATTCACCATTCATGAAATAATTCCTATACTGCAAATTGAAACTTCACAAGGTGGATTAACTTCATGAATTGTGATGAATCTGTGAATTAATCTGTGAAACCAAGTAATCTGAATGCATACACCACTACACAGGGGCACATGCCAGGGCTGGCCATTGTTGCATCTTTTTATCTATATCATGAACCACAGGAGGAGGCTATATGCCAATAGGCTATGATCCAAAGGGTTACCGTGGGAGACAGGGAACAAACGTTAGCATTATATGATGATGATCTATTTATCTACCGTATCTTATTGATCTTAATGAAGTTTAAATTACATGAATGAATTTGTTATGGCAGTTCCTTCAATTAAATTCATGGCTTTGCAATTCCCCATAAAAGCAGCCTCTCTCTTCAATGTTTGCATGATTGTTGTTGGGCATTGCAACTGAGGATGTCCTTTCTTTATATCACTCCATCTTTCAGGGTTAACCTGAAAATGTTGGAATTGGTAGAGGCGATATTCAGTCTTCTTCATGGATATCTCACTCCTTTGAGCCACATCATGGAACTGTAAGCTGATGGTGTCAGGACCACCTGGACACTTTTTGCAGGCTGTGGCCACCCAGATCAACATGCCTCATTGGTGCCTGTTTAACATCAGCATCCTAAGCATGCCTCAGTTCTTTTTCCCACTGTCAACCACACATCAGTCCACTGCTGCTGAAGAATGCTGTTGAACTTCTGCAAGTATTCACTGCGCTGTATACTATACTTTAAGTTTGTTATTTTATACTCTTCTTTTTATGCCATGAATAGACAAAAACACTGTTATGATATTGCTGTTGTAGCAATGTTGAAACTTGTAATAACGAACACTTCATTTGTATCTGTTGCCTTAGTACAAACTAAGACATTAAAGTATGGACAAATTGCCAAAGGTCTACCCAGGCAACAAGCAGATGTTGTAGAAAGACTTTAGAAAACTGTCTTTTGATCCATGAAATCTGGAAAGTGGCTTCTCCGTCATCACCTACACCAGTTCTGGGTTCACTGTTGGCCCATTAATTTCCATGGTCAACAGTAGCCATTGCTGAATCATTGAAGGAAAAAGACAAGTCATCAAAGCTGGCAGATAAACACTGCCATTCAGAAAATGAGAAATGCGGAAAGGAAAAAGACGCTTCTCTGGACCATTCTCACTCACCCCATAGATTGGGTAAGTCCATAGAAAAGATGGATTCCAGGCTCCAACCATGGGTTCTGCCATCCTCCGACCATCTTACAGGCACCAAGAATTGGGCAGGGCATTAGCTCGTCCTCCCCAGTCCAGCACTTGCAGCCTGTTCCATCATTGCGCACTGTCCCATCAGCATCTTAGATGTCAAAGACCACTTTGGTCTCCAATGATACACAGGCTTTGTATCTAACAATGTTGAGCTATTTCAATAACTACTGCCACTGTCATCAACACCTACACCATTGGAGCCCCAAGCTAGTCCGCCAAAATATTTTCCCTTTGACACTTCAGTTTTCTTGCCCTCCCATGATCAGAGCCTGGAATGGCTGCCATTGATGGGACACACATCATCAGCTGCTCCTCCTGTCTATCTACATCTTGTCAACCCTATGCCAACCCCAGTGGATATTGCCAACAAACTGGAATGTAATCCGGAATACATGGAAGAGGAAGAAAAAGCCATGAAACAAGGGGAAAAGATAATAGATGTGGTTAACTCAGGTGTCACTGTATCCTCTTGCTCTGAGGAGAGTGTGGTAAACACCCCCAAATCTCCCTTCGAGGGTGCCTCATTTCATGCATTCCTTAAACAGGCTAGACAGACCAGGGTTCCAAGCTGAGGAAGAGGATTCCTCCAAGAAAAATCTTCATCAGTTCTTGGAAGTTTCAGCCTCTCTGACAGTCATCATTCCTCCAGTGCATTCTGCTCTTGATGATGCTACTTTGGCTGCCTAACATAGGCCTGTACAGCTGCCTGCTGTGCCTAGGAAGGTGGATAAATAATATCCTGGCCCTACTGTGAAGTCATATTATTCTTCACATCCTAAAACAGACTCTGTGGTAATTATGGCTGTCCACAAAATTACTGGCACTCCCACTGGCCACCCTGGCACCTTTAGATTCTCCCCATTACCTCGACCTCACTGCTTCAGGAGGTTCTGGTGGGAGGCCCTATCTCCTTCTTTCTACCAAAATGGAGGAAGATCACCAAAGCTTGGGTTGTAGAGGTGGATTAGTGCAGACATGCCCTAGAGCTTCTTACTGTTCCTCCAGTTACTCCCCCATTGCCAAACAGATATCCTCCAGGCCATCTTTCCTTTCTGCTGGAGGAGGTTTAATCCCTCCTCTACAAGAGGGCTGTGAAATTAGTCCCAGGTGTATAAATCAATCAAGGTTTTTATTTCAGGTTCCAAAGTGAGCTGGGGGCTTAAGACCAACACTAGAGCTCAAGGGTCTAATCTTGCACATAAAATAAAAAAACTGAGAATGGTGTCCCTACTGTCTCTGTTGCCTCTATTGTCACTAATGTCACTAATATTGATAGGCGCAAAAAAGGGCTGTTTGCCCATAAGTAGCTCCTTTACAATACACTGTAAAAGTTCATGTTTCCACCCTCATTTATATATTTATCTAAATTTCTCTTAAAAATATCTTTATTTCTGCTTATAATTAATTTTTAGGCAATTTATTTCATAAGTTAGATGTTCTTTGCAAGTAAAAATACTTTCCTGTATTAGTTCAGAGTTTTGTTGTGATTACCTGCAGTGGTTGCCCTTTGTAACTAAATTACTGTCTTTAAATTCCAAATTCAGTTTATTCATTAGATATTGATCATTTATAATATCGTAATACAACAAAGCATCTCCCCGTTTTCTTCTCATGTCTAAACTGTGCAAATGTAGCTGTTTTAGTCTTGAGTCATATCGTAATGTTTTTAAACCACTGATGGATTTGGTAAACCAGAATTGGACTCTTTCTAACCTGTCCATGTCTCTTCTTAAGTAGGAACCCCAGATTTGACTACAGAAGTTCAACTCGGGTCTCATGTAAAACCTAATGGAGTAGTATGTCCGATGAGTGAATTTTGATATTTCTTATTGCACCAACCATTCAATTCATTTTGGATATTATGTTAGAACATTAATCTGTAAATGTAAAGTCTGAGTCAATTTATTTATTTATTTAATAGTTTTACCAAGAAGGCATACTGAGCAGTGTACCACTCGATTCCAGATGCGCCCCGGGGGAATATGAGATAGGCAGGATACAGTAATAGTAGAAGTTACACAAGTACATGATTCAATACACTCATAATAGAGTTGTCAAAATCCTTATATATATATATATATATATATATAGCAATATACGAACAGGGTAGTATAGGCAAGGTAGCAACAAGCACAGAATTACGTATTTACACAGCAACCAGCATCACAACAATAAGCAGGGTTGTCAACAACAGGGTAAAAATAGTGAAGACAAATAAACAACTGACATCAAGGCTGCAAGGACTTCAGCAGTGCAGGATGCAGAGAAAGTAGTAGAGAACTGAGTCTTAAGTAGAGCATTGCGGTGTGGAGTGCTGGTGTTGTGTCTAATATCAGCCATAATTTGGGCATCCAGAAGCTGAAAGCAGCCTGTCTGGACCTGGTGGACCTGTGGGGGATGTGAAGTAGCTGAGAATCAATGTTCCTGAGTGAGTAGACTGGAGGGGGAAGAACATTCAGGGTGGTCGCCAGGTAGGAGAGGAGGGACTGTGACCAGAATTTCGCAGCGGTTATAGCACAGTGTACCAATCCCTGATTGTGGGGAGAAGGGAGATCTAAGGAATGGTAGAGGTCACAGTGATGTGTACTGGTAGGGCAGTCCAGGGAGAACCGGCAGAAGGAATTGAAGAGAGGGTCTAGTCTGGTCAGGGAGAATTTAGGGGCTGCATGGTAGACTACTTCCCTGTAGTCCATTATTGGGAGGATCATCTTTTGAACGATAGCCAGGCATGTGGGTAGGGCTATGCAACTTTTGCTATAGTATAACGCACCTAACATGGGTGTAACTTCTTATGTATAGCATCAATATGCATGGTGAAGTCAAGATGCTGGTCTAACCAGACCCTGCGGTATCTGTAGGAAGTGCAAACCTCCAGGGGGGGAGCCTTCTAATGTGTGGAAAGTTGGGGAGGCTGGGAGATTGGAAAGTTTGGCCCGAGTGCCGAATGTTAGGGAGACAATTTTTTGGGTGGTTTAGAAATAGCTGATTTGAACAGAACCAGCATTGGATGGAGTCAAAGTCCTGCTGCAGGCAGGCTGCCATGGCAGTAGGGGATGACCCAGAGGCAAACAGCACCATGTCATCTGCATACATGTGGATAGATGTATGAGGGCAGGCTGCAAGCAGATCATTGAGGATAATAGAAAACAACAAAGGGCCTAGGACAGATCCTTGGGGGACCCTGATGGTAACAGAGTGAGGTGGGATGGCCGAGCCAATACTAGACTGACTGGGACCTGCCTGCCAGTATGACTGGAACCAATTGGTGGCAGGCTCAGTCAGTCCAGCTTGAGTGAGTTTGGACAGTAACAGAGCATGAGAGACTGTGTCAAAAGCCTTAGCCAGGTCGACTAAGATAGCCGCAGTTATCTCCTTTATCCATGCCCATGAGGATGGTGTCGGTGAGATGGAGAGAGTGGTGGTAGTGGAGTGATTTTTTTCTAAACCCAGCCTGGTAGGGGTGAAGAAGAGATAGAGTCGAGGTAGTGGGAGCAGGCTGGTACAAGGTGCTCCTGGATTTTGGCTGGTTAGGAGCAGCGATATAGATCAGTAGTTGCATGCGGGAGGAGTGGCCTCCTTTGGTGAGAGAGTATGACTGTGGCGTGTTTCCATTTTGTAGGGATGGTACCAAGTCTGAATGACAGGTTATAGAGAGTGGCTAGAAGGTTGGCGATGGCTGGGGCAAAAAATGGAGCATTTTGGAGTCAAGGCCCAAGGGGCATTTTCCTTTGGCTGGATTTAGTGACCAAAGTATTTTCAGTACCTCAATGGATGTAACAAGACAAAGTGAGAAATTGGCAGGTGAGGAGACAACTGGGGGAACAGGGGGAGGGAGCGAGGGGTTGAGAGGAGAGTAGAGAGGGCGTACTGTTGGTGAAATAGGAGTTAAACTCTGTGGCTACAGTATACAGTGCAGTGATGATACTGCCTGCTATATTGAGGGTTGGAGTAGGAGATAGGGCTGGTGGGGCGAGGAGGGATTTAATTGACTTCCAGAATTGTGCTGGATGAGTAAAGTTATTTTGGAAAGCAGACTTGAAATAATTAGATTTGGCCTGTTGGATGAGTCTTGTGCAGGCATTCCTTAGCGAGCGGTAGTATTGCAGAGCAGTTTGAGTACTTGTTGCCTTGTAGGTTTTCCAGGCTCAGTCCCTAACTACTAGTTGTTCCAAGAGGTTTGCGGTTACCCAGGGTAGATGGGATCCCCTTACTCTGGATCTTCTGAGAGGCATGTGGGAGTCCCAAATAACCAGGAATCTGGTCGTGAAGAATTCGAGGGCATCATCCATGGAGGGAGCCCTAGGGATGTAGGACCAATTGATGCTGGTGAGGTCATTTAGGAGCACGGTCAGGTCTAGGGATTTGTAAGCTCTATTGTACAATGTTTGGCGGGAGGGGCCTTAGGTCTGAATATTTTCCACATCAAATAAATCATGTGGTGATCACTGAGGGAGTCCGGTAGTAGGCCAGCGTCAATTGTACGATGGGGATGGGTGGTAAGGGTCCAATCCAGTAGAGTATGCTTCTTGGATTTGTGGTTTAGGTGAGTGGGTTCAGTTATTTGTTGGGACAGGTTTAGCGAATTTACTTGACAACGTGCTTTAGAGGCTGTGCTGGCTAACCAGTTCTGGTTGAAATCTCCTAGGATATGAAGTTCACCTCCAGCCACAAGGGACCTCAGGGTGCCGAGGTAGTCTAGGATGATAGGCAGCTGTGTGTCTGGAGGGCAGTAAGACCCTGCTACATATATAGGGATCGAGTGCCCAGGTCTTTGTCACTAGTGTTTGGTTTTAATTTCATATTGTTAGAAAGTATTCAAATGTTGGATTGTATTTCCCCATGTGTATAACATTACATTACATTAACTGGTGTTTAATGACATCCCCCACCATTGTGTCCAGACCACTATGAAGTCTAAGTCATTTTGAATAACTGTTTTTGTTCCATGGTTCTACAGGAGCCATCCAGTTTTGCATTGTCTGCATATATAAAGATATTACTCATGACATTATCGTCTAAGTCAGCTATGAAAAGCTGGAACAGAATCGGTCCCAAAACTGATTCTTGTGAGAGTCGGGACCCCACTTGTGATGTTCCCCCTCTGTTGATAGGTGCTCCTTTATAGAGACTCTTTACATTCTTTCATTTATCCAATTCTTTATCCATGAGATAATCCCTTTACTAAGTCTGTATTTTGTTAATTTATCTACAGTACCACTTCCCAATGTAGTATGTAATCAAAAGCTGAAATCCAATAGGATCACATACACTGGTTCACCTTGATCTAAATCCTTATTGACGTGTTCCTAGAAACACATCAGATTTTTAATGCAGGATCTCTCTTGTGTGAAACTGTGCTGATTTTCAAACCATGCTGTACGTTCATAGCCATGTGCTGCTGTATCATTTCCCCTAATAAGAGACCCCAGGATTTTTCATATAACCAGTGTTAGACTTCTTGGTCTGTAATTTTGTATGTCATTTTTGCATCCTGTTTAATATATTGGTGTAATATTTTCTGCCCTCTATAATCACAGAGAATCTGACCTGTATTTAATGTTTTCTCATATAAAAATGTTGAGTGGTAAACATATACTGTTCTTCATAAGCATTAACATTTTTGGTGTAATATTATCAAGTCCTGGTGTACCATGGAGCTTCAGTCCTTCAATTTTTGATTGGAGGTTTTTAATATTTATAAAAAAGTGGTTTATACTGTAATCCACATCTCTTTGTTCAGTTATGCAATTATTTGTATTGTATATGGAACAGAAATATTTGTTAAATATGTTTGCAAATTCTAGTGGTTCTGTTATTAGTTTGCCATTATCTACTATTGTAGTTAATACGTCATTTGTTTTCCTGAGTGAGTTGATGCAGCTATAACCTTGTTTACTGTTATTTTTGTTTACCTCTGCTGCTAATTTTCTTCCATACTTACACTTTGCTTTGCTAATTGTGTTTTTGCAACTTTTTTGCAATTGTTAAAATTTTTCCAATTTTCTTTAGTGGGCTGCTTCTTGTAGATGCCATAGGTCTTTTTTTCAAAATATGCTTTGTTATTTTTTGCAACTGCTTAGGCTTAAGACATTTATTGTTATATTTTTTATATGGCTTACATGTTTTTGTATTACTGTTAGTATTGTGTTTTTTATAAAGTCCCAGCTTTCCGCTACAGACTTGTCTTTTGATGTTTCAACCCAGTCGGCCTTGGAGACTTCTATATTTATTTCTTGCAAATCAACCATTTTATATAGCTATAGCTCCATACATCCTATCTGGTTCACATGTTTATGTTCTATGGCAAATGAAACACTTGTGTGATCACTGTTACCTAATGGAGCAATTACCTCATATCCCATTATATTTATGAAGTCTGTGCTGAGAACTAAGTCTAGAATGTTAGGTCCTCTAGTAGGTTCCTTTACATGCTGTACCAGATTGTATTCTGTGCATCTGTTGCTATTGTTAAACCGGGACTGGATGGTTGTGTTGGACATGATAGATGCTTACCTTCATGTTAAAATCAGACAATCTCACAGAAAGTATCTGAGATTCATGCTTCAGGGCTCTCATTACTAATTTCATGTTTTGGCCTGTGGCTTATGCTCTGTACCATGTGTCTGACAGTGGCGCTCTGCAGGGAGGATCTGTATGTATTCCCTTACGTAAACAATTGGCTGTTACAAGCTCTGTCTCAAAAAGCTATTATATACACACTGTTTTGGACCAGGTAATTGTTCAACCAACTGGGCATATTGGTTAATAAGACAAAGTCAGACCTTACTCCCTTCCAGAGACACCAATCCATAGGATCCATACTGGACATAGGTCCTAGCTGGGTGTTTCTGCCCTCAGACTCTGCCATGGAACTCAAGTCACAGGTACAGCTGGTTACCTCCAGTGACTAAGTGTCAGCTCACAATCTCCTAAGACTGACGAGATTGATGGCAGCAGCCCTCCTGACAGTTCTGCTGGCCTACATCCATATGAGGATTTCATAGTGGTTCATCAAGACACAATGGGCTCAGCAGTCAGATGAGTCTGAGCAGCTCATTCTAGTCACTCTTCCTCTATGTCATTCCCTGCTCTAGTGGCATGACCAGTCTAACTGAGAGAAAGGGTCTCCATTCCTGCAGCCATTCCCCCTGCTGGTTAGGACCAGAAACACCTCAGGGATGTATTTTGGGTGCTTATGGGCCCCTTCAGAACCCGGGATCAATTTTGTCTTCTGGATACAATGCTTCACACTCTGGAGATGAGAGCTGTTCTTCATGACCTACAGGCCATTGCCACCCTCCTTCAGGGAAATCAGCTGTTTATTCACATGGACACTATATGAGTGGTATTCTACATCAGTTGACAAGTGGGGGTTCATTGATAAGCTCTCTGCAGAGAAGCAATGACAGTTTGGCACTAGGCAGTGGAACACAACATTTCTGTCAGCAGTGTTCCCCAGGGACCCTGAATGCACTTGCAGATCACCTAGGTCAGTCCAATGCAGTTTGCCATGAATGGGCATTCTCAGGCTCCATCATTTATGACCCCTTCAAAAAATCTGGTCAACCAGACACTGACCTGTTTTTATCTAAATACAATACAAAGCTGCTGTTTTTATGCTTGGCACACTCCAGGCCCTGGAGCTTTTGGGTGAAACACATTATCCCTTTCTTTGAAAAGGAGAGTTCTGTATTCTTTTCCACCACTCCTTCTCATACAGAAGATTCTGGTCAAGCTATGGGTCAAATATGCCACCCTGATTCTTGTGGCTCCACGCTAGCCGAGACAAATTTGGCTTCCACTTCTCCAACAACTGGTGGTGGAACCCCCAGTCCCACTCCCCCTGAGAGCTAGACTTTTGACTCAGGATAAGGGTGCTCTGGTGCACTTGGATCTTTGATCACTGCACCTTTGCACCTGGCTCCTGAGGATGTACAGCTCTCCCACTTCAGGGTTTCCCCAGCAGAGACTCTTGTTACAGTGGAGATGAGAAAGCCATCTACCTAATAGACATATTCACAAAAATGTAAATGTTTTACTGTGTGGTTTATGGGGCATGCTTTAATCCCTTTACATGTCCGGTTCCTATAATACTGAACTACCTCTTGTTCCTTAAGGTCTCAGGACTAGAGTATTCCTCCACATATTTCCACATAGCTGCTGTGTTGGCCATTCATGCCCTAACAGAGGGTAAGACTGTGGCCCAGTTGAAGGTTTCCTGTAAATTCCTAAGGGGTATCCTCTTTCTGCACCCTGTAGTCTGAGATCTGGTTCCAGTGTGGGACTTTAATTTGATTTTAGAAACCCTCACTGTGCCTCCCTTTGAGTCCGCAGTTACTTGTGAGCTGTGTTTCCACTCTTGAAAGACACTTTTTCTAATGGCTAATGATGTGTGCCAGATGCATCTCTGAGTTACAGGATCTGGTTGCAGATCCTCCATTTAGTCTGAACTATGCAAAGAGTTATAGAAAATCATCACACCTGTTTATTGCTTTTGCTCCTTGAATGATGGACTTATCAGTTTCTAAACAAGGCCTATCCAAATTGCTGGCCAGTTGTATTACATTTTGATACTAGAAGCATGGTAAGCAGCTTTAAGGTCCCTTTCATACACATTCCACTCACATGGCTTGTTTTCAGAATGTGTCGACTACTGACATCTGTACTGCTGCCACTTGGAGTACTGTTCATACATTCACTAAACACTACAGTCTGAATATTGTCTCATGTAGACATGCCAGCTTTGACTATAATATTCTGCAAAGCCTCCTTGCTCAGGATCATTAGTTCCTGCCATCCTCCTTCACTGTTTGGTGTTACTTGGGAATCATTCCATGGTGTGGTTCAGTGGAGGGAGATATCCTTGAAGAAGATAGAATAGTTACTTACTGTAAGAGTTTTTGTTCAGTTCAGTTCATTTAATTTATGCACAAAAACAAATCTGCATATAAAAAAACACAATACAGTACAATGAAATAAATGAAGAAATACAACAATGGATACATCGGTTACATAAAAGGTCATACAGAAAATTCAGGGAGACAATTCATAATTTGAGAATTTGTTGAGCTTTAACTGAAGAAGTGCCGAGTGCAAAAATTAAAGATCATGTGCAATGGTTTTTACATATTTTTAATAAAAGCTTAAAGTGCAGCTGATGCCTTCACGAGAACTTTACCAAAACATAATATTTAGAAGCAGTCTAGCTCGTATTTCATACTAGTTCTGCATCCCTCCTCCCTATTATTTATTACTGAGTTCATTTGCATGAAAACAGAATCTTTACTCCTGAAGTGTTCATTTATTCCTGTTGCTGCCTCCCTACCTGATGTCATAATGCACTGCTTATGACATCACAGTTATTCCCATGGCAGCAAACTGTGATGTCACAAGAGAGGACTGTGACTTGAAGTGGGGAGTCAGCTGTAGAGGCAGACAAACCCATAGGGATAAAGATCATGCATTCATGCAAATGTCCTTATTAATAAATACTGGGGAGGAAGAATCTTTAGAATATATATGGAATTGAAGCTGAATTGTACCTAATTATTATGGTTTTTTTACGGCGTCAGCAGCTCTTTAAAAAAATGAAATTCAAGTCCTTGTGTCATGATTAGTGTTTTCTGTAAATGTCATGCTGTTTGGTTTTGTGGTTTTCTCTAAATTAGCATTTGTTAACTTGCTGTACAGTGGCTGAAACGAGTTATTTCTGTCCTCTTATTCAAGCTTAGAGAGTGATGACATCATTTTGGAGTCACGTGCTGTTTCAGATTCCCAATTAGAGCAGCACTCTGTAGAGTTTATGGTTTGCTGAGTTCTCTGGGTTTCTTACAAACCCAGTCTCTGGTTCATGTTTAGATACATCAGCTTAAAAAAATAATATTCTCTTCCTTTAAAAAACTGATCATTTCAGTTTCAATGCTGAATTGAAGTAGTGGAAATCTTTTACTGTGAGAAATCAGCTTGTCTATATCACAGCTCTGTTATTTCTAATCAAATCTCATTTTTTTTCTAACTATATACCACAGGGTTGTTTAATGAATATAAAATAAATCTAAATTTTGTTCATTCACAGAAACTGTTTGTCTTTGATGTAGCCTTCATAAATACAATCATGCAAGAAAATTGTTTTTCATGTCAGATTGACAAACAGGTGCTTGTCACACTCTGCTACAGTATTTCAAGCACATTTACTGTCAGAACTCACATATTTCAGTGCCTTCGTGGTTTCTGTGTGAAAATACATTATGCACGTGTATAATCAGAAACACTATGTGGCATCTTGATGCACTGTGTCTCTACCCCAATGCTGAGGCAGCTGTAGTCTACTACCACAAGTTCCCTGCCCCACAAGTCCCTTGCCTTCTGCTCCATATTCGAAGCTGCTGCACCCTGCATCTTTAGGCAGGGAATGAAGACAGCAGGGTGCACAATCCTTGACTGTGTGGGAGAAGACTGTGGGCAGCAGGATGCAGCAGCCTTGAATGTGGGGCAGAAGGCAGGGTGCTTGTAGGGCAGGGACAGGTGGCAGTAGGCTGCAGCTGCCTCAACTGTGGGGTGGAGACACAATGCCTCAGGATGCCACATAGTATTTCTAGTTATACACATACATCAAGTATTTTCACACAGAAACCACCAAAGAAATGACATTTGTGAGTTCAGACAGGTGCCTGTCCCACTCTGCTATAGTATTTCAAGCAAATGTACTGTTTGCCAAATGAGACATGAAAATAAAATGTTCTTTCCTGAATGTATTTATGAAGGCTACATCAAAGGCAAACTTTCTGTGAATGAACAAAATTTAGATTTAGTTTATATTCATTAAATAACCCTGTGTTATATACTGTAATTAGAAAAAAAATCAGAGTTTTTATTAGAAAGATCTGAAAGCTGTGATACAAACAAGCTGATGTCTCACAGAGAAAGATTTCCACTACTTCAGTTCAGCATTGAAGCTGAAATGATCAGATTTTTATGAAAAGATAATGATGTATTTTAAGCTGATCTATCTAAACACAAACCAGACACTGGTTTTGTAAGCAGCTTGGAGAGCTCAGCAAACCATTAACTCTACAAACTACTGGTCTGATTGGGAATCTGAAACAGCAAGCTACTCCAAAATGATGTCATTGCACTCTAAGTTTGACTGAGAGGACATAAATAACTCCACTGTTTTCAGCCACTGTAAAGCAAGTTACCAAATGCCGATCACAAAAACAAACAGCATGACATTTTCAGGAAACACTAATCATGACACAGGAACTTGAATTTCAGCTTTTCAGGCTTTTATAAAAAAAAATGATGTAAAAACCGTTGCACATGATCTTTAAAGCCTCCTGTTCAGTAAAGAAGATTTGAGAGCCATTTCCTTCTGACTCAAGCCCCTGCTTCCTGGAAATAAAAGGAGACACCAATATTTCCATGTGGATTGCTAAGATGGGACATTACAACAAAATATGAATAACAGTGAGTCTAATATTGTGATTACACTTACAGGATAATAACAGACCGTGATTTTGAAATTTCATGAGACTGGACGTACCAAAGAAACCCAATAATTCCAATCTTCATCTGGTAATGTCCTTCCTGTGGAGTACAGACTCCCAAAAGTTCAAGTAAAAATCCACTCTGAATTTCACCTTACCTTCACTGTAAAGAGGGTACAAGTCTAGGGAGCAGACATTAGCAAAATCATCTTGGATTGCTCAATCAACAATTCTCATAAGCACCTGATTCAGGAAAATAATGTGTTGATTTCTCATAAGATTTCATTACAAAATTATCTTTGAGACCCGATTTAATAAGAGTATTGATTAATTTGAAAAAAAGTGATGGTTATCAGAGTTGTATTTAAGCAAATCTCTTCAGAATTTGTGGGGTAAACATGTGTCAGTGATAGTGTTCTGTGGCATCATACAATAATTTTAAGTATTCATGTTCTCATGTCAAGAGGACTAGTCTCAACTCTGATTACGGCACTTGAGGTAATTTTAGGGTAACCCAAGACAATTCTATAGAAGGTATTTTGAATGACATCAAGATCATTAGTAAGTTTACTACCACAAGACCCCCACACTTCATTATCATACAATATTTGTGAGGTGACCTTGACTTCAAAACATATTTTAAAGGCGATAAATGAATTACTGTTATATGTATTTGCAAAATGGTTAATTGCTAAAGCAGAATTTCCTAGCAGCCTCTTTAACCTTTTTAATGTGTGTAGACCAAGTGAGATTCTTTTCAAACCACACACCTAGTTAACAAAAAATGGACACTTCTTCAAAAGAACAGTTATTAATCACCCATGGTAAGGTATTTGGCTTTTTTCCCCTGCAAAGACAATGAGTTTAGTTGCTTTCTGTATGTAAGTGAAGCAGCAATTTATCTAATATTGACATTACTGTGGACATAGGCCCTTTAAAAACCAATAGTATTTGGGTAGGTACCACTGCATCATCTGTGTCCAGTAATACCTGGACTGGAAAGCTGTCTATAAATGGGGAAAAAGTAACTACCTTCTTTAAATCTACCATGAGATTATCAATGTATAAAGACTATAGGCGAAATGGAGGCAACCTTGCTTAACTCCAAGGCTTACATCAAATACTTCAGATATTTTACTATCTTTGCTTATATGGACACAAGCTTGAGTATTATGATACAGCATTTGGAGAATTTCCAGAACAGTTTCATTTATATTTAATTGTTCCACAATGTTCCAAAACTGGATCTTCTCACCAAACCAAACGATGCTTTGATATTCATATAGCCAGCATACAACCTCCTTTTTAATTTTTTAAATATTTTTCTACTACATAGTGAAGCATGGAAAATAAATCTACCATACTCATATTTTTCCTAAAGCACCCTTGATTAAAAGAAATATTACTACAGTCTTCTATCCTGCATTGTATGCAGTTCAATGTGAGTTGAGAAAAGATCTTAAACACAATGGGAAGCAGAGTGATAGACCATTCATTTTCAACAGACATTTAAGAACCAGTTTTATGAACATGTACAATAAGGTCAAGTTTCCTTGAGTCAGGCATTGATCTGGACTTTGTTATAAGTTTAAAAAAGGCGTCAATAATTAAGTCCATCAAACAATGTCAGCATGAAAAATTTTAGCAGGCAATCCATTAGCTCAAGGAGACTTATTTTTCCTTTGAGATTATATAGCAATGATTACTGTACTTTAGCAAGAGTAAAATCTGTTCAAGAAGAATGATTAGTGGATTAATGTAATCTTATAGCATTACCAGTTCCATAATGTGATAACTGTAAGTCTCCAAAATGTTCTCTGTAAAATATTTGTTTAAAAATACTGGGCTCACTCAGTTGGGCTAATAATAGCTTTGATTTTATTCCTAAGGTTTCCAGTTCCAGAGGCAACTAAGTTCCAAAAATGTTTATTTTTGCTATGAATAGATTCTTGAATTATGGACCATAATGTATAATCATAAGTTTTTTTTTCCTTTTTAGCATTGCTTTATATTCTTCTCTTAGATTATGAAAACTAGCATATCAAACCAAGTATCTTTCTTTTTAAAATTTTAGAATTTCAGATTACAAGGTGCCCAGTATTTTGGGGGATTTAAAGAATTCATACTTTTAGCTCTGATAAGATCATACATAGCACACCAGAGAGGAAAAATTATTACATTTTGGGTCCAAGGATTTGTTGATACAACCAGCTTATAGATTCAGCAAGGTTTCTGTATTCAAAAGATATTTAACTTGATTTTGTAGAAAAAGAGGTCAATTAATTACTTTCCTATCAATAATTGTCGTATTTTGATCTGCACCTGATCTAGCTACAAAGTTTTCCTTGTTTTGATTAAATTTGAGGGAAAGAATACTTTTCAAGGGAAGATGGTTACTATCCCAAGTTGATATTTAATCTTATTTTGAAATGTTTTATCAAGTAGAAGGAAAAGATGTCAATAACACAGTAGTCAGTGATACTCCCCCACCATGGTTAGAGGGGAATATATAATTACCCTCCCTGTCTCCAGAAAATTGACCATTCAGAATCCAAAGATTGTTAGACCTTAATATGTCATAATCCATATGAATTAATTTTAATATCCTTTGATGCTCTGAGTGGAAGCTGAAATGCATCATCAACACCCAAAGCAATACTTGGATCTTCAGGTACAGTGCTGGTGCAGGCATTAAAGTCACCTTCTAAAAACAGCGGGAGACCAAGGTAGTACATTAAAAGACAAGACAATGCTTCATCCAGTTCAGAAATAATTTTTGCATTGTCAGATTTTGTGGATTGGGGAAGGATATACACATTGCGGAGAATACAGAAAGGTCAAGAATCTTTAAATAACAAAACAAAAAGGAAGCAGTTACCATTGGTAAGAAACAGCTGTTTTCCATGAAATCCAGTGTTTGAGGCATCATAAATTGCTAGTCTCCCACTGACTCTACCATACATGAAGTGTTTTGTATTACCTGACATACAACATTGGTAACCTTCAATATACCCCTTGTTTAAGTCATGTATCCACATTTCTTGTAACATAATAATGTTAAATGTTTCAATAACACTGAGTGTGTCAATTGCTCAGAATTTTCCTTCTAACTCTGCCACATTCCAGCCAGAATAACTGAGTCAGTTAACTGTGACTCAGCCAATGTAATGCTTGGGGAGGGGTTAGTGTCTATGTCATAATGAGATATCAGATTTTAAAACACTGGGCCTGATTCTAAAAGGGACTTAGATTGCCACAAGGGACTTGTGGCAGGGAGTTCAACACAAGTGCGACTTGTATCATGCAATGCTGAAAGTTTCTTGCGCTAAATGCAGGATTTAGACCAGCCCCCTCGTCTACATTTGCACCATTGGGGAGCTATTTGATAGGGCTTGTACCAAATCCCTTGGCAAGCTTTCTGCCATAAAGTGAGGTTCTGTGGTAACTGCACCAGTCCTTCTAAAACTTGGCTGAGGCCAGTCCAAGGGCTTTTATATTAGCTATGGGAACTCTGTGGTTGATGCAAGGCTTGACATGCTCAGCTTAACACTGGCCCAAAAAACAAAACATGCAATCAACAAGCAAGTTAGACCTAGATCCAGTTCACAGAAGGTGGGCCACAACTCTGAGATCACCCCACAAACATCTTCCATCAAAACCAGTCTAAACCCACTCCAGACTGGTGAAAGGTATCAGCCCCTATCCAAGTCAACTCTTCAGGGTGGCAACAGCCCAGTCAGAGAGATCCAAGACCAAACAGAGAACACTTTGTCAGAGCAAACCCGAGCAAACTCTTCTCAATAAATGGATGAATTTGCTCTTAGTGGATTCATACAGACCAGATGGAGTATTCTGTCCCCAGTCCAGGAACCCAACCCAGAGCTGGTTGATTTCTCTCCCCTGCAATGATTTTCCTAGACAAAAGTGCTGCCTTCTTGGAAATTGTACTGGTCATTTTCACAAATTGAGGCACAGGTCAGGAAGCATAGGAAACCAGGAGCAGTTGTAAAATTCCATAAATCTGTTTATTTGTAGCTGTAGTAACACAAAAAAATTAAACTTGTTTAAAGTAACTATGTACAGACGAATAAAAATAAAATCTTCCTTCAGTCTGTGTCCCTTTTTCTTGTCCTTGCCCCTTGCAGTGCAGCTTAGCTGATTTATAGATTTTCTCAACCCCATCTGCTAGAACACAGAGCTTCCTGAGCCCACCCACAACCACTGCACAAGGCTCAGACATTTGCACTGAAGTAACCTCCAGTTTTCTACAATTACCTCAAATTATAAACATATACACATTTCAATAGTAATACTAAATATCTTCTAGACAAAAGTGATCCTATTATCAGTTTCATTGCATACATTGATTTGCACATAATTTTATATTAGCTGACATAGATATGCAAGGAAGAAAAACAGCAAGAGAAAACTGAGAGACAGTTAGAGGCAAAGAACTGTGAGGCTGTTCAGGTTGATCAAGCCTGAGGTCTCACAGGAAAATTTGGTTGTGCAACAGGCAGAGAAAAAAGGAAAGGAAAGAATACAGATCCTTGCATTTATACACCCTCTCCATAACAAATGGGACAGGGTCCTGTTCTACCCTGTCACAGTTGTCAAAGCCAGTTTATCCCACTCAAACCTTGATCACTTTGATCACCTCCAACAAAGCTGTGACCTCTAGATTTCAGCTCCCTGAGCTCCCCTTCAAACCATGGGGATCTCAAGCACAAAGTCCAGCATCATGTATGGACCAGAATGACTGCCATGAGGGCAGACCCAATGGCCCTATTATAGGCCACTGCTGACTTCTCTGATCCTGTCACACAAACAGCCATCATGCTCAAGAGATCCAGTACCCTTGGAGTCCTTCTGGGGACAACCATTTATCATCTCCATGGGGGTCAGACTATGGGGGGGGCAGAGCCTAAACAAAAAATGCACCATGCAATGGTCTGACCAACTCACTGGATCAATCGTTAAGTTATTAACCTCAAGCCCCAGGGGAAGACTAGTCAAAAGTGTGATAGTTTTGACAGGTCACAGAGGTAAACTACCTGTGCTAGGCCCAGTGATTCCATAAACTGGAAGAAATCTTTACCAAAATGTGAGAGTTCATCATTGATCCAAGTATTGAAGTCACCCAAAATTAACCATCTGGGTGACTCCAAACACTTTTCCATTCATAAAGTCTATGATTTGCTGCAGGAGAACCTTGTTATGCTGGTACACAAGAAGGCTCCTGGAGCCTGCACCTGGACCCTCATGCATGGCCATGCATTCAAATGATGAAGCACCCCAAACTGGGTGCATGTGAAGTTAAGTTTGGATGTAAATCAGATGCCCCCCCCCCACAGGCAATGCACCATGGAGGATGCAGCCACAACAGCTGGACTCAAAGCAGAGCTGACATCATCACTTAGCAAGGTCTCTGTTTTGCATGTTAAACTAAGTGAAGGACAAGCAATGAAATCTGCTATAATGGCTGTCTTGTTCTTCATCAATCTGGCACCACTCACTGGGTATGAATGGAAGCTGCTGACCTAAAGGCTACCTTCCCACTCCATCCTCTGGGAGTCCTGGGTATGGGCACCAAACACATTGGACTACTCTCTCTTGAGCCATTTCACCCCATGGTGCCTCCTGATCCTCACCAGACTTATAGTACCCATTCCATTAGCACCCCCCACCTTTTTACACCTACCATCCTATCTCCTGACTATACCAACCTTCTTACCATGTCTGTATACCAGCAATGGCAAGGGGGTTGTCAAACGGGCAGGGGTTCAACAGCTGTGATGGTTGAATATCTAAAATGAGGCTTAAATTATGATGAAGCTATTTAATATTTTACTGACTGTCATGACTACTATTACATGTAATTGCCTCACCTTGCAACTCCCCTGGTGACACTGTGTTATGACAGTCTGAAAGATATTGTCTGTATGGAGAAAATGACCTGTAAATGGAGGGGGAAATGTCTTTGTAATAAATACCTGAATAAAATGGTTGTTGTATAGTCTAGTTCATTATCAGGACAGTGTCCCTTAGGTACAGAATGTTGACTTGTTGGTCTGGGGGACTTCCACTCCATGGTTATGTCTGCTTGTTAAATATTGTGGTTTATATACTCTTACACAACAGGAATGATATTGCCATATGTTTGGCACTAAATCTGATTTTAAATTACAAGATAGACTCTTGCTTGCTATATGTGCACATTTTTAAAAGAACATTAAAGTATGTGCAATATTCAGTCCTGACTCATTTTGTTTACTGTGCTTGCTATTCTTGTCATTAGTCCCCATATTTGTACAGGTAGTGCAGCACTAACTGGATCAGTGTTACGCTATCTGTGAATAGCACCAGCGGTCAGGGTGGTTGCAATATGCAGAGGCCACCAGTGAACCAGGCTAGCCTGACCATGCAACTGCACTGAATCTACTGCTGCACCTATGCAAACAAGGGATTGCTCATGCATAAAAGGCATAGCAGTATAGTCAAAAGTTTCAAAAATGCTAAACAAACACCATAACAGGGCTGTTGAATGCTGTTGAAACCCTTCCCTTAACTTGATGCAATGGCTACACTCTCACCCCGTGATCACCCATTTCTAAAACTATGTCTATTTCCTGGTATCTAGTGACTCCCCCCAACTGTTGATCACCCATACTGTGTCTTATATTCATATTTCCTGGCATCTAGTGAGCCCCCCTACTCCCCAGTCACCCATGCTTTTTTATATTTACATTCCTTGGCATTTAGTAGTCTCCCCACCAATCACCCATTCTCTGAAAATGTCTAATGCCTGGTGGCTAGAGACTCCCCAACTAGCTGACAACCCCCAATCCTGGCTCACTTGTTCTGGACCCACCATCCCAATCCCTAATCTTGTACACCAGTCTGTACTCACTAACATTGATGGTGACTGGCACAGCCTCCTCACCTCCTCAGCTGGCTGCCATCTGACTGTCAGTAAGGGATCACAAGACTGTATCCATGGTCGCACCACTGACAGTCAGACAGCAGCTGGCAGGTGAAATTCGAGTGAAGAGATGTGCTAGTCACCATCAATGTTCATGACAATACACATGTCCAGATAAGTGAGGTGGTGGATCTAGAGTGGGTGGCCAGAAAGGGTCTTGCAAAATAGTTTGTGGGGCCTCAGGGCCCTAAATAGGAAAAATGGGAGCAGTTTAAAACAAACACAACAATACACTAGGATAATAAAACAGAACTCACACATGCAATTTAAAATTATATTAAAAAATGTAAGCAACATTGTTTATGGCCACTTTAAGTCTCTCTGCTTAACAGATTGTGTAGCAGCTTTTGAAATAAAAGTTCAAGAATTATAACATATCAGAAAACATTATTTTCTTTAGTGGTCAGAAGATACAGGTGTGTGTTCTGTCTACAAGTAAACAAATTCTTATCTAGCTTTAACAGTGTCAAATTGTCTGTAATAAACTTCTGTTATTGCTGTAATTTCAAGCTCTGACGTCAATACTGAGAAGCTTGATTGTTCATATATTGATATAGTTAGGAAATTATTTCTCCAGAGAACAGTATTCGAAGAAGCCTATGACACCATAATATTCAAAATGAAGAGAATACAGTTGTTATGGGTTATATTTGGAATTTTGATTTGCTCAAACATAGGTAAGAATGTGTTTTTATATTTATTAATATTCATTGAAAGAACAGATGAAAGGTGTTACTTTCCTACAGTCATATATTCATATTTTCATATTAGAGTTTATCCTAGATGTCTACTAGACAGTATTCTGCATGTTTATGTACAGTATGCGTACTGCATTTCTTGTGTTTTAAAAAAGTCTTAAGTATTTTGGGTGGGAGAATGACAATGCAAAGTTAACTGGCTACAAAATAATTTATAATTTATAGTAACCATAAGAGAGCCATAACTAAAACAATGAACATTGCAAAGCATGTTAAATAAAGCATTTATTTCCTATGAGTGCATTTTATTTGACAGATAATATAAAAACACTGACTCCTAATAAAGGAAATTGAATATTCCACATAAAATAGATACTTAAGATTTTGAAGTGAGAAGCAAATTTGAAATCCTGTAATGTTTTGAAATAATCAATTCTGACAGGTTACAAACCATTCCATGATGTTTAACATTTCTGTTACATCCTATTGCTTAAATACAGTAGATAAGCATATCAGAGAACATCTGTATTTATACCATATGTACTAGAAAGAACCTTCGTTAGTTTTACTGATAGCAGTTTCCTACACTGCCTACAATCTTATGGTGTAAAAATAAGTGGCAAATGTTTCAGGGGAGCTAGTATTTCTACAACTGACATCTATCGTTACATGACATTTTATAGCTGTGATACACATCATGCCACTTTTTACTGAGAGGAAGTTTAATCTTAGGGTAGAGCACAGAACTGTCAATTGGACACACCCCCATCTCTCGAATAACATCCCCTCAGATCCTTCTCTATGGCATATTGATTTGTCAGCGCTTATGACCTCTTCTTCTCATTCTGCAACAAAAGTTCAGCTCCCAGAGCTCGCAGCTTACACCTTACAGTGCACTTGGCCCTTTCTTTTCTGTGCTACCCTGTACATACAGTATAGTAACAAGGTTCGGAAGTGTTCCTGCATACTACAGTACTTTCTGGCCTCCACCTGTGCATTGTACCTGTTGCATGCTTCCCAGTTGGAGGTGCTAGTATGTATGAATGTCTGTTGTACCAACAGTGATTATTTAAACAGTGCTCCTGTTGCTCTTTGAATTGTCCATTTTTTCCTTCTACTCTATACAATGCATTTATTTTTATACATGTTTCTTACAGTAGTGCCTTTGTTTTTATTGCTGTTATAAATATTCTTTGTCTACAAATACCATAGATACTAAAAGCACTTATCACCCCACTCCACCTGTCACTGCTGTACTCCATACTATAATGTATCTGTTGCCAGTTTCTACAGAAACTGTATGGTGTATTCATAACCCCGTATCAATTGTACTGAATGCATCAGCGGACCTTACATGTACTGATCTGTACTGCTGTATCTTGTATCCTATGCACTGCACTGTACTAGGACTGTTAACAACTAATACCATGCATCTGCTGCCCTCCTTGCACAAAAACTGGAAAATTGTATACTGTCTTAGTTACCCTGTATGATCTGTATGACATTGTGATACCTGTCTGTATGTTCAAACCTTATGTAACAATCCCTGGGTCGCCCCTGAAAAAGGGACATTCAGGGCCCAGCAGGCCTACCTGGTTAACACAATTTAGTAAATAAATAATAATAAATCCCCTTGCATTGTTTTCGGAACAAGAGTACTCCAGGTTAGAGGGAGGAGAGGGTTGCCTCTGACAATTTTTGTAGAAACAGACATTCCAACTCTCAGGTGGTATGGATGGAGAGGGTTGTCTCCTCCTTTTATTTTTTAGGACACTGGGTAGTTCCAGGTCTTCGCAGGGGGCAACTGATTTTTGAAATTAAGTGCTCCACTTCTTGTGGGAAAGGGAGGGAGGGTGGGAGAGGGTTCCTCCAAGAGGGTTAAGGTGTTTTAATTTTAGGTATTGCATGCTCCAGGTCTTGGGTAATGGAGGGAAAGGGTTGCTTCCTAATGTCCTATTTATTTTTGGTATGCAGTGTTCCAGAACTCAGGGGGAAAGGAGACCACAGTATACAGGATGTATACCCATGGAGATATACAGGTGTACCTCTGGAGGTGTACAGGCTTAGTTGGGAAGTAAACAGCTTTAATCTGTGAGGTAACTGGTGAGGTATACCAGGAAATACACAATAATGGATCCTATGGGGCTATATCTCCACCAATATATTTTATATTTATTTTATATATACTGTATATATTCAAGTATAGATAATGTAAATGTATAAAACATACATTATAGGGGCACAGTAGAGCCACTGTAGTTTGGGTTGAGTAGGCTGTTTAATGTTAAACTCCAACTTTTGTACCCTAATAACTCCGGCAGTGTTCAACGGAAGAACACAAAATGTGGCATACTTTATGTGGTTTGGCAGTCAGAGTTTCAAGACTTGAAAAGCTTCATGACTGCATCTTATTCAGTTTTCAAGATATGAAAAGCCCCCCAAAAATGGCGTTTGGTTTTGCAATGCTTAAAATGAGTATTTTTTAGTCTCACACACAACCTAGATGGTGTGAATTTCTTCATAAAACTTTCAAGGCAGAAATGACTTCTACAAAGTTAAAGCCTTTCGAAAGTTCATGAAAAAATATTATAAAGTTCCAGAGTTATAAGGGGTTTAAAGTTGACTTTTTGGATAACTCTTTATATAGACCAGTAGCAAAAAAAACACAGAAGGTAAGCTGCTTATTTTTATAATTTACTTGTCATGTGAAATTATTTGCTTGTTGAGAGGAAAAAAGTAAAGATCATGACTGTCACTGATATTGCAGAGGGGCTGGAGGGGAGGGGATGCCTCTTTGCAGATGACACCAAGATCTGCAATAGGGTAGAAAGTTTGGGAGGGGTGGAAACAATGAGGAGAGACCTAGTTAACCTAGAGGAATGGTCCAGAGTCTGGCAGCTAGGATTCAATGCCAAAGAGTACAAAATCATGCACTTGGAATGCAGGAACCCAGAGGCGGAGTACATGATTAGCAGGGGGATATTACAGGCCACAAAACAGGAAAGAGATCGGGGGGCAATCATATCTGGCAACCTACTGTAAAAGTGACCAATCAATGTGCCATGGCAGTGTGGAGAGCCAGCAGAGTGCTGAGATGTATTGGGAGAGGTATTACCAGGAGAAGAAAAGAGGTCATAATGCCACTGTACAGGACATTGGTGAGATCGCTCTTGGAGTACTGAGTCCAGTTCTGGAGGTTTAAATAGAGATATGTTAGCACCTGGAGATTTGGTGTGGTGCTTTATTGACTTCAGAAATTCACAAAGTAAAAAGCAGATAAGCACCCACACTACAGAACTGGCAACTAGGATTTCAAGACTTGATTTATTAAGTCCATTATGTACAAACATGCAAATAAATAAAACACTGGCCAAAATGCCAAATTAACAGACTAATATTTCTAATTGTACTGCCAGGCTTCTTCAAATCTGAAGACCTATCTCATCAAAGAAAAGTCATTAATCTCTTGCCACTTTGGCCAGTGTTTCATACTAGGAGAGATTGAGAGAACTCAATATGAATACCCTGGAAGGTGGGGCAAGTATCTCAAGGGAATAAATAAGGTACAGGAGGGCAGAATCTTCCAAAAGAGAAAATGCTCTAGAATGACAAGAGGCCATGACATGAGACTGGAAGGGGGTAGACTGAGGGGTGATGTAAGAAAGTTCTTCTTCACAGAGAGGGTGGTGTAGGCATGGAACCTGATGGACCTTCTTACACCTCTTGTCTCAGTCCATTCCCTCTGCTCCTCCTCTAGGAATCCCAGGATGAGGTTAAAGAAAGCAGGTGACCGAGCTTTTAGTGTCACCGCCCTGATCCTGTGGAATTCACTTTCTCCAGCTGTTAGGGAGGCCCATTCTGTTGAGGTATTTAGAGCCCACCTCAAGGCCTTCTTGTATAATAAGGCCTTCCTGCACTGCGTCTTATAGTCCTTACCTGGTTTTATATTTTATATGCTAAAATTAACACTTGGTCATTTTGAGTTTAGCAGCCTCTGCTGAGGGACGTATTTACATGACATTTTGTTTTCATTGTATTTATTAAGATTTGTATAATGAAATTTTGATATGTTTGGTGCCTAGAGCCTCTGGGATGGGCATTTTCTTAAATAAAATTTGACTTGCCTTGCCTTGCCCTTGGAACAGCCTGCCAGCTGAGGTGGTGGGGTCAAAGACTGTGGGGGGATTCAGAACTGCATGGGATAGACATAGGAGTGCCATAGCAGTTCAGAAATGGAGTCTGAGATTAAATAGTATCTGCTGCATTCTCACTAGGTAGGGATACAGGGCAGACTAAATGGGCCAGCCGGTCCTTATCTGGTGTCAAATTCTATGTTACCATCTTGGTTTTTGTTTGTACTAAAAACATTATAAATTGATAAAAACAATGGGCCGGAATTTCAAAACCCCGGAGCAAGCTGCGACAATGGCAGCTTGCACCGAGTGCAGTGCACCCTGGACCCTGCACCCGAATTTCTATTTAACAGGGTCCTGGTGCCTAAGTCCAGTGCCTTGCAGCAATGGGGGTGCTGTGCCTGACATATGGCATAACCACCCAGAATGCCGCAATGGCTGCGGGATGTCCGCAGAACCCAAGGACAGGAGCTGGCAACTGGGCACTGCCCACCAACACCACCATGCCAATGGTACCAGCGCCACAACACTTCCCAGTACCCTGGTGGGCTGGTGCCCCCCCTACCTATCTCAGCACTCCCAACCTCCTCCCATACCCAGATCCAGCGACCAGCACAGCCATCCGCACGTCACCCTGGCTGGCCGCCAAATGGGCAGTCCGTGAGCATATTGTATACTGTATACAGTACACACACAGACTGTTCATTTGGTGGCCAGCCATGGTGGTGTGTAGAGGGCTGTGCCACTCACTGGATCGGGTATGGGAGGGGGGTCAGAGTGCTGAGATGGGTACAGGGGTTGTCAGGATGCATGGACATAGATGTCAGGGACCGTGATGGGGTGAGGGGGGACCACCAGACCACCAGGGATCACCCCCTGGGGATGAATGGGGCAGGCCACACTGTGGCACCTACAGGATACCTCCCCAGGAGCCACCTAAGTCCCCTTAGACCTGCCCCTTGCTGGTCTAAGGGTACTTGGCACTTGGTTCCTGGAGGGTTCTTTCGAATTCTGGACCTAAGGGCTGTGGCAGTCTGGGTCTGCCGCAAGCCCCCAGTGCCATGCCACAGCCACTTTCGTGGTGCAAGGATGGTGCTAGCACACTTTGGTGCAGGCAGCCAGCTGGGTGATGCAGGCCGCCTTTCAAATTCCCATTTGGCACAGCCTTGGCACAAGGTACCCTTGCATCAGATTTGTTTGATGCAGGCACCTTGCATCAATCTAAGGCCTTTGAAATTCCGGCGCAATGTATTTTTAAAAAAACAAACACATGAGCCTATCTAGCAAGGACCCATTTAGCTAGATTTCATTGTTTGTTTTTTGAAAATTGCCCTGTAAATAACAATTTTAAGCACCAAAAAATTCTGATTGCTCAACTTAGTGTGAGGAGCCCTTCACCTGTATTCTTTGTATGAGAACAGAGGGACTTTCTTGACATCTGCAGCCACAAGTGGAGGCATGCTGCTGGCTTATGTGCCTCTGTGAGCCAGCTCTCTCTCTCTTGCTCTCTCTCTCATGTCTGTCTGTCTGTCTGTCTATATCTATCTATCTGTCTATCTATCTATCTATTGATCTAGCTATCATTTAGTTCAGTTCAGTTTATTTTTTATACTGGAAAGGCATGTGAGCAAAATTGCCCATTTTCACAAGTGACCAGTTATGACAAAAAAAATGTAGTATATAGGGTTACAGAAAAGTGCAAATGCATAGTAATCAAGAATACATAGTAATCAAGGATTCATGAGTACAAAATGAATGCAGTCAATGTAAGTAAAAAAACAAACAATAAGCATGAATATTAGAACACTAACAGGAACAGTGAGAAAAAAGGTGGTGGGTGTAGGAGGTAGAATTTAGGTTGAAAAAGGCAGACTTGCTGGGAGAAATTCAGGACTGGGGCATTTACAAGTAAGCAAGCTATAGTAGTAGCTCTTAAGGTTGTGCCTGAACGAGGTTGTTGAGGGACATAGGACAAGGGACGGGGGGTACATTGCTGAAAAGTTTAATGCCCTGATAAAACAGAGAGTTTTGTCCTTGGGTAGTATGGCAGTTAGGGTGGGAGAGGGAGAGGGAAGAGGACTGTCTAGTGGAATGCATGGGGGCTGACAGGGGGAAGAGTGAGTAGATGCTACTTGGAAGGAGTCCCAGAGTACGTTTGTGGAGGAAAGATATGATTCTGCTGTCAAGCCAGACTTCAAGAGGGGACCAGTTGGCACGTTTGCACATGTTGCAGTGGTGGGTCAGTCTGGGAAGGCCAGTGGCAAACTGAATAACATTATGGTAAGTACTATGCAGGCAATTGAGGTTCTTTTGCAAAAGGGGTGGTAGTAGAGCAGAGCATCATAATGAAATGGGCGGGGGGGTTGTTGGGAAATTGTTGGTCAGGAGCATCCTGGATTCAGTGATTAGAAAGGTTTGACATGATACAGCATGCCAAGCCTTTGGTGTGCATTCTTAATAAGCTGATTAATGTGTAGGTCATAGGTAAGGTGATAGTCAAGGTCCAGGCCAAGGTATCTAAACTCTGAGACTTTTTCAATAGGGTTGCCATCGTTGTCCCTGAGGGAGAGGTTGATGGCTGCTGATTTTCTGAAGCCACAGAAAACCATGGACTTGTTTTTTTTCTGAGTTAAATACAGGGCTTGGGAGGAAAACCAGTGGTGGAGCCTAAGGAAGTTCCACTGGAGTGCATCCCGAAGGGTAGAGGAGTCCTTGTCTTTGCAGAAGAGTGTGGCATCATCAGCACAGAAGATACTTTCAGTGCGCCTGCAAATTTTAGGGCAGGATTTAACAATGAGGGAGAAGAGGATAAGGCCCAGGATGGAGCCCTGGGGAATGCCATATTTGATGGGGGAGACAGAGGAGGAAACACCTTCTGTAACAGTACTGTGGGTTCAAAGGCTAAGGTAATAGAGAACCAGTTAATAATTTCACAGGAGAAATTGAGACTTGAGAGGGTGGGGAGCAGAATCTTGTGGTCAACAAGATTGAAGGCTTTTGTGAGGTCCACAAACACTGAGCCAGAATAAAGACCATCATTAATGTCTTTCTCAATGAAGTGGGCAAATTTAATCAAAGCTATCTCAGTGTTGTGACTAGCTTTGAATCCATGCTGTGCATCAGTTTGCAGATTGTATTTCCTCTAGGTATCTAGTGGTTTGGGCATGGGCAATTTTCTTTTTATTTTGGAAAGAGGGGCAAGGAGGGAAATGGGCCTATAGTTAGTGGCATCATTCTTAGGACTGGACTTGTGGAAGGGTTTAATGGTGGTGCATTTCCATTTAAGGGGAAGGTACCACAGCAAAGGGAATAGTTAAAAATGTTGGTGAGGGGAGGGCAATATATTATTCACTGAACAGCTTAAGGATCTAGTGATGCCAGTGTTGTCAGTCAATGCTGGGACTAGGGTCATTAGTACTTATGAGTCTTGCAACGTCAATGGGAGAAGGGTACTGGAAATGGAAACTGGGAATGGGGTTGGGGTGAGGGAGGGAAAGTGTGGGATTGGGGTCCAGAAGGTGGTTGGGCTTATACTTGTCAAGGTCACTGAAGTAGGAACTGAAGTGCGTGGCAATTGCAAGGGGGTCAGTGGCAGGTTCTCCCTCAATGTTGAGATTGATTTGATCGCCATGAATTCCTCTTCCTGTGAGGTCATTCAGAAGCCTCCAGGTGTGATTGGGGTTTACTTTGCTGTTTTTCTCTGAGGAAGTAATTTTTTTCCTTGTGGACTGCCGATTTGCAGCTATTGCTGAGTATTTTGTACAGTTGTAAGAGGAAAAGGAGCTTAAGTTTCTTGTATTTAGTCCAGGCCCTGTCTCTCTTCCTCATTTGTTTAAGAAGGTCGGAGAAGACCCATTGATTACTGTGCCCTTTAATCATAAGTTTTTTGAGAGGGATGAGGGAGTCACAGACAGCAAGGAAACAGCTACTAAATGTGTCAAGAGCAATGTCAATGTCGGTTATGGTTTCAGTGAAGGACCAGTTAGTGGCTAGTAAGGCACTAGCGAATTCTTCAGTGTTGAGTTTTTTTATCTACCTGGAATGAATGTCTTTGTGTTCAACTTGTGGGGTTTTAGAGTGCCAATTGTAGAAGACAGTACAGTGGTCACTAAGGAGTCAGGAAGCTTCTCTGAATCCATAACGTGGGAGGGGTTGGCGACAAGTATCCAGTCCAGGATTGAGTCATACCCAGTCCTGTAGTTTGTGTGGGTTGGGGTGGAGATTAGCTGGTGAAGGCCTAGGTTTATGATGGTTTCTTTGGCTGAGCTGGCATGAGGGACTGCCAGCTAAGGATGAGCTCTCTGAGGATTATCCATTCCCTTCCCTTCTGCAAGGGAGAGTGTTTTTAATGGTAAGGAAAGTATCAAAAGTTCAGAAGGGGGTGCCAGGGAGTAAGTACAGTAGGTGACACTGATGGTAATAATTTTGTTGCTACCAAGGAGGAGGTTCATGGAGAAAGATTCCAATTGGGTGTTACTGCCAGGGTTTTGAATTCAGAGGCTGCTAGGTGGTCAGCAATCCAGAAGAGGCAACCACCACATCTTTAGCCTTGTGAGTATCCATTTAGGAAGATTTCATTGCAGGGGATCTTATTGGTTAGCCAGGTCTCAGAGAGGGCAATGATACAAAACTTTATTTATTTGTTGAAATGTTTCACCAGGAGGGCACATTGAACAACAAGTTGCTCATCTCATGGTGCAACCTGCGGGGGGTTACATAGGGTTGTGAAGGATTATCGGTTGCAGTAGTATGTGGGTAGTACAAACAACACAACATTGTAAGATTGTGCAACAGTTGAAACTCAAGGTATTGTACAATAAACAGTAGATGAACATTGGGCAAATTACAAGATATGTCCAAAATCATACAAAAGAACATATGAACATACAAAACCTATAGAACCATTTATAGTGCATGAGTGTACCAGGACCAGGAGCAAGGTAGTATGCAAGTGCTGTTGGAGTAAAAAGGATGGGGTTAGGTTGTGCACACTGGTGACCCAGAAGGGCAGGTGGAGAAGGGGGGAGAGAGAGGCAAGAACTGAATATGAGGACAAGGGGGCAGCCATTTCCTGATTTCCCCCTTCAGGATGTTGAGAACCCTGCCGGGGGGTCATGGTAGGAAGGCAGAAACTGGGGACAGGCACTTGTTAGCAGTGAGCAAGACTTCAAGCTAGAATTGTTTAGCAAAGAGAGTCTGGATGTTTGGGGTGACAGTTTTAAGATGGTTAGTGCTTTTTGAGGGGCAGGGGGAGCATGGAGTTTCAGTGGGGAGTCCTGGGTTAGGGTGAATGGACCCTGAGAGAAGGAGGAGGAGAAGGAGGAATCATCGGCACCTGTCATCAGTGAACAATCTGAGCCTGGGAGATCTTGGTAAGGGGGATTGAAGAGTAAAGTGAGGGGAGTGGCGGGGGGAGCACTCATGAAAGAGGCAGAGAAACATAGAAACATAGATTTTGATGGCAGATAAGGACCGCTTGGCCCACCTAGTCTGCCCATTTCCCTACCTATTGGATAAGCTGCAGATCCTAGAGGATATGAAAGTAGCAGTTTGGACTGGGTGGCACCCAGGAAAGGGACTGCAGGGGTTGATGGAGATCCAGATGGGCTGAAGTAATGAGTAGGGGGAGGTGATAGAGTGCAGTGGGTTGGGGTGAGGCCAGGGGTAATTTATTTGAGAAGGGTGCGAAAGTGAGGAGTGTGAGGGGGAGAGGCTGTGGAGAAGGGAAGACAAGGAATGTAAGGAGATAGTGGGGAGGTGACTCAGAAAAGCAAGAAAAGCCAGGGCAGAACAGAATAAGATTGTGAGGTGCATTGTGGCCAGGAGTAGGGAGAGAAGAGAACAAGGGATAACAGTGGACTAGGCGAAGCAGAATTCTGTTACTGAAAATGGAAGATTGAAGGCCTGGTAAAATAGAGAGTGTTATCCCACTTGTGGCCACTGGGGAAGAGTTTGATAAAAGAAGCTGAATTCAGATATTTAAATTGGTTGGAACAAAGGTCTGGTGACACAGGAGGTGTAATACCACGTGTGGCCACTGGGGAAGAGAGGAACACCAGAGGAGAGAAATGGTGCTCCTTAACAGGCTGAGTGACCTTGTGGTTGGTGGTAGACCTGTGCTAGAACAGAGGTACGGGGACATAGGTTAAAGACCACCAGAGGGAGAGAAGATAGGGAGAGTAGCTAGGGAGAGAGATAATTCTCTGTGGCAGTGTGAATAGTTGGAGGAAAGGGATAGAAAAGCTGGGGTGCTAGACAAAGAAGTTGTAGGGAGAGTAAAATATTACTACCCTGAGAGGGGTTAACTAGCATCCTCTAGTGGCCAGTGCATATAAAAAAGTAATGAAGGATTAGGGAGATATGTTCAAACTGCGGGGGCATACAACATAAATTCAGCCTGTGGGGTATGTGACCAGGTCATGTAATGGGGGTCAGCTATAAATCACTTGACCACCCAGGGAGGGCAGGTGGGGGTGAGCCTGTGGGGGTATGTGACCAGGTCATGTGATGGGTGTTGGCTATGTCACATGACAACCCAGGAAGGATGGGTGGGGCAGCCACCATGGGTCAACACAGCTGCGCCAACAAAAAACAGATTTAGCAGCACTGAGTAGTCCCATAGCTGCTCCAATATGCAGGCTGGGAGGGGGAGTGTAGAGAGGAGTGGGTCCATCTGTCTGTCCACAGATAGAAGGGGAGAGCCTCTGCTTCTGGGGCTCTGTGTAAGCTGCCTGTGGAAGGAGAGAAACAGGGCACAAAAAATAAGCAAACCACGGGGAGAGAAAAGAACAAAGACCTCAGACGGCAAGGTGGAAAGAGGGGGAGGTGAAGGAGGAGGGAGGCATGGCATCCACAAAGGAGAGTGTGGAGAACCACAGGAAAGAGTGAAAATCATAAAGCAGAGAGGAGCAGTATGGAAAAGAAAGCTCAGCAAGAATCAAACAATTCAAATAACATACTAGTGCTCTAATCAGGGTAATCTAACAGGTGCTCCTCTTAAGGCTACCGGTACATTCAGTTCACACACAGTTAATTCAGATTAAAAACCGAACAAGAAAAACAATCAACACAGCTTAGCTGACAAAAATCAGATTTAACAGCACTGAGCGATCCTGCACCTGCTCTAATCTGTAGGCTGGAGAGGAGTAACAAGGACAGGTCCGTCCATCCACCCACTGATGGAGAGGGAGAGCCTCTGCTTCTGGGGCTATGTGTAAGCTATCTATTTATTTATTGTATGCATTTAATATCTCCTGTTTTTGTAATATCCGCTATTAGAAGCAGATTCTAAATTAAAATCCATCAACTCTACAATGAAATATAGAGGGATCACTGAGAAACTGACTGAACTATTGAAAAAGAAGCCTACCAGCATGAACTCACTGAAAGAAAATAAGAAATCTTAATTTACATAGAACTGTGTATATTATCATTAGGGAATACAGAAACACCTTCACTGCCCAGTCAGCTGACATCTGAACACTGTTTTCCGAGTCCCAGATGAAGCTGCAATTACACGACTCTGTAAACAGCTGTTCTCTAACTTTTCATACATGGCTCAAACCCATTCTACTTTATTTCCCTTAGTTGAGTCCCATATCCTGATCTCAGGGTCCAAGACGAAACTGCACCCACTGCACCATGTGACACTTTCCTGACTGCATCCAAACTATAGCCCTTTTTCAAGGTGTCAGTATGATGTGAAACATTGACCTGTGGTTCTCGTGTGTTGTTGTCCATGATAATGTTTAAATAAAATAGAGAATAATGGGAGGTGGTGTGTGTAACAGATTTTACACACACCTGCATTGTAGGATGCTAAGTTTATAAAAGCATCCCACAATGAGGTGAGTGTAAAATCAGGTTTACACACACCACTATTTATTTTTATAATTGCTGGCATGCAGTTTTTCACCTCAGCAATTATACAAAATAAAATAAAGTAACAGATTGGTGTTCACAAAGTCATGGAGCATTCTGGAGTTTGTGTGGTCCGTGATACAAATAACAGTGCTGTGCTTGTCAGGGGTAAAAAATGAATATTTTAATTTACATTTCTGTGCTTCTCTTAAAAACAGACTTACTGCTGAGCAGCAGTTGCGGCATCCTTTCCAGCCTGGAGAGTCAGTGGCATGCACTCAGTTGGGCAGGCAGCATGCCGATGGGAAAACGTGGCCCACGTTATCATTTCATTTTCCTTTTGTTTTCCTGATAGGTGATTTCTTTTTTTTTTAAATAAAAAAACCAAATTACTATTGAATGCGAAGGACGGTGAAGTGTGGGGCGATTTGGGATTATTTGTTGGAACATCACAGACCGGCGACTGACGCATGGATGGTCCGAAGGGAACGTGGCACGTATTTGCCATTATATCCAGCCCAGCTGGTTATAATGGCAAATTATAACTGGGTTTCCCTATGGGAAAAAGCGCTACCCAGTAATTATATACTTTTTAACCAGACTAAACTTTTGGGTCCTTGTATGGTCAGATACTGGGAAGCCAGACTCCCACTGTTGCTGCTCTTGTGATTTCATACATTGTGACTTTGGTTTTAGCTGGGAAGCCTCCTCCTTTCTGCAATTGTCTTCAGAATGATGCACCAGTAATGATTATATATACTTTGGAGTTTTCAATATCTGGAGGTTGTTATTATGGATTAAAATGACAACACCTATCATCCGTTAAATTGGCTCATCCATGAAAAACACTGAGAAGTCTGTCTGTTGTTGGATGGGGTGGGGCTATCTCCAAAAGAGAAAACAGCTTCATATTTTTTTTTAAAGATTTTAGCATTCATATGGTACAGTAATCATGTACAGCAGTTCAAGTTAGCTAAGTTAGCTCTACATACCTGCAGGTAGAAACAGAATGTAAAATGGACAAATCTACTCCAGTCAGTAAACATAAGAAACTCTGTTTGAAGTTGGTGGGGGAAGATATGTACAAAAGTGGATATAGCTTCTTATTAATTAAATTAATTGTTCACACTGTACCTAAAACAGAGTTGAGTTTGGCTCTTGAGGGTAAACATGGGTCTCTGTTTGCAGTGTTGGGTGTGGAGGGCTATGTTCAAGAGCTCCATATTCATTTATTTAATTCATCATTCTTCATATGGCACAATAATATCAAGTTAAATTCAACTCCTGCAAGTAAACATGAGAGTCCCTGTTTGCAGTTAGGTGGGAGGGGCTATGTTGAAGAGTGCAGGCAGCTCCTTTTTTTTAATTTATTTATTTAAATAATTCACGTGGCATATAAAACGGAGTTACATTTGACTCCTGCAAGTAAACTTGAGTTTCTCTTTTTACAGTTTGGGGAAAGGCTATATTCAAAATAGCAGGCAGCTGCATATTTATACAAACAATTTATCATTTAAGTGGTACAGTAATAATGGTTAAATTCAACTCCAGCAAGTAAACACAATAGTCTGTTTGTAGTTGAGTGAGGCAATGTTTAAAAGTGCAGAAAGCTCCTTATGTATTTTCATACCTCAGAGTTTACATGGTACAGTTATACAGAGTTACATTTGGCTCTTGAAAGTGAAAATGGGAGTCCCTGTTTGCTGTTGAGGGGGTCGGGGCTATGTTTAAGAATGCAGGCAGGTCCTTATTTATTTTAAATAATTCAACATTTAAATGGCACAGTAATCATGTATAAAATGGTTTACTGCAAGATGTGAATAGATATGTTGCATGATAAGATGCTATGTGACAGGCAACCAAGCCATGAAAGTAATGTCAGTCCATAATTTAATACTTATTGGTCAAATAAACAAGGAGTTGTCAGGGCTTTTCTATATAGCCTCCTTTCCTCACTTCTTGCCTGACCACTAGCCCACTGACATTCCTAACCAAACTTAGTACAGACTGTTTATAGTCTCATTGTCTTAAAGGGGCATGTTGGTGAATTTACATTTGTTGTGGGTTGGAATATTTATGTCTTAATGGACAATCTAGCTGTCAGAACAATTTTTAAGCAGAAAAAAATGGAAATGTTCTCACTGAAGTGTATCATCATAACGCCCATCTCTCATACACTAATATGTTTAGTCTGATTTTTTTTTCTTTTCCACCTATTTACCTGTCTTTTCTGTTCAGTATTCAGTTTAACTGTGCCTACTGTGGAAATCTGTATGGCCCAGTATCAACAGAATATTTAACTCTGGTATCAGTTGCAAAATGTTGATAGTTGGTATCTCATCCAATACTTTATGATTTCAGATGTGCATCATACTATCTGAAAATCAGAATTTACATGCCCCCCACACACATCAGTAATGTAACTGTGACCCATGCTTATATAATATATTTCACAATAAACACACCTGCTCCATTCTAATGCATCTACAGTGTACAAAGTGTGTCTAGACTTGATGTGGCACTTCCCAGTAATGAGGAATCTCAAACATGAAAATAACAAAGAGTAGAACTAGACCTATACAAAACTTCACACTGTAATACAAGTCTATGATTGACACATTTGTTAGAGGCTTAGTTTTTACAATGAGTCTTAACCTTGCATTTAAAGGAAAATATAGAAATATCTCTTACAGACAGATAGACTGCTGTGATGCAGTTAATACAGTATGCAATGTAAGTCTCCTGGGTGGGACTTGCACAATAGTACACTGCAAAATGCAATCAGCAGGGCAAAATAGCAACATTCCTCAGCAACTACCTTATGTGATGTTTATCATTCTCTGTATAGACATTCAACTGATGTACCAAATTTTCTGAATAAAATACTCACAACACACAGTTGCAAAAATAGGCACATTTTCATTAATTGGATACTGTGATAAAGCAATCTTAGAATCCAAATGCTTCAAAAACACACACTTTTATTTATCTACATAAAGCACACAATAAATTCAGTTGCTTGTTTTTTATTTAAGTTACGTTAGTGGATAAAAAATCCATTCTATGAAAATGGAAGCTCTCAATCAGGTAACCTTTGTATGCATCACAGACATTGAAAGACCAGTCAGGGATTACTATAAAATCAGTCATCTTAACATTGTGTTTACTGCTTGTTCCCACCCAAAAATGTAAAACACTTTCAGTACTCCAGTTATGCTGTTAACTAATGATACAAAAGTTACAAACAATCCATAATTTGGCGATATGATAAAGTACACATGTTATGTGTTTATTTGCTAAGTGAAACAACTTTATCTCAGAAACAGCTGTTTATGTGGAAAAAAAATACATTAATTCTCAATAATTGCAACTATCAAGCAATAAATATATAACACTGGTTCCGAAACAGGACACTTAATCAGTAAATAGTGGAGATTCTCTAATCTCCTGTAAATTACTTGACCAATGTCACAGTAGAGTGCCATATATCTTATCTAGCTCTGGGGCAAGGCTTTGTCTGAAAGTGAAAACAGCTTCTTATTTTTACAGCTGCTGTGGGCAGAGCTCTGCAGATGTTTTGCCATTTTAGTAGAAAAAGGGAGCCCTCCTGTTTCCTAATGGACTAGATAATATTGGAGGTTTTGTGTTAGTAGGCTAATTAATTGTAGCAGTCTGCTGAGGAGAGTTTCAAAGCACTATTTTGTGAGCTAAGTTTCAGTTTGGGTTGAATTTTCTTTGAAGAAACATCCATAGCTCATAAGCATGTGAAGTCTCTCAGGTTTTCCCTCCCTGCCCTCATTCAGCCAATGGTCGCTAGCGTTAGACTTCTGGGACTAAATGCTGGCTTGGAACCCTCCATGCCCTCACTCAGCCAGCGGTCACTAGCATGGGACTCCTGGGGTTAAAGGCTGCCCTGGAACTCTTCTTGCCCTCACTCAGCCAGTGGTCACTAGTGTGGGACTCTTGGGGCTAAAGAAAATTACTTTTACCCTCCTGCACTCTGTCTGAGGGGTGTTTCAACTGATTTCTAACTTCCGACATTGCCTGATTGTTTTTGGCTTCTATTTTGGAGCACATCTCAGTGGTTTTCACCAGAACTTTAGCTGGACTTGAATTGCAGCATTTCTGCATGTTTTTGCACTGTATGGCATGCTAGCTATGGTTAGGTATTCTAGGACCTTGCCTGTATTATAGTCCTCAGCGAATGCGCCATTTTACTGTGATACTCAGCTTAGTAGTAGCTCAGCTCTGTTTGGTATTGCACTTGCCTAAATCCTGGCATTGTTTCAAGTATTGTCTCTTCCTCTGTGTGTAATAATTTGCCCAGGATCCTGGACAAGCCTACCTTCCTTCCAAAATGCCAGGTTTTAAAACATTGTAAAATATTCCTACTTTTTGATCTGCTGGGGACAAGGTATGCATTTTATGATCTTTGAGAAAAGGGGACATTTGGCTGATTCCTGTTGGCTTTCACACCTAGAAGGGAACTAGTGGCTGGATGTGTGTTCTATGGACATCAAAGGAAATGCTGTGATCAAAAAAAACTGTCATATTTAAAAAAATGCTAACTGCTGATTTCCACAGCAGTAAAATAATATCCTGTTTGGATTCTTACTCAGATTTAAGTTTATTGCAGAACTAACAGTGACCTCATGTGTGTTGTGACATCACAAGGAGGTGGGGAAACTGACTTTTGAATATTGCCTGCATCTGAGAGGATAGGCAGTTTCTCTCTCTGACTTTCAAGGACACACTTCATGTTCTGGACTAAAAACAAGGCACTTTTGAAAGACATAAGCAACACCTAGAACTTTAAGTAAGCAGGTGCTTTTGTTCTGTAAACCCCAATTTATTTTAGGATTGTAAGTACAGGATAGCTGATCTATTTGTGTTATGTGCTTTATTTGTTTTTGATCTTAATATAGTTCCTGATTGTTTATTATTAATTTTTAAGAAACAGAATGCAACTGTTATGACTCAATCATCAGATAACAAATCTCTTTGCATTCCAAGAATGCGTACTTCAATGTGTCAGAAAGCAATATTTTATACACGTCCATCTTTTTTAATATACTGTAATCTGTTTTTGATTGTATTAACATTTATCTTTGTTCCTTTAGACATAAGCTGAGAGTATCTCATTTTAAAATGGAAATGTAATTGTTTGGCATAATATTGTTAAGATGAGTTGTGTATGTCTTGAATGTGTTTTTTATATTTTTTCTTGTATTCTTTTTTATTGCATACTGGATGTAGTATATAATGTATTGTTATTACTTGCCCACTGATCACCCATGAAAACGGGTCATTTGGCCCATGGTCTTATTAGTATAAATAAACAAACAAACAATCAAACAATCAAAGTAAACCTGTTTGGTTGTCCTAAAATCCTGCTTGAGTCTTTCTATTGCATGTGTAGCCTGGAACTGGATTAGAACATTCTGAAACTGTTAAATGCTCAAAAAGGGTGTGATACTATTTTGCTAAAGGTAAGAATATACCTGGGTCTCATATTGAGTCATAAGGGTACACTTGGGAACCTGGCTGGGTACCACTGGGTGATGGATTGTATTACATTTCCCCAAAGAGAATACATATCTGAACCTGTTAACTGGGTTTGCTAACAAAAAGGTTCAAATTTGACCCCCAGGACTCGAGGCTAGTAGGTGATTCAAACCCAAACCAGACAGGAGGATTGTCCTGTTTGTCTCCTGTCCACATTATTGTGCTTCAAGGTTTGGCACTGTGGGAGCAGAGGGGCTGATCTTCAGAGTGTGGTTGTGACAGATTTGTTTAGCAGTAGTGTGATTTAAAATATTTGGTAACAGGAACATTTACAGTCCAGTGTGTCAGATTAATACTGTAACAGCTCACATGCAAAATAAGGTAGTGATTTTTTTTATCATTTAACAGATTTTACCTGCAGCCACAGTCCTGCCTTAAATCCAACCACTGCTCCTCGTTTCCACCACCGACCCCGAAGCTTGACATGCCCAGCTGGCATACACAACTACACCTGTGAAAGGGGCCCCCTTTAGCACCCGTGCCTGGCAAAGATCCAGTACCGGTACATGCCTTTCAGGCATCACTGGTTGGTCAAACTGCAGTCATCAAGCTGACGGCGACTTGTGCTTCCATTTTTCCCATTTTTTACTTCACCTGATGGAAGCATGGGCATGCAATGATGTCCGTGCACTGATGTGCAGATGTCTGCCATGCTTCCCCCCAACTAAGCACCTGCACAACTGCAGTACCTCCAGACATCCCCAGGGGCCAGCAGAGCATGGTGTGAATCCACCCCTTTTGTCCAGGACTAGGAAAGCTGTTGTTGGACAATCAATCCTAGTCCTCCCCTGCTGATCCCCAATGACCTGGGCTCGTTCCTGAACCTGGGTCGCCGGCAGGAAGCAAGGTGTGGCATCCAGTGCCTCAACCCTCAGTGCCACTGGGCTGGACTAAGGCAGTGCATTTTAAAAAGTAAATAGAACTATATCATTGTGCTCACAGTCCAAGTTCCCTACCGTTTTTTTTTTTTTTGGGTGCAAGTTAGTGAAACCACAGATAGGGAAGAGGATGGATATCAACTACAGTGACTACACTGTAGATCACCTGAGGCAGTTGTGCCAAGAGAGAGGAGTCCAGCACAAAGACTGAACCAAAAAGCATCTCGTGGAGACTCTTGTGGCAACTGATGCACAAGACCTCAAGTCACAGTCTGTGACTGGAAAGAACTGAACCTTAGGCATGGAGGAGCCAGGATCTAGTGCAGTGTTCAGATCCAGTGAGGAGGACAGCAGAGCCAGTGCAAGTCAATGGCCACAGCAGCAGGGGAAGGTCACCAACTTTCTGGATCCAGAAGGGATCAGGCTGCAGATGGAGTTATGGAGAATGGAGCTGGAGTTCAAGAGAGAAGAGTAGTGAGAGGCTGAGTGAGAGCAGCAAGAGACTGAGCTAGAGCAGCAAGAGGACAAGTAAGAAGACCATGACCACCAGAGGCAACATGAACTGGAGAAGCTATGACTCCAAACACCAGCACCAGAGCAAGTACATGGCTTGAGGTTAACTAGGACTCCAGGACTGGGTTACAAATTAAATTCTAAATTGATAGCTGAATTTAAAGAGGGGAAAGATATGGATGCCTATTTAAATTCCTTTGAAAAAGTATGTAGTCAGGTAAATATTCCTAAAGAGTCATTGAGCTTCCAGCTATCCCTGTTACTTACTGGTAAAGCTCAGGATGCATTGGGTCAAATGGACAATGAGGACAGTAATGATTATATAGTAGTAAACTTAAAGCTGCCCTGCTCAAAAAGTATGATTTAACAGCAGACACCTACAGAGTTAAATTCTGTAAGCTCAGGAGAAACCTTGACATACGCTACAAGGAGCTAGCCACTAAACAATGTCAGTTTTTTTAAATGTTGGTTGGATGGGATTGAAGTAACCTCTGTAGAGAAAATTGAAAATGCTGTACTGTTAGAGCAGTTTGTTTGGGCATGCCCAGCAGAGCTGATAACCTGGCTGGAGGACTGAGATCCAAAAACAGTGCAAGAGGCTGTGGAACTCTCAGACCACTATACCAGGAGCAGACCTGCTCTAAGAGGGAATGGGTCAGGCATGGCAGCACAGGAAGGAAAAAGTGCACCTTCAGGGCAGCTAAAACCCTCTCTGCCTTCACCAAAACCAGGAAGCCCCAGGTTTCAAAGAAGAGATCTGCCTGAAAATAGAAATGAATGTTTGGTTTGCAAAGAACCTGGACATATTGCCCAGCAGTGTCCAAAAAGGGCAGAGAGTACACAAAATTGTGCTAGGAAAGAAGTGGATTGTTTGTGTGTCCCTGTGCAATTGAACGTACTGAATCATATGCCATTTTAAAGTTTTGTTGGGACTACAGCATATATTGTTGCTGTTTTCTGCTGCTGGAATGAACTTGTGCAAGCGTACTTGACGAATTGCCTGTACTTTTCTGCTGTTTGCTGTGTCCTCTGCCCCCATTGGTGGTGGAGAGCCCAGTGGGAGGGTTTGAGTGGGTTTAAAGTCTTGGTCAGCTTTCAAATGCGGGGGCGTTTGAAGCAGAGGCTCCACTGGCTCCAGTGGTGAAGTACGGTAAAGTGCTAAGAGTTTGAGGGAGTGTGGCAGGCTTCCTTGGGCTCAGCAATTGTCCATCTGCACTGTGAGCACACACTGAACTGTCCATGGCTAAATCTTGAGGGAGTAATCATTTTGGAAATACTATTGCTGCAACAGTTACTACTAGAAGGAGCCAGTAGGAATTAAGCTGATTCAATTGCTGTGCCATAAGAGATCGTGGCATTATTCACAGCTTGTGTTTCTTTTTTGTTTTAAATCTTTTGTTTTAGACTATTGCTGAAATTGGATGAATGCCCTGCTGTTATGAGCAGAGACTGTGCAATTGAATTGACCATATGCAGTTAAGATCTTGGGACTGTGCAATTGAACGTACTGAATTGCATGCTGTTTTAAAGTTTTGTTGGGACTACAGCACATATTGTTACCGTTTTCTGCTTCTGGAAACAAACTTGTGCAAGAGTACTGTACTGCAGATATTGTTTGTCCCTTTAGTTTTAATTGGGGAATTAGTCTCCCCTTCAACTTGATGAATTGCCAGTACTTTTCTGCTGTTTGCCATGTCTACTCACCCCATTGGCTGTGGCAGCCCAGTGGGAGGGGTTGAGTGAGTTTAAACTCTTGGCCAACTTTCAAACATGGCAGCATTTGAAGAAGTGGCTCCACCGGCTCCAGCGGTGAAGTGCGATAAAGTGCTGGGAATTTGAGGGAGTTTAGGAAGTTTGGGAGGTTGGGGTAAGGTATTATAGTCTATTGAATAAGGTATTAAAATGTTTCCAATTGCATTATTTAGTTCATGGTGAGTGTGTTTATGTATTGGTATTGTTTATTGTTGTCTAATTGTAAGTGATAATGTTGTAATGGCTAATAAGGAGGCTTCTCTTTTAACTGCAGGGTTAAGTGATTTGTCTATGTCTAATATACTTGTTGACTGGGTAAACAGTATTGTTATTTGTTTGTTGTTTTCTGAAAATTTGCTTTGTGTGTATTAAGTTTTGTTTTCTTTTTTGGTTTTTATTTTATTTCTATAGAAATATTGTTGTGTGTTTGGTTAAATAGGAAAATGTTGATTTGTTTGGTAATGTTAGTAATTTTAGCAGGTGACACAGAATTAAATCCAGGTCCTCCTTCAGTAGATGGCAGTGATAATTCTGTGTGGTATTTAAATCATGGAATTAAGTTTTTTCATATGAATGCCAGGTGTTTGTTTCCTAAAATAGCCCATGTAGAGGCCTTTACAACCTTGTACAAACCTCACTTGGTTATGATTTCTGAATCCTGGTTAAAGCCTTCAATACCAGATAGTGCTTGTGAAATTCCTGGTTATAAAATTTTTCATTCAGATCAAAAGGGTAAGAAATCTGCTGGTGGAATAGTTGTTTATTGTTTAGGTAATTTAGATGTCTCCCTGCTACTTTCTTGTCAGAATTCTACTTTACAAAATGATTGGTTATTATTAAATCTGCTTCTGGGAGGGGTTAAGCAGGTAGTTGTGGGATGCCTGTATAATCCACCGCGGTGTGAAAAAGCTGGTTTGCAGGAATTTTTTGATGCTATAGCTCCAAGTTTTTGGATAGAGATTTTATTTTGGCCGGGGATGTTAATTTAAAATGGGTGAAAGCAGATGTTTTTGGTTATGATAATTTAATGCAATCCTACAATATGTTCCATTTAATTGGTCAACCAACAAGGTTAAATTCTGTGTCTGATAACCATTCTATTTTAGATTGGATTATTACTAATAGCAAGCAAATGGTATCACACTCTGGGGTTCTGGGTGACTCGATAAGTGATCATCAAGGAATTTTTGGAGTCCTAAATTTTACAGTACAAAGGTTGCCTCCTCATGTAATTTTTCTCGGAACTTTAAATCTGTTCCATATCAATTATTGTATCAGGAATGTCATTCTTTGGATTGATCATTTTCAGTTCAATCCAGATCCAGACTGTGCAGTCGATTTTTGTCAACAATTATTAGGATTGCAGGAAAAAATTTTTCCCTTTACATAGATTGAGGGTATGGGGGGGGGGTTCAAAATGGATGGTTTACCTCTGCTCTTAAATTACTTGTGAAACAGAAGCATTTGGCTTGGAAAACATACAAATTATCTCTTACAGAGGCATTATTGCAAGCCTATCGGTTTGCTAGAAATGTAGCCTGTAATCAAATTAAATAGGCAAAAATTGATTATTTCAAACATAGGATTGAGGCAGCCTCTTCTGATTCCAAACTTTTTGGGGGAGCTTTAAATTCAGTGTTATCTCCTAAGGATAGGACAACTTTTTCTCATTTAAAAACTTCTGATAGCTTGATCACTGACTCTTCTCAAATGGCAAATTTGTTGAATGCTAAATTTATGAATACTGATGATCTTATTTTTGATGCATTGGGATGTGATGGTCATGTTGTTAAATGTGATTCTGATTTATATGCTCCATCACTGGCTAATTCATCTGAAGTCTTGTCTGGTTTTCAGTTTAATTGTATTAATTCACTTCAAGTATTAAGATTATTACATCAGTTACCCGATAGGTATGGTGATTGTGGTAATGAGTTGGACATTAGATTTGTCAAATTGGTTGCACCTTTTATTGCAGAACCACTTTGTTCTTTATTTAATTTATGTTTTTTAACTGGTAGTTTTCCTTCTTCTTGGAAGGTTACAAGGGTAGTGCCTATTCCGAAAAGGCTGGAGCAGATACAGTGGATGATTACCGTCCCATTTCAATATTGAATCCCTTAAGTAAAATGTTAGAAAAGTTGGTAGTTAAGCAGTTGAATGATTGTTTGGAATTAAAGGCTTTGTTTTGTTTGGAGCAGCATGGGTTTAGGAAGGGAAGGGGTACTGGTCCAGCTCTGGTCAGGTTCACGAACACTGTCCTCCTTGGGTGTGATAGTGGTTGTTTTACAGGGGTGGTGTTCCTGGACCTGACCCGGGCTTTTGACTTAAAAAAATCATAATTTGCTTTGTTCTAAGCTTGTTAGTTAGGGCTTTTCCACTTTGGTGGTCTTCTTTCTTAGGAGCTTTCTAGAGGGACGATCTCAACAAGTGCATATAGAGCCTTCATTATCTAATCTCGGTTAAATCCAGAGGTGTTCCACAGGGGTCCATTTTGGGCTCCCTGTTATTTTCAATACTTATAAATCAAATTCCTTTGATTTGTTCAGCTAGCCATTGTCTTCTGTATGCAGATGACTTGATTTTGTATAACCAAAATCAAAATATTGAGTTAGTTAATGTTGGCTTACATAATGGTTTTGATAAACTTGGTCTTCGGTTGTTAAATAATCAAATGATTTTGAATGTAAAAAACACCAAGTAGATGGTATTTGGGAGTGCTCCTCATTTAAAGTTAAATCCCTGTTTACATATACTTGATAAAAGTGGTGATTTAATAGAACAGGTTACCATATTCAAGTATTTGGGAGTTCTTTTGGATCCTTGTTTGGGATTTTTGCCACAGGTAAAGGATGTTAGTAGGACTATAAACTCAAAATTGGGCTTGTTATATAAACATAAGGCTTATTTGATATTGGAATCTCATAGAACAATTGCAATTGGTACTTTGTTACCCCATATTGATTATGTTTCTTTATATTATACTTTGGGTGACGGGGAGGATTTTGAGTGTAGCTTATAATAATATTTGTCGATTTGTTCCTGATGCTTCACGAATGACACATCATTGTGTATTATACTTTTAATTGAGTTGGCTATCTTCCAAATTAAAGTTTATCTATGCACTTGGTAACTTGGTATATCATGCTATCTATGCTAGCAATTCTTTCCCTTTGTCTGGTCTAGTAATAATCAGGGATTCTCAGGTTAATTTGCATTCAAATCTTGGAATTGTTTTGAGGGCTACAGTTAAAAGGAGGAAATCTGGTTCTCAATATTTTTCATCATCAGCTTAGTTTATGGAATGTTTTACCTTCTTTCCTTAGATGTATTTCTTCAGTTATGGGATTTAATGTTACATTTAAAAGTTATTTGTTATCTATTGATGTATGTACTTGTTAGTCTAATGTTTTGTCTTGTTTTTTCTTTTGTTGTATGTTATTGTTGACCTGTCGTTTGGGTCAGACCTGAAAAAGGGCTGTGCACAGTGTCCTTACCCAGTTAACAAATTTAAAATAAAAATAAAAAAAGCATACCCGTAAACATGAGGGAACACATACACCCAGTCACTGTGAATGGGGTACAGATACACATAGGTTAAGGGACATGGGGGTGTCTCTGACTTTGGTAAAAAGGGATTTGGTAAAGCCTGAACAGCTTATACCCAATCAATTTGTGACTGTATGGGGATTCACTGGTAAGGAGACAACACTGCTACTGGCTAGTGTTCTCCTGGACTGGAGTGAGACAGGGGAGACTATGCAAAAGCTTGCAGTAGCACAGAATCTTGCTCTAGATGTAATTATCAGCAACTGTCTCCAGCAGGGGATGGTGTGTGCAGTTACCTGCAGCCAAGCAGCAGAGACAAATGGTAGTTCCCTGGATTCCATAGAAGCCCCTGTTGAAAACATTGGGAGGCTGGTTCCTCAGCCTGTCTCCTGATATGAAGAATAGTAAAAGGGGGGTAGAAGTTTCCTAGGTATCAGTTAGCAGGACAGCTACAGAGGGTATCTCAGAGGAAGGAGGGGTAACCCATAATCAGAGGGTTAGGAATGGCAGTGATCCTGAATGCCCTGATGCTAGAGCTAGGGACCCTAGTTTAGAGACTGAAGGGGACCAGTCCCATGCTTTGGGAATGTGTAAGGAGTTTGCATCTGCTCAGAAAGGTGACCCTAGTTTAGAGAAGATGAGGGCTTGGGTAGACTCTGACAGAGCACAGGGAGGTGATGGGAAACATAACGTTTATTGGGACAATGGACTGATGTATATGCAGGATGTAAGGACAGAGGGAGGGGTGATAGGCAGGCAGCTTGTTGTTCCCCAGGGGTACCATGAGCAGTTGTTCATGACTGCACATGATATTACTATGTCTGGTCACCTAGGAAGCATGTGCACTATGCAGCGATTGGCCCAGAATTTCTATTGGCCCAACTTCACCCAGTAGGTGAAGGAGTATTGCGGGTCTTAGTACCGATATCAAGAAATAGGGAAGGCAGGTAAGAAAACCCAAGCTACCCTAATTCCTTTACCGATAGTGGAGGAGCCATTCCAGAGGGTGGGAATTGATATTGTGGGGCCTCTAAATACCCTAACTCCTCCAAGAAGAGATTTATCCTGATTGTAGTGGATTATGCCACCCGGTACCCAGAAGCAGTCACCCTATCCTCAGTGAGGATAGACAAAGTGGCAGATGCCTTGCAAGGGATTTTCTCCCATGTTGGGTTTCTGCAGGAAGTTATCACCAATTGGTGGGGTTCCTTCATGTCAGACTTGATGAAATGCTTGTGGAAGAAGTGTGGGGTGGTGCAGAGATGCACAACACCTTATCACCTGCAAGTCAATGGGCTTGTGGAAAGATTCAATGGTACCCTTAAGTCAATGCTCCAAGTGTTTGCTGAACAGCATGGGAGGGACTGGGAGAAGTACCTTCCCCTACCTGTTGTTCACATACAGGGAGGTGCCCTAAGAGTTCATAGGGTTTTCCCCATTCAAGCTATTGTATGGACACAGGGTACATGGGCCCCTAGACTTGATCTGGGAGGACTGGGAAGGCAAGCATGCCACTCTGGGAACTCCCATAGTGGATTATGTCCTTAGGTTTATGGAAAGGCTGAAGGTGCTTATCGGGACAGCCCAGAGCAACCTGACAGCTGCCCAACAAAAACAAAAAGTGTGGTACGACTGCAGAGCCAGAGCTTGCTTGTACACTGTTGGTCAGGAAGTCATGGTCCTAATCGCAGTCCAGAAAGACAAGCTGCAGGCTGAGTGGACAGGACCATACAAAGCAGTTGAACAGGTAAATGATTTGAATTACATTATAGAGCTACCTGACAGGAGACATACACACAGAATGTACCATATCAACATGATGAAGCCATATGCTAATAAGGCTGACTTGGTGTTTGCAGTGTGTAGTCCTGGGGAAGGGATGGACAAAGGAGACTCCCTTCTGGACTTTCTTGAAAAAAGCAAGCAGGAGCCCTCTGTGGAGGCAATTAAAATGTCACCCCAGTTAACCCTGGACCAGATCCAGGAAGGAAGGGAGGTTTTAGCAGACTTTGGCCCACTGTTTAGCACCAAGCCTGGATGAACCTGCTTAGTGACATACGATGTGGAGACAGGGATGCAGGTGCCAATACGGCGGATGGCATAGCGGGTGTCAGAGGCTGTCCAAAAGGACATTAGGAGGGAGGTGGAGGAAGTGCTGAATTTAGGGATGATCCAGAAATCCCACAGTCTCAGGCCTCACCTGTAGTCCTTGTTCCCAAGTCAGATGGCTCTACTCAGTTTTGTGTGAACTATCATGGACTAAGTGCAGTCACAAAGTCTGATGCCCACACAATGCCATGGATGGATGAACTCCTGGACAAGCTGGGAGGGGTGACATACCTTACAATTATTGACCTGACAAAGGGATATTGGCAGGTAGAGTTAAATGCCAGAGCTATGCCTTCATCACTCCGATAGGGTTATTTGAGTTTAAAGTAATGCCTTTTGGAATGAAGAACACCCCTGCCACTTTCCAAAGGTTGGTGAACCAGGTGTTAAATGGTGCTGAGAAATACGCTGTGGTGTACCTGGATGACATTGCCATCTTTAGTGCCAGCTGGGAGGAACACCTGTACCACCCTAGGGAAGTGCTGGGCAGGATACAGAGGGCCAGACTCACTGTAAAAGCTGAGAAGTGCCAGATGGCCATGGCTGAGGTGGCATACCTCAGACATGTTGTAGGCTGGGGACAGTTCTGTCCTAACTAAGTGAAAATAGAGGCACTCAAAGCATGGCCCAGAACAGAAACACAGAAGCAGGTTCGGAGTTTTCTAGAGACAGCAGGGTACTATAGGAAATTTGTACCAAACTACAGTGCCCTGGCCACTCCCCGATCTGGCCTAGGTTTAGTAGGTTTATGTGGACAAAAGTAGGCTAAGGTCCATTGAGACTGTCCCCCACCATGTGGGTCACTGGATTGAGGGTAAATTCCCCTGAAGCCATATGCCAAGGCCTTTTTTGAGTTGGTTTATATTATCAGCATGTACTAACTCTTGAGGAATAGCATTCCAAAGTTTTGCAGATCTGATTGTAAAAAAGTTATCCCTTTTATTCATTCTTGCTTTCATAACCTCAATTTGCCTATTATGATGCCTAGGTACTACACATCTATTTGAGAAGGTAAGTCCATGTTGGAGCATATGGTCTGGGGCTTTTAGTATTTTATACAAAAATAGAGCATCCCCCCATGTTCGTAGTTGGTATAGTGAATGAAGGCCTGTTTCCCGAAGTCTCTGTGGATAATCAAGTTTTGCAAGATGTGGGACCATTTTGATTGCTCGCCTTTGTACTGTTTCAAGACAGGAAGTGTCAATTTTTAGGTACAGACTCCAGAATGGCGATATGTAGTCCATATATGATCTGATTTAAGCCCTATATATTGGAATCATACATTGTTCTATTCTTGTAATAAATGTATGTTTAATTATTTTCAGTAATCCACTAGCCAGGTGCACAACTCTTGTACAGTGATCTGATGAGGAAAATGTATTGTTTACCAGGACTCCTAAGTCCTTCTCCCTTTCTGTGCTTTTAAGAGGGATGTTATTTAGATGATACATTTGTTAGGGGTTGTTTTTTCTAAAGCATAGAACTACACATTTATCTATGTTAAAGTGCATTAAATTAGTTTCTGCCCAAAGTTCAGTTGATTTCAAGTCCAAAGTTAGAGCCAGTATATGTTCAAGAGTGTCTGCCCTTCCACCCAATTTGATGTCATCTGCAAATTTTAACAAGTTGTTATTGGAAGTAATCTGCAGATCACCAATACAAATGCTGAACAGCGTAGGTCCCAGTACTGATCCCTGGGGCACTCCATTGGTTACCAACCCTGTAGTGGACAAAAAAAGATTGATTTTGACCCTCTGAGTCCTATTTGAAAGTCAGGTTTTAACCCGATTGACTAAACGTTCTGAAAACCCGAGTAGTGAAAGCTTATTTACCAGCTTGCCATGAGGGACTTTGTTGAAAGCCTGACTAAAATCCAGGAGGATAAAATCCATTGGGGTGTTGGTGTAAATTTTCTGGCTTATGTGGTTAGAGAAAGTGATTAGGTTGGATGTACAAGAGTAGCCTTGCCTAAAATTGTGCTGTGTTTTGTCGATAATGTTTAATAATTCAGCTTCCTTATCTAGATGGGATTTGATGATTCATTTCATAATTTTGCAGATAATGGAGGTTAAACTGATTGAGCGGTAATTTTGGGCATGAGATTTATTGCCGTTTTTAAATATGGGCTGCCAATGGCTTGCTGCCAATCGGAGGGAATTCTATTATCACAGAGTGATTTATTAAAGATGACTGATAGGGGATACACCATCTCTGCTGCTGTTTCTATGAAGAATCTAGCATTAATATCATCAGGTCCTGGGCTTGTGTTTTTCTTCAGGGTTTTTAGGGCATTGCTTACCTCTTCCGGTGTGATAGTGTATTTCTGGCTAAGTCTATTTTTTGTTGAGGAGACTGGTTTATAAGAATCATTTTGTGAAAATACTGATCAAAAATATTCATTGAAATGGTTGGCTATGACCATTTCAGAAGTAAGGATATTATTGTTGCTCATTATGGGACCAATAACCTTAGAGTTGTATTTCTGATTATTTAGATAGGAAAATAATATGTTTTGATTATTTTGTGAATGTACCAGCTTAAATTCTAGGTACATTTTGCTATTTTTGATCATGTTTTTTAAAGCAGAGACTGAATTTTTGTAAGTGGCATATATTTATGCCTTATCTATAGATTTACAAAATTTGAGTTTCAAAAATTCATTTTGTTTTCTATAGATTTGTGTCATAATGGATTTGTTCATCCATGCAGGAATTTTACCTTTTTTATTATATATTTTTTTGTTAGGTACATATGTTTTTTCTGGATTGTAAATTGTGGATTTAAAAAAGGTCCAAGCTTCCTCAACTGTGAGGTTATAAAAGGTAGTATCCCAGTTGATATTGACTAAGAATGCTCTGATCTTATTGAAGGTTGTCCTATCATAGTTTTGAGGAATTAATAATTTACCAGTGGCTTATATCTAATAAATTGTGGTCACTGTTGCCTAGTGATGTCCTGTTCCTAGTGGGGCCATTATTTCCAGGCTAGATATTTTCCCTTCTATATTTGTAATAAGAAAATCAAGGACGTTACTCCCTCTAGTTGGTTGACTAATGAGTTGATCAAGTCCTAAGTCAGTGAGGGTAGAAACCATTAGTCTTTCATGTTGGTTGGATCCTATTAGTGAGTGCCAGTCAATGTTTGGCATATTAAAATCTCCCAGAATATTGACATTTCTCTTATCAGCTAGATGTGAGATGTCATGCAGGAGTTGAATAGTGTAGTTAAGGTCCGCTGTGGGGGGGGTAGCAATTTCCCAATATGGTTTGGGGTTGTCCCTCAAACTGTATATTTACCCATATACTTTCAATGGCTGTTTCAAGTTGGATCTCATATGAGGGGATTTCTTGGTTTACGTAGATTCAAACCACATCCCCTGCTTTTTCCAGTCGATCTTTGTGGTGGAGTTTATACCAAGGTATTTCTTTTATCCAGAAAGAATGTGGGTCCCACCATGTTTCAGTTACAGTTGCTATGTCAACCTCAAGGTCAATGCATCTTGCTGTAAGTTCTTCTAGTTTAACTACGCCTAAGGATCTTGTGCTTAATGAGAGGATTTTGCAGTGGTTAGAATTAATGATGAAAGTACTAAGTGCCAGAGCACTGGGAACTTTCCCATTCTCCCCCTTGTTTAGCAGTTTAAATACTTCTCAATGTGGGTTTAGAAATGCCTTCCAAACATGCTGCTGCCCCTGTGGCTAAGGTGTAGTCCATCCCAACAAAATAGGGAGGATTTGTTGAAGAATTTTTCCCAGTGGGTGATGCAAGGAATGGTTTGTTTCAAGCACCATTTTCTAAGCCATTCATTGAATAGTTTTGTTTTCCGCACTTTGTGCTTACTGGCTGTGGGTACAGGTAGGATCTCTGAAAAACTAACAGCACACCTCTTGTCTACTAGCAGGTTATTTAGTGCCACATAGTCCTGTTTTAGTTGCTTGAAAAGAGTTGAATCAATGTCATTCGTACCTGCGTGAATGACAACCATTGGGTTATGTCCTGCATCCTTTAAAATGTCATGCACCATGGAAGTGATATCTGTGACCTTTGCCCCTGAAGCTAGAACTGGTTCAATTTACCTTGTCTTGATTACAGATTATTCTGTCTATATGCTTGGTGATAGAGTCCCCTAGCACAAATATCTGCCTAGAGGATTCTAAAAATTCAGATGCTAGATTAGTCTCGGATTTGGTTTGTAAGCAGGTAACGCCAGTTTGTATGTGCCTGGGTAGGAGAGACACCTTTGTTTCTGATTTTTTACCCTTGGTGGTGGTTATTGTATCACCAAGTAAGGTGGAAAATTCCTGAGGGGTGACTGCATCACTGCTAGTACCAGAGGGTCTGAGTGGGCTAAACAATTCATACCTATTATGTAAAAGAACAGGGGCACTGTGATAGATTTGTCCTCCCCTATGTTTTTTAGTATTTCTAGTTATTGTTGCCCAAGAATCATCCTCATCCATTGTTATGTGTATGCTGTTCTCTATGATATTTGTGCTTTCTTGGCAAGGGGGTAGGGCCGGGTTGTAACTGATCTACCATGAGATCAGTGATATATTCAAGACTCTCAATATCCGAGTTAACTTCTCTTTTACTCAGCAGTATAGCAATTTCTTTTTGTAGGGTGTCTACTAATAAGCATTTATCACAGGTAAACCCGGGATTTGTTCCCCAACACAGAACATACAAGTACTACATTATATTTAGTGGTATCTCCATTGTGTTTGTGATGCAACCTCTGTGTAACCAGCTTCAACAAGGACACATATATGTTACTTACTTTATTGCTATGGTGTTGTTGGTGTGGGAGCCTGGTTCCCCAGCTTCCCAGGAAGACACAGCTGACATGTGCAAGACACGTGTGTCTCTGCGCATTTCTCCACACATGTGCCCTGTGCACGCTCACCCCACTCACTACACTGGGGCTTATGAGGATTCTCAAAACTGGAAGTGTCTGGCACACACTTCTGGTTTGGTGATCCGATAAAAAGTTTTAAAAATTGTTTTTCAGCTGTTCAGCACCACCTGTTGAGGAAAGGATGCGTAAGAAAGTTATCTGGGAACCAGCCTGTGAACAAGCCTTTACAAGACTGAAGGAGACACTGTGCACTGCGCCTGCATTGGCAAGTCCAGACTATAGTAGACCCTTTGTAGTACAGACTGATGCCTCAGATGTGGGTATTGTGGAAGTGCTTAGTCAGACATCCAGCCAATGGGAAGGATCACCCCTTAGCATACCTCAGTAAAATGTTATTTCCAAGGGAGCAGGCTACTCTACAGTGGAAAAAGAGTGTCTTGCCATGGTGTGGGCCCTAAAGAAGTTAGAGTCATACATATATGGGAAGCATTTTGAGCTACAAACAGATCACAACCCCCTGGTTTGGCTGGCACAAATGGGTAAAACAAAAGGTAGGCTGTTAAGATGGAGCCTTGCCTTGCAAAGTTATGACATGACTGTCTCCCACAGGGTAGCGTCAGCAAACAAAAATGCTGATGGCTTATCCTGGAGGTTTGAGATGTGAACTGAATTTGGGGAACTCATCCAATGCAGGAATAGATCCCCCAAGTTCAGTCTAAGGAGGGAAGGGGTGTCACAGGATAAACCCTCTAATAATGACACTGTATAACATTTGTGATAAATAAATGTGTATGTGAATATCTGTTTAGGACTCTGCAGCCAGCAAGTAAGGAGGCTTGACCTTCTGACCCCTGACACAGTAACTGCAAAAACCAGATGGCTAGTTTCCTTATCTTGTGAGACATAGTGCTTCCTTCCAAAATGCCAGGTTTTAAAACATTGTAAAATATTCCTACTTTGATCTGCTGGGGACAAGATATGCACTTTATGATCCTTGAAAAAGGGGACATTTGGCTGATTCCTGTTGGATTTCACACCTAGAAGGAAACTGCTGGCAGGATGGATGTTCCAAGAACATCAAAGGAAATGCTGTGATCAAAGAGACTGTCATATTTTAAAAAATTACTAACTGCTGATTTCCACAACATTAAAATAATATCCTTTTTGGATTCTTACTCAGATTTAAGTTTATTGCAGGACTAACAGTGACCTTGTGTGTGTTGTGACATCACAAGGAGGTGGAGAAGCTAACTTAGAAATATTGCCTGCATCTGAGAGGATAGGGTAGTCTTCCTATCTGAACTTCAAAGACACATTTCATTTTCTGGACTAAAAACAAGGCACTTTTGAAAGTCATAAGCAACAGCTAGAACTTTAATTAAGCAGGCGCTTTTGTTCTGTAAACTCCAATTTATTTTAGGATTATAAGTACAGGATATCTGATCCATTTGTGTTTTGTATTTTATTTGTTTTAATCTAGTAAACCTGTTTGGTTTCTCCTAAAATCCTGCTTGAGTCTTTCTTTTGCATGCGTAGGCTGGAACTGGATTGGAACATTCTGAAACTGTTAAATGCTCAAAAGGGGTGTGTTACTATCTTGCTAAAGGTAAGAATATACCTAGGTCTCTTATTGAGTCATAAGGGTACACTTGGGAACCTGGCTGGGTGCCACTGGGTGGAAGATTGTATTGCATTTCCCCAAAGAGAATGCATATCTGATCCTGTTAACTGGGTGTGCCAGCAAAAAGGTTCACATTTGACCCCTAGGACTTGAGGCTAGTATGTGATTTGGACCCAAAACAGACAGGTGGGTTAACCTTTTTGTCTCCTGTTCACATTATTGTACTTTGAGGTCTGGCACTATGGGACCTGTGGAGTGCATTTGTGACATGGGCCATGTTATGGACCCCCTCCTGCTGCATATTAATTATGCCTGCTGCATACTAATTATGCCCATTGTTCTCACCACCTCTTAGGCTGCCCTGGGACCATCTCTGCCCTCACTCAGCCAGTGGTCACTAGAGTGGGACTCCTGAGGCTAACGGTAATTACTTCCACCCTACTGCACACTCTTTGAGGGGCGTTAGCCTGTTGTTGCTGCGCATCAACTGCCCCGCCCACCCCAGCCACCTTGAGGCTTCTCCCAATTTATTGTCCCAACCAGTTCACATGACCTATCATGTGACTAATGGCTCCAATTTCTAAGTGTCTAGTTTCCCATTAGTGCCTTATATTTTCTGCCAACTAGGAGTCACTGTTTCACCCTCTGATTGTCCTGCCTTCCCTATGTCTATGCTTTAGTTCTTTTCACCTGCCTCTACTTCACCCTGGTCACTCTTTCTCCCACTTTCTTTGCCTCTCTTATCTCCCTACCCAGACTTGAATCCTGCACCTTCCACGCTATAGGCAGTGTTACTACCTCTGCACCATGGCTGCACACGTGTAAGTTTCCTGCTATAATTAACCTTCGGCCATTTCTCCTGTCCAGCCCCTGCTGCCACACCTCTCCTCATGGCCACCTTAACCCCCACTTCTCTATTATCTACCTCTTGTTTCTCCCTTCCATAGTCTTGGCCCCTCTCATAATTCCACATGCCTCTCCTGGTTCCCATCCCCTTTCACTGGCCCTTCACCTCCAGTACACTCTAAGCACCCAAGTGCCTCCCCACTCTACCACCTTGACCCTACTGCATCTCTCACCCCCCCGCAGGCCCCACCTGTGCCTGCTCACTGCTCCACACATACTTTTTCTTCCTATCCCTGTCATAGGCCCCAAGCCCTCCAACCACTACTCCTTAGGTCACCACCCCCACAAGCAATTATGGTTCACCCTGCTCAGACCCCTACTTCTACTTCTTATGCTAATGTCAGGCAATGCATACCCCAACCCTGGCCCTACCTTTGCTACAAACCCCAACCACTCTGCTACTGACAGCCTGTGACTCAATCAACATCTACAGCTTGCAGAAAAAATGTGACTCCCTACAGGGATGGATTATCCAACATCAACCTGACATACTCTCCCTGGTGGAAACTGGCTATCCAAAAATACCCCTAACTAGCTATTCATCCTGGGTACTCACTTCGAGCAACAGATGTGGCAAATGTGCGAGGGCTGTGTCATCTACCTGTGTGATACCCTACGATACCAAGCCCTTCCTCCCACCCTACTGGACCATGGTGCACAAGCCCTCACCCTGAAAATTACCGCCAGCAAAGCCACTGCCCCTCTCTTTGTCACTTCCATCTACATCCCTCCGCATAATCAAAAAAACCTCTTTTCCCTCAGTCCTCAGCTATTTTTCCCTCTTACCCTCAAAGTCTGAATGCCTAGCTCTTGAGGATTTCAGTGTCAACTGGTTTTCCCCCACTGCCACCCCCCCTTAAAGATGCCATCACCATCATGGACTTCTCTCAAATTGTCCCCTCTCCCACTAGATACAGCCCCAAAACTGACACTGCTACCCTACTTGATCTGGTACTAACCAACCGCCCCTCCAAAATCAGAAGCATCTCAGTGCTTCCCAATGCCTTAAGTGACCACTGCCCAGTAACCTGCATCTGGTCCTGTAAGACTTCGAAACATCCACCAAAAATCCTGTTCCAAAGCCACCTGAAGCCTGGGATGCTCCAGTACCTAAAACACCACCTATGCCTATGCAACTAGTCTCCCATCCATAAGACTTCTGACATCAACAAGGTGTTAGAATACATTATCTCCACTTTCTCCTCTGTCTATGATATATATGCCCATACATGAAGCATGCAATCAAGGGACCCTCCACCATTTGGATTTCCTAGTTACTCCTAAACCTGATGTGGCACAGGGACTGCCTCTGGCAAATTTCCCTTGACTCTGGCAAACCAGCCGATAGACAACTATACCATGCAGTGAGAAATAAATGCACCTGGGAGACACATAAAGCCAAAGCTGAGCACTACAAAGCCTCCCTCATCTCCACCTAGGGCTCAGTTAGAAAATTCTGGGACAACCTCAAAGAGCTAATTGAGAAAACCTTACCCTCCCATCCTCAACAGTAATGGTACCCCTACCACTGATCCCAAACAAATAGACAACACCCTAAATGCATCCTTCTCAGAACTCAACAGTATACTCCCTCCCAACTTTTTGACCCCTCACTTCCTGTGCTCCCAACCCCCCATTCTGCTTCAGGACTGTCACCCCTGTGGAAGTTAAGCCCTATCTCCTAAAAAGCCTTAGGGTACACACTCTTCATTGGGGACACCCTGGACCTCAAACTCCTGCGCTTCACCCTCGAGGAAGTCCTCTCCCCCCTCACCAGTATCATCAACTGCTCCCTTTGTCTTGGGACTTTCCCCTCCAAATGAAAAGCCGTGGTCATCACCCCATCCACAAAAGTGTGACTGTGCCTCCACCAGGAACTACCGCCCCACCTCTATTCTCCCCCCTCCAAAGCCCAGGAAAGAATTGCATCAGGCCAACTTACAGAACATCTCACTAAATACAATCTATTATGCCAGGAACAACATGGCATCTGCCATGGCCATAGCACCACATCTGCACTGTAGGAATTCACATCTTCTCTACACGCTGCCCTTGACAAAGGCTGCCTTGCTGTGGCTGCCTTTGTAGACCTGTCAAAAGCCTTCGACACAGTAAACCACTCCCTCCTCATCTCTACTCTTACTGACACAGGTCTGTCTCCTGATGACTCAAACCGGTTTGCTGACTATCTCTCTGAAAGACTGCAGCAAGTCAGGATAGGTGATACTCTCTCCTCCTCCCTCCCAGTTAAATCTGGGGTCCCACAGGGTTCCATCCTCGGACCCCTCCTTTTCAGCCTTTTCCTTAACACCCTCCTGACAGCTGGCTCTGGACAGTTGATACTATACACCAACGATGCTGTCTTGTTCATCTCACACTCCAGTTCCCATCAGCTCCTACTCTCCCTTCAAAAGTCCTTCACAGAAGCAGAGGCCTGGTTTTCTGAATACATCTTAGTCCTAAATTACAGAAAGATGAAGGTCATGCTGTTTGCCAGCCACCAAAATAAACATAGGGGACACACCCTCCACATCCTCAATTCCCAGTCACAGTCATTGGACCAGGTAGCCTCCTTCAGATACCTCGGCATCACCCTTGACCCAGTAGTTAACTTCCATAAACACATATACCACCTCTGTACTGCTGTCAATGCCAGAACTGGCTTACTCTATAGAGTCAAGGACTGCCTCATCCCAGATGCCCTCCATCTAGTGATCTCCTCTTCCATTCTAGCCCTTATTGACTATGGCATCCTAGTCAATGGTGCTGTTGACAGCATGTCCCTCCAGAGAGTTCAGATTGCCCTCAGTAAGGCCTGCCACCTTGTCCTTGGCTGTGACCACGTCATGCACACCTGCACCCTCTACCAGCTGACCAACTGGCTCAACTTCGATAGTAGGTTCACTTACCATACCTGCCTCTTGGTTAAAAAGATCTCCACAGGGTCATCCTCCTCTGGACTCTCTGCCCTAGTGAAACCGGCTCCCCTCTCTAGAGCCATCTACAGCTCCACTAAATCCCCTCTCCTTGTTCCCTGCTTCAGAACCTCACTTGGCCAAAGAACTTTCTCCTACAGAGTCCCTCTCTGGATGAATGACACCCTTCACTTCATATCCTCCAAACGAATGCTCGGCCAATTTAAAACCCTCCTCAAGGCTCACCTTCAGGCCACAAATGTCTGTGACTGTCCTTAGGCCTGCCCCTCTTGACAAAGGATCTCCTCCTGCATCCTACTCTCCTGCACTACTGCATTAAGAATGTCTCCACTATTTCACCCCTGGCTGATAGTACTGTGTTTGCCCTGAGTCCTTGATATGTAACCACCAGTTTAATCCATTAATTTGTTTGTTCTCCTGAAACTTAACTGTATTGTTATCTTTGTTGTACAGTATATACTGTTAATTCCTGTTGTGTATTGGTTTTATGACGTGGAGCCTTTGTAAATGAGTCACTGACTCACAGGCTGTATTTCCGAAATTTTCAATAAATAAAGGGTAATTCAGAGTGAAGAAGGAGGCTTCAGATTTCAGATACTATGCTGAAAGGCCTCTGGCAGGCCAGACAAAAACTGAAGCATAAATGAGATATCAGACCAGAGACCCACTTTCACATGAAGTGCATAGTTTTATTTTTCATCAGCCAATATTCTTTATTCCAAACTATGCAATATTTCAAGATCATAAAAGTTTCTTCAACAGGGAATTGGTTGAAAGTCACATAATCATAACATTGGTGTGCAATGTTTCACTGCTAACATACCTCACAAAATAATTCATATAATAATTTTTTTTTTATTCTTTTGGTAACTGGGTAAATTCCATTAGGCACAAGTGCCTGTTTTCAAGGCAGCCTAGGAGAACTGGGCTGGTTAAGTGATTGCTCATAGTCACACAGCATGCAAGTGGAGGTTGTGGGAATCAAACCCAGGTCAGCCTGATGTATCAAACCCATTCATAGCTCATTAATGTCAAGGGTATACTGGCAGCCTCATTTATAATATGGAGTGGAATAGTCTCCACTTTACCTTAATAGTTCCACAATGTGCAGCATGCACTTCCTTATCTACTTTATTTAAACATGTTTTTCAGAAAATCTGTGTGCATAAACATATTTTAAATTATGGTCTTAAATATCAATATAGACACAGCAAAGTCACTGAAACATGTCACTAAAACTTGTTAATACTCACACAATTGTCTACAAAATGAGTTAATTTTAAATGCTATATCAAAATCTTCACCAGACACAAACACAAATAATTACCCGACCCAAGTTTGCTAGGAAGTCACTGTGTTACTATGCTACTGTATATGCTGTCACAAAAGAAAAAAAAAGCATGCTGTTCATCATGCCACTCTTTAAACATTGAAAAAAAAACATTCTCAATACAGTTACCCTAATTCCTTCACTCCTTCTTAAATTCTGTGACCATTTTAGCCCCTACCACCCCTAGGCTATTCAGAGGAATCCACCAACCTCTCCATTGAAAAGGATTTTCTCATGTTTGCCCTGGAGCCTTCCCCATCTAACTCCATTCTGTGCCTCCCCTTGACCTGGAGCATCTCTTACTTTGGGAGATGCTTCCTTCCTTCCTGTACTGTGTTTATACTAGTGATGTATTTGTATGTCTCAGTCATGTCCCCTCTTTCCTCCAGGAAACACATATTCACCTCTTTAGTCTTTCCTCCTAGGTCTTATCCTGCAGACCTTGCATCATTTTCATCATCCTCCACTGCACTGACTGACTGACTCAACCCTGTCTATGTTCTTTCTCAGATCATGCCTCCAAAACTGGATGCAATATTCCAGGTGCGGTCTCTCACAAGTGACTTATATAGGGCAAGATGACCTCCCTCTTTTTATTCCTGATATCCCTTCCTAACTATGCATCCAAGCATCTGGCTAGTCTTTCCAGCTGCCTTATTGCACTGCTTAGTTTTCCTTACATCCTCTGAGATGATAACTCCCAAGTCTCTTTCCTGCTTTGTGACTGTCAATACTTCCCCACCTAGTTTGTACTTTGCCCCTGGGTTCTTGTGCCCTATGAGCATGATCCTGCATTTCTTTGCACTGAATTCCAGCTGCCATTCTTCAAACCATTTCTCCAGTTTTTAAGGTCTTCCTGTATTCTTTCATCACCTCCTAGCATGTCTACCCTACTGCATACCTTTCTATCATCTGTGAAGAGGCAAATCTTCCCTTCCAATCTTTCTGCAATGTCCCCATTAAAGACATTGAAAAGGACTGGCCTCAGCACTGACCCCTGTGGCACGCTGCTCATTACCTCTCCCTCTCCAGAGTACTCCCTTTTACAACAGCCCTCTGAGTCCTGCCATTCAGCCAGTTCTCCACCCACAGGGCTATTTTAGGATCCTACCCTAGACTGCACAGTTTGATAATCAGCCTTCTATTGGGAAGAGTGTCAAAAGTGTTTCTGAAGTCCCAATAGGCCACATCCACTGCACCTCACTGGTCCACTACCTTAGTTACCCAGTCATGCCATATATTAGTACAACGAGTTAATGCTTATCCTAAATACAGTAAAAGTCAGGGTTAGATGTATAAGTAAATAAATGCCATATAAGGCAGTGTATGTGTGTTAGTGTGTGTGTGTGTGGCAATACTCTGTGTGTGTAGAAAGTGCACTGCTATGTTATACTTTAATATATATGCATATATGTGTATATGTATTAGTCAGTGTGTGTGTGTGTGTGTATTTATTTTATTTATTTAAAATAAGAATGGAATATATATATATCTCTCTAAAAAAACTACAGCACATATAAGAGTTCGCACATGACTGTGGTGCGCTGGTTAAGCAGAAAAGTTTTTATAAAAAAAAAAAAAAGGCACACACCACCACTAAAAGATTTCTGAAACCACTCATTATATTAAAGCAACAATATAGTGCATAAAAAACATGTTGCCTGATGCGTTTCTGGTACAGCTACCCTTTCTCAAAGGCTAATACAAAAAATATAAAAGAGCACATCTATATACATCAGTATCGATTGCATCATCAAATAATTTTTTCAAAAGCACCAATCTGGAGGACTCATTTTCTTGACATCATACAAGTAATTAAGAATGTAGCCATACCTGAAAACAAAAACAGGTGAAAGGGGGCAGGAGGATAATGAAAGCATGCTGTGTCAGAGATTTCCAAACAGTAACTGCAGGGCATATTTTAAAAGGGAACGAAGTAGGGGGTGGGGGTACTTTATTCGTTCTTCTTAGAAAGGCTTTAAATCAATTCCATAATTTAAAGCAGGACTTCTGTTATCCCCTAAATTTAAAATCCAAAAGGCTTCTCTTTTTAAAGTAACATTCCTAAATTCTGCCGCCCAAATTGGGACACACTTTATCAATTGCCATATATTTGAATGAATGGTGTCTGCCATCATTGTTGCACTTCATGGCATATGCTGCTGTCGCATAAGCAGAGATGGGTGAAGTGGCCCCAATTTGCTCTGTAAAGTGATTCACAGAGTGAAGGTGAATGTGTGGAGTGCTCCGCAAAGCGAAGCGAAGTACTTTGCGTTATAATGGGTAACGCGAAGTCCATTGAAAACAATGACTTTGCATTAATCCTCCTTCCCAAACCACTACTCCACCAATTAGTGGTGAAGTACATTGAAACAATGTACTTCACTCACTATATGTTTTAAGCTCCAAGGTAAATTTTGCAGTGATTCATGGGATTTCAGGTCACATGGGCTCTAGATTGTTCTGCACAGCCTCAGTTTGGGGTAGTATGTGTAGGAAGTTGTAGGAGACAGTCTGCTATGAGAGCTCTCTGCAATTCAGACCTTTTAAAAGCTGTTAAAAAAGCCTTTTTGAGTATTTTTTTTTTTTGCTGAAACTTTAGCACATCCATTGTAGGAATCCCTCCTGTGCTCATATCATCGAGCGTTTATTGTTTGTGTGTGGATTTTGAATGTTAATATACAACATTCAATCTGTGTACTGAGAGACAGTGGAAGTGTGATTTGGGGGAGGGACGTATCTGTGGTGTAGGTAGATTAACTTGGAGAAAAACACAGTTCTTTCTGTTTTGTTGATATTTTTCTTATAACTGTGTTAGTGTACACACAGTAATATTTTTAATAATTCTTGCCAGTTTTTTGCTGATTGTTGTGGTGCATCAGTGCATAATTTTAGTTTGTTTAAAATAAGTGGTTATATTACTGAAGTATTCAATTTGCTATGTATTACTTAGTGTGTGTGTGAGTACGTGTGTGATGTGTGTCATCAAATCAGACACCTTTTATTGTGCCACATAGTAATTTCAGCAATGTGAACCTGCTATCCACTGCAACTGTGTGATTGTTTGTACTTCTTTGTGGTATCGTTACTAGTACTAGTGACTGTTACTGCAGCAGTGCAGTACACTGCCCCCCCCGTGGCCTGCCCCAAACAGCAAGGTATTCTTTTCCAGATTTGAATTTCTGATGGTGTGCACTGGTTAGGTGTTGTGCCTTAGATGTCTGCATCTCTTCAGTGCACAGCGCAATCATAATCTGTCTGTGCATTTGCATCTCTTTAGGGCCCAATCTCCATCTGTAACTTAAGTCACAGTTGTTTCTTTGACTTCCCTTCAGAGTACTGGACAGGTGTGGTGCATACCTCTGTATGAACATTGTACTCATTAATATGCATTTTTAAGTCAGGACCATCATCACGGGTCACTCGTGAGACAAATCACGTTCTTCATAATCACAGTCACAAATGCAATCACAAATCACGATTTACGATCACGTCACGAATCACAACATTAATTTTTTTTCTAGTTATTTGGATGTATTGGAAGCCTGTTTTGTAGTATCTCTCCAGGCTTCACCACCCCACCATTGTACTCATTAATACGTGTTTTTAAGTTGGGGAGTTTCTGCTGCAGCTCATCCGGGAAATACAGCCATAGGCATTTGCATTCCTTCCTGTACTGCATGAGGTTACAAGTACTATAGTAGTGGTTAGTGAGTATTTAATTAAACTCCCTGAAGATGATTCAGGTGTAACGCCAGAACCTTAGGTACTTCCACAATGTGACAGCAATTTACTTGGCTTCATAATGAGGATATGAAGTCCATTGAAACCAATGACTCTGTATTATTCCGCCTTCCCCAAACCACTTCTCCAACCAATTTTAAGGCGAAGTACATTGAAATCAATGTAATTCGCCTTACTACATATTTGAGCTCAAATGAAATTCTGCAGTGATTCATGGGATTGCAGGTCACATGGGCTCTAGATTGTTCTGCAAAGCCTCAGTTCTGGCCTGGTGGTGTGTGTGTAGTGGTAGCTGGAGACAGTTTGCTCTCAGAGCTCTGCGATTCAAAACCTCAAAAAGCTGTTTGAAATACCTTTTTGAGTCATTTTTTTTGCTCAAAATTTACTACATTGATTGTAGGAAACCCTTCTGTGCTCATATCATCGAGTGATTATTGTGTGTGAAATTTGAATGTTAATTTAGAACAGTCAGTCTGTGTACTGTGAAGTGTGCTTTGGGGGAGGGGTATATTTGTGGTGTAGGTACATTAACTGGGAGAAAAAGGCACTCTTTCTGTTTTGGTTATATTTTTCTTGTATAACTGTGTTAATGTACACACAGTAATATTTTCAGTAATTCTTGACCATTTTGTTGCTAATTGTTGTGGTGCAGCAGTGTATAATTTGTTAGTTTAAAACATTTGGTTATATTACTAAAGGTTTTCAATTTGCTAAGCATTACTTGTAGTGTGTGTGTGAGTGTGAGTGTGAGTGTGTGCGATGCATGCCATTAAATCAGACACCTTTTATTGTGCCATAGAGTAATTGAGGCAGTGTGAACCTGCTATCCACTGCACCTGCATGAATATTTTATACTGCTTTGTGGTATCTTTACTAGTAGTGGATTGTTACTGCCATGCACTAAACCTTCCAACTGGCAAACTGTATTCCTTTCCAGATTTGTATTTGTGACTTGTGTACACTAGTTAGGTGGTGGTGTGCCTTTTCTTATGCATCCTTTGAGTGCACAGCGCAATCTTAATCTGTCTGTGTGTTTGCAGTGCACCATTAATTCTGGGAGACTGCATTTCTTGTTACACTCTCATTTCACTTTGTCAGCACTGGGCAATTTTCTGGACACAGGACAGTAGCATTTCATCAGCACTGGGGAATTTTCTGGACCCGAGACAGTAGCACTTTGGGGATGCACATTAATTCTGGTGACTTTGTGGGTGGGGTGCTGCCAATATTATTGTCACTCCGCCTTACTTCACGCGTTTAAAACAGAATGACAACTAAAGTAATAATAGGGCAAAGTGGAAGAAGCTTTCCTGTGGGACTCAACGTGACAGACTGCCAACACAAGTGAGCCGCTGTGCTCACTTTGCAGGTGGATTTAAAATTCGCTGCATATCTACGCATAAGTAATGTCACCCTTTAAAACTGCTGTCTGGTGTTCCTCTGCTCAAATCTTAAAAATGCTCTCTGTTTTGCCTACATAAAAGGCACTGCAACTACAGGTTGCTAAATAAATCACCCATGTTCTACTGCACTTAATCATTTGGTGTATAGTAAATTCTTTGCCATTATTTACTGAAGAAAAACTTTTCCTGTCTGCACAATGGTACAAAAAATGCAGTTACAGCATTTAAAAAAACCTGTTGGTTGACTTAGTCATGTTTTTGTTTCTTTTTGATTAACAAAATGACTGTGCACCAAGTAATCTTTTAGGCTCCTGGCCTTCCTGAATGACCTTGTAGGTTAAATGCTTGATACTCCCTTTAAGCCCTCCTCTGCAGCCAATCCCTCCCCCCAATATTTATTTGCTACTACAGTGACTAAATCTGCATGTGCTGTACAAGTTGTAACCAAATTCATTCTATTCCCATTCCTTTCTGTAGTAATCTTCTCCTGCAGTAGATTTCCCCTTGGTATTCTGTCAACTTCCCTCCTCTGACACAAAATACTGTTTTTATTATAACCCTATTCTAAAAACCTACTGCTAACCAAGTCTGCACCAGTTTCATAACTCTCCTGGGTACTGCAATTTCTCTTTGTCCTTAAACGTTTTCCTTTCATTATGTATGGTGTGGGCTGAATGACAACTAGAGGCCATCAAAACTGTATTACCATCAGTTGGTTTCCTATAATTATCTGGAAATTTTAATAAAACACGATCAGAATGGGAAAAAAGACACAGATATTTATAGGAAACCAACTGATGGTAATACGGTTTTGATGGCCTTTAGCTGCCATCCAGCCCACACCATACACAACATACTGAAAGGAGAATATTTAAGGACAAAGCCACAAATAACTCCCCCTCTATCTCTCCCAAGTTCAGTATATGCCATTGCAAGGCAAATTTAAAAATCCAATTGTAGAAAAGAAAGGAAACGTGTAACTCTCACTGGAATTTGAATCCTGGACCTCAGCAATCCATGCTTTAGTTCTTAACCAACTGAGCTATGACAGTTCAGCTAATTAAGGTCCCTGAGTTTTCCCATGTGACTCACACGTACATTCCTTTCAGGTGTTGCAATGAGTAACCAGGAAGTCTTTTTTACAGACTCAAACAACAATGAAACATAGACTTTGATGGCAGATAAGGACCGCTTGGCCCACCTACTCTGCCCATTGCCCTACCTACAAGATAAGCTGTAGATTCTAGTTAACCAACAGTCTATTTCTTCCTACCCTCCACAAGAATTGCCTTATGTCTGTCCCACGCATTCTTGAATTCTCCTACAGTTTTAGACCCCACAACCTCCTCAGGAAGGCTGTTCCATGTGTCCACCACCCTCTCTGTGAAAAAATACTTCCTCACATTGCCCCTGAGCCATCTCCCGTCTATCTTCAAATTGTGTCCCCTTGTTCTTGCACATCTCTTTTTCTGAAAGATGCTACCCTCTTGGACTTTGTTGATTCCACTGAGGTACTTAAAAGTTTCTATCTTGTCCCCCCTCTCCCTCCTTTCCTCAAGGGTATACCTATTAAGCTACTTTAGTCTCTCCTCATATGGCTTCACTTGCAGACCCTGCACCATTTTAGTTGACCTCCTTTGGATTGCCTCCATCCTGTCTATGTCCTTGCAGAGATGGGGTCTCCAGAACTGGACACAGTACTCCAGATGAGGTCTCACCAATTATCTGTACAGAGGGATAACAGCTTCCTGTTTTCTGCTGGCGATGCCTTTCCCTGTACATCCCTGTATCCCCCAGCCCTCCCTACTGCCTTCTCACATTGCTTGCCAACCTTAAAGTCATCTGATATGACTACCCCCCAGGTCCCTTTCTATTTTTGTTGTTAGTGCTTCCCCCAATTGTGTAATCTTCCCCTGGGTTTTTGTTTCCCAGGTGCATTATTTTGCACTTCTTTGCATTGAATCCAAGCTGCCATACTTCTGACCATTCCTCCAACCTTGTCAAGTCCCTTCTCATCCTTTCTACCGCCTCCTTGTGTATCAGCCCTGTTGTAGATCTTTGTGTCATCTGCAAAGGGGCATACTTTTCCTTCCAGTCCCTCTGCAATGTCACTTATAAAGACATTAAAAAGGACTGGACCCAGTAATGAACCTTGCATTAGCCCACTAGTAACCCCCCTTTCTTTAGAATGGACTCTGTTTACAATTACCTTCTGTGTCCTGTTGTCCAGCCAATGCTTACCCAGGCTACCACCCTGGGAGCCACTCCCAGGCTGGTTAATTTGTTTATTAATCTTTTGTGTGGGACTGTGTCAAATGCCTTGCTAAAGTCTAGGTAGGCCAAGTCCATAGCCCCTCCCTGGTCTACTACTTTGGTCACCCAGTCAAAGAAATCAATTAGATTTGTCTGGCATGATTTCCCACTGCAAACAGATGCTGCCTTGGGTCCTGTGCCCCACTGGCCTCTAGGTATGCAACAACTCTTTCCTTCAGAAGCAATTCCATCACATTCCCTACCACAAAGGTCAAACTGACAGGTCTGTAATTTCTTGTATCTGTCTTGCTCCCACTTTTGTGAAGGGGAATCACATCCACATTCCTCCAGTCCTCAGGTAACACACCATTCTCCCATGATTTGTTAAAAAGGGTATTCAGTGGTGTCACTAGTTCTCCCCTTAATTCTTTTAGAATTCTGGGGTGAATCCCATCAGGGCCCATTGCTTTGTCCACCTTCAGTTTTAGGAGTTCTTTCATAATCCTTTCTTCTGTGGAAGGATTGGTATCGACCACCCTATCCAGAGTTCTTCTGTTAATTGGATTAGATACCTCCCCCTCCTCCTCTTTGTGAATACTGAGCGATATGCGTTCAGTATCCTCTGCTTTTCTGTCCTCTTCTGGCCATCCACCATCCATTCTATTCAGCCTCACTATCCCTCCCTTTGTCTTTCTATGCTCCCTGATGTACCTTTAAAAGGTTTCATCCCCCTTCTTCACTGAGTTGGCTGTCTTTTCCTCAGTTTGGGTCTTTGCTATTCTGACTTCCCTCCCTGCTTCCTTCTGCCTTAACTGGTACAGTTCTCTGTCCTGTTCCTTCTGTATTTCCTTATACGTCCTAAATGCTATCTTTTTCTCCCTAACCTTCCCTGCCACCTCTTTTAAGAATCATAGTAGCTTTAACTCCTCCTCCATCTCTCCCAAGTGCAGTATATGCCACTGTAAGGTACATTTAAAAATCCAATTGTAGAAATGAAATTAAAAGTGTAATTCTCACTGTGATTTGAACCCAGGACCTCAGCAATCCATACTTTAGCTCTTAACCAACTGAGCTATGAGAGTTCAGCCAATTAAAGTCCCTGAGTTCTTCCATGAGAAACACACATGCAGTCCTTTCTGGTGTTGCAATGAGCAACCAGGAAGTCTTTTTTAGAGACTCAAATAACTCCTCCTCTATTTCTCCCAAGTGCCACTGCAAGGCAAATTTAGAAATCCAATTGTAGAAATGAAAAAAAAAGTGTGATTCTCACTGGAATTTGAACCTAAAGACAAAGAGAAATTGCAGTACCCAGGAGAGTTATGAAACTGGTGTAAACTTGGTTAGTAGCCGGATTTTAGAAAGGGGTTATAATAAAAACAGTATTCTGTGTCAGAGGAGGAAAGTTGATAGAATACCAAGGGGACATTTACTGCAGGAGAGGATTACTACAGAAAGGAATGGGAATAGAATGACTATGTTTACAACTTATATGGCACATGCAGATTTAGTCACTGCAGTAGCACATAAACATTGGGGGAGGGGTTGGCTGCAGAGGAGGGCTTAAAGGAAGTATAAAGCATTAAACCTACGATGTTATTCAGTAAGGCCAAGAACCTAAATTATTCCTTGGTGCACACTCATTTTGTTAATCAAAAAGAAACAAAAACATGACTAAGTCAACCAATAGGTTGTTTTAAATGCTATAATTGCATTTATTTTAATGTTGTACATACAGGAAAAGTTTTTTCTTCTGTAAATAATGACAGAATTTACTATTCGGCAAATGACTGAGTGCAATACAGCAGGGATGATTTATTTAGCAATCTGTAGTTGCAATGCCTTTATGTAGGCAAAACAGGGAGAATTTTAAAGATTTGAGTAGGGGAACAACAGACAGCAATTTTGAGAGGTGACATTATTTTTGCAACAGCAGCACATATCATGAAGTGCAACAAGGATGGCAGAAACCATTCATTCAGATACATGGCAATTGATAAAGTATGCCCCAATCCTTGTGGGGGGGGGGGGAATTTAGGAATTTTATTTTAAAAAAACAAGCCTTTTAGATTTTAAATTTAGGGGCTAACAGAAGCCCTGGTTTAAATTGTGGAACTGATTTAAAGTCTTTCTTAGAAGACCAAAGAAGGTAACCCTCCCCCCTTTCTTTCTCTTTTAAAATATGGCCTACAGTTATGGATTGGAAATCTCTGACACCAGCATGTTTCCATTATCCCCCCCCCACCACACACACATCTGTTTTTGTCTTCAGGTATGGCTACTTTCTAAATTACTTGTATGATGTCATGAAAATTAGTCTTCCAGATTGGTGCTCTTGAAATAATTGTTTGATGATGTAATTGATACTGATGTATATAGATGTGTGCTTTTAGATTTAGTTTTAGTTTTTTTTTTGTTGACCGGGTAAGTGCACTAGACAAATCCTGCCTATTTTCAGGCACGACCCGGGGGAGGGGGATACAGATGAATACCAACTGACCTTGAACCAGATTAAGCTGTTGGTGGTATTTTTAGTGAATGAGGGAAATTTGGCCAGGACACAGGGGAAATTCCCCTTCTCTTTTCGATAAGTGCCATGGGATCTTTAACATCCACCTGAACTGCCACCAATCCAGGCAGATGGGACCTCGGTTTAACATCTCATCCGAAAGACGGCACCTCAGAAGTGCAGCACCCTTCTCATGCTGCACTACAGCATCATACAGATCATTTGTATTATCCTTTGAAAAAGGTAGCTATACCCAAAATGCATCAGGCAATATGTTTTTTATGCAATAAATTGTTGGTTTGATGTAATGAGTGATTTCAGCAATCTTTTAATGGTGGTATGTGCCTGTTTTTTTGGTAACTACATATATATATATATATATTATATATATATATATATATATACACACACACACACATTATAGTGGCATGGTAATGCCATAATAATTAGGTTTGAGTACCCCATTTAAGGTTAAAGTGTGAAATTTTGCAGCTGAATAAGTTTGCCACTATGTGATGGATTTGCCTGACATTTAGTAGGCACAGAGCAGTACCATAGTTCTCTGGATCTGCCAAGTTTCGTAACAGTTGGATATATGGTTGCGGAGCTATAAAGAGCAATAGAAAGTCATATTTATGCTTTTTTTGCACATTCTTTGCTCGCACCTACAGGTCACACAGTTTGCACGACTGGTCTGAAACCTTTGGGGAACATGCAGCCAGGGTTCTTAATGTGCCTTTTGAAGATTTTATGAAAAATATTAAACGGTTCAAAAGTTATTCAAAAAACAAGTTTCCCATTATAGTCAAAGGGAAAAGTTAACAAATTATTCGACAGTGTTGCAAATGCAGTTGTTAGTGTCACAAATGACCCCTGTAGTGTCATGAGTCAGCCATTTTATTTTCAGTTACTGGTCACAGAAATGCTTGGCATTTAAATTTGGAACCCTCTAGGGATACAATTCTTTTTGTGTTCACTTAGTCGAGCCCTGAGGATGCTAGCCATGTATTTTTTGGGAGGGTTAAACATCCTAGAAATATGTTTTTCAAATTTTTGTAAACTGTAGTGTTGCAAAGTAGTGTTGCACTTGTGACAATTTTGTGTTTTTTTTTTTTGCGAAAGTGTCATGATTTGCGACACTACTTTGTGACACTATGCCCAAAACAGTAGGGAATCTTTACCACCCTGCTGCAAAAGAACGGTTTGGTCTTTTGGGCTGAAATTTGGTGGGAAGAAAGTCAACATCCATAGATGTGCCTTTTGGTGGTTGGGTGCAAAATATTACAGGGCTGCAAAGTTACAGCACTCAAAGTTGACTATTTTCCCATAGATTAACATTATGGTATCCATACGCCTTTCAGGGCCTGTATCTTGGCAACTTCAGATATCGGACTTTCATCGAAAACTGCTTAGCCCCCACCAGGGTGCTAAGTGCAAAACTACCAGGAAGTTATAAATCATATGAAATTTTAATATTTTTCTCATTCGTATGGTTCCTGAGATATAAGCAATTTAGTATTCAAGTGTTCATTTTCTGCTCTGAGGGCCATTATTATGCATATATTCCTTGTATTCACTGTGTTTCTTTATGCAGCTTTTGGGGAAAACAGACTGTGCTTCTTTGTTACTGTTACAGTTAGTATTTCCACTAAGCGTTTCCATTATCATTTGCATTAGCGTTCCGTCTGCACACCAAGTCGTTACCCTTTTCATTTTCATTTGCACTTGCATTTGTGTTACTGTTAACATTTGCGTTTCCATTACTGTTTTTGTTTGCATTTCCTTTTGTGTCACCATGTGCATTTCCATTTGCATTTGTGTACACGCTTCTGTTTGCATTTGCATTTCTGTTTGTGTTTCCTTTGGCGTCATCATTGCTGTTACTGTGTCTGCGTTTCCAATTGCATTACCGTGACTGTGCGGATTACGGTTTTCATTTCTGTACGCAGTTGTGTTGCATTTCTGTTTTCATTAATATTTGTGCTTGCATTTCTATTATCATTTGTGTTATCATTTATGTTTGCATCACCATATGCGTTAGCATTTGCGCTTGCGTTTGCATTGCCATTACTTCACAATTTATAGTGCACATTCTCAAAAAGAAGAGAAATTCATGGCAAAAAACTCTGTTTAATGCATCAGTTAGGGTTGTTCTACAGTGACAAAAGTGAGGAATTCAATGTTAGGGTTCCCACCCCCTTGCACCCCACCCCCAGGGTGTGCGTTGGGGTCATCGGTCCTAACTCTCACCCCATTCTCTATACTGCACCACTTTAGCTTGTTTACACATGGGAAGTGGTGAGAGTTAGGACCGATGACTCAACGCACACCCGATGTCTGTTGGTGGGGGGTGGGATGGGTGGAAGTGCAAAGGGGTGGGAACCTAACATTGAATTTCCTTTACTTTTGTCACTATGGAGCAATCCTACTGATGCATTAAACAGAGTTTTTTTTATTATGAATATATATATATATATATATATATATATATATATATCACAGCAATTATAAGGTGCAGTCATGTGGCTCGGTGGTTAGTGCAAAAATTGCTAGTTTCCACATTTCTCACTGCCCACAATAACATTATTTTGCAGCCATGTAGATGCTTGCTGGTGCTTGCTCTAATTCAGCATTCACATGCATAGTAATTACGTATAGTAATTCAAGTTAACTATGTCAGTTATTCAAACTGGCAGACAGAAATGGAAAGTTAAACATAAATCTGCTCCAACCAGTAAACACAAGAGGCTCTGTTTGAGGTTTGGGGGAGGATAGGTACAAAAGTGCAGAAAGCTTCTTATTTATTTAATTAAACTTTCACACTGCATCTAAAACAGAGTTGAATTCAGCCCCTGGAGGTAAATATGAGAGCCTCTGTTTGCAGTGGGGTGGGGGTATGCTCAAAAGTGCAGAGCTCCATATTAATTTATTTACTTCATCATTCTTCATACTGCATAGTAATATCAAATTCAATTCAACTCCTGCAAGGAAAAAATGAGAGCCCCTATTTGCGGTTGGGGGAGCTATGTTCAAATGTGCAGGCAACTCCTTTAAATAAATCATCATTCACGCTGCGTGTAAAACTAAGTTAACTTTGGCTCCTGCAAATAAACTTGAATCTCTGTTTACAATTTAGTGGGGGAGGTTATATTCAAAAGTGCAGGCAACTCCATATTTATTTTAGAAAATTATCATTTATATGGTACAGTAATACCAAGTTAAATTCAGCTCCTGAAAGTAAACAAGACAGCCTGTTTGTGGTTGGTGAGGGAGGGGGGTTATGTGCAGACAACTCCTTATATAGTTTAATTTTATTTATTTATGTATTTTTAAATTTTACTTTTTGTTGAACGGTTAAGTGCACTAGACAAATTATTGCCTATTTTCAGGCACGATCCGGGGAGGAGGGGGATACAGATGAATGTCAACTGATCTTGAACCAGATTAAGCTGTTGGTGGTATTTTTAGTAAATGGGTGAAAATGTGGCCAGGGAACCAGAGAAATTCCTCTACTTGCCTGTAGAGGAACCTCTGACAGGCAAGATGGATGCCAGTCAGTCTAAGGAGCTGCAGGAGTGGGATGATGTGGAGGGTCAGGGTGCAGTCTCGGCCTTGGTTCCCTGTGTAACTGAGACCGAAATTTATTTTGATGCAACAGATCCAATGGAGAGTGTAATGGTGCCTGGCAGTGTTGTACAGAATGAAATAAACCAGGATTACATGGAACACAAGATGCAAGATTCTGTCTTGGAGAAAACCACTGCAGATTTACAGAAATGAATTCAAGCAGGGGAATTTTTATTTTGGGAGAGGTGGCTGCGTTTGCAGCAAGCATTGGATAAAGCCTCATCTGAGGTTTTGTTACCATGTACAGGATTTGCTAATGTTGGCATCAATTCTGAAGGACCTGTGACTGCACTGGATCCCATTGCCTACACACAGGTAAAACCTTCCACAATTATTTATCAGATAACTGCTCAGAATCAAGATCAGGTGACTGTGTTTACTTTTTCTAGTAGCCAACTACATTTGGAAAATGCACTTAACAATTACAGTACATTTATTCCCCTACCTGGGATTTCCTTTTTGGCAAAGCCATGGGCAGTGGGAAAAAGCAGTTTAGATCATTGTACGATGCAGACAAAGACTACCAGCGTGATAAAGGATGTTACTGTGTCGGATGGGGAGAAAAGGAAAATGTGCCAGGCACAGTCACAAGATAGAACTACTCATAATGACAGTCAGAGTGTCCCAAACATGGATTCAACTTCTCAACCCCTGACTATGGATGATTCAAATGAATCCACTGGAGAACTCTGGGACATTCATAACGATTTAGCTAAAACCATCGAGAGCGAAATTTAGCCCAAGGCAAATGGAATCTTCTGGAGGTTGTGGATGGGGCCATGGGAGGTACTAGGATGATGAGAGAGTCTGAATTAAATATGCTTAAAACAGTTGAGGGAGAATCTATTGATTTAAAAAAACAGAAGATAAAAAATCGGGACAGTGTGCTGTTACAAAACAGAAATATCACTGACAATAATTCTTCGTGTACAATACAGAACCAGCCTCCTTTTGAGTTCTCACCAATAAACTACAGTTTCTGCTATAAAACAGGCCTTTGGGGTTAGACATGCCCAATACTGAGGTGAAACCGTGGACTGATTCTACCCTGAAAGGGCAGGCTGGATTATTGATGAGACTGGGTGATGGATCCCCGACCCCACTTGGGATAACACAACTTTCTCACAATCCTCCACTACCATGGCATCCTCTCCAGGGGGTAATGAAAAAAACTGAGACTAAAGAACAGTGGGGATCACAACTCCCCATTAGGTACTCCTGATGCTCTGGTCATTCTAACCCTAAACATTTGTGATCCAGTAACAGGGAACAGACCAGCAGCAGCAGTACCAAATACTATGGTAACACAAGGGAGACAACCAGTGCCACTTCCACAGCACTCTATTGATCAAGAAAGCCCCATGGAACCTCCCCCCCCAAAAAAAACTTCTGCGCTACCTTCTGTGGTGCTTGAACATGATACTTCTGGACAGGTACCCTTGACACTGATCTACCACAGACGGACCAGCCTCCTCGACCTCTGCTTTCAGAACTTTTCAAATTAAATACAACAGAGCCCCAGCCATGACACCATGCTGTGAGGCTTAAATACTGTATAAAGGACATGCACCCAGACAGGTAGTATGTCAGAAAATGCTTATTAAAGAGTCTTTACGGTTCTATCCTGTGGATATGTTCACTTTCATTCACGTATATGGGAAGGACAATTTTGATATTAGTTTTCGATCTGAACACCTTTTAGATCTGCTTCGGACCAGGTATAATCAAGTGAAAACATCCCCACTGTGGATTCCTTTTACTGCCATCCCATTGACTAAATCTTTAACCAAATCTGTCATGGTTATGTTCTGTAATGAGAATGTTCCTGTGAGCGACATCAATCATTGGCTTCAACAGAAGTGCCAGGTGTTGAGTGCCCCAGTGGCCTTCTTAGATGAGGAGCAATTTTGGACCGGGGGCTGGAAATTTCAGGTGAAATTGCATCAAACTGAGGAAGGTATTACTCATATACCAAACTGCTTCTTTTTAGGGTGAGATCAAGGAGTGTGCTATTACTTGGGGAAGCCCAGGGCATGCTATCGATGCAGATTCAGAACACACTTATCCAGTGTGTATGATAAACTTCACTGCAGTTTCTGTAATGAGGTGGGTCATGTTAACTCCAACTGCACTAACTACAGAACTTCCGGTGCAATCTTTGTGAGGAAAAGGGGCATCTGTATAGAAATTGCCCTTGGGCTGCAGTTAATAAAACCCATTCTCTTGACCCTGAAGACCTGATAAATGTAGCGCAAGCAGAAAATGATGTGGAACACACTCCTCCCCCATGAGCCTTTCTAGGAAAAGAGTCTGTACCCATTATGGTTCCATCCCAGCCTACAGTGGGGAGCAAATTCCTTTAGACCATGGATCAAATCTTCCTAAAATGACAGTCCCAGAGTTGATACCTCCTTACAGCCAATCTATTACACTGAACCCCCAGAATGATCAGGCAGTGTAGTTAATATGGAAGTAGCACCCATGTCCATGGAATTTCTCCCTGTAACACAGAGAAGACATCCAGATGGTTGCTCAAGGAAAATTTGACTCTAGGGGTAGACACCAGCAACTCATATGAAGTCTTGGAGACCATGACATGGGGGAGACTCCAAACAAGATGATAATCATAAAGAAGAGATGGAGCAGGGAAACACTCAGCCTCAACCAAAGGACAAACTATATACTGGGAAACAGAAGAAAAAGAAATAGAAAACTTAATATTGACTTCCTATAACTGAAGAATGACTCTGTCAGAGTGGCATGTATTAACTGCCACAGCCTTGTGAATAAATAAAAATGTCAGGCTATGTTTCAACTGTTTTTTGATCTTGCTGTTGATATTGTTTTTGTTCTAGAAACATGGATGTCTTCGGTTTCTCAGCTTAAATCCTGGAAATCGGAATGGCCATGGGGACCTTCCTATTGTTCATTTGGGGTAGAGAGGGCAGATGGGGTTGGTTTCCCGTTCATAGGAATCATTTCTCTTTGTTTCACCTTCTAGAGTTTGTGTCTGGGAGAGCTCTTATTCTAGATGGTTATCTAGATAAAGAGCCATGTAGATTGGTTAACATTTACACTCCCCAATTAAAGGTGGCTAGGATGGTCCTCTTTTCTCAACGTTGTCCACATTTGGCTACGGCAAAACTAATAATTTTTGGTGGTGATTTTAATTGTAGTTTGACCTCTCCTAAAGGTGCACAACCCCTTTCTAAAGTGTATTGTGATTCTTTTGCTTTTCAGAAGTGTATTAATTCAGCTGCTCTCCAGAACTGCAATACCCATATTTGTGACCCTCATTATTTTAGCTACAAACGGGCTCAATATCATGCCATTATTGATTATTTTGTTGTTTCTACACATTTAATGATTACTTCAACCAGACTATGCCCAACTGAGTTTTCAGATCACCGGATGCACATTACTACCCTGGGCACAGATTTGCACCATCCAACTATTAAAATAAGATGGAAGCTAAACATATAAACCCTTACTGATCCCAACATACAACTGGCAGTAAAATGACTACTTGCTACAAGAGTTTCAGTTATTGAACTCTATGAGGATGTAGGGGACTGGTGGCAACAGACTAAACAAGATATCTCACAGTTTATGCAACAACAGGGCAAACTTAACACAAAAGCTCAATATTTTAAACATCTTACCCTTCAGAAAAAACTACAATATTTATTATCATGAACTCCAACTATAAGTAATAACTAACATGCTGAAATCCTTAAAATTAAATCAGAAATGCAGAAATTGCAATATGATAGGGCTGGTACTATTAGAGCAGAACTTTCATATGGGACCCAGAAATTATCAGTCTTTGACCCATGTACAGTAAGTACTACTCGGAGATGGGCTGCTTCCATTACTAGTTTAATTAACCAAAAAGGCAAGATGGTGACTACAGTCCTGGAGTTTTATGGGTAATTTTAGAGGCACATGACCACAAGGGTATTTTCTGGTCTGACAGTAGCTCTTATCTTTCAGTTTTATAACAATATGACATCTCCTGTCATGAGTCTACTTCCCTTCTGACAGACATTAAGTCACAGGAAATTCTTGTTGTCATACAAACTAGGAAACATGGGGAAGCCCCAGGGTTAGATGGCCTGCCCTATGAGTTTTGTAAAACCTTTGGCCCTGAATTAGCATTATGTTTAGAGAAGGTTTTTCTTTTTTCCTTTTTCACAATCTGATACCTATTTCTTTTTCTAAAAGTGTGACCATCTATTTATATAAATCTGGGGATCAATCGCATCTCCAGAACTGAAGACCAATTAGTCTTTTGAATGGAGATTTTAAAATATTGGCACAAATATTACATCTTTGTTTAAGGAAGATTGCTGCCCATATTATTCACCCATTGCAATACTGAAGCCTACCAAATAGATCTATTTACCAACCATTGACTGTACTGGGGGAAATCTAGGAATACTACCATAGAAATAAACTCCCAGGGTGGGACATATCCCTTGATCAATGAAAAGCATTTGATACTGTGGATCACCATTTTCTTTTCAGTGTTTTGGAAGTCTATGGTATTCCTCTCCCACTTATTAGGAAACTATGGTTATTATATGCTATAGTTTGGTGGAGCCCATATGTACAAGGAGTTACAGGTCAGGAACAGGGTATTAGGGAGGGTGTTAGGGGTGCCTTTTGAGCCCCTTGCTGCATATTTTTTCTCTTAATCCTTTTTTACAATGGATGTTGTTAACATTTTAGCATATGACGATGACACCTGTTTACTTCTTAAAGATATAACTAGTATTACAGAAGCCTGTAATGGATTGAGGAACATCTCAGTTGCATCTGGAGCTCAGCTGGATATTTTTAAATGCAAAGCAATCCCCTTATCTCTTTAGGGACCCATTCTCACCAGGTGGAGAACATCCCAGTGGCAACAGACTCCATTAAAATCTTGAGCATAACGTTCTCTTCCCAAAATATGGCATACAATAACTGGTTGACAGTCTTACAGAAATGTGAAGTGAAAGTTAATGCATGGAAAGGGTGGAAAATGGCTAAAATGAATAGAATCTCTATTATAAAGAAATGTTTAATTTCTAGCCTGCAGTATGTAGGTACAATTTTCCCACCTTCTTTATCTTTGGAAATGAAATTATATCGTTTATTGTTTAATATGTTGTGGCATATCCACCTTAACCATGTCAAAAGAGGGTTTACCTATTTAGCAAGGGACAAAGGGGTCTGGGGATGATAGGCCTGGTTGTCTTTTTTCACTCCCTGTTCTGGTTCCATTCAGTCAAGATCCCATGGGCCTTGCTGCATTCTCCGGTCAATGCATGATTCTGTCATATTTTTGGAAAATGTTCATGTTAAAATAGGAAGACCATCCCTTAAAACTTTCAGCTTCATTATCCCTACCTGAAGCTTACAAGTCCTCAGTTCAGAAATTGTTTAAATGGCACATTTCTAAACTTTTGTTTATGACTTCCTCTAGATTGCAATTGTATCACCATGTGCTAGACATGGTTGGACCCTCTTCCCCTGACTTTAAAAATTGTCTCCCACAGAAATGGGAAACAGTTATAAAATTAGGAAATGAGAAACAAATCCCAGAATATATGTGGGAAATTGAATGATTAGGTGTTTATGGGAGATTATACATTAGAGGCAACAATAAACATAAACCAATAGAAGAATGCTCCTGTCCATATCTGGGTATGGGACCCTGGAGGAAACTATGGAGCATTTTTCTTTACATTGTGTCTATTCTTGCAATCTTTGGGCATTCCTGGCTACAGTTAGGAAACTCCAATGGCTACAAAATCTCACTTATGAGACATTGGTACTGGGAGAATATGTCACTAGGTTATCAAAATATAATTCAGGGTCTTTATTGGTCCTTTCTGCTGTTTTGAAGTACTATTTATGGAATGCCTGGGTGCAGTAGGTACTTCAACAGCAACAAATGCCGTTTAATGTTTTTAAAGTGATCTGTGAAAAGGCACTACAATCTGTATGGAAGGCGGAAGTGGAGAACTATGGAGTACATATTACCAGCTTAAGATGGAAAGGTCTGTCCTTTTTTATTAAATTTAAATGAACACAGTTTGGTGAAGACTTAGTAATATAGAAATAGTCTTTAGTGCACTCTTCTTTGCCATGATTTTTGCTTTAATGTTTATTTTCACTAATCAATCTATAAAGTAGACATATTGTTACTTTATGGATAGCATGTTTTGAGAGCTCTTTATGTCTGTATGACACTATTCCTTTCCATTGTTAATATATTTTTCCTTATTTTCTGTATCCATATCCTATAGTGTCTCTTTTATATATTATTTCTTTATTGTACTGTATATGATACTGTATTCTTTAATAAAAACAACAGCCTTACTGTTCTGTAGGGGGCACTGCTGGCTGTGAGAATGGCCAGTCCCAGCAGGACTCTGTAGAGGATAGACGTTATTAAGGTAGGGGAGCTGGCCTCCTTCTCTACCTTCAAGTCACCAGAGGCTTAAAATGTGCTTGAAACCTTATTAGACAACATTGAAGATGCTGGGAAAATCCCAGAAATTTTTGTTTCCACTGAAGACCTTAGTCACCTAAATGAGAACCAATACTGCATAAATTCAGATTCAGAGTTATCCAAGGAAAGAGCATACCTCACTTTTACAAATTCAAGAAGAAGCAGCTAGACACCTGAAGGAACAAGACCACTTTACAGTGAAACTCGCATTACTGCAACAAGGGAAATCCAGTGTCAAATTAGCTGTACAGCTTGTCAAACAGAGAAATGATGCAGCAGCATCAAAGGCCCAGGTGGGGCCAGGTGAGTCATCTGTTATGCTTTTCCCTTCAATTTCAGCCTTAGAACTTGAGCATACTGGTTTACCGGCTGGCAATCCAAGCACGATTTCTAGCATGTGCCTAAAGCTGGATGTTTTGAAGTAAGGGGTTAAAAGTGAAGGAATAGACATGGTAAATGTAGACTTTACTACCCTAGCAGCTACAGGTCACCCAGGCCAAAGAAGCTCCATGAGTTCCGCCTGCTCTACCCCTTCAGCACAACAAACAGGGACTCTTTCTAGAACATCTGGGTTTGTTTTTAGACAAAATCCTTTGTCACCAACAATGATCTCAATGGCTCTTACACATGAGTGTACTATTTATCAGGACTATCTGGAATCACAGGAAGGTGTTACACTTTTTTCATTTACAGCTAAGGGGTCTAATAATAAAATGGGCCCCAGAGAGGATATAAAGGAGAAATGAACTGCTTTAACACTAGCCAAAAGGCAAATTCAAATTGAAGATATCGCCTCCAGTCTTCACAGCAGGGAACCCACCCCTTTAGTTGTACCACCTATGGGTCTATCAACTGTTGTAGCAATTCAGGAGCCTTTCTCAAAACTGCACCTGTGTCTCCTTGTGAATCTTGGTCACAAGAAAAAGTGTTATCAAAGCAGGATGGAAGCAAACACATAGTGGGACATGGCTTCCTGATCAGGAGTGGGACCCCAAGCTTAACTTTGCTACAAAGAGCCTGGAATGGTGCTCAACTATACCTTCACAAAAAATATCTCCCCAGCCTGTGTCAGATGTACAAACAACAGAGTTGGGTATAATCTTAAAACAAGAGGTCTCTAGCATCAATGCAAAGTTACCTCCCAGAGGGGAGGGCTCGACCCTCCAGACCACAGAGACAGGTCTATCATATCAGAGGAACCTGATGGTCCATCTACAGATTGTAGGGGCCATCCACAGGACCAGGCCTGGCCTCAAAAAGCCTTTATTGTCAGAACTCTTTTCAAAGATAAAAAAGTATGCTGCCCTCAAGAGGAACACTGTTCAAATACTATATAAAGGGGGTTTGGGGGAGAGACCAGACAGATATTATGTGGGGAAATGTTTATTAAAAGACTCCCTTCATTTTTCCCCATGAGAAGTTTTTGCTTTTATAAATGTCTCCGGGGAGGATAATTATGATGTGAGCTTTCATACTGCATATGCACTTGATTTATTTGGGGAGAGATATAATCAAGTTAAGTTCTCCCCCACATGGACTCCCTTGTTCATAATTATTTTGACCAAATCTTTGGTTGAATATGTTACAATTATGTTTCAAAATGAGGGGGTCCATGTGGAGGACATCACTTACTGGACATCACAGAAATGCAATATTTTAAGTGATCCATAGGCTATTCTAGATACAGAATTGTTTTTGATGGGAGGTTGGAAATATAAAGTGAAACTTTGGAAAACAGATGCAGGAATTAACCACATCCCTAACTCTTTTATGTTAGGTAGGGACTGAGGAGTTTTTTTTTATGCAAGCCAGCTACATGTGTGGTGCTAGGACACACTTATCCAGCTCATGTGATAAACCCAGCTGTGACAATTGTGGCGTAATTGGCCACATTTTACTGAAATGCGCCTCTCACACTAGATGCAATTTATGTGAAGGTTTTAGGCATGTATTCACGGAATGTCACTGGGTGGCTAGAAAGAAAGCCTCTTGTAGGAGCTTGGAATTGCTTATACAGCAGGCAATAGATTCAGTTTCAAAGCAAGAGTTATCCCCCACACTGGACCCTGACCCAAGTACAGGGACTAGGGAATTCTCTGAAGTAGTGGAGCTCCTGAACATGAGTAAACTCCTGCTCCCCCTCCCATTGCATGAATTTTAGTCCATGTGTGCTATACTAACCCCAGTCATACTGATTAAATGTCTACACCCCCGTCCCTTCCCCCCTTCCTAGAAGAAGATCTTCCAGGAACATTAAACCTATATCCCTCTCTTCTGCAGTTGAAATTGAAACTTCAAATTCTTATGCAGCGTTAGCCCCAACTTGGGAAGATTCTGAAATGGAGCAAGGGGACTCAGGCTCCCAGACCCACATTAAGGATCAGGATGCTTAGAACCCAGCCCTAGTGGGTTACAGAGGGAAGAAAAAAAATAAAAGGAAAAAATAATTTAGATCTTCCTCTTGACCTCTTGCCCCTTTACAGGTTGGGACACTTAACATTCACAGTATACTGAATGCTGTGATATGCCAGGTGGTTTTCAGTTATATACATGAAGCAAATTGGGATAGCTGTTTCATCGAAGAGTCTTGGATGTTTTCTAGTAACCAAGTCAGATGTTTTAAAGGGGAATGGATATGGGGATCCTATTACTGGTCCTTTGGCCAAGATTGTGCAGATGGGTGGGTATATTATTTAATTCATACACATTTACAATTATTAAACTGATAGACCTCATTCCTGGTAGGGTCTTACTATCAGATGGTTATTTTAGATGGTATATGACAAAATATGGACTATCAACTGATAAATGTTTATGGCCCACAATCAAAGGCAGACAGGGTAGCTTTATTGAATTCATTAAGACCCTATTTAGTTACCACTTATAAAATCTTCTGCTGGGGTGGCTTTAATTGTGGCTTAAAAGTCAAATGGAATAATCCAGACACCAATAAAAAAAAATCTTCTGTGATTCAAATGCCCTGCTTAAAGTGGTAAACTCATCAAACTTATTGAATTGCAGTATTTTCCACACAAAAGGTCCATGGTTCACCTATAAATGGAGTAAATATACGACAACCATAGATCACATGTTCTTTTCAAAAACAATTGCTAAAAGTGTCATTTCAAACCACTCCTGCAGAATTCTCTGACCACTTGGCACTAATAATTCAATTCAATGATACACCAATTTAATTTCCAAAAGCTAACAGGTGGAAACTAAATTCATCTATTTTATCAGATTCTCAAGTGCAAATAGGAATTTCAGATATGATAAAAGCCAGATACTCCATATGTTTTCTTTGCACTAATATGGGCAAATGATGAAAAGACACAAAAGCAGACTTTAAATCCTGGTTTCTAAAATATGGGAAAAAGAAAGAAAACAATAAATTCTTAAAATATTTATCCCTCAGACAACACCTACAAAACTTGTTTTCTTGGTCCAGCACTACCAAATATGATTATTCAGAACTAATTAAGGTTGTGAAAGAAAAAAATGATTATGTATCAGTACAACAGAGCAAGCACAATAAATGTTATGCTACAAATAGGAACACAGAAAACCTCCATTGGAGACCCCTTTGAAGAATGTGAATCTATGAAAGAGATTACAGAAATGGAAAGCTTAATAGATTTAGATGGGAATGCTATTTATTCAATAAAGGAAATTCATAAAGTAATTCAAAATTATATTACAGCTCATGTCACCAAGGTACCCTGCTCTGAAAGTGCTGTAAACACATTTTTGCAAACTATAACTATCCCAAATTTTCCAGAAGAAACTCATGAAATGCAAGAACCCATATGGGAGGGTCGCGATAGAAACAAATATTTGACACCTGGGAAATCTCCTGGAACAGATGAGCTTCCCACTGAATCCTATAAGGTATTTGCACAAAACTATCACACTGTTTAGAAATAGTGTTCAGATATTTTTTTTACAACCAATACCATGCATCTCTCATTTCTGGAGTGTTTACTCATTTTTTTTATTTAAGTCTGGCCATAGAACCCTACTTCAAAATTAGAGGCTGATCAGTAATTTAAAGGAGTAGTCCACCCAAAACTTTCAAAAAAATATGTGTTGTGCAGAGTGTTTTAATTTGTATGTGAAGTTCTAGTGTTTCCTTCCCTCTGACTGCCATTAGAAGTTTTTCCCTAAATTAGTCTGCTAGCTTTATGCTAGTTTTACAGCCCCTTGGGATCTTCATCTGAGAAAACTTAATTGTATTTCTTGTTCCCACAGTGCATCTTGTCTCATGTGACAGTGATGTAGCAGAGAACCAACATTCAGCACACACATGCCCAACAAACTAAATGTCTTGGAAGCTTTACAAGCTGCACAAAAATTATCAGCAGCAAAGCTCTTCAGGGTAGTAAGATCTTTACGATGAGGGTAGTCACTAAGCTGAATTCTATAGATTTTAAAATATAGTCATCTTTACTGTTGTGAACTGATTATAAAGCAGTGCTTTTTGCTGGATTTATGGTCTCTGCTAAATCACTGTCACATGAGACAAGGTGCATTCTAGGACAAAGAAGTACAATTAAGCTGTCTCTGATGGAGATCTCCAGGGGTCATAAAACTATCCAAAAACTAGCAGGCTAATTTAGGAAAAACTCTTAATAGCAGACAGAGGGAAGGGCACAAGACAACTTGACATACAAATCAAAACACTCTGCACAACATATGCTTTTTGCAAGTTGTTCGTGGACTACTCCTTTAAATATGGATTACAGGATTTTAGCTCACATCTTGAACAACAGATTAAAACATTATGCTAGCCTGGTTAATTCCCCTCAGCAATGTTGTGATCTCCCTTTCAGGAAAATACAGCATGCTCTTATGATACTCAGAGATATGATTGATCATCTATCTCTCATAGGCAAGTCAAGATGCATCATACCAGTTCATCAATAAAAAGCTCTTGACTGAGTCTATCACCCATTTTTATTTTCCATATTGGAATTCTATGGTTTACCCCTATAATAATTAAACATCTAAAACTACTTTATACCTCCACTGTAGTTTACCAGTTATTCAAAGACATATCACTGTAGGCTTACAGACCAATACAGGAGTTAGGTAAGGATGCCCACTCAGCCCCCTCCTTTATGTGTTCTCTCTAGAGATCTTTCTTTGGAAAATGTCAGAATACCCCAGATGGACAGGGATAACTGGGATGGGTATAAGGGAAAGTTTACAGCTTCAAGCTTATGCAGATGATATTTGCCTTTTTTTTGAGATCATGCCCAGTTACCATACTTTTTACAAGAAATGACAGAATACTCTTTCCTCTCTAACTCTAAGCAAATGTAAACAAATGCAAAGGGCTCTTTGTGGGCTCATGGTATCTTGAACCAATACAGACAGGTGGCATTACAATTTCCTTGAACTCCTCAAAATACTGGGTATCACTTTTGAACCCCAGAACATTGTTAAACTGAACTGGGAGATCTCTTTACAAAAGGTGGAAGTTAAGGTAAATAGCTGGAAACATTGGGAGATGTCAAAAATCAAAAGAATACAAGTTTAAAAAAAATATATCATCCCTAGTTTGCTTTATGTGGCTATGATTTATCCTCTACTGATACAGCTTGAAACTAAAATTTATAGCCTCTTTTTCAAAATGCTTTGGGGGGAATAGGCCAAACCCCATAAACATGTGTTACACCAGGCTATCAATAGCAAATGGAGGACTAGGAATGATAGATCCAGGTATCTTCTTTCACACCTTATTTATGTCACACACAGTAAAATGTTGGTTGGGTCCCTTAGATTCACTCCACAAACAATTGGTATTTTTGAATCTTGTCAGATATTTTCAGGCATGGAATATAGTCTCTCCAAAACTCACAAAACACCTTCATATACATGAATATTTTAAATCCGCAGCACTAAAAATTAACAAATATGGGATAACAAAGCAGCAAATCTTGACAAGCTCTGGGTAGAAACTTTACCAGGCTGTTATGGTGCACAGCTTTCCTGAGGAACCTTGTTTTAAAAACTGTCCCCCCAACAAAACTAGTTTAGTTCTTGCACAATTTACTAATCCAAGAATCCCCCCCTTACATGTGGAACATACACCTCTGACTTTCAGTATATGGTAGAATAAATATAAGAGGAAATGCTAAACACAAAGTAATAGAGGAAAGGAATTGTCCCTACCCAGACTGTATTAATCAAGAAGAAACAATAGAACATTATCTTCTTTCCTGCACCTATGCAAACCCCGTATGGATCTTTTTAGTGAATAAGTGGAATATGGGGTGGCTGAAACAATTAACATATGATACCCTGATCTTGGGTCAATACTCTCATGTTGAGTCACAATACCGCCATGATACTTTAATGGTTTTCTTATGTTGCTTACAGTTCTTTTTATGGCAAGCTAGATGCCAATGGGTTTTATATCAGAAGATAATGCCTTTTGAAACAGTGAGTATTGTGGTTCAACAAGCCAAGATGAAAGTATACCTTAAAGATGTAGCTTTTCATTCATCCCAAAAGGTATTTAAATGGTGGACAGGGTTTTCTTCCTTTATAAAGTATAAATGAAAATGGTAGCATAGGATATGGTATCCATTATTCATAAGGGAAACACATTAATCATTGTTTTTTACAGTAGATTGGTTGTAAATTATTTAAGATATGTTTAAACAGATTTGTGACATTGGGATGATGTATCATTCAAGGTTACTACAATAAAAATTCTTCCACTCTTTTAAATGGTAGGAGGGAAGGGGTCAGGTTATAAAACCTTTCTGTTCCACATAGGATTATTGTATGATGCAATACTGATCTATGTTGTAGATTTTCTTTTATTAAGAGTTTGAATGCTATAATACTATTTTTGGCAATAACCTAGAAAGTGTATGGCTGTAATATTTATTTTGATTTATTTATCTTATGATTTATATATTATTTTGTGTGATTTAACACTGTTTGTGATGATTTGTTTTTTGATTTTATAATAATAATAAAAATTATCTTACTCTTTTCGAAAAATGCCATGGGATCCTTAATATCCAACTAAACTACCACCAGAATAGGCAGCTGGGACCCTGGTTTAACATCTCATCCAAAAGATGGCATCTCAGGAGTGTAGCACCCCCCTCATGCTGCACTGCAGTGTCAGTATTAGGATATTAACTCAAGTGCCTGGTGTAGGGATAGAACCCACAACCTTCTGCTCTTTCAGTCTCAGAGGTGAGTGTGCTACCTGCTGAACCACTAACACTAGAAACTCAGTTTAATAACTCAGAGTTCACATGGCAGAGTAATAATAGAGTTAAATTTGACTCCAGAAAGTAAACACAAGAGCCCCTGTTTGCTGTTTGGGTGGAGCCTACATTTAAAACTGCAGGCGGTTCCTTATTTATTTTAAAAAATTCAGCATTCACATGGTGCATTAATCAAATAAACAATGGTTTACTGCAAGATGTAAATATGCATGTTGCATGACAAGAAGGAATAGTATGTAATAGGCATGCAACCCATGCAAGTTACGTCAATCCACAATTTTATATTTATTTGTGAAATAAATAAGGAGCTGTCAGCACTTTTGAATATAGATCCCCTGCTTGCCTGATTGCCAGACCGCAGACATTATCTCTCTGCCTGCTAGGGACATGATGGTGAATTGATATTTGTTGTGGGTTGGAACATCTATATCTTAATGGACCATCCAGCTGCCAGAATACTTTTTAAATAGGAAAAAATGTAAATGTCCTCACTGAAGCATATTGTCATACCACCCAAGTATCCTACACTAATATGTTCGGACCTCTTTTTCTTTTTTTTCTGTTTATTTACCCATCTTTTCTGTTCAGTATTCATTTAACTGTGCCTACTGGAAAAGTCTGGATGGCCCATATTAACTGAATATTTAACTCTGATATCAGATGTGAAACACTGAAATTTCATATCTCATCAAATACATTATGATTTCAGATATGCATTATAACAGCACATAGCAAAATACAATTGACAGTACAAAATAACTGCACACCTCTGCAACTACTTTACATGACCTTTATTATTATTATTATTCTCTGCATATTCATACAATTGCTCTATAAAATTTACTGAATAAAAAAAATCACAAAACACTGTTGAAAAATGATAATTTTTATTCATTGTACTAATGATAAAACAATCTTAGAATCCAAATGTGTCATACGTACATGCACTCAGTTGCCTATATAAAACACAGAATAGATGTATTTTCTTGTTATTTATTTATGTTGCATTATTGAATATTCTATGAAAATAAAAGTTCTCAGTTGGGCTAGCTGCAAAAGCTTAAGAAGAGGAGGCTCTGCCCAATCTAGGAGTCATCCCTTCAATCAGAGCTTTATTTCACTTTGCTGTGGACAGAGATCAGCAGAGTGGGAGTGTTGAAAAGTGAGACAACCAGCCAACCAGACATGCCCATCACTTTCTGATCACCCAGAGAACAGCAGGAAGCAGTCCCAGGACATTTAAAACCCTGGAGACTGTCAGACCATGGCACTGGCTGCCAAAGCTGAAGAGGAGGAGACTCTGCCCAATCTAGGAGCCCTCACTCCAGTCAGAACTGTAATTCACTTTTCTAGGGACAGATCAGCAGAGCAGGAGTATTAGAGAGTGAGCCAACTGGTGAAGTGGACATGTCCCCTGCCCTTGGATAACCCAATCAGTCCACTCCTCATGAGTTCCCATCAGCCTTTGACTGGTATGAAGGGAAGTACCCAAAACAAAACAAGGTGTGCACTCAAAGAACTTGGGAGTCGAAATTAGTTTCCAGTATTTACTCAGTGTTCCAGCAAAATAACATTAAACAATGTTGACACAACTTCCTGATACAGAACAGTCCCCTAGTGCCCTGATTCTCATGAATCTTCAATGGGGGTCTAGAAGAAAGTAACCACCAAGTTGCACAGCGGAGTCTGCCCAATGGAGTCAGCCTATTGAGGCAGGCAGCAGCTGGGCACTTTGCAACTTAGTATTGAGATGGGGGAACACTGAAGGAGTGAAAACAAGTGACTGGAGTCAACAGGTGTCCATGAGGGAAAGGAGAGAGACAGGAGTTTCTACCTGACAACTGTGGTAAGATTCCTGTTAAATGCCTGCTGTAGCTCAGACACTGTAAGGGAGTGATGAGTGTCAGGTTTACACAAAAATGTGGGAGTAGGTGAAACACTGTATCTAGTGTAGGGGTAAAAAAGGGTTAAAAAGGCAAAACAAAAAATAGGCAGAGTAGAAATTAGTTATGCTGGGAGTAGTGCAGTGCTGTGGCTGTGGGGTGGCAGTTTCCAAGGAGACCTTCTGGAGACTGCAGTGCTGCCCAATCTGCATGCACTTATCTGGACTAATGGAGTAGGTTGCTAGACTCCAGGATGAGTCGGCAAGGATTTGGGGGGCTGCCTCTTCCGCCCAGGCACCACAAAGTCTGCCACTACTACCTCAAAGGATGTCGAGGAGGAGGAGGAGTGGCTGGACTGGAGTCAGCTCAGGAAGGGTAAGGGTGGTGGATCAGAGGCACATTCCCCATATGGTAATACTACGTAATTCCTATGCTGCTCTGGCAGGGCAGGACTGTCCTATGGTGGCACCTGAAGTAGTGACCAAGGAGGATGTGGGGTTCCTCCAAAGTGGAGACCCAAGGATGGTTTCAGAGGACCCCATGGGAGGAGGAAGCAACTCCTGGAGGGAAACTCCATTGTGAGAGGGACAGATCTGGGGACAGGATGGGAGGGGAAATGGGGGGTAAAGTGCCTACCTGGTGCCATAACTCAGAGGGATGGGGAGCAGATCCTGAGGATCGCTAGGGCAGTAGAACTGGAGGGAGAGCTGGATGATAGTGTCCACCTAGAGACATTACCGAGTCATAGTGCAATGAAAGCCATGATTGGGATATAGCCATACCAGGCTATACTCCGTTTAAGAAGGACAAGCTGGGTAACAAAGGGGAAAGAGTGTCTCTTTATGTGAGGAATAAGATAAAAGCAACAGAGATACAGGGAACTCAGGGAGGGACAGAGGTGCTGTAGGTCACGGTAGAGGAGGGAAATGGAGCCGCTATTCACACTGGTGTAATCTACAGACCTTCAGCATGGGTGGGGGGGAGCTGGATAAGGTTCTGGTGGAAGCCATCCAAAAGATGGCAAATAAGGGGTAGGTAGGTGCTGTTGATGTTAAACTTCAATCTGCCAGATGTAGATTGGGGCATCCAAGCTGCAGCTTCAGCTAGGAGCAGGGACATTCTTGACTCCCTATAGGGTGCATTCATGAGGCAACTAGTAAGGGAGCCCACTAGTGATGGGGCAGTACTGGATCTTGTACTCACTAATGGTGACACTGTTGCAAATGTCATGGTGGGTGGCCAACTGGGTACTAGTGATCACCGTACAGTATGGTTTAATATGTACTGTTGCAGAATTGAAACACACAAAGGTGAGGATTCTAACTTCAGGAAGACCAATTTTAAAAAGATGAGAGTATGCCTCAGGGATGCCCTGGCAGTGTGGAGGACGTGGGTGGAGAGGAGGAAGAGTGGGTAAAGCTAAAAGGGGTGATAGTGAAGATAACAAACTTCTGCATCAGGCAAGTAAGCGAAAGCAAGAGGAAAAAGAGACTGCTGTGGTTCTCAAAAGAGGTGGCTGGAAAGGTTAGGGCAAAAAACGTTAGCATTCAAGAGGTATTTGAAGACACTGATTGAAGAGGACAAGGAGGTATATCAGGAGAAACAGAGGGAGACAGGGAAAGCAATTGTAAATGCAAAAATAAAAACAGAGGAGAAAATAGCCCAGGCGGTAAAGAATGGAGACAATACTTTTTTCCAAGTGTGTAAGCAAAAAGAGAAAGAACGGGTGAGATTGTAAGGCTAAGAAGGGAAGGGAAGGGGGGATTGTGTGGAGCGGGACCAAGAGAAAGCAGACATCCTAAACAAATACTTTTGTTCAGTATTCACAGAGGAAGGGGAAGGCTAGGGGCCACAGGAAAGTGACAGGAGCATTGAAGGAACGGGAGGTGTATACTAGTCCATTTACAAAGGAGAGAGTTCTGAAGGAACCAGCAGTTCTGAAAGTGGACAAGGTAATGGGGCCAGATGGGGTGCATTCAAGGATATTGAAGGTGCTAAAAGAAGTGCTGCCTGCACCTCTGATGGCACTGTTCATCCACTCACTGGAGACGGGAGTGGTTTCAGGGGACTGGAGGAGGGCAGATGTAGTCTGGCTTCACAAAAGTGGTAGCAAGGAGGAGGCTGGCAACTACAGGCCAGTCAGTTTGACTTCGATGGTGAGGAAATTAATGAAATCACTACTAAAGGAGAGAATTGTGAAATACTTTGAATCCAGTGGCTTAAAAGATCAGATGCAGCATGGATTCACTGGAGAGAGGCCACATCAAACAAATCTGATAGGTTTCTTTAACTGGGTGACCAGGGAATTAGATCAGGGGGAGCACTGGATGTGGCCTACCTAGATTTTAGTAAGGCCTTTTACACCATTCTACATAGGAGAATCATAAGCAAAGGAAGTGACCGGGGGGCAAGGGAAGCCATTGTGGCAAGAGAACTCAAGCTGGTGCGGGGCATAAAAAAGGGGAAAAAGACTTCTTTAGGTTCATCAGGTAGGAAAGAAACTGCATGGACCAAATTGTAAGAATTAAGAAGGGGGGGAATGGGTGGAAGAGAAGGATGAAAAGGCAGAAGTGCTCAACAACTACTTCTGTTCAGTCATTACAAAAGAAAGGGAGGAGGCACTACTCATAGTAGGAGGGAGGATAGAAACAGATGGGGGGGTGACAGACAGAGAAATCACAGTGGGGAGAGTGCTGAAGAGGTTAAGGGCATTGAGGGTGGACAAGGTACCAGGACCGGACAGAGTATATCCAAGAGTGCTGAAGGAGCTGGCAGAGGTCCTGGCAGGAACCTTGGCAGAATTATCTATTTCATCTCTAGACACAGGATTCATACCCCATGACTGGAGACTGGTTCACGTGGTTCCCCTCCATAAGAGTGGACTCAAGGATGAATCAGGGAACTATAGGCCAGTAATTCTAACATCAGTAGTGGGGAAGCTAATGTAGACTATCCTAAAGGAGAGGCTAGTGGCACTACTGGAGGTGAATGGGGTGCAGGATGGGAGGCAGCATGACTTGGTTAAGGTCAGGTCATGCCAGATCAACCTGGTTGAATACTATGGCTGGCTGACTAGACAAATTGACAGGGGTCATGTGGTGGATGTCCAGTACCTAGATTTCTGTAAGGCCTTCAATTCAGTACCACATAGGAGACTTGGAAGCAAGCTACAGAGCACAGGGGCAGGAGCAAAACTGGTGGAGTGGGTGGATAACTGGCTAAAAGATAGGCAGCAGAGGATGGTGGTAGGTGGGAAATACTCATTCCCTAAGCCTGTGACAAGTGGTGTTCCAGAGGGGTCAGTGTTGGGCCCAGTACTGTTTGGCATATTTACTGCAGACATCTTGGAGGGCAAAAGCAGCAAAATCAGCCTATTTACAGATGACACCAAGATGAGAGTGGTGGTAGACAACCAGGCTGGGTGGCAGGGGCTACAGGAGGATCCGGGTAGGCTAGAAGCATGGTCTGACAGATGACAGCTGGTGTTCAATGCAAAAAAATGCCAGGCACCTATCCACAAGGGAAGATCAAGAGGGGAGACAGGGAGGAGCTACATGCCCATTAGCCTGATGTCAGTGGTAGGCAAGGTGATGGAGGGTATTGTCAAGAAAAGGCTAGGTGGGTACTGGAAAAAATGGTGTACCTAGCTGATAGACAGCATGGCTTCATCCCAGGAAGGTCGTGTCAGACCAACCTTGTGGAGTTCTACAACTGGGGGATGAGTGCCCTGGACCAGCGTAGGCCAGTGGACATCCTCTTTCTAGACTTCAGCAAGGCGTTTGATTCAGTATCCCATGGTGGTCTGCTGGCTAAGCTGGAGTAAAAGTAGTGGGGATGCAGATGATCAGATGGATAGGAAATTGGCTCTCAGAGCGTATTCAGAAGGTAGCGATTGGGGGCTAGTCTCATCTCCAAGGAGGGTTATTAGTGGGGTTCCCTAGGGATCAATACTAGGGCTCCTCCTGTTTAACGCATATGTCTGTGACATGAGGAAGGGTTTCAGGAGTGAAACGAGTCTCTTTGCAGATGGCTTGAAGCTGGGTGCGATGGTGGATAGAAAGGAGGGAAGAGTGGCCCTGCAGGGCGACCTGGAGGTTCTGGAAAGGTGGTCGAGAAAGTGGAAACTAGGGTTCAATGCAGGAAAATGCAGGGTTCAGGACCTGTGGGACAGAAATCTGAGCCAAGTGTATACTCTGCGGGGGGGGGGGACACTACAAGTCTCAAAGGGCGAGAGGGACCTGGGGTGGTGGTGGATATCAGAATGAACAACTCTGAGAATTATAAGAGGGCAGCAGCAAAAGTCAATAGGATGCTGAGTTGCATAACTAGGAGGATTATCTCTAGAAGGGTGGAAGTGATCCTTCCTCTGTATAACTGCTTGGTTAGGCCACACCTCGAGTACTGTGTGCAGTTTTGGCGACCCCACTTCAGGAGGGTCATTGCACTCCTGGAGAGAGTTCAAAGGAGGGCAACCAAAATGTTCTGGGTCTGGGGAAAGGACCAACTGGGAGAGGCTCAAGGAGATCAACATGTACACCCTGGAGGAGAGGAGGGACATGGGGGGACATGATAGAGGTCTTCAAGTACATAAAGGGAATCAATAAGGGAGGCTTAGTTGGGGTGCTCCAAAGGAAAGAGGGGAGACACTAGAGGACATGGGTGGAAGCTAGAGGTGGGAGGCTCAGGGGGTAGAGAAGGAGGTGTTATTTCATGGACAGGGTAGTGGAACCATGGAATGCATTGCCCAAGGGACTGGTGGAGGAAGAGACTGTGGAGGGGCTTAAGAGGGGCTGGGACAGGCATAGGGAATGGTGAAGCTGATGAAGTCCAATACAAGGGGAACATCTTGGACTAGGGACAGAAAAACCTAGGGGGGGCAGCAAAATCGGTACCAAGTATGGGTACTGACTATTAAGCAGACACAAAAGACCAATAGGCCTCCTCTGCTGGCATTTTAGTAAATTAATATGTTAGTACTGCACTTCGGAACAAAAAATCAGAGGAGAAGCTACCATCTTGGGGGGGGTGCAGCTGGAGGTAACAGAAGAGGATAAGGATCTGGGAGTTCTAAACATGGGAGCAATGAACAATTCTGCTCAATGTAGAAAGCCAGCAGTGCAGCAATGGCCAACAAAATGCTGGGGTGCATTGCAAGGGGCATTACCTCTAGAAGAGGGGAGGTTATTCTATCGTTATACAGATCGTTGGTTAGGCCCCACCTGAAATACTGCATGCAGTACTATTGCCTGTACCTACAAAAGGACATTAGGCAACTGTAGGGAGACAGCATAGGGCAATGAAAATGATTTAAGGCCTGGGGAATAGCCATATGAGGTAAACTAAAAGAGTTAAACATGTACACACAGGAGGAGAGGAGAGGAGAGAGGGAGGAGAGGAGAGAGAGGAGAGGAGGGATGGGGGAAGGACTGAGACCTTCAAATACATGAAGAGGATAATCAAAACAGACACAGAGGGTCTATTCAGGAGGAGGGTATCGGAGAGATACTAAGGGCCATGACATGAGATTGGATGGGGCTGATTCAGGAGGGAGGTGAGGAGACATTTCTTTATGGAGAGGTGGTGGCAAAGTGGAATGCACTACCAATGAGGTGGTAACATGTAACACAGTAGAATACTTTCAAGAAGAAGTGGGGACAGGGAAAAGGGGATGGTAAGGGAGGGATGGGGGTGGGGCGGCTACTGAATAGGGAGTTAGCTGCAATTTAAAGCAGTCTAGATAGACCAGGATGGCCTTTTACTGCTGGCAACTTTCAAATGTTTGTATGTTCTTATAAACAAGCTGGGCAGCTTATGAGTGGGCCCAAATGTGGTAAACTGGGTAAGAAATTAGTTAGAGGATAGGCGACAGAGGGTGGTGGTAAATGGAGTTCACTCCAAGGAAGGGAGGGTGACCAGTGGGTTACCATGTACCATAGGGATCAGTACTGGGATCGGCCCTCTTTAATGTCTGTATTAGCAACATTGCAGAAGCACTAGAAGGGAAGATATACATTTTAGCAGATGACACTGAAATCTGCTATAGAGTAGAAATTCCAAGGGCCTGGAGAAAATGAATATATATCCAAGAAAGCTAGAGAAGTGGGAAAGGGTGTGGCATCTAAGCTTCAATGTGAAGAAGTGCAAAATCATGCACTTAGGGTACAGAAACCAGGGGACAGAATACAAAATAGGTGGTGTAGTATTGATGACCACCAAACAGGAAAGAGATCAGGGGTAATATAATACTGTAGAACTTATATCATACTGCATAATTTTCATTATCATACTGTGATATTTACCAATGCTATGTAATCCCGGGTCCCCCTGAAAAAGGGACTTCTGGGGCCCAGTGGGCTTACCTGGTCACCAAAATTTAATAAATAAATAAATATCTGATGACCTGAAGGTGGCTGGGAAGTGTGACAAGGCAATGGGGAGTGGTATTGGGATACTATGCTAGGGTGCATCGGGAGGGGTATCACCAGAAGAAAGATGGAGGTGGTGTCACCACTGTATACATCAGTGGTGAGACCCACTACAGAGTACTGTGTCTAATTCTGGAGCTCACATCTCCAGAAGGATATAAACAGAGTAGAGGCAGTCCAGAGGAGGGCAACTAAAATGATACAGGGTCTGTATCAGAAGTTCAGTGAAAAGATACTAAAGGACCTCAATATGTACACCCTGGAGGAAAGGGGGGATATGATATAAATTTTTAAATACCTCATGAGTGTAAAGAAGGTTCAAGAGAGAAGCATTTAAAAAAAAAAAGGATGCTCAAGAACCAGGGGTCATTCTGTGAAGCTGAAGGGTGGTAGACTCAGGGGAGATGTGAGGACTTACTTATTCACATAAAGAGTGGCGACTGCCTTAAAAAACCTCCCAGTGGAGGAGGTGGGGGCAAAAACTGTAACAGAATTTAAGAATGCAAAGTATAGGCATAAGGGAACCCTATGGGTAAGAAAAGGTTGCAATAATAAAGGGAGTCTGCTCTGAAGAAAGGGGGGGCTACTAGCGGGGTACCTCAGGGTTCAGTACTGGGACTGGTCCTCTTTAATGTTTTCATAAGTAACATTGCAGATGGATTGGAAGGAAAAGTATGTCTCTTTGCAGATGACACAAAGATCTGCAACAGGGTTGATACAGAAGGTGGGGTGGAAAGGATGCGAAGGGACGTGGCAAAGTTGGAGGAATGGTCAAATGAACGGCTGCTTAGATTCAATGCAAAAAAGTGCAAGGTAATGCACCAGGGAAACAAAATCCCAGGGGAAGAGTACACAATGGGGGTGAGATACTAACAACTGAAACATCTTAAATATTCCAGTACAACAGTGAGATTCCACTGAAATCAAGCAGATCACAACCTTGTAATCTCACTGTTGTGATGTCAGAACCTTATAAACCTATCTCATGTATGTCATAGCAGTGGGTTTACAAAATGGAATGCCAAAGTTATTCAGTATTCTACACAACAAGAATGTGATTGTTAGTCTCAGTACAGTATTCAAACAACATTCCAATTGTGTCAGTTTACTGTTTTTGAGTCTAGCAAACTCTCCATATCTTATAGAGATTTTAACTCTGGTGCCATTTCAGCCTGCTGGCACTCATTCCGTATATCCTAATAATCTGTTTTATAAAATGGCATGAGAAAATCTAGAGATCTCATTGGCCAAGAGACATCAGCTGACTGTACATTAAGTCTCTATGTATGCACAGTCATCCTGATCCTAAACCACATCACACAATAAGCAAATCAGTCCTCCTACAATCAGAACTATCTTCCAACAGTATCCCTAGATCCAGAATTGATTTTCCATCACAAACATGGCTGTTACCATTACACTGTAAAAACCTTCAACTGGGCCCTAACAACAAAACTACCTTAAATAAAAAAAATAAAACACATTAATTAAATGTTTTTCTTCATCATCACACTCTCCTTATACACATAAACAATTTAGAAACAATAAGTATTATTTATAGTTTTCATTACAACTGTTTCTTTGCTGACAGTGAAAAATTCCCCTTCTATTTTTACCATGCTCATCAGGGAAATCTCTTCTGCTTTCCCTGACAGTGAGATAATTGAGTCTGTGGCTTTAGAAAAGGCCTTTGTGAGTGTGTACACAGTATGTTAGTAAAGGAACATTCTGCCAGTGGAACTGAGCAGGATTTTGAATCCCTGTATTCCATGGAAAGCGTTCCATGAAAAACATTCCCTTTCTTGAATGTGGGGAAACACAGAGAAAAAAAACACAAAATGAAGAAAGTAAGCAATACTATATAAACAAAGGGAAATGGTAGTAAATGACTCACCCTGCTTTTTAGCTTTTAGGACAGAGCGAGCAGTTCATGATGCTGTCAGTGAGTGTGGCAGGTTTGAACCACACTCATGCTAGCAGCATCGGGGAACTGAGAAGCCTCTGTTATGGCTTCCTTTTAGTTTTGTCTACAGAGTGAGGAACATGAAATAAAGTACGGAGGCTATGTGTCATATTTAGAATGAGGAAAACAGCATTTGTGAATTGTTGTGGCTGGCAGGGGAATATGAAGCTTAAGTGGGCAGAGAGGCACACACTATATAACACTACTTTAATCTAGCACCAATAGGCAGAAGGATTATTTTATGTTAAAAGCACAGATTCACTTACAGTTTTACTTATTTAAAAATGTGTTTCAAAATAAAAAAAGTGCTTCTAAAAATAAAGGGCCATTTTATAAGTGCAGTAAGACATTTAGGGGGTTGTGCATTACGGTGTGATAACCGCACTCCTAGGGATGACCGGCACTCAGCCTTCAGCCTCATGCCTAACTATGCCCCTAGGAGTGCGGTTATATCATACCATAATGCACACCCTGTTGTGTCTTATTGCTTACTTCCTACACAATCATATTGCCATAGTGCAGATTCATTAATAAGGTAAGACTACATTACTTGTGTTTGGGGGGGAAGGTAACTTTCAATGTCAAGTCCCATACACTATAAATGACAATGCCTGGTGTACAGGTGATAATCATGGTATAATCACCTTGAGTGGTTGCTAGGGCAATGGTAAACCTCTCAAGCTGCTCTCTTGAGGTTTACTGATGCCCTGGCAACCACTCGGGGTGATTACACCATGGTTATCACCTGTACATCAGGCATTATCCTCTATCTAATATGTGTGTAATGTTTTATTTTGTATTTTGTAAACTTGTCACATATGAAAACAGGCAGTAATGCTCATCATACCTACAAGTATAAATTAAAGAAAAAAACAAACAAACTCTGACTTACCTGAACCCATACATTCAACCCCCTTGTATGATTTCAAAGATACATGCAGATAAGAACTCAAATTTCTTTTTTCCTTTTGCAGCATTAACTTGAACCCTAACTGTTACTAACATACTAACATACTAAAATGCCAGCAGAATAGGCCTAATGGTCTTTCGTGTCTGCTCGTTTGGTCAGCCCCCACCCTGGGTGCTGATCTTGCTGCCCCCCTCGCCTTCTCTGGCTTCTCCCTTCCCAGTTCTGGATATTCTTGCTGCATTGGATTTTGCTTCCAGAACCCTTCCCCTGTACCTATCCCATCCCCTGTTGCCTTAATACATTTTTTTCTAATGAATTTCCTTTCTTTTTGAGATGGTGGAATTGTATCATCCACACAGGTCCTTTTGGACCTTCCTTTTACACGTTTCCGCAAGGATTTGAAAATTTTTACCTTCCGGGTCCATTACATGGGCTAATCAGAAGGCTATGCTGCAAAGTGTGTGTACAAATGTAGTAAAATGACCAAATTATGAGTGAATGATGAAATATTTCAACTTTCACTCATAACTTCTCTCATTTTCAATATTTTGACTCCAAACATTCAACATAGCCAATTTTCACACCACTTCATTAACATGACTGGGAATCTGGATATGCAGCCATCAAAAAACTTGCCAAATCATGAGAAGTGCCTCCCTAGACCTTGCATGCAAAATTTCATGGAATTCTGTTGAATGGAGGTGAAGCTATTAAGTTGCAAAGTTATTGTTTAACATTAAACACCCTAGTCAACCCTATCTGGGCACTACCGAGCCAATATAATAAGTATATTTATGGCAAAAAACTATGGTCATACTTATTAGGGTTGCTACCACACAAAAGACAGACCTCACAAAGGTTGGAATAAACTATTTTGGTTGTCATTCCAATGCTCACAAAGTGGAAATGTGTCATTAGGGTTCTTATGTTTAACTCCCACCCACTTAACCTATCACATCCCCTTCCCTCACAAGCTGAGGACAGTCAACAGTTATAGGGCCATGCATCAATGGTCTGGTACATCATTGAGGGTCAACATATTAAAAACTGTGTAACTCTGATGCCATCCACCTAAGGGCTAAGCTAACCCTGCCTTGCCGGCCGAATCAAGGTTGAGGAGCCTGGGTTTTTACTTTAACTTTAAACTGATTCTTTTCCAAGAATAACATAAATACGCAGTGCATCCATCCAGATTATACTTTATGTGGGCTAGAATAATATGTGGTACAACTCTCTGGGATGCTGTACCCACCCACATTACCATAAAGCCATCCCAAACTTAACCCACAGTTCAGAACCTTACATTTCAGCCACTTCAGGATTATTGACTCTCTCTAGTAATATGTTCACACGCCATAGGTTATGCAAAAACAATACCAACAATTTATTTACAAAGGGTGAGGGTTAGGAAAGGGTAACTGGATACAGGAGTTAAGCTAGTTACAGTAAATTTGGCATTGGTTTGATTAAATATTGCAGCTGGTATACAATAACCCATTATTCATTTTAAATTCAAACAGTAATCACAGTGGCCATCCACCAAATCACCTATCATCTGCTTTTCAACATATTCAATCCTGGCTCACTTCTAATTATCTAATCATTAATGTATCAAGGACTCAGGCCATGCACTTTGGGTTTGCTAGAAAAGTTCATATAGAGTACCCTAAGCTACAGGTCCTTTGTTGCGACGTGTCTGCAGTCTCGACTACCGACTCCTTCAAATACTGTGGTGTGATGCTTGACCCTGTACTTGACTTCTTTTCTCACATTAATGAGGTATGCATATCAGTCAACTTAAAGACTGGTGTTGCTTACAGAGTGCGTCACTCCCTTACCCCTGCAGCCAGGATCTTGGTAGCCAGGGGTGACCTGCTTCCTAGACTCAAATTTGCTCTCCCTGTTCTTTTCCTGGCCAAAAGCTGGTGTACTCCATAAGTGGGACACCACATATAACAATATCTGCAGATGTGCCCTGTCAGTCCTTCACCTAACCCACCACTTATTACTTTACTGTGCCGTGCACTGGTTGTCCCCCAATGTCCTTCACTCCTACACACATTGGGATGTTTCCTTGACCTGATATCCCCACACCAACTCACTGGGAGCTATGCTAAACCCTATGATTCACTCTCATTCTCTGAGGTCTTCTACCTCCCCACAGCTCTCAGTCCTGCACTGCTCAACTAAAATGGGCGAGCAAGCATTCTTCCACTTCTCTCCCAAATTCAGGAATTCCCTTTCTTTCCATATTAAGAATACCTTTTCTCACTTCTCCTTCAACAATGCACTTGTCTCTCACCTGTATGCACTTGGTACTTGTGATTGTTCTGCATAATTTGAATGGCTTTCTGCTTTTGCCTTATGCCTGCCTTGTCAAGTAGCAGTTCTGCTAAATTATATGTACTAAATGCCTTATCTTTCATCCAATTTTCTACAACCCTGTGTAGATGGTTTGTGCTTATCATACATAGTCTCTGTCCATCTCTGCATGGATAACTTTTGTAAGCTGTTCAGGATTTTGATTGCTTGTTACCTTGTTCTGTGTGTACTATTGTATTTTGCACTTTTCTGAATTTTGCCTTAAAATAGGTAGGTCAATTGCCTAATGCACTTACCTGGTAACCAAAAGGTAATAAATAAAATAAATATAAATACCTCTGATGTATTCAGACTTTTTCTGGCTACCTATTTACAGTACTATAGCTAGCTGCAGTAGACATTTAGATGTCACATGTCCCATGCCCGCACTGGTACAAGTCCCAGACAATTATAGAACTCCACAATTATATATATTTAACCTAGGTGCCCAGTACTATAGTTCTTAAAGATGCATGCCTATTAAGCAATGCAACTGTGATGGCCGGCCATTGGGGCCCTTGAAGAGAATAAGCAGATTAACTACTTTTAATTATGAAACACATTCCTGACTGTGGATTACAGAACTTAAAGCTGATTGATTCGACAATACTTTGTTCTAGCTGCTGAACTTGGCATGGCAACAACATTAAACTATTTACAAGTCCCACCAGAATTGACAAGGACATGGACCCTGTGTACTCATGGTTTGGTAGCCATCATAGGTAAGTCAAAATTTGACTGCAGAAGGTATATTTGAGTGATTACAGCAGGTGAGCTCTGATGCTGGTGGCTGAGATGCTGGGCAAAGGCTTATATCCAGGGACCTTCTTACTGATTGCAGGATCTTACAGATTTTGCAGGTGGAATAACAGTGGGCAGAAATCACCTTCTGGACAGACCAGGCTAGGACTGGGGCTAGCATGCATCAAACCCTACATCTAGGCTATGTCCCTCAGAGGAAGTGCATATGGCAGTGCCCTAGGTGGAACACTACCAGGCTATCTCCCAGGTTGATCTAAGATTGGCGTGTTGCATTCAACATATTTATCAGTAGCACATTTATACATCACAGTAGATACAATAAATTCAATCATGTGCCAGCATGGCCACCGTGATCCTCTCAAGCTTGCAGACACAAGCTTCTTCCATAAGGCTAAGGTGACCCAGGCTCTCATAGTACATACAATGTAACTTGAATCTTTATCATAATCAGACAGAGACTGAGGCTTGGCTCTCCATCATTTAATAGCTTTACTTGGCAAATAACTGGTCACACGCTGCTCTTCTTAAGCTTTAGTCACAATCAACACAGTCCCTTGTGGCTTTGCTGGAATTAGCAGCTCCAACTTGGATGTTAAGACACATCAACAAAGTCCCTCTTTGCTACGTGGCATTTGCAGCTCCAGTTGGATAGCTACTGTCCTCACAGGCAATGTCGGAAAGACCACGCACCCTGGGTACTCCCCGTCTAGTCCTGTAGACACATTCAAAACAGTCACATCAATATTCTCAGATACTAGACCCTTCTCTGGTCACTTACAACAGATGTCCACCATTTTTCAGCCTTAGAGAGATGTAGGATGCAGACAGATGATTGGCACTTCTAAGCTTTCTGGGCTTCTCGGCCCCAAGCAGAATCTCAAATCTCTTAACTGTATGCCACAGTGGATTTCAAAAATGTCATGAAATGTAAGCAGATGTTTATTTACTAAGACAGATTTAAATGCTTTCCTTTGCTGGAAATTACAGGTTTCTTCAGCACTCTCACTACTGAGGCAGATGCATTTCCTTGCAGCTCTTTCACAACTGCATGCAGATGCTTGCTTCTTTTCCTAATCTGGCAAGCAACTGCTAGCCCTGGAGCATAATATCTGGCAACCCCCAGGCTAATGACTTTTTTTATAGCCACTCTTTCTCTCTAGCAGAGGTAGAAGCCTCCCTCTCCTATGGAGGGGCTCACACTGAACTGAACTAGGCCCATTTTACTCCACGGAGGGCTTGAGTTCTCTCACTGTGGAGGGGTTCTGATTGAACTCTACTGAGCCTGAAAATCACTGTCTTTTATGTAGTCCTTCTGGGACTCCCAATTGGCTGAGTTCACTTGTGTGTCATGTCATACTGTAATTGGCTGCAATCACTGGTCAGTCAACAAAATGAAGTCATTAGCCTCCTTTGATGTTTGACAGGCATTCTGTTTTTGGCATCTGAATTAGGTCTCTGCTTTTCCCCCACACGCACTTGGCAAAATCCCAAGAGTGTCTTGCATTTTCCCAACAATTATTGCTGTGAAAGCCTAGGTTTCCGATTGGCTGTTGCTGCACAAACATAGCTGCTAAAAAGTACAGTCCCCATGCAGTTTAACACAATCCAAACTTTAAAGCTCTGATGTAGCCTGGAAAATACGTATTTATTCACCACTGCCCCACTGTTTGGTAGCCATAACTGTGCCCTCTTAATGGCTGACCTTTTTAAAACACTTTGCTTGGTCTCTAGCCTGTGTTTGCTGCCAAAATATAGTACTCGTAGGCAGCAGACAGGCATTTTATCTCGTCCCAATGTTTAACAGTCTGGAGCAGCCAGTATATGCATACTTTATTTACATAATTCCCCCACTATTTATTAGCCACTTTAGTGTCTTTGGCAGTGCTCCTTTTATTATTCATTTATTTACAGCTTTGTTCTTTCAGCAACTGCTGAAACTTGCATCCCCTTAAAGGGAAGCAGACCAGCATATGAATATTAATACTCCAATATTAATATTCATAGAGCCAGGCCTGGGATTTCCAGTCTGCATGGCACTCTATTTACAGCTTTCAGCAGCTCCCTCTGGTCCAACCCAAGTCAACGGCCCATGTCCTGCACCTTACAAGGACCAGTACTATCAGAGGAGCCATTCTATGACTGCAAGTGCAGTTAACACCTGGAGCGCACCCTCGTGCATGTGCAAGCTCACCAGCCTGCCCAAGAAATGCTGGCAGCTCACAATTTTGCTCTGTGAGTCTGAGATGGGCTGGAAAAAAGCATAAGGACAATTTGGGGAACCTGGGACACATGAACAGGACCTGGGACAGTGGCAGTGAAAATCGGGGACAATCACAGGGGAATCTGCAGGCACAGGAGGTGCTCTGAAATGGGAGCAAAGGGAGACAAGTGGGAAACAAGGTAAGCACCCATGGGGGCTTGCAATTGGTATATAGCAACTTTAATCCCCACATGCTCCCTCCCCTCCCCTTCCTCTGTGACCAGGGTAAGACAAATCAGCCTGGAGGCTAGTGACTACTAAAGCTGTTGGTTTTGATAACACATTTTGATACATACTAGCCAATAGGCTATTTGCAAATAAGAGGATTTTTGAGCCCTTGAAAATGATGAGGACTAAAAAATTTAATTGGTTACCACTTTTTGAAACTTATGAGCCAAACTGGCTATCAGCTCACAAACTGATTTTGTATACTACAGTGGTGGCACAAGGTCAAACTACTGGTCTAGCACTGCCCTATAATGCTATGCTCGGTTAAATGACTCTCTGATGGTTCAGTGATAATTTGCACACTTACCCTTCAGTTCTATGTTTGTGTGTACCTATTGTTGTGGACCCTATGTATAGTATGACATACATTTAACCATCATTTGTCGAGTCATATACTGCCTACTAACATATGTACACTCCACTTGTAATGTTTTTTGTGCAGCTATAACAAGACCCTTTATAACACAGTATACATGCCCAAACATGTAACTTACTTGGACTATTTCTAAGTACAGTACTAATGTGTCTTAAAGAAAGTAACTCAAAACAATGTAATGTGTATGGTACTTTCAAATGTGTTACAATAATGCTGCTTTATGGAACACCTGTAATATTGTGGGTGCCAAATAAGACACAGGTAATGTGTGAATGTAAACCTCCACAGGTATGCACCCCAAAGTGTTCTAATTTCAAATCTATATGTGTACCATATGTATGAAAACATCACATCTGAGTGGCATTATTCTGGAGCTGTACCTTGCCCACACAAGTCACAAAGGGGAGTGGAGAGGGTAGGGATTGTGACTGCAATATACTAGTTTTTAATAATGTTGACCCTGAATGAGGGGAGATGCCATTGATGCTTAGCCCTGTAACTGTTGACTGTACTTGGGACATGAGGGTAGGGGATGAGATTTGGTAGGTGGGTGGGAGTTAGGCATAAGGGCAGGATTCACAAAAGTGATGCAGCAGCGCATCCCGACTTGCGTCAAGCATTATTCTGGAAGGTCAGGGATGGCACATTGATGCTGCACACAACCGTGCATAACAGTATGCACATCTTGAGGGGTTGTGGGGTGCCTATGCATATGGGGTACAGCCCTATTCACAACCCACTTGGAGTGCATCCCCAGAGCAAGTCCAGAGATGTGCCTCTAAAAGATAATTCTACAACAAGTAGATTTAAGAGGGTGTCCATCCACAGGCAGGCTGCTGTACTGCAGACAGCAGCATGGCAGCCTACCTACCCTGGCAGTCCAGTGGTCCCCCCTACCCATATCCCCGTAATATTCAAACATATAGCCAGCAGCCTTGAGTGGGCTAGTACATACCCCTCCTCCCATATACCCATAATGTCCAAATATATAGCTGCCAACCTTAGTAGGCTAAATGAAGTTTCTGTGGGAGGGAGGGATAGTAGCTACTGTGGCTGATGGCTATATTTTTGGACATTATTGGGATATGGGTAGGAGGGAGGATACATTAGTCTACTAAGGCTGATAGTTATATATGTGGACATTATGTGGATAAAGGTGGGGGGGCACTAGCCTGGGGTGTTGTGTTTGTGTGTACTGCAGCACTTGCAGGGCACCCAGCACATTCTATCAGGTACATCCCTGCAAGATGCATGCAAATGGGGTCATAATGACATGCTCATGGCCCTATTGTGTCCTGCTTGCCTAATGGCCCCATTTGCATGTTTGTGGCTATGAATGGCAACTTTGGGTGCAGTGCATCTGGAGATTTATTTATTTATTTAGTTTTTGTTTACCGGGTAGGTACACTACATAGCATAGCTGCCTATTTTCAGGTACAACCCGGGAGATTACAACAAAGGGTATGTAGACAATAGCAGATACAAGAAAACATCATGGGAACAAGTAGAAGTCTGACATAGCACACTTATACAAAATTTTGAGCAATAACAGTACATTTGCAAGAATCTATATGTAGTAACAAAACAGAAATATAAATGGAAATAACTAATAGTCATAAGTCATACAACTAGTGAGTAAGTGCTAGAAGAGAGGAAATAAGATTTCCAGGCAGGTTTGAGAGTAGTAGAGGTTGGAGCCGGTAGGCAACTAGGAGGAACCAGTACAGGAATGAGTGGATAGAGGACAGGAGCAGGGTTCAGAGCTTAGAAGAGCCATATGAAGCTCCTGTTTAAAGCTGTGAGGAGAATGGGAGATTCTTAGACTCAGAGGAAGGGAGTTCCATAGTTTATAGGCTCAGCTAAAGAAAGCATTCTTCCCCATTTTGGTTTTACATCTCGGTTGGACAAGAAGGGATTTGTCAGCTGATCTCTGTGGGTAGGCAGAGGTCACAGGTTTGAGCGGTAGAGCCAGTTTGTCAAGTATCTGGGAGGAGATTATATTCTTTATAAAATAGTAGGAAGTAAACTGTCGGAAGGCTGAGGGGGTAAACCATCCCAGACTGGCGTATAGTGTGCATCAGTGAGTATGCTTGGGCAAAGACAAAGCAAAATGGCAAATGCTGTTGTAGCAGACACCCTACTTTCAGAGGAGCCCACCAGTAGCCAGAAAGGCTATTAACCCATACGCCAATTTGGGTCTCAGGATCCCCTGTGCAGTGGCCATCCTCACCGTGGATGTTAGGCTAGTCTCACCTTATACATCAGTCCAAGTTGAATATTGACAGATTTAATGACTAAGGCTAGGTGGGTCAAAATCCAAGAGCAGGATCAAGGGTTACTCCTGGTATTTAAAAAGAGGTAACTGTGTTAAGGGGGGAGCCATCAGTCTTGATACTTAATGGCTGGGTGCAGGACCAAATTTCTGAACCTGAACCGAAGAAGCATAGTCATCGTTTTATTTTATTTAAGACAAGCTTGTTTTGCAATAGCCAGCTCTGAAAGGTATTGAAGTTACTATTGAGATTCAGGTTGACATCTGAGAGGTTTGAGGAGGATGAGTAAAGAACAAGATCGTCTGCATATAGCAGACCTAAGCAAGCACCAGAAACATAGAAACATAGACTTTGACAGCAGATAAGGACCGCTTGGCCAACCTAGTCTGCCCATTTCCCCTACGTACAAGATAAGCTGCAGATCCTATTTAACCAACAGCCTATTTCTTCCTACCCCTCACAAAAATTGCCTTATGTCTGTCCCATGCATTCTTTGAATTCTCCCACAGTTTAAGACCCCACAACCTCCTCAGGATAGCTGTTCCATGCATCCACCACCCTCTCTGTGAAAAAATACTTCCTCACATTGCCCCTGAGCCATCTCCCCCTTATCTTCAAATTGTGTCCCCTTGTTCTTGCACATCTCTTTTTCTGAAAGATACTACCCTCTTGGACTTTGTTGATTCCACTGAGGTACTCAAAGTTTCTATCATGTCCCCCTTTCCTCAGGGTATACATATTATGCTCCTTTAGTCTCTGCTCGAAGGCTTCTCTTGCAGACCCTGCACCATTTTAATTGCCCTCCTCTGGACTGCCTCCATCCTGACTATGTCCTTGCGGAGATGGGGTCTCCAGAACTGGATGCAGTGCTCCAGATGGGGTCTCACCAACTATGTGTACAGAGTGATAACAACTTCCTGTTTTCTGTTGGTGATGGCTCTTCCTATACATCCCAGTATCCCCCAGCCCTCCTAACTGCTTCTCACATTGCTTGCTAACCTTAAGGTCATCAGATATGATTACCTCCAGGTCTCTTTCCATTTTTGTTGTGGTTACTACCCCCCCCACTGTGTAATCTTCCCCTGGGTTTTTGTTTCCCAGGTGCATTATTTTGCACTTCTTTGCATTGAATCCAAGCTGCCATACTTCTGATCATTCCTCCAACCTTTCCAAATCCCTTCTCATCCTTTCCACACCTCCTTGTGTATCAACCCTGTTGCTGATCATCGTGTCATCTGCAAAGTGGCATATTTTTCCTTCCAGTCCCTACGCAATGTCACTTATAAAGACATTAAAAGTACTGGACCCAGTACTGAACCCTTCGGTAGCCCACTAGTAACCCCTCTTTCTTTAGATTAATTATTAATTATCTTCTGTATCCTGTTGTCCAGCCAATGTTTTACCAGGTCACCACCCTGGGACTCACTTCAGCAGTGGGTCAGAGCTCTTAGCTGATTGTTTTGTGAGGGCACAGTTTAGGCCCAACCCTTCCACCCTCACCCACCCACCCCTGGAAATAGTTCCTTTATACCTGGGATTCTGACATCATTTCCTCAGGAGTGCAAGGTGCATATCAATGTCATATCCTCTCTAGCATACAGCACTGAAAATATAAGTATACACATTGTATAATATATATATATTTCTATATAACAAACCAATCACACACACAAAAAAAAAGTACATAATCATGTGGGGAGTAGTGCAATGTAATGGCTGTGGGGTAGCAGTCTTCCAGGAGTCTTTCTGGAGGCTGAGATGCTGGCCTATTTGCAGACAACTCTCTGCCCTGAGGAGGAATTTGCCCATCTTCAGGCCACACTGGACAGCAGTAAGGAACCTTCCCCAGGCCAGACTGGATGGTAGAAGGAACCTCCCCATCCAGGGAGCACCAGAGCCACCACCACTACCTCAGAGGTTGCAAGAAAGCACAGCAGTTGGACCACAGTGGGCTCAGGGAGGTGAGGATGGTGCAACAGAGGCACACCCAGTCAGTTGTTCCTCCACAATCCATACACCATTCTGGGGGCACAGCTCCCTATGGATGCACCACAGAGGAGATTAAGGGAGGCTGAGGGACACCTGCCTAGGGAGGCCCACAGGAAGGAGCAGAGGACACCACAGGAAGGAAAAGCAGGTCCTGGTGGGGGACTCAATTGTTAGGGAGATAGAACTGGGGAGCAGGAAAACTGAGTAAGGTGCCTGCCTGGTGCCATGGCTTGGAGGGACAGGAGCATCCTCAGAATCACAGAGAACAGCTGCATGGGGTCTGAGCTGGACGTCATTGTCCACCTAGGGACAAATGACTTGGCTCAACATAGATTAGAGCAGTGCAGAAGGACTTTGTAGAACTGGGGAGGGGCCTAAGACAAGTAGCACACACAGTATCCTTCTCAGAGGTGCTGCCTGTCAATGGCATGAGTGAGGCAAGGGTACTTTGCACCATGCAGTTTAATGAATGGTTGAAAAAATGGTTTGGAGCACAGGGGTTTGGCTTCATTGAGGACTGGGGTTCCACCTGGAGGGACACCAGCCTATACTGGCAGGATGGTCTGCATCTGTCAAGGAAGGGAACAAGTCTTTTGAGCAATTGGTTTAAATGCTTCATTGGCAAGCTTTTAAACTAGTCAAGGGGGGAGGCACTGATAAGCAGCAGGAAAATCCCAGCCTCTCGCTACAAAACAGGGTACTAAATGAGAAAAAGACAGAGGTAGAAAGGTCAGTGGGGGATGCTGCAACAGAAGGTAACGCTATCAAGAAATGGAAAGCAATGAGTACTGATGCCTGTAGTCTGAGTAACAAGCTTCCTGAATTAGTGGCCTTGATGGAGGAGGAACATCTGGATATCATGGCAGTCACAGAAACATGGTTCACACAAAACCATGACTGGGACGTAAACATACCAGGATACACTATCTACAGGAGGGACAGAGAGGGTAAAAGAGGAGGAGGAGTAGCTCTTTACATAAGGGAAGGAATCAAGCAACAGAACAAAGGGAAAACAAGAAGGAGAAGAAGCACTGTGGGTAAATTTGGAGACCGCAATGGCACCACAATCCACACAGGGTTGTATACAGACCCCTTCAGGGAGGAAATGGACAAGGAAATGATAGAAAGTATACTTAGTATGGCAGAAAAAGGAGATATTGCTGCTGGGCAATCTGAATATGCCAGATGTTAACTGGAGTGCAGTTGCAGCAGCCACTGAAGAGTGGGTTATTCTAGATGCCCTACAGGAGGCATGCCTTAGACAACTAGTATTGGAGCCCACTCGAGAGGAGCAATCTTAGACCTGGTTCTCTCAAATGGAGATGAAGAGGATCACAGATGTAAGTGAGTAGCCATCTGGGAACTAGGACCATCGAACAATATGGTTCCAATAAACACAGCAATAAAGTCAAGCCATACAAAGGCAAAGGTACTGGACTTTAGGAGGGCTGTCTTTGCAAAATGGGTGAGTGCCTAAGGAATGCACTAGCAAATGGGCAGGAAGGAGGGTGGAAGAACAATGAGGAATAATAAAAACTGCCATCACAGAGGTAACAAGCCTTTGTGTGAAGCAAATAAAAAAACTAAACGATGTAAGAAACCACTGTGGTTTCAAAGGAAGTGGCAGTGAAGGTTCAAGAGAAAAGAAAGCTTTCAGGAAGTACAAGGAATCACAGAAGGAGCAGGACAGAGAACTGTATCAGTTAAAGCAAAGGAAGCTGGAAAGGCAGTCAGAACAGCAAAGGCCCAAACTGAGGAAAAGATAGCCAACTCAGTTAAGAAGGGGATAAAACCTCTTATAGGTACATCAGGGAGTGAAGGAAGACCAAGGAGGGAGACTGAGGCTTAATAAAGGGAGAGGGTGGGCAGAGGGTGACTGTGAAAAGGCAGAGATACTAAACAAATATTTTTGCTCAGTATTTACTAAGGATGAGGGGGAGGTATCTAAAACAAACAGTAGAAACACTCTGGATACAGAAGTTGATACCAGCCCATTTACAGAAGAAAGGGTTCTGAAAGAACTCTTAAAACTGAAGGTGGACAAAGCAATGGGACCTGATGGGATTCATCCCAGAATTCTAAAAGAACTAAGGGTAGAATTAGTGACACCACTGACTACCCTGTTTAACAAATCATGGGAGGATGGGGTGGTACCCGAGGACTGGAGGAGGGCAGATGTGATTCCCCTTCACAAAAATGGGAGCAAGACAGAAGCAGGAAAGTACAGACCTGTTAGTTTAACCTCAGTGGTAGGGAAAATGATGGAATCACTTCTGAAGGAAAGAATTGTCAAGTATCTAGAGGCCAGAGGGCAGGACCCAAGGCAGCATGGATTCACAGCAGGAAGGTCATGCCAGACAAATCTGATAGATTTCTTTGACTGGGTGACCAAAGTAGTAGATCAAGGAGGGCTGTGGACATGGCCTACCTAGACTTTACAAGGCATTTGACACAGTCCCACAAAAGATTAATATACAAGTTAGCTAGCCTGGGAGTGGGTCCCAGATGACAGCCTAGGTAAAAAATTGGCTGGAGAATAGAACACAGAGAGTAATAGTAAATGGAGTCCACTCTGAAGAAAGGGGTTACTAGTGGGGTACCGCAGGGTTCAGTATTAGGACCGGTCCTCTTCAATGTCTTTATAAGCGACATTGCAGAGGGACTGGAAGGAAAAGTATGTCTCTTTGCAGATGACACAAAGATCTGCAACAGAGTTGATGCACAAGGTGGGGTTGGAAAGGATGAAAAGGAACTTGCGGAGGTTAGAGGAATGGTCAAATGTATGGCAGCTTAGATTCAATGCTAAGAAGTGAAGGTAATGCACCTGGGAAACAAAACCCAGGGAAGAGTACACAATGGGGGTGAGATACTAACAACAACAACAATGGAAAGGGACCTGGGGGTAGTCATATCAGATGACCTAAGGTGGGCAAGCAATGTGAGAGGGCAGCAAGGAGGGCTGGGGGATACTGGGATGCATAGGGAGGCATCACCAGTAGAAAACAAGATTATTATCCCTCTGTACAGACAGCTGGTCAGACCCCATCTGGAGTACTGCGTGCAGTTCTGGAGACCCAGTCTTCACAAAGACATAGACAGGATGGAAGCTGTCCAGAGGAGGCAACTAAAATGGTGCAGAGTCTGCAGGAAGACATATGAAGAAGACTTAAGGAGCTTAATATGTATAGCCTCGAGGAAAGGAGGAGAGGGGGACATGATAGAAGTTTTCAAGTACCTCAAGGAATCAACAAAGTCCAAGAGGGTAGCATCTTTCAAAAAGAGGTGTACAAGAACAAGGGCACAATTTGAAGATGGGGGCGGCTCAGAGGTAATTTAAGAGTAGTTTTTTCACAGAGAGGTTGTGGATGCATGGAGCGGCCTTCCGGAGGAGGTTGTGGAGTCAAAACAGTGGTGGAATTCAAGCATGCATGGGACAGTCATAAGGCAATTCTAGGGGGTGGGGGTAGGAAGAAGTAGGCTGCTGGTTAACTAGGATCTGCAGCTTATCCAGTAGGCAGGGAAACAGGCAGACTGGGTGGGCCAAGCGGTCCTTATCTGCCATCACATTCTATGTTTCTATGTTTCTATGTTTCAGGCTAGTTAATTTGACTATTAATCTTTTGTGTGGGACTGTGTCAAATGCCTTGCTAAAATCTAGGTAGTCCATGTCCACAGCCCCTCCCTGGTCTACTACTTTGGTCACCCAATCAAAGAAATCAATTAGATTTGTCTGCAATGACCTTCCTGCTGTGAACCCATGCTGCCTTGGGTTCTGTGCCCCACTGGCCTCTAGGTACGCAACAGTTCTTTTCTTCAGAAGTGATTCCATCACTTTCCCTTCCAGAGGTCAAACTGACAGGTCTGTAGTTTCCTGCCTCTGTCTTGCTCCCACTTTTGTGAAGGGGAATCACATCCACCTTCCTCCAGTCCTCAGGTACCACACCATCCTCCCATGATTTGTTAAAAAGGGTAGTCAGTGGTGTCAGTAGTTCTTGCCTTAATTCTTTTAGAATTCTGGGGTGAATTCCATCAGGCCCCATTGCTTTGTCCACCTTCAGTTTTAGTAGTTCTTTCAGAATCCTCTGTTCTGTGAAAGAACTGGGATCGACCCCTCTATCCATAGTGCTTCTGTTAATTGGATTAGACACATCCTCCTCCTCCTTTTTTGTGAATACTGAGCAGAAGTATTCATTCAGTATCCCTGCTTTTCACTGCCCTCTCTGCCCACTCACTGTCTATTCTATTCAGCCTTGATATCCCTCTCTGTCTTTCTACGCTGCCTGATAGACCTATAAAAGGTTTTATCCCTTTCTTCAACTGAGTTGGCTATCTTTTCCTCAGTTTGGACCTTTGATATTCTGACTACCCTCCCTGCTTTCTTCTGCCTTAATTGGTACAGTTATCTGTCCTGCTCCTTCTGTGTTTCTTTATACTTCCTAAATGCTATCTTTTTCTCCCTAAGCTTCAGCACTACCTCTTTTGAGAACCATAGTGGCTTTTTCTTTCATTTTGATTCATTTATTTGCTTCACAAAGACTTGTCACCTCTGTGATGGCAGTTTTGATGTTTCACCACTGTTGTTCCACCCCTCCTTCTAGCCTGTTTGCTAGTGCTTTTCTAAGGCACTCTTCCATTTTGCCAAAGTCAGCCCTCCTGAAGTCTAGAAACCTCACTTTTGTATGGCTTGACTCTGTAACTGAGTTTATCATGAACCACACTGTTTGGTGGTCACTTGTTCCCAGATGGCTACCCACGTTCAGATCTGAGATCCTCTCACTGTCCCCATTTGAGAGTATGAGGTCTAAGATTGCTCCCTCATGAGTGGGTTCCAAAACTAGTTGTCCGAAGCATGCCACCTGAAGGGCATCAAGAATGGCCCTGCTTTTGGATATGACTGTAGCAAAGGTGCTCCAGTTAACATCTGGCATATTCAGGTCCCCCATCAACAGTATCTCTCCTTTCTCTGCCATCCTAAGGATGCCTTCTATCATAACAGTGAATGGTGGGATGTCATTTATGAAGACTGTAAACAGGAGAGGACCAAGAATTGGACCCTGGGGCACTACGATCCAAGTAGGAGCAAGAGGGGACATAGCATCTCTGATCTGGACAAATTGTTGCCGCTTTGAAAGATAATTTTGGAACCAGGCAGTGACAGAGGGTGAGAAGCCTAGGGATGACAACTTTGATAGGAACAGGGGGTGGTCAACTAAATCAAACACTTTTGTAAGATCAACAAAAGTAGCCCAGAGAGAGAGCCTTTGTCCACAGTGAGTCTGACATCATTTGTAAACTGTATGATAGCAGTGGATGTACTGTGCCCACGTCGGAAACCATGTTGGTCAAGGGTGAGGAGTTTGAAGGAGTACAGGTAATCCGAGACCTGGGTAACAACAATTTTCTCCAGTATTTTAGAGAGGGTGGAGAGGATGGCAGTAGGGAAGTAGTTATCCAGGTTAGTGGTGTCCCCCTTTTTGTAGACCAGTACAACTCGAGCAATCTTCTAGAGGGAAGGGACATGTCCTGTAAGAAGAGACAGGTTGAAAAGTCTAGTCACTGGAGAGACTATAGATGGTGCAATAGTTCTTAGGAATTTTGGTAAGAGTCCATCTGCCCCTGCTGATCCAGCAGGAGAGATGGACTTAAGTAAGCACAAGATTTCATTCTCAGAGACTGAGCAAAGGGTGAAAGATGGGTTGGAAGGTTTAAGGTTATCCTGTGGAGTGACAGGCAAAGGCCCAGGACATGTAGTATAGGAGGAGAGGTCAGTGAATCTGGAGTTAAGACCCTCAGCGATAGTGAGCAGGTTATTCCAATTACAACTGTCCACGACCATATCAGAGATGGTATTGCACTTGTTTTTCCCTATAATGTTGTTAACATGACTCCAAAAACCACGAGAGTCACTGACAGAGGTACTAAGGAGCTGACGGTAGTAATTGCCCTTAGCAGATCTGATGGAAACCTTACAGAGGTTTTATACTCTTCTGTACTGCAACCAGTCTGATGGGGACTGGGTTAGCTTAGCATTGTTCCAGGCTTTATCCCTCATTTTGAGAGAGGACAGGAGTGAAGAATTTAACCAGTGGGTAGCAGATCCCCAGATACGGCACCTTTTTGCTGGAATATATTTGTCTTGAAGGTTCAAAAGCATGGTAAGGATGTATTGAGCAGCACATTCCATATTACAAGTACTAAATAGAGGTGCCCCGTCTGTGTTCTGTAGCTCCAAGATTAGGGCTCTCATATCCATTTTTGAAAAATCCCTGAAAAGAATTTCTCAGGGGGGTGGTTTAGGGGCCCTAGCCTTCCAAGCACAGTAAACTAGGGAGTGGTCACTGATTGAGTCTGGTAAAACTCCAACAGCACTGATCTTCTGTGGCCTGTTGAGGATGACCCAGTCTAGAAGAGATTGGAGACTGCTGTTACCAGCCTCTCTGGTCAAGAGAGTGACCAGTTGAGACAGGTGTAACCTGCTGAGTTCAGCGGCATAGAGATTAGAGTTTTTCCCTAGCCAATCCAGGTTGAGGTCCCCCATAATAATGAGCTCTTGTCTACCCCCTAGTGAAGAAAGATGGTCAATTATCTTAGTCAGGCCTGCTAGTCAATTTTTAGGAGGGTTATAGATGCACACTACATTAACTTCTTAGTGAGACCTAAGGTAAGAACTATATGAATAGTTTCACATAGACAGGTAGTGTTGACCGGGAGGACCGTAATGTCAAGGTCCTGTCTGGTATAAAACAAAACACTACCACCATTTTTAGCATTTGTATGATCACATCTGTGAAGTTTATATCCATTGATCCTACATAATGATCTGGTATGTGGGGTTTTAATCAGGTCTCGGTTAGACCTAAGACATCAGGGGAGTTGTGAGCAATCCAGGCTTCAAGCTGTGCAAAATTAGCTGACAGACTTCTAATGTTCATATGTGCAAGCTTAAGCCCCTTTTTGTGAACCAATAAGATGGATTCTTGGGAGCAATGCCATCAGGAGGCTCGGGTTAGGTTCGATATCACCGGAGAGAGAGAGATGACATAGGGGTACCCAGGTCTCAAGGAGAGAGGTTTGGAGTTTGCCCTCAAGTGGCATATAAAAAGGGGAATTGAGTAGGTAGTCAGCTAGACTAGCAAATGGGATAAGCTTTAGGAGCCAGGTTTCAGGGATAGAGGTATTACCTATGATAATTAAATTTGAGGAAAAAATAGCTCCAGTCCTCGGCTTTATTTGAGTAGCCAGAGTCAGTAGATGGCTGACGGAGAAGATCTACTGAGAGTTGGAGGGCTAGCAGAAGGGAAAATACTCCTACAAAGCTGTAGTGAAATGAGATAACCCCCAAAGTGTACACTGGTAAGAAAAAAAAGGGAGCATAGAACTAGGGAAAAAGAAAGAAAGCAGTGAATTCAGGACTGGAGACGGGACTGAAGCAAATGTGCAGTTGACTGCAGGAGTGAGACAGTAACTAAGTCCAAGGATGAAACTATCCAGCAGGCAGAGATATAGAGCTGCAACTAGAAACCTTATAAAGGCTTTTGCTAAGTGTGGAGATATTCACCAGGATCTTGGGGCAATCCAACAATGAAATTCATAAGCTGGCTCCCTTGAGATCCTCACCCCAGAAGAAATGTTCCAGTCACTGAGAGAAAAAAGAATATCCACCCCAAGGAACAAGCATTTAATAGGACATGTGGGGGGGATTTGACTTCAGTGTCTCTCACAGAAAAACAGGCTAGGAGCATTCAATTGCATCAGAAACAGCGCCATAAACTCAGAGATTGCAGTGCACACAGAAATGCCATAAATACCAGAGATGCATTGCCCTATTGGTTTTCCAGACCAACCAAGGGGTTGTGCTGGTGTATCTTGGGCTGGGTGCAAAAGTGGTATTCACAGAGGGGAAGTGCTGGGAGCATCCTCTGGCACACCTTCTGTGAATACCACAGTTCAGCCACGTTGCATCTTATTTGCACTGGGGCAGCTGAGATGCACCATGCACAAATATTTTGAGAATCCTGCCCAAGAACTCTAATAGCACATTTCCAGACTTTGTGGGTATTGGGCTGACAACCCTAATAGCTTATTTTCAACCTTCATATGGTTTGCGTTTTATGCAGTAGCAACTCTAATGACCATCAAAGTAGCTTTTTTTGTTTTTTTGCCATAAATGTTCTTACTTTTTAAGATATTTGCTATGAATAATACTTACACATGCAGAATATGTGTTTAAATATTATGAACACATGCATACACAAAGGTATACCAGACAAAGTATATACCACTGGAAATAGATCAATTCTGTTTTAAATATTGTCACCACCACAACCCCTTCTGCTTGATGATGCCTAAGTGCACTGCCCATTCTATTCACAGTTTTCTTGAATACTGTTATCCTCTCATCAGTCTCACCTTGGGTTGCATAGTATGCATAATTGCAAAAGCAAGACAACAATGACAGATTCATCTGAACAATGTCACTTATTAGAGGTGGGTATATCTTTCTGAAAAAAATGATGTCAAGATATTATCACCGCCCCATGTCAGCAGCACCCTAAAAAAGAAAAACATAAAGACTGCAGTACTACAGTCCAGTAAAGTTCCTTTCAGTTAGAAATGTTGGAATATCTTTAGCCAGGACAAAAATAAATGTTATTTGAGCTAAGAAAAAACTGACATCCCTGTGTTGTTTTATAACTGATACAGCACAGCTAAGAAAACAAAAATATAGGGGCAATACTGAATGGTTGAGCACCCAACTATAATAATGCAGATAGATTGACAGCCCAGTGGTGTAGAGGGCTGAGATGCTGTGCTTCTTACTTCTCACCATGCCAATGACCAGAGTTAGTGAACAACCTCAGGTCATCATGGTTTGGCACCGGGGCGGGGGGTGGGAGAGGACTGAGACACCATGTGGTAGCTCTCCTCTCTCAGATCAGGTTGGCATGCAATCTTCTGTCATGGCTGTCGCCATGTGAAGGCATGCTGGTAGTGCCAATGTATAGGCAGCAGACATGAGTCAGGGGAGGAGGAAGCCACAGTTCCGGGACACGTGTGTGCTTCCACATACATACGTAGTCAAGCTTGCCAGGGCTAGGTGAAATGAGAAAAAGGGTGGAAAACATAACAAGGCAGGTGTAAATGATGCTTTTCTCACCAAGCCCCCACCTGCCTCACCACCAAAAGCACATGGTGGCATACTGGATTATGATCTTCTTAGGGAAGACAACCCTCCCCCTCCTTACCCCCCATAGGGAGCAATTCATGGGACTATTAACCTGGTCAAGTAGGAGGAGGTGGTAGACAGTGAGGGTCTGCAGGGCAGTGCAGAAGGGAGCCCAAGCTTGCCTTGGCCAAGGAGGAAAATAGAATATGGAAATATATATATAGACAGATTTATGGCATTTCAGTGTATCAGGAGCAACTCGTTATGGGGAAGAACAAGAAAGAAAGAAAGAAAGATAGAGAGGGATTATATGACTTAGATGAAGGACATCATTTCATTATTTATTTTTGAAAAATGATAAATGCTGTCTGACAAAAACTTACATAGTCATATTAGCATTTCAGAAATAAACCTGTTTCAGTGATTGAAAATCAATAATTATATGTGGTAATATTTGAATACTGTGAAGTATGAGGTTGATTATTTGCAGCCTTTGAACATTTTGGTAATCTTCCCCAAATGTCACAATCTATCACCTTATCTTTTGATCTTTCTTTTATGTAACTTGTGAAAATTTAATGTGCCAAACAATCAATAACTTTACCTGAAGGCTGGGGGTTAAATTGGGCAGAAACCCACAGGAACTCAGCTCCACCACCTGTAAAAAAAAGTATAGGAGAGTTCCACCACCTAAAAATGATAGCTCCACCACTTACAAATCTACAGTAGTTGTGAGAGTTCCCCCACCTAAACATTTCCATATAACCACTAGAAAAAGGGAATAGCAGCCATCAAAACAAAGTGATCAGACTGCATTTGTTCACGGTAAACACATTTTTAATAAGCTACAAAATAGTCTGCCGTCCAGGTAGTGCATAAAATGGGTGAAGTGGGCACTGAAAAATCAGAAAAGTGCAAATCAGTCATCAGCCCCTTACAGGTCATATGGTAGTGATTATTTGTTAAACTTCTTACAGAATGTTTATCTCCAATTTCAAACAGACTAAAAACTATTACAGTTAAACAAAGCATTGTTCTGTGTGTATTCATCAATTCACAATACAATCTAAAATGATGTGCATGCTTAATTGTCCATTTGATAAGACAATTAAAAATGAATAGCTGATTAATTGCATCAAACATTATTTCATGTGTGTTCAGTCCCTATCAGATCCTGTGTTCCATGTCTCCAAGCACCAACCTCCTCCCCACCAGATTGACATCTAGCCTGAACCTGGATTCTGAGACCCCCAAGCGCTGCAGCAGAGACAGCAGATTCATTTCAGATCATCACTGCCAAAGTAGTCATACACCACATTTACATGCAGTTTTGGTTACTGGAAAACTGAACATTTTTGAGGTGTCAACAGGTGTATCCTAGAAATACAAAATCACACATATCCCCATAATGCAAAGCATCATGGTCTGTATTTGCAAATCACCACAACATTTAAGGCTGGTTCAGCTTTAAACAGAAATGCATGGTGCCAAAAGGTCTCTTGCACAATCTGCAAAGGGTGCAAACAGAAGACATAGACATGTGTTTCGTCCTACCAGGACTCATCAGTGTGCCTTGTCTGTATGACACCCCAGGGGAATGAACCAGCTGCCCTAAGTTGGTCTATCAGGTGTGGGTTGTGGGAAGCCCAAAGAAACAAACAAACAAAAAAAAAAAAAACAAGCTAAAAGGCACCATGTATTCCTGCTTAAAGCTGAACCAGCTGTACATTTTGTGGTGATGTGCATCTACAACCCATGATGCTTTGCATTATGAGGGTATGTGTGATTTTGTATTTCTTTGAAATTTGGCTTCCCAGCCAATGCCCTTTGGGGTAAACCTTGCCTCAATGCTTTAGCACTAAGGTTCTTGGTCTTTTAGGTGTATCCTAGTAGCAAAACTTAAATGTAAATAGCACAGTTTCCCAGAAACCAATGTTATCCAGTGAACATGTTACCAGGATAGGATTGTCCAGTAAAGCTGGATTTACCCTGTAACTGTGTGTGCATTTATGTGTGGTGTTAGAAACCGGCCAGTGTCTCTCTGTGTCTGAAAACCTCTGACAAATATGCAGAGTGGTGAGCAAGTTGGAGAATAAAAGGACAATTTTGCCTAGTAGGGAGTCACCTAAGTAACAGGCAACCGACCCTCACACCTACTAGTCAGCCAAAGGCTCCTTACAGAAATAAAAATAATTATATTTCAAAACAAACAAAAAATGCATGCAAGTAAAACTGGTCAATGGGGTGACGAGGTTGTGTTATGAATAGTATGTTTGGGTTAGGGTTGAAACGTCAAGAAAACACAGCACAGTTCTTGAACTTTACATGAAAGTTTGGATGGGTGGGACTGTCCTATTTAAACACATCTCAGAGGCCACAGTGGTAATCCCAAAACTGGTACCTGACATTACCTACCAGGAATATTTATGAAATTAACATAGTTGGTGTAAATAAGTCATAAGGATTCCAGAATATTGAAATGAATATTAATTTGGTCAGAGCTGTGCATTGTTTAGTACAATTTAGAGTTTAACTCATCACATTTATTTGTTGTTTTTTCTTCATCTTTAGTGGACATATATACCTGTATTATTGTTACTGCTTTCCCCTACTATTTCACCAAACTATGGAATTCTCTCCCTCTATCGGCTCTGCCAGTTCCCAATGTCCACTCTCCTCTCTTCGCCACAGTTTCACTTCTCACTCCTGCAATTGCACCTGACACCTGCTCCCTGTTCCACTACTCATTACTTTCTACCCCCTTCCTAATCTCCCTTTCCTCCTGATCTATAATTGCTCCCCCCTTTTTTTTCTCCCCCCATAGTAACAAGCCTTAGCTCCTACTGCTAATCTCCCATTACCTTTACACTTTGAATTGTATTTCCTGGTATCCCACTGGATAACATTCTTTGCCTCTCTCCTTGCATAAATTGCACTTTGCACTTTGAATTGTATTTCCTTCATACTCACTAGATTACATTATTTGCCTATCCTTGTATAAATCATGTTTCCTGATTGTAGCTTTGTTTATGATGCTTATGTCCTTTTTCCTACTATGTAATTATTGCTATGATTGTTATTTATTGCCCTTCTCTACTCCTCTACCCCAGGACATGTCTGGACATGAGCTGTTGTCAGCATAGTATGTATTTCCTGGTGGAACTTTTGAAATAAATAAATACGTACATAAATAAATAGATAAATAAATAATAATTGTAAATGAAACTAAATATTTAGCCCTTTCTTGGGATTGAAAGGTACAGAGATCCCAGTGATTTTCTATTTTTGTTTATCCTGCCTGTTTTGCCATCCTGTGCCACCACTATTACATTATTTAAAAGAATAAAAAAGGAGCACTTTGACAGTTGGAATATCCTGACACTTGCACAAATAGTAGACTGTGGTTCTAGGATTTGTCATTTCTAGATAGATAGGTAGAATACCGTGCAGTATGCAAGGAATTAAACTGAACATTTGGAACCTCTCCTTTTGACATTTTCATGCTGTCTGTATTACACAAATATTATGAAGCAGCATAAACTGGCCTTAATTTTGAAAAGTCACATGTCAGTGAGCAATGTTTCAAGATCTGTGTCCATCTAAAAAGAACACTCAAAATTCAAAGTTATAATAGTATCCACCATTTGATAAACAATATTAATAACTTAGACAATTAGATTATTGCCTCTGCTATCCTTGGAGCTCAGAGCATTTTAAAAAAGTAAAAGTTCTGACTTAGGGTATTTACAGGCCTGAAGACTTGTGTAAGTTCCTGTAAAAGCAGTAACATGAACCCACTGACCCCACCAGATTGACAACTCCCTTCCCAACCATCCAGAATGCTCAGACACATTTATTTATTTATTGAAATGTTTCACCTGAAGGACACACTGAACAACAAGTTGCTCATCTCATGGTGTGACCTGGGGAAAGGGGTTACACAGGGATTATGAAGGATGATCAGTTACAATAGTATGTGGGTAGTACAAACAATACAACATTGTAAGATTGTGCAACAGTTGGAACACAAGGTATTGTACAATAAACAGTAGTGGAACATTGGGTAAATTACAATACATGTCAAAAATCATACAAAAGAACATATAAACATACAAAACAGTAATAATGTGATAGAACCATTTATAGTGCATAAGTGTACTAGGAGCAGGCTCGAAGTAATACGCAAGTGCTGTTGGAGTGAAAAGGATGGGGTTAGGTTGTGCACACTGGTGACCCAGACAGACAGGTGGAGAAGAGGAGAGGAGAGGCAAGAACTGAATATGAGGAGAAGGGTTAGCCATTTCCTGATTTTCCCCCTTCAGGATGTTGAGAACTCTGGCGGGGGGTCATGGAAGGAAGGCAGAAGCTGGGGATAGGTATTAAGGTGTGTTAAAACAGGAACAGCTGAGGGAAAAGTAATTGTGTAGGGTAGAGGTAAAGGAGTAGTTGGAGGAGGACTGTCGTATTTCAGTGGGAAGGGAATTCCAGATTTTAGGGTAACGATGGATGAAACCAGTCTGAATGATGGGGTGGAGCGAGAGGGACTGTCAAGGCAAGGCCATTTGATCTGAGAGAGTGGGTGGGGGTAGGTGGAGGGAGAGAGGATGAGAGATAGGAGAAACCCCTGAACCAGAATTTGGAGGTTAGTATGGCACAGTGAGAGATGTGTCTGTGAGATAGTGGAAGGAAGGCTAGAGAGTAATAGAGTTCACAGTGGTGGGAGTGGGAAGGGGAGTCAATAGCAAAGCAGCAGAAGGAGTAAAAGAGAGTGTCTAACCTGGTCAGAGAAAATTTGGGAGCGCCCCATAGACTATGTCACAGTAGTCAAAGACAGGGAGTATCATCTTCTGAACAATTTTGTGCCTTGCAGCCAGTGGGATGCAACTACAATACCTGTACAGAGCACCAAACTTGGGGTGCAGTTCCTTCAGGATAGCATCAATATGCACAGAAAAGTTGAGGTGTTGGTCAAGCCAAACCTCTAGATATCTAAATGAGGAGGTGTCCTCCATGATGGTCCCATCAAGGGTGTGGAAGGTGGGTGGGGCCGACAGCCTAGAGACTCTCTGCCTGGTGCCAAAGGTCATTGAAACTGTCTTCTTGGTGTATAGATAAAGCTGATGAGAAGCAAACCAGAGCTGAACTTTGTTGAAGTCATGCAGTAAGCTGGTTTGCACAGCAGCAGGGTTTTTGCCAGAACTGTACAAAACAGTATTGTCAGCGTACATATGGATAGAAGAGGATGAGCAGGCTGTGGGAAGATCATTAAGGAAATTGAGAAGAGTAGGGGACGGAGCACTGAGGCCTGAGTGACACCAGTATTGATGGGAAGTGATGGGGAGATGGAATCAAGGATTCTCACTGATTGGGTCCTGCCAATGAGCTAGGATTTAAATCAGTTGGTGGCTGATGGAGCAAGGCCAGCTGAGGAGAGTGAATCAAGAAGCAGGGGATGGGAAACAGTGTTGAAAGCTTTGGCTAGGTCGACAAAGATGGCCGAGGTGATCAGGCCATTGTCCATCCCTGAAAGGATGAAGTCAGTAAGCTGGTGGAGGGAGGTGGTTGTTGAGTGGTTCTTTCAAAAACCAGATTGAAAGGGGGTAAAGAAGGAGGAATCAGAGAGGAAGGGTGATTGCTGAGAGAGAACTAAATGTTCTTGAAGTTTGGCAAGGGTAGGAAGGAGGGAAATGGGGCAATAGTTGCCAGGAGTGGATGTGTCACCACCCTTGGGGAGAGGAAGGACTACAGCGTGTTTCCGGGATGAGGGTACTTGGGCGGAAATAAAGGACAGGTTAAGGATTAGGGAGATAGGATAAGCAATTGCAGGAGCAGAAAGGCAGAGAAGTTTAGGATCAAGCTCATCTGGTGATGAGCCTTTAGCGGGGTTGAGGGATAGGAGAACATTACGAGCTTCATCAGAGGAGACAGTAGAAAAGGAAAATGACACCAAACATCTGAATGACACCAACCTACAGAATGCCCACTGTCATCCTAGAATTGCCCCCAACTCACCAAAAGTGCCTCAAACCTTCAAGAATGCCCCACTCACCAATGATTTTTTTTTTGCAGTTAATAATTTTTATTATAAAAGTAAACAAATAAACGATACAACAGTACATATCACAAAACCTTTGACAGTGAAAATGACAATACCATCTGAGAAATGTGACAAAAAAAAGTATATAGTTAGTCTACTTACATCAGCATATTACCTTCCTATGACAGACATATCTAAAGCATACAGCAAAGTGACAAAAATGCATCTGCACCCCATCTGTTAAATTAAAGTCCTTTGCCATGGGAATGGGGGGAAAAAGGCATAGCCGAAAACAATAAGAGGAGGGGCTACTATACCATATAGCCAAGGATGTCCAAGCAGTGACTATTCAATTCAATTCACTTTATTTATAAAACAGGTGCTATTCCAAAACATCATAGCGCCTTTACAGTTAAAATAATAAAACAATAATAACAATCAATACCAAATAACAATACTATACAGTGCAATCAAAAGCAAGTTCAAATAAATGTGACTTTAAAGCAGCTTTAAAGCTCTCCACAGTCAGGCACTCTCATATCCGATGAGGTAGATAGTTCCACAGGCTGCGGGCCATGAACATAAAAGCATGAGCCGCTGATGTCTTTAACTGGACCCTGGGAATCTCTAGCAATACCTTATTGGCAGAGCTAAGTGGTCAGAGAGGACAGTAAGGAAACAAAAGCTCTTGCAGGTAGCCCGGTCCCTGTCTGTGTAGGGCTTTATAGGTCAGCAAACTGACCTTGAAGGTGATCTGCCACTGAACTGGCAGCCAGTGCAGTTCACGCAGCACAGGAGTAATATGACTGTATTGAGATGACCCAGTCAACAACCTGGCTGCAGTGTTCTGCACCAACTGCAGGCAGTGGATATCAACTTTGGGTAGCCCTAGGTAGAGGGAGTTACAGTAGTCAAGGTGGGACATCACAAAGGCGTGGATCAATGTTGGAAGGTCATCAGATGGAACAAGGTGCTTAATCCGGGTGATATTCCTCAGATGTAAAAAGAGGATTTGACAATGGCTGACACCTGCAAATGAAGCATCAGCTTATTGTCAAATATCACACCCAGATTTCACGCCCTTTCAGAGGTCAGAAGCTGGTTACCTCCAAGCCAAAGCCCAGAGGCAATAACAGCCACCAATCCCCCAATTCAATGACCTGGATCCATGACCAACACCTCAGTCTTGTCCAGATTCAACTTCATCCAGCTGTCATTCATTCATCCAGTCATGAATCTCAGTGAGGCAGCTATTAAAACACCGAGACTGCACTATCCTGCTTGGCAACAAAAGATAGGTACAGCTGGGTATCATCTGCATAACAGTGAAAACCCAGCCCACACCTGCTTACAATGTATCCCAATGGCAGCATGTACACCGTGAACAACATGGGGGACAACACAGAGTCATGCGGGACCCCACATGGCAGTGAGAATGAGTCAGAAGAAAAAATGCCTGACACCACCCTCCAAGATCTGCCAGAGAGGAAAGATTGAAACCATCTGAGGACCATCCCCGACAGGTCACATATGAACCGCAGGTGCTTGAGAAGCACCCCATGGTCCATGGTGTCAAACACTGCAGAAAGATCAAGAAGACCCAAGATGGAACTACTCTTCTGATCTCTTACTATTAGGAGATCATTGAGTGCTATGCCTCTTCCAAAATCCAGACTGGAAAGGATTGTAGATTTCATGGATGGTAAGATGATTCTCCAGTTGCAGCATGACTACCTTCTCAATAACTGTCCTCACAAAAGGGAGGTTAGAGACGCATCTGTAGTTAGCAGGACAGTCAGGATCAAGAGAGGATTTTTTAAGGAGTGGCATCACCACTGCCTCCTTCAGGGAGCCTGGAAACTCACCTGACTGTAATAAAGACCAGACTATCTTTGCAAGGACCAGGGTGAGGACATCAAGACACCCCATTAAGAGGCAAATTGGACCCAGGTCCAAACTACAGCAGATCGGCTGCATATTCTGGAGAATCCGCATGATCTCTATGATCTCCAACTGGTCAAAGCCATCCCAGCAAAATCGAGGAGGAGCAACCTCACACTGACCATTGCCAGTCACTGTAGAGCATGCCAATCGAATCTCAGACCTGATGTTGGCCACCTTATCAGCAAAGAAGCAAGCAAACTCATCACACTTTTTCTGTGAAAACGTTCTTTGAACCTGTAGACAAGCTGGATTGCACAGTCTGTCCACTGTTCGAAAGAGCTGAGTTGGTCGATTCTGCACTGAGGCAATCTCCCAGGCAGGAACTCTGCCTTCTTACAAGAGATGGCCCATTGATAGTCTCTATAATGCTCTATCAATCTAAGTTTATTGGCATCAAGGCCATTTTCTGCCAGCAACACACTATCCTTTGCCCCTCACACCACAACTCCCTCAAGGTTCCATCAAACCACAGGGACCAGGGGTGAAGGGTTAGAGGAGGAACACAGACAGGAGCAATACCATCCAGAGCCCCCAACACAGCCCTATTATAGGGCATTAACAGTTATCTGGGCCCATGCTTGCTTGTGGTAGTCTCGATAGGTCCAGTACCTCCAGTAGACCATCTGGGGTCATACACACTCAAAGGGTGTTATCGGGCCTTCTCCACAGGGGCATGCCTATAAGGGGGAGCAAGGAAATTGAACCTTATAGTGTGAGATCTGCCCACCCAACAGGTTCCACCACCAGGTCAGAGGCTTCCATCCCCAGCAGGAAGACCAGGCCCAATGAGTGACCAGACTCGTGAATCGCAGAGGCAACCACCTGTGTGAAACCCAATGACAATGACAAGCCCAATGACAATATCAGCTGGAGGAAGGTCTGACCAAATTGTGAGAGTTCATCATTGACCCAGGCATTGAAGTCACCCAGAACCATCAACCTGGGAGACTCCAACACTATGTCAACATTGAAGTCCATGACCTCCTGCAAGAACTGCTTCTTGCCTCTGGGTGAACAGTAGACAACAAGAATCCTGCAACCCACACATGTGACCACCATACACTCAAAGGATCTGGTCTCCACAACTGGCACAGCTACAATGCCCAACCCAGATCTAAAACAAATTGCTACACCCCCAACCCTGCGATCCAACCTCAGATGGTGTATCACCGAGAATCCCGCTGGAATCACTGACTCCAAAATGGGACCAGCATTATCATCCACCCAGATCTCAGTGTTGTAAGCCAGTCCCGATGACCCAACAAGATCAACTGTTATAGCCATCTTGTTTTTAATGGACTGGGCATTGCACAACACCATTCAGGTCAGATGAGGCACCAAGGCCAAATGGACCACCCGTCTGCCAATTGTGAAGCCCTTGGGTATGGGTATCAGACAAGGTAAACCTCGATCTGGAACCCATTTCACCACAGGGCATCTTCTGGTCCTTACTTCCCCAATCTGGCCACCCTAGTCTTCTCCTTCACCAGGTCCAGGCCCCCCCTACGCCTCCTACCAACTATCCCCAGAGCCCTACAGCATCCATAAACTGCTGCAGACAATGGAGAACAATTAATGGGGAGGAGGTCCCAGAGCTCAGTGGAGGAGTAGTGCCTGACTGGGAGAACAGCCTGGCTACACATTCTGAACAAAACCAGAATTACCAGCCTCCAAATATCCAAAACTAACCCAATTAACCAATTAAAACAAACTAATACCATTAAAACAGATCCCAAATCCCCCTTTACTTAAATTACCTTCCTAACTAATAAACTAACAATGCCGCTTCATAAATTAAAATAAACATAAAAAAGTAATTGGATGTCCAAATGCAATTATGCTCAGTTGAGGCTCTCACCCCCGCCAGCAATAAAACGTATGTCCAAAGAAAATGCCAGTCTGTCACTCCAGCATTTCATCCAGTATATAAAACCATGCAGGTAAAGATTTCCCCAACCAAAAACTATACGATCCCCGCCTGGGAAGAACCCAAGAGCAATGAAGCCCTATCATCCTCTGGTCACAGTTCCCCGATATCATACTAAGAAGGCCAGCCCAATCCCTACTGCAGCCTCCAGGCGAGTCCCACAAGTTACCCTCAGCATGTGCTTCAAATAGCAGAGCAGACTCTACTCCTACAGCTGATAAATGGCCAACTAAAGGCCTACAAATATAGGGGGAGAGGTTAGAACTAACCCCCCCGATGACTAGGGACTAGAGTTCAATCCCCTAACTGTCCTCTGAAAGCTAGTCAGCCAGCAACCCAAAAGCCACTGAAACCCCCGCCTTACAGCACGAAACACCAACAGCTACAACCCCAATCACTCGAGGCTAGACAGCCCCCCTCCAACTGCAGACCCCAGTGACTGAATAAATAATTCAACTGTTAGAGCAATAACAGTCTCAAGTTCAGGTGGAAAACACTATCGAACCTTCCAGCACTCACGCCCAATGTTACTCAGTTCTTCCAGTGGCCTCTTGCACCTTTGCACAGTTCTTTCATCCCGGACAACAATCACTCCTCCAATTAGGATAAGCACAGGTTTCCTCCACTGTCCATCTGCTCCAGCAGCTGCCTCAAAAAAGTCCCCGATTACTGACTAGGAAACAGAGAGGGTTCAGAAGGACCAATGGATGGTGTACCTCACAAATCATGGAGGCTTTAATAAGCCCTTATATTCCCATAAAGGGAAACAGGTATCTAAAGTACACAGGGGTGACCACACATAGGCTGCTCAGCAGGTGTAACATTTATTCAGAGAGTGTTTGGCCTTATGGAACATTTGTGTGAGTACAGCTAGAGAAGACACTGCCTGCCTCCATTAAGACATGGTAGGAACATCTGTGGACCTAAATCGTTGTAGCAGGAGCTGTTTTGCCTCTATAGACATCGCCACCAGCCTTAATAGGTGTGGGTCTACCTGGAGACCCCTGAAGGGGGCTCCAGTAAATAAAGGGATGGTGAGAAACAGTATGTTGTACCTACTACTTTCTGACAATCCAAATGTATCTTTCTCCAGATAAGAGGATAGTCCCAAATTATATGGAAGAAAGATCCTCCAGCTGACAAGCACCTCCAACTCTTGTCATCAGCCAGAAGTCCCATTGCTTGAAGCTTGTCTGGGGTCCAGTACCAGTCATGTAATGTCTTGTTCTGGATGGAATAACTATGGCAGTCAGAACATGCCCTATGGGTGACCTGCCAATAGGCATCCACAAATCACTACCAATAGGGGCATCTAATGCTATTTCCCAGATTTGGCAGGCGATATGGGTCTGCTTTGGCTGTGCCACATGGATTGTGTGGTACAACCTGCTAGCTCTGCCTTTCCTTGCTTTAAACCAGGAGGTAATCAGGGATGTACCACCATTGCACTGGTCCCTATGTTGGGATAGCAGTGAGTATAGAGCACTACGTAACTGGAAGAACTTATAAAAGTAATGTTTATGCACGTCATTTCTACACTGAAGACTCACAAACTATGCCAGATGTGAGGTTCCAGGGGTGGTTCAAGGTTTGAATAGTCTCTGACCCCCTGTATTGCCTTTATCTCTCCACTCCTGTCAGCAAATTGGATGCTTATCATTGCTTACAAGTCTAATCCCATGAGAGAGTACATTCTGGTAGAGTGTGAGGAGGTTCAGTGAGCCTACCCAGTTGTCTCAGCGCATATAGAGAGCCTGAGTTAAAGTGTAAAATGGAGTCCACACCTTCAGGGGCATAAAGCAAACAGGCAGAGTACCTCCAAGAAATTCCCATTCTATGGCATTCTATAGGGGAATGAATAGTTTGGGGGGTGAAACCACCACAATGTCTGGTCACCAAAAAGGACACATGGTAAGCAAACATACATGGCAGAGTAAAGCCCCAGTGTTGCAATAAGCTAGTGAGCCCCAAGCTTATACCTGCTATAATGGGGCGGTTACTATCCTATAAAAAATGACCCATCAGAGCATGTTGTGCAAGTTGGAAGCAAAAACAGATTTAAGTGCTGCAACCTTACCCATCAGAAATAATTGGAGCTTTGACCATCTGTCTATGTCGGCTTAAAGATCAACCAGTAAATAAATATGGAGATGGTATTAAGTTTAACCAGGTGTGAAAAATCTGAGGTTAGTAGCAACTCCAAATACCTAATGGTCTGAGGGGACCATATCAGCCCTAGTTGTACAAACGGGGTGCGGAGCAGAAGGTAGTCAAAGGCAACACCTCTGTCTTTCTGGGGTTAACTTTTAGGCCCGATAACATGTACAATTCTTTCAGTAAGTCAAGAAGTACTTATATCCCTGTGAGAGCATCCTCTATAAGGACTAGAAAATAATCAGCATTCAATTTAGCAGAATTCACAATGCCCCCCGCTTTAACCCCAAATAAACCAAGAGCTGTGCAGATTGCTATGGCTAATGGCTTGACAGCCAACACAAAAAGCTGGGGGGGAAGGGCACCCCTTCCTGGTGCCTCTAAATGAAGGAAAAGTGTCTGACATGGTGCTGTTGGTCAGCACTTTGGCAGTAGGGCTAGCATCCAAAGTATATATCCAAGAGATGAACAGGGGACCGAAACCAGTCCCTGCCAACATTCCAGTGAGGTACCCCCAATCCTCTGAATCAGAAATGTTCTCGAAGTCAATGGCAATTGCTGTAGCTGGAGTGAGGTTACAACTTACCACATGAAAAATATTTATGAAGGATCTAAGATGATCTGAGCTAAGGTGGCCCTTTATGAAGCTCGCCTGGGATGGAGGGACCAGGTCAGGAAGAATGTGTTCCACTCTAGTGGCCAGTGCTTTCACCAAAATCATTGCATCTGCATTTATAAGTGAAATGGGGCCATACCTACCTGTAAATAAAGAGTCTTTGCCCTCCTTTGGCAAAACAATGATCACTGCCTCATTTAGGGAGGGTGGCAATGCCTTCTGGACATGAGCATCTGTAAACACCTGGCACAGAAACTGGCTGACCAGGGAAGAAAAATGGGAATAAAAATCTAGGGGAAAAGCATGTCCTTGGAGCCTTATGATTATTCATGAATGAGATCACCCCCTTGATTTCATCCTCTGTGAGTTTGGATTCCAGCTATCACTGTTGCTCTGCCTTGAGGGAGTGGATGATTGACTATGAAGGACAATAATTTCTTTTGATCCATAGGGTGACAAGAAGTGTATAATGACTGATAAAAGGCCTTACTAACAATGTTTATGATCTGAGCTGAATTATGGGCTTTTCCTGTGGGGCTCTACGAGCAGCTATATGCCTCTCTACTTGACATTTCTTAAGGCAGAATGAAAGAAATCTTGTTGGCTTCTCCACTCCCTCCCAAAACCTGTGCTTAGATTGAAGCAACATGAATTTTGCTTGATGAGAGAGAAGCGAGTTAAGCTGGAGCCTGACACCTGCTAGTAATACTTTATGATATGCCTTTCTGTGGGGAGCTTCGCTGTCGTATAGGCTCCTTCCAGGGTTTTCAATTGGGTTGTTAAAACCCCAACCTCAGCTTCCTCCTCCCTCCATTTTTGGCCACAACTTACATAATCTGCCCCCTGAGAGTGGCTTTAAAGGCCTACCACTGGGTGACAGATGATACTTCTGCAGTGTCACTAAAATAAAGATGAGACTTTGCCTCCTCTTTGACCCACTGTAGGAAGACCATGTCCTGAAACAACAGGGGTCCAGCTCCCAGGAGGAAGATCTGTGACATTCTGAGCCCCACAACAACAGGAGAGACATTGGGGCATGGTCCAGTAATATAATCAGCTCAATGTTGGCCTTCAGTATTTGTTGAACAATGTTTAAGGAGCCCAGGAATAGGTCTATATGACTAGCAGAGGTGTACTGAGTGGAAAAATAAGAAAGTATCTGTCTTGCAGTTGCAGGGTCTTCCACAAGTTTGACAATGCCAGATCTTTCATCATAGATTTTACCACCTCCACAGCCTTATGGTAGGGCTCAAGAGTGGATACTAAGCTGTCAATCAAAGGATCAAATGTCAAATTAAAGCCACCCTCAATTAAACAGGGAGCTCCATCAGTGGTGATGTTGACGACTGTCCATATAAAAGTTAAGAAAAAATTGGTGTAGTTTGAGTTGGGGCCATAGACAGACCCCAGTACAAGTGGCCCTTCCAGGGTGGATGCCTGCAACAAAACCCATCTACCAAGGGAGTGTGCATCTGCCTGCGTATTTGCCACTTCAGTGATTTTTGGATCAGAACCAAGACTCCATATTTGGAGGATGATGCACAGCTGTGGGCTGTGAGCTGCAGCCACCACTCACTCTCTACAAGGCTTCACTGCTTCCCCCTAATATCTTTGTTTTCTGCAAAGCATCTACCTGGCAATGCAACTTGTGGAGGAGGTTTAAAACTGTCTTTCATTTTTTTAAGAGAACTGAGGTCCCAGACATTCCTGGATATTGCTGAAGTATCAGCCATGGGGGAGGGGGATCAGTAAAGTCAGATGGATGGAGAGGTAACCATGACCCCCACCATGTTTCTACACCTACTTAGATGCCTGACATTTTCCCGAGGATCCTCCAAGGCCAGGTAACAAAATTGTGACATCTCATACACTATAAACACACACCGGTCAAACATAGAGTCATTAAGAAAACATATAAAAATAATCAAAGTCCAAAGCCAAAAACTACTGAAATAAGACATGTAACAAGGGCTAATCAAGGACTCCAGAATCCAGACGACCTACAAGTGCCAATACTGAGAAAAAGCCCCCCCCCACCCCAGTTCAGTACAGTCCTATCAGGACCATGACTCAAAATCAAGGCAACAAGTTTGGGGTGGTCCCTACAATATCTTCTGGGGCCTGGAGATCAGTTATGAAATTGCTGAAAGAAGCAATACTCCATCCAAGGCACAAAGGTCCCCTGGGACAAGCATTTAAACTAGATGGGGGGGTGGCAGAAAGAAGAAGGAAGACATAAGCTGCCCCCTCCCACAACAAGCTGAAGTAGTCAGTAGGGAGGCCTAAATGGAGACAGATCCCTAAGGTACCTATTGAGAAAAATAAACTGGCAGAAATAAAAAGAGATGGGAATAAGGGCAGAGGGGGCAGAGAGGAAAAGCAAAAGAGTAAGGGGGAAGACAACAAGCAGGATGGTAATGGAGTTTGGAAGGTCATGTGCCAAATGCTCAAAATCTGGGAAATAAAATCCCAACCTAGTGGCCACTGTGGCAGAGGATGACCTGGACATTGTTGCCATCACTGAATCATTATGCAATGAAAACCATGACTGGGACATAGCCATACCAGGCTATACTTTGTTCAGGAAGGACAGGGAGGATAAGGGGGGTGGTGGATCTGTATGTAAAGGGTAGCATGAAAACCACAGAGTTACAGGGAACACAGGGAGTGCAGAGGTACTGTGGGCTACCCCAGAAAGGGAGAATTGAACCACTATTCACACTGATGTGATCCACAGATCTCCAGCATGGGGGGAGGGGGGATAGAAAAGGATCTGGTAGAAGCCATCCAAAAGATGGCAAATCAGTGGGAGGTGATGCTGATGGTGGACATCAATCTGCCAAATTTAGATTGGAGTATTCCAACAGCAGCTAGGAGCAGGGACATCTTCAACTCCCTGAAGGGGAAATTCCTCTGGCAACTGGCAAAGGAACTCACTCATGGGGGAGCAATATTATACCAAGTACTCACTAACAGGGACAGTGTTGCAGACTTCACAGTGGGTGGCCACCTGTGAACCAGTGATCACTGTATGGTGTGGTTCAGTATAAGAACTGTTGCAGAAGTGAACCACATTAAGGCAAGGGTCCTGGACTTCAGAAGGACTGACTTTATAAAGATGGTGGAATGCCTCAGGAATGCCCTGGAAGAGGAGAGGACCTGGGTGGAGGAACAGTGGGTAAAACTAAAAACAGTAATAGTGAGAACAACAAACCTCTGTGTCAGGCAAGTGAGAAAAACCAAGAGGAAAAAGAGACAGCTATGGTTCTCAAAAGAGGTGGCTGGAAAGGTAAAGGCAAAACATTTAGCATTCAAGATGTATAAGGAGACACAGAAGAAGGAGGATAGGGATGTGTACCAGGAGAAGCAGAAGGAGGCAGGGCAAGCTGTCAGGAGCACAAAGACACAACAAGCAAAGGAGAAAATAGCTCAGGAAGTAAAGAAACGAGACAAGATATTTTTCAGGTATGTAAATGATAGGAGAAAGACCAGTGGAGGGATTGTAAGATTAAGAAGGGAAGGGAGGAATGTGTGGAAGGGAACAAGGAAAAAGCAGACATCCTGAACAAATACTTTTTTCACTGTTCGCCAGAGAAAGGGAAAGAGGAGGAGCCACAGATAAGTATCAGGGACATAGTAGGAAGGGAGGTGGACAGTAGTCCATTTACAGAGGTGAGAGGCCTGATGGTGCTTGCAAATCTGAAAGTGGATAAAGCAATGGGGCTAGATGGGATACACCCAAGGATATTGAGGGAGCTCAGACATGAGCTGGCTACACCTCTGGTAGTCCTATTCAACCATTCACTGGAGATGGGAGTGGTCTCAGAGAACTGGAGGAGGGCAGATGTAGTCCTATTTCACAAAAGTGGGAGCAGGGAGGAGGCTGGCAATTACTGCCTAGTCAGCCCGGCATCAGTGGTGGGGAAATTGATGGAACCACTACTGAAGGAAAGGATAGTGGAATATCTTGAATCCAGTGACTTAAAAGATCCAAGGCAATGTGGATTCACTGGGTGGAGGTCATATCAACCAAATCAAATAGATTTCTTTGGCTGGGTGACCAGAGAATTAGATCAGGGTGGTGCGGTGGATGTGGCCTACCTAGATTTCAGTAAGGCCTTTAACACTGTTCCACATAGGAGACTTGCGAACAAGCTGGCCAGCCTGGAAGTGGGTCCAAAAGTGGTTAACTGGGTAAGAAATTGATTAGGGGAAAGGCAACAGATGGTGGTGGGAAAAGGAGTTCACTCCAATTAAGTAAAGTTTACCAGTGGGATGACTCAAGTATCAGTACTAGGACGATCCTTCAATATCTTTATTAGTTCATACTAAGGTGCAGACTAAGACGTGGAAAAGATCAGGGAGGCTGGTGGCCCATGATACTCTTATACTAAGTCAAAGAATAATAGGATAAATTATACCCAGAATTAATGAATCTGTCAAGTCAATATTTGAAAATGATCTTAGTTTTGCTGATGACAACATCCAGAGGTAGTTTGCTCCAAGGGCCTATGGTATGAATGATGAAGTATTTATGACTAATGTGTTTGAATGGTTTCCCTACAAGTTGCAAGGGGTGACCTTTGATATCATGCGGATAAGTTTTAAAATCAAATCCTAATTCCGACATGAGGTAAGGGTCCTGAATGACACCAAAGAGAAACATGAGGTCACCTCTAAGGTGACGAGTAGTTAGAGACGTAAGTTTAATGATTTCAATCTGTTATCATAAAATACTGATTTAAGACCAGATGCATTTAGTGAACTTTCTTTGTAAGTTTGTTAATGACATTATAGAGGGACTAGAAAGAAAAGTATGCTTTTGTGCACATGATACTAAGGCCTGCAATAGAGTAGATGCTCCGGGGTGTGTGTGTGTGTCTGAAAAATATAAACAGGGATCTAAAAAAACATAGGTAGTCAAGAGTGGCAGCTAAATCGCAATGCAAAGAAGTGAAAGATCATGCATTTGGGGTGCAGAAACTCAGGGATGAATACAAAATGAGGAGAGAAACATAGAAACATAGAATTTGATGGCAGATAAGGACTGCTTGGCGCATCTAGTCTGCCTATTTCCCTACCTGATGGATAAGCTGCAGATCCTAGTTAACCAATAGCCTACTTCCTCCTACCCCCCACTAGAATTGCTTTATGTCTGTCCCATGCATTCTTGAATTCCCCCACTGTTTTTGACTCCACAACCACCTCAGGAAGGCTGTTCCATGCATCCACAACTCTCTTCATGGAAAAAATACTTCCTCACATTACCTCTGAGCCATCCCCCCCTCTATCTTCAAATTGTATCCCCTTGTTCTTGCACATCTCTTTTTCTGAAAGATTCTACCTTCTTGGATTTTGTTGATTCCCTTGAGGTACTTGAAAGTTTCTATCATGTCCCCCCCCCTCCTTTCCTCAAGGATATACATACAGTATTAAGCTCCTTTATTCTCTCTTTGCATGTCTTCTGTCGCAGACCCTGCACCATTTTGGTTGCCCTCCTCTGGACAGCCTCCACCATGTCTACAGTATGTCTTTGCAGAGATGGGGTCTCATCAACTCTCTGTACAGGGAGATCATAACTTCCTCTTTTCTACTGGTGATGCCTCTCCCTGTGTATCCCAGTACCCCCCAGACCTCCTTACTGCCTTTTCACATTGCTTGCCTACCTTTAGGTCATCTGATATAACTACCCCAGGTCCCTTTCCATTCTTGTTGTTGTTAGTAGCTCACCCCCATTGTGTACTCTTCCCTTTGGTTTTTGTTTCCCAGGTGCATTACTTTGCACTTCTTTGCATTGAGTCTAAGCTGCCATACATTTGACCATTCCTCCAACCTTGCCAAGTCGCTTCTTATCCTTTCCACCCCAACTTGTGTAGCAACCCTGTTGCAGATCTTTGTGTTATTTGCAGAAAGACATACTTTTCCTTCCTGTCCCTCTGCAATGTCACTTATAAAGACATTAAAAATGACTGGTCCCAGTACTGAACCCTGTGGTACCCCACTAGTAAGCCCCCTTTCTTCACTGTGGACTTAGTTTACTAATACTCTCTGCATCCTGTTGTCCAGCCAATGTTTTACCCAGGCTACCACCCTGGGACCCACAGCCAGGCTGGTTAATTTGTTTATTAATCTTTTGTGTGGGACTGTGTCAAATGCCTTGCTAAAGTCTAGGTCAGCCATGTCCACAGCCCCTCCCTGGTCTACTACGTTGGTCACCCAGTCAAATAAATTGATTAGATTCATCTGACATGACCTTCCCGCTGTGAATCCATGCTGCCTTGGGTCCTGTGCTCCACTGGCCTCTAGGTGCTCAACAATTCTTTCCTTCAGAAGTGATTCCATCATTTTCCTACCACTGAGGTCAAACTGACAGGTCTATAGTTTCTTGCCTCTGTCTTGGTCCCACTTTTGTGAAGGGAAATCACATCCTTCCTCCTCCAGTACTCAGGTACCACACCATCCTCCCATGATTTGTTAAAAAGGGTCATGGTTCTAGTGACTACCAAATAGGAAAGAAACCTGGATATTATCATATCCAGTGACCTAAAGGTGGCCAAACTGTGTGACAAGGCAGTTGGGAAAGCCAGTGTGATGCTAGAGTGCATAATGGTGATTCTTCTGTATAAATCACTGGTGAGACCACACCTAGAGTACGGTGTCCAGTTCTAGAGACCACTTCTCCAGAAGGACATAGACAGAGTAGAGGTGCTTCGGAGGAGGGCAACTAAATGGTTCAGGGTCTGCATCAAAAGGAAGGACCTCAACATGTACACCCTGGATTAAAAAAGGGGAAAGGGTTGATATGATAGTTTCAAATACCTCACGGGTATAAATAAGGTTCAGGAGGGAAGCGTTTCTCTGAGAAGACAATGCTCAAGAACAAGAGGTCATGCCATGAGGTTGGAGGGGGGGGGTAGGCTCAGGGGAGATGTGAGGAAGTACTCCTTCACAGAAAGAGTGGTGGATGCCTTGAACAGCCTCCTAGATGAGGTAGTGGGGCCAAAATCTGTAGTGGGATGCAAAAAGGCATAGGACAGGCATCAGGGAACCTTAGTGGTAGGAGATTGAGGGGAAAAGCCACATATCAAGTAGAGCCTGTGGTGTTACAGTACGCAGGAAAAATGGGCAGACTGGTTGGACAAAGTGGTCCTTATCTACTGCCAATTTCTATGTTTCTATGATTGCCCCACACTAGTGGGGAAAACAAACAGAAGAAAGCACTGGCACCTACACTGCATTATTATTTACTTATATGAAGAGACATTATATATGCAAGGAGAGATGATGTGTATAAATGAGGAATCAGAATCCTAAACATTTAAATTTGTGTGATTAAGGTACAGAGCACCGTCTATAAGCCTTACAGCAGCAATACTTATGTATAAACTGAAAGAAACTTTATTATAACAATAGGAGGTATGTGAATGAATGCATTATTGAAAAAAAAAAACTTTTTATATGGTCTAAGCATTCATTACTACATAATGACTTGTGCCCAAAATTGATAGTTAGATAACTGTTAGAGAAAATAAAAATTTAATAAATGGACACAACATATGTGATATTTAAAAGATGAAACATATTGTCACAGAGAAGAAAGAAGAATTGAAAAGCTTTAGTTTTACACTATGCAGCTGGATGTAGGAGAGTGACTAGGGGAGCTCATTATAGCTACTTACCAGCACAGACATTATTGTCTTCATAAGAAGGTGATAGATATATAAAAGAATGACAATAAGTTAACGGATTGTTGATTCTAACTATTATAGTCTAATGGTGTGCTCTCATCACCTAGTGGTATAAATGACATATAACAAAAATATATTTTTTTAAAATGTATATAACCTTGACATTCATGAAAAACTAGTACTAAACATGCTGTTTAAATTAGATCCTTGACCCTGAAGAAGCCTTAATTGGTGGAATGCTGGTTTAGGAGGGTCTATTTGAAAAAAGAAAAATAAACAAGAACTTTGTTGAAAATATTATTAGAGTGGCTGGCACAATTCCTTTCTTTGCTTCAGTGATTTTGCCCACCAACCTCCAAACTTATACATGTCTTCATAAGACATAGAACACACATTCTCTAGACCCATTTTGACCTACACTGCACACTCAGAAAACAGACTGCAACTGTGTGCCTACAAACTGTTATTCTTAGTGACCCAGCATGAATAGCAGTGTCCCTAGAACTAGAACTATAAGTCTATATCAGTGAAGTAAGAAATCACTATCATCAATAACTGAGGAGAAGAGAAAAAAAAACTGAAATAATTTGAATTACATCCCAGGAACACACAAATTGAAGGAGTGTGTGTGTGTGTGTGTGTGTGTGTGTGTGTGTGTGTGTGTGTGTGTGTATTGCTGGAGGTTAATCAAACAAGCAACCTACTTTACGCATGTGAGCCTTGGTAGGTGAGATCAGTCCTCTTCTACCAACATCTACCATCATCACCTCCTGCCCATCAACTGCTAAGTAGGCTGACATCCACCTTTCTGGACATTTCCATTCTCAGGTGGGGGTAAGGGGATATGCCCCAAAATGCAGTCTTATGTCAAGCACGTTGGGCTATCTGACCAAGTCAGATCCCCAAACCATGTGTAAGAAAAGGGTAAAAGAGACAGAACATCCCCCTCTTCAGCCATGAGCTTGGTCCCAACAAATACAAAGCACACAATATCACAAAGCGGCAGTGGAGGGAATGGGGGAGAGATGAAATCTCACAAATCAGACAGCCACTTGCAAACATATGGGTCCAGCAGGGGCCAGTAATGCAATATGTTTCCCACCTGGAAACTGGCATTGTATCCCAGGAACTGTTAGGGAAAAGATGGGTGCCCAATGGCGGGGATGGGAGTAAGTGCTGAACATCCCCAGTGCTAAAATCCTACCTCCCCCACAATCTAACACCAAGTTGCATTACCCCAAGCATGGAGTTAAAGGTACATGCTGCCAGGCATTGGAAAGACTTCAAGGAATATGTAGAAATACAATACAGTGCCTGCTAGTCAGAAAATGGGGGGGCATCCTGGCAGAAGGGGTGGGGCAAGGATAACAAAATCAGGAGATGGGCCCTCCAAGAAACTAAAGTGGGGGAGAACTCACTCCTGCTAAGTACTCCCCTCAGCTCCCCCTACCCATGGGGAGAATAGAAACATATAAACAACGTATTTCAACTGGCAGGTAAAAAAAAATGAAACAAAGGGTTACGCCAGGAAGAGGGGACCTTGTCAGACAGACAACAGTCCTCTCAGTCCAGAAAAGGATACAGTATATGAAAAGTTCAAAATTTGTCAGATGAAGGATAAAGGTTCACACAACACTGGAGAAATGAACAAGTAGTATTAGTTGCTTGAGTGAGCAGGGCTGCATCGGTTCAAGGCCTCTCAGAAGTGACATCCCCAAGACTGTCCAGAGGAGAAAATCCATTTGGCAGGAAATTGCTGAAGAAATGTAAGTTTCAAGTGACCACATTTGGCCCCAGTCTCAGACATAATATCAGCTTCTGAGACTCATGCATCACAGTTCTATGAACATTAGAGTCAAGGTAGTCTTTCATCCTGGCTTTGTGGACATGGGTGCTGGTTTCTTTGGGGAGACATTATCGTCCAGATCAGATGACAAGTTGGGCAGCAGAGGAGTCTTTGCAGCCACTGCTTCCCAGGATTTTTGTTGAGGGTTGGGAGCCAGGTTAGATTGGTTAGCAGGAGTAGCAGTCTACTCAACCCCCCGAGTAGCCAGAGGCTGAAACCTATTAGGTGTCAGAGATATCCCCATGCTCCCCACTGAGGAAATTGGGGAGTGGGATCCCCAGATCCTACTTCTGGAGTGTGAAGTGGTATCAGTCAGAGCCTGGTTTCATCTGCATCCCTTGAACAGTGGGCCCCTACCAGTCAGTGTGAAGAGAGTGGGATGGAAGATCTGCAGGTGGATGCTGGGTGGCAGGAACTTCAACCTCCATAGGAGCAGCTTGGCTCTCAACAGTACTGTTTCTATAACTCCCCCGCTTGAGGACCACCATAATAGCATCAAGGCTATGTAGGAGGGCTGCTGCTGCATCAGGCACATGCCAATCATGTGAGACCCCATTCACAAAAAAATCCAAATATAGGTAATGCACAGAAAACTTCAGGCCTCTTTGGTGGAGTTGGTTGCATATGTCCGTGTAGGCCTGTCTTCACTGGGAGAACTCCGAGGAGAAATCCTGGTACAAACCAATGGGTGACCCCCTCCACTGTGAAGGACCTGACATTCTAGCCAGCCATAGGATATTGTCTTTAGCTGGAAACCATAGAAATTTGATTAAAATTGGTAATTGTTTGGCTCCAGGAGGAGGTTTCCAAGCTGAAGACCTAAGTGTCCTTTCAATTTCAACTGGGAGTCCATCAGGAAAATTAAGTTCAGTGAGGGTCTGCTATATAAAACTATGTCTGAGCCTTCCACCCCCCTCTGGGAAACCCACCAGTCTAAGGTTATTGCATTTGGTCTGGTTCTTAAGGTCATCAAGCCTTATTTTGCAAGTACTGTATCGTTGCTACTTGCTCTCAAAGTATGGCCAATGTGAAGGATTCAGAATGCTCCACCTGGTCTGTCCTTATTTCAGCAGCTGACACATTAGAAGATAGGGAAGTAAGTTCAGCAGCTGCATTACTACAGCTGCAGTTGCTTTGAGCTCACAGGTGTTTTGCAGGATCCTTGCAAACATTGCCATAATCTCTTACAGATCCAACTGAGGGAGAGTCCTCATTGACATCCTGACTTCTGGGATCATGGTGTAGAGTAATGAAGTCTACCAGATTAGGCTGGGGATGACCAGAGGAGTAAAAACTGAAATATATAGCCAGCCCATAACTAATTACAAAAAACAAAAACACTTCATCCTAATGAAAATTGGGCAATTACAGGGGAGCAAAACAATGGATTAATGCAGGCTTCAGTTCCAAGACATTCCTGCTCTCTGATCACACTGCCATCTTGGCCACCACCCTCACTCCCCAATGTTGGGCAAATTACATTTTGTTTAGTACTGCACCTCCCCCCAAAAAAATCTTGTCTGCTGAGTTAATAATTTTTACATACAAAATTAGTACCTTTCAATTCAACTGATCACTGCTCAGCTGCTGTCAAATAATTTATTCTAACAGTGCTAATGGAATACCTGTTGCAGCAATGCTGGGACAGTTCTGTGTCAGGTCCTACAGACAAACTAGAGCTGGGAATGAGGAACTTACAAATCTACATCAGAAGGAAACCACTGGCTTGAGTCTGAATTACAAGGAAGCTGCAGACCAGGAGCAGAGCAGAAAAAGCTCACAGAAGATTATCTTTCACATCTTTTCCTGCTGTTTGAGATCCTCATGGCACATGCAGTGTGTGCTGTGAGGAACTTCAACATGTGGCTAAGATGTGACAGGAAATCTGTAGTTAGTGAAGAGACTGTCACGTATTGTAAGTGATATGGCAGTCACTTAACATGCATGGGCAGCTATGTATTCAGTAGACCAGTACCTCCAACAGAGGTTCTTTGTCTTTTAAATTGTTTTTTGTTTTAATTGGGTTCACCACAACATAACCCAGATAGGCCATCTTAGGGTTGCTGGTTCATTCCACTGGGGTGTTAAACAGACGAGGCACACTGATGAGTCCTGGTAGGACAAAACACGTGTCTATGTCTTCTGCTGGCACCCATTGCAAACTGACTGTGTGAGAGGCCTTTCAGCACCATGCATTTCTGCTTAAAGTTGAACCAGCATAATATTCTGTGCTGATTTGCATATGCAGCCCATGATGCTTTGTATTGTGGGGGCATGTGTGACTTGGTATTTCTTCAGTACCTCCAAATGCATATATCCTGGAACATCGAGACTGAGGGCTGTGCTAGTTGCATGAAACCAGACCCCCCCCCAGCTATACATATAAGAGTAATACTTTCATTACTATTAAATCCACATTGCTTTCCTTTTACTTTTGTGACAGGTCTTCATTTTGGGGACAGGAGCACAACAAAAATCAAGCTCTCACAAAGTAGCTTTTTAGGATATTGATTTTTAAATGATTAAAAAAGAAATATTGTCTTACATGAATTAATTTACAGCAGAATAAAACCTGTCTAGCTATATTCACTATACAGAGTGGTGGGGCATACTCAGCTATCCCGTAATTATGGTGCATTACTTGTCCAGCCAATAATATGCCAGCCTATTAAGCTCCTATACAGTATAAGTACCAAAAAATTACAGTATCTGAATCTATGTCATTATGTAAAGAGGTCTGCAATTGTAAAATGTTCAGAAGAATGTTTTCTGAGTCATGTATAATCCCAAATGCAAGTGTTATCATTTAAACCACATCATAATTAACAAACTCTGGTCAGAGCCTATAAGACTGCATAATGCTATTTTATGGGGATTAGAAGCCATCTGCAGAGAAATTGCTTTTAAATTAAATCAAATAAAAACTTATTTCTAATGTGCTTTTCAAAAACCAAAGCGCATTTACAATATAAAACAAACATTTAGTCAGATAAAACATATAAGAGTTAAATGGCAGCAGTAATAAAACTAAACATTGTCCCCAAATGCCAGGACAAATAAATATGTTTTCAGCGAGGATTTAAAGGTCTCAATGGACAGGCACACTAATCCGAGAGGTATATGAACCTCAAGCAGCTCAATGTTTATTTCAACCTGCCTTCCAATAACAATATCCCCATGTGATTGCTGGCCCTGTTAAAGTTAACACATTCTCTGGTGTCCACAGGTACAGCCCACCATCTGACTGCCGGGCCTGTTAATAAAGAATCATCCCCTGGTGTGCAGTGGCTCCATCATTGTTCAATCGCCTGTCATGCTAATAACAAATAATTCCCTGGCTGCAGTATAAGGCCGGTCTGGTCCAGTGATATGAAGGGATGAGGCATTGTGTGCCTTGACTCCCACTACATCAGTGACCAGAGTTCAGGTACATACTCAGGTTACCGAGGATCAGACAGAAGACCAAGCATTCATCAGATAGCTGCCCTGTCCCTGGGTGAGAAGGCATGCTAACTCAACCTTTGCTTTCCACAGGTGAAGGCAGGAATCCAAGGGGCGGGGATGCAGAAATGGCTAGCACAGGTTACCCACCTTGTTAAGTCATACACTACCACCTGGATGACTGGCTCAGTTCTAGATGTGAGTGACTGGTTGGGGGAGGATGGCTCTCCTCTTTCTTGCCCTATCGTAGTGGAAGGACAATCCATGGGGAACTTTGGACTCAGTGGTCTGGGACAGGGGAGTGGCAGACAGGGGAGTTGGGAACAGGGCAGAGAGCCTGCCTGAGTCAACTACCAAGGCAAAAATGTTTATGGAGGGGGGGAATGCTGCAGTATGTATGACCTTAATACATATGCACAACCCTCCCATAACAGGGCTTACCATAAACTTACCAAGTATAGGTAATATGTACAGGATCTCCTACCAGGGTACTACGGAGCCAGAGGGAGGCGTCTTAAAGGGATGAGGTTTCTTAGACCTGTAAAATAAGGATCAACAGTTCTTAGGTAGTTACTAGGAAGGATAAGAAAGGTTAGACATATTGTTACTTATTTGATGGGGAAGCAGTTCACATCCTGTCAGACCTATAAAAGTAAAGAGAAAACTATTAATATAGAGTAAATATAGTAGTGGGAACAATAGACTGGATAGAGATAGAAAGGGGTATAGAATAGCATAAAAGTAAAAAAAAATGTTGCTTTAGATAGAAAGCTACAGAATTAAATGAAGTAACAGATATAGAGGCATGTTTAATTCAAGTAGTATACTGATATCATTAACTGTTTACCATGAGCAACAAAAAGAAAACACAAAAAACAGAATAATGAAATGTTTGTAAGCAATTTATTCATGTGTTTTCAGCTTGACTTGTACTTTATTTTTAGTGTGTGTCGTGTATATCACTTTAAGAGATCTGTATCAATGAGATGCACATTTGTATTCCTCAGACCCACCACCTGAGGAAGACCCATTGAAGGGTTGAAGGACTGGGGCTAGTGGGTGCACACCATCATATTGCCAGAAACTAAATCTTGCACTGAATCTATGAGTGCTGAACTTTATTTTCTTTTCTTATTACAAGCTGGCTGCTTTGCTCATGCACTGCCTTTTCCAGTGTGCACCACTCTACACTACTTACACAATAGCCACAGCACTGACCACTAACCATCACAGGACTGACCCTTCCACCCCTACAGTTACAGGACTGTACCCCCCGAGAGTCACATGACTGAAACCCTAGACTGTCAGTCACAGCACTGGGCACCCACCCCTGACAGTCACAGAACCGATTTCTATTCCCAACGGTGACAGCACTACACCCCCACCATGACAGCACTGCCTCCATACCCCCTAAAATCACTTGGATGATGCTTTCCACAGATAGTTACAGCAGTAATCCCCACCCGTAACAGTCACAACACTGTACCTCAGTCAACGCAATGAAGACCACCCCACAAAGTCAGGACTGACTCCCCCCCACCGAGCAGTCACTTAGTTTGGTGCCTTATACAACCTTTCTGCTGCATGTACATCTTCCTGCAAATATTTCAGTCCCTCAAAGCTGTAGAATTGTACAGAGGCAGACCTCCCAAAAGTCATAGGAATGACCCTCACCCTGACAGTCACATAAATGACACCCTATCCCCGACAGTTACATAACTGATCTTCTTCCCAACAATCACAGGACTGTACCACCACTTTGACAGTCACAGTGCTGACACCATCCACCAACAGTCACAGCAATGACCACCCCTCAAAAGTCATAGGACTGTACCATTCCCCCTCACAGTCAGAGAACTGCACCTGCCTGCCCCAGTCACAGGCCTGTACCCCCCCATAGTCACAGGACTGTACCAACACCACCCCCACAGCTACAAGACTGTAACATCCACTCCTTCACAGTCACAGAACTGTAGCCCCCCGCCCACCACACACACACTCACAGGACTGTACCACACCACTCCCACTCTCAAAGGACTGACACCCTCCACCGACAGTCATGACAATGACCACCCACCTCTGGCAGTCACAGCACTGTTTCACACCCCTGAGAGGCACGAACTTTGAGGCACTACAAATCCATCCCCCCTTAAACATACATGTCCCCATGTATGGGGTTCGATTACCATTTCGAGTTTCAAAACACAAGAGAACATTTTACTACTATAAACCAATTTAACTAGTATATTCAAAAACATCAGTTCTTAACTGGTTTACTTTAATTGTTTTGGCATATCAGCAGCTACTAGAATAAGTAAAATAGATTCTAGAATGATCGTTTAGCACATTTCACCGAAGTCAAACTTTACTTTTTTTTTCAAATTTTAAATGCTTTATTAATAACAACAGGAGTACAAACATCAGGAGAAATTCAGTAGAAAGATGTCAACAATTGTACATATTAAGATGCATAAGAATAAGACAACAATTTTACACCATTATTCTGCATACATTTTCCAAGATCCATACAAAAGCAGAGGGCTTTTATGGTCCCGGTTGGGGGAGGGTGAGATGTGGGAGGGGTGGCGGCATGGACCGATTCTGCCTCCCATCATGACCCCTCCAGGACCAGAAAAGCCTTCCACTCTTCTCGGCACCCCAAAAGAAAGCTCAATGAATGAGCTGGATTGTGGCTGTGTGGTGAATGAATGAGGATGTGCTTGTACAAGCATGTGCACATTCATTCCAGCCAGACCAGTTGGGCAGCCTGCTGTGGCGGAAAATGGAGGGCTGTGTTGGCTGCCCACTTGGGGTCTGGGTGGGGAAGAGAGGAGTGGTGAATTTGATGGAGGAGCACTCCCTAACTGGGTGGGGTCCACTAGACACCAGAAATTTTATTAATAATAAGCGTATATATATATATATACTGTATATATATATATATATATATATATATATATATATATCAAAAGCTGTGGCACACACATCCCATTAATGATATCGAACACGGAGCTACTATTGCAGTGACACCAAACTACCTGACCCTTTTTAGACACCAAGTCCTTTATCAAAAGTTAAACATACATACAAAAGAGTGTCAGTTAAATACTGATCCAAGCATGATGTCATAATGACATGTTTGCAGTTCATTGGTCATCATGAGCTTTTCACAAATTTAAATAAACTAACATGTTAAATACACTTTAAATTACTAATATTGTGCAGAACCCTTAGCATAATTAATATCATAAAAGCCTTATATCCAAAATTTATAGAACCACATTATTTAAGCTATCTCTGTTCTAGATATGGTTTAAGCTTCAAACTTGCATTGATACCTGATTTCTTATGTATGGTACGTGTATATATATAAATGTGTGTATTAGTAGAGTATAGTGGTGTGAGCAAATTTGTATTTTTATACTAGACGCTTTTGTTCTATTTTTTGGTATATTTATATTTGTTATAAATTCATTGCTAGTTGCATTATGTGCTGCTTTATAATCTTTTTCCTGCACTTGTTCTTTTAAGTAATTCACTTTAAAGTGGGGTCTACCATCAGTTAAGCAGATGTTCTGAGGAAGGTGCCAGTAACGGCACTGAAACGTAAACGGTTCTGTTGTTTTTTGCTTGGTTCACGACATTTGTATGTCTGCGGGAAAAGGACATTTATTCTGTGATTGAGACCGCATATTGGACACTTTGGATTACTGCTGTACCATGTTGCTGCTGCTGCTTCAACAAGGTTTAAGAAAATAAATGTGAAATGAACTTTGTCTATTAATGAGACTGCTGGCCTTTCTTCATTTCATTGGAGAGTGTGCTTTATAAATGGAAAGGTATTTCTCTTTTAGAGTTGGGGGGCTATAGGTGGAAGTAGTTAGTAAAGTAAAGTTATTAGGGATTCTTTTTCAAAACAATTTTGTATGGGGAGAGCAAATTGACATTATGATAAAAATGACAAACATTCAACTATATTGATTGACCATGTTAAGAAGGGCAGGTCTTAATTGAATGATCTAGTCTATTTTAATGTAACTATTCTACGACCAGTAATGGAAAATGAAGCAATTATGTGGCATGGAGGGCTAACTATGACAGGGGCCCATGAACGACTGTTCAGAGTGGTTATGCGCCATGCACCCCTAGTACACAGCCACCTTACACCCATTGCACCCCCTGCATGGGATGCACAAAACTGAGCATGCAGCCCAATGCAGCTGATCCCCAGCTGCCAAGACAGAAATGCATTGGGGACAGGTGGGGAGGTCATGACAGCACTATGTGCCATGCACAAAGGTGCAAAGTGCTGCCCATGGGGGTGAGGAGGTGGATGAAGGGTACACCAGGGAGAACCATGCCATTAGTGCTGCGAGCCCTGTGCACACAAACTGCCATCCAGACATCACAGTAAGCCACCATCCCCCACCATCAGAAACGCAGCTCCTATCCCCATGGACCACCTGGAGTCACTACCCCATCACACCTGTGCACCTTGACCCTGTGAAGGCTTAGCCCCCTCCCATGCACACACACATGGGGCACTGGCCTGGGTATGCAGCCCCCCAGTCTCACCACCAACCCACCCCCATCCCCTGTACCTGAATGCAGAAGCCATATATAGGTGACACTCTCCCAGCATCACTTGGACAGCTGTCAGCCAAGGAGGTGAGAAGAGGGATGTGCCACTGGCTGTCCTATGCAGCAGCCTCTGTGCTCATTTACAAGGGAGGGTGTGTATGTGTGTGTTTGGCAGTACCGCAGGGGAGGCAGCATGATGTATGATGGGGATAGGGCTGCCATGTGCCTTTGGACCAGAGGTGCAGGCACCGGGACATGGATGGCATGGGGGTGATGGCATCCATGGAGGCGGTGTTGATGGCATGTGGGGGTGGGGCTGGCCAAACAGGCCAGGGGTGAGGGGTTACTGGAGAGAGCATGGGACTGTGGCATGCGCTTGGGGTCCCCTGGCCAACTGGGCCAGGCTGGTTAGGTCTGGGTGCCTGCATTATCCATTCCCACAGTCAGACCTGCACCCTCATATGGAGGGGGGATCCATGACAGGACCCATGCTGGGCCTCCAACTGGATGCCTGATTGGGGCTGTGACTCTGCCACTGGCTGTCCGGAGAAGACCTGTGTGCTGGGGCTGGGCCCATAGACAGGTGGTAGCCATTGATGAATCCAGCTGGTGTGCACCTGTCCAGAGGTGTGGAGCTATGCAGGCGGGATACATGCCTCTGGCATGTATATTCTGCCTATTTGTGCAGAGGCCTAAAAGAGAGGGAGGAAACTGAGAAAGTTCAGAAAAGGGCACTAATGTTTATATATGGCAAGTAAATTAGTTGTAATGAGTTACTAGAAAAGTGCAAATTGCAAAGGTTAGAAGAAAGAAGAGAAAAGGTGACTAGAGACATGTCTGAAAAAATATGTGATCTTAGTCATAGATTATTGAAATTATTACCACCCCGAAGAAACCGCAAAATATGAGTTAAGAATACAGTGCAGGTGGAAACAACTAAAGGTTAGAACTTAGAGTTTTATAAAACCATTTTTCATACAATATCTTGGAAATAAATGAAGAAATGTATAATTAATGGATTACAATTTGAAAATGTTAAATAGTTATGTGGAAGACTGACAAATTGCCACTTTTAGTGTGCTTACATGTATGTTAGGGAAATCTGGGTTTGTAAGAAGCTGTATCTTTGTATAACATTTGTTAAGTTGTAAGGGTATATATTTTTGACGTGTAAAGATTATGATAATATTCTGTAGTTGGGAACCTTTTTATGTGTTTCTGTTTTTATATGATTGTAATAAGACCGTATTTACTTTCATGCCTTTCAAAAATTGTATATGTGTAGAATGTAACTGCATCTATCTCTCTGAGGACCGTTGCAGTTAGTAGTAGAATAAACATCAAGCATCAATATCCACTCCAAACTCTGCCCCAGGTTAAGTGCCATGTATAAAAACAAAGACCTGCTTTCCCCTGTTGTCCACCAAGAGCTGCTTATCAAAATTATCCTCCTGTTTTTTGATTATGCTGAGTTTGTCTTCGGGTCCACCACTGCCTCATCCCTCTCTAGACTAGACTGTCTCTTTAACATTTTTGCCACTTCACCTCAATTGCTCCCTCCCACACTCACCACTGTACCCTCTACTCTTCCCTCTCCCTTTCTTCTCATCACATATGCCACCAACAGCATACCTGCTCCCTTATTTCCAAATTCTGGTTTGGCTTTCTCTGCCTTCCTGCCTCTCCTCTTTCCTCTCCCCCCTCATCTCCCTCCTCACACCACTCCAAAGACCCCCATACCTGTTCTCTCAACCGTTCTCACTCCAGTTCCGGTAAACAGCCTTCTCTTAACCATCTTCCATTTGGAACTCTCTTTCAAGCTCCCTGCATCTATTTCCCTCTCTGCATTGCTTAAAGCATATTCTTTCTCAGTACCTCCCTTCCTCTTGCTCCTGTCCTTCCTCTTGCTCCTGTCCTTCCTCCTCATGACTGCCATGATGAGGCATTCTCCCTCCACCCCTTCTTAACTTATTTCCTTTGCACTTCACTTTTTCTCACTTTGTTGATTCCTATTGCCTTCTGCAATCTCTTGCCTCACTTTTCCATGGTCTTTCCCTTCCTTCCTGCCTACCTTAATTATTTCCTTATAGTCTCCTAGCTATGCTAATTTGTGGTGCAGTTACCTCACATTATACCAATCCATCATTATTTATTACTTGTATATCATAGTTGTATTGTAATCAGTCTGTTTTCTTGTACCATCCCCTTCTCCTCCCCCTCCCCTGGGTCGCACTTGAAACAGCTTCAGCTCAGTGTGTCTCTTTCAATTACCAAAATTTTAAATAAATGCAAAATAAATGAAAGGAAGGCTTGGGCACATGATTGTAGTGTTCCGTTACTAACAGAAAGACAAGGTGGTATAGCAATTGCTGTTGGAGCTGGTGGGTACAAAATGAACTGAAGAATAGTGGGACTAAAGAAGTAGAACTCTTGTACTTGGACCTTTAATTTAGGGTAAAAAAACAAACTAACAAAACAAAAAAAAGGTGTGTGTTTGTCTGAGTTAACCGAACTGAATGGTTATCTGAACAGTTATCTAGGTGTAAATCTCAGGTGATCGAAAGGACTTGATAGCTGTGCAGTTTAAATTACTTGTAGAAAGATCTAATAAGTAGGGAGAGTGGCTTAGCTAAAAGGAAGCTAAATTTAAAGACTGCCTTAGAAAGATTCTGCTAGTAGCTTGGCAGAAGACAACAGGAGGAAGGACTGCTGTGTAACTGGACTTCTCCACTGGGACTATATTGCCCTCCTTCCTGCTCTCCACCCTCCCACCCAAAGCTAGTTTTACTTTATAGGCACAGATTTGACTGACAAAAGAACTTCCTGTTTGAAGCAGGAAGTGAGTGATCCTGAAACCACCAAAGACCCACCGTCCTAGAAGGGCAAGAGTAGCTCTCCGCCCCCTCTAGCTGCTGGAGGTCTGCCTCTGAGCAGGTAAGGGGTCTACTGAGAAATATAGGATATTCTAGTCTCAGAACAGGACAATCAGGAGCTTAAAGGACACACAGGCAGAAAGTAAGTCGAGAGAGAAGAGAGAGAAAAAAAAACAGAGGAAAGAGTAAGGATTCCAAACAGTTAAGGGGCCAGAAATAAGACATGATGGGAGTGGTGCAGTGCAGTGCAGTGACTTTGGAGAATGTAGTGTTGTCCCATCTGCAGGCACCTCTCTGGGCTGATGGAGGAGGTTGCTCATCTCCAGGCTGAGTTTACCAGGATTTGTGAGACCTCCTCTTCCATCCAGGGACCACCAGTGCCAGTGCCATTGCCTCAGAGGTTGCCAAGAAAGAGGAGCGGTTGGACCACAGTGGGCTCAGGGAGGGCGAGGGTGGTGGAACGGAGGTGCATCCCTCCAGCTGTAACTCTCCACAATTCCTATGCCATTCTGGAAAAGTATGGTTCCTCTATGGAGGCACCTGCAGTGGTGACCAAAGAGGATGCTGGGAACTTCCACAAAGGAGACCCACAGGAGGGTGGCAGGGGACCCTACAGGGGAAGGAAACAACTCCTGGTGGGGGACTCCATTGTTAGCAAGTTAGAACTGGGGGAGGAAGGGGAGAAGGAGGTAAGGTGCCTGCCTGGCGCCATGGCTAGGAGGGACAGGGAGCAAATCCTCAGGATTGCCAGAGCAGCTGCACAGAGGAGGGAGCTGGATGTCATTGTTCACCTAGGGACAAATGACCTTGCTAAGAAAGGGATTAGAGAAGTGCAGGAAGAGTTTGTGAAATTGGGGAGGGGCCTTAGACAAGTAGCATGCACGGTAACCTTCTCTGAGGTGCTGCCCATCTATAGCATAGGAGAGGCTAGGGTGTTGTGCACCATGGGATTCAATCAGTGGTTGAAAAACTGGTGCAGCGCTCAGGGATTTGGCTTTCATTGGGGACTGGGGGTCCACCTGGAGTGATGCAAGCCTATACTGGCATGATGGGCTGCATCTGTCCAGAAGGGGAACCAGGATCCTAGGTGATAGGCTTAAATGCTTAATTGGCAAGCATTTAAACTAGCCAAGGGGGGGGCACTGGAAAGGAGCAGGGAAATCCTAGCCCCCCCCCACAAATCACGGTAGTAAGTGTGGTAAACACCAATATACAGGTGTCGATAAGGAAAAGGGTGGGGGTAAATGGGGAAAGTGACAAAGGCAAGAAGGACAGGGATGGGGCAAAAAGGAGTAAGACCATCAGGAAATGGATGGTAATGAGTACCAATGTCCATAGTCTGGGCAACAAGCTCCCTGAGCTGGTGGCCTTGATGGAAGAGGGATTCCTGGATATTGTAGCAGTCACAGAAACATGGTACATAGAGAACCATGACCGGGATGTTAACATACCAGGGTACAAAACATGCAGGAGAGACAGGCAGGGGAGAAGAGGGGGAGGAGTAGCTCTCTATGTCAGTGCTTTGGCTTCTCAGAAGGAACTAGAAGGGGGACAGGATCAGAGCTACAGTACAGTAGCTTCTTGTTGTTTTACATTGTTTCTTGTGGATTCTACTTGGTAGAAGGTTATTTCTTTTCTTTCTTACTACTAAGGGCTAGCAGGGTATTGTTTGGGGCTGTTGGAATTTTGAAACCTGTTTTGGTAGCTATAAGTGGGCTCATTTGTTTGATTCACTGTGTGGCAGGCTGCATTTGTAGAGGCCTATTTCTTCTGTTTTAAAACATAATTGGTGTGATTTAACTGGGTCTGTTTCTTTGAATTGGAGACCTATATCTTCTAATTCCAAGCCTATTTTGATGTGTTGTTGGTGAAGCTGTTTGAATTAGAGTCCTGTTTCTTTGGGTAGCAAACCTATTTTGGGGGCTTTGAGTAGAATTGTGATTCATTGTTGCTGGCTTCACTAGCTGCAAAGTTTGAGTGCAGAGTGGGGGAAGGGTGCTAATGGTCTGACCAGAGGCCTCAGCTACCTGATTGTTTCTGGAAGACTTGGGCTGGTCCCACCCCCAAACCCTCACCCACCACCCCTGGTCCATTATTTCCTTTATACCAGGGTTCTGACATCACTTCCTCAAACAGGCAAAGGATATGCACCTGTCATAGCGAAGCAGACATCCAGGAAAGGAACAGCAGCAAGTGAAGAGGTGACTGCTCTCTCAGTGGAAGGAAGTAAATGCAAATCTAGGAGCTTTCATTATTACTTCTTCGCATTGATATTGCATTGGGGAAAGGAGGAGTAGGAGTTTGAAGAAGGTTGTGCAATGGCTACTTAAAGTCTCTTTTTGAGTGTGGATAGGAAGGATAGGAATATTAAAAGCAGTTGCTCAATATATCTAAATGTGTGCAACAAAGGAGGTAAGGGAAATAAAGAAAATGTTTTGCACTGATAGAGGGAGAGGGGAGACTTGGGGGAGTGTTTGGTATCCTGCATCTGGAAGGGGGGGGGGTCGCTGGTGGGCAACGACAGCAATGGGTAGGGTGGTAGGCTGCAACAACTGCGGTGCACCAATCTTTCTAAAAATTGCCTGGAGTGTGGGAGGATGTTTAGTGTGCAACCACATAGAAAAACTTAGAAAGGAGATTGAGGGTCTGCAGGAGGAACTAAGACAGGCAAGGCAGATTGGGGGGGTTAGCCCAATACTGGAGGGAGGAAGAAGGGGAGATGAGGGAGGGCGATTTAAGCCAACAGTGGTGAGGAGAGGGTCAGAAGAAGGGAAGCAGAGACAAAGGGGCCCAGGCCAGGAAGAACGATTGCTGGGGAAACCAGGTCAGGAGACAAAAGACAAATGGAAGGAGGAGATAGGGACTTGTGAGGGGAGGCGAAGAAGTGGCAAAAGTCATGGAGTGGAAAGGAGAGAACAGGTTACTATGAAGAGAGGGAGCAGGCATTTGTGAAGGGTCTTCAGAAAATAGTTGTGCACTGCTAGAGAGGAAGAAGGTGGAGGAGGAAATGATGAAATTAGAGGAGTAATTGATAAATGCCTGGACCAAACTGGAGGCGGGGAAGTTCTGCTGGGAGAATTGCAACAGGGTAAAAGGGAAATAATGTGCAGGAGGAAGAAGAGGAGCTGGAAATGAGAGAGGAGATGAATGGAAGCAAGCAGGGAGTAAGAGGGGTGGAATCTTAGTGCTGGGGACTCAATACTAGAGGAGTTAGGTGGGGTAGCAAGGGGAGAGCATGAGTCGCATTTGGGTGGAGGCCATGCCAGGAATGACAGCGGAAAGGGTGGGACAGTCTGTTCTGAAATATGCTAGAAGGGTGAGGACAAGCCTCATTTAATTATACATCTTGGGACAAACGACCTGGCTGACAAGACAGTAGATATAGTCCAGAGGAGGTTTGAGGAACTAGCACAATTATGTGAGGGGCAGGAAGATCAGTAACTTTTTCAGAGATACTTCCAGTGCCAAAGGCAAGCACAACAAAGCTGAGAATAGAGGAATTTAACGGATGGCTAAGAACCTGGTGTTGTGCTAAAGGGTATGGGCTGTTGGGGGGTGGGGAGGGACCTGGGAGGACAGTAGTCTCTATGCCAAGGACAGACTACACTTGAGTGAGGAGGGAAAGAAAGTGTTGAAACAGAGGATGGAGGAGTACATAGAGGAAGTTGGGAATTTAAACTAGGAGTGGGGGTGGCAGTTGGGGAAGAGATATGCAGAGACCACAGGTTGGGAAACCATATGAGCTTACCCCCATAACAGTGACAAAGGACAAATGGCAAGTACTGTTGGTGATGCTAGGAAAGGAGGGCAGATGGGAGGGGAAGGGTGGAAGGTGGTTACCCTTAATGCTAGGAGCCTTGGGAGGAAAACTGCAGAGTTACAGGTTCTCATGGCAGAGGAGAGGTGGACATTGCAGCCATCCAGAAACATGGGCCACCCAATACAATGACTGGGACCTGTCTGTACCAGGGTACAGGTTATTTCATAGGGACAGGGTGATTGGGAAAGGAGGGGTGGCACTATATGTGAAGGAAGGACTGAAGTGTGTAAGGAGGAAGGAGGAGGGTAGAAGTCACTTTGGATGCAAATCCAGGATTCCAAGAATAGGATTCTTAGAATGGGAGTGGTGTACAGGCCACCATCTCAGATGGAGGAGTTAGACAGGGAACTAGCGGGACAGATCAGGAGGACCTGCGAGAAGGGTAGTGTGGTGATTGTGGGGGACTTCAACATGCCAGGAGTGGACTGGAGCACCCCAACAACCAGGAACAGAAGGGAGCAGGTACTGCTGGATGCCTTCCAGGACAGCTTCCTGCTGCAAATGGTCAGTGAACCAACCAGGTTAGGGAATACCCTTGACCTTGTGCTGGCAAATGGGGACTTTGTGAGAGAACTTACAGTGGAGGAACTGCTGTCAGGGAGTGACCACCACTCAGTATGGCTCACATTGGATATGGGCAAGGAAGGAGTGGAATCTGGCACAAGAGTGCTGGACTTCAGGAGGGCCAACTTTGGGAGGATGGGGAAGTGGTAAAAGGGTACCTGGCCAGAATTCAATCTAGTATGGACACTAACCAGAGGTGGGAGCTCATAAAGCTGGGGATAGTGGAGGCAACCAAAACCTGCTGCAAAGCCCAGAGCAAGAAGGCTAGGGCTAAGAAACTGAGCTGGTTGAGCAAGGAGGTCATGGAAAAGGTAAGGAGGAAAGAGCTGCCTTTAGGAAGTACAAGAAAACAGGGAGGGAGGACAGGAGGAGTACTTGACAGAATCGAAGGAGGTGACAAGGGCAGTAAGGGGAGCCAAAGCATCTACGGAACTCAGGCTGGCACAAGGCATTAGAAGGGGAGAAGGACTTCTTTAAGTACATCAGGAGAAAAGGAGCTGTAAGGACCACATAGTAAGGATTAGGAAGGAGGGGTTGGGTGGAAGCAGGATGCGATAAGGCGAGAAGCACTAAATGAGTACTTCTGCTCAGTATTTACTAAAGAGAAGAGGGGGTGACACCCAAGGTGGGAGAAATGGCAGAAGCAGGGGAGGGGTGACAGATGGGAAATCATGGAGGGCAGAGTTCGAGAGGGTTTGAAGGCACTGAGGGTGGACAAGGCACCAGGCCCAGATGGCATCCACCCAGGGTACTGAAGGAGCTGGCAGAGGTCCTTGCAGGACCTTTGGCAGACCTATTTAATGCCTCACTACATTCGGGTGTTGTACCTCAGGACTGGAGGATGGCTCATGTGGTGCCCCTCCACAAGAGTGGCCCCAAGGATGAACCGGGAAACTACAGACCAGTGAGCCTCACATCCATCGTGGGTAAGCTAATGGAGACTATCCTGAAGGAGGCTGGTGGCCCTCCTAGAGGCCAAGGACTACAGGACAGCAGACAGCATGGCTTCATACGTGGCAGATCCTGCCAAACCAACCTGGTGGAGTTCTATGACTGGTAACTAGGCAACTGGACAGGGGCCATGCAGTGGATGTCCTGTATCTGGACTTCAGTAAGGCATTTGACTCGGTGCCACATGGAAGGCTGGGAAGGAAGTTAGTAGGCACAGGGGGGTGCAAAGCTGGTGAGATGGGTAGGAAACTGGCTGCAGGGAAGGCAACAGAGGGTGGTGGTGGGTGGGGAGCTCTCACACCCAAGGGCAGTGACGAGCGGTGTTCCAGAGGGCTCGGTGTTGGGACCAGTGTTGTTTGGGATATTCATTGCAGACATATCATGGGACATCAAGAGCAAGATCAGTCTGTTTGCTGATGATACCAAGGTAGGCGCGGTGGTGGATGACCTAGGGGATGGCAGGGGTTGCAGGATGATCTGGCAAAGCTTGAAACCTGGTCAGACACCTGGCAACTGGGGTTTAATGCCAAAAAGTGCAGTGCTGCATTTTGGGATGAAGAACCCAAGGAGGAGTTACCAGCTAGGGGTGCAGCTAGCCCAGACAGAGGAGGAGAAGGATCTGGGTGTGCTCATTACAGGGTCAATGAACAACTCGGCACAATGTAGGAAGGCAGCTGCAAGGCCAACAAAATGCTGGGTTGTATTGCAAGGGTATATCCTCGAGGAGGAGGAGGTGATTCTGCCACTGTATAGGTCATTGGTTAGACCACACCTGGAGTACTGCGTGCAGTACTGGCTCCGTATCTGAAGAGGACATTAAGTTACTGGAGGGTGCAGCGCAGGGTGACAAAAGATGATCAAGGGGCTGGGGACTTATCATATGAGAGGAGGTTGAAGGAGTTGAACATGTACTCACTGGAGGAGAGGAGAGACAGGGGTGACATGATTGAAACCTTTAAATACATGAAAGGAATAAACAAGACAGGTACAGAGAGGGCTGTTCAAAGTAAGGGAGGGAGGGCCACCAGGGGCCATGATATGAGACTGGGCGAGGAAGGTTCAGGAGGGAGATGAGGAGACACTTTTTTACAGAGAGGGTGGTGGCTGGGTGGAATGCGTTACCTGCAGAAGTGGTATGCAGTAGAACAGTGGACTGCTTCAAACAAGGATGGGACAGGACAAGGGAGGGTTAATGAAGGGGAAGGGTGGAAGGAGGGCAGCTGCAGGATAAGGGGTGCTAGCTGCACATTCAGAGCAGACTAGATGAGACCTCTAGGCCTTTATCTGCTGGCAAATTTCATATGTTCATAAAGGAGGGATAAAGCAACTGAACAAAAGAGTAAACAGGGAGGAAGAGGCACTGTGGGTCACCTTGGAGACTGGAAAGGGCACCACAATCCGCACAGGGTTGTGTACAGACCCCCATGTCAGGGGAGGAATGGACAAGGATATGATAGAAGGCATTCTTAGGATGGCAGAGAAGGGAGATACTGTTGATGGGAGACCTGAATATGCCAGATGTTAACTGGAGCATTTGCTGCAGCCACATCCAAGAGCAGGGCCATTCTCGAGAGCCCTACAGGTGTCAGGCCTCAGACAGCTAGTTTGGAACCCACTCATGGGAGCAATCTTAGACCTCGTACTCTCAAATGGGGGCAGTGAGAGGATCTCAGATCTAGAAGTGGGTTGCCATCTGGAACAAGTGACCATCAAACAGTGTGGTTCAGGTTAAACTCAGCTACAGAGTCAAGCCATACAAAAGTGAGGGTACTGGACTTCAGGAGGGCTGACTTTGGCAAGATAGGAGAGTGCCTCAGAAAAGCACTAGCAAACAGGCTAGAAGGAGGGTGGAGGAACAATGGGAATCATCAAAACTGCCATCACAGAGGCAACAAGCCTTTGTGTGAAGCAAATAAACAAATCAAAATGAAAGAAAAAGCCACTATGGTTCTCAAAAGGGTGGCTGGGAAAGTCAGGAGAAAAAAATAGCATTCAGAAGTATAAGGAAACACAGAAGGAGCAGGACAGAGAGCTGTACCAGTTAAGGCAGAAGGAAGCAGGGAGAGAAGTCAGAATAGCAAAGGCCCAAACTGAGGAAAAGATAGCCAACTCAGTTAGAAGGGGATAAAACCTTTTATAGGTACATCAGCAGTAGAAAGACAAAGGGAGGGATAGTGAGGCTGAATAGAATGAACGGCAGGAGGGAGGGGACAGTGAAAAAGCAGGGATACTGAACGAATATTTCTGCTCAGTATTCACAAAAGAGGAGGAAAGTGCCTAATCCAATTAACAGAAGCACTCTTGATAGGGGTCGATCCCAGTCCTTTCACAGAAAAGGTTCTGCAAGAACTCCTAAAACTGAAGGTGGACAAAGCAATGGGCCTGATGGAATTCACCCAGAATTCTAAAAAGAATTAAGAGGAACTAGTGAAACCACTGGCTACTCTTTTAATAAATCATGGGAGGATGGTGTGGTACCCAAGGACTGCAGGAAGGTGGATGTGATTCCTCTTCACAAAAGTGGGACCAAGACAGAGGCAGAAAACTATAGACCTGTCAGTTTGACCTCTGTGGTAGGGAAAGTGATGGAGTCACTTCTGAAGGAAAGAATTGTAAGTACCTAGAGGCCAGTGGGGCACAGAACCCAAGGCAGCATGGGTTCACAGCAGTAAGGTCATGTCAGACAAATTTAATAGATTTCTTTGACTGTGTGACCAAAGTGGTAGACCAGGGAGGGGCTGTGGACATGGTCTACCTAGACTTTAGCAAGGCATTTAACACAGTCGCACAAAAGATTAATAGTCAAATTAACCAGCCTGGAGTTGGTTCCCAGGGTGGTATCCTGGATAAACATTGGCTGGACAACAGAACACAGAAGATAATTGTAAATGGAGTCCACTCTGAAGAAAGAGGGTTACTAGTGGGGTCACATGAGGGTTCAGTGCTGGGTCCAGTCCTTTTTAATGTCTTTATAAGTGACATTGCAGAGGGACTAGAAGGAAAAGTATGCCTCTTTGCAGATGACACAAAGATCTGCAACAGGGTTGATACACAAGGAGGCGTGGAAAGGATGAGAAGGGACTTGGCAAGGTTGGAGGAATGGTCAGAAGTATGGCAGCTAGGATTCAGTGCAAAGAAATGCAAAATAATGCACCTGGGAAAAAAGAACCCGGGGAAGAATACACAGTGGGGGGTAGTAACAACAACAAAGGAAAGGGACCTGGGGTAATCATATCAGGCTGACCTTAAGGTTATCAAGCAATGTCAGAAGGCAGTAGGGAGGGCTGGGGTATACTAGGATGCATAGGGGAGGCATCAGCAGCAGAAAACAGGAAGTTGTTATCCCTGTACAGACAGTTGGTGAGACCCCATCTGGAGTATTGCGTCCAGTTCTGGAGACCCCCATCTCCACAAGGACATAGACAGGATAGAAGCAGTCAGAGGAGGCAACTAAAATGGTGCAGGGTCTGCAAGAGAAGCCATACAAGGAGAGACTTAAGGAGCTTAATATGTATACTCTTGAGGAAAGAAGGGAGAGGGGGGACATGATAGAAACTTTTAAGTATCTCAGTGGAATCAGCAAAGTCCAAGAGGGTGGCATCTTTCAGAAAAAGAGACGTGCAAGAACAAGCGTCACAATTTAAAGATGGAGGGGGTTCAGGGGCAATGGAAGGAAGTATTTTTTCACAGAGAGGGTAGTGGATTTATGGAACAGTCTTTCTGAGGAGGGTGTGGGGTCTAAAACTGTGGAAGAATTCAAGAATGCATGGGACAGACATAAGGCAATTCTTGTGTGGGGTAGGAAGAAATAGGCTGTTGGTTAACTAGGGTCTGCAGCCTATCCTGTAGGTAGGGAAATGGGCAGACTAGATGGGCCAAGCGGTCCTTATCTGCCATCAATGTCTATGTTTCTATGTTCTATGAATATGCACACTCACTGGGGCTGGGAGCAAGATAAGAGAAACCCCTAGAAAGCAATACTTCATACAGAGGAGGCCAACTTACCTGATATTTGTAAATGAATTTGAGATACTTGCAAGAAATGGAAATAAAATGTATCATTTGTTTTTATTTGGCACTTAATGTTGAGGCCTGACATAAAGAACATTTCCTTTTAGATACAGCAGTTCTAATAAATCTGACATTATAGTCTAGTACAGTTATGATCAGTGTCATGTTCCATTATAACTAATGATATAATACTACTGTTACAATGTTATTAAGCAGCTGTCCTGATTATCAGAAGAAGCCATATTTTAGTAAATATTTGAGACTCAATTTTCACTTATAGACATTTATGCAGATCTGTCAAAATAGAACAAAACACAGTGAAAGGCACTGTTTTATCAAAATTGTTAAAAAGCAGTTTTCAAAAAAAGACACTGGGCTGGATATTCAAACTGCGCCATTCTGTGGTGCAAGCCCTTGTGCTGCTCAAAAAAGTTGCGCTGGGGTGTGGCCGGGGCGATATTCAATGGAGTTGCACTATTGAGCAACTCCTTTGAATATTGCCACCGACACACCACTCGCATAGTATACTGGAACTTCGCCACGCAAATGGTCAGGTGGGCATTCAAGATGCGGTGGTGCAAGTTCCATTCGCCATGCGCCTTTCGATATTCAAAAGGTGACATGCAAGTGGGGCCATAATTCATGCAAGGCGCAGGAGGGGCCATTTGCATCTACTTACGGCCCCATTTGCATGCCATTAGCATGCAGGTGCACCGATCCCCGACAACTTGCCCCTGGTGCCCTGCCAGGCAGCAGCCATCGGGGACTGACGCCCCCCTGCAGCCCGATTGCGGGCATGAAGTACTGAACCCCCCCCCACTGGCCCGATCGCAGGCATAACAGTAGTGAACCCCCCCACTGGCCCAGTGCGGGCATAACAGTAGTGAACCCCCAACTGGCCTGATCATGGGCATAAGATCAACCTCCCGAAGACCAATATCCCTGGTGGTCCAGTGGACTGAGAAGCCCGATCGCGGGCATAAGGTCAACCTCCCCAAGTCAATTTCCTGGTGATCTAGTGACCCCACCACCACCACGAAGCCCCACCACCTGCTCCCCGTCGGCGGCGGCAGCACCACCCACCTGCCGCCCGCGCCCACCAACTGATTGCTTGCTAGGGCTGCCGCCCATTGGTTCAAGCAAAAGCCAATGGGCATGCAGCCCATACTATACAAAGGCAGTCAGGGCTGTTCATTAGCATCGGCTGTTGCTCAGCATGACTTGGGGGTGCAACTGCCTCCTGCTGAATATCGCAGAATGGCGCAATTTTGGACTTGCGCAGGTGTAACCCTATTGCGCATGGTGCAACCCTTTTGAATATCCAGCCCACTGTCATAAATTTTCACAGTACTGGCTAATACAATAAGTTATCATAAATTAAAAAAAATTGACACTAAGGATTGCACACTAAGTAGAAGCAAAGTTATTTAGCAGCTGAAGCAAATCAGGGAGCATGCCGTTTGGTATCAGAGCAAATTTTACTTGATAGTCATTGTCCTGGATTTCCCCCTTTTTCCCTCACAAAAAGACAGAGACCATTGTTTGTTGTTGTGCTCAGACTGGCAATTAATTTATTTATATATCATAATTCTATGTTTCATTTCATCATCTTATTATTATATCTCTCAGAAATTTCTTTATTTTCATCCATATAGCAATCTCTGATCATCCCCTCCTCCCCTCCCTCCCCGTTTTCCCCCTTTTTCTCCTGCCATCCACCTTTGGCAGTCCATACCATATTATTATCTGCCATCCACCTTTGGCAGTCAAACTATCCGACGGACTTGTCTGTCGTTCTGCTGACAGACCCACCATACAGATCCCTTCTTGACTGTCTTCCCTTTTGCTCTGCCTTATAGGGTGGGTGGGAGGATCAAAACTCCAGCAAAAGTGGCTGAGTCCCTCTTGTGCTGTCCATTATATACCTCTACTTGCCCCTCCCCTTCCTGTTGCCTAGCCATTGTTCTCTCATGTCTCCTCCCCTTCCTTCCCCCCTCCCCTTCTGAGCACAACCATCTTAACCAATGGGGAAGGGGTGCACCGGGACAAGCTGGTCTGCGCCTTAAAGGGCAAACTCCATTGTCCTGGCTTTTTCCCTCACGAAAAGACAGAGACCATTGTTTGTTGTTGTGCTGAGATTGGCAATTAATTTATTTATAAATCATAATTCCATGTTTCATTTCATCATCTTATTATTACATCTCTCAGAATTTCCTTTATTTTCATTCATATATCAATCTCTGATCATCCTTCTTTTTCCTCTTTTTCTCCCCGCAGGTGAAAACCTGGGTGCCTTCTTCTTCTCCTTTTCTGTTAGGTGCGGTGAAAACTGAGACCGCTTTTCCTTCATCTTCTTCCTCTTTTTGTGTTATTCCTTTTCTTCCCCCTCCCTCCCTCCCCCACTTTTTCCCACTAGTCAGTCTCCAGCTTGCGTTGGATGACTGGCTTTCCCCTTAGAGTATAACTTTCCTTTACCTCAGGAAACCTTCTGAACCACTCCCCTTTTTTTACTCTCCGTTTTTTGCATGTCTCATCCATGCTTCTATGACCCATTATTTCTGTGTTAAACATGTCTATGGCTAGATCCAACAGGTGAACCCCATTTGATCTATAAAAATCTTCCACCCATTCATCTACGCCCCGCAGTATAACCTGTCCTCCAATATTCCTTACCAACGTCCCTACCCTTCTGTTCATCTTCTTCCTGGCTCTATCCACTGCTTTGTGGCTGTACTTGTGCCTCCAAACCCTCCTTGGTATCATATCTGACCAGGCAAGGCTTACCTGTGGCCACCACTGCTGTATTGTTTTCAGGTCTCCTTTTATTTGCAAGTACGTGTCTACCTATGGTTTGCCTGCCAGATCATTGCCTCCCAAATGTATGATAAGCAGGTCAGGGTTGGGTCTCTGTTCCTTCAGTTCCTTCAAGGTGGGCACTAGTTGTGCCCATCTCATCCCCCTGATCCCCCACCAAACCAACCTACACTTACATCCTGGTACAGCTGTTTTCCCCAGCCTTCTTCTCTGCTCTCCTTTCTGCCCAGTAAATGTAGGAGTGGCCACAGATCCAGACTTCCGTGGTCCTCCCTCTTCCTATGGGTTCAAGCAAAATTAGTTATCTCATATGTTGTCATAATTCTGTCATCCTCATATTCCTCTCCCTGTCCTCCCCCTCCCCCCCATTCGCTCCCCCATTTGTTAACCACACAACAGCAATATGGCACTTCTCATTTCAGTGCTCGGATATACCTCTTGTAACTGGCAGATCATCAGCGTTCTCTGCCCAAAATACTATCCACAGTTTCGCCTGCCGCCGCCCACTGTGAGGTTGTCCCAATTCGCAAGGAGTGGGACGAGTAGTTATTCGGGTCCTCCTCCAAAAATTGCATGCCTTTTTTGAGCAGTGCTGTGACTTGGTAACTGGTGACCCCTTTCCCATTGCCATGAACAAATAATCTCCCTGTTCTGGTTCCATGCTCTGTGACGAAAGCACACAAAGCCTGCATTGGGCATATCATGCCCTCTACCTGTCTTTTTAGTGCCACCATGCAGCCCTGCCCCTTTTGATCCGTCTTTGACCTTTTAATTTTGATCTGTATCTCTTTCATGCCACAACTTATAGCTTCCTATTCCAATCCCCCTTTTTTGTCTTCTTTGCCATGGCCTACCACCTCACTCACTCTCATATCTCCTGTAAACATTATGACATAGATAGTGTGAAATAGCTGGGCCTCTGCCTTTGACCTGCATATTGCTGGTAATGCCTCCTTTAGTTTTGCTAGCCACTGTTCCCCTATTGGTCTTCAATTGTCTGCTGGTCCTTGCTTCAACCCACCCCATCCCTGCATCATCCTTCGAATAAACCATGATTTTGTTGGGTCCTTCCAGCCCTTTTGGCTGCATATGATGCTTATCCCTGCTAAACAGACCCACATTGTGGTATGGGCTATTCCTTTTTGCCATTGCTCCATAATGAACTTTCCCAGTTGTTCTTCTGTGAGTGGCCTACTTACCTCCATCTGGTGTGTTGCCCTGAATGTTTGAAACACTTGCCAGGCCCCATCGTAGGCCCTCAGTGTCCGAGGTGTCCATGAGCTGTGAAACAACAGTTCTGCTCTGCCTCACCAATGTCCCAGATGATCATTGGTATGGGCATTTATTGCTCTTCTGCTGCTGGTGCCAGCCTCCTGAAAAGATCCAGCTGCAGACGGGAAAGGCTGTCAGCCAGGGTGTTGTGTACCCCTTCCATGTGTTTTGCTCTGAATGACATGTTCAGTTGCAAGGCCCTTAAAACCAAACGGCACAAAACTTGCATGACCATTTCTGACCTGGATCCCTTGTTGTTTAGAACCTCCACCACTGCTCTATTGTCACACCTTAATGTTATCCTTTGATCTTGTAACTCTTCCCCCCCACACCAGGGTACAGGCCCAAATGGGCATGATCTCTAGCAATGTTATATCCTTTACCTTGCCGTTCCTTACCCAGTCGGATGGCTATGGTTCAGCAAACCACCTGCCCTTCAGGTAGCCCCCCATGCCTATTCCCCTGGCTGCATCTGTGTAAAGCTCGAGGTCTATGTTATACACCCATTCTTCCTGCCAGAAAGAGCAACCTTTATAATCCTTGAGGAATTCCTCCCATACAAAAAAAGTCCTCCTAACACCTCTTGTCAGGTCTACTGAATGGTGTAGTTTGGTCACCCCTGCTGTAACCCTTGCAAGCCTTTTTGTGAATGCCCTTCCTGGTTCAATAGCCCTACAGGCAAAGTTCAGGTGCTCATGAACCTGCTGTATTTGTTTTAGCTGCACCCTTCTCCTGCTGGTATGCACTAGTATCAACTCTTTCAGTTTTTCTACTTTTGGGCCGGTAGCCAGAATATTTCCCTTGGGGCATCTATCTCTATACCCAGGAATTCTAGCACCCTGCAGGGCCCCTCTGTTTTCTCTGGCACCAGTGGCACCCCTAATTCCTTTGCATACCTCTTGAAATTTGCCAAACATTTCTTGCATCTCTCTCTTTTTCCACTACCGATGAAAAGGAAATCATCCAAATAGTGAATAACTGCTCTATGACCAGTTTTCTCCTGATATATCCACTGCAAACAAGTGCTAAATGCTTCAAATGTTGCACATGCTATTGAACATCCCATGGGCATGGCTTAGTCAAAATAGTACTGTCCCCCAAGTTTAAAACCCAAAAGGTCCCAGTCCTCTCTCCTGACTGGCAGCAACCTAAATGCCGATTCAATGTCCGTCTTTGCCATCCACGCATCCTTAGTAGCCCGAATTATCCGGACTGCATCTTCCAATGTTGAATATGTTACTCTACTATAATCCTTCCTGATAAAGTCATTCACCGAATTCCCTTCTGGAAAGGACAGGTGGTGAATCACCCTATACTCTCCTTCCTGTTTCTTGGGTACCAAACCTGATGGCAAGATCCTCGTGTTCTGTAATGGGGGTGGGGTATCAAATGGGCCTTCCACTCTTCCCGCTACCCTTTCCTTTTCTATTTTTTGCCTTAATATCTCTTCCTTCCCTTTTACTGATCCCAGGTTGCGTGCCTCTCTTGCTTGTCTGGACCCATCACACTGCAATGAAAAATTTGTGCAAACACCTTTCTCCATCATCCCAGCCACTTTTTTGTTCGGATATCTGTCCAACCAACTTCTCCATGCCTCTATCCTGATGGGGGTTTTGGCTATCCCAAATTGCCCTCTGTCTTTTTCCCCTTTCTCCCTCCCTGACCCCTGTCTCTCGCTCAGTGTCTGGCTTTCTTGATCAGTGATTCTGACCTTCTCTGCTTGAGTTCCCCTACCCCCTCCTCCTGTTCCATGTCTACTCTTTAAACCCCTGTCCTTCATGAAAAAACTGTTGACCTGAGATCTGGCCCCCAGATCCCTGTGGTTCCTGGGCCCATGTCATTCTACATCTGTTTGCCGGGTGTGTTCCCCCACATTTTGAACATGCGTGCCGAAAGTGACATTGGGGCCATGAACAAAAGGCCCTGTTGTATGCCCAACAGTTCCTCTGTGTCCCAACACCTTTTCTCCCCCATTCCCCCTCGGGTGTGGATTGATCCATGACAAAATCTGTCCATAAATCTAGCTGCTTTGTATCCCATCTCACATCCTCGTATGTTGCCATTCTCTTCCAAAAAAATTCATCATAGTATATCCATCCCACTCCCCCTTTTGCTTTTGCCCGTCTTATTATTAGGGAGTATGTGATGAGCGGGATGTCCAATTCTGACTTTTTTTCTAATACTATGGCTGAGAAAGTGGCAAAACCTACATACCACCCATCCCAAGTCTTCCCTTTTGTGAATTTTTCTTCCTTCTTCTTCTCTAACAATACTACCACTGCTGCCATTTCACTCTTCCCTACATTTTCAGATTCTTCATACTTTGCCGCCACTTCCCGGCTCACCAATGCAAGTATATCCACATATTCTCCTTTCCATATCTTCTCCTTTGTGGCCAATTGAACATGCTCACCCACTCTCATCCCAGGGGCACCTATCTCCCTTGTTCCTTTAATTTATTTTTCTATACCTCCCTCTTTTCCTTTTGGTACCTCTTTTTCTGTTCTTATCTCTGCTAAGGCTGACTCCATTTGCCCTAGCCCCCCCGTCCCCAGTGCCGACACAATTTGACTAATGTACTCTTTTATACTGTCACCCACTGCACTGGATGCATTACCTGGGTCCTTGTCCAAGCTTTGTTGCCTGCCATCGTCTTGGTGCCCCGTTACAGCACTCATTGGTTGAGGGGGTGGATAAACCTCTATCGGCTGCGGAGGAACCACCGTGCTCGGAAGATCCAGTCCAGGTTCCCCTTGTGGAAACCCGACTTGGTCTTGGGGAGGTACTAGCAGTACCGGGTCACTGGGATGCACAGGTACTGGCTCGTCCACCTTGTTGGGTCCTGCCGCTATTGGCTATACCCTGGTGGGGCTGCCTGGTCCCTCGGCTGGTCGCTTCCCTCTGCCCCCTTTTTCTCTTCCCGCTTTCCTCTTCTCTGCAGTCTCCCTGGTTCCTCCCCTTCCACCAGCTCCCACATCCTGTTGGCCTTTTCCGCCAACTCAACTATAGCCCTGTAGGCGTCTTCCTTCGAGGGCCTGTTCTTCTTAGGTGCCATATCCTCTGTCCTCTCACACTGTAAAGACAACTGAAGAGAAGAAAACAAGATTCTGATATTAACTTATGTTTTTATCACGCTCGCATGTGGCCATCTTATATTGCACCCATACTACAGGCCCTTTCCAGCTGACCGACATCCGGTCCCCCCCCGGTTCACCCCCACCTTTATTCCGGGTATAAAATCCATTACAATGCCCCCTCATCAGCAAATCTCCAATACAATGCTCCTTAGCTGGACAAATCAGTAACTGTAATACATTGCAAGCCTTTCCACAATCCCCTGTCCATTTAGCCCACACATAGCCCAAAAAGAAGAAAAGCCCCTTTTTTTTTTTTGAAGGCTCTTTCCCTTGATTAGATGCACTACATTGTCCAGCAACTCTTCGGTATAATGCCCCCGCCCTCTCGGCTTTTGTGTACCCATGCTGCACGGTGAGCCCTTTTCAGGCCCAAATTCCCATGCATGATGCCCTTCCCAGCCTGTCCTAGGCCTTGTCCCCTTCATCCCATGCCCTCCAGACTCCTGAAACCAAAGCCCCAGCCTCCCACTTTTCCCACCCTACTCCCTGTTGGTCCCTTGTCTTTACGGCTGCCGCTACCACCTTTCTTGTTTCCTCCCCTGTCTTCCTTTGATGCTCTGGCCCTCCCCCCTTTCTCTGTGCCTTCACCCCCAGTACACGTTGTCCTGTCTCACTTTTATCAGTGTTGCCATCGTTTTCCTCTGCTTTACCAAGCCTTTTGTCTCGAAGCGCGTGTTCTTGCGGCGTGTGACATCATCACGTCCACCTCGTGGCCTGCTCCGTGCAGGCCCCTTCTTTTACTGCCCTCTCCCAAGTTCTCCCCCCACCCTCCCCTCTATGGCTTGTCACTATCTAGACCCCCCACCCTCACCCTTTGCTCGCTCCCCTTCGTTGCGGCCTACATGTGGCGTGTGACATCATGCCAGCGTGGCCTCCCGCATCCACCATTGCTCCTTCTCCACACCTGGCCCTCCTGTTCGGGCCTCCTAGGTGGGCCTCCCCCCTTGCGGTCTCCGGGCCCCCTCGGGCTACCAGTTGTCTGTCCAGAGCCCCTGTTCTGCAATCCAACCCCGCTCCTTTCCTTAGGCCATATGTCCCGATTTTCTTCTCGAGAACCCCCTTTTCTTCCAGGGCCATACCGCCAGGCCCCTACTCATGTTTCCTCCAGTCCCCTTTTTGTAACTCTGCCACTGTCCAAATGCATGAATTCTTTGTCACACAATAAACCCTTGCATCTTCCTTTCGCCTCACAGCGCTTGCAAGCCCTCCTTAATTCGCCACTTCTCTTCTCTCCATACCTTCCTGCTGTGCTATAATTCTTGCTCTCTGAAACAGCCACTGCTGCCTGTGATCACAACCTGAAGGTTCGGCTGTTACTAGTCTGCCCTTTTTTTTTTTTTTTTATTTATGTCTCACTTTTGTAATTACCACATAACTGCACCCTGTATTGGACTTTGCCTTTGTTTCTCTGCTGAAACACAACTTTATTTTTTTTTTTACTTCTGTCTTGCTCCAATAGATGTTGTTGATACCATGCCTGATTCTCCTTGCAAACTCAAGCCTTCTGCCACGTGCTGCATCCCAAAATCTTCACATCACAGCCAAATCCCCCTGCCCTTGTAACTTATCTTTCAGGTTCTACATTCTCATCTCTTCCCATGCTTTCTGTCTTTTGTTGCCTCTTTTTTTTTCAACTCAACACTTGTACCATCCTGTTTGTTTCTCCTTACCTCCTTCCTTGCTGTACCAACCTTCCAATCAATCTGCCAATCCGATGTGCTGCAGTTCCAAAAGATCAAAACTCCAGCAAAAGTGGCTGAGCCCCTCTTGTACTGTCCATTATATACCTCCACTTGCCCTTCCCCTTCCTGTTGCCTAGCCATTGTTCTCCCACATCTCCTCCTTCCTTCCCCTCCCTTCTAGGCACAACCATCTTAACCAATGGGAAGAAATTTACACGAGACAACCTGGTCTACCCTTAAAGGCCAAACTCCATTATTCCAGCATCAGCAATCTGCTCTGTTCTTCCTTTTCTCCATTCTGATGGTGCCAGGACATATGAGAGTGGAAGTGATCCTGTGCTTCCTGATTACTGACTGGCACTGGTAGAGGGTCATTGTCTTCTTGTTCAGGATCTTTACTTCAATCATTTTTGATAATGAATGTCAGCATTGGTAATCTCTCCATCTCTGGGAAGCTCAGGATTGATATCCACAAAGTCAAAAACCTCCTCTGTGGTCATCAACTCCGGTGTGATCACATCAGCAAGTTCTGATTAATCAGCGTTAGTAGGCTCATGGGGGGACGATCACCCCTCTGGTGCAAATCCCCTTTTTTTAAACAGATTTTGACAGTGTTGCCCACAATCTGTGTTGACATGAAAGCCTGTAATGCCCTTTCAGATTTTGGATCATTCCCAAATCCATGGACTAGATTTGGCTGGTTGTGTTGAGGTGGTAAAAATAAAACTTTTAGAAGACGATACATGGTTGTGTTGAGGTGGTAAAAATAAAACCTTTAGAAGAGAATACATTCCCACAATGTCCTGAGAGTGTCCAGAGCAATAATCCAGCAGAAGCATGACACAAGTCCTTTTACACTTCAACTTCTGGACATGTCTCCTTTTATGCTTCATTTCCAGTACTGTGCTGACACATTCTGTAGCAGAATCAGCATCTGTAACATTTCTCCCCTGTGCTTTTTCTTACAGTTTATACCATGCCACAGCTTCTAGTGAGATAGTCAGTCACCAATAAACTCATATGAATCCTGACTGAGTTCAGTGGCCAATTCATTTACTTTTTTTTCTTCAGGATAGGATTGGACAGCCTAGCCCCTCTACTGATGGCACTGTTCAACTAGATAAGAATGGCATCCTCCACCTCTGCATCCTTCCCCTCCTGCTGTCTTTGTGTCTTGGGTTTTGCATTGGATTGCCACTCTGAAAGGATGATCTCCAGGGTTTGGCCAATGTCCCAGTTTGGCTTAAAGAAATACCAAGCTGCTTGGCCACACTGTGGAGTGAAGTTGTAGGCACCTCTTGAGCTTCAAGCACCTTTACCATTTGTGCAAGCGATAGCTCATTCTGCTTATTTGCCATTGCTGAGGAAATTAAGTTAAACAACCAAAAATGACATGGACTAGGACAGATAAATTGTGCCAATGAAGCAGGCCAGATATCCATAACATCTTTGTATATGAGACTAATGGGTCATTAATCAGTTACTGGGGAAATGTCTTGATTAACCTAACATCTCCAGTTAACTACTTACTGCTTAAGTGGGTTGACCTACTGCGTATGTGTGCACCTCAACAAACTCCCTAGCCTGTGGGTTCTAGTAGATAGCTGAAACACTGCAAGTGCAACATGATGGTATTGGTTATTCCAAATGTTTCTTTACTCAAGATACTGATTGGCATGACTGAATGAGGAACTAGGACACTGGGCACCTGGTAAATGTCCTTTAATATTTGTTCATTGTGTAATGAATGTGGGCATGTGATGAATGCTGCATGATTTTAAATATAAACTTCACATTCAATTATATACAGAAACACTGGTAACCTCCTAACTTGATGTGTATGGTGAAATAGGCATTATAAAAGAAAAACTGCTGATATAACTGCCATATATTTTCTAATTTTTATTATTTGCTTGTATTCTAGTGTCATCCAGCAACACAACTACACCAACTGCTGGTAAGATAATTCAGTTATACAAAGCATTATAAGAAGTTCCAAAAAATTCAACATATTCAACAGTAATGGTGCCTGGAAAAAACAAAGGTTGATAATGTGTGCTGTAAATTACTTAGCTGTTTTTGCTTTCTGCAAGACAAGCATATAGTAATGAAAGCACCACTGGAGGTCGACAATGAATTTGCCAACCTCCCACAGAGTGATGGCACAGTACAGACACTGATATTGTACCATCCCCAAATGAAGTGCTTTCTGCTCTGCACCCTGCACCCCCTGGATTTCTATATAATCAACTTCAGATCGGAGTTCTTCCAGGGAGGAAGCAGAACACTGGGAGAAAGACATCACCTAAAAACAGACCATTACAATGATAGTCACTGCAATGGTCTGTTTTCAGGATTCGCTGTTGGGGTGTTGTGCTGGAGGGGGCAAACATACAGGAATTAATGACCCAGAATTGTTACTGTAGTAATCAGGTTTAAAGAAATCTTCAGCAAGTTTTTTCTGCCTTTGTATAAAGACTAAAGCTGAGCATTACATCCCTGCTTGCACCAATTCACAGAGAGTACATACTGTATTACAAACATTTTAGGAGTCAAGACAACAGTAGTTCCATACCAAATAAGTGACTTTCTTTGTTCTACCACTAGACATAGAGATTTGTTGCTCAACAACACTATCAAACATAGTGAGACAGAAAGATCATCTTCCTCATATAAATATTTGCCAGCCTCCCCAGATGGGCTTTCTCCAGGATTTCTAATGGGACATTGGCATCTCGCTACTTCAGAATCAGATGACAGAGATTCACTGGTTGCAAAGTTGCATTCCACTGCTGTTATTGTCCATGTCTGAGTCCAACTCATGAGATTTTTTGGACAGTGCAGTTTTGAAAAGGCATGTAGCCATGCGTTCAGTGCCTTAATAGGTGGTGGCCCTACTATGATTTATCAATAGTTCCTTTACTTCCTTGTATCATACTTCACAGACATAGCACCTTGGCATTCCTTTTAATTACTACTTCTATATCTGAGGTACCAGGTGGTGTATAACATATAAACGATGAGGCTGTGGTGCCTTTGGTGTCACTCATTGACTGGGATGTATCCTTTTTGGGGGGATGGCAAAGTCTCTTAAGTTGCTGTACTGCTGGGATTGTGGCTGCTTATAGCACTTGATTTAATAGCTGCTTGTTGTGATTTATATTTATTTGTTTTACCAGGAAATGATCCTTTGTGCAGTGCCCATTTACAAGGCATCCTATTTAGGACTGTCAAGAAGTATAAAATATTCACAGTGTGGCATATACAGAGTATAACATTGGCAAGTGGACAGTGCAGTGGTAATACAGGGCATTCCTTTTTTAAGAATTCCAACATACGTCCTCATACATATTCTTCCTATTACAACTTCTGTCCATTTTGTTGTTTTTCACAAATAGTAGAACACACTACATTATAGGGCAGGCTTTCTAGCAAGCTTTTTGCACCAGTTAACCGTGTGTGTGTGTGGAGGCAGTTGGGGTGTACTGATCTTTAAAAAATCAGTTGGTAAAATATTGGTTTCTCATTTGAACAAACTCTAGTCAGAGTTGATAAGGCTGTGGTGAGCTTGAATGACTGTATAGGATGCTTACCTTAAATTTGTCAGTTCGCGGTTGGGCGTTGCAGATTGCAGGCGTGTCCTGGTCCAAAAGATGACATTGCCGACCTCTGGAGGTAAGTATGGGATAAGGGGGGTGTATGGGAGGTGGGTGCTCAGTGGGAGGGTGGGAAGGGGAAGGGCACTGCAGCGATTATGAGGACAGTTTTCCCTTTTACAGGCAGGAAAGAAAACACAATGGGGGACCATTTTCAAATTTACAGAAGACAAACAAAAACATATAAGCACACTGAGGTGGGCTCCCAGTGTGCCACAGGACTGGGGAAGGGGGGGAGACAAAAAAAAATGTTGGTACACTTGGGTGGGTTCCAAGTGTGCCACAGGAGTGGGGAAGGGGGTTGCAGAGCATGCCAACATGGGGATTGGGCACCCCATGTCAGACACTATAAGTTCAGGAATGAAAGAAACAAAAACAATAACACATGTCAGCACACTGGGGTGGACTCCCAGTGTGGCACATGAATGGGGAAGGGGGACATAGCATGGGACAAGGGGTTGTAGCACAGGGTATGGCATAATGCCATTCCCAATATGGTGGCACCCACAGAACTGTGCATGCGCATGGCACATGTGCATGCACAGTTCATGCATTGGAATGCGGACGTAACAAATGAAATAGTTTGGCTGTTTTTCCATACCCCAATTGTGGTGGCTGTGGGATTTAAGTTCCATTGGCCTGTCGGAAGGCTACTTCCAAAAGTCCAACAGAAGCTGTTATGAAAGTGACCATTTGCAGCCCAAAGAGCAGCAGTGTGTGTGGCTGTGGTGGACCACTACCAACCATTGTGCAGTTTCAGAAGGATCATTTCAAAACTCCACTACGGAAGCGTTCCCAAGCCTGTTCCGTTAGCTTGTTTTTCTGTGCTGTCGCAAAACGGCTGCAGGATCCACCTACACAGCCATAAAAAGGACTATGTGGAGGTCTGAAACATGTCAGGCAGTTATACTGTCCATTTGTATTGTGTTATTTTTTAATATGACGGAATAAATTATATGTGAATGAATCTTTTGTTTGAGCATCGCTCTTCTGGGTTTCTGTGTGCTCAAAAGTTTTTTGATTGTGTTTCTCATTGGTTAAAGCAGGCTGGCAGCCATACATTCACCTCAGTCTAATGGCCAGTAAAAAATTACCAGAACCAGCCTGTACCATAATAAAATAAACAGCTATGCCCAACTTGCAATGTTAATTTTTTATACAAACCCCATTTCTTTTCTAATTCCTGTCCACCTGCCCCCCCCACCTTTCTCACTTACTAACTAATTCTTCACTAATTTAAACATAACTAAATTAAATTTATCTTACAGAAAACATAAGTCATATCAGGATTGTATATTTTATTTGCAGCTATATATTCTTTGATAAAATGAATATTTCCTATACTTTGCCTGCTTGTCTGACCACTCAGGATGTACTGATACTTGCCCAAGTACTACACTTCAAGTGACCATAATAAACACACCCACCCAGTCTCATCATTTTAAAAGGGCTAGAAAAATGTGAACTTCCACAGCTTAGAAACTGTCAGGAAATCTCAGCATATTATACTTTGGGGAGCTACAGAAACAAAACAAGCCTGATAGCTTTGCTATTGACACCTGTCATTGGAGAAACTAGTTTACAGGTAAATTCATTTCTTTTATTTTATTATTTTAATTTTTAATGCTGATTACCCATTTTATAAATGCAATGAGACTCTCTAGGGTGTGGGTCATGGTAAATAACGACTGTTTCTGAGACTGCAAGGGACTCCAACCTGTGGTGTCATGCCCCTCTGTACTCCTGGGAGAGCAGCTGTTGCATGTCAACCTAAACAATGATCTCTTATGTCTTTTTGCCTGCATATGCTGTTTGTTTTGCTTATCTCAAATCTGGAAAAGCCCATGGGCCAAAATTCCATTTATATAGGCAACCAGAACAAATGAACAAATATACAAAGTACATAAACATACATATAATCTAAAAACTAAATTAACAAATAGTTAAGTAATTACAAACATTTGTAACAATAAGATGTTTCTTTAAAGTTGGCCTAAAAACATGCAATGTATTACAAGCGCCAGTTATGGATAATGATAAATCATTGTATACTGTAGGTAGTGAATATAACAGATCTCTGTCCAATAGAATATTTCATCACAGGAACTGTAAACCGGGTACACTGAGTAGAATAGGTTTTGGTTACAGAAATAATGTTTTTTTAAAAGTTCATGAAAAGAGAAAGGTACTATATTAAGTGCAACTTTCCTGGCCAGGGTCCCAAGTTGTAACTGGTATCTCTGACCTAGCAGTAAACAATACAAGTTTCCATAAAGAACACAGTGATGTGTTGAATAAGGTAACAGTAAAGCAAATCTTGTGATTTGATCCATTAATGTCTTAACCTTATTCAATATCCCTGAACCAGATGAATGGTAGAACAACAAATCATAATCTACCAAAGGCAAAAGAAAACTCTATGATAATAACATTCTAGCAGATGGAATTAAGTCTATAGAGAGACCCTAATCTTTGATTAACTAGTTTGAGCATTGTATTAATATGTTGCTCACAGGTTAAAGATTTATTTAAGGCAAGCCTGAAGTATTTAAAGATTTTAACTTGTTCAATATCATCTTTGTTCAATGTATGCAGTGAGAGGATAGGACTCTCAATTAACCTTTTCCTTTTGTTATAAAAAAAAGAATCTTTTTTTGTTTTCATTCAGAACCAGTTTGTTGTTGCAAAACCAATTTTGGACAGGAACAAAATCATTGGCCAGATCATTACTTATTTCCAAAAAAGGGGAACCATTCATGAGGATAATTATGGATCCATGACAGGAGTCTGACAAAAATGTTGTCGAATGCCCTGTCAGTGACACTGGCAGGTCAACCACATTCTGCAGTCGGCTGCTGGTTCACTATTTAAATCTTTGTTTTCTTCGGTGGGCTTTGCCCCCTGAACCACCCATGCGGGGGGCTGTGCCCCCTGCACCCCCCCACTTAAGGATTCTCAATTCCAGTCAGAGCTGATTGGGGGGGTGCAGGACCCCCGACAGACAGCGTCGGGTTCCAGCGGGTCTCCCACTGTGGCTAGGCACTGTAGTCACTGTGGGGGACCTCGGTGGCAAAATGTCACTGTGGGGGGGGGGTGTAACCGCATCATCACAATCATCACCATAAAAAAATGTGTGTATTTAAACAAACTGAGGGTAGTGAATTAAAAATAAGCTAAATAAAAGGGGACCCAAAATAGAACCTTGAGGAACACCCAGTGTAACAGCAGATGGATGAGAAGTGCTTCCCTTGATTCTTGTCCACTGGGAGTGACTATAAAGGTAGCTCCCAATTCATCCAACAACCTCAGAAGACAAACCTAATTTAAAAAGGATGGATGATAACAAATCATGATTGACCAAATCAAAGGCATTGATCTTGTCTACAAGGGTGATGACAGTAAAAAGATCCTTTTGCAAGATCTGATGGGCCACCTGTGTGAACCTGACCAAGGCCGTTGATGTACTACAACCTGGGGAAAAACATGTTGTGCTAATGTCAGTAGGTCATATTTAAGTATATATTCTATCATTTGGTCAAACACATTTCTCTCCCAAATCTTAGATAATGGGGCCAGCAAAGAAACTGGTAGTTCTTTACATTGGTCATGTCCCCAGACTTGAAAATAGGAGCAACAGTAGCCTGTTCCAAATGTCAGGGAACTGACCAGTGCTCCATTCATGAAACATTCATGCACACACCACCCATAGAAAAGGATGCAAACGTTTCTTCAATAAAAAAAAACATTTATTGTAAAATCCAGGTACTCATGGCCACTGACGCATATTGGACAATTGTCTTGTCCTTTAGCAAAGGCAACTAAATCAAAAGATACACTCAACCACTTAAATGTGTTACAAAAGCATGTGACTTCATGATGAGCAAGTAAATTGGCAAGCCCATTGGTTCATGCATAAAATATCTTAATTCAAAATATTTTTTAGACACCATATTTAGTTTTGATATGTGTTTTTTATTTATTTAGTTACATAGCTACTTTATTTATGTGTTCATTACCTGCATTGAGAAAAGATGGGGGAAAAATGTTTTTGAATTGCCAATAAACTTCTCATCGTGAAGTCACATGATTTTTGTAACATATGTAAGTGACTGAATGTATTTTTTATTTAGTTGCCTTTGATGAAGGACAAGACAATTTTCCAAATGTGTCAGGCATCATGAGTACATGGATTTTACAATAAATGTTTTTTTTTATTTAATTGAAGAAGTGTTGGTGTCCCTCTCTATGGGTGGTATGTGCCTGAATTTTTGGTAAATGGATGTCCAGACTGTTATTCAGAGCACTGCATTCCTTTTGCACGCTTTTAAGTATACCAACTGACCAGTGCAAAGTGACAAATTAAAATGTTTTGTTACAGTATAACAAGTAATGTCAGCCGTGATCCTTACAAGCCTAAAGTCCATCCCATCATTGCCTACTGAAGGGTGATGATTATTTTATTTATTTATTTAAAGTCTTGGAATTACAACCTTTGAGTCATATACTCATTTCCAAAGGCTCCATGTCAATACACAATACAGACATAGGTAAATACAATAGACAGTACAATACAATATACAATGCTAGGGCAGTATGATAGCAAGGTTACAGCATGAAACAGTATACTGAGATGTCTAATACAGAGTTGAGGCTGTAGGCTATGGGTAACACAGTAAACAGTACAATACAGGGTACAGTGCCAGGACACTTTGACTTCCGGTTACAGCATGACCATTTTACAAGGATGTCCTGACCAGTTTACAAGGATGTCTAATACATTTTTGTGGCTGTTGACAAAATTAAATTTGATCAAATTTTATTATTTTGATTTGATTCATTTTAAAGTATTAAATTTGCTCAAATAAGAATAGACTTCACCAGGGATGAGTATCCTAAAATTAAATTTGGAGTGGTCTAGTTCCCACATAGAATCATTGATCTCATTACTATCTGGACAAATAAAAATATTGTAGGGCACATAATCAGATAAATCAGAAAAATGCTTACTAAATTCTACAGCTAATGCTAATGGCTTATTTATTATTCATGTAGCTGTCATAAGTGTTTGTGAGGATATAATAGTATTTCTTCCTAGTAAATCATTAATCAAGTTCCATGTATCCTATACATTTTTACCTCTAAATTGCTTTTGCTTCTAAATGAGAAATTGTCATTTTAGTTTGCTAACCACAGATTTACTTTTATTCCATGCCTCCTTGTAAGCTAACAAGTTATTTGGGTGCCTATTCTTTTTGTATAGTTTGTATTTTTTTATCTCTATCCCTCAATTGTTCAAATAACTCTGAAGTAACCCACTCCTAATAGGTAACCTTCAAAAGGGGTGGGCAAAGGAATCACAGATGGAGTTAAATTGCCCACAACAAGCCTGCAGTGCATCACCCACAAACAGAAATTTATCCAAAAAAGATCAGTCAAAATGAGACAAAACCTCTTTAAATTTGATTGAGTCCAATTTGTTTTAAATTATGAGAGTAAATGTAAGCTGTTGGTATGGATTTCCTTTTAGCAGACCATCAGCAGTACACAGGACTATGATCACTGATGAGTCTGATAAAACTCCATATTGTAGTATCTTAGAAATGTCAGAAACAAGAGCATAATCCAACATTGCTGAAGAACCTGTCTTATAATGGACCGTAGTGCGCACCTCAATTATTTCTGTAAGCCTGAGATCAGTTATCCTAGCCCTATATTTAAATAAGGACTGTATGCTAAACTCTTATGCTGGTGTGAACGTCAGTTTGTTTGTTGAAAACTGTTACTGTTTGGTGTCGCAGCTATTGTTTTCCTTGTCTCCGAGTCAAGTTCTCTCTATGGTAGAAAAGAACCCTTGGCTGTCCACCCTGATAGTCAGTGGAGAGGCATGAGTTGCATGGCTATTGCTGTTATTTATTAATTTATATATGAATCGAAGTTGAAATTAGAACTCCCTGAAAACATGCCACATGAGGGCTTAGCCTGAGGTTCAATGTGGGGGAATAACTCTTCCCACATACATAATAAAAAACAACCTCTCCCAGGACCCCTTGCTCTAGTGCTTGGAAAAGTTACCTGCACTGAGCTCCTGCATGGTGTGTGTACTGGCTTGCTTTTCCACTCCATTTTGTGTTCCCTTTGCTTTTTCCCTTGTTGTTTTTACTTGCTTGTATCCACGTTCTACTTGCTTGTGCAGTGACCTCTGCTTGGTTTCTGATGGATTTCGTTCATGTGTTTCTCCTGCTGGGTTAGTATTGTTGGGCCTCCAGCCGATGTATGCTTCTTGTTGTGCTTATTTTGCTGTGTTTGTCTTTTGGTTTTGTCTTTTCTTTTGGGGGGGTTTAGTTTCCCTTGTGTGGGTTGTGTTAATCCATGTCTGCTGTTGTTGTCATTCCTTTCAGCAGTCTCAAGTTCCTAATTGACTATACCTGGCTGACACGTCTCAGCTTCTCACTATGTATTCTGTTGCTGTATTCCAGCAGCTTGTTTTGAGTCTCTCAGCTGTCTGGTTCCCAGATTTCTGTTCTCTGATCCCTACTGCTGCTACTCTTTACTCATTTGCTTCCTCCAAATCTGCAAATATTTAGCCTACCTGGGACCAACCATGCTAGATTGTGTGCAAGCCCTATTTTTATTGAGCAGCCTTGCATTTCACTATGGTTTCTTTACTGCTTCCTTAACTCAGCCTTTCATTTGTTACTACACATTTTGTTGCATAAGCCCTCAGTTTTCCTACAGCCCTTTCGGGGATTTAAATCCATTCACAAATGTTTATTTGCACTCACTGGAATCAAGCCAGAGTCTATTGCAGTTCTATATTACTTTCTCCTTGGGATTCGAGTCTGCTTAACTACAATTGTACCAAGCAATTATTACTGTTGTTTTTCAATGCATTATTGCTTTTGCCTGCATTCCCTATGCTTGTTCAATTGTTCAGCTTGACTACTGCCGGAAGCTATAACTAATTACTGCTGGAGGCTATTAAACTGCTTTTGTACAATGCTTAATTCCACTCTGGAGGTCAGCTCAGCTACAGGTGTTATCATACACTAGTTTTCAATCCACTTGTGGGTCACGGTGCTTTATTCTGGATTCTTGTTGTTCCTACGGTGCATGATGTGGGGTTTATAATGGAGGGTCAAGGCTCTGTGTGGTTCATATACCTCAGGTTCAAATACTGCCTTCACCTCTAAAACCCTCTGTATTTATGTCACCTTTATTGGCATTGGTTGCTGGCCCAGTTTGTTTATGTACTTTCTTCTTTACTTGCATAGCTTGTCCTATAGCCTTGCCAGGCATGCACCTTGCAATGGATGAGGATCCATTTTAGCCAGAGTTGTTTGTTCCTTGCCTACTGCTTAGCATGCCTCTGCATACTATCTGTTTAACATGCTGCACACTGCCGTTTTCACCCTGCATTACTATGTACTACCTGCTTTTTTGCTAAAAGTCCCCCCATTTCCTCTCCCAGTTTCTTTTCCTGTCCTCTCTCCTGCTTCCTCTTTTCTCTTTCATCCCCTTGCTTTTGCCCTGCATGCTCCAGCAGTTCTACAGTTCCTCTGCTGGATAAGGGATCATCATGCCTGTTCTGCCTTGCTGCCTCTGTGTTCTTCTCATAACACCTGCCTGGCATTGCCTTGCTTTGGATTAGGGATCATCATGCCTGTTATGCCTTGCTGCCTCTGTGTTTATCTCATACCCTTTGCCTGATGTAGCCTCACCTTGGAAAAGGCATCATCATGCCTGTTATGCCTTGTGTTCTTTTTCTTTTCAGTCTCCATCCATGCACATCTCTGACTGCCTGTGCCTTTGGTTCTTGCACCGTGGATTGGAAATGCCATATTGTTCAATATTTTGTAGTCAGGTTCTTGGAGATATGCAATAAGCATACACCCAAGATAAAAGCAAGTAAAAGAAGGGCTAAGGTACCCTGGATAAATGATAAATTACTAAGAAAATATTAGGCTAAAGAATAGACTGGGGAATCGGCAAATAAAATTGAAATTAAGCAGTGATTGTGCTATATTTAAAACCAAACAAAATTACTGCAGAAATCAGATTAGGAGAGCTAAATCTAACTATTTTATAGCAAAATAAATAGGAATAATAATCCAAAATGATTCAGGCAGACAGTAAATGCCATTATTAGTCCAGAAAATAAAAATAAACAACACATAAATCAATTGAATTATGAGAAAAGGAAAATAAAAGAACCTAGGGAAACTGCAAACCTGTTAAATGTTTTTTTTTTTTTGTTAACTTACCAGGTCTGGACACAAAAACTTCATTCGATAATGTATCGCAAGAAGAAATAAATTTCAAAGTATCACACCCATCTTTCCGATTTAAAATACTAAATTTAACTGAGGTAAAAAATGCATAAAACAGATAAAAATTCACAAATCTCTTTGTCTGGATGGGCTAGAAGGTAAATTCTTACAGATGGCTGCTGATTATATAGCACTGACAATAACATATATGTTTAATTGGAGTTTGAGTACTGGGGTTTTTTCCATCAGTATGGAAACAAAGTAAAATTATTCCAATATAGAAAGGGGGAGAACATCATGAACCAGGTAACTATCAGCCAATAACCCTGCTCTCAATCACATCCAAATGTTTAGAGAAGTAGGTGCATATACAAATCATGGATTATTTAGAAAAAAAAAATTCTGACACCATATCAGGCAGGATTCAGAAGGGACCTTTCTATCAGCTCAGCAGTGATTTAATTTAATGATTTAGTGGGAACTTCTTTGGATGTAAGTTTGGAGACTGCTGTTTTGTTTGTGGACTTATCTAAGGCTTTTGACCTGGTGGACCACTTCCTGCTGCTGGGGAAACTCTGGTTTATGGGCATCACTGAGGGATCATGGCATTGGATTAAATCTTACCTAACTGGAAGATCACAGAGAATATGTTTATCCCAGAATCTGCCAAGTGTGAAACAGGTTGACAGTGGCATCCCTCAGGGATCTATAATGGGACCCTTGTTATTCCTTGTGTCTTGCAATGACCTTCTACAGATGGTGCAAACTTATAAAATCTAGCTGTATGCAGATGATATGGCATTGATTGCAACTGGGGTTGATGAGTTGGATTTGAAAAGTAGATTGCAGAGGCACTTCAGTGGTATTGGGGAGTGGTTCACCAGGTTGAGGCTAGTGATGAACACAAAAAAGACAAAAGTTCTTTATTTTAGAAATAGTAAAAAACAAGATTAGATGTAACATCTTTAAATATTTTGATAGAGCAGGTTATGGAATATCAATATTTGGGTTTAACTTTTGGTGCAGAATTAAATTTTCAAGAATATATCAGGGAGGTATTAAATAAAGTCAATAGAAAATTAGGAACTCTCAGACAAACATTTAAATATTTTGATCAAAGAGCTAGGAAAGCAATTGTAGAGCAAATTATATTGCCCTCTATTGTTTATGGAAGCAATATGTATGGGGTTGCACCTAAACAAATGCAGGATACATTGGACAAAATACAGTATAAACTTGCAAGATTTGTACTGGGGTGTCATTTTAGGACACATCATTGTACATTGTTAAATATGTTAGGGTGGACAACCTTAGAACATAGAAGTGGGGAAACATGGTTAAAATTATTGCATCTTTTTTATAAAACAACCTTCACACTATATGTTAGTTACTGCATTAACAAAATAAGATAAATATTAATTATAATAAAACTTTAAAATCAGGGAGGCAGTATAGTGCAGTGGTTTAAGGCTCTGAGCTGCAAAACTGGTGACATCCAGCAGACCAGACCTGGGTTTCAATCCCACAGCTTCTACTTGCATACTGTGTGACCCTGAGTAAGTCATTTAACTTCCCTGTGCTCCCAGGTCGCACCTGTAAAAAAGCTTTCAGCTTAATGTGCTACTCCTGGTTAAACCAACAACAACAAAAAAAAAAATCAAGCAGCAAAATTTTGGAATACGCTTCCACATTCAATGAGAGTAATGACATTCCCTAAATAATTTAGCATAGGATTAAAAACAATGTTTCAAGTGGTGTGCAATTGTTAAATTATAATATGATCTAGTATTTACCTCCTAGTAATTGACCAAGTTACATATTTGCCTGTATATTTGTATAAAGTGTCAATCATGTACTTGAGAGGTCTTAAATTTATTATTGTATATTTAGTTGAAAAGTATGTGCTTGTGCAATATATATATTTTTATGTATAAATATCTGATTTGTGCAACTTTTATAATTTTCTTATGTAACATCTTACAGGACTGTCTTTTGAGCAGGGAATTTATCTCTAATGACATGTTTTTTTTTGAAAGCCTATATAAAAATAAAAATGTTTATCTATCTATCTATCTATCTATCTATCTATCTATCTATCTATCTATCTACTTTCCTTGCTGCTTTGCATTGCCTGTGTTTTGCGGTTTGTTGTTCCAGCTCCAGCTGCTGCCTGCTGCTTCTGCCACTGTATATTGTCTGCATTATTCAAGTCTTCCCCTGCTGCTTCTGTATACTATCTGCATTAATCAGGTCTCATACAGCTGCCACTTGCCACTGCTACTACTGTATGTCTGCATTACTCAGGTCTCCCACTGTTGCTGCTGCCTGCCTCTGCTGCTTCTGTATACTGTCTACATTTATCCAGTCTTGCACTCCTGCTGCTTGCCACTGATGCTATTGTATATTGTCTGCATTAACCAGGTCTCCCACTGCTACTACCTGCTCCTGCTGCTACCCTAGATTGTCTGCACTGATCAGATCTCACCCTGTTGCTGCCTGCCACTGCTGCTCATCATCTCAGCTTGGGACTCTGTGGTGCCCTGTTTTTAATCTCTGCTTCAGGTAGCCTTATTACTGGGACTGGCTTTCTTCTGGCTTCCTCCCCCTCCTGGGATGCTCCTTTTCTGGCTGTGATGTTGCTCCTTCTACTGCTCCCACCAATGCTCCTATGCCACCATTCAGTAGGGAGTGCATTTCCAAGAATCGGCTTTCTGTTTAGCTCTAGACTATTCCTCACCTGACTGCAGAGCTTTGCCAACATGGCATGGGGGAATACTGGGATTCATAGGGAGAGGCAACAACAGTAGAAAACAAGAAGTTGTTATCCCTCTGTACAGACAGTTGGTAAGACCCCATCTGGGAGTACTGCATGCAATTCTGGAGACCCCATCTCCACAAAGACCTAGATAAAGTTGAGTCTCTTCAGAGGAAGGCAACCAAAATGGTGCAGGGTGTGCACCAGAAGACATACGAGGCGAGACTAAAGCAGCTTAATATGTATACCCTTGAGGAAAGGAGGGAGAGGGGAAATTACAGAAACTTTCAAGTATCTCAAGGGAATTAACAAAGTACAAGAGGGTAGCATCTTTCAGAAAAAGAGATGTGCAAGAACAAGGGGTCACAATTTGAAGATAGAGGGGGGATGACTCAGAGGCAATGTTAAAGGGCATTTTTTCACAAAGAGGGTTGCAGATGCATGGAACAGCCTTCCTGAGTAGGTTGAGAAGTTAGGAAAAGTGGGAGAATTCAAGAATGTATGGGACAGACATAAGACAATTGTAGTGGGGGGTAGGAGGAAGTAAGCTGTTGATTAACTATAATCTGCAGCTTATCCATCAGGTAGGGAAATGGGCAGACTAGGTGGGCCAAGCGGTCCTTATCTGCCATGAAATTCTATGCTTCCATGTTACTTACTCCACCTCTGCTCACCTGCTGGACCTCTATGATCTCTATATCTTCAGTTTGTTGCCTATGTCAGCTTTCGTGCCTGCCCCATGGCTCCTCCACCTGCTTCTCCCTTGCTGGAGATCCCTGTCAAGCAGGATGCCCTCATACCATTGTTACTTCTCAGGCCTATTCTGATGCTTTAGTCAGTCTGACAATTTGGCATCTGTCCCATCAGCAATGCTTTCCCCACTCATAGATGTCCTATTTCTGATTGTACCTTTCTATGTGACTGCAACTATTGGTGCTGCCCATGCTCACTGTGTTTGTCCTGAGGCTTTCCTGTCTTCTGAATGACATTTCCCATCTATCACCTCCAGTTCTTATCTCAGCATTAGTGCCTGCTTCAGTCTCTTCTCCTTCTCGTACTACTGTTGTTTCCCTCCTTTTAGAGTTTCAGCATGGATTCATACCAATCTAGTTGTCTAGTTAATAATCTGGGATTGGACAAATAGTGACATGGATATGCAATTGGCTGTCTAACATAATTCATAAGGTTGCTATCAATGGTTATCTGTCTGCAGAGGGGAGAGTCCCGAGTGGGGTTCTGCAGGTTTCCATGTTGGGCCCTGTACTATTTCATTAATTTATTGCAGACTTGGATGAGACAAGCAAGAATGAAATAACAAAATATGTGGACAACACTAAATTGGGGGGCTCAAGTGATATATGGAGGACATCAAATCTATACAAGATGACTTGGATTGCATAACTGACTGGGCATTCAGATGGGGAATGACCTTTAACACTAACAAATGTTATGTACTGCACTTGAGACATCACAACAAGTTATGCCAGTATATTTTAAGCAATTTAACCTTAAAAACCTGCTAGTACAGAAAGAGACCTGGGTGTACTAATTGAAAAAAGTTGTACTTTGGAAAACCATGTACCATCATTGTGTCTAGGGCTAATAGAGTAGCAGGTGCTAAAATGAGGAACGTAAAATTTTACAAAAGTGAAGTGATATTACCATTATATAGTTCCTGCATTAGGCCGCACCTTGACTTTTGTAGTCAACTCTGGAACCATACATGAAGGCTGACAAAAACAAGGTAGAAAGGGTACACAGAAGTATGGCTAAAATTATATCTGAGATCAGTGAACTTCTATATGCAAGAATAATAAATCATCTAAAATTGTACATACTGAAAGAAAGAAGAAAGAGAGGTGATTTGTGACTTTTGTATGGTATTGTTAATAACCCATCATTAATTGATGATCTGAATATTATATTTAAGGATCCTAATTCTAGAACTAGAGGTCATTCAGTCTGGGTGCAAAGGGGTCATTTTAGGGGTAACAGACAGAAGTAATTCTTCACCGAGAGGGTGGTGAATTTATGGAAAAGGCTACCAGAAATTATTGTTGTCAGTAAGAACAAACAGACATTCAAGAATTAGTTGGTAGGTTCCTGTCAGAAGGAGGGAAATTAACATACTATGATGACTTACAGTAAAGGAGTTTCTCTTGCGCTATGCCTTTTTGCTCATCAACAGAAATAGTGACAATAGTGCAATTCCTTCTGAAGCATGCGCATGCCATAATTTGCAATCTGCATTTCAAGAATTGGATGTTGTTAAGGGGTTAATTTAGAAGGAATTCCAAAAGAACCTCATCATTGGTCTGTTCCTTCGGGCCCATTTCCTAACTTTCATTATGACTGCAACAAAATTGGAATTGGCTATGTGGTCTTCATACCTGGCTCACCAGAATGGATGTTCTGTGTTCTATGAAGACCCTTCAACAGATTTCTACCCTATAATTTAAACAAATCCCTCACTAACATAAGGATCATGTACATGAAGAAGTTTTCACATCCAAATTTCCACCTAAGGACAAATGGTGCCCAGTCGCTCATTTGGACAAACATATGCATTTTCATTCTGGATTAAATCATTCTCATCCTTTACTATTTTCAATCCATAAATCTCCAATGACTACAAAATGGTTTGTAGACAATATCAGATTTTTGCTTCAACAGCTGGCCTTGATCCTTATTCATATTCTGGGCATTTTTTCAGATTTAGAGCAGCATCATCAGATTCAAGAAATAACATCCTCAGCCATAATATAAAAAGTTCAGAAGATGGAAGTCATCAGCTTACAAAACCTACATTCTGAATCAAATTCTGAAATTAGAGTAGCATTTTCAATCATCTCCTCTTAGTATACACAGAGGATGGGCAGTCCAGTAACCATGGGTCCTTGGGTTTCCCCAAGGTTTTTCTCTCCTGCATATTACTGGCCATAACTCCATGTGTTGGAGGAAGTTATCTAAAATAATTTGGGCTCTCTATTCCTATAGCTATCCAGGTGTAAAGTTCCTACACCTACCTAGTTTAAAGTAATAATACCAAGGATGGGAACAGAGGTAAGCCACAACAGAGTATGCACATTCATACACATATTTTATTCCATGAACATTGAATGAGAGGGTTTAGCTCGAGGTTTAATGTGGGGGAATAACTCCTCCCACATAAGTACAAAAACTAGGATCTTCCAGAACCTGTGCCTCTAGTGTTTGGAAAAGTAACCTGCCATCCAGCCTTCCTCCTCCTTCTCTAGTACTCTCCCCAGCCTTGGTGCTGGGCTTTCTATTCCTACGGCTATCCAGTTTAAAGTCCTTACAACTACCTAGCTTAAAGTAATAATACCAAGGATGGGAACAGAGTTAAGCCACAACAGAGTATGCACAAGCATAAACATATTTTATCCCCCTCCTCCCCCTCCATCTCCCTACTCCTCCCCATCTCTTCCTTAACCTAAGTCCCCTCTTTCTTCTCCCTCTCCCTTCCTGAATCCTTTCTTCTCCCCCTGCCTCCCTCTGCCCCCCTCTCTCCCTCTCCTGTGACCCACTCCCTGCTCTCATCTCCTCACCCCTTGAATCCTCTTGGCCCCTACCTTGGGTTCCCTCCCCATCCCTTGGTGTCTTTTCATAGTTAATCCTGTATATCTGCAACTTAGCTTTTCTTTTTAGGTTCCTCCCTATCCCTTAACATCTTGCACCATTAGTTAATCCTTTGCATTGGCTACTTAGCACTTGCTTGGACCCACTGCAATGCCAGGCTCCTGACATTTCGTATGACATGGCCCACCCCTCGGCCAGCTCTAGTTGTATTCTCCCTACAGCATTCTGTTCTCCTTCTCTTGTCCCTCTATCTGGACTAATAACTTCCTGGTTCATACCCTCCACCCCTACCCATTTTCCTTAAGCTTTGTCTATTTCTAGTAATTCTATGTTGCCTTCCTATTACTTTAGTGTTTATTGCCCTATTATCACTTTTTGTTTAGTGCCTACACTTCAGGCACTTCACCAACTCTTGGCTCACTCTGAATCCTGTATATATTGTAATACTGTAGTTGTCTTTTTCTTTTGTTGTTTGCCATGACGTGGAACCTATGTAATGAGCCTGTTCTCAAAGGTTTTAATCCAAGATCCTCAATAAATAATAAATAATTAAAAAAATAAATATTTTATTTCACAAACATAGGCCACTATGCATGAATGGGGTGGAGGTTTGTGCCAAAAGTGTATACCCAGCCCATGTAGCTCAGAACCCACAAAGGGGTGTGCACATGCCAGTATTCACAACCAGTAGGCACCTGTCTGCAGCTCTGCACCCATAGCACGCAGGACTCTGCAGGGCAGCTGGGGCAGATTTGTAGTCCCAGGTGGGCATCCAATTGAATGCCTGGCCTGGGCCAAAAGTGGATCCCATGTGCGGTGAGGCATGGGTCCAGGTATGTGAATGCTTACCACAGGCACCTGGACCCGTGCACCCATGCACCAGTGTCTAGCCATTGATGGAAGCCCCCATCCCACCACACAGCAGAGCTCTGACACAGGGTCTCCGACCACCAACATAGCTGTGCTCCATCCCCATCTGGGCATCACAGTCATACCCACCAGCCCAGCACATGAAGCCTCATATCCTGCATTCCAACAGCAGCTCCTCCACTCCCCAACACATGTGCAACAATTCTGACTCGTAATGGCAATCATAGCCTCCACATGCCCCGGGTCTGCAGAATCCCAACCCCTGGACCCTGTACCCCAGCAATTGTTGCTGCCTACCATCCTCACCCCCATAACAAACTAGTCAGTGCCATGGCTCTGGACGGCCAATGGCAGAGCCCTTTGCACACCTCCAGCTGTCCAACTGATGCTGGGAGTGCATCGACTTTATATAGTGGTGCACTCCCAGCATCACTTGGATAGCTGGTGGCCAAGTGGTGTGAGGAGGGCTGTGCCACTGGCTGTCGGGGGCAACCGCACCAGAATATAGGTATGGAGGGGTCACTGCATCCGGGACAGGGAAGCCATGTTGAGAGGTGCTGACACCATCACATGGTCAGTGACAGCATGTGGGGGACTGCAACATCAACTATGGGGTTGGGGCTGTCATGTGGGGGGTTGCTGACTGGCATCACTGGGTCACGGCACCACAATGTCTGGGCACTCACCCCTGCAGCAGCCGCAGCCCTTACAGGTGGCCTAGGGTGCTTGGTAAGCATTGCATTGGGATTCCAGAGTGTGCCACAACCAGTGGGTCATATTTGTGGGAGCATGCAGTGGGTTATGGCAGGGTCACAGCTACCATAACCTGCTCAGTCCCCACCATTCTGTGGCAGGCACTATGCACCTTTATGAACTGCATGTAGCACTGGCAAGCCCCCTACCTGCCCTGGCACATTGCTCTCTGTGAGGCCAGGGGACTGGGCATGTATCTGTTGCATGCCCCATTGGTGAATGACTTGCAGAACCCATCTCTATGGCATCTAAGTGTATCAATGCCATGCACCCAGTTTCCTTGGCATTGTGCATAGCCCATCTAACTTAAAGTATGTGCCCAAGATTTATGTTGTTGAAATGCTCTAAATTTTTTTTTGTGGTTGGCCATCTATTCCATTCTACAGGTGGCCTTGAAATTTTGTTCCACGTTACACAATCTCAAGGAGCAGGTATTCTTTTTCCCATTCTTGCCCAGTGGCCAGGAGCCATATTCCTATTGAAGTGAGGCCAATGTATGGTCCTCCAGAGTCAATTAATAGGTTGAGTAAATAATGGTCTGCTCAAAGCACCAATTACTGTCATTGCACTGTAGGAAATTTAGTATGTTACATTTTGAATTTTAATGACCATGTATTGTCTCTTCTGATTGCCACCCCTCTTTACCGACCCTACTGCATTTGACCTCAACCCGCCCCATCAAGATTTTGGCTCAAACTTGTGATCTGAAACTACCTGTTTTACTCACTTCCACTGCAAAAGCATGGTTCCTTTTTTAACAGGCACTGTTCACTTTATTTCTCTCCTGCCTTTTTACACACTTTCCTGTAAGCTAATTTTATGGTCCATATGTCTTGGCATTATCCACTTCTGTACTCTTTTCCTGCACTTTGTACTTTATCATTGCAACCATATTTTTAAGCTTCAATTTAATGTTTTATTCTGTACCCCTCCCCTTTCCCTCTCCCTTGAATCATACCTGGAAAGAAGCCTTGTCTCAGTATGCTTTTCCTGAAGAAAGAAAGAAAGAAAGAAAGAAAGAAAGAAAGAAAGAAAGAAAGAAAGAAGAAAGAAAGAAAGAAAGAAAGAAAGAAAGAAAGAAAGAAAGAAAGAAAGAAAGAAAGAAAGAAAGAAAGAAAGAAAGAAAGAAAGAAAGACTTTTGCTGAAATACTTGCAGCTTTGTAATATTTCGGACTCCATTAAAAGTTTGCTTTGGCTCAATGGTCCTCTCATCTCCTGTTTCTTTTTCTTTTTGCTCCTACCCTAAAACACAGAAACAGAGAAGCTGACAGCAGAAAAGGGCACTCAAGGCCCACCGTGTCTGCCCTATTTTTTCAGCCAGTCCATTGGACCGTTCATTGTTAACCCTACCTGCTGGGCTGCCCCTGTCACAATCATCTCCATCCCCTATTAGTCCTCTGTCCCAGATAGTCCTGGTGTATCCCTGCTAGAGGGGAGCCCCACCCTGGGGGAAGAAGAGGGGAGAGAGGGTTCAGCTGCCTTGACCAGGAATGCAGGGAGACTGAGAGCATCGTAATGGGCTGTGATGTTGTGTGGCACTTGGTGAATATGTGAGCCATCATCTGGTCAGCCAGGCAGGCAATTTTCTACTTTTCTGGGACCATCTCATATCCCATGATCATATGACCGCAGGGGCATCCAGGGGGCAGGAATATTCAGCAACTTGTTGAGGATCTCGCTGCCTAGAATGCCTCCAATAGCCACATTCAGGAGCTGCCTGTTGTGTGGTCTAGTATGGCCCAACCTCGGGAGGCAAGCATTCAAAGGATGCTTTAACTCCTTCACTGGTCCCCACTCCTGATGCCCAGGCTTGGAGCATGAACACAGGTCACCAGCATGCCAGAGCAATACCCATTGCTTGGCACCACTGAGCCAACTTATCTTTTGTTTCTAAATAAGTTAAACTGTAATAAAAACTAAACTAAAGAAATCGAAAAGCCAGTAGTATCTAGCATAGTTCCATCAGGCGGAATAATGGCACTGAGTGCAAGATCAAAGCAGAAGGATTAATTCATTATACCCTGGGTGGCCATTTTGTATCAGGAGAATCAATAGATGGTTTGGACTTCATACAGAGCTATTGGGTACAAAACATACTTAAATTATTTAGCAAGTGAAGAGATACCTAGGCACATGATAATGGTGTTATAATATTAAAAGGGATGGACAAGGTGGAGTATAAACTACAGAGTAGGCACTCATACTGGAGGTGGGTGAAGGATAAAGGAAAAACCATTGGAAGCAGTACTTCATATACAGGGGGTCTATGTACCTGGGTTCTATGTGATAATGGTGACCACCAAAGTGTGATCGCCATTATGGCGAAGTCAAAGTGCCAAAAATCAGTTTTGATGCTATTACTCCCTGGTGCACAGCAAAATGGCACCTGGGACTTGCATTTTTGTTATGTTTATAAGGGGGGGGCTGCTCTCCCCACACCTCCCACACCCTCCTACTTAAGGATTCTCAGCTCCAGGGGGGGTGCATGTTGGTGGGGGCAAAACATAAAAAACATTTAGTTTGTGCCAGGCGCAACAAAAACAAACCTGCACCCAGACCCGAACTCAGCACCCTATGCTCTGAAGCCATGAACCAACCTGCTACACCACAGGGCCAGCTCAGCAGACTACTGTAGTGCCACCCCTCAAATCCCCTCCTACCCCTCACTGATTGTGTTCGCTCCCCCAGTGCGTATCTGTATCGACTTTCTGTCATTAGGGTCACCAACCCACCCCATCCAGCGCTGTAGCTGCCAGGTTGTCACTGTGACATGTGCCATGATTGAGGTGCCTTTTCGGGGTCACTCAATTACGATCACCCACGTCGTGGTATACCACGTACCTGACATTTCTAAATTAATCTGAGATACTTGCAAGAATATGGAACTCATATGTATCATTTATATTTATTGAGCAGTTAAAACCGAGGTCTGATATACATTGAACTTCCTTTCCAGATACTACAGTTCTAAAAACACTGACGTTATAGTCTTGTACAGTGGTGACCAGTGCCAGGTTCCATCATGACTAATGATATCCTGGTACTACTAAGTTTAGAGGAGGTAGTTGTACTCAAAGATCAAAAATAGTGATCTCAGGAAAAACTATCGGTGCCCAGATAACAGGGAAATTATCTCAAAAAACTGCTACATAAAGTAGACAATGTCTATCTGCACTTGAAGTGACTGGATTCAATCAAGTATTGTTAATCAGACATTTATTTGTAAAATGCCAAACAATGCAAAAAATAAGAAGTCTCTTCAGTGCAAAGCCACAATAATTAAAATGTGCTGTACTGGTGTAAAGTGCAAACTGCTACTAACAGAGTACATATGTGAAAGTCACATTGTGGGGTGTTGTACTGCTTTCCAAATAGATAGAAACATAGAAACATAGAAGTTGATGGCAGATAAGGACCGCAAGGCCCATTCAGTCTGCCCATTTCTTTTTCTACCTTTGAATGTGCCATCGGCCTTTGCTCTGTCAATGGCATATCTAGTCATACTTATCTGTATTGCTCACTTATGCCTATCCCATGCCTGTTTGAAGCCCTGCACTGTATTCATATCCACCACTTTCCGAGGTAAGCCATTCCATGCATCCACCACCCTTTCTGTGAAAAAGAACTTCCTCACATTACCCCTTAATCGGCCTCCCTCTAATCTCATGATGTGTCCTCTTGTCCTGCTATTTTTCTTATATTGAAACATGTTAGACTCTTTCACCTTGTTAATGCCCTTAAGGTGTTTGAATGTTTCAATCATATTGACGCTCTCCCTCCTTTGCTTTAGGGCAGTGATACTCAGTCGTGGCTGGCTCAGGAGCTTCATGAGCAGTCACATTAGCCAAGGAGCCACAGCATACACATCCTAGTAAATTTTGGCAAACACACTCCAGTGTAAAAGAAAATATTTCAATAGAAACATGGAAACATAGACTTTGATGGCAGATAAGGACCGCTTGGCCCATCTAGTCTGCCCATTTCCCTACCTACAGGATAGGCTGCAGATCCTAGTTAACCAACAGCCTATTTCTTCCTACCCCCCACAAGAATTGCCTTATGTCTGTCCTATGCATTATTGAATTCTCCCACAGTTTTAGACCCCACAACCTCCTCAGGAAGGCTGTTCCATGTATCCACTACCCTCTCTGTGAAATAATACTTCCTCACATTGCCCCTGAACCGCCCTCCTCCCATCTTTAAACTGTGTCCCCTTGTTCTTGCACGTCTCTTTTCCTGAAAGATGCTACCCTCTTGGACTTTGTTGATTCCACTGAGGTACTTAAAAGTTTCTATCATGTCCCCCGTCTCCCTTCTTTCCTCAAGGGTATACATATTAAGCTCCTTAAATCTCTCCTCGTACGGCTTCTCTTGCAGACCCTGCACCATTTTAGTTGCTTCCTCTGGACTGCCTCTATCCTGTCTATGTCCTTGCGGAGATGGGGTCCCCAGAACTGGATGCAGTACTCCAGATGGGATCTCACCAACTATCTGTAAAGAGGGATAACAACTTCCTGTTTTCTGCTGCTGATGCCTCTCCGTATGCATCCCAGTATACCCCCAGCCCTCCCTACTACCTTCTGACATTGCTTGCTAACCTTAAGGTCATCTGATATGATTACCCCCAGGTCCCTTTCCTTTTTTGTTGTTGTTACTACCTCCCCCCCCATTGTGTATTCTTCCCCTGGGTTCTTGTTTCCCAGGTGCATTATTTTGCACTTCTTTGCAGTGAATCCTAGCTGCCATACTTCTGACCATTCCTCCAACCTTGCCAGTTACTAAACATTTCTTTCATTTCATTTATTTAATTTACTAAACATTAGTTAACATTTGCACAGTCTGACAGGGTGCAGCTTGCATGAAAATTTGCAATAAATTTTGAAAATAATACTTGCTGGTGTACAATGCAGTGGTAGTATAGTGCATCCTGCTTGGTTAATACTGTATAGTGTGGGAACTATTTGCATCACTTACTGGGAAGAGCCGCAGGTGATAAGCTGAAGAGCCACATGAGGCTCTAGAGCCATGATCTGAGGATCACTGCTCTAGGGTATACAAATTGAGTTCCATTAATCTGTCCTCATATGTTTTCTGATGCAGTCCCTGCACCATTTTGGGTGCCGTTCTCTGGACTGCCTCAATTTGGTTAGTGTCCTTGTGAAGGTGTGTCCTTCAGTACTGTACGCAGTACTCCAGATGGGGCCTAACCAGTGTCTTGTAAAGAAGGATTATTCTCTCCCTTTTACGACATATGATATCCCTACTAATACACCCCAACATCCCCCTAGCCTTACCAACTGCTTTAGTGGTCTGCTTGGATGATTTCAGGTCATCTGTGATGATGATGCCCAAGTCTCTTTCATTCCTTGTGACTGCCAGCAACTCCTCTCCCAACCTATAGGTGGCTTCAGGGTTTCTTTTCCATATGTGCATGATCTTGTACTTCTTTGCGTTAATCCCCAGTTGACAGTCTTCCAACCATTTTGCCAGTTTATCCAGATCTCTTCTCATTCTGCCCACCCCATCTAGATCATCTACACTGTTGCAGATCTTGGTGTCATCTGCAAACAGACAAACCTTACCTTCCAGTCCATCTGCAATGTCCCTGATGAAGATATCGAAGAGGACTGGCCCCAGGACTGATCCCTGAGGTACCCCACTTGCGACTTGCATCTCTTCTGACTGTATACTGTTCACCACCATTCTCTGTTTTCTGCCTGTCAACCAGTTTGCCACCCAGTTGACCAACTTCTGACCCACCCCGAGCCTACCCAGCTTATTAATCAATCTTCTATGTGGAACAGTATTGAAAGCTTTGCTGAAGTCAAGGTAGATGATATCAACTGCCCCCTTGATCCACCACTCTGGTTACCCAGTCAAAGAAATCTATGAGATTAGTTTGACAGGACCTTCCTGTTGTAAACCCATGCTGTCTTGGATCCTGTGCTCCTATGGATTCCAGGTGTTGCACTGTTCTTTCCTTAAGGAGAGTCTCCATAATCTTGCCCACTACTGAGGTAAGACTGACTGGTCTGTAGTTCCCTGCCTCCTCTCTGCTGCTACTCTTGTGGAGCAGATCACATGAGCCCTTCTCCAGTCTTCTGGGACCTCTCTTGTGCTCAGAGACTCACTAAACAGTTCTGATAATGGCTCAGCTAGTTCCTCCCTTAGCACCTTTAGTACCCTGGGATGTATGCCATCAGGTCCCTTTGCCTTGTCCACCCTGAGCTTATCAAGCGCTTGTAGGACCCTTTCTTTTGTGAAGGGAGTAGTGCACACCTCCCTCCCCCGTGTCCATGGTGCTGAGCTGTGGGCCCTGCCCTACCTTCTGCTCAGTAAATACTGAGCAGAGGTATCTATTTAGGATAGATGCTTTTACATGGACCTCCTCCTCACACACTCCCTTATCTCCTTTAATCTTAGCAATATCCCCTCTGGACTTTCTCCTTTCACTAATGTACAGTATCTATAGAAAGTCTTGTCACCTTCCTTTACTGTTTGTGTTAGTGTTTCCTCAGTTTGGGCCTTTGCCTGCCTCACTGCCTTCCTTGCTTCCCTTAGGGAAGTTTGGTATGCCTCCCTATCATCATTCCGCTGCGTTCCCTTATATTTCCTGAAGGCCAGCCTTTTTGCACTGACCTTTTCTGTCACTGTTTTTGAGAACCAAAGTGGTTTCCTTCTTTTTTTGCACTTCCTTTTCTTTCCAACACAGTGGGATGTTGCTTTAAGTATTGCATCCTTAATGCTTGACCACTTTGCCTCTGCTCTCTCACCAGTATTTCTTCTTGCCAGGACTAGCTTAACTCTGTTGGCCATCTTATTGAAGTCAGCTCCTCTGAAGTCCCATATTTTTGCCTTGGAATGGGATGATTTAGTTCCAGTGGCCAAATTGAACCATACCATGTGATGGTCACTGGCCCCCAGGTGACCTTCTACCTGGAGATATGTGAATCTATCCCTGTTAGTCAGTACTGGATCTAGGATAGCCCTGTCTCTTGTGGGTTGTTGTACCAGTTGTTTGAGGCCCTCCCACTGCAGGGAATCCACTGTGTGTCTAGTTCTGGCAGATGTTCCTCCTGGTATTGAGCAATCTGTATCTGGCATGTTGAAGTCTCCCATTATCAGAACCTCCCCCTTAGCTGTCATGTTTTGTAGATGAATGCAAAGTTGGAACAAACGTCTATCAAGACACTGAGGCAGCTTCAGGCTTTTCAGGTTTTAGTGAGCTTACTCATGCTTCGCTTGTAGCTCCAGCCTCTCCTAATACCTGGCCTCTACATCTACTGTACCAGGAAAGACATCAGACTGATGTTTTCAGAGTCATGTGACTCCATCCTCAGAGCTCTGAGGATGGAGTCACGTAACTCCGAAATGTCAGTTTGATGTTTGTGCAAGCAGCCTTGGTGTCTTGATGGACATTTGTTCCAGCTAGGCATTCATCTATTTGGAATCTCTACAAGAAGGCTAACATGCCAAATAAATAGAAGGAATCCACACAGAGGCCATGTTCACCTCAGATTAGACAACTGAGCCAAGAAGCAGAGAACCAGCTACAACACGGTAAGTGGTAAAAAAAAAATGAGGATATGACTTTCACATATGTACTCTGTTACCAGCAATTTGTACTTTAAACCAATACAGCACTTTTTAAGTATTGTAGCTTTGCACTGTTTGTTGACACTTTACAAATAATTGTCTGGTTAAGAATACTTGATTGAATCCATTCACTTCAAGTGCTGATAGACACTGTCTACTTTATGTAGCAGTTTCTTTGAGATCCTGGTACTACTGTTGCAGTGTTATTAAGCAGCAGTCCCAATTATCAGAAGAAGCCTTATTTTCATACATATTTGAGACCCTATTTTCACTTATAGACATTAATTACTCAGATGTGTCAAAACAGAGCAAAGCACAGTTTAAGGCACTGTTTTATCAAAATTGTGCAAGCACAGTTTAAAAAGGAGAAGCTACTAATGCCAATAACAATAACCCATCATAAATAGAACACAAAAAACTACTGTAGTATTAAAGAGCAGCTGACGCCTTTAGAAAATTTTCAGAAAACAGAGTGTTCAGACACAGTTCAGTTGTTACTTCATATATTTTCTATATATTTCTGTAGATTTATTTTCTTCATTATTTCTCAGTGAAGACATTCACACAAAAATGGGGTCTGTCTCCCTTAGAGTTTACATGCCTCTATAGCTTCTTCCCCTCTTGAAATCATAATTTGTTGTGACATCACAGTCTGGTGCCATGGAAACAACTGTGATGTCATAAGTTGAGTATTATGACATCAGGTTGGGAAGAAGCAGCAAGAGCTGATGAACCCTCAAGAACAACAATCCTGTTTTCATGCATATAACCTTAGTAATACATAAGGGGGATAAGAAATATAATGTTCAATTAGAAATTTAAAGCTGCTTTGTGTCCAACTTTGTGAATGACAAAGTTGTGAATGGCAGCGTACAGTATATGCTGTAAGCCCATTGGTTGACAGGGTCTACCAATGGGCTTCCAGGCACACACTATGCCGGCATTCACAGTTCTGCACAATCGGCAGGGTAGTCATGGCGGTGTGCAGGTGGGTTGTGTTACCCGCTGTACTGCTTCTAAAACTACCTGGATGTAGGAGTGGGATTAGGGTGCCTGTGTGGGTGAGGGGACCACTGGAATGCCAGGGAGCATGGAAGGGCGGCATCACCTTGCAGTCAGGGTGGGGATGGGGGTGCCACTACACCACCAGGGCTCAGTACGTCATGTCACGGGTGTTTCTGTGCTTCAGGCAGTGAACGGTGGACCACTATGCCACCAGGGTATGCATTGGGGGTGTTTCCAAGGGCTGTACTATGGGCAGGGTGGTGGGTGCCACTATGCCACCAGGGACCTGTATGGGGCTAGTCTGTGGGATGCAGGCTATGGGTGCTTTGGGGGGACTGCCAGGCTGTGCAGGCTGCCATGCTGCTGTCTGCAGTACAGCAGCTTGCCTGTGGGTGGCCACCCACTTAAGTCTCCTTTCTTTGGACTTATCTTTGGGAGGTGCATCCCCAGACATGCCCCGGGGATCTACCTCTGATTTAGGCTGTGAATGAGGATGCGTCCTGTATGCATGTGCACTTCCCTTTCACAGCCCCTCCAGATGTGCCGCATATCATCATGGGCATTGTGCAGTGCATCTGTCTCCAGCTACCACTACATACACACTATACAGAACTGAGGCTGTGCAGAACAATCTAGAGCCCATGTCAATGTGATCTGCAATCCCATGAATCTGCAGAATTCACCTTGGAGCTCAATTACAGGGTGAAGTAATGCGAAGTACATTGATTTCAATGTACTTCACCTTAAAATTGGTGGAGAAGTGGTTTGAAGAAGGCAGAATAATAAGTCATTGGTCTCAATGGACTTCATTTTCCTCATTATGACCTGAAGAACTCTGCTTCGTGTTGCCGATTGCTTCACGGATTCTGCAATACTCCACAAATCACTTTGCAGAACAAATTTTGGCCACTTCACCCACAACTACCTGACAACCTAACCCCTCTGCTGACAGCTCTGTTCAACTAGATAAGAATGGCATCCTCCACCTCTGCATCCTTCCCCTCCTGCTGTCTTTGTCTCTTGGGTTTTGCATTGGATTGTCTCTCTGAAAGGATGGTCTCAAGGGTTTGGCTGATGCCCCAGTTTGAGTTATAGAGGTGCCAAGCTGCTCAACTATACTGAAGAAGAAGTTTTGGTGCCTCTAGATCTTCAAGTATGTTTATTCACTATGCAAGTAAAAGCTCAATCTGTTTGCCTGCCATTGCTGAGGAAATATAATTTGGTGCACATACAGCATGGACTAAAAAGGTGTGGATTAACAAAGAAAATGTGCCAACTAACCAAACTGGCCATTTCTAATATCCAAGAGCAGTTGTAATTGAGGCTAATGGGTCATTAATCAGTTACTGGGGGAACGTCCTGATTAACTGAACATTCTCATTAACCACATCCTGCTTAAGTGACTTGAAGTGTTTTGTTATCTCAAGATTGTTCAAGAGTTAGCAGGTGGCATTGTGCCGAAAGAGTACTGTGTATGTGTGTGCCTCAACAAACCCTTTAGCCTGTGGGTTCTGGTAGTCAGCTGAAAAACTGCAAGTGCAACATGATGGCCTTGACTATTCCAAATGGTTCTTCATTCAAGATACTGACTGACATGACTAAATGAGGGACCGACCGGGACACTGGCACCCCGATAATTGTCCTTTAATATTAGTTTGTTGTATAATGGATGTGGGCATGTGATGAATGCTGCAAGATTTTAAATATAAACTTCATGTTCAATAAAATACAGAAACTGGTCATCGCCTAACTAGATGCACTATGGTCAAACAGGCATTTTAAAAGAAAGGCTACTGATATAACTGCCATATAGTTTCTCATTTTTATTATTTACTTGTTTTCTTGTGTTACCCCAAAACACAGCTGCACCAGTTGCAGGTAAGATTATTCAGTTATGCAAAGCTTTGTAATACCTTCCAAAAAATTAAACATATTCAACAGCAATAGTGCGTGGAAAAATCAAAGGTTGATAATGGGTGCTGTAAATGAGATAGCTGTTAAACATGACCATTTTGTGTTTGCATTCTGCAAGACAGGCATATAATAATTAATGACCCAGCACTGTTATTGTGGTAATCGGGTTTAAAGAAATCTTCAGCAAGTTTTTCTCCCTCTGGCTACAGGCTAAAGCTGTACCTTATACCCCTGCTTGCAGCAATTCACAGAGAGTACATAATGTATTGTACTACAAACATTTTAGGAGTCAAGATAACAGTAGTTCCATACCAAATAAGTGACTTTCTAAGTTCTACCTCCAGATATACATATTTTTTGCTCAGTAGCACTGTCAAATATATTGGGACGGAAGGATCCCCCTTGGCTCATAAATATTTGCCAGCCTCCCCGATGTGCCTTTTCCTGGATTTCTAAAAGGACATTGGCATCTCACTACCTCAGAATCAGATGACAGAGACTCATGTTCACTGGGAGCAAAGTTATATTCCACTGCTGATATTATCCTTGCCTGAGTCCAGCTCATGAGATTTTTTTGGACAGTGCAGTTCTGAAAAGATCTGTAGTCATCCTTTCAGTGCCTTAATGGGTGGTGCCTCCTACTATGATTTAACAACAATGCCTTTATTATCTTCGGCCATACATCTCATACACAGCACTTTTGCTTTTATTTTAATTTCTACTTCCATAGCTAGGCAACAAGGGGTGAATAACGTATAAAGGATGGTGATGTGAAGCCTCTGGTGTCAATCATTGACTGGGATCTCTCTATTACGGGGGGGCAGCAAAGTCTCTTAAGTTGCTATACTGCTGGGATTGTGGCTGCTTACAGCACTTGCTTTAATAGCTGCTTGCTACAGTTTATATTTATTTGTTTTACCAGGAAATGATCCATTGTGCAGTGCCAATTTTCAAGGCATCCTGTTTAAGACAGTCAGAAAGTATAAAATATTCACAGTGTGACATATATACAGAGTATAAAATTGTCAAGTGGATGATGCAGTGGTAATACAGAGCTTTCTTTTTTTAAGAATTCCAACAAATGTCCTCATATGTAGTCTTCCTATTCCAACTTCTATCCATTTTGTTGTTTTTCACAACTAGCAGACCATGCAACATTATAGTGCCAGCTTTATAGCAAACTTTTGCACTAGTTAACCATGGGGGCGGGGGGGGGTAGGAGGTAGGGGTTATTGACCTTATAAAATCAGTTGGTAAAATTTTGGCTTCTCATTGACTAAAGTAAGCTGGCAATCATACATTCACCACAGTCTAATGCCTAGTTAAAAAGTACCAGTGCCAGCCTGTACCATAATAAAATAAATGGATGTGCCAATTTTGAATGTTCATTTTTTAAACTAACACCATTTCTGTTCTAACTCCTGCCCACCTGCCTCCACCTTTCTCACTTACTAACTCATTCTTCTCTCATTTACACAGAAATAAATTAAATTTGTCTTATTGAAAACAGAAGTCACATCAAGATTGTATATTTCATTTGCAACTATATATTCATTGATAAAAGTAATCTTTCCTATACGCTTCCTGCTTGTCTGACCACTAAGGATGTACTGACACTTGTTCAAGTACTACACTTCAAGTGACCATATTACACACACCCCCCACCCAGCCTCATCATTTAAAAAGGGATTATAAAAACATCTAAATTCAATATAAACTTTACAGTTTACAAACTGTCAGGAAATCTCAGTTTATTATATGGGAGGGGGGGGGATTGGCTGCCAGAAACAAACCAAATGTGATAGCTTTGTCTAGTGACACCTGACATCTGTGATTGGAGAAACTATTTTACAGGCAAGCTAATTTTTTTTCTTGTTATTATTTGATTTTTTTTTAATGTGCAGGTTCCCATTTTATAAGCACAGTGAGATTCTTTAGGGTGCAGGTCGGGCTAAATAACAACTGTTTCTGAGGCTGCAATGGACTCTAACATGTGGTGTCATGCTTCTCTATACTCCTGGGAGAGCAGTTGTTGAATGTCAGCCTAAGCCACACTCTGTCATGTCTCATCACTTGTATATGCCATTAAATAAGGACTGTATGCATGACTCTTATGCTGGTGTGAATATCAGTTTGTTTATTGAAAACTGTTACTGTTTGGTGCTTCAGCTATTTTCTCCCATGTCTGTGAGTCAAGCTCTACTCTCCATGGAGAGAACCCCTGTTTGTCCACCGTCACTATCTGTGGGGAGCCATGAGGTGCCTGGGTATAGTTGTTATTTATTAATTTATATATGAATCCAACTTGAAATGAGAACTCCCTGAAAATGTGCCACTTACACTATATTGGCCATGGATTTATGCTGCTGAAATGTTCTAAATCTGTTTTGTGTTTGGCCATCTATTCCATTCTACAGCTAGCCTTGAAATTTCATTCCATGCAACACAGTCTCAAGTGGCAGGTGCTCCTTTCCCATTCTTGCCCAGTGGCCTGGAGCCATATTCCTATTGACGTGAGGCCAAAGTATGGTCCTCCAGATTCTATTAATACTTTGAATAAACATGGTCTGCTCAAAGCACAAAATGCTTTTACTGCATTGTAGGAATTTTAGTATTTTACATTTTGAATTTTAATGACCATTTTATTTATTTAGTTTTTGTTAACCAGGTAAGTACACTAGACAAATTCTGCTTATTTTCAGGCATGACCCAGGGGAGGGAATACAGATGAATACCAACTGACCATGAACCAGATTAAGCTGTTGGTAGTATTTTTAGTGAATGAGGGAAAACTTGGCCAGGGCACCAGGGAAATTCCCATACAGCATTGCTGGTGGTAGGGGGAGCTGCTGGTACCACGTTTGGAATGGCAGATTGTGCTGACCTCTCCATGGAGAAGGACATCCTTACTACTGTGAGCTCGGTGGATTTGCGTGAAGTGCCTGAGCTAGACCAATCCAGAGATGGGTCCTCTGAGTATATTGCACCTTTAAAGCTGCTTGGAGATGTGCAAAGTGTGATCCATGCAGCGGGAGCTTTACTACCTGATCATGGCTTGCTGGTTGAAGATTCTCCCTTGAAAGCCTCTCCAATACAGGATATTTCTTCTGGGGCTATGGAAACTGCAGCGTTACTTGCTGACTCAATAGCTGTGGCAGTGGCTGGTTTGCTTGACAGCGACGTACGGGTGAAACCAGCTGACTCTCGTCGGAGGATCAGCGTGCTGATGCAAGTTGGGCTCGTCGGCCCACTCCTTTCCTACGTAGGACTGGAGCAAGGAATCGGCTTTGCTGGATGCTGGCTGGATGCTTCAGGATCGGAAATGGCTTCCAGATTCAGATTGGGTTACTTTTACCTCAACAAATACACATGGATTTATTGCGACTGACCAGTCTGTGGATCCACAAACTTCAGATCAATCTGCTTTGGCTGTAGGGGGTAAGACTTTGATTTCTTCAGCGCCAGGTGTTACGGAACAGTCTTCCACTGACTTACCAGGTGCTCCCCTTCCCCCATCGGGAAGGTTTTCATGATGGTCCTCGCTTTTCAGATCTGCTTCTAAATAATAGACTGGACCAAGCCCCCAGGCGTAATGCTGTATGTCTTAGGTACAGTGGAGGTCTTCAGGATCATCCTGATCCATTTTACTTTGCCAGACAGCTGCTAAAAAACTCCATGGCTTTTCAGGCTTTGGACATATATGCATTTATTAACATATGAGGAGAGGATACATTTGATATTAGTTTTAGGTCCTTTACTGGCCTGGACAGGTTTTGGCAGAAATATGAATCACTAAAATCCATTCCTTTATGGTCTCCTTTTTGGACTATTCCCATCACCAAGCCATTGTTTAAAACCATCCATATTATGTTTCGAAATGAGAGGGTTAATTTGGGGGATATTTTATATTGGTTGGAGACCAAATGTACTGTGCTGGGGCCTCCTGAGCCTGTTATTGATGGGGAGAGCATTTGGACAGGGAGCTGGAAATTCAGGATTAAATTGCATATTATAGGGGATACGGTTCAGCATGTTCCTAACAGCTTCTTTTTGGGTAAAGATAGGGGAGTGTGTTTTTACCCTGGCCAGCCCAAGGCTTGTTACAAGTGTGGTAGTGCTCGCCATTTAAGTGGTGCTTGTGATAAGATCAAGTGTGTTTTGTGTGGAGAGTTGAACCACAACAGTGGCACCTGCTGTAATATCTTTTGTTGTAACCTCTGTGATGCCCAGGGTCATGCCTACCATCAGTGTCCATATGCGGGTCAAAATAATTCAAGGGGTCTTGATAAAGACACCCTGATTTCGGAGGCCCAAGGCCATTTTTAGGCCTACCACTGAGGAAACTGCCCCCCTACTTCAGATCCTTCTGCTCCAGGCCCTTCTCCCACAACACCGTCTGAGGGTGATGCACCTCAGCCCACTGATAAACCCACATCTGCTGCGGAGTTTTATGCCCCACAGCCACCCCTGGTTCCAGGGCCTTTGTGTCCTGGTCCTCTTTCTGTCTCCCTTACTCCCTCAGACCCAGAGTTTCAAAAACCACATCCTAGATGTGTGACTAGATCACATACCAAACAGCTCCTCAAACCCACTACCCCTTCTACGTACAACTCCTTCCAGGTGTTGCAAGACCAGGATGGGGATTCAGAGTCTGACATGTCACTTAAATCTGGGGCTCTTTTAGGTATGGAGTGTGATGATGAGGGGGGACCTGATTTATTGGAGTCTAAGAAAAAGTCGGGTAGAAAGCGGAAAAAGGACAAACTTTAATATTGCTTTCTGGCTTTTTTAAATGCAGTGTCTCTAAATACTTGTAGCATCAAGAATTCTAAGACGCGTCTTGGGCTCTTACATTTTTGTAAATCCTTAACTGTGGACATTTTGCTCCTGCATGAGATGCATTTTACTTCCTTGTCTGATATACATCAGGCAAAGAAGTTATGGTTCCATGGGCCTTCTTTTTGGTCCTATGGCTCTGATGCTGCTGATGGGGTAGGTATACTTTTTTATCACACCAGTGTACAAGTTCACAGAATGGTGGACTTGGTTCCAGGTAGAGCCTTGCTCGTAGACTGTTCTTTCCAAGGTTATTCCCTTCGCCTCATAAACACTTATGCTCCCCAGGTAAAGTCAGTTAGAAAGGATCTTTTCTGGGATATTAACATTACCTTTTTTCCCCTAGACAGATCATATGGGGGGGGGACTTTAATTGCAGTTTAGATCTAAAATTTAAAAATCAGATACAACAGAAGGTTTACTGCGATTCTCATGTTTTACGGACTATAATTTTGAAAGCTTCCTTAACTGATGTTTATAGAGCCCTTTATTCGGATTCTGGGCCTACCTATAGATGTAGCAGTTTTTCTACTAGGATAGATTTTGGTTTTGCTTCCCATTATCTGCTACCATTTTCATTTTGTTTGCGTCCGTGTGAATTTTCAGATCCCATGTTATTACTAGTATGTTTTTCACTATCCAGTATTCCACCCCGCTTCCCTGCAGTTCCTGTAAGATGGAAACTAAACCCCATATTATTGACTCAGGAACGTTTTCAGTTAACTTTATCTCAGGCATTTGACCGGCGCCAATCAGTGGCTGGGTTGTGTGATTCATGGGGTGCGTGGTGGATGGATACTAAGCTTGAGTTTCAACACACTTGCACCCTCTTTCGTAACATTACTCAAACAGAGGATTATATTTCCTATTTAGGTTACCGATCTCAATTTTATAAATTACTTTCCCTGCCAAATTCATTGGATGTTCGGATACAAGAACACATTGTTGTACTTAAAACTAAAATGAGGCAATTTCATTATGGCAAGGCTTGTAGTATACATGATGAATTGTCTTATGGTTTGAAGTCATCCCCCGTTTTGGATCCTTTTCTGGCTTGTAAACAAGCTTTGGAAAAGAAACTCATGACTGGTCTTTATGATTCGATGGGGGTTTTAAAAACCACTGATATAGAAATATTGCATATTATTCCATTTTTTCTGAAGGCCCAACATGGTCAGGCCTTTCAACCCACAGGTACCTTTTTAGCTACCTACAGTATCACCTTTTGATTCTCAAATTATAGATAGGCAAATAACCCAGGATGAAGTCCAGCTAGAAATTAACCGTTTAAAAAATGGGATTTCTCCTGGCCCTGATGGCCTTGTTAATGAATTACATACATTTTTTTTGGATGATATGAGCAGTATTTTAATGTAGGTGTTTATTGAAATACTCATTCTTAACACCCTACCTGCGGGATTTGCAGATGCCTTTATGATTTTTTTTGTTTAAAAAAGGCAATAAACATATTATTGGAAATTGGCCGACAATTAGTCTGTTAAATACGGACTACAAGATTTTTTCTGCTATTTTGTGTCATCAGCTCCAACATGTGGCTCCCTCCCTGATACACCCTGTCCAAACCTGTTCTATCCCTGGTAGATATATTCATCAGAACTTGATTCTCCTACGTAATATCTGTGAGTGCAGTCGGTTGAGGAAGTTGTTGGGTTATTTACTTTCTTTGGATCAAGCTAAAGCATTTGATAAGGTGCCTCATGATTTTTTATTTCAAGTCCTACAAAGATATGGCTTTTCGAATGAGCTTAGATCTTGGGTGGGGCTTTTGTATACAAATGTTCAGAATTTTCCCCTGGTTAGTGGTATTTTGGGGAGGGGGTTGCTTTTTTATAAAGGGGTTCATCAGGGCTGTCCGCTTAGCCCACTACTATATACCTTTGTACGAGACCCTTTAATACGGGAACTCCTTCATCATCCACATATTCTGGGTTTGCCACCTGCTTTAGATGTTCCTCACCAGGTTTTGGCTGTTTATGCAGATGCCATGTGTCTTATGTTACAAGATGCAGTTTCAGGTAGCTTAGCTTTGTCCATTTTAGCACAGTTTGGTTCTATTTCAGGGACTTCAATAAATTATGATAAGAGCGCAGAAGTTTTTTTGGGGGAAGGCCCTTTTGAACCTTATATTGGACAAATTGCTATTTCTTTGGGGCTTGATTAAAATTTTAGGTTGTCTGTTTGGGTCGGGTGATCTAGCAGACCTTAATTGGAAACCGTGTATTGAACTAGGTGAGGGAAAGGTCCTGTTATGGAAGTCTTGGACTTTTTCAGAAAAGAAGCATATTTTGATTATTAAAAAATTCTTATTGCCTATCTTTTTATACTTCAGTTCAGTATTTCCCCTTGCCTAGGGCCTATGAAACCCGTTTGTATAGTATGTTCTTTCAAATGTTATGGGGGAGCCGACTGAACCCAATCAAGCATGATTTTACATATTTACCATTTAAGGAGGGTGGACTTGGAATGATAAATCTACTGTTTTTTTATATTTCTTTCTTTATTAAGGCAACATTTAAAGAATTTGCACAGTATCAGTCCCATCCTTGGGACTCCTGGACATTTTTTTTACTCAAGGACTTCCTGCAGCAGTGGTCAACTGAAGCACCTATTGTTAAGTCAAATTTTGGGGCACCCTCATTTTTACTTTCAGTAGCCGCCAAACTACGTCAGTGGCACCTGGCTCAGAACGAGGTTCATCCGCTCTCCCGAAAGGGTTTATATATGAAGATTTTCGTAGGTGTTTTCCCACTAAGGTACCTTTAGCCTTAAAAGTGCTTATAGATAAAAGAATACCTGATTGGATGTGGGATGTGACATGGCTCAGTTGTCATGGTAGACTAGGGGTTAGGGATAACCTCAAGCATAAGGCTGTGTCTGAGAGACATTGTATTCATATCGAATGTGCTGATTTGGAAGAAACTTTATCTTATTTCAATTTCACTTGCCATTATGCCCAGCAATTTTGGTCTGTTCTGCTTACTAAGTGGGGGTTGGGTTACTCTTGTCAAGTTTCTTATGAATGTTTGGTCCTGGGGAATTATTCCAGTTTTCTTTCCAGATATCATCCAAGTACCCTTTCCATGATTTTTGCCTGTGTTAAGTTTCATATGTGGCAGGCACAGTGCTTATTTTCTTTGCAACATATTGAAACTTTACCTACAGTTGTTTTATATCATATTGAATCAGCATTGATAACTCAGAAAGACTTTGAATTGCAACACCTGACAGTTCATTTGTTTCATGAATATTGGAAGCGTGTTTATTGGATTTGATGGAGTTAGTCCTCTTTTTTTTACCTGATTGTACAGATTGTTTAATTATTCTTTTGTGTGTGTAATGTGTTCTCTTTAAATTTCTTTGTGATTCTGTATGGATGTTTTTGGTTTTCTCTAAATAAACAATTCCCCTACTTGGCCTGTAGAGGGACCGCTGGCTCTGAGAATGGCTACAAGGCGCAAAACTCCAGACAGGATAGACATCGAGGTGACGGAGCAAGTCTCCTTCCCCACCTCAGGTTTTGCAGAGACTGAGAAGGATGTAGAAACATTACTAACGTTAGAAGATTTAGACAAGAATGACAAGGAAACCATGGAAATGTTCATATCAATAGAGGGCTTAAGCCAAACAACTGGTGAGGCTGATAAAAATAGTAAAAGAGATGATTTGGAAGCATTAGATATGGAGCAGGCCCTATTGCTCCAAATGCAACAAGAGGAAAAAAGACAGGGAGACAAGCAGGAACGTCTAAAGGAGAAATTAGCAAATCTTCAAGCTGCAGCTCCCCTTGTCAAACCGCGCGGCCCGCCTGTCAAAAAAGATGATGATGCAGGAACATCAAAGGCCATTTCAGGAGCTGGTGAGTCTAATGCAGATACTGCTATGGATGTTTTAATAGACACTGTTTCTAAAACACGAAACAAACAGGCTGGCAGTATATACTCTAGAAATGGCGTGTGCCTACAGCCTAAAGAGTGTAGAAAAGTTGGTGCAGTGTAAAAACCTAACACAGATACAGAAAGTAACAATAAGAACAGCAAGCAGAATGTTTCACAGGTGGTTCAGGACTGTTTTCAAAAGGATATAGAAACAGGAGAAATGTAGCCAAATAAAGAAACTTTAACCAAAGCAGCAGGATTTGTGGTCAGACATCTAGTAAGAGTACTACCACAGACGAATAAGGACCAAGCAGATAGTCCAGTTGTTCTTTTTATGGAAAACATCTTACAAGAAGAAGCCACTGTATTTTCATTTACAGCAAGAGAAAATAGCTACAAAGGTGGGAAACAGGACGAGATAAAAGGGAAGAGGGCAGCTTTGACTTTGGCAAACAGAAATATTTTATCAGATAATTCTTCTACCACAGTTTACAACATTAATGTAGAACAACCTCCTGAGAAGCAGACAGGCATCTTAGCTGAGAAAGGCTTTTCGGCATCATTGACACTTGTCTCTCCCTGTGATCCATGGACACCTCAAAAAGCCTTGTGCGAGGCTGGATGGAAAAGGGGCCCTAGTGGGACCTAATTACATGACCCAGATTGTGACCCCCACACTGAATTTTTGCAAGACAGCCCAGAGTGGTGGCTGAAAACTTAAAACAGGGGCCTAAATTGTACATAGACATGCAAGAACGCCCTGTGATGGAACCTTTAAGGGAACAGGGAGATGCTAACAATAAAGGACCAAGGCCTATAACTTCCCCAATAGAAGACAACAGAAGGTCGAAGCCTGACGATTTTCATCTATAAGTGGGCCCTACAGAGACTGTAGATCAGAATGGAGTACCACTAGAACAACCACAGAATTTAGACCCTCCACAGAAACCTTTACTATCAGACTTATTTTGCAATATCAGGAAAGAAGTGGCACCCAGGAGGAATGCGGTACAAATTCAGTATAAAGGAGGACTCGAGGAAAGACCCGATAGACACTATGTAGGGAAATATCTACTGAACGACTCTTTCCATTTCACACCCAGAGAAGTTTTTGTGTTGATAGATATATCAGGGGAGGACAATTATGGCATTAGTTTTCGTACAGCTTATGCATTGGATACATTTTGGGATCGTTATAATCAAGTAAACTTTCCCCCACATGGACTCCTTTCTTGGTAATACCATTAACCAAACCATTAATTAAGTATGTGGCCAATATGTTTCAGAATGAAGGAGTCCACATGGAGGACATTACCTATTGGTTGATACAAAAATATGAAATTCAGAGTGATCCAGAAGCAATATTAGACACAGAAATGTTTTGGATAGGTGGGTTGAGGTGAGACAAGGTGACAAAGGGCTCAAACATATACCCAATTCTTTTATGTTAGGGAGGGATTGTGGGGTATGCTTCTACACAGGGCAGCCCAGAGCATGCTATAAATGTGGTTCTAGGACACATCTGTCTAGCACATGTGATAAACCCAGGAGTAATAACTGTGGAGAAATAGGTCACATAGCAATGCAGTGTACCAACCACACAAAATGTGATCTGTGTGAAGAAACAGGTCACATCTTTAGGGAATGCCCTTGAGCAGCAAAGAACAAACCCACATGCATAAGCCCAGACCCGCTGATCCAGTAGGCACAGGATTCAGCCACCGAGACATCCACCAATACCCTATCCTAGGTACACCCCTCCACCTTTGGAAATAGATAAACTGGAACCTAACCAAAAGAAGGAATTCAACCCATTTCTACCAACACAGAACCTACCCTTGTTATACCCCGAGATCCCACCATATTATTTTATTTTATTTATTTATTTGGTTTTGTTGACCGGTAAGTGCACTAGACAAATCCTGCCTATTTTCAGGCATGACCCAGGGGAAGGGGTTACAGATGAATGCCAACTGACCTTGAACCAGATTAAGCTGTTGATGATATTTTTAGTGAATGAGGGAAATTTGGCCAGGACACTATGGAAATTCCCCTACTCTTGTCAGTAGGGGGAGCCCAAGTGCTGTGCTGATGGCAGAGTAGACTGAGTTAGTGATGGAGGCAATGTGTCTGAAGAGCTGACTGAGATTTTGGATGTGGAAGAAATTGTGGTAGCAACAGAGAAATCTTGTGAAACCACTAGATTTATGCAGGATAATTCTTCAGCTCATCTGGATAATCACAATATGGTGGAGGATGTTACCAGAGAAAATCTACAGCGTGCTGTTACTGGTAATCCACAGTCAAAATTGATTTGGGCCTCTGCAGAGCCCCCAGTAGTAGTTTGGATGATCCAGGGAAAAGTTGTTCTACTGAGAGTGCTGCAAGTCATGTGCAGCAACCAGGAGATGCTAACACCATGTCTGAATAGGCGAAAGATATTTCAGTGACACAACAAGTCCAAAAACAATTTGGATTAAAAAAAGGCACTGTGCAGTATTTCAGGAGTGACTGGTCGGCCGATGATGCCTTGAATTCATCTAGTTGGAAACGGGACGAAAAAGGAAAATGGGTTTCTGACCCCGATTGGAATGAGGACATTTTGTTTGGGCCTACAACAGGACATGAAAGGGCTGCAGCACAAACCCTGAGCTCAGGTAAAACTGTTTCTGATAAAAAGCATCCTATAAAAGTTACTGCGCAAATTTTAGATGATGACACCTAGGCCTCTGCAGTGCCTGGCCCATCAGGGGGTAGGGGGGATGTGAAGTCAAGTTGCACTAATATTGCATGTTTTACTGCTGAGCAAGAACAATCTAAATCTCAAGATAATAATAATGATTTGCCAAAAAAAACTCCCATGTCAGAACTTTTTAAGAATAAACTTGAGCAGGCCCCTGGAAGAAATGCCATTAGGTTAAGGTATGGGGAGGGCTACCAGAGCACCCGGACAGGTACTATGTTGCAAAACATCTATTGATGGGATCCATGAAATGCTCTAATTCACATATCAGGGGAAGATACCTTTGATGTTAGCTTTAAAACTAACATCAGCTTTGAGAGATTCTGAGAAAAGTATAATAACCTTAAGCAGACACCTCTTTGGACACCCTTTTATGCTATCACCCTTACTAAACCCCAGATAAGATATATTTCCATCATGTTCAGAAATTAAGGAGTGAACGTTAGTGATATACAAAATCACACATGCCCCCACAATGCAAAGCATCATGGGCTGCATATGCAAATCACCACAGAACGTTATGCTGGTCCAACTTTAAACAGAATTGCATGGTGCTAAAAGGCCTTACACAGTTTGCAAAGGGTGCTAACAGAAGACATAGACATGTGTTTCATCCTACCAGGACTCATCAGTATGCCTCGTCTGTTTGACACCCTAGTGGAATGGACCAGCTACCGTTAAGGACAGTGTGCCTTTGGATATATTGTAGTGAACCCATTAAAATAAAAAACTATTTAAAGACAAAGAACCTCTGTGTGCAAACACTGAGGCAAGGGTTACCCTAAAGGGCATTTGGCTGGAAGCCAAGTTTCAAGAAAATAAAAATCACACATGCCCCCACAATGCAAAGCATCATGGGCTGCATATGCAAATCACCACAGAATGTATGTGGTCCAACTTTAAGCAGAATTGCATGGTGCTAAAAGGCCTCTCACACAGTTTGCAAACGGTGCTAACAGAAGACATAGACATGCGTTTCGTCCTACCAGGACTCATCAGTATGCCTCGTCTGTTTGACACCCTAGTGGAATGGACCAGCTACCCTTAAGGCAGTGTGCCTTGGATATATTGTGGTGAACCCATTAAAATAAAAAACTATTTAAAAGACAAAGAACCTCTGTGTGCAAACACTGAGGCAAGGTTACCCTAAAGGGCATTTGGCTGAGAAGCCAAGTTTCAAGAAAATACAAAATCACACATGCCCCCACAATGCAAAGCATCATGGGCTGCATATGCAAATCACCACAGAATGTTATGCTGGTCCAACTTTAAGCAGAATTGCATGGTGCTAATGTGATATATATAGTGATATATATCACTGGTTGCAGAAACAATGTGATATTCTGGGACCCCCAGAGGCAATTACGGATTCAGAGGAATTTTGGATGAGAGGGTGGAGATTTAAAATAAAATTATTCCAAGTCAATTCAGAAATTATCCACCTCCCCAATAGCTTCTTCTTAGGCAAGGACAGGGGTGTTTGTTTTTATGAGGGACAGCCTAGGCCTTGTTATAAATGTGGGGCTAAGACTCATCTGAGCAGTGCCTGTGATATGCTAAAATGCTCCTTATGTGGGGGGTATGGCCACTCCACTGATCTATGTGACAATATATTCCAGTGCAACCTTTGTGATGATAAAGGTCACGCCTTTCACCAGTGTCCTTGGGCTGAAAGAAACAGAACAGAGAGGTGGGACCAAGATGACCTGATCAGTAGATCCCAGGAGAAAAGAAGCCACTTCTTTCATGAAACTGCTGGCAGGGATAAATCTCAGAATGCTGCACCTCAAGAAAATACCCCTAGGGAGACTGTTACCTACACCCTGACAACTGCTGACCCCCTCCCTAGGAATGAAAAAAAAATGGGGAGAACCATGATAATCAAGAACATAGAGAGATGTCCCAGTTCTCTAGGGATGGGAAAGCAAGTATTAGTATGCTACCCCCCCCTTTGAAGTTGCTAAAGCCAGGAGATTTACTAGGGCATCTGCTAGACAGCATCCCCCCTCCCCTGCCCCTACCCCCCTCAGGATGGAAAATCCTTTTTCCCCTTTACAAGTAGACACGAAGAATCTGAGCTAGAGTCTGATGAATCACATTGGTCTGATATAATCACTGAAGAGGAGGAAAGTATGACTACAGAACTGGCTAAGGAAAGAAAAGGTAAAAAAGATAAAAAAAGGAAAGCTAAAGCTAGTCACAAAGAAGGCGCCTGAATATAAGGACTTTGTACCAAATATGCTTTTTATGTACATAACGCATGGCCTCTATTCATGTTGCTTCACTTAATATCTGTAGTTTGAAACACTACAAAAAGCAATTATCTGTATTAGCCTATTTGGGACAACTTGCTGTAGACATCATCTTCGTCCAAGAAACTAGGCTATCCTCCATTGTTGATATAAATCAGGTTAAGAGGAATTGGACATGGGGTCCTTCCTTTTGGACCTTTGGCACAGATACTGCTGATGGAATAAGAATTTTATTTAAAACCCCTAATTTCAGAGTATCTAGACTTATTGATATACATCCTGGGAAGGCTCTGGCCATAGACTACACATACAAAGAAGTTGCTTTTTGCCTTACTAATCTTTATGCACCCCCAGACCAAATCTGCTAGAACTGATCTTTTTGAGGAAATAAAACCTTATTTATACATGCAGAAGAACATTATATGGGGAGGGGACTTCAATTGCAGTTTGGATCTGAAATATGCAGGTGACATAATCAGAAAGGTATATTGTGATATGCATGCCTTAAAACAAATCATGCTGGATACAGGATTATCAGATACATACAGAACTCTGAGGAAAAAGGATGTAGGGGCAACCTATTTCAGACACATCTATGCTACACGCATTGATTACATTCTAGTGTCTAAATATGTAAAACCCTATAAAATAGAAGTTAAGCCCACAGAATCCTCTGATCATTGTATATTATTAGGATCTCTAAGTCTAGCAAACAGTACCCCCAAAGATTTATTCCCATATACACATTGGAATCAACTGAATGTCAGAAACAGGTGGAAGTTCTTTTTGGTGCCAGAATCTCGACCCTGTGTCTTTATGATAATCTTTGGGACTGGTGGACAGATACAAAAAACTATTTAAAATCTCTATTTTTATCATTCGGTTAACATTCTGCAAACTCAAGCTATATTAAATATTTAGACTATAGAAATCATTTATACAGACTTATGTCTTTCCCACCAAAGGACCACATAAAATATAAAATGCAAATTTTGGAAATAAAAAAGCAAATGAAAATCTATCAATATGATAGAGCAAAATCATTGGACATGGAAATGAGATTTTGCACAATTAATCAACCAGCTTCGGATTCCTACAAGGTGTGCAAACAATGGCTGGATAAAACCATTATGGAAGGTTTACTTACATCGGACAATCGGCTGGTAGACACCAATCTAGGAATGCTTTCATTAGTGCAACAAAACTTATATGAAAATTTTTCTCAAAACCCCTTAAAAAAGGGTAGTGTACAGAATTTTTTAACTGCACCAATACGCCATTTGAGCCATTATGCTGGTGAGGCACTGGTAGATCCAATTACATCTGAAGACGTTTGTGGGGTAATTAAAAAGTTAAAGACAGGAACCTCACCAGGAATAGATGGTCTTTCTAATGACTTCTATAAAAAAATATGAACCCTTTTTGAGTTCTGTACTGGCAAATATTTTTAATTTTATGTTACAGTCAGAATTTAAGTGTACAGATTTTAGTACAGCTCTCATATGCTACATATTTAAAAAGAGGGATAAGAAGAAACTATCTAACTGGAGACCCATCAGCATCCTTAATAGTGACTATAAGATTTTGGCAAAAATTCTGAACAATAGATTAATAACAGTAGTTGAAAGTTAATTGATACAGCCCAGACATGCGCTATCCCTGAAAATAAGATCCAACATAATCTCTTTATTTTACGCGAGCTCTGTGAAGCCTGTACATCTCAAAATCTTAAAGGCTTTATAGTTGCAGTAGATCAGTCTAAAGCATTTGATTGAGTTGAGCACCATTTTCTATTTAATGTACTAGAGACATATGGGATCCCAAAAACATTTGTGGATTGGATAAAAATATTATATTCTAATGCTAATATTATTCCAACAGTTAATGGTTAATTTGGTGGGGATGTTCCTCTTTTAAAAGGAGTATGGCAGGGCTGTCCACTAAGCTCCTTACTTTATACCTTTGCTTTAGACCCTGTCATCCTACAGAGAAAGTGGGATAAACAAATTATAGGTCTGGCTCCTCATCAGACTTTAACTCCAGGGAAAGTAACTGCATATGCAGACGATGTTACTCTTGTTGTTCAAAACATCAGCTCCATAGAAAAGGCAATCAGCACCTTTGATGCCTGTGCACAATTCTCTGGTACTAAATTGAATAAAGACAAAAGCACTATTATAGCTCTGAATAAGCCAACCAGTATGATCAAAGATGTAAGTGGAATCAGCATCTCCGCTGTGCCACAAACAATTTTAGGTATATGAGTAGGTCCCGGTGATATGGCCACCTATAATTGGAAAAAACAAATCAACATAGGTGAAAGCAAAGTTTGCCTTTGGAAAACATGGAAGTTTGGAAAGAAAAAGCATGTACAAATTATCAAGAAATGTATTATTCCTATTTTTCTATATGTCAGTTATATTTATGCCCTCCCAGTACACTTGGAGACTAGACTTTTTAGTATTTTCTTCCAGATGCTCTGGGGCAGCAGACTCAATCCAGTTAAGAGGGACGTTACTTACCTCCCACAGAGGAAAGGGGGGCTTAATATGATAAACCCAATGGTATTTTTTCATTCCATTTTTTTATACAGTAACTTTAAATGTACTTGGGAGACAAACAGGTCACTTTGGCATTCTTGGATACAGTGGGCCCCACAAAAAATATTTTATAAAATGGGTTGATACCCCCCTAAACTGTTGTCACAATTTGCAGTTTCAACCTATGTTGGTCCTTCAGTTAAAAAATTACACCAATGGAAAATAGAGAAACAGACATTGATGGCCTTAAATAGGAAAGGTTTCTATTCACATAGTTCACAATGTTACAGCAAGTGGCTTTAATTTTCCCTGAATGTACCCCTGCCAAAATGACTTGGGCCTTAAATAAACTTAATGACAGCAGAATCCCTGTTAAGGTATGGGACATTGTCTGGTTATGCTCACAGGGAAAGTTAGATGTGAGAGGTAATCTAAAAAACAAACCCATAGCTGAACGGTATTGTCCTAAATTAACATGTATGAACATAGAAGAAAGTATTTTTCACTTTTTCTTTGATTGTCCTTCTAGCAATCAGGTGTGGGCAGAAATGGCCAATAGGTGGAAACTGCCCTTTTTTACAAGCGTCTCATATGCTACTTTAATACTTGGAGATTACTCTGGTGTTTGGAGAATCTTTCACAAAAGTACTTTACAGGTACTTTTTGCTGCCATTCAATACTTTTTTATGGCAAGCACACTGTCAGTATGTTCTGCAACAGCAACAAGCTTCAAACAGTGTGTTAATTACGCAGATAGAAGCTAAAATGATTAGAGATAAAGAACTTGATACACAGAGATTTACACTAGATAAAGTGGCTCATTTATGGAGACATCAAAATGTTCACTAACGGAATATTTAGCCTTAGTTTTAGTATGCTAGTTTAAATACAGAGTAATGTGTGGGGATCCCCTTTGTTAGTTTTTTTTTCCTCTTTGATATGAAATGTTTAATACCTTTTATGATCATGATGTATACCTTCTATGCAATGTTTCTTATTTTCTTGTGTTTTCTTCCTTTGTACAATTTTTGGTATGATATATGAATACTGTGATGTAATGTTTATGTTTCTTAATAAAAATTCCCCTACACTTGTTGATAAGTGCCATGGGATCTTTAGCATCCACCTGAACTACCACCAATCCAGGCAGATGGGACCTCAGTTTAACATCTCATCCAAAAGACGGCACCTCAGAAATACAGCACTCCTCTCATGCTGCACTACAGTGTCAGTACTAGGATATTAACCCAAGTGCCAGATGTGGGAACTGAACCCACAGCCCTCTGATCTCCCGGCCTCAGAGGCGAGTGTGCTACCTACTGAGCCACTGACACTGTCTTGATCTATATCTTGATCCCAATCTGCTACAAGGACCCAGTAGGACCGGAGGAAAATCCACCTAGTGGTCCTTCCTTTTCTCCTGTTCTCAGAAGATGATCAAATAGAAATATAAAAACAACCCCCAACCCCACCCACGGTGGAACTTGAGTCAGGAAACTCCTATGCTGCATTATTTACTAACTGGAGAGATTCAGAGATGGAACAAGGGGGACACTGATTCACAATCAAGTAAAGCAGAACAGGCACTGCAGATAAAAGAATATAAAGGGAAAAAGAAAAAGAAGAAAACAATGCATAGGGTAGGCAACGACAACGCTGTATGTTTTAAAACTAGGAACTGTAAACATTCACAGTCTGCTAAGTTCTGTGAAATGACAGGTAGTCTTCAATTACATTCATGAAGAAAAGTTTGATATTTGTTTCATACAAGAAACCTGGATGCATTCTAGTGAACAAAACAGATTTTTTTAGAGATGAGTGGATGTGAGGCCCCTCATACTGGTCCTTTGGGCTTGATACTGCAGATGGGGTAGGAATTCTATTCAACTCCTATAACTTTTCATTGAAAAACTAATAGACCTAAATCCTGGCAGAGCACTAATTCTAGATGGAACCTGGAAAGGAATAGACTGTAGACTAATTAATGTGTATAGCCCACAGACCAAGGTAGAGAGAGTCAGTCAGTTTAATGCAATCCAGCTGTTATTAATTTCTTCCTATAAAATTTTCTTTGGGGGTGATTTTAATTGTGACATAGGGGGAAAGGGGGAATACAGACAATAAGAAGAAAATTTATTGTGACTCCAATGCATTGGTTAGAATTATCGATAAGGCTGACTTGATAAATTGCAGGGAATTTCATACTAAAGGACCAAAATTTACATACAAACAAAATAGATTTATGACAACAATAGATCATACGTTTATTTCTAAAAATGTGCCCAAGGTAGAATTTACAGACCATTTATGTATTATACTTAAATTTAAGGAAGGAAAGTTGGAACAAAAGAAAGGGAACAGATGGAAACAATGCTACAATGTTAACAGATCCAAACGTGAGGACAGGAATACTAAACTTGCTTAATGCCAGTATTTGGTTAGGTTTTTATATACAAATGTGGGTGACTGGTGGGTGGACACAAAAGAAGACATAAAATTCTGGTTGATTAAATATGGAAAACAAAAAGAAAATGGAAAATGTTTAAAATATTTGAAATTAGGACAACAATTACAATATTTGTGCACTCAGGCACATTCATCTAGATTTGATTATTCATGTCAAATTGGGAAAATAAAGGAAGATCTGAAACTCACCAATATGATAGGGGACATACAATGAAGGCCTTATTACAAACTGGATCAAAAAAAGTCCCTATAGGAGACATCTTTGAGGCTTGTGCAAAAATGAGAGAAACAACTGAAATGGAATACTTGATGGATCAAGATGGGAATAAAGCTGAAACTATTGAAGCACCCCACAAAATAATTGAAAGACATATTATGGCCCATACCCCTTGGGAACTGCCCCCCCCCCGGATCAAGAGCTTCAATGTTTTTTATAAAGATTAAACATACCCAAAATATTAGATGTTGAAAAACAAATGAAACAATACATTACTCGGAAGAAATAGAAATAGCTATTAAGACTTTAAAAATGGAACCTCCCAGGAGCCAATGGACTCGAATGAGTTCTATAAGATGTTCTCACTTGAATTATCTACCTGCCTAGAAAAGGTATTTCAATATTTTTTCTTATCTAATATCATTCGGCCCTCTTTCTCGAAGGGCCTACTAATATTTTTATATAAAGCAGAGGACAAGACCCAATTAGGAAACTGGAGACCAATGACACTATTGAATGTGGACTATAAAATGTTGGTCCATATCATGACTCATAGGTTGAAACAATATGCAAGTAAGGTGATCTCCCCCCAGTAACATTGTGGACTTCCAAATAGGAGAATACAGAATGCTTTAATGATCATCAAGGATGTCATTGAATACATATCATTGTTAGGGAAAACTGGATGTTTAGTGTCATTAGAGCATGAAAAAGCATATGATAGGGTATTCCATCCCTATCTTTTTTTAACATTAAAAGCATATGGTATACCACCAGCGGTCATACAACAACTTAAATTACTTTACACTTCGGCTACAGTACATCCTATAATCAGACAACAAGTAATGGAAGGGTTCTGGACTATTTCAGGAGTCAGGCAAGGATGCCCCTTGAGTCCCCTTTTGTTCATTTTCACGTTAGACCCCTTTGTAAAAATGTTATCCGATCACCCCAAATGGATAGGGGTATCAGGACCTGACCCAAGATATAATCTTCAAATTCAGGCTTATGCAGATTATATCTGCTTATTTCTATCAGATCCTTTATCAATGAAACAACTTTTTTTCAGGAGATGAATGAGTTTGCTCACCTTTCAAATTTTAAATTAAACATAGGGAAAAGCAAAGGACTAATGATATGATCCTGGCACTTAAACTCTATACAGATAGGAGAAATAAAAATCTCCTCAAAATCTCCGAAAATACTGGGACTTTCCTTTGGACCCCAGAATCTCCCTCTTGAAAACTGGGAAGAAGCAATACGGAAAACAGAATTTAAAGTTCAAAGATGGAAGCAGTGGAAATGGTCACAACTGAAAAGAATACAGGTTTTAAAACAATTTATAATCCTAAGTTTGCAGTTTGTAGCCATGATTTCCCCCCTATCTGGATGCCTAGGAACCAGAATGTATAGTAATTTTTTTCAACTATTATGGGGAAATAAGTTAAACCCCATAAAATGATGTTATTCCTATCCGGGGAAAAAGAAAATGGAATTGGAATGGTGGACCCAGTAGTGTTCTTCCACACACTACTTCTTACACAAATGTTAAAAAGTGGACTAGTCCCTTCAGGCTTTTTTCAACATAAATGGGGCATGTTAACCTTAGACAGATATTTTTAAGGTTGAAAAATAACCCCTCCCAAGATAAATAGATACATCCATATTCCGGAATATTTTAAGCCAACAGCAGCTAAACTCTATAAATGGGGTTTAACTAAATTACAGATCCAACATTGGATAGGTCCCCAACTTTATCAAGCAGTAATGGACAAGGTGTATCCTAGAGAACCTGTTTTTAAACATTGCCCTTCCACTAAGAATCCTCAGGTTTTAAAACAATTAAATAACAATAGAATTCCTCCACAAATGTGGGAGAATTTGTGGTTAGGTATTTATAGGAAACTACATATGAAGGGTAATGCAAAACATAAAATAAGGGGAGGAAAAGTATTGCCCATATGCAGGCTGTATAAACCAAGAGGAGACAATGGAGCATTTCTTCCTATCCTGTTCATATGTAACAGCCCTGTGGGAGTATTTAGCAAAACAATGGCATATGGACTGCATTAAGGAGTTGACATATGACATATTGGTGTTGGGCCAATACCCCCAATACTGGTCAAATACCATCGGGATACACTAAGGGTTTTTTAATGCTGTTTAAAATTTTAGGTCTGGCAAGCAAGATGTCAGTGTGCTCTGTACCAGTGGAGAATGACATATGAAACAATGAGTCAATTGGTACAGCAGGCTATGGAGAAAGTGTATCTAGCAGATAAAAATGTGCACACTTCTAAGAAAGTATTTCAATGGTGGAAAGGTTTGCAAAATTTTATAAAAAATAAATGAAAACAGCACGAAAGTGAGAAATAAAAGGAAAAATGATATCAGATCCTTCTAAATGATCTGAGAGAGTAAAGACTTAAAGGGTGGACCTAGGAAACACCCTGCGCTGAAATGGGGTCTCAGGTGCAGATTCACCCCTAGTGGGGGCTTAAATTGTGGGGAACTGATAATGACGTTCATCTAAAAATGAAAAAAAAAATGTAGAATTCAATTTTGATTTTCTTTTCCCCCTTTATTCCCCTTCCACATAGAAAAAGGGTATGACGCAATACTGATTATGATTTAGGTTTTGTAGTAATTTGGGTGGATATGACATAAATAACACGTTGAGAAATTAACCTAGTATTTGTACGATGATAATATTTAAATGATTTCTGTTTCTTATTGATTTGTAAATAAGGAAAACTATTGTGTGATGTAACACTGATCGAATGATTTCTTTGTGATGTCATGACAAATAAAAAATTCCCCTGCACGACTGTAGGGGGATTCTCTGTTGTCTTGGCTGCAAGCCAAGATGGTGGCTGTTGACGCTGAGGAGCGGTCTGAGGACATGGGGGTGGGAGAGTTGTTCTCTTCTCCCATCTCGCATCATCTAGAGATCTAGGTACCAGTAGCGGTAATCACTGATACAGGAATTTTGAATGTTGTATCTCCTATGGAAGATGATGGACTACAGCCGGTTTTTGAACATTGCCATGAATCTGCCCCCTTTGGATGAAGAAACTGAGATCCTGGATTTTTCTTCCTGTGACCCAGATTTACTACCGACAGATACTGCAGAAACTCAGAGATTGCAGCAGCTTCTAGACTCTGAGGAGCATAGCTTTCTTTTTCGGAAAATGTACCTCCAAAAGCAAATTTGGCAGCTCCAAGCTGACAGTGCGGCTGGGCCTGTCAAACCTACCCAGCTGAGCGCCAACATCAGCACATCACAGGAGCTGCTAATAGACAAGCTAGCAACCACTGCAGATGTTCATACCTCAGAGCTTCAGGCACCGGCTCCCCAACCTTGTCCTATGAGTACAATTCCTTCTAGTACTGTTACTACTGCCACTACCTCTACTACATCCTCGTAGACTGTTGTGACTGCTCTATAAGGTGCAGGCTGGGAGAAAGACCCTAAAACTGGACAATGGCAAGTTGGGTCTTCCCTGATATGAATGCCTACCACAGTGGACTTCCCACAAGTTCCTGTAGAAACACATATGCTAGGAGGCCCAACACCGCAGAATGCTAGCCCTTTGCCACATGATGCTTTACCTTTACCTGATGGTCTTGAACTTTCGCAAAACCTGTTCTCAACTTGCCAGGCATCCCTCACACTGAACACTCTCCTACTGTACTGGTACTATCACCTGCAGTCCCACTAAATCAGAGGAATGAGACACCCCACAAGCCATTTGCATCGTTATTTGAAACTCCCATATTGTCTGCTAAACGACATAATGCTGTGTGTTTATGCTATGTTGGAGGCCTCCCGGAACCCCCGATCATGTTTATGTGGCACACACCCTACTAAAAGACTCTATGAAATTTTTTTCCCATGGAATTTATGTGTTAATTCACATTTATGGTGAAACAACCTTTGACATCAGCTTTAAGACTGCGTAAGGCCTTGAATGCTTCTGGGCAAAATATCAAACAATGAAACATTCAGCCTTATGGACACCTTTCATTGTGATCCCTTTGACCAAACCTGCTCAAAAAACTGTCATTATTTTGTTTTGGAATGAGGGGTCAATATGTCTTTTTTTTATCTGCATTTTTTGCTCCCTTACTGCCACCCCCCTCCACTCTCTTGGACTGCCCCATATGCACAAGCCTTATCACTGGTGTCTGCCCCTAGAGTACACTGATCCATCTCTGACCTAGATACCTGGTTAACCCCCCAGTGTGGGGTGAGGAAGATACCCCCACTTACCTCCCAAACAATTCTGCTATGGAGGTGGATGTTGCACAATGGAGCCTACTCTGACGAGGCAAGGATGTGCACCGAAGAGTCATCTTCTAGGAAAGATGGGGTTGTTTTTCCTTATCCGTCACCAAGCATTGGTGTGCAATGAGGGCCAATGAGTGAGGAGATGTGGTGAGATGCTCCTCCTGCTCTGTCCCTCTGCTGACATCTCCCCCTGTTATCGTTGTGTTACCTCCCTCTACCGCACCTTCCACCCGAGTTCCCCCAGGTGGCAGTATTGCAGCGGGAGCTTGCAGGTTACCTCCCCAGAGAAGGAGAGCAGCCATCAGGCATTCTATCCTTCTCTTCCCCAGCCGAACCCCGGCGGTCCGTGCTCGTTCCCGAACATGGTTCGCCGACATGGTGCGAGGTAAGGCATCCAGCGCCTCAGCCCTCAGCACCACCAGGCCAGCTAGGGAATCAATATGTCTGATGTTCTTTATTGGCTCAAGTTACATTGTTCTGTTCTGGGGGATCTGGAGGATATTCTGGATTCCAAAAGGACCTGGACAGGAGGCTGGAAAGCTAAGGTTCTATTAAAAACAAATTATTCTGGGGTTATACATCTTCCTAACTCTTTCTTTTTAGGTAGAGATCACGGGGGTGCTGTTTTATCTTGGGCAGCCTATGACCTGCTACTACTGTGGGAAGCCCATTCATCTCAGTACTGTTTGTGATAAGGTGAAATGTACCATTTGTGGGGAATAGGGTCATATTGGTACAGATTATTTGAATGAATGCAAACGTAATTTATGTGATGAGCTTGGTCATCCTTTTCAGAACTGTGTTTGGGCAGCTCACAATCAGGTAGGCCATGATTGGCGGGGGGGGGGAGCTGAACAGCATTCAGTTATTTCATTTACCAAGAAAAATAAAATTTGAAATAGGCGTATACCCCCACATTCCTTAGACATGTCCATACCATCTCCAGACCCTGGAAGGACCCCTCCAGTGGCCCCCACTATATATTTTCCTGACCCAGCTCTCCCTCTGAGCCTTGTGACACTGGTGGTGCACCACCCCCCGATTACCCCTTCACCTGCTACTGAATCTTCTATGAATATCCTTCCACAACAACCTGACATGCACACTCCTAAAGAACCTACAGTGCCAGGGGTGAGATGATCCCTATGGAATCATGGAGCAGTTCCTCCTCCCAGCTTCCTACAGTACCATCATCCTCGATCGAACATACTAATACATTTGAGCTTCTGCAAGACCCCTCAGAGGAATCTGAGGAGGACATTGATACGTTCTCTACATCCAGAAGGTACTACTGATACTGAACTTCAAAAAGGGAAAAAGGGGTCACAGAAAAGAAAAGCACGGACAAAAACTAAAGAGAAGGAACCTACACAGAGGAAAAACTAGACTCAAATGATTTCTATGGGGTTTTGGTGTTTCCTGTTTTTTTTGTAAGCATAATGTCTGATGTCTTTTCAATTTTTACTATGAATGTTAACAGTATTAAAAACCCTGGTAAATGGCACACTGTATTTGCCTTCCTCATCCACTTATCTCCAGGTATTATTTTTTGCAGGATGTCAGGTTTCACACTATATACGATATCTTACAAGCCCAATGAGAATGGCATTTGGGGCCGTCTTTTTGGTCCACCAAACTGGACTCCTGCTCTGGGGTAGGACTTTTGTTTCAGATGCCTGAAGTCCAGCTTATTAAATTGTATGACATAGCCCCAGGATGGGCCTTAATACTGGATGTCTCTCTTCAACATGTGGCTAATAAGTTAATTACCTTTTATGCTCCCCAGACAAAAGCTGCATGCATCAACTTGTTTCAGCTTATCCAGTCTTACTTACGTACCTCTATGCCTATTGTTTTTGGAGGGGAATTTAACTGTGGCCTAACCTTTCAGGATAGAAGTCAGCACTCTATGACACACAACATCTTTTGTGATTCCCATTCTCTTTCACAAATCATTCAAACAGCTCACTTATATGATGCTTATTTGAAATACACACATACTCATACCCCTACATTTCAGAAAGGATCATTAGCTACCCGTATTGATTTCATTTTTCTCTCTTGTTTCCTACAAACTAGTACTGCTATGGTTGGCCCGTTGGAATTTTTGGACCATAATATGGTCACTGTTACTGCTGGGACTGGTTACCTGATAAAATAGTGAGTACATAATCACAACTACATAATAACGACTTCATTTCAGCGACCGTAATATGAGCGACTAGCTCATTTGAGTGATCACTCATAAAAGGCGACTTATGCTGACTTTTCGGTTGTAAAAATAGCGACCAGCAACACAAAGCTGAAACTGAGGAAGACCTGTTACCATTTTTGATACAGGAGGGCTACATTCACTGGCATAGTCACTGCCTGTGGAAACTGAGGAGACCTGTTACCATTTTTGATGCAGGAGGGCAACAGGAGGAGACTGCTACCTATTAGCTCATTTGACCATAAGCATGTCAAAATAGCAACTCCAAAGAGAATAAAAAAAAATTTAGCCAATCGGCCTTATTTGTGGTAAACAGTTAATTAAAACAGTATGTTTTATTTGATAACAAATTAAAAAAAGCAGCCAAATGAAAAAAAAAAAACACAAGCCAAATCAACCAAATCAGTAAATCAGTTTTGAGAGGTGCTCTCAGGTGAATTCACAACTGAAATTGAAAATTATAAGCAAGACCTAGTAGGTACTCATACATGCTTCTTGTCTCATATGAAGCCACGATTGTTGTAATGCGAGCATTACTGTCCTTGTATTTTTTTCAGTTGCTGCATATGCTCCCAAGACAATTTGCTTCAATTTAATCTCTGTCAGTCTTTGTTCCTCCTTCAGGGACTCAATTAGTTTCCACAGGCTAGGATGACATGCACCTAATCATGAACTGAATCCTCTGTGCCATCCCTCTACAGTGTTATTTGTTCTTGCAATTTCAAGCATTGTAGCACTGTGACAACTCCGTTGATGAGGGGGGAATGCAGCCCTCCTGCATCCTGAATATCCTCGTGGCCTTCCTACCCAAGTTGTTTGAAAGTAGTCTAGTAATGGCACAAGTAGGTCTTCATGTTGTTCGAAAATTCAAATTCAAGCATGTTACCAAATGTGTTAGCAACATCATCTGGTGGGACAAATGCAAGGGATAAAAGCATTCGGATGTGGAGGACAAAATCGGGGTCTCACAGTAGTTTTTGTGCACTTCTGGCAGCTTTTGAATCTTTCTCCAAACACATTGTGCTAGATGAAAAAAGCACACACTTACATCAGGCCAATTTCTCAAAAGTCTAGAATGCACATTGCGGTGTTAGGTTGGGGAACATTGCTTTTAATTGTGCATATACCCTCTCATAGGTGGCAGTTTTATGTGAGTACATTAACACAAACACCGCAGTTACCACAGTTCAAGACTTAACACCATGTATGGTGTACAGCTGGTCAAATAAAGTGGGACAGGAATTGAATGTGCTGTCCAGCATCCAGTCAGTGCACTCATTAAGAAATCGCACATTAGCATTCATGGCAAACAACATGGCAAATCGGTGCACATCAACATAGTGCCAGTAAACCTTACCACCTTTTTCTTTGTCTCTATGATGCAAAAAGCCAGAAAATAATGTGAGTGGCTTTCCCTTCTGGTTTGTGACAAACTCCACGTCCATCCTGACCTCCATTCTGGTATGACAGTTTGTGTGTAGCAAGACCTGTTACCTTTAAGTATTAGGAAAATGAATTGTGGTAAAACTGGTTGGGTAGCAAACAGGAAGTGACATACAGTGAAGACCAGCAAACTGCAATAAACAGTACAACATAATATAAGTACGTTTATATTAGATGTATATGGGACCAAGCACTATTTTACCATGGTAGCTAAATATGTGTAGCACTATAGTTGAAGCGCTCTGTTATTGCAGTCACCGAAAAAAAGATGCTATTATTTTAGTTGTGATTTTAATTTTGCTATTTTAACATGGAACCGTTGGGACCCAACCACTTATGTCCAAGGGGCCAGGCTTTTGGAAGTTGAATACCGCTATCTTAACTGATGCACACTTCCTTGCCACTATCTCACACTTTCTTACAGCAAGGAAGTCTGTCCTAGTCTGCTTCCAGAACCCAGTCCTCTGGTGGGAAGACATTGAAAAAGATTTGGTTCTCTTATTAAAACAGTATTGTAAATCTAAAAATTGTGATTTATATCTGGCATATTTGCAAAAAAGATACCTCATACAAAAATTGTTAAATATTGCCTACATTACAGGCCAGGACCTCTCCCAACAAATAAGTACTTTAAAGAAGGAGATGTTACAATTCTATGGTCAAAAATCAAAACAACTGATTTACCAACAGAAATCTGAGACACGGGGGCTTTCTGACTCCCTATGTGTCCCTTCGATCATACTTGCTCTTATGTTAATAAAAAAGGAGTAGTTTTCCTTACTGACCCCACTGGGCATACATACATGGATAGTGTAGGAATCATAAACATAGTGCACCATTATACTGCAGATTTATATTCTCCTCTTGTGACGGATATGTCTGTTCTACCTCTTTACCTTTCTGAGATTCTTTTACCCAATCCTTCACTCACAACCATACATCAGTTAGTCAACCAATTTCCACACAAGAAGTGATGGATAAGATTTTTTCATTAAAAATGCATGTCACACCGGGCCCTGATGGTCTCCCTAGTGAGTTATGTAAAACAATAGGTCCCTGTCTAGCTGCAGAATTCGCGGAAGTATTTAACTGTATTTTGAATACTGGACAAGTCCGTCTAGCTTTCAACATGGTTTCCTTGATTTACCTCTATAAAAAGGGTGATAAAACTAACTTATGAAATTGGAGGCCCATCAGTATGTTGAATACAGATTTTAAAATCCTAGCAAAAATAATTGCTAAAAGATTATCACTTATTGCATCTACTGTGATTTTTGGCATCAATCCTGCTCCATCCCAATTATGGATCATCTGCTTTTACTACAGGAAATCCTAGAATGGAATAACTCCCATAGCCTTTCAGGGTATGTGGTTTCATTGGATCAGCACAAAGCATTTGATTCTATTAACCAAGATTTTCTTTGGGCTGTTTTACAACATTATAAGGTGCCAGACATTATGGTCTCTTGGATACAAAATCGTTATACCACTTCTACTGTTACCCTGTCACAAATGGCTGGAAAGGTCCCTTAGTACAGATTAAAAGGGGTGATCGACAAGGATGTTTTTTTCATAGACTCTTTACTTTAGAAAATAGATATGGCTCAAAACATTAACCCTTTACATAATCTGGAAAATAGGACACGTATAAAGCCATTGCATATGCAGATGATATGTGTTTGTTAGTGGCAGATGATGATTCAGTATTTCATTCCTTGGCCATGTGTGAGAAATTTGGCTCTCTGTCCAATGCTTCTTTAAATTTAAATAAATGTGCTGGACTTCAGTTGAATCGAAGACTTTCTGATAACACAGAGATTAAGCCTATTTCCCTAAGTACAGGATGCATATCCATACCTGGTATTCAGTTTGGTTCTCCTAGTATGGCTATGTTGAATTGGGAAGAGAAATTGCCCATTGGACAATGAAAGGTCATATTGGAATAAATGGAAACTAGGGAAGAAAAAACAAATCTATTTAATTAAAACTTTTTTAATTCCAATTTTTTTTACATATTAGTTACAACTTTACCATTCCAAAACAATTTTAAACAACTATATTCAGTATTTTCTTTCAGGCCCTTTTGGGAAGCTGCCTTAACCCTACTAAAATAAATATTACCTATTTATCCCTTAAAGATGGTGGTCTGCAAATGGTAAACTTTGTTTTATTTTTTAATAGCATCTTTTTGACAACTAATCTTAAGCCCCTTCTTCTTCATCACCAGGTAGGTTGGGAACCCTGGTTTTATACTTGTTGTAAAACCTGGTTCCACCTTTTGGAATCAAATAATTTATGGGTGTTGTGTCATTCACTTATGATTCCTGTGTATATCAGGGACACTTTCTTGTGTTTGAAACAATGGAAACTCACCAGCCACATGTTACTCACCATGACATATAAACAGTTATACACACATTTACTGCTGACTTTATGCCGAGTAACCAATCCATTTGAAAAATGTCCACCACCTTTTCTCCCATCTTTAAAATACTTACTGAGGAATGATAGAATGCCAATGCACATGTCAGATGTGCACTGGATGTCATGTCATGAAAGGCTGAATGTTAAAGCTGAGTAGCGCTGAGTCAATTGTGTAGCAGAAGGCACTTGTTCAAGGCTGTTGTTATCCATAAACAAATAAACAGACAGTAAAAGATAAGTAAAAAGGGATAAGAAAATAAAAACATTTGGTATATGCAATTGTCTATTATCCCTTGCACTTGAAGAATTTGGTGGGGTGCGGTAATATAGCAGCCCTTAAACTATATCTAATTCCTGAAACAGTTCTAGTGGTAACGGTATGGGCACTCTTAACTTATGCCCTCCCAGGAAAGGTTGCCTGTGTGGCCCTGTGAAGTGGGAGTTATCTTGTTTAGGTACTGATAAAGGGATTCCCAGTTACTCATATGAATCCACAGTGTGTTAGTGGATATGTGAGAGAGCTTATCATATGTGACTAGCTGGGAGAGGTTGGAAAGATATTCATGTATAGTTAGAATATTGGTGGTCCTCCATTTTTGTAACAGAAATCTTTTGGCTACAATGCTAGATTGTATAAGAAGTGAGATATGTTTCTTTGAAAGAATGGGTTGACCTCCATGTAGTCTTATGAGCCAGAAGCCAGGGTTACCTGGAATTGGTATTCATCTGATAGTTGCCATGAGGCTAGTTACTTGTGACCAGAACCTTTGGACCAACAGGCAATGCCATAGGACATGAGATAGATCTCTGTGTGGTTGATAGCATCTCCAGCACAGATGTGTTGGGGTGATTTGGGCCTTATATAGCACTTCAGGTGTCCGATACCAATTGCACTGGATTTTATTTTGCTTAAGTCGACTCCTGGGGTCTTTAAGTGATTCATGTGCTGTATGCCAGCACTTTGACCATTGCTATTCAGAGACGGGAACTTGCAAAGCTGTGGTCCAATAAGTTCTGGATGAAATTGCCTGGTTGGTGATTGCTCCTCTGATATATGAATATATGAGGCCTGCTGTACCTTTTAAAGTTTTGGTCCATCATCCAACTGGTGAGATGGGTACATCAGGAGTGGGGGGGGGGCTGGCTCATTTTAGTTAATAATTGTCCAAGGGAGCTGTGGATATGGAGTCAGAGTTGGGGAGGCCATAGAGAGTTTCAAGTGATTAAATAATGAGTCCAATGTGGTGTTATGTGGGGCTAACAAGTCAGAAATGGTGCATATGCCCTTAACAGCCCATTATCACCAATATGTTGGTTTCCCTTCTATCTTTATATTGATATTCTGCCATAATGGGGTGGAGGGGATGTGTTCAAGGGGTATGATTAGCTATTTACTTGTTTGATGCCAGGCTGAGTATAATGTCTTCACTGTTACCAGAGTGCAAGGAGGGGGACGAGAAGTGATATTGAGATATGAACACACGAACATACTGTATGAACATACGGATTTGCCAGCAGAAACAGAATGCCTGGTCTTTCTAAATCTGTTTGAATGTGCAGCTATTACCCCTAGTTTGCAGCTGCCCCACCCCCCTTTTGTCATCCCAATGTTGCACCCCACTTCTCCCACCCTCACTCTCCCCTGTTCCCTGTCCCATGCTCTTTTAAACTGTTCATAGATTTAAATGATACCACCCATTCTGATAGTGCATTCCATTTTGCTACCACCATATCTGTGAAATAGTGTCTCCTAATTTCCCTGCTAAATCTTCCACCCTTTATTCTTAGCCTGTTTCCCCTGGTGTCCCTTCCCCTCCTTAGCTTAAAGACCCCATCTGCCCCATCCATGTTGATTCCCCTTCCCAGATACTTGAATGTCTCTATCATGTCTCCCCATCCCTTCTGTCCTCCAGGGTATACATATTCAGGTCTCACAGCCTGCTGTCATAGCCTCTCCCCTTCATTCCACACATCATCTTCATTGTCCTCCTCTGCACCCCCTCCAGTAATCTGATATCACACTTCAGGTGTTGCCTCCAAAACTGCATACCATACTCCAAGTATGGCCTTACTAGCAACCTGTAGACGGGCCAGATCACCTGTCTTTGCCTGGATAAAAAAACCTTGCTATGCACCCCAGCATTTTGTTTGCTTTTGCAGCCACTCTCCTGCACTGGGCAGTGTTATTCAAGGTCCCTGTTAACATTACCCCAGGTCCTTCTCCTTCATGATGATCCCCAGCTTAACCCCTCCCAGTCAGTATTCTGTTCTTGAGTTCCTGGCCTCGAAGTGTATAACCTTACACTTCTTTGCACTGAACTCCAGCTTCCACCTCTCTGACCACTAGACCACGGAGTCAGTTGAAAAACAAATTATGACTGATTTACAAAACATTATGACAGATTTTTTCAACTAGTTTGAAATTTCTGACTTCAGCTAACTGAAGAAAATCCAACCAATTTTTTTCAACTTCACCATCTTTGAATTTTATTATGTAGTAGTTTGTCATACTTTTTTGGCTTCTTATCTTTTTTTAATTTAAATTTTGACTATAAAAGTTAGTAAAATGCATGGAAAAGTCCCCCCTTTGAAGTCAATGGGGCATGTGTGCACACAGCCTTCACCTTCTAACATCACAAAACGGGGCTGAATGTGCCCACATGGGAGCGTGTTGGTGGGTTAAGGTCAGGAAGCAGCTCTGTTTTTAGCATTTGGGATTTAGCAGCATTATATCATCATAAATGGACAGAAACAAAAGGAATTATTTATGCCCCTCAACTCTGGGGCAGCTGAGGTATTGCATATGTTGGAGGGAGCAGCAACAAGACAGCAGCAGCTAAGAAGATGGCTGTTCTTTAAAATGCAAATACAAAGTGCAGTGAAACAAATATACACACAGTAGGGACCCACTAAAGCACAACAACCAGTCAAAACAACAAAATATACTAAGCCCCTGAAAGTGACACATTGAAGCAGGGCAGTAGAATGGTATACAGTATAGAAAATGAGCAGCAGTAATACTTGTTACTTAGAAAAAGAACTGAAAGTCTAAAATACAGCATAGGTAGGGCCTCTTAAACACCCCACAGAAGCTAGCAGGTACCATTTTGCAAACAGAGCTAACCATCAATATATGTTAGTTTACTAGTAGTCATAGATTCTGTGAGACTAAAAACAGTTTAAGGGAGGACCACTAGAAATACCTTCTGTCTGGTATACCATAAGTGAGATGTAGCCATAGTTTAAATTTAAAGCTAAAAAAACCTCATGCATATTCAAAAAACATTTTCTGACGCAGTTTCTGAACTTGTTTTGGCTTTCAGCTTGTACACCAATGTGCTTTGTAACATTTTATTCATCTTGCCATGAGGACTTTAATATTTAGTCTATCCAATGGCTACAGTGGCAAACAACAAACATTTTGTCCATTGGACCTGACCGACCATGCTCCGCTCTCCAGCCTCCTATGGATCCAGGAACTCACCAACTGACCACCTGTGCCTGGCCTGCTTCTCAACCTTGTGGGGAGTCTGACTTAGTCACAGTGCCACCACAGTCAGAGACAGCCCAGCTGGGCCACAAGCAGTAGATCGATAGTGATCAATTGCCTTGGCTTTTCAAATTCGGCCCCCGGGTGCCACAGCCCCTAATCCCTCATCCAGCCAGACAAGAAAGCAAGGCATGCAGCAGACACACATACAGACTGAGTAGTCTGTGAGAGGCCATCCTCCTTCTTCCTACTGCCCACTGCTCAGCACTGGCGGGCCTTTACATACACATCCCATACAGTACCTTGTTCACTGTAGCAGCCTGTTGCCAGTTCGGTCAGGTACAGGGTGATGATTCGGCCTGCGTTGGGTGTCTCCAGTACTCAGGCTGTCGCTGCTGCTCTACTTGGTGGTGGTGCCAGTGTTTTTTTGGTGCTGTGTGCTCCCTCCTCCCAATCCACACAGTTGGTCCCAAACCCAGACCCACATCCCCACTCTGGTACTCCACGCTGTGGAACTAGTGCACCTACCACTCCTCGCTAACTCTAAAGACCTGACAGAGACTGACTGAGAGTCATCTGACAGGCACAGCTGATGGGGTCACAGGCTGATCCCAACCACAACCAGACCACTGACTTGCTGCCTTCACATAACTGCTGTCTGGCTTTGCTGGAGGATGGACTGGGACCTGCACAACCACACACTAGTCTCTCTCTCCAGACACCAGTCATGTCAGGACAGTGGACACAGTTAACTTGGTTTTAAATTAAAGGCTGAACCACCAGATTTCATCCCTGCAGAAAAATGCTGCTTCCTCCATTGCCCACACATGAACATGTATGCCTCCTCTAATGACAGTCTCCTGTCCTACCTAAGCATGCTCACCCCGTCACCTCGTACAGCCAGTCACAGATACTCTCAAGCTCCTGGCACCTCCTTCTATCTCTCCTAATTGGTGGATGCTTCATCCCCAGGTGCCGGGGTGCATTTTATTGGCAATAAGGCTTGGTGCTGGTGATTGAGGACTGTTAGATATTCACTGCCCCCCTCCCACCCGGAAAGAAAAAAAGAGAAAACAGACTGCAGCGCACCGCAAAAGCAAACCTGGACGGGTCATGGAATCATCAACTGCAGTGGATTTCAACTCCAATAGTTTATGACTGCAATCCAATGCAATTGCAACTATTGCAACTGCATTGAATTGCAGCTATTTCAACTGCTGATGACTGCTCCAGGGTCTACTGATCACTCATCTAGCGTGCTTAGGTCCCCCTGAAGCTGCTTCCATCCCTCCACTCTATCCACCACTGCTCCCATTTTGGTGTCGTATGCAAACAGACTTACCTTGCTTCCAACCCCATGCGCAATGTCTGATATGAAGAGCGCAAATAATACTGGTCCTAGCACAGAGCCCTATGGTACCCCACTCATCACTGGCCTTGGAGTTGAGAGCTCCCCTCCCAATATCACCCATTGTAGCCTCCCACTCAGCCAACTTGTAATCCAGTTCATCATTTTGTCCCTACCACTACATCAGATAGCTTCCCCCCAAGTCACCCATGAGGCACCGAATCAAAGGCCTTGCTGAAGTACAAGTAAAGAACATCCACTGCATGACCGTTATCCAGCTCACCTGTCACCCAGTCATAATATTGTATCAGGTTGATTTGACAAGACTTCCCTGAAATGAACCCATGCTGCCTCACATCCCTGAGGCCATTGTCCTCCAGGTACAACACCAGTCTTTCCTTTAGCATCATTTCCATGAGTGTTCACACTATGGAAGTGAAACTTACCAGACAATAATCACCCAGTTCATCCCTTGGTCCACTCTTGTGTAATGGCATTACATGTGCCATCCTCCAGTCTAGTGGCACATATCCTGACTCCAGTGAGGTGCTGTACAGACCTGCCAGTGGCTCCGCCAACAGCTCCGCCATCTCTTTCAGCACCCTGGGATGGATACCATTCAGTCCTGGTGCCTTGTCTACCCTCAGTGCCTGCAGTCCCTCTAGGACCTCTACCTCCTTAATTCTTCCACCTGTTACCTCCCGTCTCCCCATCCCCACCCTCCCAGCCATGGTGGTAGTAGTCCCTCCTTTCTTCCATGAACACTGAGCATAAGTATTCATTCAGTGCTTCTGCCTGTTCCTACCCCTTTTCTGTCCACTCCCCACCCTTTTTATCCACACTATTGTCTCCTTGCATTTCCTTTTCTCCTGATGTATCTGAAAAAGTCTCCCCGTTAAATCTCTGCACTATTCTGAGCTCCCTCTGAGCCTTGGCTGCTCTCACTTTTCTGGTCACCTCCTGGACCATCTTGCATACCTCCCCATCCCTTCCTTTCCTGTTCTCCTATACCTCTGGTGTGCCTCTCGTTTTTCCCTCACAACCTGCACTACCTCGCTGTTCAACCAGCATGGTTTCCTTGCTCTGCTTCTCTTACTCTGTGTCTTGGTGCAGGCTTCCATTGTCTCTGTAATCCCACGCCCAATAATATCCCGTTTCTGCTCCACATCCATCTCCTGCCTTATGCCCTCCAATTTCCCTTTCTGTACTTCCCACATCCTCCCAAAGTCCACCCCTCTGAAGTCTACCACCTGAGTTAACGATTTCTCTGGCTCCCAGCACATGGTGATATTAAATCACATTGTTTGGTGATTGCTGTTGGTTAGTGGGTCCTCCACCCTTATTTCCCTTACTGCCTCTCCATTCGACAATACCAGCTCTAAAGTGTTCTTTAGCCTATTAGGTACATTGACCAACTATGTCAGGAGACCCTCCTGGATCGTGTCCAGGAGCACTTGCTCCCTAGCACTGGAGGTGACCAGAATGCTCCAGTCAACCCCTAGCAAGTTGAAATCCCCCACAATGACCACCTTCCCTTTTCTACATACCTTTCTGATTTGTCCCGCTAATTCCCCATCAAGATGCTCAGACTGGCACAGTGGCCTGTATACTACCTCAGTCCTCAGTTTCCTACCCCTTGAGTCTAGGAGCTGCAGCCAGATTGCCTCTGTTCTCCTTTCTTCCCCTTTTTCCCTTGAGCATTTGATTCTGTCCCTCACATAGACTGCCACCCCTCCCCCTCCGCTCCTTACGGTCCTTCCTGTATAAGTTGTACCCTGGGATTTCCAGATCCTAGTCCCAGTGCTCAGTTGCCCACATTTTTCATGACAGCTGCAATATCCACCCTCCACACTGCCAAGAGTGCCTGTAGCTCAGCTGATTTGTTGTTTATGCTTCTCGCATTCAGTGAGACTACTCTCCATCCTGCCCACTTGTCTTCATCACCCTCCATCTCCTCCCTTCAACTCTCTCCTTTTCGGCTGCCCTGAGTCCTTCCCTGCTAGCGTGGGGGGTAGGCTGTGACTCCACTCTATCAGATCCCTGCCTAGCTGCTATCCACTTGCCACCCCTATCTAGTTTAAATCCACCTTTGTTGCAATATACCTCCCCAGTCTTTGCTTCAATACCTCCTTCCCCTTCCCCTTCCCACTCAGGTGCATCCTATCCCTTGCAAACGGATTGTTATTATCCCAGGTACTGCTCCAGTCACACAAAACTCCATATCCCTTAGTTTCACACCATTCAGCCAACCATGTGTTTAACTCCCTAATCCTCTCCTTTCTCACTGTGCTTGTGCAGGGTACTGGGAGCACATCTGAGAAGGCCACAGACTCCCTGATAGGGTTTATTTGGTCACACATTGCTATCTCAATGTGAGTCCACAGGGGTGTGGAGTGGCCATCCAATAGAAACCACTTCAAAGACTGTGCATTGCGGAATGCCCACCAGTATTCTTTAAACAATGAGAGGTTCCAAACCCCTGCATTCTAGCTGGTTCTTAGTTTATTTTTGTTATATATTGCTTTCTGCTAATTAGGGAATCCATTTGGTCAAACCATTTATTTGGTATGTGGGTATGCATATGAGCCTCTTGATAGTGAAATGGGGGCTGATAAGTCCGAATTAGTTAAAATTTGTGCTTTCAGGGCTGAATACATAGCCTGCAGGGCGGATATATAGTATGGGCCTATGCCCAAAAGTGCCAGGGTTGCAAACAGAAATTTCCACTCAACTGTATCGAAGACTTTTTCAAAGTCTATCATGATTGCCACTGAGTTAGTACGTTTTCTGGTCTTGTTGCAAGTACTTTTCCATATATTTTGCCATCTGCAGTGATGATTAGCAAAATGGGCCTGTAACTGACTGGGTATTAGGGGTCTTTACCAGGTTTAGATAGTACTGTAATTGTGGCTACCGACATGGAGGGAGGGAAGGTTTTGGATTCAGGCAGGTCTGTGAAGAGGCATGCAAGTATAGGGCAGATTTGTGGAATTAGGAGTTAGTAAAGGTCAACAGGTATCCCATCATTCCCTGGTGATTCAAGCACAATTTAAAAATGAGAAAGTGTTACACATTTTTACAATATGGTTAACGGAATGAACAATAAGCCATCATAAATAGGCAAAAAAAAACTGGTATGAAGGATTATGTGCTAAGTAGAAGCAAAGTTATTTAGCATCTGAAAAAAATCAGAGAGCTTGCTCTGTTTGGTATGAGAGCAGATTATACTTGGAAGTCATCCTTTCAGAATCTGCAACCTTCTCTATTCTTCTGCTTCTTTGTTCTGCTGACACTTGGACATGAGAGAGTGGGATGATCTTGTGCTTCATGATTACTGACTGGCACTAGTGGAGTGTTGTTTTCTTGTTTGGGCTCTTTAGTCGAATCATTGTTGATTCTAAGCTTTTTTACATCTAAACGAATTTCAGCACTGGTAATCTCTCAATCTGTGGCAAACTCAGGATCAGTGTCCACAAACTCAGAAACCTCTCTACAGTGAACATTTGCATCATTGCATAAGCCAGTTCTGATTCTCCGGTGTTGGTGGGCTTATCAGGGGTCACCTCTCAGCTACAAACCCAACATTTTTGAAGCAGTTTTCAGTGGTGATGCCTGCGACAAGCCCCCTTTGGTGGAACAGGAATTCCCTTGGCTACAGGGAATCCATTTGTGATCAGGGCCAGGGATACCCCATGTCTGTCCTTTTAGTAGACTTGCTGTTTCACAACTGAACATATGCCAGAGGACTCTGAGTTATTTGCACTCCTCTCCATGTGAGGGGTGCAAATAGTCTCAAGTTTGTGTCTTGGATAGAACCTCTTGGCCACTGCACAATGACACAGACAATCCATAGGCACATATAGGTCTTCGGGGATTGCCCTATACACCCTATATGTGTCTTTCCCCAGAAATGCAGAGACCTGTTCAAACCCCCACAGACCCCTTCTTGAGACCTTTTGTATTCCTCCCCTCCTTTCATCCACAGATTCACTCATGGTACTTTTCTTCAGTAGTATCTGGCCCTTAAGCAGTCAAGCAAGCATAGTATAGTTTGAACAAACCCTTCCAAACCACCACACACAAAAGTCACTGACAGAGTTGTCTTAAACTAAGCCAAAGACTTTACTAAGTAGTTACTAAATAGAGTAAATAACTTAAAGACGGACAATTTTAGACATTGATTACAGGATATGGAAAAGAAAATGGAAATATACAATAAAAACCTACACTTTAAAATTCTGAGTTTAAAGTTCTGCCTCACCAAGTCTTTGTTTTTTGAATCTGAAGTGCAAAGTGTTCTTAAAAATAGTAGCTGAAATCTTGGTTCTTGTGGTCTAGGAGAATTTCTTGAAAAATAAAATGTCTTTGCTTCCTCAGCAGGACAGGGTCCCAAGTGCAGTTTATTTCACAAAAGGCAAAAGGCTCTGAAAAAGTCCTCCACCCCTATTTTATGGGATTCTTAAAAGGGTAGGTCCAGTGAATGCTGGCTCACCCTGCAGTTGGCTAGCATTCCATCTCCATGGCTATGCAACCAATCAGGTTTTAGTGTTGTATTACAAAAAAAATGTTCATTTCTGAGCTGACAGAGAGGTTTTTTTTTCTTTAACTGAGTTTTAACCAGCCTTGGGCTATTATTAGCCTTCCCATACCTCCTTTTAATGACTATAATTAAGCTAAACTCAGTACAGTAATTTACTTAAATTACTACTCCATTCAGCTGTAACTAGACTAACTCAGAGCAGACCTTCAGGACAAAAGATCTTCAGACATCTCAGCTTCTCTTGAAGCCTGGGCCTTTCACAAGAAAATTGCTGTGCATGACCTTCCAGCTAGGCTAAATTAGCCCTTTTGTTTCCTGTAAATGGTCTAATCAGAACTCAGTCCCTGGCTAAGCAGCTAACATTTTCTGCCCAGCAATAAGTAATTACATAATTCCAAGGCCCATGTTTTCTTTGTACCCATGATCCTTTGCAAGTTAGGCTGGCCCACTTGGATCTCCTTGATACATTACACATAAAATAGCATGAAATATGATTAGAACAATAAGGTATATTTATCCTACCACAATGCCCATGATCTGTGTTAACATGAAAGCCTTTAATGCCCTTTGAGATTCTGAATCACTCCTATGTCCATGGAGAGGATTAGGTTGATTGTGTTGAGGTGGTACAAACACAATGTTTATGTGAGGATATAGTCCCACAGTGTCCTGGGAGTATGCAGAGTAGTTATCCATCAGAAGCATGGCATGTTTCTTTTTGAGCTTCACTCCCAGACATGTCTTCTTTTATTTTATATTTTATATATTTAAAGTCTATTATTTATATCACATTTTACAGAAAGAAAAATCAGTGTTTAAAATACATCATGAAACATTACATACATCAATAAAATAACTGGAAGTGTGCACTTTTTACAAACTTCAGCAGTTAGAAATATATTGCGAGAAGAGCAGATAATAGTACTTACATACTCAGATCCCAAAGGAGACTGAAGCACACACGGTACTTAATTTTTTATTGAACTATAAGAGACTTAATCTAATCTGGTGGACATAAGGGAACAATTTCATAGTTATATCAGAAGGATAACTATTGCTTATTCATTCAGTTTATACACATTTCATTAACATTTAACTAAGTCAGTCGCATTTAACTAGGTCAGTAATCTACCAGTTTGAGACATTTAACTTACTGCATTCCAGTATCATGGAGAGAAAGAAAATAGATTATGTACTGTTGTGATGAAAAAGGTTTAAGTAAATATATGCTAGTAAGCACATAGGTAAAAGTGGTTCAGTCAGATAGATTGAAAGTGAGAGTTAGCTGAAAGCTAGGGTAGTTGGGAGGAGAGATTCAGTTTTTATGGGACAAAATCAAAATAGCTGTCAAATTGACAGATGACCCACTTATGCCATTTTATTTCAAAAGAAAGGATATACTGTAATGCTGCAATCTTGCTGTAATTGTTTCTAGGGTGCCATAACTCTAGGGTGATGTCTTGCCAATTGTGTTATGTGGGGATTTTTTTCAGTGTACCTGAGTCCAGTGATGGCTTTTTTAGCAGCTAAACAAAATACTATTACCAGTTTGAATGAGCTTATGCTCAGTGTGCTATTATCTGGTGGAAATGAAGTTAAGACAAAGGCAAGCATTCCTAAACAATCAAATACGGCTTCAGTTTCAGCTATAACTTCCTGACAGTAAGGTTGGAATAGTGGTCAGGCCCAGAGGATGTCAGTCTGGTCTGCCTGGTGGTGCCTACATTTGCACCAGCAATATCCAGCAAACAGTTCAATAAATTTGGCAATGACTGCTGGAGTTTGAAAGTATCTAAGACAACACTTTCAGGAATACTCCCTCTAGTTTAAGTGTCAGCACATGGAACTACATGATCCATCTAGTTTGCACGAGATACCTAACCCCCCTCAGAGTCTATATGCTATTATTCCCCTGTGATTATTCCATGCTGTTTTGAATTCCTTCACCATTTTGGCCCCTATGACCTCAATGAGCAGGCTGTTTCATGGGTCAATCATCCTTTCAGTGAAGAAAAACTTTTGCATGTTGCTCTTGAATCTTTCACCTCTCAGCCTCATATCATGCCCTTTGGTTCTTGTGGAGTTTTTTACCTGAAAGAGGTCCTGGGTCAGAGCTCTATTAATACCCTTGAGGTACTTGAATGTCTCGATCATATCTCCCCTATATCTACAGTGCTCCAGGGAATATATATTGAGTTCCTTTAACCTGCTGTCATAGGACATCTCATGGAGATCATGGATCATCTTTGTTGCCCTCCTCGGCACCGTCTCCAACCTATCAATGTCCCTCCTGAGATAAGGTCTCCAGAACTGGACACAATACTCAAGGTGGGGCCTCAATAATGATCTGTACAGGAGCAGGAGCACCTCCTTTTTTTCTGCTCATGATGCCCCTTCCTATACACCCCAGCATCCTATTGGCTTTTATTGCTGAATTCTCACATTGATTGCCCATTTTCAGATCATCTGAAATGATGACCCCAGATCATGCTTTTGCCAGGTAGCAGTTAGCTCTCCCCCTGTAGTAGTCTGTCCTGATATTATCTTTGTCCAGATGCATGACCTTGCACTTTTTTACATAGAATTTCAGCTGCCACATGCTCACTAGACCATTCTTCCAGTTGGTGTAGGACAGATCTCAATTGTTCTACTCCCTCAGTGGTATCTACCCTATTGCAGATTTTCACATCATCTGCAAATAGACACACCTTCCCACTCAGCCACTCTGAGATGTCGCTGATGAAGACATTAAAGAGTATTGGTCTCAGTGCAGACCCCTGTAGCACCCTACTGATCACCTCCTTTTCTTTTCATATTGCCTCATTGATCATCACTTTTTGAGTTTTCTGATTTAACCAGCTACTCACCCAGGATACCACTTCTTCTCCACACCTGTGCGTTTGAGTTTTTACAGCAGCCTTCTATGTGCCACAGAGTCAAAAGCCTTGCTGAAGTTAAGGTAGAACACATTCATGCCCCCCCACCCCAGTCCACTACTGTAGTGACACAATTGAAAAATGTAATCACATTTATCTGACATGATCATCCCTCATGAAGCCATGCTTCCTGTGGACTCTCTGTCCAACATCTTCCAGAAATGCTAGTATTCATTCATTGAGTACAGATTCTATCATCTTAATCATCTTACCTACACAGACTGACTGGGTGGTAATTTCCTGCCTCCTCTTTGCTACCTCCCCTATGTGGAAGGATCACTGTAGCCTTTCTCCAATCATTCAAAATGCCCACTCCCTCAGGAATCTGTTAAACAGATCCAACAGAGGTGATGCCAGTTCATTCCTAAGCTCCTTCAATATACATGGATGTATTCCATCTGCACCCATGGCTTTATCCACTTGGAGTTTTTTTTAATTCTTCCATTACTCTGTCTGCCATAAAAGGACTCGTATCTACCCCCTTAGTGTGTGTCTCCCCACCTTTTGGGGTAGGTCCATTCCCATCTGCTTCTTTTGTAAATCCTAAGCAAAAATACTCATTTAGAACTTTTACTTTTTCCCTATCCCTATTTACAATTCTGTCTATTTCTCCTTTATTTTTCATTTTTTTCTCCAATGTACATACCTAATAAAAAGTCTTCTTGCCTCTTTGGACTCCTTGTGTTATTCTGTCCTCTGTTAGTGCCTTTGCCACCCTGATCACCCTACTCACCTCCTTTCATTTTTCCTTGTATATCCCTGTCCTTGTCACAGTTTCATCCCTTATATTTCTAAACGCTATTTTCTTTCCCTTGTTACAGTTACCATTTCCTCAGTGAACCATATTGGGTTTCTTTTCCTCTTTGCCTTACTGACCAGTTTAGTACATTTCTCTGTAATGGGAGGGCTTTACCCATGGGTCAATGTGGGGAATAGCTCCTCACACAACCTCTACATAAGCCCTCCACTGAACACACCTCCCTTGCTTAGGGAATGTTTTTCGTGCACTTCCATCCCCCCCGCCTCCTTCTCCAGCACTCTTCTCACCCTTGTTCCTGGGCCTTCTATTCCCTACAAATTCCTACCTACATTCCTACTACTCAAGGGAGGGAATAGAGTTAAGCCACAAAAAGTACTAAAAGTTACACAAGCACTATACACCCAATTGCTATTCCACAAACATTGAACTTCTGCTAGTGCTTCTTTTATGCATGTCCAGCATTCTTCCACTCCTCCCTTCACTTTTTTTCCCAGGATGTCACCAAAACAGATTTTCACTTGTGTAGAATCTGCTCTTTTGAAAATAAAGACACTTGTCTTCAAGTGACTAGAATCTTCAACAGTGTTGACCTTGAACCACACAGCTCTATGGTCACTCGACTCCAGATGGCACTCCACATCAACATCCACTACCTTATTGCTGTTTGTTAGCACCAAATCTATGATGATGTTTCCTCTTGTTGAGGCCATAACAAGTTGATTTAGATCAGCTCCCCTCAGGTCTTCCAGGATGGTATCACGTTGGGGGAGTGAACCCCCAACAGTGAAGCCAGCATAGTAACACAACCCATTTGACACTGACTGTATCAAACGGGTTTTCAGCATGATGTGCCAATTCACCAACTCCCAGTGTTGGCTGCTCTCCCCGAAATGCCCCCTATCCCGGAGCTGGTAATCCATAATTCTAGTGGGTGCGAGTGGCAAAGCCTCCTGCAAACAGTAAAGGACTCCGGAGCTGTGGCAGTCTGTCGACACTTTGCCGTAATGATGTGATCGCCATTTATGTGTTGTCAATGCAACTTGGTGGAAGCTTCCAGGATATTTCAGCTTCTTGCTGTAGCTGCTATGCAGGAATTCCAGTCCGCGTCTGGGAGACTTAAGTCCCCCATCCCCATTGTCAGACATTTTCAGCATACTTTCCATCATAACTTTCAGTATACTTTCCATCATAACTTTGGCCGTTTTACCCCTTGTGATGGAGGCCTATAGATTATGCCCAGTCTGAGGGCTGAGCCATTTCCTGGCTCTAGCATGACCCACAGGACCTTGGATTCAGCCTGTGTTCTTTGAACCATCATCACTTTTATGTCTTCATTTATGTACAAAGCAACCCCTCGCCCTTTTTTACACTTTCTGTCTCTCCTGAATATGTTGTAACCTGAGATAGCAATATCCCATTCATGGTTTCATTAAACCATGTTTCAGTTATCACAACCCAGTCCAGCATTGCCTCCAATATTGAAGTCATCAGGTCAGGTAACTTGTTAGCCAGATTGCGTGCATTAGCCACCATTGCTTTCCATATATACAGTATGCTTCCCTTTTACCGTTTTTCATTGATCCTTGAAGCCCATTTCAACCTTATTGTCCCCAAATGGTTTATGTCTTATTCTTTTGATCTACTGTACTTGAGTTATCCTTGCCAGGATATGGGGTGGGGGTGATGACCGGGATACCATTTACTTGGTCCTACTCAGCCACCACCTCCCTGTACATTAGTTTAAACATCCCACAAAGACATCACATTTTTGCCCGTGTGCCCTCACCCCTTCCTTGGTGAGGTGAAGGCTGTTGAATTAAAAAAAAAAAACAGTACTTTCCCCAAATTCCTTCCATTCACCAATGTAGGTGTGCCTCTTTTGCAGGCACCATTTAAGAAGTCATGAGTTCAATTCCTTGATTTTGATTTCTCTGATTTTCTCTGAACCTTTTCCCCACTTCCACACTTGGAATACCTCTGAAAAGGTTGTGGTGGATGAAAGAGAAGTTAGTCTATAACCCAGTTTGGAGATATGAGCCTTGGCTTGTTCTAATGTTTGGTCAGTGATATAATTTGACCCTAGGTGGATGTCAATGCCCTTGATGTCCCCCTCCCTGCACACAATCCACTCAATATCTCCACATCTCTTTTTGCTTTAGCACCAGGGAGACATCTGACTATGATTGCAGTCTGGGCACTATCATTCAGGTGTGGTTTGACTACCCGGATCATGGAGTCCTGCACAATGAATATTTTCTTTTTTCCCCTTAGATGGTGCATCAACACTAGCTGCTTTAGCCAAGTGCACCCCGTTGGTTTGACTCATACCACCACTTGGCTTCTTTCTTGTCTCAGTAAGTGGTGAAAAGCTGTTTTGTAGCTTTATATTAGTCCCCCAACCATTGCTAGCTTGTTGAGTTTTGTCCTGACAAACCCTGCCCCTATGCACCTCCTGCCAGCCTCCTGACTTATTTGCCATTTGCGGAAGAGGGACAGTGGCAGGATGTTGCTGGTGTCTGTGCGTATTCCAATTCTATGAGGTTTTATTTATGTGTTGGAGGTTACCTTATATGAAGGAAGGGCATACTTGTGCCAGGTTTCAATTGAAAAGTTGATGTCTAATTCCAAGTTCCCATCTCTGGAGGGTGGATACATTAGAATCTGTAGGTGGGTCTGTAGTGCTTTATATAGCTAACTTATAAGCTGGTCCCAGTTGTTTCCTTGCAAGTAGGACTGAAAAAGATTGACTAGTTAAGAGGGTTTCTCTAACAATATGAGCCAGAGCTTCTTCTCTGGGTTGAAGGTACGAATGGAGCTGTACATATTTATGGAATTCAGAGTGTGGGAGTTGGAAGGGTGACAAAGGGTAATATCCCCTGAGGGGCCAAGCAGTTGGAACACATGTCTGATGGCATACCTGTGGCATCTCATCAAGGCTCCATCTATTCTATTAGACATTGCGTCATATGCTATGACTTGCAGATGAAGCCTATCTGCTGAGGTAAGATACTATTTCTAAGTGAGCACACACTGGTAGAAAGTTCCTGCTGTATATCAGTAAAACTAATTGAAAGGGGTGTGTGCAGGTTGGAGGATTACCAGAGAGACAATGAGTAAGATCCTGGATGTCATTTATAGTTTGTTAGATTTGTCTCCTGTATGAATGATAGGATGGCTTAAGCCAAAAACAAATAGTAGACAAGTGGGATGCCAGAGCATATCTGTCTAAGCAGGGAAGGTTAACCCCTCCTTTCTCTTGTGGAAGTTGTAGAATTGAGTATCGGGCTCAAGAGGGCTTTCCCCTGCCATATGAAATGGGAGATAAGCTTATCCCAAGTTCAAAAATATAGTTTACTCAGTTTGATGGGGAGGGTCTGGAGGAAATATAGAATTTAGGGTAACACATTCTGCAGTTGAAAAAGCCTATTGTAAGATGGGAACAATGGGAAAGGTCAGCAGTCGATTGCTGGATGAGGCTCATAATTTAGTCATTCTAAGTGAATCAAGTTTTTAGTGAGTTTCACTCCAAGGTAGCAAATGGCCATATTGTGCCACTTGAATGGAAAATTGTGTTTAGTTTATAGGTTTCATAGATTGGTAAATGAGTCAGTTAGCTATGGCCACCTATGACTCACCATATATATCTGTTGACTTTTCTAGTATAGACACTACCTAAATGGGAATCCATTGATTTTTTAAAGGTATCCATTGTGTCACTACAGACAATGGTGGCTGGAAGGGAATTCCATAGGGTTATAACGCTCTGATTAATCCAGCCACTTTTCTTTGTGTTTTTGTTATCTCACCTCCCAGTTGCATGTTGTGAAATCTAGTAGTTCTAGATTGCACTCCTGGAGAGGGTCCAGAGGAGAGTGACCAGGATGATGCGGGTCTGGGGGAGAAGTCCTATTGAGAGAGACTCAAGGAGCTCAACCAATATGCCCTGGAGGAGAGGAGGGACAGGGGGCACATGGTCAAGGTCTACAAATATCTTAAGGGGATCAATAGGGTAAGCCAGGATAGGGTGTTCCAGCTGAAAGAGGAGGCAGACACCAGGGGGCACACAATGAGGCTGGTAGGTGGGAAACTCAAGGGAGAGATGAGAAGGCACTTCTTCACTGAAAGGGTGGTGGAATCCTGGAGTGCTCTGCCGGCAGAACTGGTGGCTATGGATACTGTGGAGGGGTTCAAGAAGCACTGGGATAGGTATAGAGGAAGGGTGCATCTTAAGGGGAGATGGGGGGCAGCAAACGGTGCAGTGAATGGGCACTGTTCCCCGAGCAGACTCTGTAGACCATAGAGCCTACTCTGCTGGCTTCTTAGTATGACAGTATGTTAGTCTATTGGTCAGTATATTTTTTTTTCTTTAATTCAATGAATTCCCAAAGATCCTCATCATTGAATTTCTTATAAACTAGGCAAAGGTCCCCCTTATATGCTTATATTCCAGAGAGTATAGGCCAAGTGTTTCCAGTCTTTCTGCATAGGAACAACATTTTAGGTTAAAGATCTTTCTAGGTAGTTTTCTCTGAACTCTTTCAATCTAATGCTTGCTATATTTTGTGGTGATCAAAAGGGGCTACAATATTCAAGGTGAGGCCTAACTAAAGACTAGTACAGAAATAATAACATTTGTGTTTCTGCTCAATATGCTTAAATATGCTGCCTAAAATTCTATTCCATTTCTTGACTATTTCCCTGGTGTGACCATCAAACATTACGTTATTAGTGACAATAATCCTCAGGTCTTTTTCCATGCCTATGGTTAATAATTCTTTACTATTTAATGTGTATTTTGCCAGTGTATATTTATGCCCAAAATGCATAATCTTACATTTCTGTACATTAAACCTAAGTTTGGGAGATGTGGCCCACTTTTCTACTAAGTGTAAATGTTGTTGCAAATGATTTGTGTCCATTTTGTTTCTGACAATTGCCCTAATTTACTATCATCAGAAAGTTTACAAAGCCAAGAGTCTGATGCTGTCTGCATTGAAGAAATAAGTATAATAAATAAAGCAGGACCAAGAACTAATACTTACGGAACTCCATGTGTGATTTGTCTCCATTCCAAGTGATTCCCTCTAATCATAACTTATTGTTTCCTAAGGGAGAGCCATGGCCTGATCCACTTTATACTATTAGGATGAAATTTCATTTCTATCAGTCTTAATAATAGCATCATGTGGCACCAGGTCAAATGCTTTTTTGAAATCCAAACAGATTACATCAAGGGGAAGTCCATTATCTAGTGCACAGCTTATTGTTTAAAAAAAATTTCCAGTTTTGTGAAGCAAGATCTTCTGGGTCTAAAACTATGACAAGTTGTGTCTTCTTGGTTGTTTTCTACCAAATGTTTATCAGTTAGCTCTTTAATGTGTTCATCCATAATCTTGCTCAACATTGAAGTTAGACTGATTGGTCTATGAATTGTGACCACATATTTAGAGCCTTTTTTAGAATTGATGTAACATTTTGCCATTAGCCATTCAGACAATACTATTTCCTCTTTAAAAGACATGTTTAGCTGCCATGATAATAGTCCCACCAGTTCATCTACTAGCTCTTTTAGGAATCTTGGATGAATCATATCAGGTCCTGGGGACTTACTAGCTTTTAGTTTGGTTAATTTACCTCTTACTGTATCTTCTGTTATTGGTAAAATTATCTTCGTGGTATTAGGCTCATTTAATGTGAGGGTCTCATTACCTGTTTTGTTCTGATGAATAGTGATAAAGTATTCATTGATTAATGAGGCCATTTCTAGTTCCTCTTCAATCTGTGTTGATTCTGCTTTTAAAGGGCCTAAACTGTACTTTTATGACTTTCTTTTGGGTTGCATACATGATTAAAAAAGACCATTTTGTTATTATCTACCATATTAGTCAATTTAATGTCCTTATTGCTCTTGGCCATTATTATCTCCTCCTTACATTTATTGGCCCTATCCTTGTATTTTGCCCAGGTATCTGGATTGGGATTTTAAAAATATTTTTATAAACTTTCTTTCTCTTATTTAAAGATCTGTTGATTTTATTGTTATAGCAATCTGGTACTTTGCCAAGTTTGTTATCTTTGTTTATTTTTTGGGACATATATTTTGGTGCAATATTCTATATGTTGTTTTAAAACATCCAAGTTTTTCACAAATGATAACCTTTCCATATCGTGATTCCAGTCCCAATTTTTTAAATGTGTTCGTATTTTTGAATAGTCCAATTTATTATAGCATTTCATTTTGGTTAATCCCTTAGTTTTTTCCTTTACATTTTCGATGATGAATTGAACCTTACTGTGGTCTCTATCTGCCAATGATTCAATCACTGTACAGTCCACAATATAGAAACATAGAAGTTGACGGCAGATAAGGACTGCAAGGCCCATCCAGTCTGCCCATTTCTTTTTCTACCTTATAAATGTGCCATTGGCCTTTGTCAGTGACCTATCTATTCATAGTCATTTGTATTGCTCCCTTATGCCTATCCCATGCATGTTTGAAGCCCTGCACTGTATTCATAGCCACCACTTCTTGTGGTAAGCCATTCCATGCATCTACCACCCTTTCTGTGAAAAAGAATTTCCTCACATTCCCTCTTAATCGGCCTCCCTCTAATCTCATGCTGTATCCTCTTGTCTGGCTATTTTTCTTATATTTAAACATGTTAGACTCTTTCACCTTGTTTATGCCCTGAAGGTGTTTGAATGCCTCAATCATATCACCTCTCTCCCTCCTTTGCTCAAGGGTATACATATTGAGCTCCGTTAATCTGTCCTCATATGTCTTCTGATGCAGTCCCTGCCATTTTGGTTGCCCTTCTCTGGACTGCCTCAATTTGGTTAATGTCCTTGTGAAGGTGTGGCCTCCAATACTGCACGCAGTACTCCAGATGGGGCCTAACCAGTGTCTTGTAAAGAGGGATTATTACCTCCCTCTTACGACTTGTGATAACCCTACTAATACACCCTAACATCCCCCTAGCCTTACCTACTGCTTTAGAGGTCTGCTTGGATGATTTCAGGTCATCAGTGATGATGATGCCCAAGTCTCTTTCTTCCTTTGTGACTGCTAGCAACTCCCCTCCCAGCCTATAAGTGGCTTCAGGGTTTCTCTTCCCTATGTGTATGATTTTGCACTTCTTTGCATTAAATCCCAGTTGCCACTCTTCTGACCATTCTGCTAGTTTATCCAGATCTCTTCCCATTCTGCCCACCCCATCTGGATCATCTACTCTGTTGCAGATCTTGGTGTCATCTGCAAACAGACAAGCTTACCCTCTAGTCCATCTGCTAGGTCACTAATGAAGATGTTGAATAGGACTGGCCCCAGGACTGAACCTGAGGTACCCCACTTGTAACTTGCATCTCTTCTGACTGTATACCATTTACCACCACTCTGTTTTCTGCCAGTCAACCAGTTTGCCACCAGTTGACCAACTTCTGACCCGAGCCTACCCAGCTTATTTATCAATCTTCTATGTGGAACAGTGTCAAAAGCTTTGCTGAAGTCAAGGTAGGCGACATCAACTGCTCCCCCTTGCTCCACCACTCTGGTTACCCAGTCAAAGAAATCTATGAGATTAGTTTGACAGGACCTTCCTTTTGTAAACCCATGCTGTCTTGGATCCTGTGCCCCATGGATTCCAGGTGTTGCACTATCCTTTCCTTAAGGAGTGCCTCCATAATCTTGCCCACTACTGAGGTAAGACTGACTGGTCTGTAGTTCTCTGCCTCCTCCTGCTACCACTCTTGTGGAGTGGGATCACATGAGCCCTTCTCCAGTCTTCTGGGACCTCTCCTGTGCTCAGAGACTCACTAAACAATTCTGCTAATGGCTCTGCTAGTTCCTCCTTTAGCTCCTTAAGTACCTGGGATGTATGCCATCAGGTCCCATTGCCTTATCCACCCTGAGCTTAGCAAGCTCTTGTAGGACCTTTTCTTTTGTAAGGGAGTAGTGCTCACCTCCTCCCCTGTGTCCATGATGCTGAGCTGTGGGCCCTGCCCTACCTTCTCTTCAGTAAATACTGAGCAAAAGTATCTATTTAGGATAGATGCCTTTACAGGGTCCTCCTCCTCACTTGCTCCCTTTTCTCCATTAAGCTTAGCAATACCCCCTCTGGACTTTCTCCTTTCACTAATGTATCTATAGAAAGTCTTGTCACCTTCTTTTACTGTTCATGCTAGTGTTTCCTCAGTTTGGGACTTTGCCTGCCTTACTGCCTTGCCTGCTTCCCTTAGGGCAGTTTGGTATGCCTCCCTATTTTCATCCAGCTGTGTTCCCTTATATTTCCTGAAGGCCAGCCTTTTGGCTCTGACCTTTTCTGCTACTGTATTTGAGAACCAAAGTGGTTTCCTTCTTCTTTGCACTTTCTTTTCTGTCTAACACAATGGGATGTTGCTTCAGAGTATTGCATCACTTAATGCTTACCCACTTGCCTGTACCTCCTCACCTGTGTTTCTTTTTGCCAGGGCTAGCTTAACTCTGTTGGCCATCTTATCAAAGTCAGCTCCTCTGAAGTCCCATATTTTGCCTTGGAATGGGATGTTAGATGTAGTAGCCAAATTGAACCATACCATGTGATGGTCACTGGCCCCAGGTGACCTTCTACCTGGAGATCTGTGATCCTTCTTTGTTAGTCAGTACTAGATCTAGGATAGCCCTGTCTCTTGTGGGTTGCTGTACCAGTTGTTTGAGGCCCTCCTGCAGGGAATCCACTATGAGTCTAGTTCTGGCAGATGTTCCTGCTGGTATTGACCAATCTGTATCTGGCATGTTGAAGTCTCCATTATCAGAACCTCCCTTTAGCTGTCATGTTTTGCATATCTTCTAACAGTAATGTGTCTATGTCCTCCCCTGGTCTGGGGGCCTGTAGACAACCCCAGTTCTTATGGCTGTCCCATTTCCTGTTTCCAGGGTGACCCACAGTTCTTCTGGCTCCTTATGTGTATTCTGAATTTCTGTAGCTTTGATATTTTCATTAACATACAGGACACCTCCTCCCCCCTTTTTCCCTCGGTCTCTTCTGAACAATACATAGCCAGGTACTGAAGTCTCCAAGTGTGGTTACTGGTAAACCATGTCTCACTAATTGCTACTATGTCCAGTTTAGCCTCTGACATTATTGCCTGCAGGTCTGGGATCTTATTTCCAGGCTGTGAGCATTTGTGTACATGATTTTCCATTGGCCAAATTTTGGTGTGTTAGTTGTTGGGTGAAGTTTGGCATTCCCCTGTGCATCGTATGGGAGACAAACCTTTTTCTTACCTGGTGATGCAAATGAACGGCAAACACACTGAATTCCTGTTTGACCACTAGCTGAGGGGAGGGTGTTCTTCCCATTCGGCGTATGGGGTGCTGCCCTCTCCCATTGCTAGTTTAAATATTCTGCAAAGACGTCAAACTTCTGCCCCAATGCACTGACTCCTCTTTAGTCAGATGCAGTCCATCAAATTTAAAGAACTTTCGCTCCCAGAACTGTTGCCAGTTCCTACAAATCTGTGTCCTTTTCCTGGCACCAGTCCTTGAGCCACATGTTTAGCTCCCCTATCTCCCTTCTCTGACCTTCCGTCCATCTGCTCCCTTCTCCCAGACTGGCAGGATCTCAGAGAAGGAGATGCCGGATGAAATAGATGATAGTTTGTCACCCAGCCTAGTCAGGTGTTCCTTGGTCTCCACAACTGACCGGCTGGCAAGATCATTAGTCCTTGTGTACTAGGACATCAATGTTTTCTCCTGCTTTGTGAACAATTTTTAATGCGGTCAGTGTCTCTCCATGCTGATGTACCTGGGAGACATCTGACCATCACCCTGGCTGGAGATGGTTCAACTCCCTGAATCATGGAGTCTCCTATGATCAGAAATTTTTGGATTTCTTTGTGCTTGTTTAGTTTTGGTTCCTGATTTGGGTGAGTATTGTTGTGCTAGCTCCTGTGCCACAGTGTCCTGCTCTGCAGTGTCTTCTGCCTCTTTATTTGATTTCAGAGATAGAGGCAGATACCTGTTTGTAGTGTTTATATGGTTTTTGGAGGTAATGTGTTGGAGAGCAGAGAGTGCTCAAGGTTTGTCAGGACTAATTCTAAGATTTTGTGCCCCCTATGTTTGTGTTATATAATTCATTCTAGGTTATTATCTATTGCTGTATTAATAAATCTAATATCAAGTGGACTTACACAAGAAGGATTTTCCAGTTTATATGTTGTAAATTAAAGTCACCCATTAAAATGATTCCCTTTTTAAGTCTTAGGGCAGCATTCACAAAGGAGATGCGCTTGGTGCATCTCGGCTGCCCATGCACAGAGGAGATGTGCTGAGCATTTACCATGGTTTTCACAGAAGATATGCTGGGTAATGCCCCCAGTGCATCCCCTCCATAAATACCACAGTTGTGCCCAGCCCTGGCTGTGCCAGCACATCCCCCGCATTGGGCTGGGAGTCCAATAGGGCAGTGCATCTCAGGATGCACTGCACCCAAAATCACCATTCACAGTCCAAAACATGCAAATGGGGCCATTAGGCATGCATGGTGCAATGGGACCATTTGCATGTCATTATGGCCCCATTTGCATGTGCTCCACAGGGATGCACCTGGTGGAATGCACAGGGCACCCTGTGAGGGCTATGAGTCCAGCAGTCGACCAAGACCCTACCTTGGCAGCATAGTGGTCCCCCCCCACCAATAGCTGCAAGTCTCCCAACAGACCATAGGTAGAGTGCCCTGGTGGCATAGTGGTCCTTTCTGCCTGCCCATAGTGTCCAAGCCATGATCATATAGCAAGCTGTCTCCTATGCCATAAAGAGACACCCCCCAGGCATCCCCAGTCAGACTGTTGGGACAGCCACATCATCCAAGTAGCCTGGTGGTTCAGTGGTCCCCCCCCCACCCCTTCAAGCGTCCCCCCCTGCCCAATCCCAAGACCTGATTCATATGGTGTCGGTGGGCAGCACAACCAACCTGCACACTGCCATGGCTGCCCACCTACTATGCTGTCTGAGACTGACAGCATACAGTACTGCTCACAGCGTATTGGTTGACTACATCAACCAATGGGCTTGCAATGTGTACTGCAGGCTGTCATTCACAACTTTGTGACTGACAAAGTTGTGAATGATGGCCTAAAGTACATGCTGCAAGGGATGTGTGGGGGGTGTCTTTATATGGCATATGAGACTGCTTGCTGTATGATCATAGCTTGGATGCTATGGGTGGGGAGGGGGGACCACTATGCCACCAGGGTACTCTGCCTATGGTCCGTTGGGGAACTTGCAGCTATGGGTGGGGTTGGGGATTACTATACTACCTGTGACCATTACAGGTGACAGGTGGTATAGTGCTTTGGGCAGGTTGTGGGGGTTACTGGACTGGCATGGAGTGCAAGCTGCTGTGTTGCTGTCTGCAGTACTGCAGCTTACCTGTGGGTGGCCACCCATTTAAGTCTTGATTTTTAGACTTATCTTTCAGCAGTGTGTCCCTGGACATACCCTGGGGATGCGCCACTGGATTGGGCTGTGAATGGGGCTGCACCTGGTATGCATGGATACACCCCCTTCAGAGCCACTCCAGGTGCACCACATATTATTACTAGCATTGTGTGGCACATCTGTGATGCATCACAGCATTAGGGTTGTGTCAGTGCATCAGACCCATTCCAGAATTGCGTTTCAGTGCAAGTCAGGTATGCGTCAGTGCATCTCGGATGTGCTGGGTGTATCCATTTTGTGAATCCTGCCCTGAATGTTCAATTGATTCCATGAATTTATTATCCTCATGGTATAGGTTAGGAGGCCTATAGAAAACCCCTGTTATTATGGATTTATTATTAAGTACTTCAATCCATGTCTGTTCAGTGGCTCTATGATGCCCGTTTGACTGCACTTTTGTTGACCAGCACCACAGTGATGGGATTTATGCTAACAGCAAGTTGTGGTTGACATAAGCCCTGATTGTCTCCTGGTCCATTTCTTTATTGGGGGGCTTTGCCCTCAAACCCAGAGCACACCACACCCCCGTACTTATGATCATAAACTCCGAGTCTAAGTTGATTCTGGGAGGGGGTGCAAGACCGAGAGACAGTGTGCCCCTGTGTTAGGTGCACCAACACAGCAAACTGTCAATTTTGTTGACAGTGCTGTAAGTCACTGTGCTGGTGTCATGGATTGTGGCACGTACCCTGTTGAATGTCTAAATTTTGATAAATGTTAACTTCTTAAGCATGCATGGTGTTTTCAACAAAAATTGCTACTCCACCCCCTCTTTTATCTAATCTGGCTTTTCTAAAAAGATTGTATCCTTCTATATTTTTGTCCTAGTCATTCTCCTTCCATCACATTTTGGTGATTGTACAAATACGTAAATTACCATTGTGTAACATGATTTCAAGTTCTTCTTTTTTATTTCTTAGACTTCTTGCATTCAGTAATAAAGTTTTATATTCAAAAACTTTTGTTCTTGTGGACGCATTAGGTTGAGTGAGATGAGGTGTCATGTGTTTCTGCAAGGTTTCACCTTTCACTATAGCAGGATCTAAAAAGTCTGAGTCATGATGTCATTCCCTTCCTCCTCTAGCATCTAGTTGAAATGGCTGGAGTTTATATATTGGTTTATTGTTTATCCAAGGACTCTGTTACTCTTCCTGTTGAGGTATAATTTTTCCCTGCAATAATATTCATTTTTACCAATAAAGGCTTCCCAGGTTGTTGTTTTTTTAATTCTTTATTTTCCTCTCAAAATATTGCATGTCCTGCATTTTCACATAAAATAGACATTTTAAAATGATCATTTTACAAATCAGTCTAGCTATGCTTTATAAAAAGAAAAAGTAAATAATTATATCACAGAGATAACTTTATCATTTATCTGTAAACTGGAACCAAAACATTAACTCATTATTATTGATTTCTTAGTATAATTAACAAATATTATAAAAAGGGTCTGAGAAATGGAGCTTTCTGATTGGCTGCAAACATTCTAACAGCCTTATGTTAATCTTTTATTAACATACATGTAGAGTTTAACTATATGCTGAGCAAGATTTAACATTTTTTAAAACATTTTTTATTATAATAGCAATAAGGCACTCTCAGGGATTATGTTAATGGTCAGTTAATCACCCTCTAGGGGCATGTGGCACTTGGCTACACCTCGTAACACTGTACACCCCCAAAAGGTGATTAACAGACCATTAACATAACCCTTGGTCATGCCTTATTGCTTAAAAATGTTTAATGCCGTATTGGTCCTGGTAAGAACAAATCAGGAACAAATGTTTTATACCTTTTATTGGTTATAAGGATGTTACAAAAAGAACAAAGAGCTTTAGCTTTCAGACCAACAAGTCCTTCATCAGAAGCATAATCAGTATAATTAAGGGCATAACATGTTGCCTTATTTGGGGGAGAAACCAAAGGAGAGCCACTACCCCAATATAAATAGCCAATTCAAATTATCCATTAATTTATAAATTCAGTATCTTGCCTGTTTTTTTCTTTCCCTTTTCTTTTCACCAACTAGTGTTAATGAGCAAGTCAAGGAACAAAAGAGTGGTCCCTTTCCATAATATACAGCACCAATGATCTCCAACAAAGATCAAATTGAGGTGTTAATCTCCTACTTCCCGCTATCAAGCATTCTAAATAGTACATGTCATTCATAATAATATGCCAAGAGGTAAGCATTGGGGGCATTGATTGTCACCACAGGTGGGTAATAGCCTTTTTTTGCTGTCAACAGGTATGTATATACCATGTCCTTGGAGGATAACTTTGTGCCTACTGGGGGTATAGATAACAAAACCAACTCGATAAAGCTAAGGATTTTTTACCAAAATTTGTAGAGCTTCAGCTATTTGAGACCAATACTGGGCTAGAACTGGGCAGGACCAAAATATATGCATGTGATTGGCCTTTGCTTCACCACATCTCTCCAACAATAGCCATATTGTGAAGGAAGAAACTTAATTAAACAAGAAGGGACACTGAAGAATCTAGTCCAGCATTTCCAAGCAAATTCTTCCAGTATATATCCACTATATTTCAGCCACTAAGTATACGAGATATCTGTGCCCAACTCCTTGTTCCAAGCCTTTAGGATTAGTTCAGAAGTTCCACCTGACACATCTTCCAGAGCCCTATAAGCTTGTCACACTAAATGTTGCAACTGGTGTCCTTTTATAGAGTTAGCCATTAATTAAAAACAACTAATGGCATAGGATTCATAAGTTGGCAGAGTTCAGAGGACTTATCCAACAGATAAGCTCTAACTTGTAGGTACAGGAAGTAATCACTTTGTTGTAAAGAAAATTTGGCTTGTAATTGGGAAAAAGGTACTACCCCCTCTGAGTCCAAAAACTGAAATATATATGACAAACCAAATCTATGCCACTTTATATACACATGGTCTAATTTTGCTGGTAAAAAGTTCTTATCTGACAAAAGGCAGACATAAGAAACAAAATGTGGTAGTTAATTGGGGGATTTATCTAATTTTACCCCAGACCCAAAGTGTATTAGAGGTACAAAAACTAAAAAGTGTAAGTGCCAATATCAAAAAGATCATTCAAGACAAATTCAGTAGTTTTCCAGGGAGATACATAATTAGGATTAATCCAAAGCAAGACTGCCCAAAGTATTGATGCCTGAAATTGTTTTAAATTGGGGAGATTCAACCCACCTCTGTCTCGAGGTAGTTGAAGAAGAGACCAATGTATACAGGGTTTCCAGAATGCCCATACAAATCTTGAAAACCTCTTATTCCATGAAATAAAATAATAAGGAGAAGGTATTACTGGAAGTGTTTGAAAAAGATATGAGTCTTGGAAATATGCTCATCTGCAGGGTCTCAACATGTTCCAAAAATGGTAGACAGAGGGAGGACCAGCTGTTCATATCCTTCTCTAGGGTTTTTGTTAAAGGTTCATTGTTTACCAATTCTAGCTAAGATAAATTTCTAGGTAGTCTTACCCAAGGTATTTTATTGTTATACAGTTCCAACATAGAGGGACTTGGAGTTTTAATTTTATAGATGGTTTAAAATTTAGTGTAAATGCTTCTGTTTTCAGATCATTAATTACATATCCTGATATTAGCCTGACTTCCCTAAGAAGTCCCCAGACTGCTGGAAGAGAGGTTTCTGGTTCCAACAATGCTAGTAGTATGTCAACTACATAGAGACATGTTTTATAACTTTGCCCTCCAAGAGGGATGCCCACTATATCTCTTGACTTTCTAATAGCTATAGCTAAGGACTCTAAATAAATAATGAATAATGGGGGAGAGAAAGCACCCATGTCTCGTACCCCTGCTAAGTTTAATTATGTTAGACAGTTGGCCATTTACTTGTAAATAAGCATATGGTGTATTATAAGTGCTCCGTATCTATGACTTCACTTTCAAAGGGAATCCAAATTCCAATATTGCTTCCCACAGAAAGGGCCAAAATACTCTAGCAAATGCCTTGTCAGTGTCAAGGCTGACAAGGGTTGCAGGAACTGACCATTGCAGGATATGAACCATGAGATGAGTCACTCTACATATATTATCAGATGTTTGTCTACTATGAATAAAACCAATTGGAGATGGATGATGGATGGAAGAATACCTAGAATCTATGAGACCATATTGACATATATAGTTTATTATCTGTATTTAACACAGATATTGGTCTTATATGAAGCTAGTAGTGTGAGTCATGCCTGGGTTTGGGATAACCGATATTGCTGCACCTGACCTGGGGTCTCGCCATTTGGATTCCTAAGCACACCTTTAGCATGTATGGGGTTAGTGACAGAGAAAAGGTTTTATACCATTTCAATGGGATATCCATCAGGACCGAGACATTTTAGTGTTTTCATATTTGAAATGGCTCTTAGTGCTTCTTCCATCTTTATAGGGGCTTGTAGAAAACTCTGCTGAGAGATAGATAGTCTAGGTATCTGAATTTTTGTTAAAAAAGATTTAATTTTATCCAACGATGGGAAGTGAGGGTTTTTTATACAGTTGCTGATAATATGTTCAAAAAAGATTCATGATTTCTTGGGTTTTGGTTATTTTTCCTGTTGCAGGCATTTAACCATGTGTACATGAGCCAAGGCTCTAAAACCCCTGAGTTTCCTTGCCAAATTCCTGGCCCCCCAGGACCACCTTCAAAATGATATTTCTTAAGATCTATTAGGGCCATTTGTGACTTTTGATCTATAATTTTTTGAAGCTCAGCCTGAACCTGGTATATGCATGTATTGTCTTCTCTTGTAGAATTATTATTTTGTTGTAATAATACCAATTCCTCTGACAACTGTTGATATTTAGTATTTCACTGTTTTTTTCAGGAAAGCGGTGTGGGCAATAATCTCACCCCTCAACTCTGCCTTAATAGTATCCCAAAGAATACTATGAGATATTTCAGGGGACTCGTTTTCCAAAATAATTTGTTTAATTCTATTACTTATTTGGTTTTGAAATGTTTCAGTCTTTAAGAGTGATAGGTTAAAGCACCATGTAATCTTTCCTGGGGATCTACTAGTGTTCAGTTTAAGTAACAGAGCGGGATGCTTCAATAGAAAAGTCGGTTCCATAGCTAAATCCCACAAAGTGTCTGTATGTTCAGCTGAGACAAAAAAATAATCAGTGTGAGAGGATGTATAAAATCATGGAGATTAATACATATAAGAAGGTATAGATGGGGAAAAAACTTTCTCCATACATCTACATACCCTAATTGGGTTAACTGTTGCTTCAAACATTTTTGGGCTGCTGGTACATGATGCCTAGCTGCATGGGAAGCAGTATAGTGCAGTGGTTTAAGACTCTGAGCTATAAATATGGAGAACTGTGTTTGAATCCCACAGCCCTCACTTGCATACTGTGTGACCCTAATCAAGTCACTTATCTTTCTTGTGCTTCCAGTTCACACCTGTAAGCAAGCTTTCAGCTTAGTGTGCTACTCCTGGTTAAACAATTGCAAAAAAAAAAATAATAATGAGGGAGACAGAGTTATATTAAAGTCTCCCCCTACCATGACCATATGCTGCTGCAAATCTATTAGTTTGTTAAAAAATATCTGGAATTCTGAGGGGGAAGATCTGGGGGGAAAATATGCATTTATTAAAGTGATTACTTGGTTAAACAATCTCCCTACTAATATTACAAAACTGCCATGTGGGTCAGCTTACTCAGCCTCTAATGAAAACTGAGTTGTTGCTGGCAAGATAGTTGCCATACCTCAATACTTCCTCCTTCCATAGCAGGAAGAATATACTATATATCTTCTCTCAGCTGTTAATTTAAGATGTTCCTCTTGGGATAAATGTGTCTCCTGAAGGAAAAGTACTTCAGCTATTTGTTTCCTGAGATACTGATGTAATCGTGCTCTTTTAATAAGGTTGTTGAGGCCATTGACATTTAGGGATAATATTTTAACAGGAGAGACAACCATTATTAGTTAATGGGAGAGATATTCAAAATTTTGAGCTAGGCACAAACCATTTGTGCAGGTTTAGCGTGGGATTAGTGTAGGTTTGCTATATTCAAAAGGCCAAATAGCACCTGCAAGCTGCATTAGTGCTAGGCAGAATCATAATGTATGGAAGGGGCAAACTGAGGGGGCGTGTACATAAATACAGGTGCAATGGCATATTCAGCAACTAGTGCCATGCAAGGTGGTTTTGCATGACTTAGCTTGACACTTAGCATGGTGTAAATTACCACCTAGGAAAAGGTAGTCTTAACCCTGGACAATCAGCTTTGCATGACATTTTAGCTTTGTGTGGCATTTGTGTGGCTTTTGTGTGACTTTGTTTGACCATAACAAATAAATGTGACACATAGACAAAGCCAGACATAGAGGAAACATGCTGCTAACTGACGGCATCACAATGATGCCATCATCTTCCACCAGTCCCAGCCATGCCAGGCAGTAAGTGGTGACTCGGCTGCCAGTGGACACCATGGCAGTGTGGCCATACAGCACACACCTGCAGACCACTCTTCTGTAGACACTAACAGATGTCATTACACACACATGCAGCACTGTGGGCATGGAGGATGTTTAGGGGAGGATGCATAGGTGGCCAGGCTGTGCCACAGACCAGGTGTGGCCACAAGGCTGGGACACATCATGCAGTGCACATGGGCCAGTATTGGGAATACCCCAACACCAGTGTGCCTGTCTGATCACACGTGCCCCCCACCCACATACCGCACAGCCATACAAATGCCACAGCACACACAGCCAGCCATGTATATGTCACTGCGAGCATCCCATGCCAGAGGTGCAGCATCTGTGGATCACACAACAGTGTAACAGTAATGTCCACTGTCAGTAATCACCTACAAGTTGGGCGTGTCACTGCATACAGTGCATGGTCATCACTGCCCTACACATCATAGGCATTGCTGTGTCCCTCACACTACTGGCCCCCTAGCTACCTGCTGTGCCCTGTAGCATGACCTAGAGTGTGACAGTTGCATGCAGCACCACCACCACCTGTGCCTATGCTGTGTTGTTCCCTTGGGTACAATATGCTATGCTGTACTGTATACATGTAGCCTGCAGCTATCATCATGCACTGCCAGACTGACCTACAGGTGGTGCTGCAGGCAGACCTGGCCAGCCCCTGTACTTCCAAACTGACCTACAGGTGGTGCTATGGGACTCTGCAGTAACGCTGGGCAAATTGCATGCAAATCAGGGCATAATGAGATGCTAATCTAGATGTCTGTCCAGAGACTACCTAAGTAGGCTCATTTGCATATCATGTTTGAATATGGCAAAGTTTAGCACTGGGCAAACAGCTCAGCTCTGAGCTAAACCACTCGCAAACGTGTTAGCACCGCGGTAATGGTTTGGGAAATATTATACCATTTTGCACACTGTACTTTCACATGTGCTGCTGCCTGCAGCTGTACTGGGTCCATACATTTGCTGGCACACACATTGGCCACATAGTTCACCTCTACCTACCTTCATGTCACTGTGCACTGTGTTGCTGTTGTGGTTTGCACTTCCTGGTTGCTATATTCCCGAGCTGTCTTATTACAGGGCTAAGTTTGCCCTGCACTTTCAGCCCAATGTGCCTGGCTTCATATGCATGCTATATTCATAAGCTGTTTGTCCTGGGCTATTCCTTTTGAATATAGCAGACTCCTGTGTCCGTGCTAAGTTTGCCTGCCAGGCAGTGCTAATTTAGCCTCTGGGCAAAGTTTTGAATATCTGGCCCACTAAATCATGTGGAAAATATGAAAATATTCTATTTCTTGCCTGTCTTATTGCCTCTTCCCTTCGGTTCCCTTCTTCATCAAACAAAACAGATGCATACTGTATGTCACCCATCTCTCATAATCCTTATTCCATGTTATTCCAGAAAGTGCTCCAAATAACACTGAAATCAATTCTTCTGTATCAAAAGTTACCCCTGTATCTATAGTATCTAAAAATACTTGCGTCCCAATTGTGCAACATCCTGAGAAAGTATTTATGTATTTAAATAACATAAATTTGTAAGAATAAACAAGCTGTTCTCAACTTTTAAAAACTTGGGGTTGAATAAACACCCCTAAACATTTTAACCCACAAAAGAAATGCCAACTGGGCACAAACTGTGTACTCTACTAGGAGAGTTCTCTCCAAAATTAATTTTTTTAATTTCACCTTCATTCCATAAGTAACCTAAAAATAGCTGCCAAAATATAACTATATTTATTAATATATTATTGCAACCTGATCTATAACCATGTGACCTTAAAAAGAACTGTGTAACTATACACAATAAATCGACTTCTATGGTACGTAGGATTAACATACACCCCTTTGTATTACCACTGACTACCCATTTTGTAGTCTTAGGAAGGGAGGAAAAGCCAAGAGAAAAAGCATCCTGGGCTCCAGGAGAAATCACTTTTCAATAATGATGGAATGGAGAATAAATAAGTAAAAGAAAAAGGGTTTTGAGAGGTTGGTATCAAAATCATCATCTATCCCTTATAGTGCTGCCCTAATCCAGACCAACAAATAAAAATAAGATAACTGTATTGTTAGGACCATGGACATTTGTATTCTGTTATAACTAACTAAAGCTAGAGACATCCCCCATCCCACCAGAGCAGGATCAGGAAGTGGATGGGATGCCTCAAAAGCACTTCCGTGCTAAGTATTTAAGGATCCTCTTATCACGAAATTAAATGATCTCTAACTACACCCACATTTTAAGTGGCACGTTTTTAAACTCTTTAAATTCAGAGGTAGTAACCATCATCACCATACACTCATATATTTTTTCAAAGAGGCTGTACAACTTACATTAAGAAAGACAGATGAGCTGTATAAGCCTAGAGTAATATGACTCTAGTTCCAATATGCCTTCTAAACCCTGGCTTTGCTTGTCATACTAAATATGGTATCAGTTTTTAGTACCCATTCAAAAGAAATATCCCCAGGGTAATCTATACACCACCCAAGAGATCAACTTACATAATCAACAGTGGTTGCATAGGAAACAGAAAGAAAAGGAAAAACAAGTTAAGTGAACCCATGAAGTTATATGGCCCTTATTATGCTAGGACATTTCCCATGAGAAACAATCCAGTATTTTCATATCTTGATGTAAGTCTCTATACTTGCCCCCAACTTCATTAGGATTCACCTCAAGTTGATCTCAGATCTTGCTTTTGAAATGTAGACAATCGAGATGTCACAGATGAGATGATGATCTGTCTCTTTGCCTGCTGCCATCTTGGGGGCTGTCTCTAGGATCGAGTCTGGTCATTATGCTGTGATTCTTTAGGTTAAATTCCCTGCTTCGCTGGGTCCTCTTTAGTTTTGTCAGCTGTATGATATTCTTTATTACAGTTGGGTAGCTGAACCATCAAGTCGGGATGGATATGGAGTGGAGAAGTGAATATCCTTGGCCCAGAGAGTTGCAAATAATGGTTGATATGCACAGCAGTCTCTCATTGTATGAGCGGCATAATCATTATTGAAATAAATCGTCTGGCCATGGAATGTTTTCCCTCGATGCCAGGCATGGTAAGAACTTGATCTTTAATAGATTAGTTGAGAAGTTGTAATATTACCGAATGGGGCAGAGGCCAGAAGCTGTCGGCTTAGGGCCCAAGGCCCAATGCACGTATTCCTCCAACTCTAATGGCAAATCTTCTGGTAGTTCTAAAGCAGTTAACAGAAGCATGGTAATAAATTCTTTAAACTGGAACCTTTGGAGTCCTCAGGGATTCCATAAATGTGGAAATTCTTTCTTCTAGATCTATTCTCCACATCACATCCTCCTGTCATGCTGCAATCATTGCTTGTGTATCCTGTAACTCCTGGACTATAGCCTCTAGGTCATCTATCCGATTCTATGGTAAGTTGGTGCTCGGTACAATCTGCCCTTTGTTCTAATGATTCCACATTTCTTCTGATTTCTGAGTAAAGCTGTTTCATCTCAGAATGAAAGCCAACTAGCTCAGTCTAGATTGTTTCTAATTCACAATTTTTCTTTTTGATTAGGGAGTCCAGGAGCAGCTGAGTTAATCAGATGGCCCTGTTTCTGTTGAGGCCTGTAAAAGTTCAGAATCTGAAGCTTCTCTGTGTAATTGGGTGTCATCTTCCATTGCCTGCTGGATGGGATCCTTCATTCTGGGTCCCCTGTTGTTTGACCCTTTCATATCTATCGAGTTTTTGTATTTTTTTTGTGTAGGACTCTGCAGAAAGGGTGTTTTTGTTAGGCTTGGTTAGGAGCTAGAAAGTCAGGCAGCCATAAAAATGATGATGTCACTGGAAGTCCAAAGGCTGCTCAAGTTTTGATGCACTTAATTCCTTTCATCAGACACCATTGGTGCAACCAGTTGTTTAATCGTACTATCTTTCTATTTGTTTTATAATTTGCTCTGGAAACTGAAAGGATTTCAGAAAGTATTGCCTCACAGTTAAATATTTCATCTTTAGTCGAATTGTTAGTGTCATTTGTTCAGGCATGAACAACTATTAACTGTTTGTCCTCACTTTTCTTGATTATGCCTGGTATCACTGATTTAATGCTATTTAGTCCTGCACCAGGGAAGCAATTACCAGTAACAATTTTTTTTTATTTTTGGTTGTATAGTGATCAGTGTACTTAATAATAGAATCCCCTAATATAATAACATGATTTGGGGTGGTATGGGTAGATTGAGTATTCTCAGTTTCCATGCCCTGGATCAATGTGGTTTGTGATGGGGTTTCTGTGTGTTCCACTGTTGTATTGTTATCATTTGCATTTCCTGGTTCATTTTCTACATTTACTTGGATATGGAGAGAGCTGGGCCTAGCAATATCTCATTTGCTGACAGTTTCCATTGATATTTGTTGCAAGGCTAATGATGTCTCAGGGTTTTTGTTTTTATTGTTTGGGTCATTTGTTACTACATCTTGTGTGTCGATATTGTTCACAATGTCTAGTAATTCCTGTGTCTCGTACTCTAAATTGTTCAACCTATTTATTAATTGAGCATATCTATTTTTGGTTTGTAATTCAAATCCTATTGCCTTCCTTCCTCTTTTTGTCTTTCCAAGTGGCATCATTGAGTCTCCTCCTTCATCAGCCTCTCTTTTGTCTTTTGGGAGCCCCTTCTCTGGTTGTGTCATCAAGCAAACCATTTACGTTAGCTTCTTTATTCTTTATATCTGTTTTTAAGACTTTTTATCTCTAGCTCTAAACCCAAGATTTTTAATTCTTAGATTTGTTTACCTGAGTACACTGGGTATACATATACGTTGTATAGCCTGAACTGGTTTCAATACTAAATTTATTACAGTTCTCACATTTTATTTCCATCTCTTCATTTACTAAAGTGACATTGTTGTTGTCCATGCTTAGCAAGTAAGATTGCTGCTAAAATTTCTAAAAGTAATTATGGTACCTTACAGATGAAACTTCAAACAAGCAGTATGTCCTGGCACATCTTGCAGAACTGGCAGACACTGACAGACATACTTTCCTCTGCCAGTACATTGCCTCCGCTCAGCGATTGCATCTCTTTGCAGAGGCATCAGTTAAGTAGCACCGAACCGGAAGTGATATCACACAGTCACCAAGAACACTGATAATCCCCAACACACTTTTAAAATGTAACTCCAGTCAAATAACTGCTTACAGGGTTGTAGTTCTGCCTTTAAAAAGACAGAGAAGGGCCATGTGAAATGACATCAAATATTTTCTTCACTATAAGTGTTATAGCAGCAATGCCCCTCTCAGAGGGTTTTGAGGTCACCCTGTGCACTCATGCAGCTCAAGCTATTAAATCAAGTTATATTTGTGCAAAATGTGGCTAAAATGTAGCCCACAGTCGCAAACTACTTGCTGCTGGTAACATTCACTGTCCAAAGCCTCATACAGCTTAGTCTGTGGGGTTGGGGAGAAATGGAGTGGGGTGGTAGAGGAGTTTCTCTGTTTTCTGATCATTTGAGACTTCAGAGGAGCTGACTTTGATAAGATGGCCAACAGCATTAAGCTAGCCCTGGCAAAAAGAAATACAGGTGAGGGGGTACAGGCAAAGTGGGCAAGCATTAAGGATGCAATATGTGAAGCAACATCTCATTGTGTTAGAGAGAAAAGGAAGTGCACAAAAAGAAGGAAACCACTTTGTTTCTCAAAAACAGTAGCAGAAAAGGTCAGAGCCAAAAGGCTGGCCTTCAGGAAATATAAGGAAAAGCAGTGGGATGAATGTAAGGAGGCATACCAACTTCCTAAGGGAAGCAGGGAAGGCAGTAAGGCGGGCAAAGGCCCAAACTGAGAAAACACTAGCACAAACAGTAAAAGAAGGTGACAAGACTTTCTATAGATACGTCAGTGAAAGGAGACCGTCCAGAGGGGGTATTGCTAAGATCAAAGGAGATAAGGGGGCATGTTAGGAGGAGGATCATGTAAAAACATGTATCCTAAATAGATACTTTTGCTCAGTAGTTACTGAAGAAAATGTAGGGCAGGGCTCACAGCTCAGCACCATGGACACAGGGGGGAAGGAGGTGTGCACTAGTCCCTTCACAAAAGAAAGGGTCCTACAAGAGCTCAATAAGCTCAGGGTGGACAAGGTAATGGGACCTGATGGCATACATCCCAGGGTACTAAAGGAGCTAAGGAGGTGGAACTAGCAGAGCCATTATCAGAACTGTTTAGTGAGTCTCTGAGCACAGGAAAGGTCCCAGAAGACTGGAGAAGGGCTCATGTGATCCCACTCCACAAGAGTGGTAGCAGGAAGGAGGCAGGGAACTAAGAATCAGTCAGTCTTACCTCAGTAGTGTGCAAGATTATGGAGGCACTCCTTAAAGAAAGGATAATGCAACACCTGGAATCCATAGGAGCACAGGATCCAAGACAGCATGGGTTTACAAAAGGAAGGTCCTGTCAAACTAATCTCATAGATTTCTTTGACTAGGTAACCAGAGTGGTGGACCAAGGGAGAGCAGTTGATGTCACCTACCTTGACTTCAGCAAATCTTTCGATACTGTTCCACATAGAAGATTGATTAATAAGCTGGGTAGGCTCGGGGTGGGTCAGAAGTTGGTCAACTGAGTGGCAAACTGGTTAACGGGCAGAAAACAGAGAGTAGTGGTAAATGGTATACAATCAGAAGAGATGCAAGTCACAAGTGGGGTACCTTAGGGATCAGTCCTAGGGTCAGTCCTCTTTAATATCTTCATCAGTGACATTGCAGATGGACTGGATGGTAAGGTTTATCTGTTTGCAGATGACACCAAGGTCTGCAACAGAGTAAATGATCCAGATGGGGTGGGCAGAATGAGAAGAGATCTGGATAAACTGGCAAAATGGTCAGAAGAGTGGGAACTGGGGTTTAATGCAAAGAAGTACAAGATCATGAACATAGGGAAGAGAAACCCTGAAGACACTTATAGGCTGGGAGGGGAGTTGCTGGCAGTCACAAGGGAAGAAAGAGACTTGGGCATCATCATCACTGATGACCTGAAATCATTCAAGCAGACCACTAATGCAGTAGGTACAGCTAGGGGGATGTTGGGGTGTATTAGTAGGGGTATCACAAGTCAGAAGAGGGAGGTAATAATCCTTCTTTACAAGACACTGGTTAGGCCCCATCTGGAGTACTGCGTGCAGTACTGGAGGCCACGCCTTCACAAGGACATTAACCAAAATGAGGCAGTCCAGAGAAGGGCAACCAAAATGGTGCAGGGACTGCATCAGAAAACATATGAGGACAGATTAGCAGAGCTCAATATGTATACCCTAGAGGAAAGGAGGGAGAGAGGTGATATGATCAAAACATTCAAACACCTTAAGGGCATCAACAAGGTGAAAGAGTCTAAAATGTTCCTACATATTGTATCCTTGTATCCCTGATGTACTGATGTATCTCCGATGTATTGTTTTCCCTTATTTTTCGTTTACTGTAACCATGTTTTCTATTGTTCCACTGTTCTGTTCTTTTGTTGTACCCTCCCGGGTCATGCTTGAAAATAGTCATTTCTTGGCTAGTGCACCTACCCAGTTAACAAAAACTAAATAAAAAAACATATATAAGAAAAGTAGCAGGATAAGAGGACACAGCATGAGATTAGCGGGAGGCCAATTAAGGGGTAACATGAGGAAGGTCTTTTTCATAGAAAGGGTGGTGGATGCATGGAATGGCCTACCTCAGGATGTGGTGGATATGAATACAGTGCAGGGCTTCAAACAGGCATGGGATAGGCATAAGGGAGCAATACAGATGAGTATGAATATATAGGCCATTGACAGAGAAAAGGCCAATGGCACATTTATAAGGTAGAAAAAGAAATGGGCAGACTGGATGGGCCTTGCGGTCGTTATCTGCCATCAACGTCTATGTTTCTATTTAATTTATAGGCAGAGAGCTTGCCAAAGCCTTGCAGGAGGTCCCATATTGCTAGTAAGGACTCCTCCAGGGAGGTAAAATGTTAGACATCATTCATGAAGAGGGAGATTTTATATTATCTGCCTTCTGTATGTAATCCTTGAATCATGGGATTGTGCCTCCGCGAAAAGAGAGATTTTAAATTATCTGCCTTCTGGGTGTAGCCCTTGAATCATGGGATTGTACTTAATTGCTGCTGCCAATGGTTCAAGACAAAGAGCAGAAAGGAGAGGGGTAAATGGGAGTCCTGTTGGGTGACCCTAGTTAAGGGAAATGCCATGGAAAGAGATCCATCTAGATTTAAATATGCATGCAAGGAGTCATACAGTATAAGACTTGAAGGTTTTTTTATAAATTTGACTGAGAGGCCAAATTGTGTCAGGGTAGCCCAAAGATATGGCCAAGCCACCCTGTCAAATACTTTTTCAGCATTTAGACTCAACAATGCCAGGAGGATTTGCCGAGTGACTGCATGATCAATTAACAGTAGGTTATGTCTGAAGCTGTTGTGTACCTGACATTGCCTGGCAAAGCCCACATGGTCTGGGTTTATATGATGTAGGAGAAGGTGTTCAAGTCTTTGGGCCATAATAGAAATTTGAAGCTTATAATCCTAGTTAAAGCAGCAGTACTACAAAAAAGAAATTGCGCTTTTTTGACAGTATTCCCTGTGCCCTGCTAATCATATACCTGGTACTCTTTCTTCCCAGCATTGTACTAACACCGAGTAATTTGCTCAGTTATTCTCTGCTTTTGTTTACATTTCTGCTACTAAGCATGTTGCACTGGAACCCCCTCTGCTGCCAACTGCACATACGTATGACTTACAAGGATATCGCGAATGGTCAGCAGAGGGTCCCTCTGCTGTTGTCAAAAGACATGATGTGACCTATACAAAAAGCGCAGCTGAAAATTAGTCAGCTGCCATATTTGTTGTAGCACTACAACAATTTAAATAAATTGCAAATTTCTAAAAAACTAAAGATGACTGAAACAAAAAACATTTACAGGTATGGAAACTGGAACTTTGACCGCTAGCTTACAGCCGAAAAGCAGAATTTTGATAGCTCACTTCCTGATTTGATAGTACTGCTGCTTTAAGCATGGAAATAGGGTGGTGTGAGGCAGGGTGTTGGGGATCTTACTGGGGTTTTAGAATTGCTGAGATGACCACGTACTTCCAAGATGGAGGGAAGGTCTCTCCTTTCTGCCTGAACTTGTGAAAGGATGAAAGTAATAGAGGAAGCAAGGGTTCACAGAATGTTTTATAAAATTTAACCAGGTATCCATCTGGAATGGGGGGGCTTTCTGTATTTTAAAATATTGTAGCATAGTTTACCCTTCCATTGATCGCATAAGTTATGGTATCTCTTGGTTCTCTGTTAACTTGTTTTTGATACTTATTTCTTCAAGGCAGTATATGTGGCTGGTCACCTTTTATTCTCCTTCATATCCTTATTTACTTTACCTTGTAGTATGTTTAAGATGTTTATGTTAGGCACAATGTTATGAATTTTAGTTTATAGTAAACCCCATGCACCCCCTGATCTCCTTGACTATGTTTCCACCCTGTTGGTGTAGATTGTTATGCTTGCTGTTAGCTTCTTTGTTTATGTTTTATTATTTTATAGATTTGTATGTTATTCCTTGTTGGTTTTTATTGTTGTATCACTTTAAAATCTTTCAATAAAGAAGATTTTGTTAAAAAAAAGAGACTTGTAGCACAGCAACAATTTCAGTGGTTGCTATGGGAGGTAGGAGGCCTTGTGCTTGCTTTTCCGACAGCTTGAGCAGGGAGAGGTTCCGAAGATATGTCTCTGTTTGGTCAGGTGGCAGTGGGAGATCTGCAGTGTATAACTGGTGATAAAAGATGGCCAGGACAGTTCAAATTTCTGTAGGACAATTTAGCAAGTGGCCTGTGTCTGGGTCAGACATTTGGGATATGCAAGCTTAAGTTCGTGAAAGTCTAAGCTTACGGGCCAGGTTTCTCACGCCTCTGGCGCTGCCCTCATAGTGACCATGTCTCAGGGGCAACAGCTGTTCATTTATTTTTTATCTAGCAATTTTTGCAATTCCTGTTTAATTAAATTAATTTGAGAAGCTACAGCTTGGTCCCCTTGATGCAGGAAACTCTGGAGGGTATGGAGCATATCTAGTATTTCCTGAATGTGGGCTCCCTTTCTTTTTTTTCTGGGTTGAATAGGAAATAACTTTGTCCTGGAGGACTACTTTGATTACATCCCATAGGATGGGGGGGGTGATGGAGTAGTATTTTCACAATTTATTCTTGGGATGGCCTCTTATTGGTTCATATGATAGGTTTTCAAGTCACTCAGCTGTAAGAGCCATTTCAGACTAGTCACTCTATGAGTGAATGTGTTCCATGGTTCTAGGTTCCATATGTTCATCCAACAGGTTTTTTAAAACTACTTATACTAGGTGCTCCCACAGCCTGCTTTGGGAGTGCATTCAAAGCATCCACCACCCTCTGGTTAAACCACTGCCCCCTCCTGTTAGTGTTACATAATTCCTCTTTCAGTTTTTTCTTGTGCATTCTCATTTCTCTCCCAATATACTTTTTCTGCATAACCCATCAGCTTCCCTCATTACCTCATCCTTAAATGCTTTATATACATAATACAAATCTCCTCTAATTTTAATGTATCTTAATGAATGTAAGCCCAGTTCCTGAAGTCTCTCATTATATGGTCTATTTCTCACTGACCTGATTTTTTTGTACTCAATCTTCTCTGTACCTTCTCCCTCAAATCTGTACAGCCTTTACTTTGGGTTGTTTCAAAGGGTGCTCTATATTCCAGAATTGGCCTCACCAGAGACCTCAACAGTGGAACCAACACCTCTCCTCTCCTATGTTTTATATTCCTTAATATATTCCCTATTACTCTGTTGGCTTTTCTTATAATATCTTTATTATGCACATCAAAGTTTAACTTATTATTGATTAACTCCCCCCAGACCTTTTTCATTCTCGGTGCTGGTTATGACTTTGTTATTTATTTTATATTGCGCACACATATTATTATGCCCAAAGAGCATAACCCTGCACTTTCTGTCATTGAACTGAAATCTGTGCTTATTTGCCCACGCTTTTAGATTGTTTCATTGATTTTGTAAGTTATATATGGATTCAACATCATTTACTATCACCCCCCACCTTTGTGTCATCTGCATAGTTCTACAGCCATGCACCCTCTGTTACCTGCATACTCAGCATAATGATGACAAACAACAGAGGCCTCAGAACCGATCCCTGTAGAACCACACTCATAACTCTCTCCCAGTCAGAAAGATGTCCCCTACCCTGAACCTTCTGCAACCTCTCTACCAGCCCTGACTGTATCCACTTTACTATACCTTCCTCCACTCCCATCTCCAGTAACACTTTTATTAATATTTAATGTGACACTGAATTGAATGCTTTCATGTAATGAAGGTACACTACATGGACAGGCATACATTGATTCAGTGCTTGGCTCACTCGCTCAAAAAATCCATTAGGTTCATAACACAGGACCTGCCTTGCACAAACCCATGTTGCATAACGTCTAGTCTCCTAGTCTTTTCAGGTTTTCTTTCAGCATGGATTTTATTAAACTTTCAATTACTTTCCCCAAAATTGCTATAATACTAACTGGGTGATAATGTTCTTTTTTGGCTTTGTCTCCACTTTTATGTAAGGGGAGTATTGTGGGCTAATTTCCATTCTCTCAGTGCTGTTCCCTCCTGCAGTGATGTATTTTTTTTTTTTTAATCATTTAACACTTTTTCCTTCCCTTGCAACCACAGTCCTGCCTTACCTCCAGCCTCTGCTCCTCCATTCTACCTCTGACCCTGAAGCTCCATGCCCAGCTGGCAGATGCATCTCTGCCTGTGAAGGGGGCCCCCAAAGCCTCCACACCCGACGAGGAACCATTACCGGCACATGTCCGGGCATCGTTGGCTGGTGAAAGTGCGGTTATCAAGCTGCCACGGATTTGTGTGTTGCTTTTTCCTCCATTGTTGTTTTTTCCCTGGAAGCACAGATGTTCAAGGATGTCAGCACTCTAACGTGCAGAAGTCTACCATGCTTCCCCCCCACTAGCACCCACACTACTGCAGTACCACCGGGCATCCCCAGGGACCAGCAGAGTGCTGCGTGCATCCCTCCCTTCTCCCCAGGGCTAGGAGAGCTGTCATCGGATGCTTGATCCTAGTCCTCCCCCACTGACCCTCGATGATCCAGGCTCATTCCCAAACCCAGGTCACCAGCGTGGAGTGAGATGTGGCGTCCCGAGCCTCAACCCTCAGCGCCACTGGGCCAGCTGCAGTGATGTATTAAATAGCACTGCAAGGGGTCCTGCTAGTTCCCCAGGCACGCTTCTAAGGATAAACAAGTGAATCTCATCAGGCCCACATGATTTATGTACATCCAAGGATCTTAGTTTATCAAATACCATCTTTACAGTGATTACATAGCTGTCTCCTTCCCTAACCTCACAATCTATTTTCTTCATTGGTTCATTTTGCACTTGAAACAAACACAGAAAATACTGTAGCTGTTAAATTTGTCTGCCATCTGTATTTGACCATCTATTGTAAAATCCCCATCTTCTAAATTAGTAAATTGTTTCTGCCTATTCTTAAGGCCCCCCACATAACTGTAAAATTGTTTACAATGACTTTTTTCCTGGGCCAGCTTTAGTTCAGCCCTAGCCTTGGCCTTCTTTATTATCCCCTTACATTTTCTCTTTATTTATATTTGTCAAATCTATCTGATGCTGGATTAAGTGAAACATCCATTTTGTAGGAGTATACAAAGCAGTAACTGGCTTCTGTGAATGATTAAATGCTGAGGTGAAGCCGAGGCATTTAATCACCACAGAAGCCGGTTATTGGGAGTATGCACCTACAATATGGATTTTATTGCTATTATACTACTAGGAGTTGCATAAACTTTTTTATGTAACTCCTAATGAAAAAGGCACAGGGTTCCATGTGAAAATTAGGCTTTGGAAAGGAAAGTCAAGACTCCAAGCATGTGCACTGGTACCGGTGTTACTACGCACGCCTAGAGTCACGGCTTTAGTTTTAAAAGTTTTCAGACTGTATCTCTGCTCAAACTGCACAATAAAAGCATGCAGTTGTCAATGGTAATGTTGCTGACCTCTTCTGTACCCAATCCACAATGATTTTCTCTCATTTTCTCTCTCCATCTTCCCCTCATGCTCAGCTCACTTTAGGAAATGTCTTTTGTTCTCCTGGCTCGGTCACAATCTTTCTGTCTTCCAGTTCCCCCATGCCCAGTTCACTTGTGCAAGAAATTTCTCACTCACTCCTTGCACAACTTTGGTCTCATTTGTTCAGCCTTACAGATTAAATACTGCTTGTTCAAAATATAAATTGTAAACTTAGCTGCAGTGTTGAAGGGCTGCACATAACAAACTCAGGGACTGTGAGTGTGGCTGGACCTCAGAGCAGACAGGCTGCATGGATAGTAGAGATATGGATAACCTACTGTAGGCACGGTTAAAGGTCAATAACCTACTGTGGGCATGGCTAAATATCGATAACCTACTGTGGAATGGTAAGTAGTAGTTCGTGAGATAATAACCGCTAGTTTTTCTGTGTTCTGATTGGCTGAAGCTAGATACCTGTTGTATAATCTTCTTTATATTTTTTATTCAATTTCTCTTTTTTCTTTAACCATTTCTGAATGTTTCTATTGAACCATTTTGGAATTCTAAACCTGACTATTTAAACTAGTTGTTTAAAATCAGGGTCACCTAGATGAATAAGGTTGACCCTCCAATGGGTGGTGCGGGTGGATTTCCCAAGGTGAAATGTACCAGAAACAGGGGAATGATCTGATTCAAATAAGGCACCATGCCAGAGGTCAGAAACTGAGTCCAAATGTTCTAATGTAGTAAACATGTAATCCTGGTGGAATGACATGCCTATTTGAGGAGTATAATGGGTGTATTCCTTCCTTCTTGGAAAGATATGCCTCCAGAGTTTGACAAAACCCAGATGGGCAAATATACGTCAGAGATACTGTCTGCAAGGACGAAGCCCAAAGAAGGGAGGATCCAGAAGTATCCAAGGAGGGTAAGAGCATGACTTCCAAGAGCTGGTAGCAGGCTGTTAAAAAATTTCTGGGCCACTGCTTTTGTAGAACTGGGGAGGGGGGAGTATGATGGGACTAAACTGTGGAGGGGGGAGTATGATGAGACTAAAGTGAGTGGAAAGCTATATGCAGTATTTGGCTGGTTACTATGACAAAACAACCTTCAATGTCCATAATCTGGACTTTCAAACTAAATGGTACACCCCTGGGGATCATAATCACTGCCACCATCACCACCACAAAACATGTAAAGAAATAACTATTCAATAACCCAGACAGAGAAACTAGAAATGCTCTGATTCAGGTAGATGGGTCTCCTGAAGAAATATAGCTTCAGGTCTATTTCTCTTTAGCTGCTGCAAAAGACAGTACCTCTTGACAGGGTTGTGGATCCCATTAACATTAAATGAGATGACCAGGGATAATCTGTTCATATGGGTAGCTTGGAGTAAGGGTTAACAAGAGTCATGCAGAATCTTTCACTCTCAACTACTGAGTTAAGCTGAGACAGGAATTGGAAGAAAGTAAAGGGAGAACGAACAAGCATTAATCAATGCCGAATGTTTGCTTGCTGATATTAGCATTGGATGTGCAGGAGTTAGACAGATGCAGAATAGGAATGGTAGTGAAGCACTGAATTCACGCCAAACCCACCTCTACCTTGTAGAGATGGACAGGCATTGGGTTGTACCTTTGGGTCGTTGCCCATAACAATCACAGCATTTCATCTCACCCTATCCTGCAGACACCAACAAGTGTTGAGGTATGCCTTAGGGTGTTCGGCTTACAGTCACCCCATTTCTGAGGACATATGCTGAAATGGGTGCATTACAAGAAAATGGGTGAACTCTGGTACTGAAGAGTCCAAAGACACCTTAATCCCTGTCACTGGCTTCAGGGTGGGGTGGGGGGTGGCGGTGGAGGGTAGAATGACATGAGCATTACATCTGGCAATCCAAAGTCACACCCCTGATGCCTGTTAGTCTGTACAGGGTGGGATGTTATGGTTAGAAACCCTAACACCTCAGGAGTTTGTTGATACTTGCACTAAAAATTTTCAACATGGATTTTTTGTGACCCCACCACCCCATGAAAGCATTTGGGATCTCTACTCATTAACAGTGGCACTGTAATTTTGTTAATCTGTCCTAAACGTTGATTTCCCACAGCGATCACAACATTCTGTGCCAGATGTGCAAAAACACAGTTCAGGCAGGATGTGAAAAATGACAGCTGCACCACTCATAGGGAGGTGTAAAGAGATGGCAATGTTGAAAACCTGGAGTGAAAATATTCCAAATGCTCGAACATCCAAGCGTATGTGGAAAGTGAGTAATGCACACCTGTAACACAGTCATTTAGTGGAATTATTTCACCAAATTTTCAATTTAGGCATTTTGTGACCTCTACTCATGAACAGTGTCACTATCATTTTCTTTATCTGCCCCGAACATTGATTTCCCACAGTGACTGCACCATTGTACACCAGATGTGCGAAAACACATTTCGGACAGAATGTAAAAAATGACAGCTGTATTGTTCATAAGGAGGTGTACAAAATTGAGAATGCTGAAAATCTTGAGTGAAAATCTTACAAATTCTAAAAGTTACAAGTGTGTATGGCAACTGTGCAATGCACGCTCATAACATAGTAATTTTATGGACTTTTGTCACCAAATTTTCAAAGTAGGCATTTTTGGACCTCTGCTCATGAATAGTGTCACTGAGATTTTCGTAATCTGTCCTGAACACTGATTTCCCACAGCGATCGCACAATTGTGCTGCAGAAGTGTGAAAAGACATTTCAGCCAGGATGTGAAAAATGACAGCTATAATGTTCATAAGAAGGTGTGAAAAAATGCCAGTGTTGAAAATCTAGAGTGAAAATATTACAAATTCACGAAGTTATGAGTGTGCTGGAAAACTGCGCAATGCACACTTATAACACAATGATATTTTGGAATTTTTTTCACCAAATTTGTAACATAGGCTTTTTCAGAGCCCACCTCATGAGCAATGGCACTGTTGTTTTGTCAATTGGTCCCAAAAGTTGATTACACGCAGTAACCGCTAAATCACATTTTGGGACTTAATAACCAGATGACAGTCACTGAATTCATGAGACAGGGTCCTAAGAACCCCATGTTGAAACTTTGGTGCCAAAATTTGCAAAAATGGCTGAGAAAGCCACCTAAGTTGAACTCCCCCATGCCATTATACAGCTTACTGGCATGTCTTCAGTTCGCAGTTGGCTTTGAAGAGTGCAGACGTGTTCCCGCTCCACCGAAGATCATCAAGATGGGCCCCAGAGGTACGTATTGGGTGAGGGGGGTGTGGGGAGTTTGGGTGCACAGAGGGTGGGTGCAGATTGGGGGAGGGGCACCAGAGACAATGAAGGACGGGTTTCTGCTTTTAGAGGGCTTTAAAAAGAAATACCTTGCAGGATGGGTTTTCAATTACAGGGACCCCAGTGTGCTACCTGGGTGCTTGTTGGGGGGATGTAGCTGATGGGGACTGGGCACCCCATCAGCACATACAGAGTGTTTGGGGGGGTGTGAGCAGAGGGGGATTGGGCACCCCCTCGGCACACAACAAATGGGGGGACATTATGCCTTCAGGGACTGGGCTTCCCCATCAGCAAATAAACTGGGGAAGGGGCTTGCTGACAGGAGGATTGGGCACCCCTGTTGGCTTTCATGGGAACTGTGAGAGGTGGCCAGCAACAGCTGCCACCATGGTCTTTTTTGTCTTTTTTTGGTGCCACCCACCGCCATTCTTTCTGCTCGGTCATGGACCACTCAGACTACCACTCCCACATTGACTGCCCTCCCAATACCTCCTGACTTACTCCCCAGGGTGGGCTTGTGAAATCTGACCCTCTTAAGGTGCTGCAGTCACTGGTATAGGTCAGGAGTCAGCCTGGGAGCTGATCGCAGCTGAGAGGCAAGCATCATCCTGGTGGTAGGTGGCAGTATTTGTCCCCCTGTTTTTGCGAGGTCAGGGATGTGGAATGATGGCCAGCGTCTGCCCCACCCTCCTGACATGTTATCATCAGTGCAATTTGTATACCCCTCAGTGTACCACTGACATACCCCCCCCCCACAGAAGGAGAGCAGTCCATAGGATGCTCGATCCTTCTCCCCCAGCAGGTCCTCCAATGACCCAGGTCCATTCCAGAACCCAGATTTCCGGCATTGCAAGCGGAAAATCAACCACTGTGCCACTGGACTGGCCTCAGCTGCTGCCATGTTTATTGAAGTAGAAAACCAGACAAGGCAAGCTGTGATTCACTGCTGGAATCAGGAACCGCCCCTGCAGCAAAATCAGCTGATTGTTAAATGACGGGGCGCTCCCTGATTGCAGCGCTGAGTTTCTTTCAAGTTGGTGGCCTGCTATAATACTGCTGTCATATACAGCATCCTCTTCTATTGGCACCACAGGACCAGTCCCAAAAGGGACTGCTGGCATTGGCCACAACACTGCCGCACCTCCACAACTCTTTACTACAGCAAGCTGCCACAATATGTTTCTTGTGCATGAGTGCAAGCAAACATACAAAGGAAGATACGGGAGGCTTATACCTCAACAACACTGTAACATAAGTTTCATCAACATTTTGCATAACCAGAAGCAGTTTAACAATACAACTATTGCAAATAGCAATACTAGTTTAACATTAATGATAGCAGGGAAAATCAAAGAACTAGCAGAACAAGCTTCAGGCAAAGAACTATAACACTAACACAGTGGGAGGTTTCTACTTCAAAGTTGAGAAGGGTAGTTCCACCTCATCTGGTCTTCCAACGGAGGGAGAGACTCAACATCTCTCCTATGGGGGACTTGATCTGTGCTTCCTATGGGGGAGGTGCATGAAAAAAACATGGACCCCCGTAACCACTAAGTACTACTAAGGTGGTGAGGGTAGGGCCGAATATCTATAACCCATCCTCTAATTACTGTCAAGTCTAGGGTGAGAACAGTAGTGCTATGTGAATCTGAGAGCATCATGTCGACTATTCCCATCCTTATTTAACTCCTAGGTGGTGCTATCCCAAGGGCTACTACCCCTGCCTGGTTGGCTAGTAGCAGGTTAAGGGGCCTGGGTACTGAAATGGGAGCCTCCAACCGGAGGTCAGTGTTGTTAGTGGTCAAGCTAACCTGGGCACAGCCCTCCGGGACACTGTAAACCCCCTCTTTCTCTTCCAGTGGCCTGAACAACACACAAAAATCAGTTTCACAGTATCCCTTGTACATCATACAAGTACCCACACTGTTTGCATTTACCACCAGGGCTGGTTCCTCTGGCTCAAACCTGGGAACCCCCTGTAAAACAAGGTTATGCACAGCAAATAGCAGCAGTACAGTACTTTTGGCACAAACTGGAACCACAATCAGATTAAATGCAGAAAAAGTTAGCTCTGATTTATTCTGGGGACTTGAACAGGGGAAGGGTGTATTCAGGTTGATTGGCTTAAAGGCTATATCAATAAAACACTTATGCATGTGCTTTAAGTCCCCCACAGAGTCACACACTCTGGGTACCCAGGTCAGAAGATGGTGGGCTAGCCAGGAACATTGCAGCTGTTTGGGGCCCTGCGATGGAACAAAGCAACATGCACAACATGCACTATTTGCAATCTGGAGCCGGATGACTCAGTTCGTGAAAGAAAAGGCAACCAGACAATCAGATGACAACACTTTAGATTTAGCTGTTGTTGCAGGGAGCTACCCTGATGTTTACTCATGAAACCCAATAGGACACAGGCAGGATGAAATTGAGACTGCAGGTTGTTCATCTGGAGTGCCAGGAGAAGTAGGGCCCACATGAGTCACCCAGGCATCATTCCTGTACAAGCTCTGAGCAGGGGGCTGATCCCCAGGCAGGTCTCTCATTGATGGCTTTCTCTGTGCAATGGATAGTCTCGCTGGGCCAGTGTAGCAAGGCCCAGGTGAAATGGTGATGAATTCGGATTCAGTCTGTTGGAGCTGGATGCAGCCTCCAGTGAGCAAAACACAGTTCAGCACACAGTGGGGAACCAAATCACAACCCACTAACAGCACACGGCATGTTTACATGTAAGAAATTCCACTATACCAGGCAGATTGCTATCTATCACGCCTGCATCGAGCAGAACACAGTTCAACACACACTAGGGAACCAAATCACGACCCACTAACAGCACACAGCACATTTACATGTAAGAAATTCCACTATACCAGGCAGATTGCTATCCAGTTGCAACTACAGAGTCTCTGCACAAACCAGGAGTTCAGAGGTGGCTGGAAATCCTGACAGGCCAATTGCATTCGGCAAATCTTCGGTCTTCTTCAGGTTAAAGCCTGATCACAGTCTAGTGGCTTAAATCGTCCTCACAACTCAGATTCAGTCTTAGTAAACTGTCTTTTCCCTCTCAGAAACTGCAGACAGGCAGGCCAAAACTCAGCCCTTTCACAGTTCTCCCACACAAATCAATGCAGGGGCTCTTGCTTGAATCACTCAAGCTGTTACCTCTTCACTTCCCAACTCAGATCTAACTGAAACTGCAATCAGCCTGGGACTTTCCCCAAGATCCAAAAGGTTTGGTTGGCTGATCTGTCTGTCAGTCACTACAAGGGCTCCCCCTCCAGGTTATTTTAGGTGCCAAAAGCCCAAAACTACAGTTCCTACAAGTTTTGGCCCCACCAAGCTCCTCTAGGCAGGCTCCATTTTAGAGTCACAAATGTACTGATTGGCCCATTCTGACAGTCCCGGGCCATGATGGCGGAGAAGACAGAGCAGTCCTTGCTTCAAAGAAAACAGGTTAGAACAAACTGCAATATTATTATCACTCTACTAGATAATCAGCAAATAAGCACATCTTATAACAGAACTCCCTCTGTGCAAATAGCGATGTCAGAATGGAGCAATTATCTGGCAGCCCGGGCCGGACTCGAGCATAGAAACACTCAGCCTCCTCCCAGATTAATTATAACTGCAATCCAGGCAGCTCTTAAAGAGACAGTACACAGAGGCTATACAGGCACTCTCTGGCAATACATTTAATACTGCTAAAACGCAGGACACCAAGTTGGCAGTGGGCATTTAGGCAAGCTCAAGGAAGACTTTTCAGGAACCCCCATTTGCAGGGAGGTTACACTTATAATATACAGTATATTAAGGTACTGTTGTAATACAATGGGGATTATGAAGTCTCCAGCAGGCTGATGTGTCTCCTTTTACGCTTCATTTCCAGGACTGTGCTAACACATTCTGTAGCAGCATCAACATCACAAACAAATCTCCCCCATACTTTTTCTTGCTGTTTATTGCACGCCTCAACTTCTATTGAGATAGCTAGCCATCTGTAGACTAAAATGAATCATGACTGAGTTTAGTGGCCAATTCACTGGCTTCTTTCTTCAGGATAGGACCTGAGAGTCTAGATCATCTGCTGACAGCACTGTTCAACAAGACAAGAATAGTATCTTCCATTTCTGCATCCTTCACCTCCTGTTCTCTTTTTTTGGGCTTTGCATTGGAGTTCCACTCAGAAAGGATGATCTCCATGTTTATCTGATGCTCCAGCTTGGGTTATAGAAGTGTCAAGCTGCTTGGCAACACTGGGGAGTGAAGTTGTAGGTGCTTCTAGGGCTTTAATCAGGTTTACTGTCTGTGCAAATGAAAGCTCATTCTGTTTGCCTGCTTTGCTGAGGAAATGTAGTAAAACTATCAAAACAGCAAGGACTAAAAAGGTTTGGTTTTAGAGAGAAAACATGCCAACTAGCCAAAATGGCTGCCGCTAATATCCAACAGCAGTTGTAATTGAAGCTAATGGATCATTAATCAGTTACTGAGGATCCACATCCTGCTTACGTGGCTTGAACAGTATTGTCTTCTGCAAGATTATTCAAGAGTCAGCAGGTGGCATTGTACAGAAAGATTATTGTGTTTGTGTGTGCCTCAACAAACCCTTTGACATTGGGGTTCTAGTGGTCAGCTGAAACCCTGCAAGTGCAAAGTGATGGCCTTGACTATTTTAAATGGTTCTTCACTCAAGATAATGATTGATATGACTAGATAAGGGACCAGGACACTGGCACCCCAGTAACTGTCCTTTAATATTAGGTCATTGTATAATGAATGTAGACATATACTGAATGCTGCAAGATTTTAAATATAAATGTCATACTCAGTTATATACAGAAACACTGGTAACCTAACTAGATGCAGTATGGTCAAATAGGCATTTTAAAAGAAAAGCTACTGATATAACTACCATATAGTTTCTAATTTCTATTATTTACTTGTTTTCTTGTGTTACCCCAAAACACAACTGCACGAGATGCAGGTAAGATAATTCAATTATACAAAGAATTGTAAGATATTCCAAAAATTCAGCATATTCAATGGTAATAGTGCCTGGAAAAATCAAAGTTGGTCTTTGGTGCTGGAAATGGGATAGGCTGTTAAACATGACCATTTTGTCCTTGCTTTCTGCAAGTGAGGCATGTAGCAGTTGATGATCTAACATCGCTGCTATGATAATAAGTTTTAAAGAAATCTTCAGTGAGTTTTTTTCTTGCTCTGGCTCAAGATTAAAACTGAGCATTACACCCTTGCTTGCACCACCTCACAGAGAGGTCAATGGCCTATACAACCAGAATAATGTTATGCTTGTGCAACTGTATTACAACATTGTGGCCATTTGCACTCTCTATTCCATTAGGAATTATCACCCTGTAGGGATATTGAAGGCAAGAAACCCTGTAAGAGTGTTCCACCCATAGAGGTTCCTCAGGAAGGGTCCCCTTGGCTAAAGATACCTTAGGAAAGAACCCCAAAAGAATTGTAGTAGCGATCAATGACTAGGAGGTAGAGAAGTAGACTGACAGCAACAGGCAGCTTATTGAAACATAAATGAGATACACAAGTTATCAGGATAACTACAATATATATGACTTGCACTGATAACAGCAAGGGGATTCCTAAGGAGAGAGGGAATGGCTAGTAGGGCCACCATCCATCTCCATCCAACATTGGAACCTATCTAAGTAAGTTAAGAATAATAATAAACTAGCTAAGTTTTGTGATCTGTGGCATGGAGGACAGAAATAAACCCCTTGAGGAAGAAATCTCTGGGGATCCAAGTCAGAGATTGCCTTTCCTCCAAGCTTGGCCTGTTTTATTTAATGATGGCTTGGCTGCTACATTTGAATTTCAATTCAAGAGTGTGGAAATTATTCCGATTTGGTGGAGGGCTTTCATGCTATCCCTCTTATGGGAACGACGTGAAGGGTTGTGAAGGTTCTCTGCAACAGCCACCTACAAGGTGGAAGGAGGAGGAGAGTAATGACCGATATGGCACTCAGCCAGCTTACCAGTCTAAAATTCAAACCAGGTGAACCAGAGGCAGTTGTAGGGAGAGCTTTTAAGATGCAATGTTAGTAATTAATACTACAGCCAAAGGAGGAACACATGTAACCACCCTTCATAGCTAGTCTTAAATTCTACATCAAGAGGCATCACTGCAGGGACTGGCTTGGTAGCACTGAGAATTGAGATGCTGGATGCCACACCTCGCTCCACACTGGCAACATAGGTTCAGGAACTAGCACAGGTCACTGGGGGTTGGCTGGGGAGGAAGCAGATCAAGCACCTGTGGGCTGCTCTCTCAGCTTCCTGGGAAGGGATTGGGGTCTGTGTCGCACTGTAGTGACACCCAATGGTGATCAGATGCAATGCAGTTCATGGTGCATTAGAGCTGGAGGGCTGCAGCAGACATCTGCACAACATACACAGATGTCATTGCACGTCCGTAGCCCTGGGGGAAGAAATGAGGTGAAAATGGCGGTTGGTCATGGTGGCTTGCTGTCTGTGCCTCTGCATTGCTCCAGGCCTGTGCTGAGTCATTTCAGGGGGTATTAAATCTGGGCCCTGTGGCCAGGGAATAGGGGGGACCCTGCCATGGGCAATATGTGTGCTAGCCCTCCAGTATGAGCTTAAGCGGCCAGGTCGATGGAGTGCAGAGGACAGCAGCTGGACAATGAGAAGACCAAACCACAGGAGGAATAAAGTATGCAATGTTAAAAAAAAAAGAGGCATCACTGCGCACAAATGGCTAAAGCTCCACCTGGAGTCAGGACATTCCCACTATGGGCTAGAAAGGAAGGACCCCACTCAAGGCATCACATGCTTAGAATGTGGACAAGGGTGCAGAACAAGACCATCAGCTGAGAGCAAGCTCAGTGCCAATAAATTGATGGGCATGGTCAGCTAGTCTCTTCTTGCAATGGAGCAGGCCATACATGGCAATGCAGGGAATATCAGGTAATACACAGCATGGTAAACACCTTTAGCAATTGGTACAGGCCATATATGCTAATACAGGGAGCAACAGGCAATGAGCAGCATGATAAACACCTTCAGCAATGGATCAGGCCATAACAGATAATAAGCAGCATGGTAAACACATTTAGCAATGTAGCAGGCCATACATGATGATGCAGTGAGTAACAGGCCATATGCAGCATGGTAAACAAATAGTACACAGAAGCATGATAGCAGTAGGACTTGCAAAAACAGCTCAGGGTAATCTTGTCCTTTAGTCAGTGTAAGGCTAGCCAACCAGTCCATCAATGAGTGCCAATCAAAGGTGACATAAATACCTGGAGGATTTTAGCAGTGAAGGTAACTGAACCACGCAGGGCCACAACTCTCAATTATAAACCCCCATCCTCCACTGTAGGAAAAACAAAGAAGGCATAGTAAAGTGCCGTGACCCACAAGCGGATTTTTAAACTAGTTTACAGGAACAGCTGTAGCTGAGCTGACCTCCAGAGTATAATGAATCATTGTACAAATAGTGAATAGTTTCCAGAAGTAAAGAGTTATATAGCTTCCAGTAGTAGCTGAGCTGAACAAGCATTGGAATTTGTAGGCATGGGCAGTAATGCACTGAAACAACAATAATAATTGCTTGGTACAATTGCATTTAAGCAGGATTGAATCATATGGTGAAAGTAATATAGAATTACATTAGACTCTGATTTGAGTCCCACCAAGTACAAATAGACATGATTCAGCAGATTGAAAGTACCAAAAGGCTGTATGCAAGCTGAGCACCATGGACCAAACAGGAATCATGATGGTGAAGCAAAATAAAAACTCAAAGGGCAAAGAAGGTAAATTCAAAAACATGCTGCTAAAACTGAATAAACTGAGCTAACATTAAGTAAAGCATGACCTGGGCAGGAAAATGGGGATTTGCTGTTAGCTATGCAGCACAGCCAAGACCTGGGGCAATAAATTAAAGGAGAAATTGAGGAGGCAGCAAGAGCAGAGTCAGCTGAAACATGCACAGCGAGCTGGAACATGCAATAGCAATTGTAGGAAACTGAGGGCAGGCAGGAACCAGAAGCACAGGCTAAAATAAACACAGGGGGTAGCATATTCAGACTGCGGCAGGCAGGGGCGCAAGCCTAGGCCCAGCGCACCTGGGTTGAGCCAGAGCAGGGACCAGGTGATATTCAATAGTGCTGCACCATGGCTCAGCACCGTTGAATATGGCACTGAGGCCACACAGACTGCACCAGCACAAGTGGCAGAAGGGGAGCAGGGGGCTGCGCCAGGGCAAGTGCAGTTGCGCTAGGCACAGCAACTGCGATATTCAGCTGAGGCCATGCAAATGAGGCCGTTATGCATGCAAGGCACAAATGGGGTCATTTGCTTGTCATTATAGCCCCATTTGCATGCAGTGCGCTGATCCCCGCGACTTGAGCCTAGTGTCCTGCCAGGCTGCAGCCATCTGGGACCGACACCCTGCAGCCCCTCAGCGGACTCTGCTCCCATTCGCCCGATCATGGGCATATGTTCACTCACTCCCTGGTGGTCCAGCGGACTGCTATCCATTGCCCGATCATGGGCATCTGTTCAATCACTCTCTGGTGGTCCAGTGGACTGATTCCCATTGCCGGATCGTGGGTGTAATGTACATAGCCCTGGTGGTCCAGTGGACCGATCCCCATCACCTGATCACTGACGTAACATACTTAACCCTGGAGGACCAGTGGACACCCCCCAGTGCCCGATTGTGGGCATAGGTTTAAAACCCTGGTGGTCCAGTTACCCCACATCTGCACCCACCCACTGCATCCCCTGCAGCCCTGTAACCCCCAGTCAGTGAGCAGCAGCTCACTACCCTGCAAGCCACCGCCAGCTGACAGCATACAGTGGGGCTGTGCGCCTATTGGTCCACTGTGTGGGGCCCGTGGGCATGCAGACCATACCTCTACACAGTCCTGAATTGTGAATGGGCCTTCGTTCACAGCCTGGACATGTGGTACAGCTATGGTCTGCACGCCCGCCCAGCCCGTGACTCCAGCTCAAAGGCTCACATCCCAACACGCTATCAGCTTCGTCAGTCAGGCAGGCAGTCGACAGCTTGCAGGCAGGAGCTGCTACCCACCACCTGACTGGGGTTGCAGTGTGGCAGGATAGGACGCAGTGGGTGGGTGAAGGGCACCACTGGGCCACCAGGTTTTAAACCTATACCTGCGATCGGGTGCTGGGGGTATCCACTGGAATACCCCACAAGACTATGCATTGCGCCCATGATCTTGCGATGGGGATGGTCCACTGGATGACCAGGGAATATATCTACACATGCCCATGATCGGCGAGGGATAGCTGCCACTGAACCACCAGGGATTGTATCTACACATGCCCGTGATCAGGCGAGGGGTACAAAGGGGCTCATGGACTGTGTCCTGCGTGGTCGGGTGGCCGCCCGACAGCATGGCTGCCCGTGTTGTACTAGCCTGCAATATGGCAGCTCATCTGTGGGTGGTCAGAGACTATTCAGGATTTCGCCAGGCACAACTTTACACCCCCCGTGTGGTGCAAAACTGGTATGTACCAGCATATGCACCCCACATCCTGGGCTGAATATTGGGATGTGCCGCATATACATGGGCACACCCCCCACACTATCGCCACATACATTACTGGTGTGCTCCGGTGCATCGGGGGTTGCGCAGTGCAACAAGCCCCTTTGAATATCACGCCAGGGCGCATTGGTGGGTTGTGCATGGCAAAACCCTGTTGTGCCATGCGCAACCCCTTTGAATATCCCGCTCTGTACAAATAAGGGCAACAAATGCTGGGAAAAAGAGAATGCCCCAAAAGAAAACACAAACAGGAGAACAGGAAAACAAGAACACAGGAAGCACACAGCAGCAGCCAGAAGAAAAAAAAAAATACCAATCAAGGCAGGAGACAGACACAATAGAATATAGCAGAACCAAACAGAGCCCAGAACAAGTAAAGTCGGAGGGGGGGGGGCAATGCCCCAGTAGGCCCCAACGGATAGGACAAACAGAGCATCTGGCTGGCAAAGAGAATGTGCTTCAGAAAGAGGCTGGGAGGAACTGATTACATAGGTCAGGAAGTAGGCATGGCTGGTTGCTCACCCATTGAAATGCAGGAGTAGCCTTTCAAAAGCATGTACTGAATTGTACTACAAACATTTTAGGACTCAAGATAATAGTAGTTCCATACCAAATAAGTGACTTTCTTAGTTTTACCTCCTGTCATAGATATTTGTTGCTCAACAACAACACTGTCAAATATATCGTGACAGAGGAATCTTCCTAGTCACATAAATACTTGACAGCCTCCCCTCATGAGCCTTTTCCAGGATTTCTAAAGGTACATTGGCATCTCACTACCGCAGTATTAGATGACAGAAATTCGCCATCACTGGGAGCAACGTTGCATTCTACTGCTGTTATTATCCATACCTGAGTCCAACTCATGAGATTTTTTGAACAGTGCAGTTTTGGAAAGATATGTAATCATCCTTTCAGTGCCTTAACAGGTGATGCACCCTTCTGTGATTTAACAACAGTGCCTTTATTACCTTGTACTCATACTTCTTGCACACAGCACCTTTGATCTGTGTATAGATTACTTACAAAAGATGGGGTTGTGCAGTCTTTGGTGTCACTCATTGACAGGGACCTATTTGTTTTTTGGGGGATGGTGGCAAAGTCTGTTAAGCTTCTGTACTGCTAGGAGTGTGACTGCTTATTGCACTTGATTTAACAGCTGCTTGATGCTGTTTGCATTTATTTGTTTTACCAGGAAATGATCCATTGTGCAGTGCTCATTTACAAAGCAGTCCTGTTTCAGGCAGCCAAAAAGTATAAAATATTCACAGTGCAGCATATGCAGAGCATAAAATTGGCAAGTGGACAATACAGTGGTAATAGAGGGCTTTCTTTTTTAAGAATTGTCCTCATATATATTCTTTCTATTCCAACTTCTGTCTATGTTGTTGTTTTACACAATTAGTAGAACATAAAACATTATATTGAAGTCTTATAGCAAGCTTGTTGCAACAGTTAACTGTGAGTGGGGTGCAGGGGGGGGAGGTGTACAGATCTTTTGATAAAATATTGGTTTCTCATTAATGTCATCAAGGCATAGATCCGGAAGCATAGGAAATACAGTGCAGTTATAAAATTCACTAATAACGTTTCGTTACTAATAATAACAATAGATGAAAAATAATTGTACAGAATTTTTTTTTAATATAGGCGTCCAAACAGTTCAGTTTCTCGCTCAAAACAAAACCAAACTAAAAAATACTGCCTGTCTCTCCTCTTTCATGAGATCTTTTTCTTTTTGTTAAGCAGTTTACTTGGTACCTGCTGTTGGAGACAAGGGGCCCAATTCACAATGGTCGGTGCAAGCTACGCTGAAGTCAGCTTGCACCAAGTGCCTTTGCTGCCCCGGACACCTAGAGTCTGATTCACTATCGGGTAGGGTCCCGGCAGCAAAGTCCCATAACTTGCCTCTACCCTGGCCCTGTGCCAAACAGATGGTGCATTTGTATGGCATATCACATGCCACAGGGCAGCCATGCAGCAATAAAACCATGGACAGCAGTACTTGGTGGCTAGCAGCTCCCCCAACCCATCTCCTGGTATTAGCATAAGTATATCCCTGGTGGTCTATCAGACCCTCCCCCAGCCCTGATCCCCTATTATTAGCATAAGTATATCCCTGGTCATCTAGTGGACCACCAGCACTGATCCTCTGTTACTAAAATATTTATATCCCTGGTGATGTAGCAGACCCCCCAACCCAATCCCTTGTTATTATAAGAAGTATACTCATGGTGATTTAGCGGCCAAGCCTCACCCTGATCCCCATTTAGTAAACTATACATTTTTCCTGGTGGTCTAGTGGACTCCCCCCAGCTTCATCACCTGTTATTATGATAGTTATGGGCTGGTCCACCAGCGCAGTGATAGCTCAACCACTTGCGACGCCAGCAACCCTGGTTCGGTAGTGCACCTGGGATGTTGGAGGGCCAGCTGGGGGAGAAGAATTGAGCACCTGGTGGGCCGCTCTCCTTCTCTGGGAGGGGTGGGCTGCAAACCCCATTGCTATACCCACACCTGAGTGACCATAGGGGGCAGTGCAAGTCAGGGGGAGCAGAGCGTGTAGGGAGGGCAGACATAGATGCATCTCAGCATGCCCCCAGTTCCTTACTCCCCCTCGCATGCAGATAGCTAGAAGTGGGACCAAGCAAAAGAAAAAAAAATGGCCCCGTCTCCACTCCAGGAGATTGGCTCCAGTGTTACAGTGGGGGTGAATGGGCCACCCGACTAGTTGGACATTGCCTGGAGGGGTTGGGTGTTCCCCTCCTACCCTGCCCATGGGGAATATCTGAGGGTGGGGTGAGCCCCCATCACCACCTGGATCACAATTGGAGACCCAATGAGTAAATAAGTAAAAAGTTTATTTTAATACAGGAAAACAAATCTTTAGACCAGTTGGCTAAGTTCACAAGACTGTCCTGTTACTAACTAGTTGCCTATACATTAAAAACAAGTATCAACAGTAATAACTAGACAAACATAACAATACAAGTATTAAATATAATTAATCTCTTAATATTTCAGTAACAATCTCCAAATCTTCAACAATCCATTCATACCTTATTATCTGTAACACTGGCAAATGACAGAACTTGATGCAACTGATTCCTGCAAAAACCGGCTATACACTGGAAATGAACGTGCTAAGTGGGATAGTTTGTTCCAGTATTTTGTGGCCTGATAGCATAATATCTTTTCTCCATATTTGTTTTAGTAACTAAGATGAAAATCTTATTTGCTAGATCTCTTGGCTTTGAAATCTATTTGGTCACACCCTTCAAATAAGTTTTTATTTATGTAATGCTCTGGACTATCTGTATATTTATAAATTAACTTCTGCCACTTCATGGCACATTTTGTTTCAAGTGGCAGCCACTGTAAAGAAGTCAATAACACACAATGGTGTGTTCTTAGGTCACACTGCAAAACATATCTTGCTATTCTGTTACACACCTTATCTAAGTTATTTAATAATGTTTTGTTAGCAGTGCGGTATAAAAAGTCCTCATAAGTCAATACAGGAAGTATTAGTTGTTCAGCAACCTTCTTCCTGCGATCTTTAGTTAGACACTTTGTAGTTCTTCGCTGAGCTCCCACTCTTTTATTCACCCTATCAATTAATGACCCTATATGTTCCACAACGGTCATACTTTCATCAAAGGTAATTCCCAGATAAGTGTAATGAAACACTTGTTCCAGGAAAATGTTGTGGTTTACCTTGATATTTAGTGGTTTATTTCCTTTGGATTGACACCCAGAATATAATATTTTTGTTTTGTTGGTATTCATTACAAGGCCTGACCTGGTGAACCACCCCCAATGCTATTAAAATCCAACTGCATTTTATTTTCTAATTCATTACTGTTATAGCGTGTTGATACTATAGCAGTGTTGTCTGCATACAACCATATCTGTGAGTGCTGTACTACTTGTGTAAGGCTGTTGTTGAATAATAGAAACAACAGGGGTCCTAATGTGGACCCCTGTGGCACTCTTCTAGTCACTGCCCTCTCTATAGAACTTTCCCTGTTTATTAATAGAAACTGTATGCGATCCTCCAAGTAGGATTTTAGCCAATCCTTGGGGCCTTCAGTAATCCCCAGTTTTTCTGCAGTTTGTTGCAAAAGGGGATGGTTCAGCAGGTCAAAGGCCTTGGATAAATCCACAAATACTACTGCAGTTTCCAGACCCTTATGCAATGATGTATTCATGAGATCATTGAATTCTACTAAGGTTGACGTAGTGGAGTATCCTTTTCGGAAGCCTGATTGATATGGTGTGATTAATTTATAGTTCTCTAAATATCCCATCATTATACAATGGCAAGAAAGATTCCTATTCTGTGATTGGCCAATCTCACACTATGCCCGTGGCAATATCCTGGCATATCACCATGGGCATAGTGCCAGGTAACACAAAACTGTATCAAATGTTAAAATTATCATTATGCAAGCCATGTCCGAGTTGCCCACACTCGGCATGGCTAAAGTAAACTTTGCCAGTACTTCGTGATTTTTTCTTTCTGAAACTCTTCCCTCCCACAGCTCACAGATTCAATAACACAACCAAAAAATGCCTCAATATAAAGCCACCACCAAAAAATCCTACAACATTATTCCTCCTAATCTGTTAAATAAAGTAATATCAAAACGAAGCCGTCAGTGCGAGCAGCTTCACTCTTACAGTCATCGCTCTGAGCATGCACCTCTACCCGCTGAATCACTGAAGAAATCATCTCCATTTCAAAGTCACCAACTGTACCAGGAGAAGCAGCACAATGATCGCAAAGAAATCATCTCCCATTTCAAAGTCGCCAACTGTACCAGGAGAAGCAGCACAATGATCGCAAACCCCATTCTGCCTCACACACCATTCTCCAAACTGACCAAGCGAGTGAGCGGGAAACCGCATCTGTGAACAGTCACCGCACGGCTGCTCTCCTTTCTCGCTTTTCAATGTGCATCCATTTTTAAAAATATAGCCAGGATTCTGTGGTTAAAAAATACTTTCCCATACCTCCGTAGAAAAGCACTAGCAGGACAGGGATAACTGAATGAAACTAAATCACATATGGAACCAGCAGGCATACAAAACAGAACAAAATTCATCTATTGTACAGACAGCGCCACCTGTTGGATACACATAAAAGGAACTTTTTCCTATAAATACACTTCCACTCACAAAAAAACAAGTAAAAAGTTTACAGAAATACTTTTTATTTTATTTTCTTGTAGTTAAACATTAGCCATTGTATAATATGAATAATGCACTCCAGGGTGTGTGTGGTTTGTGATAACATCGTATTACTTTCTGGGGCATTGGGCCTTGCACCAGCCCTCTGACCTGCGTGCCCAACCTCCTCAGGCATGGCATTATCCCAGACCCACACACCCTGTTGTGCATTATTCCTTTATTTGAGTGTGTACATGCCTCTCCAGGCATTTAGCCAGGACAGACAGTAAAGCAACTGGCCTATAATTGTTTAACTCAATTGATTGTCCCCCCCTTGAGTATGGGGGTGATTTTATTCACCCTCCATTGTGGTGATAAGTAATTTTCTTGCAAGCCTCTGTTAAATACATTAGTCACTGTCGGTGCTATTTGTTAGTCATCTATTTTCAAAAATCTCCCCTCAAGGTGATCAGGCCCCATGGATTTGTGAATATGTATTCTTGTTAACCCCTTATGTACTTCAGACACATTTAGAAAAGGAAGTAAAAATTCAGCTTTTTCATCAGACCCTCATTTCTAGACAGCATCAGTCCTAAATACTTTTTGCTCTTAGGATTCCACTGAACACCCAGTGGAGAAATATCTTGTTTAAGAAATGTGTGGTTTAGGGGAGAAATAGTTGCCATATTTAATTGAAAAGGCTTTACCTGGAGTTCAGGGGCCAAGCAGCCAGCCACTCCCACTTCCTGAGCTATATTAGCAGTTCCTCTCAGCCTCATTGTGAAGTACTTTTTCTTTGCAGCTGGAAGCTATGTTGGTTTGTCCTCTGAGCTGTCTGGGGCCTAACCCCCCCTTCCCCCGCTGTTTCTGTGTGTCTCTGCTGGACTTCTGTGTTTGTTTTCCTGCTTCTGGTTTGTATCTTTCCTCTGGCTGTGTGCTTCCCTGTGTTTTATATCTCTTGTTTTTTTTTTTGGCCTTGTTCCCAGTTTTCTGTTTTGCTGTGTTTTGATTTTGTCTTTTTTGGGAGGGCTTTGTTTCTAAGCTCCTAGCATACTGCTACTTAGAGCTCATGCTACTGTCTTCAGTTACCTACAACTGCAGCCACTGCTACTGTTTACTCCAATTACTATTGTACCCAGTTCTTGTGTTTTTACACTGTGCTCACCACGCTCAAACTATTGCAATGCAACTGCAATGACTATCTGTGTGTTTCAGCTCAACCATAGCTGCTCCATGTTGCATACTCAATTCTTTTCACCTGACACAGTTTACTCTGCCCTAGCTGTACTGCTCATTCTAGCTGTCATTCTACTTGCATCTTCATTGCACTGCCTGGCTACACCTGCTTTCAGAGCACTGTCTCCATGTTTTATTGCAATTACAACTCTGAGGTCAGCCAACTAAGCTCCTGCTGAGGCTCTTAATATAGCTTTATTATTAAATCTTGCCTTGCCGCCGAAACTCCTCTAAGTATTTGTCACCTTGTTTTGGCTATTCATGTCTGGCTGGCTTGCCCCAATTCAGTGCTGTTCCATTGCTATACAGTATGTTATACAGACCTCCGTGCAGGTCCACCTATCACTACTGCTGCTTTTTGACCTACGCACAGGTCCACAATTGTGTAACACTATCATTGCTTCATGCCTACTGCCATCCCCTTGGATTCAGCCTCTGGGATTCTGCTGCACTCAAACTGTTTTCGACCTTGCAAGGTCTCAGCATTCACTGCTCATTATGATCTCAGCATACCGTGCTCATTCAGCTCACCAGCTTTTCAGCTCACCATCAATTTCTGGGGCATGCCAGCCATTTTATTATGGTGCAAGGTTCCTGCAGCCGACAGTCTTGCTCTGCATTTAGTCCACATCTTGAGCATGTCCAGCTTGGGGTGGGATCCTTCTCACCTGGCCCATAGCTAGGAATGTCCTCACCCTGAGCTTGGCTTTAGTTGCCTGCTATGCGACAGCAGCTCCTGGTGTAGAATTTAAAACTAGTGGTGAAGGGTGGTTACAATGATCTCCTTTGGCTCTAGTGGTACCCTATAACAGTTAGCCATTGACTTTAGTGGTTTCCCTAGCAAGGCACCTTCACCACATTCTCCCTATGACTGCCTCTGGTTCACCCAGTTTGATTTAGTGTGGGTAGGCCAGGTGAGTGCCTCAGCAGTTGTTGTTCTCCTCCTACACCTTGGATGCACATATTGTTGCAGAATTTTCTCGCAACATTCCATGGCATTCCCACTAGAGGGTTTGAGTCGTAGCCTTCCTCCAAATTGGAATATTTTCTACCTCCCTTTAATTGGGTTTTCCAAATTGCAGCTGCAGAGCCATCACTAAATAAACTATCCCAAGCCTGGAGGGAAGGTGACCTAGGCCTTGGATCCCCAGAGATTTCCTCCTCATAGGGCTTTTTTTTCTCTCCTCTGTTGCCTCAGGTCATAACACTTAGCATAGTTGTTTCCCCTAGTTTCTTTAGGTAGGTTCCATTGTTGGAAGGAGATGAAGGATGTCTTGCCATTCCCTCTCTCCTTAGGGGATCCCCTAATCTCAATGCAGACTATCAGTATCATGCAGAAACAGTTGGGGTCTGGCAGAGGTTGTTTGAACCAGCTTTTGCTGAGCAGTTGGGGAAAGGATTTTAGTTGCTGGATAAGCTTTAAATTCTTATCAGTCTGTGGACTTTAGGGCAGGAGTGCTGACTTGTTTAATAAGTGTTGCATGGTGTGGGAGATCCATAGTGGAAGCTGGATATTCATTTATTTTTTTCTACAGGTATTGTGAGTAGCTTTCTGGAAGTTTCTGTCCTTCTCAGCCATGATGAATTTACAGTTCATTGGGGCTTAAATACCAGGGCTTCTCACATAGTAGTACTGCAGAAACAGTTGGGATCTGAGAGGTTGTTTGAACCTGCTTTTGCTGAGCAGTTGGGGAAAGGATTTTAGTTGCTGGATAAGCTTTAAATTCTTATCAGTCTGTGAACTTTAGAACAGGAGTGCTGACTTGTTTAATAAGTGGTGTGGGGGATCCATAGTGGAAGCTGGATATTCATTTATTTTTTCTACAGGTATTGTGAGTAGCTTTCTGGAAGTTTCTGAACTTCTCAGCCAGGATCAATTTACAGCTCATTGGGGCTTAAATAACAGGGCTTCTCACATAGCAGTAATGCAGAAACAGTTGGGTTCTGGCAGAGGTTGTTCGAACCTGCTTTTGCTGAGCAGTTGGGGAAAGGTTTTTAGTTGCTGTATAAGCTTTAAATTCTTATCAGTCTGTGGAGTTTAGGGCAGGAGTGCTGACTTGTTTAATACAGTGTTTGTGTGGGACCTTCCTCCGGAGGAGGTTGCAATGCTTGGAGGTGCAGTGATGGGCAGACATAGGGCTGATACACTCTCATGAGAGTCAGATGTGGGCCCTTATCCCACTCTCCCCCAGCCCTCCCTCCTCAGAGCGCAGCTCATTTATAGGGGAACACCTGCCTTGCAATTAGAGGAAGAGGTTTCAGGTGCAACTCATGTAGTTCTATCCAATAATGCAGCCACGAGGCAAGGAGAAAACTGAGGTAGGTCTCAAATAGGAGTGCAGCATCCACAATTAATTGTTGATTAGTGTGATATGTGGATATTGTCGAGGGCCTTCAACTGAAATATATCACATAAACTTTCTGTTAGAGGCTGGGCTAGGATTAGTTAATTCTTAAATCTTCTTGCTGTGGACAGAGGTAGCAGTGGAAGTCTAAAGATTTGGTGAGGTTCTGGAGAGCTAACTTATATTTGTCACAAGTTTTTGTACGTTCTGCTGTTGTGTTTTAAATTTGGCCTAACTCCTTAAAATCTTTCTGGGAAAGCTCTCCCACCCACCCATTGTATTAGCCTTTATTAAATAAGGAAGAGCCACAGGGGAATGGGTTTCAAGGCTGGGAGAGAGGAGCTTAGAGAGTTGTAAACTTCCCCTATAAGCTAACTCTTAAGGCTAATAGTCAGGTGGGGGAAAAGATCAGCCACTCAAGCGTTGCATGTTTAAAAGTCTGCATGCTGTATGGGGGAGGATCACCTAGGTATAGGTACAGGTAGCTCTAGACACTGTAGAGCCACTGAGTTGGTAATTTGGCCTAGAAAAGACTACTGTGATGATGGGGAAGATATCACATATCACTAGAGCAGGTATCTTTGGGTGGGTGGTTGGGTGCACAGGGTGTGGTGCGACCATGATACTGGACTGGGCTTGGAAGTTTGGGGGATGCCTAGTGTGCTACCTGCTGGCACAGCTTAAGGAGGAGGTAGAGGGGATCTGAAGGCAGCTGTTGGTGCTGGGGGGATTGGAGAGGTAGGAGGCAAGCGGTCACCTACATGGAAGCACTAAGTGCTGGGGCCTCCCAAGCTGGGGGAGGAGAGAAGAGAGGTGCTCACATTAGGAGAAGAGGGAAGGGGGTACACAGGGGGCTCTAGGAGACCCTGACAAGTGGGGCCCAAAAGGTGGAAATTTCCACAGCAGTAGGCAAGAGTCTGGGGTGTCCAAAGGAAACTGAGAGGGGCAGTAGGGAAGGGGGGCCACTGGGGGATGGGCTAAGGCTCCCAAATTTATTTTTTTTAATTCTCCCCCTTCCCCTCCAGAGTTGCTTCTTCAGGAGAGCCAATTAAGCCTCTCCCTACCCCATCCTACCTGACTGATTGGGGTCCTCCATCTTGCTGTGGTTTGCTCCCCGCATGTGGTGAGGGTGGGGGCCACCGCCCGAACCTTCGGATCTCGTCAGGTCCCCGACTCAGCTGGGAAGGCAGCAGTAGATTGGGACCCAGCTCTGCACTCTGTCTACCTGACCCCAGAGGGTTTTTTTCCATTTTTCTAGGATGTACTGACTGCATGCCCCAGCATCAAGGCATAGGCGTCGACACCCGCAAAGTCCCCCACCCCCTAAGAACCCATCCCTGAAGCTGATTGGTCCAAGGCCTACACCCCTGACCAATCAAGCCCCAGTGACACCACAGATGTCGCACCCCCAGCCTTCACCAGGGGTCACTGCTTGTTGGTCTAGAGGACCCATCCTCCCCCGGAGAAGGTGAGCTGTCATCGGACACTCTAGCCTTCTCCCCCCCAGCCAACCCCCTGTGGCCTGAGCTTGTTCCTGAACTATCACAGATTCTTTTAACCCTCTATGCCCTAGAAGAGCATGTGTAGGAGGGAGGAGGATGATGATCATAATGCTGCTGCTGGTGAAGCTGGGGCAGGGACGGATAGAAAGGGTGAAGGGGCAAGAGGCAAGGGCACAATAGATGGGGTCTTGGACAGGATGGGGAAGAGGGGTAGGAGGGGAGTAGAAAAAGGAGGATCAGGGGAACAAGGAGGATGCTGATGGTATGGAACAGGGGAGCATGACAGGCAGGAAGGTGCAAGACATAAATGGATGATTGCGATCAGAAAGCCAAGTAGGCAAACAGATAGGACAGATGGATTAGCAAGGAGTGGGGAAAGAAATACGGAGAAAGCTACTCTGGTGGGGGGGATAAAGAAGGCCAGGACATGGGTTGAGGAGGTGACCAGTTACAATAGTGAAGGGGCAACCTTCAACACCCAGATTGTAGGAGGTGCAAGGAACTGGTTGAGGGGAGTATCCGGATGAAGGGATGAGGAGGGGCATGAAAGGAGGGGGAACCCAAGGGGTGAACAGGGAGGCAAGGGTGAGGTTAGAGTACTGCTACTGGGGTACTCCATGATCAGAGGCATCCAGTGGTAGGGCAGGGGGAAGGTAAAACCTGTCTGATTAGAACCAAATGCCACCCAGGCTTGACGGTGCACAAGGCCAAGCATGAGCTGTATTCACTGGCAAGGGAATGTGGGGAAACCCGGATATTCTAGTGCAATTGGGTACAAATGACATAAATGGTAATAGTGAACTAGAAATTCAGGCAAGGTTCTGGGAGATGGCCAGAGAATGCCTTTCCATAGGCTGTGAGATCTCCTTTTCAGAAATCCTGCCAGTGCCAATGGCTAGTGGGGAAAACAAGATGAAGATTAGGGAGATAAATCAGTGGTTTAGGGGAGTGGTGGGGAATTGATGGCCTGTTGGGGCCACTGGGGGGAGACCAGGGTGGATAAGGGCTGTACGCCAGGGACAATTTCTGCCTTAATTTGAGGAAGGAAAACTTACTAAGCTCAAACTAGCTGGGTTCATCAGCGAAAGGTGGGGTTTAAACTTGTGAAGGGAAAGGGATCAAAAAGGGGCAGCAGCAGGTGCGAGCAAATGAGGGACATGGTCTCCACTCCTCTAGGGGGCTAGGGAGATATGGAAATGGGCTGTTAGGTAGGGTACAGGAGCTGAGAAATGGGAGCTCAAGGAGGGGAAAGAAGAGGAGGGAAAAGGGGTGGAAAGTGGTCCTGATAAATGCCAGGAGCTTAGGAACAAATGCCTGGAGTTCCAGGCAATGTGCTAGTTGAGGGGGAGGTAGATGGAAGCAGTCACTGAGATCTGGGCCACTCCAAGGGCTTGAGTGAACTTAAATCTTTGAGGGCTACACTATGTTCAGAAACCTATAGGGGAGGGAAGGGGGCAGCACCCCTTTTAGTCAGAAATGGCATGGGTATTGGAGGGGCAGAGAGGAGGCAGAGGGAACATGGAGGCTATTTGGGTCCCTTGCTGATGCAGGGAGGCTAAGAGAGTGAAGGTCAGAGTGGCATACAGCATCCACCAGCACTGGCAGAGGTCCTGGAAGAAAGTCCGTGGCAAATCTGAGGGACACTGTAGATTGGGAAAGGGAAGGGTAGTGGTCAGGGTCCCCAACATGCCGGAAACAGACTGGAGGGGACCATGACATACCATGGCCAGACAGCAGAGGCTGCTGGATGTCTCTCCAGGATAGTGTTTCCTGACACAACAGGTGGGTGAGCCAACAAGGGAGGGCTCTGGACACTGGACAAGGGTCCCTCAAGGGACAGTAACTACTGATTAGGGGACTTGAGTGGAGAGGGACCCATTATGGGGGAGTGATCAACGCCACAGTCTGGTTCTTCCTGGACCTGAGGGAGGGAGGAACCTGAACAAGGATAGTAGAAACTGACTTTAGGGGTGCAGACTTCAGTGAGATGAGAAGGATCCTTAATGATCGTCTGGACAGGATAAAGCCGGATATGGATGCTGACAGCAGGTGGGGGATCATTAGGAGGGGAATACAGGAGGTTACCAGATCCAGCGCAAGGTAAAGACATAAGTTTGGTAAGGCCAGAAAATCCTGCTGGTGGACCAGGGAGGTACAGGAGGTGGTGAGGTTAAAGAAGGCGGCCTATAGGTGCTTCAATTGCTCAAGGAGTGAAAGGGATTAGGAGGAATATGAGCTGACAGCCAAGAGAGTAACCAGGGTGGTGAGAGCAGCTAAGTCAAAAAACAAGCAGTCCTTGGCCAGTGGGATCTGGGGGGGGGCAAGGGGTTCTTTAGCTACATGGCGGAAAAAAGGAAAGTAATGAGGCAGAGCAGCAAGATAAGGATAGTAGATGGTTGGGCACAGGAAGTGGAGGAACAGGCATAAGTCCTAAATGAGTACGGTGCCTCAGTTTTTACCAGTTGGGATGGAGGGGCTATGTCATGTGGGGGGAGCGGGTACAAACTGGAGAAAGGGGTTGGACCGGTAGAGACCAGGGGCCCTGATGGGTCTGGGGGAAGGGAGTGGCCACCACAGACAGGTTGGGGCCTAGCAGTGCAGGGTGAAATGGGTGAGGATGTGGAGGCTGAAATCCCAGTAGAGAAAGTAAGGGAAGCCCTCGGGTCCCTTCAGATGGAGAAAGCACCTGGGCCAGATGAGATACATCCCAGGGTGCTGAGGGAGCTGGCGGATGTCCTGGCAGTCCCTCTAGCAGAGCTTTTCAACATCTATCTGAGGACTGGGTGGGTGCCCCAAGACTGGAGGGTGGCGCATGTTGTGCTGATCCACAAGGGGTGATCAAGAGAGGAGATGGGAAATTACAGGTCCATTAGCTTGACATCGATGGTCGGCAAGGTGATGGAAGGTGTTGTCAAGGAAAGGTTAGGGGGATTACTAGAGCAAACTGGGTACTTGGATGATAGGCAGCATGGCTTTGTCACAGGAAGCTCATGCCAGACAAATGGGCCCTGAACCAGGGTAAGCCCAGTGGGCATCCTCTTTCTGAACTTTAGTAAGGCATTTGATTTGGTACCCCACAGTGGCTTGCTGGTTAAGCTGAAGGAAATGGGGGGAAGGGAGACAGTTGTTAAGATGGATAGGAAATTGACTCACTACAGGCATAATCAGAAGGTGGTGGTTGGAGGTTAGCCTCATCCCAGGGTGGAGTTACTAGTGGGGCCTCCCACGGGTCCAGTGCTGGGGCCTCCCTGTTCAACACCTATATCTCAGACATCAGGAGGGGATCAGGAATGAGATGAGTCTCTTTGCAGATGACTCAAAGCTGGGTGCAGTGGTGGATGAGGAGGAGGGGAGGGTGGCCTTGCAGGAGGAACTGGAGGCTCTGGAAAGGTGGTCAGGTAAATGAAACTAAAATTCAATGTGGGGAAGTGCAAGGTTCTGCACCTGGGAGTCAGAAATCCAGGCCAGGGGTATACCCTGGGAGGAAACATGATTCAAGTCACGGAGGGTGAGAGAGACCTGGGGGTAGTGGAAGATGTCAAAATGAACAACTTAGAGGCCTGTAGGATGGCAGCAAGGGCAAATAGGATGCTGGGATGCATCGTCAGGGGGATTACCTCCAGAAAGGTGAAAGTGATCCTTCCACTCTACAACTGCTTGGTTAGGCCACACTTTGAGTACTGTGTACAGTTTTGGAGACCACATTTAAAGAGGGACATTAAACTCCTAGAGAGAGAGAGGGTCCAAAGGAGGGCAACCAAAATGATCTGGGGCCTTGGGGAGAGGACATTATAAGTAGAGGCTCAAGGAGCTTGACATATACACACTGGAGGAGAGGAGAGGAGGGATAGTGGGACATAATAGAGGTCTTTAAGTACATGAAAGGGATCAATAAAGGATGCCCAGTCAGGTTGCTCCAAAGGAAGGAGGGTGGAGCAACAAGAGGTCACTGGTGTAAGCTGGAAGGGGGCAGGCTCAGAGGGGAGAGGAGGAGGAGATGTTATTTCACTGACAGGGTGGTGGAGCCATGGAATGCACTGCCCAGTGAACTGGTAGAGGTGGAGACTGTGGATGGGTTTAAGAGGGGATGGGACAGGTACAAGGGGAGGGTAAATCTGAACAGGCCCAATACAGGTGGAACATCTGGGACTGGGGAGAGTATAACCCAAGAGGGAGTGATGGACACCAAAATCGGCCCTCAGTGCTGGTTCTGAAAATCTAGCAGACTTGAGAGACCATTAGGCCTATTCTGATGGCATTTTAGTATGTTAGTATGCTACGCAAGCCTGGGCATTAATTATGTTATCCAACTGATCATCTCATTGCATTATCAAATTGCCTATGCTTCTCTACTACTACATTACAGTTACTGCTCCTCTGTCACAGTTACTGCTTGCTCATATGCTTCGTGTTGCCTCTTCTTTGGGGATGATACTACATTTCTTTTGGGGATTTCTAAGGTACCTTTAGCCATGGGAATCATCCCCTAGCACCTCTAGGAGTGGAACCCTCCGAGGGTTCCTTGCCTTTCATGCACCCCTACAGTGTGGTAATTCCTCTGGAACAGAGAGTGCGAACAGCCAAAACCAAACTAAAACAGTTGCACAGCTGCACAATCATAACACTATACTGGCTGCATAAGTCAGTGAATTGGAAAGGCTTTGTCTGGAGTTCAGTGGCCAAGCAGCCAGCCACTTCTACTTCTTGAGCTATATAAGCAGTCCCTCTGCAGCTAAAACTGTGAAAGAAACCCCTTCAGGAGCAGTGCCACAGGGGAGTTAAAATTTAGGGAAATATGCATCCCATTTTGCCTCAACTCCCTCAGAACACTGGGCGCCCTCATATTCGCTAACTATAGTAAAATCTGGTGCCAGACAGTGACAAGAATGAGGTGGAAGGAAAATCAGTCAAAAACAGTGGGAAATCACCCAAAGCTATTCTTGCATCCCCCATAAAACAAATAACACTGCCTTCCCCTATCTGGACCAGACGTAATAAAAGCATTTGGGAGCGAAAAATGGCTCTTGTGGGAGTTGAACTACAAACCCTCAGTTCCAGAATCCCTTAGATAACTGAACATTGAAACCAGATTGGTAAACAGGGCAATTCAGTTCAAAAATATCTGTCCAGAAAACAAGTGAAAAAAATGCTGTTACACTCAGCCCATGAGCAGAGTTGCATCACTCTCAGTTTGTTCTGATTACATCAAAAGCCCCGTGACACTGAAATAACAGTCCCCATGGAAGCATATAGTCACTGAGATCTAACAGTTCCATTTTAACTTAGATGACTGATTTGTAACTCCCCTTGCCAGGGTTCAGCACTCCATCTGAAGTAAAAGAAACTAAGAGACAAAAGGACATAGTACCCCCAATTATATTTGACTGAGCCTATTCGAATATACTCACTACACCCATTATTAGCACTGGAAATACCACCCCAGAATGTTAAACTAAGACTTCACCCATCCTGAAAAAGGTTCGGGAGTAGTTTCTTCAGTGCCATCTCTGCAGACTTCGGGTCTTCCAAGGAGATCCATTTCCCTTCAACAGGGACTTGGAGATTTGCAGGATACAACAATTCAGAAACGGATATTAGCTGCTAACAACTTGGTCACCACGCCGTGATACTCAGCCCTCTTCTGGCACACTGATGAGGGGAGATCTTGAGTAATTCTAATTGGGGATCCCTTCCAGAGCCTCTCTTTTAATTCTTTTACTTTCGCCAGCAGGTGTTGGCATTCCTGATAATTAAGGAACTTAAAAATAAAGGTTCTGGGCTGGGCTCCTTGCTGTTGCATAGGCCTTAAAGCACGATGGGCCCTTTCCATGATGTACTCTGGACCAAAGGGGGAAGGGTCTGCAATCTTGTGGACCAATGTTTGAGCAAAAAGAACAGGATTAGAGCCTTCCTCACGCTCTGGCAGCCCTATAACAACAACATTATTATGGCGGCTCCTTCCCTCTAGGTCTTTGACCTTAGCCTCCAACTTTGCAATACGTTGCCTGGTGAGTGCCATTGCAGGGTCAAATGTAGCCATCTTCCTTTCCAAAGAAGTGATTTGCACCTCACAGTCACCGGTACATTGAGCCAGGTCTTCCAATTTGCTAGTAACCACCTTAACTTCCTCTGTCAGCAAGTGAACTTCATCCCTAAAGATGCAAAATTCTTCCAGAAATCTCTCTAGATATAGAGGAATTACTACCAATGTGGTGGACATTCGTCAGGCTGCTGAGCTAGCTAGTGTGGTGTGGAGGAACTGTGTGCATGTATGCTTCCATAGCAGGCAATTTCCCCAATACTTTGCTTTCTGTTTATAACTGGGAGCCAAACCACACTAAAGCAGTTCTGTATCAGAGGGATTTTAAGTAATGTGGATAATTAAAATGGGAGTTAAAGGATGGAGCAGCGGGAGCTCTTGAGAAAGCAGCTATGCAGCTCAAAGCATCATGTGATCTCTGACCCTAACTTTTTTTTCAAACATCAGGTCCCAGGTTCAACTCTACATCCCCATCTAATGTTAGCAGTGTTAAAAAGGCAACAGTACCCTGTTTTCCCTGTATACCATTATTACAACTGTAAGGATTCAAAACTATTACCCTGCCATGCTGGTTCCATTGTCTCCATTTGTTTGTGAAAATATTTCTCCTACTTGTGATGTTTTGCATATTCTGAATTTGAAAATTGGGTACTGGCCAATAGGCTCCCAGTTTTCTTTCTTGCTCTATTTCAGTGGTTTTACCTGCAAGCTAAGGTAATATTTAACACAATAACACCAAGCAGCACATATTAAATAGAGTAGAATTTATACAACTGTGTGTTTAACATGTAAATATATAATAATTTACATGTCTTCCTTCAATAAATATGTATCAGAGAGGACAAAGAGTTAACAAGGGGGCTTAAACTGCAAGTAAAAAAAGAATTGATAATAATATCCCTGGTGGTTTAGTGGTCCAAGTCCAAAGATCTGTACATGCCAATGGATCAACATACACCTGCCTTAAAGGACTCAAACACCACTGTGAAAATGTATCACTTTTTGTAGAAATAAAGTGTCTGGAGTCCAAAATATCAAGTTGAGGCATTGAATTCCAAAATAATAAAATAACTGGGGGTGTCATGAGGAAGGGTCTTGTGACCCGAAGCATCGGGGAAAAAGAATGTGGCACACTGGCTTGCTGTCACTTGCATACATCTGGGGGTTTACTAAACTTATAAAGGAGTTGAAAGATGTCCCATATGACCATAGACTACAATCTTTTAACCTGATGTTGCTATCAATTCGCAGATTAAGAGGAGATCTCCTCATGATGTATGATATGATATATGATATTATCAAAGATCCTCAGTTGATGGTAAGTTTTCAAGTTTCAAGTTCAAGTTTCAAGTTTATTGCAGGAAAACTCCATTGAGCAAGCTCATTCACAAGGAGGTCCTGTGACATAAACACTTAAAGTACAAACACAGATAGGTAATAACAGTATATACATGAAATGCACGTTACATGATACAGGCTGGATATACATACAAGGGTACCACATAGGGTGACCACAGGTGGTAAACATTGATATGAGACAGAGCAACTTACAGGTTGCATACTGATAAATGAAACATAGATGACTGGTGTGTGTAATACATATACAGTATTTTGGCAGCTAGAACAAACAACAGTCTACAACTGATATGGAGGAGGATATTGGATAAAGTAGCAGTGGAGCGTAAGCAAAGATAAAACCAGGGTAGAAGGGGAAGGGAAAGCAGTTAATATGACAAATCAATTATACCTTACCAGTGGATAAATATGGCACACATGGGGAAGGAAGAGACTTAATGACAGTTACAGGTCTCTTTTATTTTGACTGAACTTAGTGATTTGTAGAAGTTTATAGAAACTGTGCTAGTTAGTTTCAGTATAGTTTGTAATTGGTTCCAAATGGAGGAAGGGTATATACAATACAGTTAATGTTAGCCAAAGAAGTCCGCATCCTGGTATGTCAAGCATAATAAAGTCAGATTTTCTTAACGAGTATGCACATGGTGAGATATCATAAGGGAAGAGAGATAGCTTGGCAATTTCTGCAGAAGCAGTTTAAGAGTCCATAGCCCAGCATGGAGCAGGCGTCAGTAGTAGTGATGTCCAACCAACAGCTGCATATAAGTCACAGTGGAAAGCGAACGTGTAAGGGAGTTGGTAATGAACCGTAATGCACGGTGATAAAGGATGTCCAGTTTACTTAGATTTGCAAGAGTGGTGGAGGAATAGATTACATCGCTATAGTCGAGAAGGTGGAGAAAAGTGGCATGTACAAGCTTGTTTCGAGTTTCAAGGGGGAAAAGGGGCCTATTTCTGTAGAAGAAACCTAACCTTGCTTTTAACCTTTAAATTTAGGGCTATCATATAAGGAAGATAAGTATAACCTCAGAGGTCACCCTCTATAGCTATAATATAAACATTTTACTCACACAGCATGCAAGTATTTTTATACACTGTGGGTAGTAAAACCTTGGAATTTACTACCAATGGATGGTATCATTAGTAGTACTAAAATTTCTTTTAAACATTGGTTGAACTCATATATTTTGTCTCACCCTTCCTTTAATTATTATTGATAAATGAGAGCAGTTATGAGCCTCACCGCTCCATGGCTCTCTGTCAATCCTAGTATGAATCCTAGTATGACTCTGTCATTTTATTATTTTTGAATTAAATTCCTCAACATGATATTTTGGTCATCAGCCACTTTATTTCTACAAAAAGTGATACATTTTCACTGTGGTGTTTGTTTGAGTCCTTGAAGGCAAATAAATATTAAGTCCAATGGAGTATGCAGATCTTTAGATTTAGATTTGTAGTAGTAGGAATTTGCCCCCCCATTTCTGTACCCACCACACAGTGCATTCACAGTTCTGTTCTTTGGTTCTGGTCCTTGCCTAGTCCCCTTTTGTTAAAATACACACATTCCTGGTGGTCTGTTCCTCCCCATCCCTGATCAGACCATATAATGAAATATATATTTTCCTGGTGGTCTAGATTGACCCCACCAACCTTAGGCCAATGACACACCACCTCACCTCCCATCCCTGAGCAAGTAGATTGGTACATTCCTATGCACTCCACCAAAAGCCAGCCACCAACTGAACTGTCAAAAGTGCAAACTCTATAGACTTTGTGCTCATTGATTGACAGATCTGATCAGCCAGTGAGCACGTACTGTGTGCAGCATACGCCCCAGACAAATATACTCTCTGTAAACTAGTGCATGCATGGATATAAGGGAGAGGTTTTGCCTTTAGCCAGAGGAGATAAAAAATAACTAAAGATTTATTTAAACCTTGTACCACAGCAACAGTGTTAGCTCATCCATTGCTGTATGCCTAGCTTTGTAGAAAATGAAAGACAATAAGTTGATGTTTAATCACTTTCATTTCAGCACCAAAGATTAGCCTAGATTTTACAGGCCCTATTATTATTAAATATGTTGATTTTTGGAAGGTCTTACAATGCCTTGTATAACTTAATTATCTTACCTGCAGCTGGTGTAGTTGTGTTTTCAGCTGCCCCTAGAATATAGGTAAATAATAGAAATTAGAAACTATAATGTAGTTATCTGTAGAATTTGTTTTACAAAGCATATATGACCATATACATCTAATTAGGAAGTAACCTACTTTCTGTGTTTTATTGTACATGAACTTTATATTTAAAATTCTGCAGCATTCATCACATGCTCACATTCATCATAAAATGAACTAATATTAAAGAACAGTTAAGGTGCCAGTGTCCTGATCCCTTATTTAGTCTGCCAATCAGTATCTTGGTGAAGAACCATTTGGAATAGCCAAGGCCATCACTTTGCACTTGCAGTGTTTCAGCTGACTACTTGAACCCAGAAGCCAATGAGTTTGATGAGGCACCTCAAATACACCGTAGTTCTTCAGTACAATGTCTCCTCGACTCTTTGAACAATCTTGCAGATAGCCTGCCTCTTAGTGCTGGAAGGTTGAGACACAGGAGGCTACATTACACCATGCCATCAACCCAAGTTCTCAGTTATGACTCATTTGAGTCTACAGTTAGCTTGCTGTTACACTGGAACAGAAAGGATGAGTATAAGGCCCTAAGAAAAAAGCAATGAGGAGAAATGTTACAGATATTGGTGCTGCTACAGAATGAGTCAATACAAGTCCTAGAAATGAAGTATTCAAGGAGATGCAGTGTATGGAGAGGACTTTTGTGTATAAAAATCAATGGAAACACAACGTTGTTCTATCATCGATGTGACATCAACCATCCTGAGCATATCACATTGATGGTACAACACCTTCAACATCATTACCCGTGCAGATCTTGATTGTACTGGACACAGGGAAATGGCCGTTGCTGGTAGTGCTGGCAGAAAAGAAAGAACCGCATGGAGCAAATCCATCGGAAAGGGCGAGCAGACACTTTTATTTAAAATTTTTTTTATGTAAGTGAGGGTGGAGATGACGTATAGATCTTGTTCTTGCATTGGGGGGATAGTCAAAAACTGTCAAATGAGAAGCTGTTGATTTTATTGTTGCCTAACACACTATACAAGGTAATGGATGGACACCTGTAAACACTACAAACTTGTTCACTTCTTAAGGTTGTTATGATGTCAGGGTTCATGGCCACAGAGGAGGTTTCTGAGTTTGTGGACATCAGTCCTGAGTTTACTACAGATGACGAGATTACCATTGCTGAAATTCATTCCACTATAATGCGACTTTGAATCAACCGTGATTTGACTGCAGTGCTCAAAACAAAAAGACAATAACTTTTTTCAAGCGTCAGTCATTAATTGGGAAGCACAGAATCACTTCCACTCTCTCATGTACTGGTGAAAGCAGAACAAAGTAATGGGATAAAAGAGCAGGATGCAGGTGCTGGAAGGATGACTGTCATTTAAAATCTGCTACATTACCATGCAGAGCAGGCGCTCTGAAGATTTTTAGCTACTAACAACCTGCTTCTATTTGCATGTAAACTTAGTGCCAATTTTGATTTTTATTTTGTTTAGTGAAGGCTTATTGTTATTGATATTAGTCAAAACTGTGAAATACAAAGCAACTGCTATTTTATTTTGAACTGTACTGGAACAGTTTCGAAAAACAGTTCCTTTAACAATAATGTGTGTTTTTTTCACAATAGTTAAGCATTTAAATAAAACTGGTCTTGAATATTTATGAAAATAAAACTTCTTGAAAAGCGGGACAGCTGCTTGTAAAACTGTACCAGTATTATCAGGATGTCATTAATCATGATGGAACCTGGCTTTGGTCACCACTGTATGAGACTATAACCTCTGAGATTTTAGAGCTACAGTATCTGAAAGGAAATGTTCTTTATATCAGGCCTAGACATTAAGTGCTCAATAAAAGAAATGAGGCATTTATTTCCATATTCTTGCAAGTACTCGATTAATTTACAGAAGTCAGAACAATTACAATCTCAATATGAAGTATTTTTCTAGGCTTTCATCCTGCCCCCGTGTCAGTGCCAAGTCTCTTCATCTTCACCCAGGTTCCAAAATGTTATGTTTCACTTTTTCAGCACAGCTCATATTAGAACATCAATTTCAGCCTCTTTTCTAGTAAAACAATGAGTATACAATCTTTCAGCTTCCATCTTGAACTCATAACATTATTCAGCTTGTGGAACTATAGCAGATTCTTTGACTTTTATTTAACTTTCCTTTTTGCAGATTAATTTGTTTAGAAACAAAGTTATGTCCTCTAAAAGCCAATTTTAGTGGGTCAAATTATTATAAAGTTGCTGTATGCAGAAACATTTCTTTTTCTTTCTTTCTTTACTTTTCTTTTCTTTCTTCTTTCTTTCTTTCTTTCTTTCTTTTCCTTCCTTCCTTCCTTCCTTCATTCCTTCTTCCCTCCTTCCTCTGTACCTTCTTCCTTGTGGTTGCCCTTCTTTTCTTTTCTTTCTTCTTTTCTTTCTTCTTCTTCTTTCTTCTTCTTCATTCCTCTTCCTCCTTCCCTCTGCCCTCTTCCCTCTTGTACCTTCTTCCTTAGTTCCTCTTTTCTTTCTTTCTTTCTTCTTCTTCCTTTCTTTCTTCCTTCATTCCTTCCTTCTTCTTCCTTCCTTCCTTCATTACTTATTCCCTCCTTCCCCTGTACCTCCTTCCTTACCTCCTTCTTTCTTTCTTTCTTTCTTTCTTTCTTTCTTTCTCCTCCTTTACTACTCTTTCTTCCTTCCCGACAGTTTCTATCTTTGTTTCTTTATTTCCTCCTTCCTTTCACTCACATCTTTCTTTCCTTCCTTCTTTCTTTCTTTCTTCTATCTGCCCATGTTTCTTTTCTTTATCACTAATAATGTTTGAAGTGCAATAAAATATGTAGTCTCAGTAAACTAAGTGCAAGCATGGATATAAGGGAGAGGTTTGCCTTTAGCCAGAGGAGATAAAAAAAAATCAAAGATTTATTGAAACCTTTGCTACCACAGCAACAGTGTTAGCTCATCCATAACTGTATGCCAGGCATAGTAGAAATCAAAGACAATATGGTGATGTTTAATCGCAATTTCATTTCCAGCACCAAAGATTAGCCTTAGATTTTTACAGGCCCTTTTATTATTAAATAAGTTGAATTTTTTATAAGGTCTTACAATTCTTTGTATAACTTAATTATCTTACCTGCAGCTGGTGTAGTTGTGTTTTCAGGTGCCACTAGAATATAGGTAAATAACAGAAATTAGAAATCATATTGCAGTTATAGTAGAATTTCTTTACAAAGCATATTTGACCTTATACATCTAATTAGGAGGTAACCTGCTTTAAGTGTTTTATTGTACATGAACTTGATGTTTAAAATTTTGTAGCACATCACATGCTCACATTCATTACAAAATGAACCAATATTAAAGGACAATTACAGAGGTGCCAGTGTCCTGATCCCTTATTTAGCCTGCCAATCAGTATCTTGAGGAAGAACCATTTGGAACAGCCAAGGCCATCACTTTGCACTTGCAGTGTTTCAGCTGACCAATTTGAACCCAGAAGCCAATGAGTTTGATGAGGCACCCAAATACACCGTAGTCCTTCAGTACAATGTCACCTGCTGACTCTTGAACAATCTTGAAGATAGCCTGCCTGGTGGTGCTGAAGGTTGAGACACTGGTGCCACAACTTGCACCAGCCACCAACCAAGTTCAAGAGTAAGCTTAGTTGCCTTGAGCAATTGGGTATGGAAGGGTGAGGAGCTGGACTGAGCTCTCAAAAGACAGCTCTCTTCTCCTGGAAAGGTATCTGGAGTCACCAAGCTCTTGACTGATATCTACTGCAAGCTTTGGAAGTGCAATCCCAATGTGAGACTTAACTCTACACACAAGAGGTGCAATTGTAATGGGATTTAGGGGTGTGTGCTCACCTGAAAGGCATACACATCTGTTCTCTCGGGTCTCAGTTATAGGTCGAAGAAAATCAATAGAATGCCTATGTCTTCCAATTGCTGAATGATTGTGGGAGGTAGCAACAAGGAGCAAATGCTATACAAAAACAATAATCTGCAGATGGCAATATAGATCAAGCCAGCAAATCAGGATGGGTACGGGAATATTCAACTGATCTGAGCAGTTTCCGATAACTTGATTAATGACCTTAGCTTTCAACTACACCTGCTGTTTGATATTAGAATGGCTTCTTCGGTTAATGGGCATGTTCCTCTGCAAACCATACCTTGTAGTTCTTGACATTTTGACTGTCTAACTGATTTTCCTAGCAATGGCAGGTAAAACAGAATGAGCTTTCACTTGCACAAACAGTAAAGGTGATTGAAGTTCTAGAAGTACCTACAACTTCACTCCCTAGTAAGACCAAGCAGCTTGGCATTTCTATAAACAAGCTGAAGCAACAGCCAAAATGGAGACCTCCTTTAGAGTGGCAATCAACACAAAATACAAGAAACAGAAGGCAGGAGGAAAGGATTCAGAGGTGGAGCACGATCCTTATATGGTTGAACACTTATGTCTTTAGAGGCGAAATCTCAGGTCCCGTCCTGAAGAGAAAAACAATGAATTGGCCACTACACTCAAATTATGATTCATTTGAGTTCACGGTTGACTGGCTATCTCACTGAAAACTCAAGCCACAGTTTAAGGCCCCAAAAAAGCAATGGGAGAAATGTTTCAGATGTTGATGTTGCTACAGAATTAGTCGAAACGTCCGGAATAAACATTCATGGAGATACAGTGTATAGGAGAGGGCTGTTGTGTATAAAATAGATGGAAACACAATGCTGTTGTATCATCAGTGTGACTTCAACCATCCTGGAGCATAACACGTTGATGGTTCAACAGCACAATCATCATTATCATGTGCAGATCTTGATTGTGCTGCACACTGGGAATCAGCCGTTGCTCAGAGTGCTGGCACAAAAGAAGAACCGGATGGTGCAAGTCCATCAGAATAAGGGCAGCAGACACTTTTTATTTAAATTTTATTTTATGTGAAAGTGAGGGTGCAGATGATGATAGATCTTGTTACGTACATTGGGGGATATCCAAAATTGTGAAATGAGAAGATGTTGATTTTATTGTTGCCTCATACACTATTCAAGGTAATGGAAGGACACCTAGAAAACAACAACCTTGTTCACTTCTGAGGTTGTGATCATGTCAGGTTCATGCCCACAGAGGAGGTTTCTGAGCTACGGACATCAATCCTGAGTTTGCCACAGATGGTAAGATTACCAATGCTGACATTCATTCCACAATATAAAGGGACCCTAGAATCAACCATAATTTGACTGCAGTGCTCAAAACAAAAAGACAATAACTTTCTTCAAGTGTCAGCTTAGTTGTTGAAGCACAGGATCACTTCCACTCTCTCATGTCCTGGTGCAAGCAGAGCAAAGTAATGGAATAAAGAGCAGGTTGCAGATGCTGAAGGATGACATCTAGTTAAATCTGCTATAATACCAAGCAGAGCAGGTATTCTGAAGATTTTTAGCTGCTAAATAACTCTGCTTCTACTTAGCAAGTAAAACTTAGTGCCAATTTTGGATTTTTGAGTTGTTTGTGAAGGCTTATTGTTAATGATATTAGTCAGTACTGTAAAATTCATAGCAACTTTATATTTGACTGTACTGGAACAGTTTGAAAAAACAACCGTCAATAATAATGTGTGCTGTTTTGACAGTAGTTAAGCCTACAAATGAAAACTGGTCCTGAATTTTTATGAAAATAAAGCTTTTTTTTTAAAATGGGACAGCTGCTTATCAAAATTGCATCATATTATCAGATGTCTTTAATCATGATGGAAGCTGGCACTGGCCACCACTGTATGGGACTATAACTTCAGCTTCAGGCTACAGTATCTGAAAGGAAATGTTTTATCACACCGCCTCGACATTAATGCTCAATAAAAGAAAGGAGGCATTTAATTCCATATTCATGAAACTCAAGTTAATTTACAGAAGTCAGGTAAGTTCAGCCTCTATATGAAGTATTTTTCTAGGGCTTTCTTAACCTGCCCCCCACCCCCATGTCAATACCAAGTCTCTTCTTCATCTTCCACCTAGCTGTTCCAATAGCTGTTTATGCTTCACTTTTCAGTACAGTTTCATATTAGAACACCATGATTCTGCCCAAGCCTTCTTTTTAACGCTCTAAATAATGTGAGTATTTCAATCTTCAGCTTCCATCTTGCACACATAAACATTATTCAGCTTGGTGGAACTATATTAGACTCTCTTGAGGTTTTATTTTACTTTCATTTTACTGCAGTTTAATTTGTTTAGAAACAGACAGATTAATGTCCCGTGAGCCAAAGCCAATTTTAGTAGAATCCAATTATTATAAAGTTGCGGTACTATACAACATTTTCTTTTCTTTCTCTCTTACTTTCTTTCTTTCTTTCTTTCTCTCCTCCTTCCTTTCACTCTTCCTTCCTTCCTTCTTTCTTCTTTCTGTCTTTCTTTCTTCTCCGTTCACTCCTTCCTCCTTCCCTCTGTAACTCATTCCTTGGTTCTTTTCTCTTCTGTCTTTCTTTCTTTCTTTTCTTTCTTTCTTTTCTTTCTTCCTTCCTTCCTTCCTTCCTTCCTTCCTTTCTTTCCTTCTTCTTTCTCTTTCTTTCTTTTCTTCTTTATTCCTTTTCCTTTCTTTCTTCCCTTCCTTCCTTCCTTCCTTCCTTCCTTCCTTCCTTCCTCCTTCCTTCCTTTCTTTCTTTCTTTCTTTCTTTCTTTCTTTCTTTCTTTATTCTTTCTTTCTTTCTTTATTTATTTCTTTATTTACCTCCCTTCTTTCACTCTCTTCCTTCCTCCCTTCTTTCTTTCTTTGTTTCTTTCTTTCTTTGTTTCTTTCTTTCTTCCTCCTTCCCTTCAGCCTCCTTACTTCTTTTCTTTCTTTTCTTCTTTCTTCTTTCTGCCCATATTTTCTTTCTTTATTTCACCAGCAATGTTTGGAGTGCACTACATGTAGTCTCGAAAACTAGTATGGCATGGATATAAGAGAGAGGTTTTGCTTTTAGCCAGGAGGAGATAAAAAATAACTAAAGATTTATTTAAACTTTGTAACAACAGCAACAGTGTTAGCTCATCCATTACTGTAGCCTGGCATAGTGAAATCAAAGACAATATGGTGATGTTTAATCGCAATTTCATTTCCAGCACCAAAGATTAGCCTTAGATTTTTACTGGCACTTTTATTACTAAATGTGTTAATTTTTATAAGGTCTTACAACCTTTGTATAACTTAATTATCTTACCTGCAGCTGGTGTAACAGGTTTTCAGGTGCCACTAGAATATAGGTAACAGAAATTAGAAATCATATTGTAGTTAACAGTAGAATTTCTTTTACAAAACATACTTGACCATATACATCTAATTAGGAGGTAACCTACGTTTCTGTGTTTTATTGTACATGAACTTTATATTTAAAATTTTGTAGCATTCATCACATGACTCATTCATTGTAAATGAACTATATTAAAAGGACAATTACAGAGGTGCTAGTGTCCTGATCCCTTATTTAACCTGCCAATCAGTATCTTGAGTGAAGAACCATTTGAATAGCTAACACATCACTTTGCATTTGAAGTTTTCAGCTGACCACTGAACCCAGAAGCTAATGAGTTTGATGAGGCACCCAAATACACCGTAGTCCTTCAGTACAATAGTCACCTGCTGACTCTGAACAATCCTGAAGATAGCCTGCCTGGTGGTGCTGAAGGTTGAGACACTGGATGCCACAACTTAACTGTGCCACCAACCAAGTTCAAGAGTGTTTGAGTTGCCTTGAGCAATTGGGTATGGAAGGGTGAGGAGCTGGACTGAGCTCTTAAAGACAGCCTCTTCTCTGGGAAGGTATCTGAGTCACCAAGCTCTTGACTGATATCTACTGCAAGCTTTGTGGTAGTGCCACTCCCAATCAGAGACTAAGCTCTACACAAGAGGTGCGATTGTATTAGGATTGCAAGGGGTATGCTCACCTCCAAGGCATACATCTGTTCTCTGGGTTCCTAGTTATAGGTCAAGAAAATCAATAGAATGCCTATGTCTTCCAATTGCTGAATGATTGTGGAAGCAGCAACAAGAACAAAATGCTATACAAAAACTAATAGTCTTGCAGATAGCAATATAGATCAAGCCAGCAAATCAGGATGTGGGTAATGGAATATTCAACTGATCTGAGCAGTTTCCCGATAACTGATTAATGACCCTTTAGCTTCAACTACACCTGCTGTTTGATATTAGGAATGGCTTTCGGTTAATGGGCATGTTTCCTCAGCAAACCATACCTTGTAGTTCTTGACATTTTGACTGTCTAACTGATTTTCCTTAGCAATGTCAGGTAAATAGAATGAGCTTTCACTTGCACAAACAGTAAAGGTGATTGAAGTTCAAGTACCTACAACTTCACTCTCAGTGTTACCAAGAAGCTAACATTTCTATAAACCAAGCTGAAGCAACAACCAAAAATGGAGAACCTCCTTTTAGAGTAGCAATCCAACACAAAATACAAGAAACAGAAGGCAGGAGGGAAAGGATTCAGAAGGAGGACGACATCCTTATATGGTTGAACACTTATGTCTCTAGAGGGGCTAGGATCTCGGGTCCTGTCCTGAAGAGAAAAAAATGAATTGGCCACTACACTCAATTATGATTCATTTGAGTTCATATGGTTGGCTATCTCACTGAAACTCAAGCCTGGTTTAAGGCCCCAAGAAAAGCAATGGGAGAAATGTTTCAGATGTTGATGTTGCTACAGAATTAGTCAAAACAGTCCAGGAAATGAAGCATTCATGGAGATACAGTGTATGGGAGAGGCTGTTGTGTATAAAATAGATTGGAAACACAATGCTGTTGTATCATCGATGTGACTTCAACCATCCCTGAGCATAACACTTTTGATGGTTCAAAGCTTCAATCATCATTACTCATGTGCAGATCTTGATTGTGCTGCACACTGGGAATCAGCTGTTGCTCGGAGTGCTGGCAATAAAGAAGAACTGATGGTGCAAGTCCATCAGAATAAGGGCAGCAGACACTTTTATTTAAATTTTATTTTATGAAAGTGAGGGTGGAGATGATGATAGATCTTGTTCGTGCATTGGGGGATAGTCAAAATTGTGAAATGAGAAGATGTTGATTTTATTGTTGCCTCATACACTATTCAAGGTAATGGAAGGACACCTGTAAACAACAACCTTGTTCACTTCTTGAGGTTGTGATCATGTCAGGTTCATGCCCACAGAGGAGGTTTCTGAGCTGAGGACATCAATCCTGAGTTTGCTACAGATGGTAAGATTACCAATGCTGACATTCATTCCACTATAGGGGACTTAGAATCAACCATAATTTGACTGCAGTGCTAAAACAAAAAGACAATAACTTTCTTCAAGTGTCAGTCATTGGTTGGGAAGCACAGGATCACTTCCACTCTCTCATGTCCTGGTGCAAGCAGAGCAAAGTAATGGAATAAAGAGCAGGTTGCAGATGCTGGAAGGATGACTATCATTTAAAATCTGCTATAATACCAACCAGAGCAGGTATTCTGAAGATTTTAGCTGCTAAATAACTCTGCTTCTACTTAGCAAGTAAAACTTAGTGCCAATTTTGATTTTGAGTTGTTTGTGAAGGCTTATTGTTAATGATATTAGTCAGTACTGTAAAATTCATAGCAACTTCTTTTATTTTGAACTGTACTGGAACAGTTTTGAAAAACAGTTCCTTTAACAATAATGTGCTGTTTTGACAGTAGTTGCATATAAATGAAAAACTGGTCCTGAATTTTATGAAAATAAAGCTTTTTTTTTAAAATGGGACAGCTGCTTAATAAAATTGCATCAGTATTATCAGGATGTCTTTAATCATGATGGAAGCTGGCACTGGCCACCACTGTATGGGACTATAACTTCTGAGTTTTCAGAGCTACAGTATCCGAAAGGAAATGTTTTTTACATCAGGCCTCGACATTAAATGCTCAATAAAAAGAAAGGAGGCATTTTATTTCCATATTCTTGCAAGTACTCAAGTTAATTTACAGAAGTCAGGTAAGTTCAGCCCCTCTATATGAAGTATTTTTTCTAGGGCTTTCTCTTAACCTGCCCCCCCACCCCCCATGTCAATACCAAGTCTCTTCTTCATCTTCCACCTAGCTGTTTCCAATAGCTGTTTATGCTTCACTTTTTCAGTACAGTTTCATATTAGAACACCATGATCATCTGCCCAAGCCTTCTTTTACGTTCTAAATAATATGAGTATTTCAATCTTTCAGCTTCATCTTACACATAAACATTATTCAGCTTGGTGGAACTATATTAGACTCTTGAGGTTTTATTTTACTTTCATTTTTACTGCAGTTTAATTTGTTTAGAAACAGAAGAAGTTATGTCCCGTGAGCCAAAGCCAATTTTTAGTAGAATCCAAATTATTATAAAGTTGCAGGTACTACAGCAACATTTTCTTTTCTTTCTTTTCTCTCTCTTTCTTTCTTTCTTTCTTTCTTTCTTTCCTCCTTCCTTTCACTCTCTTCCTTCCTTCCCTTCTTTCTTTCTTTCTGTCTTTCTTTCTTTCCTTTATTCCTCCTTCCCTCCTTCCCTCTGTAACTCATTCCTTGGTTCTTTCTTTCTTTCTTTCTTTCTTTCTTTCTTTCTTTCTTCCTTCCTTCCTTCCTTCCTTCCTTCCTTTCTTTCCTTCTTTCTTTCTTTCTTTCTTTCTTTATTCCTTTCTTCCCTTTCTTTCCTTCCTTCCTTCCTTCCTTTTCATCCTTCCTTCCTTCCTTCTCTTTCCTTTTCTTTTTCTTTCTTTCTTTCTTTCTTTCTTTCTTTCTTTCTTTCTTTCTTTATTCCTTTCTTTCTTTCTTTATTTATTTATTTCTTTTCTCCTTCTTTCACTCTCTTCCTTCCTTCCCTTCTTTCTTTCTTTGTTTCTTTCTTTCTTTGTTTCTTTCTTTCTTTCCTCCTTCCTTTCAGCCTCTTCCTTCTTTCTTTCTTTCTTTCTTTCTTTCTTCTTTCTGCCCATGTTTCTTTCTTTATTTCACCAGCAATGTTTGGAGTGCAATTAAGCATGTAGTCTCTGAAAACTAGTGCATGCATGGATATAAGGGAGAGGTTTTGCCTTTAGCCAGAGGAGATAAAAAATAACTAAAGATTTATTTAAACCTTTGTACAACAGCAACAGTGTTAGCTCATCCATTACTGTAGCCTGGCATAGTAGAAATCAAAGACAATATGGTGATGTTTAATCGCCAATTTCATTTCCAGCACCAAAGATTAGCCTTAGATTTTTACTGGCCCTTTTATTATTAAATGTGTTGAATTTTTTATAAGGTCTTACAATTCTTTGTATAACTTAATTATCTTACCTGCAGCTGGTGTAGTTGTGTTTTCAGGTGCCACTAGAATATAGGTAAATAATAGAAATTAGAAATCATATTGTAGTTAACAGTAGAATTTCTTTTACAAAGCATACTTGACCATATACATCTAATTAGGAGGTAACCTGCTTTCTGTGTTTTATTGTACATGAACTTTATATTTAAAATTTTGTAGCATTCATCACATGCTCACATTCATTGTAAAATGAACTAATATTAAAGGACAATTACAGAGGTGCCAGTGTCCTGATCCCTTATTTAGCCTGCCAATCAGTATCTTGAGTGAAGAACCATTTGGAATAGCCAAGGCCATCACTTTGCATTTGCAGTTTTTCAGCTGACCACTTGAACCCAGAAGCCAATGAGTTTGATGAGGCACCCAAATACACCGTAGTCCTTCAGTACAATGTCACCTGCTGACTCTTGAACAATCCTGAAGATAGCCTGCCTGGTGGTGCTGAAGGTTGAGACACTGGATGCCACAACTTGCACCGTGCCACCAACGCAAGTTCAAGAGTAAGCTTGAGTTGCCTTGAGCAATTAGGTATGGAAGGGTGAGGAGCTGGACTGAGCTCTTAAAGACAGCTCTCTTCTCCTGGGAAGGTATCTGGAGTCACTCAAGCTCTTGACTGATATCTACTGCAAGCTTTGGTAGTGCCACTCCCAATGTGAGACCGCTCTACACAAGAGGATGCGATTGTATTGGGATTTAAGGGTGTATCTCCCTCAAGGCATACACATCTGTTCTCTGGGTTCTAGTTATAGGTCGAAGAAAATCAATAGAATGCCTATGTCTTCCAATTGCTGAATGATTGTGGGAGGCAGCAACAAGGAGCAAAATGCTATACAAAAACAATAGTCTTGCAGATGGCAATATAGATCAAGCCAGCAAATCAGGATGTGGGTAATGGGAATATTCAACTGATCTGAGCAGTTTCCCCGGTAACTGATTAATGACCCTTTAGCTTCAACTACACCTGCTGTTTGATATTAGGAATGGCTTCTTCGGTTAATGGGCATGTTTCCTCAGCAAACCATACCTTTGTAGTTCTTGACATTTTGACTGTCTAACTGATTTTCCTTAGCAATGTCAGGTAAATAGAATGAGCTTTCACTTGCACAAACAGTAAAGGTGATTGAAGTTCTAGAAGTACCTACAACTTCACTCCCCAGTGTTACCAAGCAGCTTGGCATTTCTATAAACCAAGCTGAAGCAACAGCCAAAAATGGAGAACCTCCTTTTAGAGTGGCAATCCAACACAAAATACAAGAAACAGAAGGCAGGAGGGAAAGGATTCAGAGGTGGAGGACATGATCCTTATATGGTTGAACACTTATGTCTTTAGAGGGGCTAGGATCTCAGGTCCTGTCCTGAAGAGAAAAAAACAATGAATTGGCCACTACACTCAATTATGATTCATTTGAGTCTACGGTTGGCTGGCTATCTCACTGAAACTCAAAGCACGGTTTAAGGCCCCAAGAAAAAGCAATGGGGAGAAATGTTTCAGATGTTGATGTTGCTACAGAATTAGTCAAAACAGTCCGGGAAATGAAGCATTCATGGAGATACAGTGTATGGGAGAGGGCTGTTGTGTATAAAAATAGATGGAAACACAATGCTGTTGTATCATCGATGTGACTTCAACCATCCTGAGCATAACACTTTGATGGTACAACAGCTTCAATCATCATTACTCATGTGCAGATCTTGATTGTGCTGCACACTGGGAATCAGCCGTTGCTCCGGAGTGCTGGCACAAAAGAAGAACTGGATGGTGCAAGTCCATCAGAATAAGGGCAGCAGACACTTTTTATTTAAATTTTATTTTATGTGAAAGTGAGGGTGGAGATGATGATAGATCTTGTTCGTGCATTGGGGGGAGGGGATAGTCCAAAATTGTGAAATGAGAAGATGTTGATTTTATTGTTGCCTCATACACTGTACAAGGTAATGGAAGGACACCTGTAAACAACAACCTTGTTCACTTCTTGAGGTTGTGATCATGTCAGGGTTCATGCCCACAGAGGAGGTTTCTGAGCTTGCGGACATCAATCCTGAGTTTGCTACAGATGGTAAGATTACCAATGCTGACATTCATTCCACTATAAAGGGACTTAGAATCAACCATAATTTGACTGCAGTGCTCAAAACAGAAAGACAATAACTTTCTTCAAGTGTCAGTCATTAGTTGGGAAGCACAGGATCACTTCCACTCTCTCATGTCCTGGTGCAAGCAGAACAAAGTAATGGAATAAAAGAGCAGGTTGCAGATGCTGGAAGGATGACTGTCATTTAAAATCTGCTATAATACCAAGCAGAGCAGGTATTCTGAAGATTTTTAGCTGCTAAATAACTCTGCTTCTACTTAGCAAGTAAAACTTAGTGCCAATTTTGATTTTTGAGTTGTTTGTGAAGGCTTATTGTTAATGATATTAGTCAGTACTGTAAAATTCATAGCAACTTCTTTTATTTTGAACTGTACTGGAACAGTTTTGAAAAAACAGTTCCTTTAACAATAATGTGTGCTGTTTTGACAGTAGTTAAGCCTATAAATGAAAACTGGTCCTGAATTTTTATGAAAATAATAGTTAATAATGTATTTCAATCTTTCAGCTTCCATCTTGCACACATAAACATTATTCAGCTTGGTGGAACTATAATAGACTCTCTTGAGGTTTTATTTTACTTTCATTTTTACTGCAGTTTAATTTGTTTAGAAACAGAAGAAGTTATGTCCCGTGAGCCAAAGCCAATTTTTAGTAGAATCCAAATTATTATAAAGTTGCAGGTACTACAGCAACATTTTCTTTTCTTTCTTACTTTCTTTCTTTCTTTCTTTCTTTCTTTCTTTCTTTCTTTCTTTCTTTCTTTCTTTCTTTCCTTTATTCCTTCTTCCCTCCTTCCCTCTGTAACTCATTCCTTGGTTCCTTCTTTCTTTCTTTCTTTCTTTCTTTCTTTCTTTCTTCCTTCCTTCCTTCCTTCCTTTCTTTCTTTCTTTCTTTCTTTCTTTCTTTATTCCTTTCTTCCTTTCTTTCTTTCCTTCCTTCCTTCCTCCTTCCTTTCTTTCTTTCTTTCTTTCTTTCTTTCTTTCTTTATTCCTTTCTTTCTTTCTTTCTTTCTTTTCTCCTTCTTTCACTCGCTTCCTTCCTTCCCTTCTTTCTTTCTTTGTTTCTTTCTTTCTTTCTTTCTTTCTTACTTTCCTCCTTCCTTTCAGCCTCTTCTTTCTTTCTTTCTTTCTTTCTTTCTTTCTTTCTTTCTTTCTTTCTTTCTTTCTTTCTTTCTTCTTTCTGCCATGTTTCTTTCTTTATTTCACCTGCAATGTTTGGAGTGCAATTAAGCATGTAGTCTCTGAAAACTAGTGCATTCATGGATATAAGGAGAGGTTTTGCCTTTAGCCAGAGGAGTAAAAATAACTAAAGATTTATTTAAACCTTTGTACCACAGCAACAGTGTTAGCTCATCCATTGCTGTATGCCTAGCTTTGTAGAAATGAAAGACAATAAGTTGATGTTTAATCGCAATTTCATTTAGAGCACCAAAGATTAGCCTTAGATTTTTACAGGCCCTATTATTATTAAATATGTTGATTTTTTTGGAAGGTCTTACAGTGCCTTGTATAACTTATTTATCTTACCTGCAGCTGGTGTAGTTGTGTTTTCAGCTGCCCCTAGAATATAGGTAAATAATAGAAATTAGAAACTATATTGTAGTTATCTGTAGAATTTGTTTTACAAAGCATATATGACCATATACATCTAATTAGGAAGTAACCTACTTTCTGTGTTTTATTGTACATGAACTTTATATTTAAAATTCTGCAGCATTCATCACATGCTCACATTCATCATAAAATGAACTAATATTAAAGAACAGTTACAGGGGTGCCAGTGTCCTGATCTCTTATTTAGTCTGCCAATCAGTATCTTGAGTGAAGAACCATTTGGAATAGCCAAGGCCATCACTTTGCACTTGCAGTGTTTCAGCTGACTACTTGAACCCAGAAGCCAATGAGTTTGATGAGGCACCCAAATACACCGTAGTTCTTCAGTACAATGTCTCCTGCCGACTCTTGAACAATCTTGCAGATAGCCTGCCTCTTAGTGCTGAAGGTTGAGACACAGGAGGCCACAATTTACACCATGCCATCAACCCAAGTTCTCAGTTATGACTCATTTGAGTCTACAGTTGGCTTGCTGTTACACTGGAACAGAAAGGACGGTATAAGGCCCCAAGAAAAAGCAATGAGGAGAAATGTTACAGATATTGATGCTGCTACAGAATGAGTCAATACAGTCCTAGAAATGAAGTATTCAAGGAGATGCAGTGTATGGGAGAGGACTTTTGTGTATAAAAATCAATGGAAACACAACGTTGTTCTATCATCGATGTGACATCAACCATCCTGAGCATATCACATTGATGGTACAACAGCTTCAAACATCATTACTCATGTGCAGATCTTGATTGTGCTGGACACAGGGAAATGGCCGTTGCTGGTAGTGCTGGCAGAAAAGAAGAACTGCATGGAGCAAATCCATCGGAGTAAGGGCAGCAGACACTTTTTATTTAAAATTTTTTTTATGTGAAAGTGAGGGTGGAGATGATGATAGATCTTGTTCTTGCATTGGGTGGGGATAGTCAAAAACTGTCAAATGAGAAGCTGTTGATTTTATTGTTGCCTAATACACTATACAAGGTAATGGATGGACACCTGTAAACAACAACCTTGTTCACTTCTTAAGGTTGTTATGATGTCAGGGTTCATGGCCACAGAGGAGGTTTCTGAGTTTGTGGACATCAGTCCTGAGTTTGCTACAGATGACGAGATTACCATTGCTGAAATTCATTCCACTATAATGCGACTTTGAATCAACCGTGATTTGACTGCAGTGCTCAAAACAAAAAAGACAATAACTTTTTTCAAGCGTCAGTCATTAATTGGGAAGCACAGAATCACTTCCACTCTCTCATGTCCTGGTGAAAGCAGAACAAAGTAATGGGATAAAAGAGCAGGATGCAGATGCTGGAAGGATGTCTGTCATTTAATATCTGCTATAATACCAAGCTGAGGACGTGCTCTGTAGAGTTTTAGCTGCTAAATAACTCTGCTTCTATTTAGCATGTAAAACTTAGTGCCAATTTTGATTTTTGTTTTGTTTGTGAAGGCTTATTGTTATTGATATTAGTCAGTACTATGAAATGCATAGCAACTTCTTTTATTTTGAACTGTACTGGAACAGTTTTGAAAAATACAGTTCCTTTAACAATAATATGTGCTTTTTTTCAAGGTAGTTAAGCATTTAAATGAAAACTGGTGTTTAATATTTATGAAAATAACACTTCTTTTGAAAACGGGACAGCTGCTTAGTAAAATTGCACCAGTATTATCAGGATGTCATTAATCATGATGGAACCTGGCTTTGGCCACCACTGTATGAGACTATAACTTCTGAGATTTTAGAGCTACAGTATCTGAAAGGAAATGTTCTTTATATCAGGTCTCGACATTAAGTGCTCAATAAAAAGAAATGAGGCATTTTTTTTCCGTATTCTTCAAGTAGTCAAATAAATTTACAGAAGTCAGGTAAGTTCAGCCCCTCTATATGAAGTATTGTTTCTTGGGCTCTCTCTTATCCTGCCCCCCACCGTGTCAGCGCCAAGTCTCTTCTTCATCTTCCACCCAGCAGTTCCAACAGCTGTTTATGCTTCACTTTTTCAATACATTTTCATATTAGAACACCATGATCATCTCCGCAATTCTTCTTTTTACGTGCTAAATAATGTGAGTATTTTAATCTTTCATCTTCCATCTTGCACTCATAGACATTATTCAGCTTGGTGGAACGAAAATAGATTCTCTTGACTTTTTATTTCACTTTCATTTTTACTGCAGTTTAATTTATTAAGAAATAGAAGAAGTTATATACCTTTAGCCAAAGCTGATTTTTAGTGGAGTCCAAATTATTACAAAGTTGCAGGTATTACAGCAACATTTTATTTTCTTTCTTTCTTTCTTTCTTTCTTTCTTTCTTTCTTTCTTTCTTTCTTTCCTCCCTTCACACCTTCCTCCCTCCCTCCTTCCCACCCTACCTCCTTCTTTCTTTCTTTCTTTCTTTCTTTCTTTCTTTCTTTCTCTCTCTGTTCCTTCCTACACTTCTTTCTTTCTTTCTTTCTTTCTTTCTATCTTTCTTTCTTTCTTTCTTTCTATCTTGCTTCCATCTCTCCATTATTCTTTCTTCATTTCTTCAGCAATGGTTATAGTGCAATAAAGTATGTAGTCTCTGTAAACTGGTGCAAGCATGGATATAAAGGAGAGGTTTTGCATTTAGCCACAGGAGAAAAAAAATAACTAAATATTTATTTAAACCTTTGTACCTCCGCAACAGTGTTAGCTCATCCATTACTGTATTCATGGCTTTGTAGAAATCAAAGGCAATAGGGTCATGTTTTATCACAATTTCATTTCTAGCACCCAAGATTAGCCTTTGATTTTTACAGGCCCTATCATTATTAAATAAGTTGAATTTTTTGGAAGGTCTTACAATGCTTTGTATAACTTAATTATCTTACCTGGAGCTGGTTTAGTTGTGTTTTCAGGTGCCACTAGAATAGAAGTAAATAACAGAAATAAAAAACCATATTGCAGTTATCAGTAGAATTTTTTTTGCAAAGCATATTTGACTATATACATTATCCAACAGCTGTTTATGCTTCACTTTTTCAGTACAGTTTCATATTAGAACACCATGATCATCTCCCCAAGCCTTCTTTTTACGTGCTAAATAATGTGAGTATTTCAGTCTTTCAGCTTCCATCTTGCACGCATAAACATTATTCAGCTTGGTGGAACTATAATAGACTCTCTTGAGGTTTTATTTTACTTTCATTTTTACTGCAGTTTAATTTGTTTAGAAACAGAAGAAGTTATGTCCCATGAGCCAAAGCCAATTTTTAGTAGAGTCCAAATTATTGTAAAGTTGAAGGTACTACAGCAACATTTTCTTTTCTTTCTTTCTTTCTTTCTTTCTTTCTTTCTTTCTTTCTTTCTTTCTTTCTCTCTCTTCCTTCCTTCCCTTCTTTCTTTCTTTCTTTCTTTCCTTTATTCCTTCTTCCCTCCTTCCCTCTGTAACTCATTCCTTGGTTCCTTCTTTCTTTCTTTCTTTCTTTCATTCTTTCTTTCTTTCTTTCTTTCTTTCTTTCTTCCTTCCTTCCTTCCTTCCTTCTTTCTTTCTTTCTTAATTCCTTTCTTCCTTTCTTTCTTTCCTTCCTTCATTCCTTCTTCCTCCTTCCCTGTGTACCTCCTTCCTTGGTTTCTTCCTTCTTTCTTTCTTTCTTTCTTTCTTTCTTTCTTTCTTTCTTTCTTTCTTTTCACCTTCTTTCACTCTCTTCCTTCCTTCCCTTCTTTCTTTCTATGTTTCTTTCTTTGTTTCTTTCTTTCCTCCTTCCTTTCAGCCTCTTCCTTCCTTCCTTCTTTCCTTCTTTCTTTCTTTCTTTCTTCTATCTGCCCATGTTTCTTTCTTTATTTCACCAGCAATGTTTGGAGTGCAATTAAGCATGTACTCTTTGTAAACTAGTGCATGCATGGATATAAGGGAGAGGTTTTGCCTTTAGCCAGAAGAGATAAAAAATAACTAAAGATTTATTTAAACCTTTGTACCACAGCAACAGTGTTAGCTCATCCATTGCTGTATGCCTAGCTTTGTAGAAATGAAAGACAATAAGTTGATGTTTAATCAATTTCATTTCAGCACCAAAGATTATCTAGATTTTACAGGCCCTATTATTATTAAATATGTTGATTTTTTGGAAGGTCTTACAATGCCTTGTATAACTTAATTATCTTACCTGCAGCTGGTGTAGTTGTGTTTCAGCTGCCCCTAGAATATAGGTAAATAATAGAAATTAGAAACTATAATGTAGTTATCAGTTGAAATTGTTTTACAAAGCATATATGACCATATACATCTAATTAGGAAGTAACCTACTTTCTGTGTTTTATTGTACATGAACTTTATATTTAAAATTTTGCAGCATTCATCACATGCTCACATTCATCATAAAATGAACTAATATTAAAGAACAGTTACAGGGGTGCCAGTGTCCTGATCCCTTATTTAGTCTGCCAATCAGTATCTTGAGTGAAGAACCATTTGGAATAGCCAAGGCCATCACTTTGCACTTGCAGTGTTTCAGCTGACTACTTGAACCCAGAAGCCAATGAGTTTGAAGAGGCACCCAAATACACCGTAGTTCTTCAGTACAATGTCTCCTGCCGACTCTTGAACAATCTTGCAGATAGCCTGCCTCTTAGTGCTGAAGGTTGAGACACAGGAGGCCACAATTTACACCATGCCACCAACCCAAGTTCTCAGTTATGACTCATTTGAGTCTACAGTTGGCTTGCTGTTACACTGGAACAGAAAGGGACGGTATAAGGCCCAAGAAAAAGCAATGAGGAGAAATGTTACAGATATGATGCTGCTACAGAATGAGTCAATACAGTCCTAGAAATGAAGTATTCAAGGAGATGCAGTGTATGGAGAGGACTTTGTGTATAAAAATCAATGGAAACACAACATTGTTCTATCATCGATGTGACATCAACCATCCTGAGCATATCACATTGATGGTACAACAGCTTCAATCATCATTACTCATGTGCAGATCTTGATTGTGCTGGACACAGGGAAATGGCCGTTGCTGGTAGTGCTGGCAGAATAGAAGAACTGCATGGATCAAATCCATCGGAGTAAGGGCAGCAGACACTTTTATTTAAAATTTTTATGTGAAAGTGAGGGTGGAGATAGTGATAGATCTTGTTCTTGCATTGGGGGATAGTCAAAAACTGTCAAATGAGAAGCTGTTGATTTTATTGTTGCCTAATACACTATACAAGGTAATGGATGGACACCTGTAAACAACAACCTTGTTCACTTCTTAAGGTTGTTATGATGTCAGGTTCATGGCCGAGAGAGTTTTCTGAGTTTGTGGACATCAGTCCTGAGTTTGCTACAGATGACGAGATTACCATTGCTGAAATTCATTCCACTATAATGCGACTTTGAATCAACCGTGATTTGACTGCAGTGCTCAAAACAAAAAGACAATAACTTTTTCCAAGCGTCAGTCATTAATTGGGAAGCACAGAATCACTTCCACTCTCTCATGTACTGGTGAAAGCAGAACAAAGTAATGGGATAAAAGAGCAGGATGCAGATGCTGGAAGGATGACTGTCATTTAAAATCTGATATATTACCATGCAGAGCAGGCGCTCTGAAGATTTTTAGCTGCTAAATAACCCTGCTTCTATTTAGCATGTAAAACTTAGTGCCAATTTTGATTTTTGATTGTTTGTGAAGGCTTATTGTTATTAATATTAGTCAGTACTGTGAAATACAAAGCAACTACTTTTATTTTGAACTGTACTGGAACAGTTTTGAAAAAAACAGTTCCTTTAACAATAATGTGTGTTTTTTTTCACAGTAGTTAAGCATTTAAATGAAAACTGGTGTTGAATATTTATGAAAATAAAACTTCTTTTGAAAACGGGACAGCTGCTTAGTAAAATTGCAACAGTATTATCAGGATGTCATTAATCATGATGGAACCTGGCTTTGGCCACCACTGTATGAGACTATAACTTCTGAGATTTTAGAGCTACAGTATCTGAAAGGAAATGTTCTTTATATCAGGCCTCGACATTAAGTGCTCAATAAAAAGAAATGAGGCATTTTATTTCCATATTCTTGCAAGTACTCAAGTTAATTTACAGAAGTCAGGTAATTTCAGCCCCTCTATATGAAGTATTTTTTCTAGGGCTTTCTCTTATCCTGCCCCCCGTGTCAGTGCCAAGTCTCTTCTTCATCTTCCACCTAGCAGTTCCAACAGCTGTTTATGTTTCACTTTTTCAGTACAGTTTCATATTAGAACACCATTATCGCTCTCCAATCCTTCTTTTTACATGCTAAATAATGTGAGTATTTTAATCTTTCAGCTTCCATCTTGCACTCATAAACATTATTCAGCTTGGTGGAACTATAACAGATTCTCTTGACTTTTTATTTAACTTTCCTTTTTACTGCAGAATAATTTGTTTAGAAACAGAAGAAGTTATGTCCTCTGAGCCAAAGCCAATTTTTAGTAGAGTCCAAATTATTATAAAGTTGCCGGTACTGCAGCAACATTTTCTTTTCTTTCTTTCTTTCTTTCTTTCTTTCTTTCTTTCTTTCTTTCTTTCTTTCTTTCTTTCTTTCTTTCTTTCCTTGCTTCCTTCCTTCATTCCTTCTTCCGTCCTTCCCTCTGTACCTTCTTCCTTGGTTGGTTCGTTCTTTCTTTCTTTCTTTCTTTCTTTCTTTCTTTCTTTCTTCCTTCCTTCCTTCCTTCTTTCTTCGTTCCTTCCTTCCTTTCTTTCCTTCCTTCCTTCATTCCTTATTCCCTCCTTCCCCCTGTACCTCCTTCCTTCCTTCTTTCTTTCTCTTTCTTTCTTTCTTTCTCTTTCTTTCCTCCTTCTTTTCACTCTCTTTCTTCCTTCCCATCTTTCTTTCTTTGTTTCTTTATTTCCTCCTTCCTTTCACTCACATCCTTCCTTCCTTCCTTCTTATTTCTTTCTTTCTTCTATCTGCCCATGTTTCTTTCTTTATTTCACCAGCAATGTTTGGAGTGCAATAAAGTATGTAGTCTCAGTAAAGTGGTGCAAGCATGGATATAAGGGAGAGGTTTTGCCTTTAGCCAGAGGAGATAAAAAATAACTAAAGATTTATTTAAACCTTTGTACCACAGCAACAGTGTTAGCTCATCCATTACTGTATGCCACATAGTAGAAATCAAAGACAATATGGTGATGTTTAATCGCAATTTCATTTCCAGCACCAAAGATTAGCCTTAGATTTTTACAGGCCCTTTTATTATTAAATAAGTTGAATTTATTATAAGGTCTTACAATTCTTTGTATAACTTAATTATCTTACCTGCAGCTGGTGTAGTTGTGTTTTCAGGTGCCACTAGAATATAGGTAAATAATAGAAATTAGAAATCATATTGCAGTTAACAGTAGAATTTCTTTTACAAAGCATATTTGACCTTATACATCTAATTAGGAGGTAACCTGCTTTCTGTGTTTTATTGTACATGAACTTTATATTTAAAATTTTGTAGCATTCATCACATGCTCACATTCATTATAAAATGAACTAATATTAAAGGACAATTACAGAGGTGCCAGTGTCCTGATCCCTTATTTAGCCTGCCAATCAGTATCTTGAGTGAAGAACCATTTGGAATAGCCAAGGCCATCACTTTGCACTTGCAGTGTTTCAGCTGACCACTTGAACCCAGAAGCCAATGAGTTTGATGAGGCACCCAAATACACCGTAGTCCTTCAGTACAATGTCACCTGCTGACTCTTGAACAATCTTGAAGATAGCCTGCCTGGTGGAGTTGAAGGTTGAGACACTGGATGCCACAACTTGCACCGTGCCACCAACCCAAGTTCAAGAGTAAGCTTGAGTTGCCTTGAGCAATTGGGTATGGAAGGGTGAGGAGCTGGACTGAGCTCTCAAAAGACAGCTCTCTTCTCCTGGAAAGGTATCTGGAGTCACTCAAGCTCTTGACTGATATCTACTGCAAGCTTTGTGGTAGTGCCACTCCCAATGTGAGACTTAGCTCTACACAAGAGGGTGCAATTGTAACAGGATTTAAGGGGTGTGTGCTCACCTCCAAGGCATACACATCTGTTCTCTGGGTTCCTAGTTATAGGTCGAAGAAAATCAATAGAATGCCTATGTCTTCCAATTGCTGAATGATTGTGGGAGGCAGCAACAAGGAGCAAAATGCTATACAAAAACAATAATCTTGCAGATGGCAATATAGATCAAGCCAGCAAATCAGGATGTGGGTAATGGGAATATTCAACTGATCTGAGCAGTTTCCCCGGTAACTGATTAATGACCCTTTAGCTTCAACTACACCTGCTGTTTGATATTAGGAATGGCTTCTTCGGTTAATGGGCATGTTTCCTCTGCAAACCATACCTTTGTAGTTCTTGACATTTTGACTGTCTAACTGATTTTCCTTAGCAATGGCAGGTAAATAGAATGAGCTTTCACTTGCACAAACAGTAAAGGTGATTGAAGTTCTAAGTACCTACAATTTCACTCCCAGTGTTACCAAGCAGCTTGGCATTTCTATAAACCAAGCTGAAGCAACAGCCAAAATGGAGAACCTCCTTTTAGGTGGCAATCAACACAAAATACAAGAAACAGAAGGCAGGAGGAAAAGTTCAGAGGTGGAGGACATGATCCTATATGGTTGAACACTTATGTCTTTAGAGGGCTAGGATCTCAGGTCCTGTCTCTGAAGAGAAAAAACAATGAATTGGCCACTACACTCAATTATGATTCATTTGAGTCTACGGTTGGCTGGCTATCTCACTGAAACTCAAAGCACGGTTTAAGGCCCCAAGAAAAAGCAATGGGAGAAATGTTTCAGATGTTGATGTTGCTACGAATTAGTCAAAACAGTCCGGGAAATGACATTCATGGAGATACAGTGTATGGGAGAGGCTGTTGTGTATAAAAATAGATGGAAACACAATGCTGTTGTATCATCGATGTGACTTCAACCATCCTGAGCATAACACTTTGATGGTACAACAACTTCAATCATCATTACTCATGTGCAGATCTTGATTGTGCTGCACACTGAGAATCAAGCCGTTGCTCAGTGCTGGCAAAAGAAGAACTGGATGGTGCAAGTCCATCAGAATAAGGGCAGCAGACACTTTTATTTAAATTTTATTTTATGTGAAAGTGAGGTGGAGATGATGATAGATCTTGTTCGGTGCATTGGGGAGGGATAGTCCAAAATTGTGAAATGAGAAGATGTTGATTTTATTGTTGCCTCATACACTGTACAAGGTAATGGAAGGACACCTGTAAACAACAACCTTGTTCACTTCTTGAGGTTGTGATCATGTCAGGGTTCATGCCCACAGAGGAGGTTTCTGAGCTTGCGGACATCAATCCTGAGTTTGCTACAGATGGTAAGATTACCAATGCTGACATTCATTCCACTATAAAGGGACTTAGAATCAACCATAATTTGACTGCAGTGCTCAAAACAAAAAGACAATAACTTTCTTCAAGTGTCAGTCATTAGTTGGGAAGCACAGGATCACTTCCACTCTCTCATGTCCTGGTGCAAGCAGAGCAAAGTAATGGAATAAAGAGGCAGGTTGCAGATGCTGGAAGGATGACTGTCATTTAAAATCTGCTATAATACCAAGCAGAGCAGGTATTCTGAAGATTTTTAGCTGCTAAATAACTCTGCTTCTACTTAGCAAGTAAAACTTAGTGCCAATTTTGATTTTTGAGTTGTTTGTGAAGGCTTATTGTTAATGATATTAGTCAGTACTGTAAAATTCATAGCAACTTCTTTTATTTTGAACTGCACTGGAACAGTTTTGAAAAAACAGTTCCTTTAACAATAATGTGTGCTGTTTTGACAGTAGTTAAGCCTATAAATGAAAAGTGGTCCTGAATTTTTATGAAAATAAAGCTTTTTTTTGAAAATGGGACAGCTGCTTAATAAAATTGCATCAGTATTATCAGGATGTCTTTAATCATGATGGAAGCTGGCACTGGCCACCACTGTATGAGACTATAACTTCTGAGTTTTCAGAGCTACAGTATCTGAAAGGAAATGTTTTTTACATCAGGCCTCGACATTAAATGCTCAATAAAAAGAAAGGAGGCATTTTTTTTCCATATTCTTGCAAGTACTCAAGTTAATTTACAGAAGTCAGGTAAGTTCAGCCCCTCTATATGAAGTATTTTTTCTGGCTTTCTCTTAACCTGCCCCCCCCCCATGTCAATACCAAGTCTCTTCTTCATCTTCCACCTAGCTGTTCCAACAGCTGTTTATGCCTCACTTTTTCAGTACAGTTTCATATTAGAACACCATGATCATCTCCCCAAGCCTTCTTTTTACGTGATAAATAATGTGAGTATTTCAATCTTTCAGCTTCCATCTTGCACACATAAACATTATTCAGTTTGGTGGAACTATAATAGACTCTCTTGAGGTTTTATTTTACTTTCATTTTTACTGCAGTTTAATTTGTTTAGAAACAGAAGAAGTTATGTCCCGTGAGCCAAAGCCAATTTTTAGTAGAATCCAAATTATTATAAAGTTGCAGGTACTACAGCAACATTTTCTTTTCTTTCTTTCTTTCTTTCTTTCTTTCTTTCTTTCTTTCTTTCTTTCTTTCTTTCTTTCCTTTATTCCTTCTTCCCTCCTTCCTCTGTAACTCATTCCTTGGTTTTCTTTTCTTTCTTTCTTTCTTTCTTTCTTCCTTCCCTTCCTTCCTTCCTTCCTTCCTTCCTTTCTTTCTTTCTTTCTTTCTTTATTCCTTTCTTCCTTTCTTTCTTTCTTTCCTTCCTTCCTTCATTCCTCCTTCCTTTCTTTCTTTCTTTCTTTCTTTACTCCTTTCTTTCTTTCTTTCTTTCTTTCTTTTCTCCTTCTTTCACTCGCTTCCTTCCTTCCTTCTTTCTTTCTTTGTCTTTCTTCCTTTGTTTCTTTCTTACTTTCCTCCTTCCTTTCAGCCTCTTCCTTCTTTCTTTCTTTCTTTCTTTCTTTCTTCCTTTCTTTCTTTCTTTCTTTCTTTCTTTCTTTCTTTCTTCTTTCTGCCCATGTTTCTTTCTTTATTTCACCTGCAATGTTTGGAGTGCAATTAAGCATGTAGTCTCTGAAAACTAGTGCATGCATGGATATAAGGGAGAGGTTTTGCCTTTAGCCAGAGGAGATAAAAAATAACTAAAGATTTATTTAAACCTTTGTACCACAACAACAGTGTTAGCTCATCCATTGCTGTACGCTAGCTTTGTAGAAATGAAAGACAATAAGTTGATGTTTTAATCACAATTTCATTTAGAGCACCAAAGATTGACCTTAGATTTTTACAGGCCCTATTATTATTAAATATTTGATTTTTTGGAAGGTCTTACAGTGCCTTGTATAACTTATTTATCTTACCTGCAGCTGGTGTAGTTGTGTTTTCAGCTGCCCCTAGAATATAGGTAAATAATAGAAATTAGAAACTATATTGTAGTTATCTGTAAATTTGTTTTACAAAGCATATATGACCATATACATCTAATTAGGAAGTAACCTACTTTCTGTGTTTTATTGTACATGAACTTTATATTTAAAATTCTGCAGCATTCATCACATGCTCACATTCTTCATAAAATGAACTAATATTAAAGAACAGTTACAGGGGTGCCAGTGTCCTGATCTCTTATTTAGTCTGCCAATCAGTATCTTGAGTGAAGAGCCAAGGCCATCACTTTGCACTTGCAGTGTTTCAGCTGACTACTTGAACCCAGAAGCCAATGAGTTTGATAAGGCACCCAAATGCACCGTAGTTCTTCAGTACAATGTCTCCTGCCGACTCTTGAACAATCTTGCAGATAGCCTGCCTCTTAGTGCTGAAGGTTGAGACACTGGATGCCACAATTTACACCATGCCACCAACCAAGTTCTCAGTTATGACTCATTTGAGTCTACAGTTGGCTTGCTGTTACACTGGAACAGATAGGGCGGTATAAGGCCCCAAGAAAAGCAATGAGGAGAAATGTTACAGATATTGATGCTGCTACAGAATGAGTCAATACAGTCCTAGAAATGAAGTATTCAGGAGATGCAGTGTATGGGAGAGGACTTTTGTGTAAAAAATCAATGGAAACTAGCGTTGTTCTATCATCGATGTAGCGTCAACCATCCTGAGCATATCACATTGATGGTACAACAGCTTCAATCATCATTACTCATGTGCAGATCTTGATTGTGCTGGACACAGAAATGGCCGTTGCTGGTAGTGCTGGCAGAAAGAAGAACTGCATGGAGCAAATCCATCGGAGTAAGGGCAGCAGACACTTTTTATTTAAAATTTTTTTATGTGAAAGTGAGGTGGAGATGATGATAGATCTTGTTCTTGCATTGGTGGGATAGTCAAAACTGTCAAATGAGAAGCTGTTGATTTTATTGCCTAATACACTATACAAGGTAATGGATGGACACCTGTAAACAACAACCTTGTTCACTTCTTAAAGGTTGTTATGATGTCAGGGTTCATGGCCACAGAGAGGTTTCTGAGTTTGTAGACATCAGTCTGCGTTTGCTACAGATGACGAGATTACCATTGCTGAAATTCATTCCACTATAATCGACTTTGAATCAACCGTGATTTGACTGCAGTGCTCAAAACAAAAAGACAATAACTTTTTTTCAAGCGTCAGTCATTAATTGGAAAGCAGAATCACTTACTCTCTCATGTCCTGGTGAAAGCAGAACAAAGTAGCAGGATAAAGAGCAGGATGCAGATGCTGGAAGGATGTCTGTCATTTAATATCTGCTATAATACCAAGCTGAGGACGTGCTCTGTAGAGTTTAGCTGCTAAATAACTCTGCTTCTATTTAGCATGTAAAACTTAGTATAATTTGATTTTGTTTTGTTTGGTGAAGGCTTATTGATATTAGTCAGTACTATGAAATGCATACTTCTTTTATTTTGAACTGTACTGGAACAGTTTTGAAAATACAGTTCCTTTAACAATAATATGTGCTTTTTCAAAGGTAGTTAAGCATTTACATGAAAACTGGTGTTTAATATTTATGAAAATAACACTTCTTTTGAAAGCAGGACAGCTGCTTAGTAAATTACCAGTATTATCAGGATGTCATTAATCATGATGGAACCTGGCTTTGGCCACCACTGTATGAGACTATAACTTCTGAGATTTTAGAGCTACAGTATCTGAAAGGAAATGTTCTTTATATCAGGCCTCGACATTAAGTGCTCAATAAAAAGAAATAGGGCATTTTTTTCGTATTCTTCAAGTAGTCAAATAAATTTACAGAAGTCAGGTAGTTCAGCCCTCTATATGAGTATTGTTTCTTGGGCTCTCTTATCCTGCCCCCACCGTGTCAGCGCCAAGTCTCTTCTTCATCTTCCACCCAGCAGTTCCAACAGCTGTTTATGCTTCACTTTTTCAATACATTTCATATTAGAACACGCATCATCTCCATAATTCTTTCTTTTACGTGCTAAATAATGTGGAGTATTTTAATCTTTCATCTTCCATCTGCACTCATAGACATTATTCAGCTTGGTGGAACGAAAATAGATTCTCTTGACTTTTTATTTCACTTTCATTTTTACTGCAGTTTAATTTATTAAGAAATAGAAGAAGTTATATACCTTTAGCCAAAGCTGATTTTTAGTGGAGTCCAAATTATTACAAAGTTGCAGGTATTACAGCAACATTTTATTTTCTTTCTTTCTTTCTTTCTTTTTTTCTTTCTTTCTTTCTTTCTTTCTTTCTTTCTTTCCTCCCTTCACACCTTCCTCCTTCCCTCCTTCTCACCCTACCTCCTTCTTTCTTTCTTTCTTTCTTTCTCTCTCTGTTCTTTCCTACACTTCTTTCTTTCTTTCTTTCTTTCTATCTTTCTTTCTTTCTTTCTTTCTATCTTGCTTCCATCTCTCCATTATTCTTTCTTCATTTCTGCAGCAATGGTTATAGTGCAATAAAGTATGTAGTCTCTGTAAACTGGTGCAAGCATGGATATAAGAGAGAGGTTTGCATTTAGCCACAGGAGAAAAAAATATAAATATTTATTTAAACCTTTGTACCTCCTACCAACAGTGTTAGCTCATCCATTACTGTATTCATGGCTTTGTAGAAATCAAAGGCAATAGGGTCATGTTTTATCACAATTTCATTTCTAGCACCCAAGATTAGCCTTTGATTTTTACAGGCCCTATCATTATTAAATAAGTTGAATTTTTTGGAAGGTCTTACAATGCTTTGTATAACTTAATTATCTTACCTGGAGCTGGTTTAGTTGTGTTTTCAGGTGCCACTAGAATAGAAGTAAATAACAGAAATAAAAAACCATATTGCAGTTATCAGTAGAATTTTTTTTGCAAAGCATATTTGACTATATACATCTAATTAGGAGGTAACCTGCTTTCTGTGTTTTATTGTACATGAACTTTATATTTAAAATTTTGCAGCATTCATCACATGATCACATTCATTATAAAATGAACTAATATTAAAGAACAATTACAGGGGTGCCAGTGTCCTGATCCCTTATTTAGTCTGCCAATCAGAGTCTTGAGTGAAGAACCATTTGGAATAGCCATGGCCATCACTTTGCACTTGCATTGTTTCAGCTGACCACTTGAACCCAGAAGCCAATGAGTTTGATGAGGCACCCACATACACAGTACTCCTTCAGTACAATGTCACCTGCTGACTCTTGAACAATCTTGCAGATAGCCTGCCTGGGGGTTCTGAAGGTTGAGACACTGGATGCCACAATTTGCACCATGAAAGCAACCCAAAGTTGAGAGTGAGCTCGAGTTGCCTTGGGCGATTGGGTATGGGAGGGTGAGTAGCTGGACTGAGCTCTCAAAAGACAGCTCTCTTCTCCTGGGAAGGTATCTGGAGTCACTCAATCTCTTGACTGCCATCTACTGCAAGCTTGGTGGTAGTGCCAGTCATAATGTGAGACTTAGCTCTAAGCAAGAGGGTGCAACTGTAACTGGATTCAAGGGACGTGTGCTCACCTTCAAGGCATACACTTCTGTGCTCTGGGTTCCTAGTTAAAGGTCGAAGAAAATGAATAGAATGCCCATGTCTTCCAATTCCTGAATGAAGGCCGGAGGCAGTAACAAGGAGCAAAATGCTATACACAAACAATAATCTTGCAGATGGCAATATAGATCAAGCCAGCAAATAAGGATGTGATTAATGGGAATATTCAGCTGATCTGAGCAGTTTCCCCAGTAACTGATTAATGACCCTTTAGCTTTAACTACACCTGCTGTTTGATATTAGGAATGGCTTCCTCGTTTAATGGGCATGTTTCCTCTGCAAACCATACCTTTGTAGTGCTTGACATTTTGATTGTATGACTGATTTTCCATAGCAATGGCAGGAAAATAGAATAAGCTTTCACTTGCATAAACAGTATAGGTGATTGAAGTTCCAGAAGTACCTACAACTTCACTCCCCAGTGTTACTAAGCAGCTTGGCATTTCTATAAACCAAGCTGGGGCATCAGCCAAAAATGGAGAACATCCTTTTAGAGAGGCAATACAATACGAAATACAAGAAAAAGAAGGCAGGAGGGGAAGGATTCAGAGGTGGAGGACACGATCCTTATATGGTTGAATACTTCCGTCAGTAGAGGGGATAGGATCTCAGGACCTGTCCTGAAGACAAAAAAACAATGAATTGGCCACTACACTCAGTTATGACTCATTTGAGTCTACAGTTGGCTGGCTATCTCACTTGTACTGAAAGCACAGTAAAAGACCCTAAGAAAAAGTAATGGGGAGAAAGGTTACACATGTTGATGCTGCTACAGAATGAGTCAATACAGTCCTGGAAATGAAGCATTCAAGGAGATACAGTGTTTGGGAGAGGGCTGTTGTGTATAAAAATCGATGGAAACACAATGCTGTTGTATCATCGATGTGACGTCAACCATCCTGAGCATATCACAATGATGGTACAACAGCTTCAATCATCATTACTCATGTGCAGATCTAGATTGTGCTGGGCGCAGGGAAACGGCCGTTGCTGGGAGTTCTGGCACAAAAGAAGAATTGCATGGAGCAAATCCATCGAAATAAGGGCAGCAGACACTTTTTATTTAAAAAATTTTTTATGTGAAAGTGAGGGCGGAGATGATGATAGATCTTGTTCTTTCATTGGGGGGGATAGTCAAAAACTGTTAAATGAGAAGCTGTTGATTTTATTGTTGCCCCATACACTTTACAAGGTAATGGATGGACACCTGTAAACAACAACCTTGTTCACTTCTTGAGATTGTGATCATGTCAGGGTTCATGGCCACAGAGAAGGTTTCTGGGTTTGCGGACATCAATCCTGAGCTTGCTACAGATGGCAAGATTACGAGTGCTGACATTCATTCCAGTATAACGGGACTTAGAATCAACCACGATTTGACTGCAGTGCTCAAAGCAAAAAGACAATAACTTTCGTCAACCATCAGTCATTAATTTGGAAGCACAGGATCACTTCCACTCTCTCATGTCCTGGTACAAGCAGAACGAAGTAACAGAATAAAAGTGCACAATGCAGATGCTGGAAGGATGTCTGTCATTTAATATCTGCTATAATACCAAGCTGAGCAGGCACTCTGAAGATTTTTAGCTGCTAAATAACTCTGCTTCTACTTAGCATGTAACACTTAGTGCCAATTTAGATTTTTGTTTTGTTTGTGAAGGCTTATTGTTATTGATATTAGTCAGTACTGTAAAATGCATAGCAACTTCTTTTATTTTGAACTGTACTGGAACAGTTTTGAAAAAACAGTTCCTTTAACAATAATGTGTGCTGTTTTGAAAGTAGTTCAGCCTATAAATGAAAACTGGTCCTGAACATTTATGAAAATAAAGCTTTTTTTGAAAACGGGACAGCTGCTTAATAAAATTGCACCAGTATTATCAGGATGTCATTAATCATGATGGAAGCTGGCGCTGGCCACCACTGTATGAGACTATAACTTCTGAGTTTTCAGAGCTACAGTATCTGAAAGGAAATGTTCTTTACATCAGACCTCGACATTAAGTGCTCCATAAAAAGAAATGAGGCATTTTATTTCCATATTCTTGCAAGTACTCAAGTTAATTTACAGAAGTCAGGTAAGTTCAGCCCCTCTATATGAAGTGTTTTTTCTAGGGCTTTCTCTTATCCTGCCCCCCCCCGTGTCAGTGCCAAGTCTCTTCTTCATCTTCCACCTAGCAGTTCCAACAGCCATTTATGCTTCACTTTTTCAGTACAGTTTCATATTAGAACACCATGATCATCTCCCCAAGCCTTCTTTTTACATGCTAAATAATGTGAGTATTTTAATCTTTCAGCTTCCATCTTGCACTCATAAACATTATTCAGCTTGGTGGAACTATAATAAATTCTCTTGACTTTTTATTTTACTTTCATTTTTACTGCAGATTAATTTGTTTAGAAACAGAAGAAGTTATGTCCCCTGAGCCAAAGCCAATTTTTAGTGGAGTCCAAATTATTATGAAGTTGCAGGTACTACAGCAACATTTTCTTTTCTTTCTTTCTTTCTTTCTTTCTTTCTTTCTTTCTTTCTTTCTTTCTTTCTTTCTTTCTTTCTTTCTTTCTTTCTTTCTTTCTTTCCTTCCTTGATTCCTTCTTCCCTCCTTCCCTCTGTATCTCCTTCCTTGGTTCCTTCTTTCTTTCTTTCTTTCTTTCCTTCCTTCATTCCTTATTCCCTCCTTCCCCCTGTATCTCTGTATCTCCTTCCTCGGTTCCTTCCTTCTTCCTTCTTTCTTTCTTTCTTTCTTTTTCTTTCACTCTCTTTCTTGCTTCCCTTCTTTCTTTCTTTCTTTCTTTTTTCTTTCCTCCTTCCTTTCACTCTCTTCCTTTCTTCTTTCTTTCTTCTATCTGCCCATGTTTCTTTCTTTATTTCACCAGCAATGTTTGGAGTGCAATAAAGTATGTAGTCTCTGTAAACTGGTGCAAGCATGGATATAAGGGAGAGGTTTTACCTTTTGCCAAAGGAGATAAAAAATAACTAAAGATTTATTTAAACCTTTGTACCACAGCAACAGTGTTAGCTCATCCATTACTGTATGCCTGGCTTTGTAGAAATCAAAGACAATATGGTGATGTTTAATCGCAATTTCATTTCCAGCACCAAAGATTAGCCTTAGACTTTTACAGCCCCTATTATTATTAAATATGTTGAATTTTTTATAAGGTCTTACAATTCTTTGTATAACTTAATTATCTTATCTGCAGCTGGTGTAGTTGTATTTTCAGGTGCCACTAGAATATAGGTAAATAATAGAAATTAGAAATCAAATTGCAGTTAACTGTAGAAATTATTTTACAAAGCATATTTGACCATATATACATCTAATTAGGAGGTAACCTGCTTTCTGTGTTTTATTGAACATGAACTTTATATTTAAAATTTTGTAGCATTCATCACATGCTCACATTCATTATAAAATGAACTAATATTAAAGGACAGTTACAGGGGTGCCAGTGTCCTGATCCCTTATTTAGTATGCCAATCAGTATCTTGAGTGAAGCACCATTTGGAATAGCCAAGGCCATCACTTTGCACTTGCAGTGTTTCAGCTGACCACTTGAACCCAGAAGCCAATGAGTTTGATGAGGCACCCAAATACACCGTAGTCCTTCAGTACAATGTCACCTGTTGACTCTTGAACAATCTTGCAGATAGACTGCCTGGTGGTACTGAAGGTTGAGACGCTGGATGCCACAACTTGCACCATGCCACCAACCCAAGTTCTAGAGTAAGTTTGAGTTGCCTTGAGCAATTGGGTATGGGAGGGTGAGGAGCTGGACTGAGCTCTCAAAAGACAGCTCTCTTCTCCTGGGAAGGTATCTGGAGTCACTCAAGCTCTTGACTGCCATCTACTGCAAGCTTTGTGGTAGTGCCACTCCCAATGTGTGACTTAGCTCTATGCAAGAGGGTGCGACTGTAACAGGATTTAAGGGGTGTGTGCTCACCTCCAAGGCACTCACATCTGTTATCTGGGTTCCTAGTTATAGGTTGAAGAAAATCAATAGAATGTCTATGTGTTCCATTTGCTGAATGATTGTGGGAGGCAGCAACAAGGAGCAAAATGCTATACAAAAACAATTATCTTGCAGATAGCAATATAGATCAAGCCAGCAAATCAGGATGTGGTTACTGGGAATATTCAGCTGATCTGAGCAGTTTCCCCGGTAACTGATTAATGACCCTTTAGCTTCAACTACACCTGCTGTTTGATATTAGGAATGGCTTCTTCGGTTAATGGGCATGTTTCCTCTGCAAACCATACCTTTGTAGTTCTTGACATTTTGATTGTCTGACTGATTTTCCTTAACAACGGCAGGCAAATAGAATGAGCTTTTACTTGCACAAACAGTAAAGGTGATTGAAGTTCTAGAAGTACCTACAACTTCACTCCCCAGTGTTACCAAGCAGCTTGGCATTTCTATAAACCAAGCTGAGGCATCAGCCAAAATTGGGGAACCTCCTTTTAGAGTGGCAATCCACCACAAAATACAAGAAACAGAAGACAGGAGGGGAAGGATTCTGAGGTGGAGGACACGATCCTTATATGGTTGAACACTTATGTCTTTAGGGGCTAGGATCTCAGGTCCTGTCCTGAAGAGAAAAAAACAATGAATTGGCCACTACACTCAGTTATGATTCATTTGAGTCTACAGTTGGCTGGCTTTCTCACTGAAACTCAAAGCACGGTTTAAGGCCTCAAGAAAAAGCAATGGGGAGAAATGTTACAGATGTTGATGCTGCTATGGAATGTGTCAATACAGTTCTGGAAGTGAAGCATTCATAGAGATACAGTGTATAGGAGAGGGCTGTTGTATATAAAAAAAGATGGAAGCACAATGCTGTTGTATCATCGATATGACGTCAACCATCCTGAGCATAACACTTTGATGGTACAACAGCTTCAATCATCATTACTCATGTGCTGATCTTGATTGTGCTGCACACTGGGAAGCAGCCGTTGCTGGGAGTGCTGGCACAAAAGAAGAACTGCATGGAGCAACTCCATCGGAATAAGGGCTGCAGACACTTTTTATTTAACATTTTTTTAATGTGAAAGTGAGGGCGAAGATGATGATAGATCTTGTTCTTGCATTGGGGAAGGGGGGATAGTCCAAAACTGTGAAATGAGAAGCTGTTGATTTTAATGTTGCCTCTTACACTATACAAGGTAATGGATGGACACCTGTAAACAACAGCCTTGTTCACTTCTTGAGGTTGTGATCATGTCAGGGTTCATGCCCACAGAGGAGATTTCTGAGTTTGCGGACATCAATCCTGAGTTTGCTACAGATGGCGAGATTACCAATGCTGACATTCATTCCAATATAAAGGGACTTAGAATCAACCACGATTTGACTGCAGTGCTCAAAACAAAAAGGCAATAACTTTCTTCAAGCGTCAGTCATTAGTTGGGAAGCACAGGATCACTTCCACTCTCTCATGTCCTGGTGCAAGCAGAGCAAAGTAATGGAATAAAAGAGCACAATGCAGATGCTGGAAGGATGACAGTCATTTAAAATCTACTATAATACCAAGCGGAGTGGGCATTCTGAAGATTTTTAGCTGCTAAATAACTCTACTTCGACTTAGCATATAAAACTTAGTGCCAATTTTGATTTTTGAGTTGTTTGTGAAGACTTATTGTTATTGATATTAGTCAGTACTGCAAAATACATAGCAACTTCTTTTATTTTGAACTGTACTGGAACAGTTTTGAAAAAAACAGTTCGTTTAACAATAATGTGTGCTGTTTTGACAGTAGTTAAGCCTATAAATGAAAACTGATCCTGAATATTTATGAAAATAAAGCTTTTTTTGAAAATGGGACAGCTGCTTAATAAAATTGCAACAGTATTATCAGGATGTCTTTAATCATGATGGAACCTGGCACTGGCCACCACTGTGTGAGACTATAACTTCTGAGTTTTCAGAGCTACAGTATCTGAAAGGAAATGTTCTTTATATCAGGCCTCGACATTACAAGTTCCTCAAATTAATTTACAGAAGTCAGGTAAGTTCAACCCCTCTATTTGAAGTATTGCTTTCTAGGGCTTTCTCTTATCCTGCCCCCTCCCCCATGTCAGTGCCAAGTCTCTTCTTCATCTTGCACTCAGCAGCTCCAACAGCTGTTTATGCTTCACTTTTTCAGTACATTTTCACATTATAACACCATGATCATCTTCCCAAGTCTTCTTTTTACGTTCTAAATAATGTGAGTATTTTAATCTTTCAGCTTCCATCTTGCACTCAAAGACATTATTCAGCTTGGTGGAACTATTATAGATTCTCTTGACTTTTTATTTTAGTTTAATTTTTACTGCCGTTTAATTTATTTAGAAATAGAAGAAGTTAAGTCCCCTGAGCTAAAGCAGATTTTCAGTCGAGTCCAAATTATTATAAAGTTGCAGGAATTACAGCAACATTTTCCTTTCTTTCTTTCTTTCTTTCTTTCTTTCTTTCCTTCTTTCCTTCTTTCTTTCTTTCTTTCTTTCTTTCTTTCTTTCTTTCTTTCTTTCTTTCTTTCTTTCTTTCTTCCTTCCTTCCTCCCTCCTCTGTTCTGCCTTCGTTCTTTCTTTCTTTTTCTTTCTTTCTTTCTCTCTCTCTTCCTTCCTTCCTTTCTTCCATCTGTCTATCTTTCTTTATTGATTTCACCAGCAATGTTTGGAGTGCAAAAAAGTATGTACTCTCTGTAAACTGGTGCAAGCAGGGATGCAAGGGAGGGGTTTTGCATTTAGCCAGATGGAGAAAAAATTAACTAAAGATTTATTTAAACCTTTGTACCACAGCAGCAGTGTTAGCTCATCCTTTACTGTATGCCTGGCTTGCAGAAAGCAAAGAAAATAAGGTCATGTTTAATCACTATTTCATTTCCATCACCCAAGATTAGCCTTTTGTTTTTACAGGTCTTATTATTGTTATATGTGTTGAATTTTTTGTATGGTCTTACAGTGCTTTGTGTTACTTTATTATCGTAACCTGCAGCAGGTGCAGTTGTGTTTCCAGGTGCCCCTGGAATACAAGTAAATAATAGAAATTAGAAACCACACTGCAGTTATCAGTAGAATTTCTTTTCCAAAGCATATTTGACCATATACATCTAATTAGGAGGTAACCTGCTTTCTGTGTTTTATTGTACATGAACTTCATTTTTAAAATTGTGCAGCATTCATCACATGCTCACATTCTTTATAAAATGAACTAATATTAAAGGACAATTACAGGGGTACCAGTGTCCTGATCCCTTATTTAGTCTGCTGATCAGTATCTTGAGTGAAGAACTATTTGGAATAGCCAAGGCCAACACTTTGCACTTGCAGTGTTTCAGCTGACTTCTTGAATCCACAAGCCATTGAGTTTGATGAGGCACCCACATACACAGTACTTCTTCAGTACAATGTCACCTGCTGACTCTTGAACAATCTTGCAGATAGCCTGCCTGGTGCTTCTGAAGGATGAGATGCTGGATGCCACAACTTGCACCATGCCAGCAACCCAAGTTCGAGAGTGAACTCGAGTTGCCTTGGGCGATTGGTTATGGGAGGGTGAGGAGCTGGACTGAGCTCTCAAAAGACAGTTCTCTTCTCCTGGGAAGGTATCTGGAGTCACTCAAGCTCTTGACTGCTATCTACTGCAAGCTTGGTGGTAGTGCCAGTCCCAATGTAAGACTTAGCTCTACGCCAGAGGGGGAGACTGGATGGGGTGTGTGTGCTCACCTCCAAGGCATACACATCTGCGCTCTGGGTTCCTAGTGAAAGGTCAAAGAAAAACAATAGAATGCCTGTCTTCCAATTGGTAAATGAAGGTGGGAGGCAGCAACAAGGAGCAAAATGCTATACAAAAACAATAATCTTGCAGATGGCAATATAGTTCAAGCCAGCTAATCAGGATGTGGTTAATGGGAATATTCAGCTAATCTGAGCAGTTTCCCCGGTTACAGATTAGTGATCCTTTAGCTTCAACTACACCTGCTTTTTGATATTAGGAATGGCTTCTTCGGTTAATGGACATGTTTCCTCTGTAAACCATACCTTTGTAGTGCTTGGCATTTTGATTGTCTGACTGATTTTCATTAGCAATGGCAGGCAAATAGAATGAGCTTTCACTTGCACAAACAGCAAAGGTGATTGAAGTTCTAGAAGTACCTACAACTTCACTCCCCAGTGTTACCAAGCAGCTTGGCATTTGCTGATAGAAACCATGGAATAGAAAGCTTTTGTACTATAGCAGAGAAAGAAATTATGTCATTATTTAAAGATAAGTCCACCTTTTGGCCCTTACAACAAAATTTAACAAAAGATCAAAGATGTGCTTTACAATATTTAAGCAATGACACAGAAATTATTATTAAACAGGCAGATAAAGGGGAAGGAATAATTATTCAGGATAGAGATTAATACAAATTAATGCGTTTAAAATTGCTAAACAACAGGAGTAACTATTCACAGCTGCTGGGAGATCCAACAGTCTTATTTCAAGGTAAATTGAGGGAATTATTGCTAGAATTTGTAGACTTAAATTGGTTACAAGATTGGGAAATGAGAATTCTTTTGAAAGAATTTCCAAGAATTCCAACATTTTATGGTATTCCAAAGATTCATAAAGATCTGTTAGACCCTCCAGGTAGACCAATTGTGTCAGGCATAAATTCTGTTTTTGATCCTGTATCGAAATATGTCAATTATTATTTACAACCCTTAACTGAGAAAAATGAATCTTATATACAAGTTCTGCAGAATTAATGAATCAGTTAGAGACTGTATCTAATAGAATTGAATTGAATACCATTTTATTGGTTATTTGGGATGTAATAGATTTGTATACACCCATTCCTCACAGGGAAGGAGTTATAAATATGGGTAAAATATTAAATAAGAGACCTATGGGTTCAGTACCAAGAACTGTGATGTTACAGGAACTAGCATTATTTGTATTACAAAATAATTACTTTGAGTTTGATGGGGTATTTTACCAGCAAGACAAAGGTACTGCTATGGGCAGTACGATGGCACCAAGTTATGCCAATGCGTACATGATAAATTTTGAAGAAGAAGATGATTTAATTCTGATAAAAATCTATATAAAGACAAAATTAAGTTATGGAAAAGATATATAGATGACATATTCTGTATATGGGGTGGGACAGAACAAGAATTGTTAAAATTTAATGACACATTAAATTTATTTGATAGCAATCTAAAATTCACATTAAATTATAATTAATCTATTATTCCATTTTTAGATCTTTCAATTAAGGTTACAGAATCAGAGTTTAGTACTACGATGTTCAGAAAGAGTACTGACAGAAATACATTACTACATAATAAAAGTTACCATGAGCCTAAGTTAAAAAATAGTATCCCTTATGCACAATTGGTGAGGGTGAAGAGAAATTGTAAAGAAATAAATGAATACTTGGAACCAAAAGAAGAAATGCTTACAAGGTTTAGTAATGGGGATATCCAACAAAGGTTTTAACACTAGCAAGTAATAAAATAGAGACTATTACTAGGGAAGATCTTTTCAATAAAAAGAAGAAACAAACACAGGGGAGAATGGTGTTAGCCAATAAATACAATCATAAAATGACAGAAATTAGAAAGATTATTAATAAATATTGGTATTTAGTAGTGTTGAATAATCCAAATATTAAATCTTTACAACAAAGACCTATTATAGTAGCAAAAAAAGTTTGCAATATAAAAGACAGGCTGGTACATTCACAATTTAAACACAAGGAGATTAGGGGAAAACAGTTGCTACTAGGTCCCCTACAACCTGGCATGACTAGACGTGGTAAATGCACAATATGTAATAGTACCAGTAAAAAAAGTATCTTTAAACATCTTCATTTCAATGAAGAATTTGTCATAAAAGATCATATTAACTGCAATACAGAGAGGTTTGTTGCAAATTAATACATTTTTTCACTGTTAAGAGTATCATTCCCAGGTATGCATGTCATGGGGTATAAAACGTTTTTATAACTTTTGTCACTGGAAGTAACATGTTTAAGCATTCTCATATAAATGCTTTAAATATGATTTTCATTCCTTTTAGGAAGAAGTTAAAGGCTTTTTTGAGTTAAATGAATTTAGTGCACACAGGGAGAAGCACACAGGTAGACTAACGGTGTTTGAATAATATTTATAAATACACATGTAAAAGAAAGCAGCAATCTAAAAACATATGTATATTTTGTTTTAAAACAGAGCTAGGAAAAAAAAAACAGTGAACAAGCTCATAGGAGCGAAACGTAGGGGGATGTTATTGAAATAAAGAAGACTTTTCAATGCTGTGGACTCCATTCTTTTATGATGGATTTTAGTTAGACAATTAGGCCTGTCTCTGCTGTTTTTTTTGTATGTTTGTATATTCTTGCAGTTATCTCAAATTCATTTGCAGAAGTCAGGTAAGTTCGCTCCTCTATATGAAGTGTTGCTTTCTAGGGTTTTCCGTTATCCTGCCCCCATCCCTCATGTCAGTGCCAACTCTCTAGTTCATCTTGCATCCACCAGCTCCAACAGCTGTTTATGTTCCACCTTTTCTATACCTTTTGGTGTTAGAACATCATAATCATCTCCCCAAGCCTTCTCTTCATGTGCTAAATAATGTGAGTATGTTAATCTTTCAGTTTCCATCTTGCACCCATGGCTATTATTCAGCTTGGTGGAACTATAATAGATTCCCTAGACTTTCTTATTTTAGTTTCATTTTTATTGCAGTTTAATTTATTTAGAAACAGGAGAAGTCATGTCCCTTGAGCCAAAGCAAATTTTCAGTGGAGTCCAAATTATTATAAAGTTGCAGATATTACAGCAACATTCTTTCTTTCTTTCTTTCTTTCTTTCTTTCTTTCTTTCTTTCTTTCTTTCTTTCTTTCTTTCTTTCTTTCACCAGCAATGTTTGTAGTGAAATAAAATATATAGTCTCTGTGAACTGGTGCAAGCATGGATATAAGGGGCAAGTTCAGCCTTTAGACAGATGGAGAAAAAAATTTGCTAAAGAATCCTTTAGAGCTTTGTACCACAGTAACAGTGTTAGAGCATCCATTACTGTATGCCTGGCTTGCAGAAAGCAATGACAACATGGTCATGTTTAAAGTCTATCTCATTTCCAGCACCTACCATAAGATCAACCTTTGATTTTTTCCAGGCTCTATTATTCTTAAATATGTTAAATTTTTTGGAAGATCTTATAATGCTTTATATAACTGAACTATCTTACCTGCAGCTGGTGTAGTTGTGTTTCCAGGTGCCACTAGAATACAAGTAAATAATAGAAATTAGAAACTATATTGCAGTTATATCAGTAGTTTTTCTTTTACAAACCATATTTGACCATACTGCATCTAATTAGGAGGTAACCCATTTTCTGTGTTTTATTGAACATGAAGTTCATATTTAAAATCTTGCAGCATTCATCACATGCTCACATTCATTATAAAATGAACTAATATTAGAGGACATTTACAGTTGTGCTGGTGTCCTGGTCCCTTATCCAGTAATGTCAATAAGTATCCTGAGTGAACAATGGGAAGGCTTTAAGCCCGAGGTTTGATGGGCAGAGCAACGACATCATTCCCCCATCAGTCTTAAAATGTCACTCCTCCTGGGGGCTCTCCAGGATTCATTTCTTGTTGTGGCCAGAGGCATTTCTCCTCCTCATCTCCTCCCATTTTTCCACCTCTTTGCTTCCCCTGTTCTTGCGGCACCACTGGCCACCTGCTCGTTCTCTCCCATGTCTTTTCTTTCTGTCCCTTCCCGGACTCACCTCACTCTCTGCCCTGTAGTGCACCCGCCAATGGTGCACTCCATCACTTTGGCCTTTTCTTTCACTCCCCTCCCTGCTCCTTGCACTGCTGATCATTTCAATGTTTCCTCCCACCCTGTCTCGGCACCTCAGCACTCCTCCCCTCTGCCATGCTGCATTGCACTGTACTTTTCTACCTTTTGGAGTGCCATCGTTCCCCTCCCACTTCAGGCATTGTCCAATGCTTTCACATTTCCCTCCATTTCAGTCCCATTTACCTTCCGAATTCCTCCATCTGCTTGGGATCTCACACCTCCCTCCATACCAGAGTGATGCTGTCAGCTGCAACTCACGCTTGCATGTCCTTGTCTGCTGACTTCTTCTCATTATGTGTCTGGCTCCTTCCCTGGCCTAGGGTGGAGTTTTTGTTTCACTGAGTCCTTAGTGGCACCTTTGTCTGCTTGTGCCTGACTTAGTCTCAGGGTGCCTTTCATGCCTATGCTGCTCTTCACGGGATCAGCACATTGGCCCTCTGTATTTGGGATGGTGCTTTTCCCTCTCATCATTCTTTCCTTAATCGGTTACATTCCCTGGGGCTGCCTTCAGATGTTCCTTCTGATTTTGGGCACCTTGCCTTTCCCATCGTCTGCAGCTCCTGAGCCTCCACTGTTTAGCCCTGCTCATCTCAATCCTAGTTCAGGCATCCTTTATTGTACCAGGAGATGGGGTCACTTTTATGTGCTGCCCTACTGATTTGGTGACTTCTCTGTTCTATGAACTCTTCCGATATTTGCGATTTGTGCCATTTTTTAATTGCAGTATTAAAGGAATTCAATATTCACATAGTGTGAATCTTATCAGTTTCCTTGTTACCATGTACATTGGTAAGCTGTGCATGTCATACTACCACACTCTATGGGATGGCATTGCCTCTTTTCTTCCAGGAGACTCTGAAGTACTTGTTTCTCTTTGCTGTTCCCTTCAGAACACTTGCTGCTGTTCATGATCATTAGCTAAATTTTGGACCCAGATCATGCTGTGCTCCTGCTTTTCACCACTAAATGGTGCTATGTCTCCTCCACTTGCATGGCACTTGCTCTGCCATCCACTTCATTAGCTGTCTCTCACTGCCTCTGTCTGGCCCTGTGGTTCTCATCCTGTACCGGTCATCGTTGGATTCACTCCTCTCAAGGCCACTCAGTGTGCCTCAGCTGACCCTGGCTGACCTGCTATGGATAATTCTTTTCAGTGCCAGCCATCCTGAATTCACTCCAATCTAGGCCTATGATCAACATTTCTTTTGGGCATACCTATCATTCACATACCATACCTATCATGACTCATAGGCTGGCTTGTTCAATCTGCCACTCTGAGTCCCTTCCTTCATTCTTCCCTCTAGTGTGTTCTCTCCCTCCTTCCTTGACCAGTACCTTATTTTGGGGTTTCCTCTATCCTGTATCTGGCTACCTATCATTAATCATATGCCACCTCATCGACCCATGGCCCTCCTGCCGCATGTATCAGGTTCATGACTCCGGTCATCATTCACCACTTCTTATCTCATACCAGCCTTCAAGGATTTATTCCAATCATGACTTTCCTACATCAGCATCCATCCATCACCAGCCATCAAGGATTTGCTCCAATCATGGCTTCCATCTATCCTCCTGCTTCTATCTTTCTTCCTGCCTTTTCTCATACCAGCCATCATGGATTCACTCCATTCATGGCTTCACTCCTCATCTATCCCTGCTACCTTGATTTGATTCTATCTCCACTCAAGTGTTATGCCTTCCTGTTCATCACCCTTTGCTAAGGGCTGGCTGGAGGATTTCCACGATCATTCACGTCCTTTTCAATTAATTCTCGAGTCTACCTCCTTTCGAGAAGCTTACTTAATCACGTTGCCCTATTCATTTCTGAATCTACCTCCTTTTGAGGAATCTCCTTAGTCACATTGCTCTATTGAGCATACCACCGTCGTCCAAGTTCATTTTCAAGTTCCTTCCTGTCTCTTCTTCCTCAGTGCTGCACTCCTGTTGTGACTATCATCATCAGTCTGTATCATCTTTGGTCTTATCATAAGTGCATCAGGATACCATTGCTCCTCTGACCTCTACATGGATCTATGCCTTTCCATTGCCTACTCGAGCATACCCCTCTCGGGTCCCTGCTGCCTCATGTTCCGTCTTCGATCTATGCTTTCTTTTGGGGTTTTCCCCTATCCCATCATCATCTTTCCTACTCATATCCCTGTCATCATCTTCCCTACTCATATCCTTCTCTTTAATGAATCTTCCTCTTTAACGACATATGTCTTCAAATCAAACATCGTCAGCCTAGAAGGAAGGCGACCTAGGCCTTGGATCCCCAGAGGTTTTCTCCTCAAAGGGTTTTTTTCCTCTCCTCCATGCCAATGGTCATAATATTAGTTAGAGTTAGTGCTTTCTTAGGTTAGTTAGGTTCCGCTGTTGGATGGAGACAGATGGTGGCCCCGGCTTTCCCCTCTCTCCTTAGGTGGTCCACCCTTATCTTCTGAGAATTCATTTATTCATTCATCATTCTTGCCTCTTCGATGCTCGACACCCAATTGGGTATTCATTTTGTGCTTCTTCCAAACCTAGCTTTAGCCAATGCAATCATTCCTGTCACACCTGTAGGGGGGAACCCTCCTCTAGGGTTCCTTGCGTCATACCCCTACAGGGTGGTATATCCCACGGACAAAGAGGCAGAAAGTCACAAATGTAAATCAAGTCACACAAGCATCATCTCATCTCATCTAGTTGTGTAAGCACATTGAACCATTTGGAATAGACAGGGCCAACACATTTAACTTGCAATGTTAAGCTGACCACTAGAACCCAGAGGCCAAATGATTTGTTAACGCACACACATTCTGTACAATGCTACCTGCTGACTCTTGAACAATCTTGCAGATGGCCAACTCTGTGGCACTGAGAGTTGAGGTTCTGGATGTCACACCTCATGCCATGCCAGCAACACAGGTTTGGGAGTGAGCTCGGGCTGCCATGGGTTAGTTGGGGGGAGAGAGGAGAGCTGGCTTGAGCTGCTAACAGACAGCTCTCCTCTATTGGAGGGGGGATCTGGGGTCTCACAGGCTCTTGGCTGCCATCGAGTAGAGGCTTGGTGGTAGCCCCAAGCCCAATGGGAGACTCAGCTCTTGGCTGGGAGGGAGGGATCATAACTGGATTCACAGGATGTGTGCTTGCCTCCATAAGTATGGATGTCCATCCTACGGGGTCCTGGGTTAGGTGGGAGAAAAACAGCAAAATGCCTTTGTCTCCCCATTGTTGAATGAAAGTAGGAGGCAGCAACATGAAACAAAAAGCTATATGGAAAAACAACAATCTTGCAGATGGCAATACAGTTCAAGCCACTTAAGCAGGATATGGCTAATGAGGATGTTCGGTTAATCAGAGCATCTCCTCTGGTAACTGATTAATGACTTTTTATCCTCAACTACACTGGTTGTTGGATATTAGGGGTGGCTAGTTTGGGTTTACTGGCACATTTTCTCTGTAAACCACACCTTTTTAGTCTTTGACAAATTTTTTTGACTGAATTTCCTCAGCAACAGCAGGCAAAGAGAATGACCGTTCACTTGCACAGACAGTAAAGGTGATTAAAGTTTCAGAATCACCTACAAAGTCACTCCACAGTGTTACCTAGCAGCTTTGCATTTCTATAAGCCAAGCTGGGGTATCAACCAAACACTGAGATCATCCTTTCAGAGTGGTAATCCAATGAAAAATCCAAAAAAACTACAGAGTGGGAGGGGAAGGATGCAGAGTTGGAGGATAACATTTTTATCTGGTTGAACAATGCTGTCAGCAGAGGGGCTGGGTTCACAGGTCCTATCCCGAAGAAAAAAAGCCAATGAATTGGCCACTAAACTCAGTCATGACTCATTTGAGTCTACAGATGTCTGGCTATCTCACAAGAAGTTGAGGCATGGTATAAACTGTAAGAAAAAGCAGGGCAGAGAAGTGTTACAGATGTTAATGCAGCTACAGATTGTTAGCACTGTCCTGGAAATGAAGCATTAAAGGAGATATGGTATGTCTGGGAGCTGCAGCAGAAAAGCAGACATGTCATGCTTCTGCTGGATAACTTCTCTGCACACTCTCCGGGCACACTGAGAATGTATTCTCACTTAACAGTTGTGTTTTTACCTCCTCACCACAACAAGCCTAATCATTTCTGTGGATATGGGAGAAGTCCTGAATCTGAAAGGGCAGTAAATGCTTTGGTGTCAACACAGATTGTGGGCATTACTATTGAAAACTGCTTCACAAAGGCTGGGTTTGCAGCTGAGAGATGACTTCTGATGAGCCACCAACACTGGCAAATCAGTACTGGCAGATGTGATCATGTCAGGGTTGATGATCACAGAGAAGGGTTCTGAGTTTTTGAACATCTATCCTGAGTTTTATACAGATGGAGAGACTAGCAGCTTTGGAGCCATGTTTTTGCAAACTTGAGTCAAAAATTGATGAAAAATTGCAGGAAGTACTTACGCAGCAGACACTACAGGCCACCCACATTACAAAGGTAGAGGAGAGGATCTTGCAGCTGAAGGATGAGACCCAGGGGGTGCCTGAGCAGATTCAGACATTGTGAAAAGAGTTGGAGAAGATGAAGGAGGCAGTGGACTATCAGGAAAATTATCACCGAAGGCTAAATTTTCACCTCAGAGGCCTGCCTGAAGGATTAGAAGGGGGTAGCACCTTGGAATTTTTGCTGTATCGCTGCCCAAGCTGCTGGCCCTGGATGTTAAAAATGGGAAGCTGAAGTTAGAGTGGGCACACCGAGCTGTTATGCCCAGGCCACTGGCGAGGCAATCCATGTGTCAAATTATAATGAGATTTCAACATTTCCAAGACAGGGAAGCAGTCTTGAGAGCATACTGTATGGGGAGAAAGGCCGGTTGGAGTGTGAGGGCCACAAATTATTCCTATCACAGGATTACTCAGCAAGACTTCTAAAGAAATGAAAATTGTTTAATGAGGTAATGGCCACTCTACGTGCGGCAAAAGTGGAGAACTTTATGATATACCCTGCGACCTTCAAGATCAGACGTGATAGAGCAGTGTTCTCCTTTTGGGACGTTGAAAAAGCTGAAAAGTTTATAGAGGATCTGCAGAAGAAAGTAGGCTGAATACTGTGTTACCACTGCCAAAGAGACAATGTTGTGTTCTGCTATGGAGTCTGAGAAATCAACAGGCTTCATAGGTGTACATATGTGTGTTCTGTTACACTTTTGTTACAATGTGTGCCCAGACCCTGAATGAGAAAGGGAAGGGAAGATCTCCTGATTGGACTGGTACTCATGTTCTCCCCTTTTTCTTTGTCTTGATTGCTAAAATGTGAGCAGGAAATACAGTGGACCAACATTCATGTTGTGGGGACGCTTGTGGGACCATGAGAAGAAGTCGGGACCCAGTGGCGGAGCCAGGTTTGGGAGCATTTGGGGCAGAGGGCCATTCAAGTCAATCACGAGCTCCACAATGGGCACTAAACAGTGAATAAAGATGGTGGCAGGGCACCACTACTCACACTGGGGCAGCCAGGAGGGGCAACCACCCCCCAGCCCCCCCCAGCTCCGCCACTGTTGGGACCTACTGCAGCAGGGAGAATTATTTCTATGGTCACACCTCAGATGTTCAACATTGTGCTGCACTCCACTTGGCTATATGGAGGCTCTAGGGGATGCTTGGCAACAATTCAGAAGGACCTGCTGGTATGGACTGTCTCTTTCTTCCTGCCCTCTGTTCATGAAGATGCAGGGTTTTTTTACATAACTACTGATCTACCCATGCTCTGGGAGCAGGAAGTACGGGGGGAAGATGGAATCCATAGCGGAACACTCATTTCATAGGCATGGAAGTAAACACTTTACTTGCTGAGGCATCTGCAGTTGGGAAAGAGAGGGAGGACAGTACGGGGGTTGGAGGAGGATGGAGGGATAGATCTGAACCTCTTGCTGTTGGAGTAACTGCATTTGGCGGTGCCTCAGTTCTTCTGGTGGGGCTTCTCAAGATGGACTGATATCTGTTTTCCTGCACTCCAATCCTGGAGGTGCAGGGGGATTCTTCATGGAACCCATGGTAACTGGAAAGTGGAAGGGGGATATTGCCCCACAGCATGGGGGGCTGACTATGTGGGGATGAGTAATGAGTATCTTACATAAATTGGGGCTGTGATATAGGGTTCTGGGCACCACCACTGATGTTGTTTATTTACCATGGTGCATTGTTCATTGCTTCAGCTAATATAGAGTAATTACATGTGGATTTGATACTTAGACAAAGATTTAGGAGTCCTGGGGGAGGGGGTAAGACATGGACTTTTAGAGGTTAACTGTCTGACACTTTCATTGAGTTTTGCAGTTAGTGTCTGAACGTGAGGGACGAGGGAGTTGGGTTTGGGGGGTTGTGGCAAGTGGGTTTTAATATAAAGTGGCATTTTGGTAAACAGTTGAAAATGAATGATGTAAAGCAAATGGAAAGGAAACAGGGAATGAAGAATATGGAAGGGAAAGCTGATATACATTTGTGTGGGGGGAAGGGTATTAAGAATTGGCTTCAGAAATGGGGGGTTAGTTTGATGTTAAGGTTTTTAAAATGTTTTTGTTGTATAATTGTTCCCGTTTGTTCACATGTATTAACATCCAGAAGCTTTTTGTGTTACAGGATCAATGGAATGGCGAGGAAAATATTGAAAGGGCATCCACCAGGATACAATTGTGTGGAAGGGGCTGCTTAAAGGGGAAGGGTGGGGAATAAGGAGTGATATTAATGTCTGTAATGGCTAGCAGACAAGATTTGACCACATGCTCCTGGAATGTATGGGGATAGCGACCCCAGTAAAATATACAACCCTGCTGACAGTAATCTGGGGGCAGGGAGTGCAAGTGGCCATGTTATAAGAAACACACCTCATGGCATTACAGCATGGTAAATTGGTATGGAGTTGGGTGAGGAAATGCTTTGCTGCATCTTACAAGGCTCATAAGCATGGGGTCTCTATCCTTCTGCACAAACACCTACCATTTCAAGTAAAGAGGGTGGTTAAAGGTCAAGTGGATGGCATTTATGTTTTTGTGGTGAGAGAGCTTTGGTGAGAACAAATCACATTTGAAATGTCTATGCAGTGGCAGTATTTGATTCAACTTTTATGGCTCCTCCGCTCACTCTTGGTTAGAGCAATTCCCTGGTGCTAATGGGTGGGGGATAGGAATTGTACTCTGGACTCTTACTCAGCCATTCTCAAGGCCGAGGTCGGAAGAGTGAGGCAATATCCCAATGGAGAATGGGAATGGCGGATTTGGGGTTAATAGATGGGAGGAGAGAGGCAAATGCAGGGGTTAAATAATTTACATTCTACTCCAACCCACATGGTACATGGTCATGTATAGATTATTTGTTCATACTGCAGGACTGGTATGGGAGGGTCCAGGGGGTACTACTCAGTACCATTCATGTCTCCGACCATGTCATGATGATTCTATCATTGAGTATGAACAAGCTGAGGGAAGGACCCCCTCCTTGGAAATTCCCGACGTACCTCCTAGGGGACAAGGGATTTAAGGAATATTTGGAAGAGCAATGGCAGGCCTATATGGCAGCAAATATAGACTCCCCTACATCTAAGGCCATAATTTGGGATGCAGGGAAAGCAATCATGAGAAGGATGATAATCAGATATGTGGCTGGAGTAAAGAAGCAGAAACAAGAAAAGTGGTTGGAACTGGAGGCCAAGGTGTGGAAACTAGAGAGGCAGGTGGCAGATGGGGAAGAGGAAGAGGTACGGGATTGCTTGAAGCTGATGAGGGAGATATTAAATGCTTTGCTCAGTGGGGAAGCTAGGAAAACATGGACATTCTGTAAGAAGTAGTTGTACAAATGGGGCAACAAGCCAGGACTGATGTTGGTTAGATTAATGAAGGGTGATAAGAGCCTCACGCATATTACAGCAATTAAGGACCGGAAGGGAAAGGCACATAAACAACCATAGAAGATAAGGGAATGTTTTAAAGAGTTTTTTAAGAGCCTGTATCAGACTGTGGGGGGGGGCGAGGGATGTATTGATGGACTTTTTGGAGAAGGTTAGCATGCCCGAGGTGTCAAGGGAACAAAAAGAAATGTTAAATGGCCCTATCACTAAAGCAGAGGTGCTGCAGGCAATCCAAAGATTGAAGAGTGGGAAGGCGAGTTGCCCAGATGGTTACCTGGTGGAATACTATAAATGCATGGAGACCCACTTTGTTGGCCCACTCTCTGAGACCTTTCAGCAGAAGGAAGGGGAACCCTTGGAGCTTCTCGATACTTTCTTGGATACTGTAATTTGCTTGATCCCAAAGGCTGGGAAAGATACTATGGACTGCACAGCGTACAGACTGATATCACTTCTGAATTGCGATATGAAAATCTTGGCTAAGGTTCTGGCGGGAAGATTGGAGATGGTGCTACCTGATATTGTCCACCCAGACCAGACTGGATTCATAAAGGGGCATCTGTCATATCATAATGTCAGAAGATTGCCAAATGTGATATGGAGGGCGAATAGAGATAAGGAGGACACCTGTATCATTTCTATGGATGCAGAGAAAGCATTTGAATGCGTGACATGGGGATACTTGTGTGAAGTGCTGACTTGGTCTGGTCTGGGGAACACTTTTGTGGGATGGATAAGGGTGCTGTACCATTCCCCTCGAGCAAGGGTCTTAATAAATGGTACACTCTTTGATGGATTCAGGCTAGGCTGGGGTACAAGGCAGGGATGCCCACTCTCCCCTTTGCTGTTTGCACTGGTGGTGGAACCACTTGCAATTGCAATCAGGCAGAGTGAGAATATTCAAGTGGTGCGGGGGGTCTTAGAGGAGCAGCATAAGGCAGCGATGTATGCTAATGACATGCTGTTTTTTAGCACGGATCCTATGACTTCAGTGTCTGCATTGATGGAGGTGGTGGGAGCATTTGTGCAGTTTTTGGGATACAAGCTCAATCTTGACAAATAGGAAATAATGTGGTTGCCAAGGGATCTGGGTTCCGGGCAGACATGGGGTCTTAAGCAGGTTAGAAATAATTTTACCTATTTGGGTATAAAAATAGGGTGGACCCTGGGAACATTGTATGACCTGAATTATGTACCCTTGCTTAAAACTATAGAAGCAGACTTAAAAAGATGGGCAACCCTCTCAGTCTCTTGGCTAGGCAGGATAAACCTGATTAAGATGAACATTCTCCCTCGGTTGGTGTACATTATGCAGATGGTACATGTTGGGTTAACAAAGTGGGATATTAAGAAAGTAGAAGGAATGTTCTCTGTGTTTATATGGAAAGGAAGTGGCCTAGGGTAGTCTACAAAGACTTAAAGCTGACATGGGGAGGGGCAGACAAAACTTTCCGAACTGGGAAATTACCATCTGCAGCCCAACAGAAGTACATCAGTGATTGGGTGCATATGCCTAGAGTAGCTAGTTGGGTGGACCTTGAACAATGGGGATGCTGAGCTACACTTCGACCTACCTGGATAGACAGGGCATTAGAGCTAATAGATTGCAGGATAGGGAGAACCAGCTGGTTGTTGCAGTTCTGGATAGCTGGGGTAAACTCCTGAAGTAGCGGAATATAAAAAAATGTTGATATTTATCTGCTCCCTGTAGCGGTGAACCCTTCATTTCTGCCAGGTTGGAAGGATCCTGGGATTAAGCTGTGGGAGAAGAATGGGATAAGGACCATAGGGGATCTATGTAATGGGAGGGTTTTCCCCCTTTGCAGACCTTTGTCAGAGGTTAAACCTGGGGGTAGGGTATCTGTTCTGATTCTTTCAAGTCAGAGCCTATGTTGCAGGATTGGCTAGGAAGGGACTGGAGATGCACAAAATGGAAAAAATAGAATCATTTATTCAAACTGTGAAACAGGATTCCAAGGGCTTCATAGGGAAGGCAGTAAAGGAGAATAGACAGTGTTTTCTGGACCTCACCCTAAGGGTGAGGAGATTCTGGGAGAGAGAGAGAGAGATCTGAATATCCAGATACAGGATCAGAACTGAACACTGCTACTGTCTATGCATATGGGCCTCTTGGTCTGCAATAAATATAAGGAGTTTTTTTATAAATTCATTCATAGGGTCTACAACCCACCTGCTATAGTACATAAGTACCATTCCACAATATCTCACCATTGTGGATGATGTGGGCTTGAGGAAGGAAATTACTTTCACTGTTTTTGGGGGTGCTCTGTCCAGGGATTTTGGGGAAGGGTAGTACAAGAAGTGGGGTGTATGTGGGGAGTGCACTGCAACCAGACTCCAAGTTATGTTTGTTTGGGGTACAGGTGGATGAAGAAGGGGAATGGGAGAGCCTCCCAAGGTGGGTTCAGATTCTTTTTAATTTGGCTAGGTCAATGCATCCAAAATATGTGGGTGTCATGTATAACACCCACAGTACAGTGCTGGTGAACTCTAGCACTGCGGACGCTGGCCCTAGAAAGGTTAACCCTTTTAGTAAAAGATAAAGTAGAGGATTTTACCAGAGGATGGGGAGCCTTCCTTGGCAGACCTTACTCAGCATGAAAATATACTTCTTTGGGAAGGGATGGATAACTGAGGAAATGAAAGCAATGTGATGATCCTGAGCAATATATGTTCTATGGGAAAAACCTGATTAATTCTGGTAAAATATGTCTAATATAATGAATTTATGTTGTTTTTGTGTATGGATGTGAACTACTGTGAGTTTGTTTACAATAAACCTTTTTATAAAAAAAAAATAGGTTATTGCAGATGTATTTTAATACATTACACAAAACATATTTGACCCCTTCTAAACTACATAAGTTTGATCCTGCTATATCAGACCTCTGTCAAAGATGTAGGAAATCAAGAGGAACAACAGTGCATATGCTAGTGACATGTGAAAGGATAAAAAAATATTGGGGAGACATATGGACAGTGTGCACGAAAAATCCAAGGGCTTGACATTCCATTTGACCCAGGTATTGCCACATTTTGCTGTGCAGTTGGATTCCCAGATTTGCAGAACCATCAGTTGGCACTTTTTAACAGAGGAGTTAGGTTGCCAAAAAAATAATGCTGCAACACTGGAAGGAAGTGGAACCACTTTCCTTTCTAGAGTGGAATGAAAAAATGTTGGACCATTCTAGGATCAATAGGTCTATATATATTATAGAAGAGAATGTTGATAAATATATACAAATTTGGTCAGTATTTTTAATAAATATGGATTGGTAATTGGTTTTGGATTTGGCCCTGCTGAAATCACAATGATGCAAAGAAGTTCAAAAGAGTACCTGCTGGTGTGGAGTACTGGGATAGGTGCACTACCCAGAAAAAAACATAGTAATGTTTTAACTCTCAATGACTGAAGCACCCACGCACTGTTATTTCATAAAAAAAATGAAAAAAAAAGTATCAGGATATCATTATTCAGGTTGGAACCTGACATTGGTCACCAATGCATGAGACTATAATGTCAGTGATTTTAGATCTACAGTATCTGAAAGTAAATGTTCTTTATGTCAGGCCTCAACATTAAGTGCTCAATAAAAAGAAATTAGACATTGTATTTCCATATTCTTGCAAGTATCTTGAATTCACTTGCAGAAGTCAGGTACATTGGCTCCCCTCTATATGAAGTATTGCTTTCTTGGGTTTTCCCTCATCCTACTCCCCCCTCCCATGATCTTCAGTTCATCTTGCACCCACCAACTCCAACAGTTGTTTATGCTCCACCTTTTCTATTCCTTTTAGTATTAGAACACCATGATCATGTGCCCAAGCACCTCTTCCCATGCTAAATAATTTGAGTATGTTAATCTTTCTGCTTCTATCTTGTACCAATAATTTTTACTACAGTTTAATTTATTTAGAAACAGGAGATGACATGGCCCTTGAGCCAAAGCAAATTTTCAGTGGAGTCAAAATTATTACAAAGTTGGAGATATTACAGCAAAATTGTCCTCCTCTCTTTCTTTCTTTCTTTCTTTCTTGCTTTCTTTCTTTCTTTCTGTGTTCCTTCTATTGGTAACCAGCAAAGGCATTCTGAGACAAGGCTGGTTTCCAGGTGTGATCTGGGACAGAGGGAAAAGGGACTGCATAATATAAAATAAATTAAGCCATAAAAATGCAGTTGCCATGATAAATTACTAAGAGCTAAATTAAGTGCACGGTGCCTTTAAAAAATAAGAATGCTGTGGCAGTGTAGATGAGTAAAACAGGCATTTTCAGAGCACAGATTTGCGCCAAAATCTTGGGGGTTGGGTCAAATACAGGAGGGCAGGTCAGAGTGGGATGGAAAACCAAAGACAATACATAGCCATTAAAATTCAAAATGTAACATACTAAATTTCCTTCTCTGCAATGATAACAATTAGTGCTCTGAGCAGCCGATTATTTGCTCAACCTATTAACAGGCCAAACACAAAAAATATTTAGAACATTTCAACAGCATTGCTCCTTGGTCATATAGTGTAAATAGTAGTCCCAGGGTACTAAAGGAGTTAAGGGTGGAACTAGCAGAGCCATTATCAGAACTGTTTAGTGAGTCTCTGAGCACAGGAGAGGTCCCAGAAGACTGGAGAATGGCTCATATGATACCACTCCACAAGAGTGGTAGCAGGGAGGAGGCAGGGAACTACAGACCAGTCAGTCTTACCTCAGTAGTAGACAAGATTATGGAGGCACTCCTTAAGGAAAGGATAGTACAACACCTGGAATCCATAGGAGCACAGGATCCAAGACAGCATGGGTTTACAAAAGAAAGATCCTGCCAAACTAATCTCATAGATTTCTTTGACTGGGTAACCAGAGTGGTGGACCAAGGGGGAGCAGTTGATGACACCTACCTTGACTTCAGCAAAGCTTTCAATACTGTTCCACATTGAAGATTGATTAATAAACTGGGTAGGCTTGGGGTGAGTCAGAGGTTAGTCAACTGGGTGGCAAACTGGTTGACAGGCAGAAAACAGAGAGTGGTAGTAAACAGTAAACAGTCAGACAGATGCAAGTCACAAGTTGAGTACCTCAGGGATCAGTCCTAGGGCCAGTCCTCTTCAATATCTTCATCACTGACATTGCAGATGGACTGGAGGGTAAGGTTTGTCTGTTTACAGATGACACCAAGATCTGCAACAGAGTAGATGATCCAAATGGTGTGGGCAGAATGAGAAGAGATCTGGATAAACTAGCAAAATGGTTGGAAGAGTGGTAACTGGGGTTTAATGCAAAGAAGTGCAAGACCATGCACATAGGGAAGAGAAACCCTGAAGCCACCTATAGGCTGGGAAGGGAGTTGCTGGCAGTCACAAGGGAAGAAAGAGACTTGGGCATAATCATCACCAATGACCTGAAATCATCCAAGCAGACTACTAAAGCAGTAGGTAAGGCTAGGGGAATGTTAGGGTGTATTAGTAGGGGTATCACAAGTCGGAAGAGGGAGGTAATAATCCCTCTTTACAATACACTGGTTAGGCCCCATCTGGATACTGCATGCAGTACTGGAGGCCACACCTTCACAAGGACATTAACCAAATTGAAGCAGTCCAGAGAAGGGCAATGAAAATGGTGCAGGGACTGCATCAGAAAACATATGAGGGCAGATTAACAGAGCTCAATATGTATACCCTAGAGCAAATGAGGGAGAGAGGTGATATGATCGAAACATTCAAACACCTTAAGGGCATTAACAAGGTGAAAGAGTCTAACATGTTTCTATATAAGAAAAATAGCAGGACAAGAGGACACATCATGAGTTTAGAGGAGGCGGTTAAGGGGTAATGTGAGGAAGTTTATTTTCACAGAAAGGGTGGTGGATGCATGGAGCGGCCTACCTCAGGAAGTGGTGGATATGAATACAGTGCAGGGCTTCAAACAGACGTGGGATAGGCATAAGGGAGCAATACAGATGAGTATGAATAGATAGGCCATTGACAGAGCAAAGGCCAATGGCACTTTTATAAGGTAGAAAAAGAAATGGGCAGACTGGATGGGCCTTGCGGTCCTTTTCTGCTGTCAACTTCTATGTTTCTATGTTTTCAGAGAGTTCTCATTTTAACTTGGTTTCACGTATAAACTGATAAATAACAGCTATGCCAAGCACCTCATGGCTTCCCACAGTTTATGAGGCTAGACAACCAGAAATTCTCTTCATAGAGAGGAGAGCTTGACTGAGCGACAAGGGAGAAAACAGCTGCTGCACCAAACACTAACAGTTTTTAACAAACAAACTGATGTTCACACCAGCATAAGAGTCAAACATATAATCCTTCTTTAATGGTATATGCAAGTAATAAACCATGACAGAGCATGACTTAGACTTACATATAATACCTGGCCTTCCAGGAGTACACAGTGGCATGAGTGACACCACAGATGGAGTCCCTTGCAACCTCAGAAACAGTTGTTATTTTGCCTGACCCACACCCTAGAGTGTCTTATTGTACTTATAAGATGCGTAAATGAAGGGCGCATGCCCGTGGTTAAGTGGGGGAAGAGCTCCTCTCCCACATCGTATTTCAGCCAGCAGGCTGAACATCACCACTCTACAGCTAGTTGCACTGAGGTGCTCGCTGTGGTAGTTGCAAGGTCTGTGGCTGCGCCTTCTCCTTATGTGCTTGTTTCCCTCCCCATTTGGTCTGTTTCTTTCCTTGTGGTCCCTCATGCCTCCCCTGGCTCTTTTCCTTTTGTTTTCCCTGTACCTTTGTCCTGTTTTCTTGTGGGTTTCTCCTGGCCTTTTATGCTGCCTGCTCCTTTCCCCTGTGGCCTCCTGCTAGTGCTGCCGTTGTTCTGCTCCTTCTCTCTGCTGCCACTTGCTTCTTGTTGGCTGCGTTCCTTTGCAGCCATGGTGGTGTCCTCTCCCCTTTCCAGCAGCTGCACCATGAGCCATGCATTTCTCATTGGAGCTTAGCTCCCTGCCTCATTCCTCATTGCTGGTTCTCTCCACACCTCCTGCACTTTGGCTGTCCTTCACTGGCGTCTGTGCACTGGCTTCCGATGCTGCTTGCTGCCCTGCCTCACCCCTTGGATGCTGTTTCTCCACTTCCTGGTATGCTGAGGCTTCACTTCCACTTTCTGGACTGCTGACTGCTCTCTGGGACCCCTCTTCCCCATTGGAGGCCTCTCTGTGCATCTGGTTGTTCTTTGTCTTTTTTCCTTTTGGGGGGCTTCCACCCATTACATGTTGTTTTGCCACTCTTGGACGCCGCACGGTGAGTCGGTATACAGTTCCTGACGACCATGCTTACATCTAACACCTATGGAGTGCAGTATCTTCCATAAATTGGGACTTGTCCACATTGGATCTCTGGTTCCCTCTAACTACTCATGCACTTAATGCACTTATCAGCTCCTCACACTCATTTTATGGGGAAAAGACTGCCAAACGGTAACCTAGCTGCACACACTGTGTGCTTCCCTCTCCTATGGTGTTCACTCCCTGTTCTGATCTGGTCACTCCTCTGTCATCTGTAGTCTAAGTACTGTAATACTGCCTTTCGTACCAGTCCTCGATTACTCCTCTGTTTACTGACCTACTCTCAGGTCCTGCTTGATATTGACCTGCCTGCCAGTGCTGAATCTGGCTCCTGCACTCTTGATGCTTGTCTCAGGGCTGCCTGCCAGAGCCTGCTACACTAGCATTTGCATTTTCTCCTCTACTGCTCAAGAACTACCTTCTACATGCCTCGCCTGAGCAACACCATATGATGGTACTGCGTTGTAAGATCAGTTGAACTGTGTAAAATTAGGAGGACTTTCTATATTATTATGCCATTTACGTATCGACTACTCTTTCCTAGTCTTTCAATCCCACTACTTGGTCACTGAATTTTAGCATGATAGTGGTGCCTTCATGGACTGATGGACATTCTGCAGTTCAGTGGCACTTTCAGCTCTTCTCCTCTCTGCATTATTACTTGTCTAATGTTCATTGCCCTTTCGGCTTCTGCCTGGACTACCTGTTGCTGGGAGCTGGCCTGCCAGGCCCAGACTATGTACTATGAGTCCTGCTAGCCTTCTTGGGGCCTAGCTGCCTCCTCTACTCCATCCTTCAACTGTCCTAACTGCGGTCTAGCCGCTTATCCTACCAACGTATTGGCCTAGCTGCTACATGCCTTCTGCCTTTGGACTCCTGCCATGCACTTCTGTCATGCGCCTCATCATAGCATTCAGTACCCTGCTCTGAATCACTCTTGTAGACCATCACCCAAGCTTCTCCATCAGGATTAGACACACTCCAGGACATCTGATCTTCAGCTATGCCAATCGAGTTCTGGATGCTTCTGCTCTCACCATGCCTGTTCGACCTCTCCAGCTGTTCAGGATCCATCTTTGCTCTACTATGGATTTTCTATCATACTATGCCTTAGGATTTTCTGCACTGTCCCTGGATGCTTCCCATATTGCTTCACTTTGTTTGGACTTATCACTTTCTGGCTGACCTATGAGTGGTCTTGCCATGCCTGCTTACCCTACTGGCTAACCTACATGTGGTCTAGCTGCGCATGCTAGCCTTCGTGGGGCTTTGCTACCATCCCCTACTTACCTTACCAGCTGACCTATGTGGCATCCAGCTGCGCATGCTAGCTTTTGTGGGGCTAGTTGCCACTCTTTACCTATGCTACCTTACCAACAGATCTCTTCTGATCCAGTTACATGCTAGCCTTCTTAGGCTCAGCTACTACTCTATTACTCATGGACTGATACATGCTGTTAACGTATCTCCTACGGTCCAACGGCTGACCTACATGTGGTCTAGCTGCACTTCTCTATCATTGAGCTAGCTCCTCTTTGTTCCCATGGATGCTTCCTACAGAGCTGCTTTAGTCATTCAGACCTACCTTTCCAAATATGCTCCCTAAAGGTTCCACCTTCCATTGGATTATTTCTGGAGTACATCAAGATATTTGCTTCAATTCTCCTGGATGCTCCTCACCATGCTACTTCAACTTCCCCGGAGCTACTACTACCGTCTCTGCCAAGACTCCCTGCTGACCTTTATTCCATACTGTCTTCCTTAGTTTAACTGATGCCAAAGACATTGGATTATTACTGTTTCAGGATACTTATTACCTCTCATCTAGGTGCCAGCTCTTCCGCCAAGGTCTCTTCACTGCAATCCTTATCATCCTCGAGCTTCAGGATACGACAGTCTACAGCATCATTCTGCCCTCATAAGTCTGCCTTAAAACTACAGTACTACTCCACTAAACTGACTCAGGATATGCTGCCATTACAATACCATTTACAATTTATTTCTCACTACTTCGCTGTTAATTCTGCATTGCATGCAGTTCGACATTTCCATTACATCATCTACCACAGCTCTGCAACCTGCCTCGCCCTGCAGGGCCAGTGGTTTGCCATTGCTTTTCACTGGACCTGCTCCCCTACAGGCCCAGAGGTTCTTTGCTCCTGTATTACTGCACCATAATCACGTACTTCTATGACCTGCTTGCCCCTTGGGCTGGGGGTTTAACACTTCTACTCTACACCTGCCTTGCCCAGCTTAGGGCCTGGAGATTCACATATTCTACTGTACACCTACCTGCCGCCATGTCAGCCAGCCCTAGGAGCTCCTTTACTATGGACTCACATCTGGTTTGTTTAGCCATTTGTCATCTATTCTTTGGACGCTTCTGCCCTGCCACTTCAGTTATAAGAAATTACTTCTACTACACTCTTGCCAGGAGACTTAGTTGAGCTTATCCAGCAGACCTTCGATATCCTGATTATGCTGTAAGGCTTCTTGGACCTTTTGACAATGCTACTTCATTTGACTCAGCCTCTTTAGTTATTACCATCTATGACTCATAAGCTCGACTATTCAGGACTCATCAGAATATTAGTACCAAGTCAGTTCTAGCTAATGTCCCCTTCTGGCTTTGAAACGTGGATATCAACATTGTTATGTAACTATTTGGATCCAGACGAAGTTCTTCAATTCCCGTGCTGTTACCATTTTTCATGCCCCTCACTGTATACCGTACATAAGCTATGAAATATTACTTCCCTGCTACTAAGTCTGCATCATGCAGCTTTACTTATTACTACAACTGACCTATGAACAGGTCCACTTATTTACGTTACTTGCTCATACTACCTTCTTCACCCTTACAGGGCCTAGAGGTCATCATGACTAACTCACTGATTTTACAACCTACCTCACTCCTCGTGAGCTGGAAATACATCTGACTTATGTGTACCTATTTGCACTACGATCTCTACCTGCTTCACATACTTGCTTCCCCTGTCCAGATTGGAGGTTCCTACTGCCCTGTCCTCCCGATTATGCAACTTACGCCAGTTCTTGTGCTTCATCACCACAGCCTTCATTTGCAAAGCTTGCCAAGCAGAACATGACCCAACAGTCCTCCTTCTCTGGACATGGATGCTGAGCCTTTGATTCCTGGTTCTCCGCTGAGAAGTCATCCTCACCTGCTCGAGTGCTTCACTACTGCAACTAGCTTGAATTCATATTGACCATAGATTCCACTCTACTATCATTCCGGCATGTACATGGATTCTCGAACTTGGAGTTTACTAGGAGGATGCTTGCTCTGTTCATCTGACATGTCACGATCCAATACTTCTTCAGTTCTCCATTTCTCTGGAACAGGTTCTACAACTTGGGGTTCAGATTAGCCGATTAAATTGAAAATTTTATTTAGAATTACTCTCCTTTAGTATGCCCAGAAGGACGGGCAGGTCAGTAGCCATGGGTCCTCAGAGGTTTCCCCCAAGGGCTTTTTCCCCCTCTCCTGCGTGCTGCTGATCACACTCTCCGGACTTGGAGGAGGTGATCATACTGCTACTCATTTTCTTGGGGGTGTCATCCTACTCAACTCCTTCTAACAGCCGGATACAGAACAATCATATGATATCATTTTTGGGGGGTCTCATAATACTGGACTAAGCATCCTTCCTATGGTGAGATACAGAGAAAGGCCAAAACTATCAAATCATAACAAGTGACTTATCAGTTCAAGCATCTAAGCACCTTGCATATACAATCCAATTCATATGTACTATAATTACTGACTTGCTCATATCTATGCTAACATAGAAACATAGACTTTGACAGCAGATAAGGACCACTTGGCCCATCTAGTCTGCCCATTTCCCTACCTACAGGATAGGCCGCAGATCCTAGTTAACCAACAGCCAATTTCTTCCTACCCCCCCACAAGAATTGCCTTATGTCTGTCGCATGCATTCTTGAATTCTCCCACAGTTTTAGACCCCACAACCTCCTCAGGAAGGCTGTTCCATGCATCCACTACCCTCTCTGTGAAATAATACTTCCTCACATTGCCCCTGAACTGCCCCTCTATCTTTAAGTTGTGTCCCCTTGTTCTTGCACATCTCTTTTTCTGAAAGATGCTACCCTCTTGGACTTTGTTGATTCCACTGAGGTACTTAAAAGTTTCTATCATGTCCTCTCTCTCCCTTCATTCTTCAGGGGTATACATATTAAGTTCCTTTAGTCTCTCCTCATACGGCTTCTCTTGCAGACCCTGCACCATTTTAGTTGCCCTCCTCTGGACTGCCTCTATTCTGTCTATGTCCTTGCAGAGATGGGGTTTCCAGAACTGGACGCAATACTCCAGATGAGGTCTCACCAACTGTCTGTACAGAGGGATGACAACTTCCTGTTTTCTGCTGCTGATGCCTCTCCCTATGCATCCCAGTATACTCACAGCCTTCCCTACTGCCTTCTCACATTGTTTGCTAACCTTAAGTTCATCTGATATGATTACCCCCAGGTCCCTTTCCTGTTTTGTTGTTGTTACTACCTCCCCCCCCATTGTGCATTCTTCCCCTGGGTTCTTGTTTCCTAGGTGCATTATTTTGCACTTCTTTGCATTGAATCCTAGCTGCCATACTTGTGACCATTCCTCCAACCTTGTGAAGTCCCTTCTCATCCTTTCCATGCCTCCCTGTGTATCAACCCCATTGCAGATCTTTGTGTCATCTGCAAAGAGGCATACTTTTCCTTCCAGTCTCTCTGTAATGTCACTTATGAAGACATTAAAAAGGACTGGACCCAATACTGAACCCTGCGGTACCCAACTAGTAACCCCTCTTTCTTCAGAGTGAACTCCATTTACAATTACCTTCTGTGTCCTGTTGTCCAGCCAATGTTTTACCCAGGCTACCACCCTGAGACCCACTCCCAGACTGGTTAATTTGACTATTAATCTTTTGTGTGGGACTGTGTCAAATGCCTTGCTAAAGTCTAGGTAGGCCATGTCCACAGCCCCTCCCTGGTCTACTACTTTGGTCACCCAGTCAAAGAAATCTATAAGATTCTGTCTGACATGACCTTCCCACTGTGAACCCATGCTGCCTTGGGTCCTGTGCCCCACTGGCCTCTAGGTACTCAACTATTCTTTCCTTCAGAAGTGACTCCATCACTTTCCCTACCACAGAGGTCAGACTGACAGGTCTGTAGTTTCCTGCCTCTGCCTTGGTCCCACTTTTGTGAAGGGGAATCACATCTGCCTTCCTCCAGTCCTTGGGTACCACACCATCTTCCCATGATTTATTAAAAAGAGTAGCCAGTGGTTTCACTAGTTCCCCCTTAATTCTTTTAGAATTCTGGGCAGAATTCCATCAGGCCCCATTGCTTTGTCCACCTTCAGTTTTAGGAGTTCTTGCAGAACCCTTTCTTCTGTGAAAGGACTGGGATCGACCCCCCTATCAAGAGTGCTTCTGTTAATTGGATTAGGCACATCCCCTTCCTCTTTTGTGAATACTGAGCAGAAATATTCGTTCAGTATCCCTGCTTTTTCACTGTCCCCCTCTGCCCACCCACCGTTCCATTGCTAAAGTACCTAAGCACAAATCATTTCATACTACTAGTACCTTGCAAGCATTATCCTACTTACTGGTCTGGCCTCTGTATCCAAGCACAGCCTACATCATCCAGCTACAGTATGTAACATAAGCACTGAGCTCTGAACCACAGTTAACTATGCATTACAAAAATCCAAATAATAAAAACCTAAAAAATGAGTTTACCTATAAACTAGTTTCTCCAATGACAGATGACAGATGTTAATAGGCAAACCTATCAGTTTGGCTTGGCCAGTTTTTTACACTTAGCACTTGCACTTTAAACAATAAATGTTGCAGTACTAGTCCTTGGTCTGGGTGCTGACTCCTGTGTGCTGATATTTGGTTTGTTTCTGGCAGCCAATGCCCCCTCCCCCCACCCAAAATATAATAAGCTGAGATTTCCTGACAGTTTGTAAGCTGTAATGTTTATATTGAGTTTAGATTTTTTTTATAAAAACATTCTGAATAAGACTGGGTGTGGTGTGTGTATTATGGTCACTTGAAGTGTAGTACTTGAGCAAGTATCCATGTGAGTGGTCAGACAAGCAGGCAGAGTAAAGGTAAGATTACTTTTATCAAAGAATAAATATCTGAAAAAAATATACAATCCTGATGTGACTTTTGTTTTCTATAGGACAAATTTAATTTATTTGTGTGTAAATGAGAGAAGAGTGAGTGAGTGAGTGAGTGAGTGAGTGTGAAAGGTGGGGGACAAGTGGGAAGGAGTCAGAAAAGAAATGGTGTCAGTTTAAAAAAATGAACATTCTAGATTAACACATCTGTTCATTTTGTTTTGGTACAGGCTGGCACTGGTACTTTTTTACTGGGCATTAGGCTGTGGAGAATGTATAGTTTCCAGCTTGCATTAGTCAACTGTGACAGGGTTGAATAAGACACTGTCCACTGCCTATGTAGAAAGTATTAAAAGCAAGGCTCTCTTATGGCCTCTCTTTTTCTATCTTTTGTCTGTCTTGTTGCACAATCAAATTTTCATGTAAATCTAAGACTTGATCGCTCCAATAGTTTCACATTATACCCCCATCCCCCTGCCTTTGTTTCTTACTGTCTCTACCTTGCTGATAAATGGTTATAAAAACAAGTGCAGATCTTTATATAATACTGGGTTCCCTGGTTTGAAAACATATAGAGTTATGATTTTTGAAAATGAATGCAGAAAAATGTTTGGGTTTCTTAAAGGGAATGGAAAGGTATAACACAGTCTGACCTTTTTGAGCTCAGGTATTTGCAAACTGTCAGCAGTTGGGCCAGCTTGGTTTAAATGTGCTCTTTTGCAGGAAGGAAACTAACAAATTCTGTACAAACAAGAGTTACCTTGGGCTCAATTCACAAAGCCCCCTTGAATAAAGCAAGAGGCTTGCGTGACAAGGAATGACACAAGATGTGGCTTGTGCCAAAAGATGCACCCTAAGCAATTTGCAAATGCAGCCTGTGGCAAACGTAGGCTGTGTTCACCAAAGGGCACTTGCACCATCTTTGTGGCACAAAATGGGCTGTGGCATGGCATTAGGGGACTTGTGACAAATGCAAGTTGCCATATCCCCTTAATAGGTGTCATCGAGGCAGAGGTCAGGAAACATAGAGAAAACCCAGAAGCAGCTGTAAAATTCTACAAAACTGTTTATTTGTAGTTGCAGTAACATAAAATAAAATAAACCCGATCAGAATAACTATGTACAGTAGCAAAAATAAAACCTGTCTTGTAGAAAAATAAATCTCCTGTGCAGCTTAGCTTAGCTATTTTTACAAGTCTTTTTCAAACCCCATCCTTTGCAAGCATCCTGTTCTTTGAAAATTTTAGGAGCTACTTAGAACATTGAGAACTTCCTGAGGTCCCCACAACCTTTGCAAAAGGCTCAGGCATTTGCACTCAAATGACCTCTAGCTTTTTATAGTTATCTCAAATCACAAATATATACATTTCCACAGCAACACTTAACATCTTTCAAACAAAAGGGATCCCAATATCAGCTTCACTCCATACATTGATTCTCATATATTTCATATTAGCAGATATAGATTTGCAAGGAAGGAAGACAAACAGCAAGAGAAAACAGAAAGACAGTGAGAGGCAAAGGATTGCGAGACTGTTCGGGTTGATCAAGTCTGAGGTCTCACAGGAAAATTTGGTTGTGCAACCAGACAGAGAAGAGAGAAAAAGAAAGAACAGAGATCCTTGCATTTAAACATTTTCTCCATAATAAATGGAACAGGGTCATATTCTACCCTGTCACATATACCCTCGTCTGTAAGAGGGGACCTGTTTTACTAAACAGGTTTCCAACACCTTCTACTCTCTACTAACAGTTTCTTTCAGAATTTAAGCACATTTGCATCCATTTTTTTAACAGTACAGCAAAAATTATAGTTCAAACCATACCTTGTTTTAACAATCAGAACCCTCAGTTCCTGATCCCTATCTTGACAGAAAATCAGTATTGCTATTCTTTTTATTAGATTTGTTATTCACAGAGAATTTAATTGGCTGCAGTGCCAGGTATCACAATGTGATGCTGACATTTTTATCTTTCATCTGGTTAAGCCAATAGAGAGGACTGTGATCAGTTACCAGAACAAAATCAGTTCCCAGCAAATACAATTTGAGGGACTCCTTTTTTTGATAGTGGAGTACCTTGTCTCTCTCTGTCATACAATTTTCTACTTATATACAGAATAGGATGTTCTTTCCCATCTATATTTTGACTTAGAACAGCATCTAGGCCTACCTCAGATGCATCTGTCTGCAACAGAAATGGTTTCTCAAAGTCTGAGCTTCTTAAAACAGGTGCTGAACATAATGCAACCTTTATGGCTTGAAAAGCTTTATCACACTCTGGAGTCCATTTCACATTATTTGGGTACCGTTTCTTTGTGAGTTCGGTGAGGGGAGTAGCTAACTCAGCAAAGTTAGAAACAAATCTCCTATAATAACCAGCCCGCCCTAAAAAATGACCTGACATGTTTATTTGTTTTAGATGCAGGGTTGTTAGCTACAGCTTCTATTTTAGAAATCGCTGGTTTGACTTCTCCATTTCCCAACACATAGCCCAAATATTTGGTTTCCTGCATGCCCAATGCACATTTAGTAGGATTAATTGTCAGACCTGCATTTTTGATAGCTTGGATAACTGTTCGTAAGTGTTCCACTTAACTTTTCCAGTCTGGACTGTACACCACAACATCATCTAGGTACACAGCACAATAACCAGTGTGAGGGGATAAAATTACATCCATGTACTGCTGGAATGTCACTGGTGCACCATGTAAACCAAAGGGCATGGTGGTGAACTGATAGAATGCCACAGGAGTGGCAAATGCAGTTTTATCTCTGGATTCTTTAGCTAAAGGTATTTGCCAGTAACCCTTGGTGAGATTGAGGGTATTGATATACTTTGCACTTGCCTGTCCACCAAATCATCTATTCTGGGCATAGGGTACCTGTCAAATTCTGACACTTGATTTTGTTTCCTGAAATCAAGGCAGATTCTAACACCACTTTCTTTTTTGTTTACAATTATCTTGGAGATGACCAAGCACTCCTCGACTCCTCAATGATACCTAATTCTTTCATTTTTGTATTCTAGCTTAATCTATCAGCTCTTAACCACTCTAGCAACCTGTATGACTTTTGCCTAATAGGGCGAGCATGCTTTGTCACCATTACATGCTCAACCCCTTTTGCTCGGCCTGGTACCATGGTAAAAGTACAGTTAAATGTCTTTAGCACATTACAAATCTATGCAGTTTGTTCTGAGGTTAAGGAAACATTCACCTTTACAACTTCAACATTTACAGTTTGTTCCAGTCTATCATAAGCTACATCATCATCTTCCTTATCAGTTTCTAGTAAAACTAGCAAGGCAGCTTTTGGCATTTTTTCAACCCATCTCATAAAGAGGTTAGCATGGTATATCTTACAATGATTTTTCTTCTCAGGGGTCTCAATCTCATAGTTAACAGTGCCAGTACGTCTGAGAACTTTATATGGTCCTTGCCACTTCATTAATGACTTATTTTCTGTTGTGGGTAATGGTAGCAAAACCTTTTCACCTGGCTCAAAACTTTTTCTTTTACCCAATAGTCACAATATACCTTCTGCTGGTTTTGAGCCTCTTTCTGATGCTATGGGCAATTTCAACATATTTTTTCCAGTTTCTTTCTTAGGGTACACATATAAGAAGATATAGATTGTTTCTGAGTGGGATTATCTTCCCATGTTTCCTTTATCACATCCAGTGGCCCTCTTGGCTGCCTACTATGCAGCATTTTAAATTACTCAAACCCTGTTGATGCCTGTGGTACTTCTCTGTAAGCAAAAAGTAGGTAAGGCAAGTAACAGTCTCAATCTTTCCCTTCCCCTTTTACAAACCTTTTAACATGTGTTTTAGGGTTTGGTTAAAATGCTCAACATGCCCGCCTGTCTGAGGGTGATGGGGGAGGTTGTTATAGTAGTGATATCTAGCAGTCTGTACAGTTGTTTAAGCAGTGCATCACCAAAATTACTACCCTGATCAGTAATAATTTATTTAGGTATGCCCACCCTGCTTAAAATTTTGACTAGCTCTGCCACAACCTTTGGGGTTGTAACAGTACACACTGGAACTGCTTGTGGGTATCGAGTAGCATAGTCGCATACTACCAGGATAAATCTATTACTGTTTTTACTTTTGTCTAAAGGACCAACCTCATCCACTGTAATTCTCTCAAAAGCACATCTATTAAGGGTAGGGGAACCAGGGGCACCTAGTCTTTTCTAGTGACTGGAGCTACTTTCTGACACTCAACACATGAATTACAATAGGTAGCAACATCTCCATGAATTCCTGGCCAGTAAAACCTACAGTATACAGCAATCTGGCAAGGGTGTGATCTGTCCCTGAGTGATCAGCCATAGGATTATCATGTGCTATCTGTAACAATTGCGTTCTATACTTCTGTGGTATAACTAATTGTTCTGTCTGTTCCTGTGTCTGAGGTTTAACCCAAACTTTGTACAGTAACCCATTACATTTTTTAAACATTGGTCCACCCTGTTTTGGTTTCAACCCCAGCTGCTTGAAATAACTCTAAAGAGAAACATCGTTAGCTTGTTCTGAAAGAAAATCACAATCAGTTGTCAATTTAGTTTCAGCAGTTTCATATTTTAACCCTTCATGTCCATCAGTCATTTGTTGCCACAATTTTTTCAGGCTTTATCTTTCTTTCCTGGATTTCTGAATCTCGGAACTGTGCTAAAACAAGTATGAATCAAAATCACTGAAGGAAAAAGTGTCCCCACTGTCTGAAATTTTCTTTGCCTGAGCTCTTGTCACCACAGCTGCTGAAACATCAGGACTTACTCCCTCTTTGATAAATTCAGTAAATCCTGGAAAGCCATTTCCAGTAATCACAGGTACAGGTAACTTTGGTACTACCCCACTTTCATTTGGTGTGACACACCCTTAATGGTCAGAGTCACTTGGGTGGTGGGATAATATTGAGTGACCCCATGCATGCAGATAACACCAGTACCTGGTCCCTTTGTACAGTGTTTTCCCAGCACTTTAACATGCACTAGGGTCTGTCTGCTTCCCGAATCAATGAGTCCCTTTACGGTCTTATTGCCCACCTTCACATCTGTTAGTTACTTGCCCCAGTTTGTCAAGGACAAATCTGCTCCAGTGCCACTGTCTTTATTATGGCAGTTTCTTGCAAAATGGCCTGGCTTATTACAATGATAGCAGATAACGTATCTTGGCACAGATTAGTTACCCCCACCAGAGTTCTTAGCAGGGCTGGAGTTTAAATGGGAAAAAGAGTTTCTTACCAGTTGTTGGCTGTTACCTTGCTGCTGTGGCATCTGTCTGGCCACTTGGTAGTCCTCAGCAAAATAAACAGCTTTTTCCCATTCTCTGGTCAGTGTTCCTTTAACTACAGCTGCACATCTGTAGGCAAGATGTTGATGAACTGCTCCATGACAAATGTATCAATGATCTTTGGGACTGTTTTGCTCTCTGGTTGGATCCACTTCATCAGGAGTTCTCAGAGTTGGGTGAAGGCTTCTCGAGATTGTCAACCGTTGTACCTCAGAGATCGTCATTTCTGCCAGTAGGTCTCTGGAGATGCTGTACCTTTTCAGAAATTCGCTTCACCAGGTCATAGTTTTCTGACTGTACATCCATACTGCTGTGGGCAAGCTGGGCTTTTCCTGTCAGGTGAGGGTACCAGTCTGATTGTCCATTGCTGCTTCGGCCACTGTCGGCTGTGGCAACTCTTTCAAAGGTTGTCAGGTGTGCCTCAATATCATCTGAGGGACACAACTTAGTAAGTTTAATGGCCTTTAAGTTGCTTGCATTTTATTGCTCCTCTGGATCTGTGCTGGATCCTCTGCTTTTGATAGCTTGTAAGACATCCAGCCATCACTGCTCCCATTGCTGCATCTCTTCTGTTATCTGCCGCTCCTGTCACTGCATCTCTTCTCTCCACTGTGCTTCTAAATGCTGAATCTCTTTTCTCTGTGCATCTCAGTCTCTTTTGTTGTGTAGACCACTATTTGAAAAAAAGTCCAACAGGCTTTCAGGTTCTGCCAATGTCTTTACTTTTTCCATAACTTGTGCTGGCTGGTTAACTCAGACTGGACTCTCTGTTGCAGCTAAGGCTCATTGCCATTCTCCTGTAACCTCTCCCAAACTTGCTGCTGCAGAATACATATCTTCCTCTGTGCTTCACTGATACTAGTTCCAGTAACCATGCACAAATCTCCTGTCTTAGGATATGAGCGGCTTAAATCCCACTTAAGCTGACACCATCTGTTGTCAAGGTACTGGTCAGGAAGCATAGGAAAAACCTAGGAGCAGTTGTACAATTCTATAAACTGTTTATTTTTGGTTGCATTAACATTAACTAAAATAAAGCTGATCAGAATCAACTTCTGTACTAGTAAAATAAACTGTCTTGTAAAAAAAAAACATTCTTCCTTGCAACTCAGCTTGGATGTTTTTCATAAGTCTTTTTCAACCCCCTATCTCTTTTGTAAGCATCCTGTTTTTGTAAATTTCTAGGTGCTTTAGAACATTGAGAACTTCCTGAGGTCCCTGCAACCTTGCAAAAGGCTCAGGTATTTGCACTCAAATGACTTGTAGCTTTTTACAGTTATATCAAATCACAAATATATACATTTCAACAGCAACACTAAACATCTTTCAAACAAAAGGGATCCCAATATCAGTTTCACTCTATACATCGATTCTCATATATTTTATATTAGCAGATATAGATATGCAAGGAAGAAAGACAGACAGCAAGAGAAAACAGAGAGACAGTGAGAGGCAAAGGATTGCGAGACTGTTGGTTGATCAAGTTCGAGTCTGTAGGAAAATCTGTTGCACAACCAGACAGAGAAGAGAAAAGGAAGGAATACAGATCCTTGTATTTAAACACTTTTCCATAATAAATGGAACAGTTTCTATTCTATCCTGTACAATAAGCAAATGCCCTAACAGGTTTAATTGAGAGAGGATCTCAGATCTAGAAGTGGTTGCCATCTGGGAACAAGTGACCATCAAACAGTGTGGTTAACGTTAAACTCAGCTACAGAGTTTGCCTACAAAGTGAGGGTACTGGACTTAGAGGGCTGACTTTGGCAAGATGGGAGAGTGCCTCAGAAAGCACTCAGCAAACAGGCTAGAAGGAGGGGTGGAGCAACAATGGGGAATCATCAAAACTGCCATCACAGAGGCAACAAGCCTTTGTGTGAAGCAAATAAACAAATCAAAATGAAAGAAAAAGCCACTATGGTTCTCAAAAGAGGTGGCTGGGAAAGTCAGGGAGAAAAAGATAGCATTCAGGAAGTATAAGGAAACACAGAAGGAGCAGGACAGAGAGCTGTACCAGTTAAGGCAGAAGGAAGCAGGGAAGGAAGTCAGAATAGCAAAGGCCCAAACTGAGGAAAAGATAGCCAACTCGGTTAAGAAGGGGGATAAAACCTTTTATAGGTACATCAGAGAGCGTAGAAAGACAAAGGGAGGGATAGTGAGGCTGAATAGAATGAATGGTGGGTGGGCAGAGAGGGACAGTGAAAAAGCAGGGATACTGAATGAATATTTCTGCTCAGTATTCACAAAAGAGGAGGGGGAAGTGCCTAATCCAATTAACAGAAGCACTCTTGATAGGGGGTCGATCCCAGTCCTTTCACAGAAGAAAGGGTCTGCAAGAACTCCTAAACTGAAGGTGGACAAAGCAATGGGGCCTGATGAATTCACCCCAGAATTCTAAAAGAATTAAGGGAGAACTAGTGAAACCACTGACTACTCTTTTAATAAATCATGGAGGATGGTGTGGTACCTGAGGACTGGAGGAAGGTGGATGTGATTCCCTTCAAAAAGTGGGACCAAGACAGAGGCAGGAAACTACAGACCTGTCAGTTTGACCTCTGTTGTAGGGAAAGTGATGGAATCACTTCTGAAGGAAATAATTGTTGAGTACCTAGAGGCCAGTGGGGCACAGGACCCAAGGCAGCATGGGTTCACAGCAGTAAGGTCATGTCAGACGAATCAAATTGATTTCTTTGACTGGGTGACCAAAGTAGTAGACCAGGGAGGGACTGTCAACATGGCCTACCTAGACTTTAGCAAGTCATTTGACCAGTCCCACACAAAAGATTAGTAGTCAAATTAACCAGCCTGGGAGTGGGTCCCAGGGTGGTAGCCTGGGTAAAACATTGGCTGGACAACAGGACTCAGAATGTAATTGTAAATGGAGTCCACTCTGAAGAAAGAGAGGTTACTAGTGGGGTACCGCAGGGTTCAGTACTGGGTCCAGTCCTTTTTAATGTCTTTATACATGATATTGCAGAGGGACTGGAAGGAAAAGCATGCCTCTTTGCAGATGACACAAAGATCTGCAACAGGGTTGATACACAAGGAGGCATGGAAAGGATGAGAAGGGACTTGGCAAGGCTGGAGGAATGGTCAGAAGTATGGCAGCTTGGATTCAATGCAAAGAAGTGCAAAATAATGCACCTGGGAAACAAAAACCCAGGGGAAGATTACATAATGGGGGGAAGTAGTAACAACAATAAAAATGGAAAGGGACCTGGGGTAATCATATCAGATGACCTTAAGGTTAGCAAGCAATATGAAAAGGCAGTAGGGAGGGCTGGGAGTATACTGGGATGCATAGGGAGAGGCATCACCAGCAGAAAACAGGAAGTTGTTATCTCTCTGTACAGACAGTTGGTGAGACCCCATCTGGAGTACTGTGTCCAGTTCTGGAGACCCCATCTCCGCAAGGACATAGACAGGATAGACACAGTCCAGAGGAGGGCAAATAAAATGGTGCAGGGTCTGCAAGAGAAGCCATACGAGGAGAGACTAAAGGAGCTTAATATGCATACCCTTGAGGAAAGGAGGGAGAGGGGGGACATGGTAGAAACTTTTAAGTACCTCAGTGGAATCAATAAAGTCCAAGAGGGTAGCATCTTCCAGAAAAAGAGACATGCAAGAACAAAGGGACACAATTTAAAGATGGGGGGGACAGTTCAGGGGAAATATGAGGAAGTATATTTTCACAGAGAGGGTGGTAGACACATGGAACAGCCTTCCTGAGGAGCTTGTGGTGTCTAAAACTGTGGGAGAATTCAAGAATACATGGGACAGACATAAGGCAGTTCTTGGGGGGTAGGAAGAAATAGGCTGTTGGTTAAATAGGATCTGTGGCTTATCCTGTAGGTAGGAAATGGGCAGACTAGGTGGGCCAAGTGGTCATCTGCCATCAAAGTCTATGTTTCTATGTCTCTATGCAACACTAAAACTGCATTTCACGACACTGTCAAACTTTTTGTTAACTTTTCCATTGACTATAATGGGAAACCTGTCTTTGAATAACTTTTGAATCCTTTAATATTTTTATTATGAAATCTTTGAAAGGCACATTAGGAACACCGCCATGTTCCCTAAAAGTTTCGGACCAGTAGCATAAACCGTGTGGACCTGTATTCAACTTTGTATGCGCTATATAGCTCAGTAACCATATATCTGACCATTATGAAATTGGCAGATCCAAAGATCTATGGTACTGCTCCATGCATGCCAAACATCAGGCCAATCCATCATACGTGTGGCAAAGTTGTTAAGCTGCAACTTTTCACAGTTTAAAGGAGAAGACTCCTGTATAATTATGATTTGGATATGTCTGATATATTTATTATACATTATATAAATTACTATACATATGTCAATAAGAGATCAGTAATTTCTTCTGTTGCAACACATATCTAGAGTCTGAGGCTCTGACACAAGGTAGTAAAGTGTCAAGCAAGCCTCCATTTGCATGCAAATGGGTCACTTTTAATACAGCCCCTTCCATTGTCTGATGTCACTGCAGCAACAGTGCTGTCTAGCCTGATTTTAGTTTGTTTGCAATGGCTTAAGACAGTTCTATCATGCAACTCACACAGGGAGTAGTACTTGTAGCCTTAACACCGTATGTGTAGAGCAAATAATACATCTAATAGTATTTCATTCACAGGAAACAATCTGTTACTTTGTACTGCTCATTTCTCTCTGTGAGACAGTGGTAACATGTTGTGGAGAGCAGTAGAAAGAATCAATAAATCAGTCTGTATTGAACCAGGTGAAAACCCTTGAGAAGATTTATTTACAAAGTAGGCCTGAGCAGTTTCCCAAAGGATCACACAAGACTGAATTCCTCCTTTGAACAAATGATACACCCCCCTTTCAGCAGCCCGAAAGTGGAGAGCTAGATCACTTACTTTATAAAGTGTATTGTTTTACATTTCAAATGCTCTTTAAATCTGAGTTTCTGACTGGAAATGCCAAGACACAGCGTGCATATGGCATGGGAGGAATGAGCTAAGCAAATATAGAGCACTACAAACACTGAGACTGATTAGTTTCTTTACCTACAACAGCTGAAGTGTAGCATCTGATTTGTGAGGGACATCCTACTTCAAATGCTGCTGGCATTACAAAGTGGAGGGGGGGGGGCTGACACAGCTTGTCTTCAGTACCTTCAAAGTGAAGTGCTCTAGCTCTCACATCACTGCTAATGATTTATGATGGAAATGGGGGATCTTTTAAAGTCATGGACTTGAGGGGCTATCACAGTTCCCAAGAAGGTTAGGGGAACTTGTTAAGGGTTAGAGAGTAAAGGACTTTAGTAGTATTTGAACCAGAGCCTCCCAGTTCTTGTGCCTGTGCTTTAACCACTAGATTACTCTTCTTCCATATGCTGCAGCTGATGCTGTCCTGGTAACCTGTCCCTTGTTATAGCTGAACTCACTGTTGCCTTACAGCAGCCATCCAATCACTGACTGCCTAGTTACAAAGAGAAAGGGACATATTTGCAAGATTGTTTCTCACTGCTGGTGTCAATCAAAACAGAGAATGCTAACACACACAGAACATAATACAACAGCTGTATGCCACTTAAAACTCTTGTTGTACCCAGAGTTATTTATTGAGTAAACTGTTTTTTGCTAACAGAAACAGTAACACAACATATACAGGCACTTCCTTATATGAATACCGTATATACATGTCAAATCAGTGCTGCATCACACTCATATGGTCCTAGTTCCTATTAGACCTATTAGGGAGGCAGTATGGCGCAGTGGGTTAAGGCTCTGAGCTGCAAATCTGGAGACCTGGGTTTGAATCCCATAGCCCCCTAGGTGCATACTGTGTGACCCTGAGCAAGTCACTTAACTTCCTGTGCTCCCAGGTTGCACCTACCAAACAAGCTTTCAGCTTAGTGTGTCTCACCTGTAAGTAAAATAATAGAAAACCTGCACTTCAGGATGAGCACAACACTTAAAGGGTTCCTCCATTACTCAAGTGGGAACCAAACATTGTGGGTTTGGTTTACTGGTAGAACTACATTTAGTGCAGCACCATTATCTGTTGCACTGATGGCATCATCCTCCAGCAGCATTGATGGTAAAATGGAGGACAAACACATTGATAACTTCTGGGGCTGTACATTTTTATTTATAATCTAGATTTGGACAGCAATAGGACTGCTGGCAACTGGAGGAGGCACAAAACAGTTACATAAGGAGTTGGGAAAATATTGGTGTGAAACTATGGAAGACTTCCTTAACCTTAAAAAGTGGTACTCAACTCTAACCATAGTGGCACTACTGTGCCACTTATAATATATGGCTAGATAGATAGGCTATAGTTATCTATCTATCTATCTATCTATCTATCTATCTATCTATCTATCTATCTATCTATCTATCATAGTGGCACGGTAGTGCCACTATAGTTAGGGTAGAGTACCCCATTTGAGGTTAAATCTGAAATCGGGAGCTTAATAACTTGGCCACTGTATGACAGATTTGCCTGAAATTTGGAATGCTTGGTTCAGTACCATAGATCTCTGGACCTGCCAAGTTTTGTAATGGTCAGATATACAGGTGCAGAGCTACAGAGCACCAAACAACGCATGCATTAAGGGTTTTGCTTGTTTCTTTGCTCACACCTACAGGTCACACCGGTTTTTGCGATCAGTACAAATCTTCAGGGAACATACAGCTGGGGTCCCCAATGTGCCTTTCAAAGATTTCATCAAAAAATATTAAACAGTTCAAAAGTTATTCAAAATAAACTGTTCCCCATTATAGTCTATGGGAAAAGTTAAAATATTCAAAAGTGTCACAAATGCACTTTTTACTTTGGCAAATGACCCTTGTAGTGTCGCAAATCGGCCATCTTGTTTTCAGTTGGTGGTCAGAGAAATGCTTGGCGTTTAAATGTGGGACCCTCAAGGGACACAATTCTTGTTTTGTTCACCTAGTCGAGCCCTGAAGATGTTAGCCATGTCTTTTTGGGGGTAAAACACTCCAGAAATGTTTTTAATTTCTGTAAACAGTAGTGTCACAAAGTACTTTTGAATATGCAATACTTTCATCATTTTATTTACGAAAGTTTGTGATTTAGAAAGTACTTTGAGACACTATAGCTAAAACAATGGGAATCTTTGCCACCCTGCAAAAGAACAGTTTGGTCCTTTGGGCTGAAATGTGGAGGACTGAAAAGCCAACATCTCACAGATGTATCTTTTGAGATTTAGTGAAAAATATTAGAGGGCTGCAAAGTTATGGCACTCTGAAGTTAATGATTTTCCCCATAGAATAACATTACAGCATCTGCCGTGCCTTTGGGGCACGTATCTCAAAAAAGGTTCAAGCTACGGGCTTTTGTCAGAAAAATGCGTAGTACCCACTAGGGGCTAAGTACAAAACTAGCCTGGAAAGTCATAAATAATATGAGATTTTTATTTTTTCTATGTTGTACGGTTCCTGAGATATAAGCAATTTAGTATTCCAAGTGCTCATTTTCTGCTCTGAGGGCCATAATTATGCATACTTTGTTTGTATTCACTGTGCTTCTGAATGCACCTTTTGGTAAAAAAAAAAGTGTGTGCATTGCATTACTGTTACCGTTAGCATTTCCGCTTGCGTTTCTGACTATCTTTTGTTGTTAGCATTTCCATTCGTCCCCTGTGCATTACCCTTTGAGGTTGCATTTGCTCTTGCATTTGCGATACCATTACCATTTACATTTCTGTTACCATTTTGTTAGCTTTTACTTTTGCATCACCATGTGCGTTACCATTTGTGTTTCCGTTCGCGCTTGCATTTCCGTTTGCGTTACTGTTTCCTTTGGCATCATCTTTGATATTACCATTACTGTTTGCATTTCCAATTGCGTTACCATTGGCACTTGTGTGTTCGTTACCGTTTGTGTTTGCATTTCCATTGGCCTTAGTGTTTGCGTTTTTGGTAGTGTTTTCATTGTCGAGTGCATTACTATTTCCTTCTGCGTCACCGTTGCCGTTACCGTTTGTGTTTCTGTTTGCATTTCTGTTGCCGTCTGTATTTTTGTTACCGTTTTCATTACTGTTTGTGTTTGTGTTTCCATTTTTGCTAGCATCTGCATTACCATTTGAGTTAACATTTGTGTTTGCATTTCCGTTTGTGCTTGCGTTTGTCTTACCGTTTGCGTTAATGTTTCCATTTACGTCACCATGTGCATTACCATTTGTGCTTGCATTTGCATTACCATTAGCATTACTATTTTCTTTTACCTCACTGTTGCCATCACCATTTGCGTTAACGTTACGTTTGTATTTTTGCATTTTCGTTGCTGTTTGCACAACCATTTGTGTGTAATGTATTTTTCATCACTCGTGCAAAGTTTTATGCTCGTGCTGCTCTGCAACTGTTGAAGAGGTTTGGATAAGATTTGGTATACATGGAGTGAAATGGTGTATCTGTTGATTTACCAATTTATATTTCACTGGTCCATACAGTTTTTGTGTAGTGCAGTGCAAAACATTGTTTTTGCTATTTTTCTGCACTGTCTTGCAAGACACATAATGCAGCCAGTGTGTAGTTGATTCATCTGAAACTTGGCACATGGCAAGACCTTTATTTGTGGAACATGCCAGTTTTTGTTTGGTGAAAAATGTTGTTCCGTTCAGAGTTATTTACTTTGAAGCCGGGCCCCTTCATGGTTACAGATTTATTGGCCTCAGGTCCGTCATTTTACTGCATTTTTCAGCTGTGATTTCTGACATTTTATGATGGAAGACTTCTTAAAGGTGCTGACATGTTAAAATTGAATATCTGTGGAATGCATTGGTCTTTTCACATGACATTGGGAGGGTGCTGAGTGGATGTCCTGGAGATGTAAATAACCACAGAAACGTGCTGGTCACGGCTTACAGAAATTTGAAAGGTGCTGTATTTAGGGTTGCTAACCCACAAACATAGAAAGTCCAAAAGAAACCAGCACTCAAGCCTGATAAAGGAGTCCAAAATACAGGTCAAAACAAAGATAAATGGCTTTGAAATACCATTTTAATGCAGAGAAATACATAGTGACCAGCAGGCAATCAAACACTTGATTCACAAAACTCTGTGCCGACTCAAACCAGAGTCTTCCTAGAGTAACATGTAACCAGTTGATTAGAATCTTAAATGTGAGACTAACAAATATATAGAACCAATTACATCATTCAATCAATTAAACAGTTAAATGCTAACACAATCAAAATGAAGTACATATGATATATATTCAATTCATAATAACACTTCACTTCACAGAGTAAAAATACAGTCAATGCAGTTTCACATCTAAGTTTTAAGAAAAGCACAAAACATGCAAATTAATGCCTTTATAGCATAAACTGCAAATAATAAAAAGAAGCCAAAGACCGTATTACTAAGAAAAATATAAAGACAGAAAAACAACTGTCATATGATGATACTCATAATGAATGAAAATAAAACATGAAAATGAAAATACACACACGTTATCAAAATGGACAATATTTTACATCCTAAATCAAAATAATAAGGATGCAAATAGATGAAGCAGCTATTTAAAGCACTATAAACACATCTAAAAATTTTTGAATGCAAATGATTTTAAATGAATGATGACAAACAATGGAATGATAACATATAAAGGCCAAACCTCCAGCTTAGCAAGGCAACGGGCAGAAGATAAACTGCAAGGCAACTTGTTATTCATGGGACCTCCTAGTAAATGAGGACCAAAACAGCCAGGGGGTAGCCAAATGAAATGGAGAAATGAACTTAAGGAAAATGGAGAAAGAAAATATTAAATATAAAACAAATTCTATGTCACATCTTTTATCTCATGATTATTAGTAGCACAAATTCAAAACAGCAAACAAAAAGCAATAAACCTCATTTCTTTATCAAAAAAGGCTTCAGATCCCATCTCTCATTTAGTCCTTGTGGTTTGACACTATGTAAAACATAAATCCACATGTTTTCACATTGCAAGAGCAAGTTAGATCTGTCTCCCCCAATTTTCATGGGTGGAACATGTTCCAAACCCACATATTTCAAATCATCAGACTTAGATCCATGTGCATCCATAAAGTGAATTCCTACCGGGGTATCCCCTTTACTATTCAAAATTGAACGATATGTTCTTGTATCCTCTGTTTCAAAGGTCTGATGGTTTTCCCTACATAAAGTAATTACAAGAACACCAGAACATACAACATAGGAGGTGTCACAAGTTATAAGTTCTCTGACGTCCATCATAATATTAGACAGTTTAGGATGTACAAACTTTTTGGTGGGGACACTGAACTTGCAAATATTACAATGATTGCATCTATAGAAACCACAAAGGCGTAAGGGTAACCAAGTAGATGTATTTTTAGAAAGCACAATCATTCTACTATGAACTAGTTTATCCTTGAGATTCTCACTTCTATTGAATGTTATTCTGGGTTTATTACCAACAGAAGCAGCTAAATCACTATCCCCCAGTAAAATGTGCCAACTCTTGTGTATAATATTCCCTATCTGTCCTGCCACATGATTGTAATCTGTCACAAAAGTACATGGTATACTGTCTTTGTCTGCAGCTTCTCTATCTGTGTTTAACAGAATACATTCTCTATCCATACTGAAAACTTTTCTTTTGTCTGTTGCAACTGCTCTTTTTGTAACCTCTATTTTCAAATCTCTTAACCAGTTCATCAGTTTGATCCAAAAATCTCTATCATTACTACAATTTCTTCTCAATCTAAGCATCTGACCATAAGGAATCGAGTTCTTCAAACTATAAGGATGAGCACTGCTAGCTAACAATAATGAATTAGTAGCAGTGTCTTTTCTGAAACATTTAGTTTCAATTTTATTATGACTCACTGTCAACTCTAAATCTAGGAAAGAAATAGTTTTAGAATCCATGGTATGTGTAAATCTCAGATTGTACTCATTTGAGATTAACCATCTCATAAAATCTGATATAAGTGATTCCGGTCCTTTCCAAATACATAGTATGTCATCAATAAAGCAATGCCATCGAACTATGTACTTGACAAATGGATTGAGTTCAGAAAAAAAAAAAACAGTTTTCTCCCAGAGTCCTAAAAATAAATTAGCATAACTGGGTGCTAGAGAAGAACTCATAGCTGTACCACATTTCTGCAAATAAAACTCTCCTTGAAACTCAAAATAATTGTGTGTTAAAAATTCTGTAGCTTTCAAAATAAATTCATGTGGAATATTGCTGTTAGTTCTAGAAAGCTCCTCTAACCAAAATTTCACTGCTCTTAATCCCATATGATGTTGAATAGATGTATACAATGATTCAACATCTATGACAATCCATCTGTAATTCGATTCTCAATCCAAATCCTTGACTATGTTTAAAATATCTTTACTGTCCTTAATATAAGATGGAAGAGAAACAACCTGAACTTGCAGAAAAAAGTCAATAAACTTTCCTAAGTTCTGAGTCAAAGAATTTCATCCTGACATTATCGGCCTACCTGGGGGGTTCACTAAATTTTTATATATTTCGGGGAGAATGTAAAAACTAAGAACAGCCGGAGAATCTTGCCAAATGAATTTGTATTCATCTTCCGTAATCAAGCCACTATCCACCGTATGCTTCAAAAGCTGAAATAATTCTTTTTTAAAAATTAATGTAGGATCAGAAGGCAACTTACAGTAGTTATCAGTATTCTCTAATAATGCCAATACTATGTTGCAATAATGGTCTTTTCCTAGTATTACAATATTACCCCCTGTATCTGCTGATTTTAAGCATTCTTGCTTAAATCTTCTAAAGCAATTATTTCACCCTGTGTAATATTGTGGAACTTGGGAACAGTTCTTTTAGCAAAAATGTCCTGAACTTGCTGGCACACTATTTTTTCCAAAACTTGAATATGATTATTGAAAATATTGGGGCAAAAAGTAGATGTTCCTGTGAATTTGCCTTTCCTTAAAGTTGAAATGTGTTGATTGGCATTCCACATCGCATTACCTGATGCTTGATACTGAGAAATCTCAATATCAGTTCTACTTTGTTCCTGCAAAATCAGATCTTCTGCTATTTCCAAATTCAAATCCACATCTTGTAGTCCTGTAGCTCCATGTGTAATAATGTCCTCAGTTCCAACAGTTTGTTCTCTTTCATTATCAATCACTTTAGTCAATAGTTCCAAATCCTCAGAGTTACCAATGTCTTCTAGTGGTCCCACCCCCATTTCGGATGTATAAACTTTTTGCCAAAAAAAAGATCTAAGTTTAATCTTACGAAAAAATTTTTGTAAATCCACAAACACTTTAAATTCATTAACTGAGGGAGTAGGAACGAAGTTTAGTCCTTTACTCAGAAACGATGTTTCAGCTGGTGTAAGAATATGATCAGACAAATTCATGATCTGTAATTGATTTCTTTGTTCCTGATTCTCAAAGATCTCTCTATTCTTGTTGGTTCGTCTACCTCCTCGTCTTCCTCTCCGTGTCTTCCTTTTTTTTTTTTTGCCAATTTACTAAATTTATTTGCTGGTCTTTCTCTAAAAAAGGACTAATTGCAGAGTTATTTCTTTTCGAATTATCCTGATTGCCATCAGCTCAATTTTTACGTCTGGTGTTAGATTCAAAACGAACCCTAGAACGACCTCTGCTGACTGAGCGCTTCCTAGCCCATGCTATTATATGTCCTTTCTCAAAATCAACTTTATCTCTTAACAATTTAGAAGTTTTCTTCTGAATTACTTCTAATTCATGTTTCTGTGTTTTATTTTTCAATTTAGCTTCAAGTTCCTTATAATCTGGATGATCAATGAACGTTGCTAGAAGTGTTTTAGCTTCACATAATTCCTTTACCAGGTCATCATATTTGACTTTGTCAAACTTAATTAAGAGATCCAGAAATGTTTTAGAGCACTCACAAGCTGCTCGAATCCATTCCTCCTTAAAGAGGAAATTTTCTATTCCACTTGATGGGGATGTTTGTATTCGCAAACCCCTTGGTGCTAAACCTCTTTCGATATATTCCTCTAAGGTAGAAATGTCATATGTGATGTCTATTTCTTTCAACAAAAGTTTTTCAAATTTGTTAAATGTTGACCTGATATTGATGTAGTTATTCTCCTTGTTGGTTGTTGTGCTCCTTGTCGCTGCTTCTCCTTCACCTCCTAATAATCTCTCCCTGGCTCGTCTCCGTCTCACATCAGGGTTAACCAATTCACTCCAAGTATATCCAGCAGCTCCTTCTTCATTAATTTCAGTCTGCTGCATGCTCCAGAACACAATGTCCCTCTCGCAAACAAGTTTCGCAATCTTCCGTATATTGAACCATAAGACACACTGGAAAAAGTGGATGAGTGTTTGATAAGTAATCCCAAATCCACTTCTAGCCATCTGCAGTCACTAAAAGTGAATACAAAGAACCACAGAAATGTGCTGTGACTGGCTTACAGAAATTTGAGGTGCTGTATTTAGGGTTGCTAACCTACAAACATAGAAAGTCCAAAAAGAAACCAGCACTCAAGCCTAACAGAGTCCAAATATGGTTTGAATCAGTAATGGCTTTTGAATCTTTCGATGCGTAGTAAAATATAGGACCAGCAGCAGTCAGACACTCGACTCAACACTAGTGTTGACTAAACCAGAGTTTACAGGTAACATGTAACTTGTTGATTAGAATTTAATGTGGAGACTAATACATATAATTACCTCATTCAGTAATTAAATATTCACGTACTGACAATCAGTGGAATACATATGATATATTCACCTTAGTATATCACTTTATGAGTAAAATATAATGCAGTTTTATCTAGTTTTAAGAAAAGCATGTTACGTAAAAGTAGTATACGGTCTTTGGCTTCTTTTTTATTATTCGCAGTTTATGCTATAAAGGCATTAATTTGTGTGTTTTGTGCTTTTCTTAAAACTTAGATGTGAAACTGCATTGACTGTATTTTACCTGTGAAGTGAAGTGTTATTATGAATTGAATATATATCATATGTACTTCATTTTGATTGTGTTAGCATTTAACTGTTTAATTGATTGAATGATGTATTTGGTTCACATATTTATTGGTCTCCACATTTAAGGTTCTGATTAACTAGTTACATGTTACCCCTTATGAAAACTCTGGTTTGAGTCGCAGCGCTGGGTGTTGTGAATCGAGTGTTTGATTGCCTGCTGGACACTATGTATTTTGCACTGCATTAAAATGGTATTTCAAAGCCATTTACTTTTGTCCTGGAGATGTGAATTATGCTATTTTACACATAGGAAAAATAATTTGCTGTGGAGATACTGTGTGACGCATTTAACATTTTGCGCATAGTGTTCTGCATGGTGATACTTGCTTGAAATCTACAGCGCAGGTAGCCCTAGTGGTACAGAGGTGCCTTGCAGTGGTTTGGTGTGTAAAACATTAACAGGTGCAGAATTATACCACTCCAATGAATGAAAATTTGGTGAAATCCACTTCAATAACTTTTGAACTGTGTGTCCAATTTGCCTGGCATTTGAAATATACAAAGATTTGTAATAGATCTTTGACTGTGACAATGTTCGGGTCACTGACGCTTATGGTTGCTGAATTGTGCATGTTACATTGTTTGCGCATGGTGCTGTGCGACCATTGAATGGATGTTCACACAATTCTGGACACATGGTGTGTGCTTTGGTACATGTCTTCTTTTAACAATTTTTGGTTCTGTCGGACATGTGGTTCTTGTGTAGTGAAATGGCAAAAATGTCCTTTTCAGCACTCCTGTGCAGTTTTCCCAGTGTGATGCTGTGCAGCTGTTGAACAGATTCAGATAACATTTGTTATACATGCTGCGGTATGGTACATGTCTTCATTTACCAATTTTCATTTCAACGGTCATACAGTTTTTGCACAGCGTAGTGACAAAGATTGGGCCCCCGGCTCCCACCACCACATACCATTCACTATTTATAGTGCACATTCTCAAAAAGAAGGGAAATTCATGGCAAAAAAAAATCAATTTAATGCATCAGTTAGGATTGTTCCACAATGACAAAAATGAGGAAATTTGGTTTTAGGGTTGCTACCCTTGCACCATGCTCACCCGTCCACCCGACAGGCATCAGGGTGTGCATTGGAGTCGACAGCCCTAACTCTCACTCCATTCTCCTATACTGCATCACCTCAGCTTATTTACACATGGAATGGGGTGAAAGTTAGACTGCTGACTCAATGCACCCCCAATGCCTGTTGGTGGGAGCGAGTGAGTAGGGTCCCAAGGGTGGCAACCCTAACACCAATTTCTAATTTTTGTCATCTGGAACAGCTCTAACTGATGCATTAAACTGAGTTTTTTGCCATGAATATATATATATATATATATATATATATATATATGTGTGTGTGTGTATATATGTATACGTGACTTCCCAAATTAGGCTTACTTGTGGGGCTTCAGCCCTGACGGTGCTGGTGATGCTCACAGGGGTTCTGGGTGGATTTGGACCCATTGGGCCACCCGTCACCTCGTGGCTGCTGCTGTCAATGCAGTCACTGTCCTCAGCCCTGTGGGATTGCTAAGCAGAGGGGCAGAGAGTCAGTCTGTGGGTTTCGTGCCTGGGGGCATGAGGAAACAAAGGGTACCTTGCGGTCCTGGTGTTTGGGAAGTGGGACTGCAGGGAAGTAATCAAGATGGAAGCTGTGCTTCTTCTGCGCATGATTGGCCATCAAGGAAAAATTTAAAGGAGCTATTCTCCAAATTAAGTTCAGCCATATGGCCGGTAGGAAAAAATGGATATCGCCGGCTCTAGGATGTTCAGAGGAGCTGGGAATATATATAAAAAAAGGACCAGTGACCTCCAGTTGGGGAGGAAGAGTGTTCAAGCCCTAGTTAGAGGGCTAAATTGAGTTTTTCAGGGTGGGACTGCTGTAGGGAGAAAAAATGGCAGCCCTCATGAAAAACTACAAGCCAGGGCTGTTGGGTAAAATATAAAGCCAGCCCTGAGATGACCTGATAAGCTGCAGCCAATGAGGGAGCCAGCTAGGGAGAAGAAGAGAGTGTTTTTTTTTTGCTGCCGAGAGAGAGGAAAGAAGGAGTGAGCTGTGAGGAGAGGGACTGTGTGGTCTCCTGGGCAAAGCCTCCAAAGTTTCTGGTCTCTCCTAATCCCCACTAAATTCAAATCTACAAAGCTAAGGGCAGGAGGAATAACTGTTGTTTGGGTAGCAAAAGCAGGAACAATTGTTCTGTATTGGCCACCAGCAGTTGGACAGTTTGAACTGTGAGGAGAATTGGGCTGCTGATACTAAAGGAGCACTGGTCCCCATAGCAGACAACTTGAATAGTGAAAATACCATTCTGCCAGGGGAGAGACTGGGGAAACCTCGTTGCCCTGTGCAGGTCCTGTAAGGTGGCTAGAGGTGAAACAGAGTTTGGGGAACCACATCAGGCTTTGTTCCCCAGACTGAAGATGACACACTCGGTGCAGAAGGATGAAATAGGCCTGCCTGAGTGAACTCAGTATATGAAGGCCCCTAGGTGAAGCTGGCAGGGCCAGGTAGGTGAAGATGATCATGCCTCAAGTTCCCCCCATGTCCGGAGGTGCACCACCAATGGAGACCCTCCAAGGTACCGTGCAACTTATGTCGCTCTGAGCCCCTGTGCAAACTGCAACCAACTGTGTGTACCCTGAGCTGTGGCTCTGGGGAGTTATTAGTAAGTTAGATAGGATCTTGGGGGTATTTGCCATACAGGACTTCCTAGAATGTTCAAGCTGGCCAGACCCAGAGTACAAGTTTGAAAGGGTGTTTGCCAATGTGTTCCATGTTTATATGGGCCCTGACAAAAGACCCCAGGCCTGCATCACTGAGTGGTGAGGTACTCACTCTACAGGACAATCTGGGTGCACCAGGGGTGGAAGAGGGGTTGCTGAGGGGACAATTGTTGTCTAATGTAAATGTGGTTGACATTTTCCTCAGTGTGTCCCCTTCCCAAATAAAGAAGGATACTGTTTGCATTTTATCCACTGTCCTGTGTTATTGAAAGAGAGTTGTTTGGGGTGAGAGGGGCTACTGTGTGGGAAAATGTTATTGTGTGGGATAAAGTATTATCAGTGCAGCTTACTATTTCCTGGGGGGTGGTAACCTGTTCCTTATCCACAGGAGTCCTTGCCATTACCCCAGGTGGAGGAACCACACCATATTAAGTACCACTGGGGACCCCAGGCCGTACCCCTCAGAGGTGTGTGCTGAACTACCCTGAGGGCCCCAGAGCAGCCAAGGTGAGTCAAGGGGCTGTTACAAGTGGAGGCTCCACTGGGATCTGCTAGCCCCTAGTGGTTACCCCCAAACCTGCAGTTTGAAAATTTGGTACACCCCCAGTCGGGATAAACATAATGGCATTCCAAGAGGTTGAAGACTGGTGTACGTTTGGGGGCCTAGACCCCCAAAAGGTATTTCTGATAGGAAATGTGAAAGAGGTGTGGGCAAAAGAAGTTATCTTAGGAGTATTAGATTGGGCCCTGGTAGAATCTGGGAGGATCAACATTCAAAGGGTGACCAAGGACCCCAGCACTGGGCTTAGGGATTTAATCATACAGACTGACAGGGACTTACGGCCTGTTGATGTACCCCCTACTGTGACACTAGAAGGGTTCCAAGAGAGCTGGGTGGTACTAAAGAGAGGGAGCCTGACCAGTCTGCCACCTGCTAATCCACCCCCCAAGTCCCCCACCCATTGATGAAGGGAAGTTTGAGGATAAGCTATAGTCCTTGCTTGCTAGTGAAGGGAAGTCCATGAAAGACCTTCAGGCTATGTTCCTGGGTGGGAGCCCTCCTATAGTGCTGCCGGGTGGAGTGACCCATGTGGTGGCGATGCATAACAGTACAAGCAGCTGCGCACCTTCTCAGGGGCAACTCCCACGCCAGCCGAGGAAGATGATTTTGAATCCTGGATAAGTCAGGCCACCCAAATGGTCCAAGTCTGGAGGTGTTCTGATGAGGAAATGTGCTAGAGGATGGTTGAAAGCTTGAGGGGCATGGCTCTGGATGTGATTTGGTCTCTACAGGCCAACCAGCCTACCTGTACCACAGATTAACATTTGGCAATTCTGAAAAGCACCTTTGGGGTCATCAAGAAGAGAGAGACCATCCTTTTTCAACTGTGGGGCAGCATGCAGAAGCACAGAGAAAAATGCTCACAGTACATTACCATGGTGGAGATGTGATGCGAAAGATTGCTGAGTCTGGTGAAGATCCCCTCAGAGAGGGTTTCTCAGATGAGGATCTACCATATCCTTAGGGAGCTGTGCACTCCTTATTGACCTTAATCTCTCTCAGGTTACAGGACCAAAGACCGACCCGCCTCATCTTTTAAGCAGTTATTGGATAAAGTGGAAGAGGAAGAGGCCCAGGAGGATGGTGGTGACCTGTTGCCGATGCCAACAGCCACCATTGCTGCCCTGCAACCCTAAGCCCTGGGCCACCTGACACGCCTTGTTCTTTTGAGTTGGGAAAGGTGCTAAAAGTGCTGCAGGATTGTATGCAGGACTTTAAGGGAATGAGAGAAGCACCTCCTTCCCCTTCTATGGCAGAGTTCCAGGAAATAAAAGATTGTGTGAAGGCCTTGCAGCTGACATTAGAGTCCTGGCCCTTTCAGAGTACTCTTATGTCTGACTGTAGGTGGCAACCCACTCAATATGCTGCCCCTAGGCCTAGGTCCTCAATACCCCTCAGGCCTCAAGAAGGCTGGTTCTGGTTCAGATGCAGACAAGATGGTCAAACAAGGTGTGGTTTCCTCAGTGCATAAAATCCCCAGCTAGTGGCTGAAAAACACAGGCAGATGGACCAGGGAAACATCCAAGGGGACTCAGTAACAGAGCTATCTGGGCTCCAGCCATTACATTGCTCCACCAAATAGACTGACCCCCAAATCCCTCCCAACAGCCGGGTGCCCCTGGCCTGAATGGCCCCCTGGCTGACGTGGAAATCTTACTAGAGGAAGTGCCTTGTTTCACTCTACTGGACAGCAGGTCACAAGTCACAATCATACACCAGACTTTCTGTAACAGACATTTGCAGCATTTGTCCCTCCTACCTCTGTCTGGTTTATCACTGTGGGGGATAGGTAGTTCAGACTACCCCATGATGGTTATTGCCTAGTACAAATAGCTTTCATCTCAAAGGGACCCGAAGAATACCCCACCATTGAGACTTTGGCCTTGATATGCCTAGAGTCAAAAGGAATGACTGACACACCTGTACTAATTGGAACAAATGTTGATATGTTTGGGCAGCTGTCGAAGATGTGTACCAAAAGAGGTGGGACTGATGAGCTAGTGAACCCTCTGGTAAAAGCTGTGGTAAAGAAAGTTGGCTTGACTGCAGAAAGTGCGAAAACCAATTTGGTGGAGGTCAGCATTGGCATAGTGTGCCAAGTGGATGGGAAAGAGTTGATCCTGTCTCCAAGTTCAAAGTGCCAAGTTGTGGGAATTGTGCAGTTTGCTCAGCCACCCCAAGGACCTGCCTTCATAATTGATGCCCCACCACCTGACAGTTTAACAGAAGGGCTGCTGGTGCAAAGAGCAGTGCTGCCCCCTCCGGATATATCATGGGTCAGGTGGGTTACGGTGACAGTCTGAAATGAATCAAGGAAACCCATAGTCATCCGAAAGTGTTAAGTGTTGGCAAGTATCTACAGGTGTGAAAGTGCCATTGCAATGAACCCGATGGTAGCCACAGAGAAAGAGATAGATCCATATTTGTTTGAGTTTGGTGATTCCTCTATACCTGCCAGTTACCAATGGAGAGTAAGTCAGAAGTTGGCAAAGTGCTGAAAGGTCTTCTCACTCCATGAGTTGGGCATGGGGTGTGTGGAAGGTGAAGAGCATCAGATTTGAGTGAAGGCCAACCGCCCTTTTAGGGAAAGGTCTTGGAGGTTGGCCCCGAGTGACATTGAAGATGTCTGGCAACACCTGCAGGAGTTATTGGATGCAAGTATTATTATTGAGTCTTGCAGCCATTATGCCTCCCCCATTGTAGTGGCCCAAAAGAAGAGTGGAGCTGTGAGGATGTGCATAGACTATCTCACACTCAGTCAAAAGATGGTCTTGGATCAGTACACTGTGCTCCGAGTAGAAAATGCACTGGCCAGCCTGTTGGGGACCCAGTGGTTCTCTGTATTGGATCTCCAGAGTGGCTATTATCAAATCCCTATGGCACAGTATGACAAAGAAAAGACCACTTTTATTTGCTCATTGGGGTTCTACCAGTTTGAGCACATGCCACAGGGAATATTTGGAGCACCAGCCACCTTCCAGCCCTTGATGGAGAAGGTTGTGGGGGACATGAACCTGCTCAAAGTTATCATCTACCTGGATGACCTTCTTATATTTGGTCACACTCTGGAAGAACATGAGACTTGGTTGATGAAGGTCCTGGATCGTCTGGAGGAGTTTGGCCTAAAGGTTTCAATTGACAAGTGCCAGTCCTACCAGCCTGCTGTAAAGTATGTGGGGCACATCGTCTCAGTGGAAGGTGTTCAAACTGATCCAGCTAAAGTGGAGGCCCTCACCTCCTGTCCCAGTCCCTCCAACTTAAGATCCCTGCAATCCTTTTTGAGGTTCTGCTGCTACTACCGTCATTTTGTGAAGGACTACTTGATGGTGGTATGCCCTCTTAATGACTTGATGCAAGGCTACTCACCAATGAACAGGAAGAAGGGAACCCAGCAGTTAGGGATCAACCCTCCAAAGGAGCATTTGTGAGTTGGTGAGCCTTTTGGGAACTGGTGGACCCCTGAGTGTGAGGTTGCTTTCTATGAGATTATCCAGAGACTAAGTGAGGCCCCAGTTCTGGCTTTTGATGACCCCAACAAGCCCTATGTCCTCCACACTGATGACAGTTTGAATGGTTTAGGGGCTGTGCTGTACCAGGAGTATCCTAAAGGACTTAGGCCAGTGATGTTTGCTAGCCATAGCCTGACATCATCCAAGAAGAACTACCCAGTGCATAAACTGGAATTCCTGGCATTAAAGTGGGCCATAACAGACAAGTTCCACGAATACCTATATGGGATCCCTTTCACAATTAGAACAGACAACAAACCCCTGACCTATGTTACCACCACAACTGGATGCTGTAGGACACTGATGGCTGTCTGCCCTGTCCACCTACAATTTCAGTCTTGAGTATCGAAGTGGACAAACTAACGTAGATTCTGATGCTTTGTCAAGACACCCACATGGTGATGCCTCTAACCCCCAGTTCAATTAGAGAATGCCCCTGTCCAAGTGCTGTGTTATCACTGCCCACTGCCTATCCTGTTGTGAATCCTAACAGAGCCATGTATATGCTGGGAGCCCTCCAAATCTATCCCACCTTCATATTTCAATTTCATGGGGCTGGACATTTTTTTGGTGCCCCTACCCAGCAAGCCTGAACTACAGCAGGCACAGAGGAATGACCCAGCCATCCAAAACCTAATTTGGGACCTTGAAAGGAGACAGTCAGCTGACCAAGTACATTGCCATCACCCTGACACCAGACACCTGTTGAGAGAATGGGGAAAGCTGATTCTACTAGATGGGCTGCTACTGTAAAATGTGCATGACAAGGACAGCCTCGAACATCCTAAGCTCCAGCTGGTACTGCCACAGGGGCACTGTGATTCTGTCCTCAAGTCCCTGCATGACGACATGGGTCACCTGGGCTATGAACCCATCCTAGATCTGTGTAGAGCAAGATTTTACTGGTCCCAGATGAAAACTGATATAGAGAGACATTGCAAAAGCTGCCTGCGGTGCATACAAAGAAAAATCTTACCAAAGAGAGCTGCCCCCTTAGTCAACATTACTACCAGTGGGCCCCTTGATTTAGTCTGCATGGATTTTTGTCCCTCGAGCCCAAGAGAAAAACACAACTAATATTCTGGTTATCACTGACTACTATATTAGATATACACAAGCATTCCCCACCAAAGATCAAAAGGCCAGCACTGTCATCAAAGTTTTGCAACAGTTTGTACAACACTATGCATCCCCAAGAGAGTCCATTCTGACCAGGGCCAAGATTTTGAAAGTCAACTGGTAAAATAATTTTTGACCACATACAGTATGAAGAAATATCATGCCACACCATACCATCCCCAGGAAGATCCTCAGCCACAGCACTTCAATCGGACTTTGTTGAACATGTTGGCTACCCTGGAGCCAGCTGACAAAGTGAACTGGAGTCAGAAAGTAAGCTATCTAGTCCATGCATACAATTGCACCCAGAATGATGCCACCCAACTCTCCCTTTTCTACCTCATGTTTGGTCACGAAGCCCAGCTGCCAGTTGATCTTTGTTTTGGCATGTCCTCCGATGGCACAGCCCACAGAACCTACCTCAAGTACACCCATCAGTTGAGAGAACAAATTCAAAAAGCATACCAGATAGCATCTGAAGTGGCAGCCTGAAGTAACCAGAGCAACAAGCAGAGGTATGATAGAGTTCAAAATCAAGAGTTGCAAGTGAGGGATCATGTTCTGCTCCAAAATTTGAGGTTGCATGGTAAACTCAAGCTTCAAGATCAGTGGGCCCCAGAAAGTTACGTTGTGGTTGAAAAACTGCCAGGATTGCCAGTGTACCGAATCAAACAGGAGCAAGGCCAGGGTCTAGGAAAGACAGTTCATCAAAACCACCTACTCCCCATTGGTGTGATCATGCCTGGTCCTGAAACTCTAGCTGCCAGGAAGCCCACAACATGGAGTCAAGCTGCTCAGAAAAGACAATTCCTCTCGAAAAGAACACATGAACTTGAATACTGGTCCAGCTGTGTTTTCTGAGAGGCCCCACAGAAGTCATACTGCTATCGATATGCCCACATTGAACCTGATCACTGGTCCAACTGAGCCTACTGAGTGATCTGCCAGCAGTTCTTCTGAAGAAAGTGAGGAGGAGGATTTTGAACTTTGTTCTTGTGAGCCAAATTCTGAGCTAACCCAGTCCCAGTGGGAATGGTACTGTCGACACTCATCTCCATCCACCAGTACCAACCCTCCGGACTCTGTTTTTCATTTAACCCAAATGTAATGCCTTTCATTCCTGAGAAGAGGCCTGTTATCCCTAGTCCTGAGCCCACTTTGGACATTGAAATGGACTCTGAAAGCACTTCAGGCCCCACCCAAACTATGGTTGATGCATTGGTCACCTCTTACCTTCCCTTCTTCCAGTCCCTGAGCAGATTCATGGCAGTGTAGGTTTACCTGACCATTCCCCTGTGTACCCTTTATTCCTGGGAAGATTCCCATACCGGACATAGCCTTGCCTAGGAGGTCAACAAGACAGCCTAGACCCATTGTTAAACTCACGTATGATACCCTGAGTGCCTCATCTGACTTTCACCTTCATGTTATTTCAAAAGCCTGTGGTCCCTGTCATTTATCCCCCATTGTGTTGCCATGTGGATGGGGAGGGAAGGAGTATGTCCATATCTGTAGTTAACTGCCTTTTCCCTGACTGACAGCTGGCATCCACAAATCAACAGCTGCTAGATTCCCCCCAATGTTCTGTTCAGCCAATCAGGAGCTGTTTTATTTTTCTGCAGCTTGTAAGGAGAGACAATTGAGTCAGTTGGAATATGAGTTTGAATTAGTCAGTTTGGCTGGAGCCCCTCCTGGGGGGGGGGGGGCTCCTGCCCCTTGCTCCAATATGGTGTGGAGAAATGAAGAAGACCTGTCTGGGGGCTTGCACAGCCACAAGCCCAGGAGGCACCTGTGTTGTCTTCCAGCACATGGAAGGAAAATTTTCAGTTTAAAATGTGATTTGCCAGTCCACAGGCAAGAAAGTGCTTGGGAGTTTCCCAAGGGAAGGGGAACTGGGCCTCATTCTCACCCCATTCTCCCATATTGCACCATCTTAGCTCCCTTACAAATGGAATGAGGTGAAAGTTAGGGTCGATGACCACAAGGCACACCCCAATGCCTGTTGGTGTGTGGAGAGTGGTGCTGGGGGGTGGGAAAGTAGGGTTGGTAATGCTAACATCGAATTTCCAAACTTTTGTTGCTGTAATGACAACCCTAACTGATGCATTATCAAAAATTTTTGCAATGAATTTCCATTCTTTTTGAGAAAGTGTAATGTTACTCGTATGTGGTTGTGGAAGCACAGGGTCTTCTGGGCCCTGCACTCCCATCATGCATACATTTTGTAATTGTCTCTGATTTTCATGTGGGAATGCTGGCATGGAGGGCCCTGCACTCCCATCTATACATAAGTATACTGATATGTTAATGATATCACATCTCCATGTGGGACAGCAGGGCTCAGAGGGCACTATGCTCCCACTACTGCATAATGTAGGATCCTGCACTCCCATGTACCCATGAGTATAGAGACATAGCACATGCCTAAAGCCATTCCAGGTAACCAGTGTTCTGCAAAAGTTGCAATATCTCAGGAACTTTGCAAGCAATTCCTTCACAGTTGTATATATGGCCTGGCCACCTCCACATGTGCTTAGTACAGCTGCATTTATCAAAAAACCTGTATCTTGAACTGTTTTCATGATATATCCACTAAAATGCACCATGACTGCCACAATGTTATCCTATGGGAAAATTCACAATTTTGGAGTGCTGTTACTATGGAACTGGTATTCATTTCTTCACCAAAAAGTAAAGGGCACATCTGTGGGGTAAGTGCTTGCCACAGTGCAAATTTCAGCCCAAAAGTTGTAACCATGTTCTTGCCATGAAGTGGCAAAGAAACTGGTTTTGGGAGCTGTTTACCTCCTTTCACTTTCAGATCATATATTTTTTCCCCATTGGCAGTAATGGGAAATTTTAAAGTTTAATAACTTTTGAATGGATTAATCATTTTTTTGCCAAATCTTCAAAAGGCACATCTGTGAGGCAAAGGCTTTCTGCCCTGAAAATTTCAGAACACAACCTAAAGCCATTTTTGAGATCCAGGTGGACAAAGAAATGTCAAAAAACACATATTTTTCTGTTTTTTCAAGACTACATATCTCAGAAACCACACAATGAATTCCCAAGAAATTTGGCAGGTGAAGAGACCTATACGTAGAAATTATGCATATAACATTTCATGCAAATCCGTTTAACAGTTCCAAAGTTATTAACGTTCAGACATTCAGGTTTAACATAGAAGTTACCTTTCACCCTAATTATACTGGCACTATTGTACAGAAAACTGTGTGTGTGTGTATATATATATATATATATATATATATATATATATATATATATATAATATATATATATATCTACATCTATATATCTATATAGATACATATATATATATATATATATATATATATATATATTAGGGTGCAGTCATGCCCCTACATTTAAGGTTGAGTAGGCACTTCTATGTTAAACCTCTATTTTCATTAATAACTTTGCAACCATTCAACAGATTTGCATGGAATTTGGTATGCATGTTCTGGCATGGTAGAACTATTGATTTTCCTAGTTGTGTTTTGGTCAAATATACGTTTTTTGTGCAGCAAAGTGTAAAAAAATGCACTTTTCACCAGTTTTGTGTGTTTTGTCCGTGGTGCTGCCTGGCTGCTGTGTAGTCTGCCAGTCCGAAACTTGGCACTGAGAAAGCGCTTGGGTCAAGGTCCTTGCCACTTTTTGTTTGGTGAAAAAATATTAATCCATTCAAAAGTTATTAAAATGTGAAATTCCCATTATAACTCTAATGGGAACATTTATATGGTTGTTTTGTGAAAGAAGAATTGATTTTCGGCCTCAAGGTCAAAGAATTTGTAGGCTCACAGCCCATAAATCTTCGGCTGCCAGAAATCTATCAGCTGTGAGATCTACCATTTTGTTTTCAGTCTGCTTTGTGAAAAAAAAGTAAATATTTAACCCCATGGGTGAATTGTGAAATAATTGAGGCATGGGTTTAGATCATGGGCTTCCCTCTATCGACCCATGCCTCTAGTTTACTTTGCTTTTGTCAAAAAATGCCGTTTTGCACTTTTGCAATCTTCAGGCATGGCTCGCTGACGATCTTTAGCTGTAAGCCTGCAAAATCTTTGCCCACGGTTGCGGGCAATTATTTTTCAGCCTCACAGTCAAAGAATGGTGAAGGCTCTTAAACCGAATAGGCATGCTGGCCTGAGCGCATGTTAGCATGAAAAAAAAAGAACAGTGTGAATTTTTTGAAATAATTCTTAAATCTTAGCTCTGTATTCTAACTATTTTTAGCATGTAGCACTAGAAATACTTTGTGGAAATCATTTTTTTAACACTGAAGTACATAGTTCAAGGGTCAAATGAAATAGACACACTGCATAAATATACCGAGCCCAAACACTGCTGCCAACCAAATCGCAACATAATGAAAGAATTGTTTTTGTTGCCTGATGTCAGAGACAGTCTCTGATAAATATCCCCCTTCCTAGTCCTACCCCAGTGCAGCAGTGACACCTATTTTAATGTTCAAGTACGAGTCCATTAGCTTCAACGCCTTACAGGACAATGATCCCCCTTCCCAGCCCCCCAGCATTTCAAACCCTGGCTCACCTTGAAGAACGTGGCAGCTGATGGCTGCTGCCAAAAGCAATGCAGTGTCACGTAATTTTGTATTTCTCATGTGCTTGAATCAATATTGACTCAGCCGACAGTCATGGGCTCCAGAGAAGGGCGGACCAATAACATATTTCCATTGCCGTCAACACCTCGGTGTCTTAACTATATTAGTGGGACAGTCTTGGTCCCATACAGACCCACAATGCAGGTACCACAGTGGTAGTGAGGTGTTTTATTTATTTATTTGTTTAACATACTTTAGGATTACAACCTTTGAGTCAGAGACTCATTTACAAAGGCTCCACAACAGAGTACAGAAAAAAGAACATACAAAATACATAGTAACAGCATGATGGAATTATGGGTTACATATGAAAATTATATTAACAGGAGTACATGATTACAGTTGCATACAGTCATGTTTCACATTGAACTTTGGATGAAGACATTAGGCAGAGTTCGGCAGCTATTATAACAGATCTTGAACTGGTCGGACTAGCAAGGTAAACATATGTGAGCAACCACACGGCTTTTAATGTTACCTTGCATTCCTCATTGCTGCTGTAAATTTCAGAGTCACCAGGTTCGAGACCTGCGATCAACCGAGTATCAGGGCATTTTTTTTGAAGCAATGGAGTGTAGCACTCCAGAAGCCTGCTTTCTAAACAAAGTTTCTGAAATTGTTCGTACTATTCAGGGCCCCTACTTTCTGCGCAATTAGGACTAGAGTTCTGCAACAAGACACTGTTTGCCTTAGAACTTCTGCAGCGGTGTGGTTTTACTGCAGAAGTTCGGCACTGACAAACTACCACATCACAGTGTCAGCTTGTCATCCTGACTTCACTTTCATGGCAGTTTTATATCAATCAGGATGGTGGAAAGCACAGTAACACTAGTTCAAAAAATAACAGACTTATAAAAATGATTTTATGCCTAAAAAAGCAAAACAAATGTCTCTCCCTTAAGGTCCTAGCCTGTTGCATAAATGACATATGCAGAAGGGATCTTATGTGATAAATAAGGTATTTCTATATGCATGCTATCTATCCCACTAATGAGGTTTCCACTGTCTATCACTTATATATTTGTATGTGCTTTCTACACCACTCATGAGGTTCCCACTGTGTATCACTTATATATTTATATGCATTCTGTAACATACATACAAACATGCATGTGTGTGTGTGGTGAGAGAGACAGAGATACTGTGTATATATGTGTGTGTGTGTGTGTGTGTGTGTGTATGTATATATATATATATATTAGAGGCAAAAAACTCCGTTTAATGCATTAGTTAGGGTTGTTCCACAGTGACAAAAGTGAGGAAATTCGCTGTTAGGGTTGAAAACCCTAACTCCGAATTCACCCCCTCAGCACCACACACACACAGACACACACACAAATTCAAGTATGGGGGAGGACCAAGTCAACACAACCAATGACAGACATCCAGCAGCAGGTGACAGAAATAACAAACAATTGTCTAAATGTACTACGAGACATCCCACCCACCTGACCAGGTACTGCATGCTCAGTGGAGATCAACAGCAAAACTGAGGCCATGTACAACAAGCGTACACATCCCTGATTGCAGCTGCACAACTTACCACACTTAGTAGTTGCATGGCTACCTACCGATGCCCACACCACACCACTTGTGGTGGGCCACCTGAGCAATAGAGTTAAGCAAAACCAAGGAGTTGTACAGGTATAATATCTCTGATTATAACAAGGGTTTGAGAAATGCAGCTTTCTAATTGACTGTAAACATTGTAACAGCCTTATGTTTAGTTTTTATTAACATACATGTAGAGCCTAACCATATGATGAACATGGTTTAATGTTGTTTAAAACAATTTTATTATGATAGAAATAAGCCTCCCAGGTATTATGTTAATGGTCAGTTTATCACTGTCTAGCGTGTGGCACTCAGATATCACCTCATTCAACATTAAACTCCTACAGGGTGATTAACAGACCATTTAACATAACTGTTGGTCATGCTTATTGATTAATTGTCTTTATGAGTAGATACTCTCCCTCTACTGGGCACTGCAGCAGCTTTGCAACACAGTGTCGCAATTACACCATACACCGTCTAGTTGCTGGAGAATGGCTGTGAATATGAACTCATGAAGATGAACAGTGTAACTTGATCATTACAGTCATCGAAACCCTAGTGTGATTATAACTGACAGACTCAGTGATAGAGGATAACCCCTACTGTCCTAGTACATTTACCCCATTATGAGTTAAATCAATGCTAAAATACATTCTGTTTATATCTACACCATACCTACTTGATTCCTGTTGTAGCAGAATTAACATAGTTATCACTTTGATAGCATCAGTGACAGAAGTGTGGCAAACCCAAACAGTAGGCATACAGCCTGAGTATGAAACAACTGTTAAAAATCACACTGTGTCCATAAGTGGCATAGATCACTCATTGCAACAATAGCAAATGTATTATTATTTGAATAAGTTAGTCATCACAGATGCAACGAGATTGTCTTTATCAGGTATAGCGATACTCATTAAGTACTACAGGAAAATCTATCCATATACATGTCCGATAAGGTCATCATTGTTGGCTCAGTAATGAGTATGATATTTAGAAGTTGCTTGGCCTGATCCATGCAATTACAATCTTTCTTACAAATAATACTTACTGCATCTTTAATATTGAAACACACTGAAGGTTTATAGTATGTACATCAGCAGTACACCTTCATCAGTAAGAATGCATGTGATACTGGCAGTAAATTTCACAGCGTTGAACAGGCTATGCTCTTTCCATCGTTACATCAGCCTCTCTATGTTGAGTAAACCATTGCAGTAAATATACTACTATGTAAATCCCTACTAAATGTATCACTACTTTTATCTTGAGCATGCTAGTATCTTGTAGTTAATTTATGTGCTCTTAATTAATGTTATCTAGTAGTTAAAACCTTTCTACAACTGTCATCATGCACCTTCAGCATTTATATTGAATAACGGTACAGTACCGAGTTATGGTGTGGTGTGGGGCATCGGTAGGTAGGCTACGCAACTACCTAAGTGTGGTAATGCTGTGCAGCTGCAATCAGGATGTGTACGCTTTGTACATGGCCTCAGTTTTGCTGCTGATCTCCACTGAGCATGCAGTACCTGGTCAGGTGGGTGGAGATGTCTCGTAGTACATTTAGACAATTGTTTGTTATTTCTGTCACCTGCTGCTGATGTCTGTCATTGGTTGTGTTGACTTGGTCCTCCCCATACTTGAAGTGTGTGTTGTCTGTGTGTGTGGTGCTGGGGGTGAATTAGAGTTAGGGTTTCCTAACCAGCGAATTTCCCTACTTTTATCGGAGTGGAAACAACCCTAACTAATGATTCAAATGGAGCTTTTGCCTCTAATTTCCTTTTTTGAGAATGATATTGTGAAACAGTGAATGTTATGCGGTGGCGGGGCTTAACGGGCCCAAAGGGCACCAAGGCCCCCGCCTACATGATGTCTTGTGGCATAGTAACAGCAGCAGCAATGCAACAGAAATGCTAACAGTGGCACACATGGTAACAAGCGTAAATGATAACAGAAAGGGTAACGCACACGGTGTGTGACGGGAACGGTGAGCCACGTGATGTCTGGTCACATAGTAACATGGTGCCTGTAAATGGAAATGTCAATGGGCACAGGACGCAAAGTGAAACAGAAAGAGAAACAGTAGTACACACAAATGGCAAAAAGTAACAGAAACGCATGCAAAATGAAACGCAAAGGATGACGCACGTGGTGGCATTGGGTGTGCATTGGGATCATCAGCCCCAACTCTCACCCCATGACCTGTGTAAAGCAGCAGAAGTATAGAGAATGGGGTGAGAGTTAGACCCATGATCCCAATGTACACCCCAATGCCGTTGGGGGGTGGTGGAGGTGCAAGGGTTTTCAACCCAACAGCGAATTTCCTGACTTTGTCACTGTGGAACAACTCTAACTAATGCATTAAACTGAGTTTTTTGCCTCTAATTTCCCTTCTTTTTGAGAATGATAACAAGAAATAGTGAATGTAATGCAGCAGCGGAAGCGCGGGGCCGCCACATGATGTCTTGTGGCATACTAACAGGGACAGCAACACAAACAGAGATGCTAACAGTGGCACACATGGTAACACAAGCATGAATGAGAACAGAAAGGGTAATGCACATGGTGGTGTAGACGGGAATGGTCTGCCACGTGATGTGTTGTCACATAGTAACATGGTGCCTGCAAACAGAAATGTCAATGGGCATGGTGATGTAAAGTGAAACAGAAAGATAAACAGTACTGTAGACAGAAAATGGCAAAAAATAACAGAAACGCAAGCGCAAATGAAAACGCAAAGGATAACGCACATGGTGGCGCAGACGTCAACGGTAAGTGAAACGTGGTATGGAAACCGCAAGAGGAAAGGGCAACAGTAACAGTAATGAGGCACAGGCTGTTTTCTCAAAACCTGCATAAAGAAAGACAGTGAGTACAAATAATGTATGCAAAATAATGAGTATCGACGAGAAATGAGATCTTGGAATACTAAATACATTATATCTCAGGAACCGTGAGGACATAGAAAAAAATTTAAAAGTCATATTATTTACAACTGTCCAGGTTAATTTAGATCTTAGCCCCATTAGGGGCTAAGAAATTCCCACTAAAGTCTGTATCTTACGCACCGTTTCAGAATACGGGTCCTGAAAGAGCAGCTAATGTCAGTAATGTTATCCTCTATGGGAAAAAAAGAAAGTTCAGAGCACCATAACTTTGCCTCCTGTAATGTTTTTTCACCAAACCATTGAAAGGCACATCTGTGGGCTGTTGGCTGTCTTCCCTCCAAATTTGGAAAAAGACCAAACCGTTATTTTGCAGCAGGATCCAAAGGATTTCTGTTATGCGTTGGTCGCCGTAATGTTATCCTATGGGAAAAAATGTCAACTTTGGAGTGCCATACCTTTGCCGCTATGTGATATTTTTTCACCAAACTACTGAAAGGCACATCTGTGGGCTGTTGGCTGTCTTCCCTCCAAATTTCAGGAAAAAAGATCAAACCGTTATTTTGCAGCAGGGTGCCAAAGGATTTCTGTAATGTGTCGGGCGCCGTAATGTTATCCTATGGGAAAAACCGTCAACTTTGGAGTGCGTAACTTTGCTGCCATGTAATATTTTTTTCAATACAACACTGAAAGGCACATCTGTGGATGTCGGCTCTGTTCCTCCAAATTTCAGCTCAAAACTCCCAATGGTTCTTTTGCAGCGTAGTGCCAAAGAATTGCTGTCATTTTCCCACAGACTAGAAAAGTACTGTCGCACTTATAAAGCTTTCTTAAAAATTTTCACATTTCATCGTGAGCACGAAAGTAATTTGCTAAGTACTTTTTCCAGAAATTTGAAAACATATTTCTGGGGTGTTTACTCAATAAAATAAAGACATGGCAAGCATCCTCAGGGCCCGACTAGGTGAATACAAAAAAATTAGGTTGCTAGAGGGTCCCAAATTTAAATGCCAACCATTTTTCTGATCACCAACTGAAAACAAAATGGCCGATTTGCGAAAGTAACAGGCCCATTTGCGAAAGTAAAAATGCATTTGCGAAAGTGTTGAACTTTTTGTTAACTTTTCCCATTGACTTATAATGGGAAACTGTTTTTTGAATAACTTTTGAACCGTTTAATATTTTTTCATGAAATCTTTGAAAGGCACATCAGGGGACCCTTGCTGCATCGCTCCTGAAGATTTCGGGCCGGTCATGCAAACCGTATATGACCTGTAGGCGGCGACCACAGATTTCCAGAAAGCGAACGCTGTACAGATCACACTTGATAACTCCGCAGCTGTATATCCGACCAGTACAAAACTTGGCAGATCCCAAGGCCTATGGTTCTTGATCATAAATTCCAAATGTCAGGTAAATCTATCAAACGGTTGCAAAGTTATTAAGGTGCAAATTATTGGGGTTTAACATAGAAATGGCTCCTCAATCCCTAACTATGGTAGCACTACTCGTGCTACTATAATATATATATATATATATATATATATATCTTTTTTTATTTCCATGAACTTGCATCCTCATTCATACAGGTCCCATTGGAAATGGAATAGAGGAGTTACTGCAAACTCATTTTCATGTCAACCTGCTTTCCTGACACACTGCGAACACCATCCGCGCGATGACATGCATGTGAACCAATTGTGAGATACAGCTCTCTGGCCCATCACAATGTGTCCACTCATGTGACAGAACACTGCACCATACCTTCCCAAGTCTGAGCAATGATGTGTTCCACCAATCCTTGTGCTGCCCAGCCAGCCCCAGAGCTAATCTCTGAACCTGAGTTGCCAGCACAGAAACACAGCATGCAACCCTCTGTCCCAACAGCTGTCCCTGTACACAACATTTCTCAATAACTTTTAGGTGATTCTATCAACCAATGACAATATGTAATCAATAACCCTGGCAAAAATGCATACAGTGCAATTATTTAATAGGTCTATTCTTTCAACAGGCCTACACTTTCTTATATTTCACTTTTCTGGGCATAACTACTTTATTTTTCTTAAAAATTTAGACAGTTAAATTCATTTTACCAGTTATTCATTTCAGATAGCTGCCTCTATACCTTAAAGGCACAAATAGGTTTGTACAAAGTGAGGTATGGACTTAACAGGTCTGTGCTATTGACAAGGTTTTGTTTAAGTTGGCCCTAGTGCAACAATATAAGACTGAAAATTGTATTAGTCTGTAGTGCAGGTTGAGCAAATATCACCATGCATGATGTGCTGTACCACCGTCTCTGGCAGTGGGAGCTGTGGTAGATAAGTGACTGTTCATTTCTGTTGCAGAATGCAGCCCATTTTATTAGCTAGTGTATGATGTTACAGCAATGATAACATCACATTCTGAACATATGGGGGGGGGGTTGGATATAAAAAGAGGGGAAGGGAACCAGATAATATGTATAAACAGAAATCTTAATAAAAAAATCACCAAGAAGAGTGAATTCTGCGGCACCGCAGAAGTTCTGTGGTAGATTGCAAGTTCTGCGCAAAATTCTGCGGCCGCAGAATTCTAGGTTCCTTGATTATATTCTACTTATTTAGTTGCTACCTAACCACGTAGCACACTCTGAATACAAGTTTTTGTGATTAACAAGCAGTGAGTAGCATTGATCAAATATGAAATGACTCTGTAGCTAAGTGTTTCATCTGCTATGACTGCGTGCATCTGATCGGAGCTCCTGACACTTAACATCTCCTGTCACTGCTGACATCTTCTCGGAGCTCCAATCATTGAAGCAGCAAAGTACAGTGTAGGTGATGTTCTACAGGTCATGAAACTAACTTATTTAATGGGTCAAATATGTACTGTTTTTAGTAGAGAGTGTTTGTTTTCTTATTTCTGACCTGCTGTGCAAACTTTTGACCTCATTTACATGTCCGAACGGTTGCTAACTAGTGTCTGATTGAGCTTTGGATATTTTCCAGATAGGTGACATATGGTCAGAAATGTTATTGTTACGAAGCACTTAACAGTGGGTAATTCAATAAACAAAAGATGTAGGACTTCACTGGAGCAAGCACCAAACACTAATGATGTTCACAGAGAAGCCGTGATGTCAAATGTCTTGTTATTGACTGTAAATGGCTCTGCTTGAGATCAACAATCAATGAGTAAGTTGTTTCAGAAATTTCCATATTTATTTTGTGTATCTATCAAGTGATTGTACAAGCCATTAATGACCTCTATTATTTTAATTCACAGGGACACAGCAGACTCACTATGTGTGAGCATGCTCCCCTTCTGACACACGCTGCAGAACAGCTTCACTGACAGCAGTTCAAACAGCTTTCCCATTCTCCCACAGTTCAGACAGGAAGAGCACAACAAGGGAGAGGTGTCAGTTTTTTCAGCCCTTGTTATAACAAAAGTGTGACTAAGCTACTATTTACAGTTTATTCTTATTTTATTGTTGTAGCATTTTTTCCACATTGTAAAACTAATCTGTTAAAAATTAGTCAGTGTCTGGCTACAGGCTGTCATTTTCAAATAAAGGTCAGCAGCTTTATATCTAATGATAGCAAATGCAGAATTTATATGCAAATTTGAAAGGCGTAGGGACTATTTTATGTCACTTTCCCACAAAAATTGTAAAAACATATTCATGTAACAATTAAAACTATATTTACTTACAACCAAATTATAATAATAGCAATAATGAACTCTGGGGGTTATGTTAATGTTCAAGTTAATCACCCCCTGGGGGAATATGGCACTCAGCTGCGCCACTTGCCACATTACACCCCCAGGGGGTGATTAACTAGAACATTAACATAACCACCATCATCCATTATTGCTTAAACAACATCTCGTTGTAATTGAATCCGGTGGATCAGAAGTGAAGGACTCGCAGGCAAATATCATGTCAGCTCCCATGCAGTCGCAGCAATAAGACGAGATCTTTACAAAAGTGGGGAAGAAATCAACAGGAAAAGTTAAACTAGAAACAATATTGGCAGATACAGGCTTTGTGAACTGAAGTCAAGGACTCGTTGAGAGAAATAAAACCTGATGTTGCCACTCTGCAGTTCCGTGTTGCAGAAGCCAATCAGCAGATAACCAAACAGGCAACTAGTACTGAACTGCTCAAATTGGTCATCCATGCTTTGGCAGAATCCCATCTCCATATTTATTCTAGATAAGAGGATGCAGAAAATCAATCCTGCAGAAAGAATATTAGCCTGTATGGGATCCCTGAGGGCTCTGAGGGAGGAAATCTTTCAGAGTTTCTGGACAGTTTCTTTTCTATGGTGCTGGACTTGCATGTGGCATTCTGCATTGACACTGAACGAGCCCACAGAGCCTTGGGCCCTAAGCTGACAGCAGGGGATGCCCACCTAAGATCCATTATCATTCGATTTCTGAACTATGCTGTTAAGGACAAATCTCTCCAGCTTGCTTGGCAGAAATGGATCATTCTTTATGGAACACATTGGGCCCGATTTTAGAAGGTTGGCGCAAGTCACCGCCAAACGCAACTTGTGCCAACCGCAACTGTGACATTGATCCTGCACCCTATTCTAGAAGGGGCAGGGTCTCCGTAGCTAAGTACTGCAATTTATGACATGTGGCCTGGTATGCCAAACAGAGGGCACACCTGGTGAGCATGTTGCAAGCCACAATGCAGAGCACAAGTGCCCCCCCCCACACCCAGCTAGCCACATTAGGCCCCCACAGGGCTGCCCACATCAACTGCCCCCAAGATGTGTACAAGTAGAGCCCTGCATGGCTGCCTGCTCCCTGCCCCTGAAACCTACATTAACTGCCCACTGGTATGCCTGCGCACCAACTGCCCCAAATCCCTGTGTAATTAATGCCCTGCTGTCCACAACCTACCCCCCAAATCCCTGTGTAATTAATGCCCACAGGCTGACCATGCCCCAGCCCCTCAATCCCCTGCTAGAAGTGCTCTGAAGGGGTGGCGAGTTAACCCCCACACATGCCCCGACCCTGAGTCGCCAGCCGCAAATGCGGCATATACCCAGACAAGCCCTGGTAGTCTAGTGGCTCACCACCCCCACCCAGCCATGCCAGTCCACCTAGCACCCCTCTAGCCATCCCAGCTGGTGACTGGCACAGCCCACCTCGCACCTCCACGGGCAGCCGTTGACTGAGTTCCGTAGGAGCGTATACTGTAAAGACACACTCAGAAATTAATCAGGCCCATTGAGTCTTTTTTGATAACGACTATGCCCCCCACCCAGAAGCTCAAAAGGGAATACATACCTCTTTTCTCAGTATTCTGTCAGAAGAAACTAAAATTTAAGACCCCTTATCATGCAACACTTACAGTGCAATTTCCTAATAGTCAGAAAGCATATCAAAAGCATCTGAAGTGCAGGAGGATTTATTCAAAAGAGGCCACTATTAAACACAGTGAGTTCCAGTTCTTCATCTTCTCCCCCTCTTCCACAACCTCCAAGATGGCAGACTCATTCATCCTCTCAGAGGAGACAACAGCAGAATACTACAGTTACAACCCTGAGCCACATTGTAGCCCAGCTGCAACAATTTTGAAACATTCCAGCAATGCCCTGAATGCTTAGTTACGGTGGATAAAGACTGTTATGCTAATTTCCCAGGATGATACAAGTTAGTCAGTGGTCGAGGAGAGAGTGGCTCTAGTGCTCGAGAGAAACAACAGTCTTTGGGAGGGTTCTTAAAACTTGGATACAGTTTAAGTTTTGTTTTGTTGCAGCTGCTGTTTGGACCTTATTTTAAGTAATCTCCAGTCTCACTGGAATTTTATTAAGGCCAGAGGTAGGGCAATTAGCTCAAGACTTTGCTATGTACTGTACAGTGAGGACCCTCTTCACCTGGCTTGTGGCTTTGTCTTAAGTTTTTTGGTTTTTCCTCCTCTGCTTCTCACTCACCTGAGCTGATCTGACCATCATTATTACCACGGAGCAACGAGTTTCCAACACTGAAATTCAGTTATTACAACACTATGAGAAAAGTAACATTTGAGCATGAGAGGGATTATGAGGGTTCCACCATGCCAGTTCATCAGAAAAATCAGCAATGAATGTTACAGCAAGAACAGAGCTGCAACAGCCTGTGCAGGGACACCCCAGGAAGCGGCACACCAGCACAGTGAAAACTATTATGAACCTAAAGAAAAACATATGAACATAACAGTCCGAGGTGTAAATGCAAGGGCTCCACCTCCCGTGCCACCGCACCCTCCATATATTAATATTACCAACCGCATGGCACACACACTGTGGAGGAAAATGTATACAGCACCCCTCATTGTGGAACCACCCCTGCTGAAAGTAGAGAGGAAGCAGAAACTGTCACCAGCACACTGGTTGACCTGAGGAACCTGTCAGCAACAAAACCACACTGTAACTGCAGTCATCAAAACCGTGTTGCTGTAATGAGTCCCTGTTACAGCACTGGTGTAACAACGGCATACCAATTTCAAGACTATTAATGAAAATATGGGCTTCTTCCATTGGTCACCATCTTTATCAGCAACCACCCTTTCAGGCTAGCAACATGGCTCACTGCATCAACATAAGGAATCTGTATTGGGGGAAAAAGGAGGAATAGATATATATGTGTGTATATATAAATCATCATCATCCTTTTGTTTTCCAATTGGCAGTGACAAACGTGCATGTGGATTTTAGCTTTTACCATTTATTAAACATGCATCTTCTTGGAAACCATTGACATAGCAAGGTTAAAAGTTGAATTAAATATTAGAATGCTAGTATATGTACAACAGCATGGACTGGGGGATAGTAGCTTCGTTACAAGGGTTAGGTTTCTCATCCCTTTTTAAATTTTTAAATAGTGTGGATCCATGAAGTTATGTCATAGTGGTTCTGTACATGTTATTCCATGCCTCTCAAATATCAAATTGAGTACGGGGGTGGGGAGGGTGAGAGAGAGAGAGAGATACATAGGTGGTTTAACTACTAAAATTATATTGGATTATTGATAAGGACATAGAGGGTCTTTGCCAGACTTTAACTTGTAGATGAAGGGAGAGTTTTTAGGGACAGTTGTCTTTGGGTTTTTTATGAAGTCGTTATCCAAAACCCTCTGGAACAGGCCTTAACTTTTGCTGGCCCATTAACCATTTTGTATTTTTTATTCTTTATTTTGGTCTGATCTGGTCATTAGGTCTGGGACATAAGGTATTTCATCTTACTTCTTTAGATCTTACAAAGGGGTTATCTTAAAGGGTTTCATTGCAGACATGGCCGATTAGTAGTTAAGACTTTAAAAGGGCTCACAGACAGAGGATTGGCACCCAACCAATGGGTCTGGGACACATTTTTACTTTACTGTGTTATTTTGTTAGGACATTGTGATCCTACAGGAGACCCAACCCAGAAATGGAGTTGGCTTTACCTCCTGCCTGGGTGATCAGCTTACTAGTAGGCATCATTCTCTGGAGCATCTTAGGTGGGGAATATTTCCCTCCTACCAATTGGAAGTCAGTTTGTATATAACTATACTTCCTTCTTGGATCAGGTCTCAGGCTACTTGTGTTTTTTCCAGTTTGTAAACTTACTCTGTATATAGTTACAGTAAATGTTTGTCTTAACTGTCAGAGTTCTTGTTTTTTCCTAGTTGGTAAACTCCCAGTTGGAGTTGCTAAAACATAAGAGTTTGCTCTTGTTGTTGGACAGTTTTAATGTGTATGTCATATAAATACAATCTATTAGACAGTTATATGCTTTACTGAATTAAAAACCATACAGATAGAGGAAAGGTTTAATATAAAGCATAATGTGAAACTGACATGGACAGTGAGTAGGAGGGTGGGTCTAAATACTCTTCTTCCTCAAGTCTGGCTTGCTGTTTCAGGTCCCACAGGATGGCCAAAAAGTGGGGCTCTGCAGGTCTCCTTTTTTGGTTAAAGGATGACACCAGTGGGGAAGGAGGTCACCTTCCCCATGGTGTTGATGCATCTCCCTTAGTCGTATTATGCTGATGTCAGTACTTGTAAAAATATTTTCACAGAATATTAACAGATTGAATAATCCCATAAAACAGACAAGGTTTATGCGATGTCTAAGAAAAAAACAGCTGATGTGTGCTTCATACAAAAGACACATTTGTCAGAAGTTGGACATGCTAAATTGAAATGTAACAATTGCTACGAAATTTATGCATCCTCCCACCCTGAGGTAAAAAGAAAGGGGTGGCCATAATTACACCATTCACTACCCAACTCAACATGCAAAAATCCCATAGTGATGCACAAAAGCATTATATGATTTTACAAGGATGCCTCTATTCTCAAGAGGTACATATTTTTTTGGTAGTTATAATACGCTTTCTCAAAAAGTAAGGAAATTCTTAGCAAAAAACTACATTTAATGCATCATTTAGGGTTAAAGCAGAAAAAGTCAGGAAATGAAAACATTAGGGTTGCCCCCTTACCCCCCTCACCCGCCAACCTCCACAGACTGACAGATGATGGGGTGTGTAATTGGAGTTGTGTGGCCTAAATCTCACCCCATTTTCCTTTACTGTAGCATGTCTACCTGCTTACACATGGAATAGGGTGAGATTTGGGCATCACAACCCCAATGACACACCCCATCATCTGTCAGTCTGAGGAGGATGGCGGGTGAGGGAGGGCTAGGGGAAAACCCTAATGTTCTCATTTCCTGACTTTTTCTGCTTTAACCCTAAATGATGGATTAAACATAGTTTTTTTGCAAAGAATATATGTATATATACGCTCCCCAAATTGGGCTTACCTGTGGGGTCCAGCTCCGATGGTGCTAGTGATGCTCCCAGGGGTCCCAGGTGGGATTCAGACCCATTGGGCTCCCGTCACCTCATGGCTGCTGCTGCCAATGCAGTCACCTTCCTCTGCCCTGAGTGATTGCTAAGCAGAGGGGCTGAGGATCAGTCTGTGGATTTTGCACCTGTGGACATAAGAAAAATAAAAGGTACCTTGTGGTTCCAGTGTCTAGGAAGTGGGACCACAGGAAAGTAATCAAGAGGGTGGCCTCACTTCTCCTGTGCATGTGCATCCGTCAAGGGAAAATTTAAAGGAGCTACGCTCCAAATTTAAGTGAGGCCACGTGGCCAGTAGGAGAAAATTGATATCCCGGCTCTACGATGAGCAGAGGTGCTGGGGATATATATAAAAATGGACCTGGTGGCCTCCGGTCTAGGGGGGAGAGTGTTCAAGGCCTAGTTAGAGGGCTAAATTGAGTTTTCAGGGTGGGACTGCTGAGAGCCCTGCAAGAAAAAATGGCAGCCCCATGAAAACTACAAACCAGAGCTGTTGGTAAAATATTGAGCCAGCCCTGAGATCACCTGGTAAGCTGCAGCCAATGAGGGAGGCAGCTAGGGGGAGAGGAGAGTGTTTTTTTTTTGCTGCCGGGAGAGAGAGGGAAGAGGGAGGGAGCTGTGAGGCGAGGGACTGTGTGGTCTGCTAGGAAAAGTATTCAAAGTGCCTGGTCACTCCTAATCCCCACTAAATTCAAATCTATAAAACTGAGAGCAGGAGAAATAACTATTGTGTGGGTGGCAAAAGCAGGAACAATTGTTCCCTATCAGCCCCCAGCAGTTGGACAGTTTGAACTGTGAGAAGAATTGGGCTGCTGATACTAAAGGAGCACTGGTGTCCCCCATGGCAGACAACTTGAATAGTGAAAGACCGTTCAGCCAGGGAGAGACTGGGGAAGTCTCGTTGCCCTGTGCAGGTCCTGTAAGGTGGCTAGAGGTGAAACAGAGGGTTTGGGGAACCACGTCAGGCCTTGTTCCCAGACTGAAGATGACATGCCCGGTGCAGAAGGACGGAATAGGCCTGCCTGAGTGAACTCAGTCTATAAAGGCCCATAGGTGAAACTGACGCAAGGCCAGGTAGGCTAAGATCATCATGCCTTGAGTTCCCCCTGCATCCAGACTTCCCATCTGTGGTGCACCATTAACGGAGACTCTCCATGGTACCGTGCAACTTATCTCACTCTGAGCTCCTGTGTGAACTGCAACAAATTTTGAGTACCCAGAGCTGTGGCTCTAGGGAGTTATTAGGTAGTTAGATAGGATCCTGGGGGTAATTGCTGTACAGAACTTCCTAGAACGTTCATGTTGGCCAGACCTGGAGTACAAGTTTGAAAGGGTGTTTGTGTGATCTGTGTTTATCTGGGCCCTGCGAAAGACCCCAGGCCTGCATCACCTAGAGCAGTGAGGTACCCACCATACAGGGACAATCTGGGTGCACCAGGGGTGGGAAGACGGGTTGCTTCAGGAAAGTTGTTGTTTAAAGTAAATGTGGTTGACATTTTCCTCAGTGTGTCCCCTTCTCAAATAAAGAAGTGTACTGTTTGCATTTCATCCACTGTCCGGTGTTATTGAAAGAGTGCTGCTGGGGGTGAAGGAGGCTACTGTGTGGGAAACTATTCTTGTGTGGAGCCAAATTGTATCAGGGCATCGTACTATTTCCTGGGGGGTTGTAACCTGTTCTTTATCCACAGGAGTCCTCGTCATTACCCCAGGTGGAGGCACCGCACCATATTAGCTACCACTGCAGACCCCTGGCCATCCCCATCGGAAGTGTTTGCATTTTAACAACTTTGTAACTGTTTGTTTGATTTGCCAGGGATTTGGAATGTGGACCTGCCTACCATAGATCTCTGGATCTGGAAATCTTGGTTATGGTTGGATGTAAGGTTGCAGAACTGTGGGGCACTCAATAAGTGAAAAATCACCCTTTTTGTGAATTTTTTGGTAAGCCATAATGGACTGAAGAATGCATTTGAGTGGGTTCAAATTTGTTTATCTATGTGTCATGGGTTGAACTGGTGCCTTTGAAGATGTGGTGAAAAGATATTGTTCCGTTCAAAAGTTATTCCATTTTTTCATGTCCCATTATAGTCTATGGGAAAATTTATATGTGCACCTCGAAAACTTTCATTACCATATTTTTTGTTGTTGAGCTACCTGAAATTATTTTTGTACTGCCACCATCTTGTTTTCAGTTAGCAAGAGGGAAAAAATGCTGTAATTCAAAAAATAGTGCACTTTGGTAAACGCCAACAGTTGTGTTTACCTAATTGGGCCCTGAGGAACATGACCATGACATTATTTTTTTCACCAGCTGGTCTGGAAATGTGTTTTTCAAATTTTTTCCACCATTTTGCCATTTTTTGTTTGCTGCAATATTTTAAGTTACTGCGAAAATAAACGCGATCATAAGAAAAATAACTGTGGCACTGTTTTTTGGTTTCATGGTCATGGAGGCAGTATGAAAAAATTACTCACCTTAGTAATGTTGTTTCTTCTAATGGAGTCTTGCTATATTATGACAATTGCAGTATGACCGCAGGTTAGAACTGCTCCGGAGGTGAAATAGTTAACTTTCCATGCAGGCATGGAACTTAGAGCGCGAGTTCGGTTCAAAACTGTCTGTTGTGCTTCAAACGTAAACTGTCAGATCTTTACGAGCTAAAACTCACTAAGGTTCTGTGTGGAAGCTGTAAACCTACACTAGCCAACTGGCTACTAACATAAACACTCATTTTTGGCCTAAAACAAAGACTCAAGTCAGGAGACCCAAAAATGCAAAAACACAACACCAATTCACCCAAAAAGGTAGGTGAAAAACAACAAGGTGGGCATCAAAAAAAGTGCTAATCTCTGCACTGCCCACCCACATCCCCAAAACAGAGGTTCTGAGAGGGGCAGGTAGGAGGAGGTCATATTATAGCAAGACTCCATTAGAAGAAACAACATTACTAAGGTGAGTAATTTTTCTTCAAACAACATGAAGTCTTGCTATATTATATGACAATTGCAGACTACACAGCAGTACCCCCATGGAGGAGGGACAGAACCTACCTAGGAAATAGGTTTGAAGTATGGCTGTGTTAAACTGAGCATCACTCCTAGCCTGGATGTCCAGGGAGTAATGCTTGGTAAAGTGTGAACTGTTTTCCAGGTAGCTGCTTGACATATTTCTAGAATAGGAATGTCTCTGGTAGCAGCCAGAGAAGCAGCTATACCTCTGGTAGAGTGAGCCCTCAGGCCTGAGGGGGAACTTACCCAACTCTCATAGCAGAATTGGATACAAGAGACAATCCACCTGGCAATGGATCTTTAGTGGCTGGCTTCCCTTACCAACTTCGCCATAGGTGAGGAACAGTTGGAGGAGTCAAACCTATGACCCTTGGTATGCTATATGTAGTAACTAAGGGCCTCTTCACATCTAGGCTGTGCAGCATCCTCTCCCAGAGGAGGAGTGGTCAGTGAAGTACACTGGAAGTGAAATAGATTGATTAAGGTGGAAATCTGAAACCACCTTAGGCAGGAACTTTCTGTTAGTCCGAAGGACCACCTTATCTCTGTGAAAAGAGAGAAACTCCTGCTCCACTGACAACGCTTGTAATTCACTTATGCATCTGGCAGAGGTGATGGCTACCAAAAACACAGTTTTACAAGTCAAGTACTTGAGCTCAGCTGAAGACAAGGGCTCAAAGGGGGGTTGCATAAGCTGAGCAATGCAAACATTAAGATCCCAGGCAGGGGCAGGATCCCTGAATGGAGGGTTGGTGTGAAACAACCCCTTAAAAAACTTGGAAAATACAGGATGAGCTGAAAGGGAAGAGGATTTACCTGCTGAAATAAAAGCAGACACAGCTGCCAAGTGCACCTTCAGGGTAGTTGGTCTCAGCCCCAAAGAATTCAGGTGGACCATATAATCCAGGACTGTGGGTAGATCAGCAGAGACTGGGAAATATGCTTTTCTGAGCACCATATGGAAAACCTTTTCCATTTGGAATTGTAAGTAGCCCTGGTGGAAGGCTTCCTTGTGGCCTTCAATATATCCATTACACCTTGGGAAAGGTATAAATCAGCAAACTCTAACTCTTCAAGAACCAAGCCTTGAGATGAGAGATTTGAGATTGGGTACCAGACCCTTCCCAGGCACAGGTTAACAGATTGTGATTCCTGGGAAGGGGCGAGGAGGATGGACTGCTAAGGACAGCAGGAGTGGATACTAGGCTGTCTGGCCCAATCCAGAGCCATCAGAATGACTTTGCATGATTGGGATCTGATTTTGACTAGCACTTTGAACAGGAGAGGAAAGGGAGGGAAGGCATAGAGAAACTTCCTCCCAACTGAGGGCTAAGGCATCCAGGGGAGTGAGCCCAACACTGGGGCCTGCAGCAAAAAGAGGAAGTTGGTGATTGTCTTGGGCTGCAAAAGATCTATCTGCGGGTGCCCCATCTGGCAAATACTACTCCCAAGACCAGGGGATCCAGTGACCATCTGTGGTGGCCCTGGGAAATCCTGCTGAGAGCATCTGCCAGGACATTGTCCTTGCCTGGGAGGTGAACTGCCATAAGGGAGGTGTTCAGGGAGTAAAACCAGAGACCATTAACTTCCGTCGCTGTGCACAAGGCCGAGACCCAGTGCCCACTTGCTTGTTGATGTACCACATTGTAGTGGTGTTGTCTGTTCTGACCTGAATACTCTTGTTCTGAACAGATTTGGAAAAGCTTGAAGTGCTAGAAAAACTGCTCTGAGCTCCAACAGGTTGATGTGGAGCAGAGATTCCTGGGGAGACCACAGACCCTGGTGGTGAGGTCACCCATGTGAGCTCCCCAACCCAAGAGGGACGATCTGTAGTAAGGATTAGAGAATGAGACTGAGTGACAAAGGAACCCTTGTCTCAGGTTGCTCTGATCCTGCCACCACTGTAGGGCTTGGATCAGGGTCTGCTACTGGGATCAGCTTGGTAAGAGGATCCTTCTTTGAGACCAAAGCTCTCAAATGGAACTGGATGTCCCTAATCTGAAATCTTGCTCCTTGCACAACTGCTGTGGAAGCAGCCATGTGTCCTAGGAGCTGCAGAAAATGACTTCTGGCCGGGAGACCTGCAGGGTAAATGAGGAGGCCAGGGAGACTAGAGTCTTGCCCTGTCCAGGGGAGGAAGGCCCTGGTTTCCTGTGTGTTCTAGTTCTGCGCCCTATGAAGGTAAGAAGCTGGACTCGCCTCTAGAACTGACTTTGAGAGATTCAGAAGGAAACTAGAGAGGTAAGCAGTTGCCGTTATCTGAAGGTGTAAATTGACCTGGTCTGGGGACTGGCCTACTAAGAGCCAATCGTCCAGGTAAGGAAAGATGGCAATCTTTGCCTTCTTAGGCAGGCAACTGCTACAGCCAGGCATTTGGTGAATACCCTTGGGCAGAAGTGAGGCCGAAGGGCATTGCTCTGAACTGGTAGTGGCCTGAGGGCAGCCTGAACCTGAGGTACTTTCTGATGGAGCTTCTGATGGGAATATGGAAGTAGGCATCCTTGAGGTCCAGGGAAGCTATCCAGTCCCCTGGCCTTAGAGAGGGTAGGATAATTCCAAGAGTCACCATTTTGAACTTTGGCTTTAAAAGGTGCTTGTTTAAATATCTGAGATCCAGGATGGGCTGCCATTCTCCTGTCTTTTTTGGGGTAAGGAAGTACCTGGAGTACAAACCTTTGCCCTGGTGTAGGGGAGGAACCCTTTCCACAGCTCTGAGAGCCAGGAGGGTAGAGACCTCTGCCTCTAGGGCAAGTGCCTCTGATGGAGTTGCAGGTGGAAAAGATCTGGTACTCAGCTTTGGAAATTTTTTGAAGCTGAGAACCAGTCCCTGGCTTACTACTTCCAGGACCCACTTGTCTGATGTTAAAGACTTCCAGTCCTGGACAAAGTAAGCTAGCCTACCCCTAGAGGTAGAGGAGAATCGGCCCTGGCAATCCCATCAGGGTGCCTGCTTGGCAGGGGCTTTGGGCTGAGGGGTGGAAGCAGACCTGCTTGTACCCCGTCTGCTTCTCCCTCTAAAGAACCCCTCTGAGCATTGGCGGAGGAGGAAGCTTGGGCTTGGTAAAAAGGCCTATGAAAAGGCCTGCCACTGCCTCTAGGAAGATGCTTTTGAGGAGTGGCCTGCCTTTCCTTGGCCTGCTGTGCTCCTATAGGTGGTCCTATATTCATCCATTTTCTTCATGTAATTCTCTGTTTGCTCCCCAAATAGAGAATTTCCCACAACAGGAAAATCCATGGCCTTAGACTGGGTATCCTGAGACAGGGTAGTACATCTGAGCCAAGCCATCCTGCGAAGTGCCACAGATGTAGCCATGACTCTTGATGAAACATCATTAGAGTCCACTGCAGCATGAAATTGCACCTTGGATGCCTCAATACCATCCATAGCCACCTGTTCTAGCTCCCTGGCAAGCTGGTCAGGACTTGTTTCACTAGGGCCAGCACAGTATCCCATCTGGATTTCTGGTACCTAGCAGCATAAGCCATATAATTTGCTTGTCTGAGTCCCAAAGATGCTGCCATGTACTGTTTCTTTGCCATAGCATCAGTCTTCCTGGAGTCCTTCTCAGGTGGGTGTAAAGCTAGGGGAATATTAGCCTTGTCACAGGCTGCAGCCTGCACTACCCCCACATGGCTGCATTGTTGAGTGAGGAAATCAGTGTCGGAGCCTGATAAGGTATACCTCTTGTCCATCCTTTTATCCACAGGAGGTATAGTGTGAGGAGTTTTTAAAACTTTTACTGTCTGTTTCGAAAAGATTTATGCAAAGGAATAGACAGTCTCCTAGACTCTGAATATCCATCATTTCTACATAGTCTGGCTCTCTTGGTCATCAACAGCTTCTCAACAGGGAGCTGGAGTTTCAGCAACTTTATAAAACATGAAATGAGAAGGGACCTGAAAGCCTTAGAGGAGAAACCTTAGGGTCTATCTGAGAGATGTCCGGATCAATGGGCACATCCAGATCTTCAAAACCATATTCACTCTCCTCATATTCCTCTTCCCCCTCCCCCGGTTCATAAAAATCCTCAAAATCATAATCTTGAACCGGTGGAACCGGCCAAACCGAACGCTTACCTGAAGGTGTCGGTTCGGTCGGAACCGGAGAGAGACTGGACAGTTTGAATTGCTTTAGCTATTTCCTCAGCAGTTGGGGAGAGAACTTTTGGCTCTACACTAGCTGACTTTCTAGTCCTTTTTGCTGGAACCGGCCCCTCAGAACCGGCTCTTCGTTTGCCCGAGGAAGTATCGCCCTGGTCAGAGGGCACTCCCTCCGGTTCGGTTGGCACCGAACCGGGCTGGCCATCCCTGGTCAGCGGACTTTTTGGCCTCCCTTTCCCCTGAGCCTACTAACTCTTATCTATGGTGGCAGCAGGAACTGACAAATCTGGCAGTCTGAATTGGAGGTGGTCAAACCCCAGACAATAGACACATGTGGTCTGTGGGTCAGCCTTAGCAAAAGCTTCCCCACAAACACTACAGTGTTGAAACCCAGTGGGTCCAGTTTTTCTTTTGGGTTTCTCAGACATAATGCCAGCCTAACCAACTTGCCCGTTTATGGCAATCCCCCAAGCAAGCCACCCTTATCGGTCCCCAACCGTGTCACAGGTCATGGAAAAAACTGTAATGAAATCCATTTTTTTTAGAACCGATAAGAACCGGGAACCGCACTCTAAAAAGGACTAGTAGATTTTAATCATAACCTGATCGGTTCAAACTGAACCGATAAAGAATTACAAGTTCCACACAGAAAATTAAATGTAAACCTATCTCATTACTTACATTACCACAGACAGAGCTTGAACTGACCGGTTGCAGTTTAATTTCGGCTAAAAACCGAAAACTAATACTTTTAAACCGACAAAATGAACCGAGCAGAAGGAGAAATCTCCGGAGCGACTGTTCAGTGAGGCGGAGTAAAGAATCTGACAGTTTACATTTGAAGCACAACAGACAGAGTTTTCAACCGAGCTTGCGCTCTAAGTTCCATGCCTGCATGGAAAGTTAACTATTTCACCTCCGGAGCAGTTCTAATCTGCGGTCATACTGCAATTGTCATAATATAGCAAGACTTCATGTTGTTTGAAAGTGCAGTATAGCATAGTGGTTTAAGGCTCTGAGCTGCAAATCTGGTGATATCTAGTAGATCAGACCTTGGTTTGAATCCCACAGCTTCCACTTACATACTGTGTGACCCTGAGCAAGTCACTTAACTTCCCTGTGCTCCCAGATAGCACCTGTAAAAAAGCTTTCAGCTTAGTGTGCTACTCCTGGTTAAACAACTAAAATAAAAAAATAAATAATTCTCATTATAGAGATATGAATGACACTATAACATTTAAAATAATAGTGGCAACACTGCATGAACACATTTTTAAATGTGTTGCTTTTTTGTCACTTCATTGTGGCAAGGTGGATTATGCTATTGGCTTGAAATTTTAGGGCCGCAAGCCCTGGTCCCACAGATGTACCTTTTGGTGGTTTGGTACCAATCTCTACCCATCATTGTTCCTTGTACAAAGCAGTAGGTTGGTCCTTTCTTATGTTTAGGCGTAAGAGAAATGCAGTCCTTTGGATTTATAGAGTCTTCCTGAAGCTGCTTCCACAATATATAATAGACTATCTCCCACTATGTGAGTCAGGAACATATGACCTCAGAAGCGCATCCTACATTACGTTATGTATCCCCAAGGCTTCCTCTCACTATGGCAGAGTAGCCATTAGTTTTCTGTTTCCAACATTGTGGAACAAAGGACAAAAATTATTGAAATTAAGCTGCCTCCGCAGTATGAATGCCTTTAAATCTCTATATGCTAGGTATGTGTGTGAGCCATGCAAATGCTACCCCAGCCCCTAATTTTAGTCCAAAGCATCAGGCTGCTGCCCTCTGAGCGTAGTTGAATTTATGATTACTTGTAACCTTTGGTGACCTTAACTCTGTGAGCGTCTTATGCCTTAAATGTTTTTCCCTTCTAGAAATCCCTGCAGGGTTATTATCTTTTCATGGCTTTCTTGGCCACTACACCTTACTCACCCCACTGTCTTTTACATATTGCTTAATTTATCTCTCTTGTTCCCCTAGCCCGTACCATTCAACTGCCCTATTTCATCTTTGTATTCCATTTCCACTGCATTCTACTCTTTCTGTCTCTTTCCTCTGTCCCCTAACTCTCTTTCCTGCCATAAACTACCCCTTCAGGAGCTCTCTGCCCCTCAGGGCGGCTGTCGCTTCCATAGCCACCACTTGAGACTCCTAGACTTTGCTGATACCCAATTGGAACTCAAGTGCTTTTCTGCTCTGGTGTCTGATTGTCTCCTGCAGTTTGCTCCTGTGACTCTCTCAATACTAAGCTACAGTCTGATTTTCTGTCAAAAACTTGCACAAAAAAGAGCTGTACTTACTTATTATATATACAATTATATACAATAGTAACAACAAGAAAAATTGAAAGAGACCTAGGAGTAATTATATCAGATGACTTAAAGGTGGGCAAGCAATGTGAGAAGGCAGTAAGGAGGTATGGGAGATACTGGGATGCATAGGGAGAGGAATCAACAGTAGAACACAGGAAGTGGTTATCCCTCAGTAGAGATGCAGTGAATTTAAATTTCACCGAGGAAGTGAACGCGAAGTGGGCACTTCGCCTTGTCACTCCACTATGCAGAGTGGCCAATGCAAAGTGCTCACTTTACCTTGTGATTATTACTTCAAGTTGTCATTCCGCCTTAATGCGAAATAAGGAGAAATTACAATAATATTGGCAGCCCTTCTCACACACAGTCACCAGAATTAATGTGCATCCCCAAAATGCTCATTTCTTGTGTCCAGAAATCTCCCTAGTGCTGACGGTAACGAAGTGAAATGAGAGCACAGGAAATGCCAAGTCTCCCAGAATTAACGGCACACTCAGACACCATGCGTGCAGTAGTCACACACAGTCACTAGAATTAATGTGCATCCCCAAAATGCTACTGTCTTGTGTCCATAAAATTCCCCAGTGCTGATGAAGTGAAATGAAAGCGCAACAAGAAATGCAAAGTCTCCCAGAATTAATGGAGCACTCAGTCATGTGTGCAGTGGTCACATGCAGTCACCAGAATTAATGTGCATCCACAAAATGCTTCTGTCTTGTGTCCAGAAAATTCCCCAGTGCTGACGAAGTGAAATGAGAGGGTAACAAAAAATGCAAAGTCTTCCAGAATTAATGGTGTACTGCAATTAAACACACAGACAGATTAAGATTGTGCTGCACACTCAAGAGATGAGACACAAAGGCACAACAGCTAACCAGTGCTCACAAGTCACAAATCCAAATCTGGAAAAAAATACCTTTTGCCAGTTTGGGGAATGCATGGCAGTAACAGTCCACTACCAGTAAAGATACCACAAAGCAGTATTATAAAATTCATGCAGGTGCAGTGGATAGCAGGTTCACACTGCTGCAATTACTCTGTGGCACAATAAAAGGTGTCTGATTTAATGGCACGCATCCCACACATAGTCACACACACTACAAGTAATGCGTAGCAAATTGAAAGCCTTTAGTAATATAACCAAATGTTTTAAACAAACTGAAATTATACACTGCTGCACCACAACAATCAGCAAAAAAATGTCAAGAATGACTAAAAATACTACTTTGTGTACATTAAGTTATACAAGAAAAATATAACCAAAACAGAAATACCTTATTTTTCTTCCTGTTAATCTACTACACCACAGATACGCCCCTCCCCAAAGCACACTTCGCAGTACACAGCCAGACTGTTCTAAATTAACATTCAAAATCCACACACAAACAATAAACATTTGATGATATGCGCAAAGGAAGGTTTCCTACAGTTGATGTACTAAATTGTGAGCGAATAAAAATAGCTCAAAAAGGCTTTTTTAACAGCTTTTAGAGGATTTGAATTGCAGAGCTCTGAGAGGAAACTGTCTCCATCTTCCACTACACACACTACACAGAACTGAGGCTGTGCAGAACAGTCTAGAGCCCATGTGACCTGCAATCCCATGAAGCACTGCAAAATTCGACTTTGGAGCTCAAAAACAAGGCGAAATGAGGTGAAGTACATTGATTTCAATGTACTTCGCTTTAAAATTGGTGGAGAAGTGGTTTTGGAAGGCGGAATAACGCAAAGTCATTGTTCTAGATGGACTTCGCATTCCCTTTAATAATGAGAAGTACTCCACTTCGCATTCTAGAACACTTTGAGGATTCCGCATTCCTCCGCGAATCACTTCGTGGAGCAAAATTCGGCCACTTCGCCCATCACTATCCCTCTGTACAGACAGTTGGTGAGACCCCATCTGGAGTACTGCATGCAATTCTGGAGACCCCATCTCTGCAAAGACATAGACCGAGTGGGGGCTGTTCAGAGGAGGGCAACCAAAATGGTGCAGGGTCTGCACCATAAGACATATGAGGAGAGCCTAAAGCAGCTTAATATGTATACCCTTGAGGAAAGGAGGGAGAGGGGGACATGATAGAAACTTTCAAGTATCTCAAGGGAATTAACAAAGTACAAGAGTGTAGCATCTTTCAGAAAAAGAGATGTGCATGAACAAGGGGGTACAATTTGAAGATGGGGATGGCTCAGAGGTAATGTTAGAAAGTATTTTTTCACAAAGAGGGTTGTGGATGCAAGGAACAGCCTTCCTGAGGAGGTTGTGGAGTCAGAAACAGTGGGAGAATTCAAGAATGCATGGGACAGATATAAGGCAATTCTAGTGGGGGGTAGGAGGGAGGAAGTAAGCTGTTGATTAACTAGAATCTGCAGCTTATCCATTAGGTAGGAAATGGGCAGACTAGGTAGGCCAAATGGTCCTTATCTGCTGTCAAATTCTATGTTTCTATGTTTCTATTGCCTAACAGTTATGACTTCTATTTTTTCCTGTTTAGAGTGTCAAGAGTTGGGACTCTGTTTGATTACACTCCTTTCTGAATTCCTGTGGTTGGGCTAGTCTCTAGGAGTCAAGAAATACCCAATTCTGTTGTCCTGCTGTTTTGGTCCTCCTGCTGGTTCAGATGTTCCATTGTCCATGGCCCAGTACTTAATACCGACCCCTTCATCCATCCCCTGCCAAGGATATGCTCTCCACGGGCTCCCAGCCATAGGTGTGGGAAACCCAGGCACCAGACAGTTGGCACTGCCTCTACCTCCACCTGAGAACCTAAGCTCGGACTCTCATTAGCAAAGCATGACATTTGCAGCCATCCAATTGGAACATGAGTGCTCTACAGTATTGACTTCCGACTGGTTCCTGTAGTCTGCTTCTGTGTCCGCTCTAATCCAAGCATAAATCTGATTTCCATGCCGAAATTTGCTAAAAAAGAGCTGTAATTACTTTTCTCCTTGACTGTTAAGACCTTTATCCTTCTGTTTAGAGTGTTACACTCAGGGATACTGTGTGATTACACTACTTTTGAAATTCTGTGCTTGCGTCAGCTCCCTACACAAGTGGCCGATCACTTCTCCCTACTGAAGTTCCCACTAAGTCTCATCTTATGTCCTCCTTAAATATTACAGAAGCACTCTGAACTGACATGACTGATGTAGCATTGAGTACTTACTTGCATTAATTGCATTAATTGTTTTTCACTTGTGTTATTTGGCTCTATTGCAAATATCTCGGTATGCATTGTACCCTTTGACCCGGAGCTAACCAGGTCCATCTTGTAAATGAGCTTGCTCAACGATGTTCTCCTAGATAAATAAAGATTTTGATTGATTGATTGATTGATTGATTGATATGAAAACATTGAACAAGCCCATAGTTACAGCATTCCAAAGCTGAGAAATGTTCCCATAGGATAACATTGCGGCGCCCATGACGCCTTTCGGTGCCTGTATCTCGAAAACAGTTTGAGATATGGATTTTAGTCGCATATATTCTTAGTCCTAAGTGCAGAAGTAGATTGGAAAACCATGAATACCATGAAATTTGAATTTTTTGTCTAGTTTGTATGGTTACTGAGATATTTGTGAATTAGTATTCCAACCACTCATTTTCATGTCCATGGGCCACTATTACACCCACAGAGTTAGCATTCACAGCACATTTTGGTGCCCATATCTCATAAATGATGCAAGATCTGGATTAAGTTGACTTATGATATGTAGACATCTCAGTGTCACGATTACAATGACACTTGAATTTTCTTCCTAGCTGCTACGGATCCTGAGATATTGGCAAATTAGTGTTACAAGGGTTCCTTGCCTTATAGGATTACTGTATGGCTTTTATAGTTATAGAGTATGGGAGTGCAGGGATTGGAGGGCCTGCACTCCCACAGAAACATATCATTATGCACAAATTGGCAAGACACTATTTATAATATTAAGATTCCCCCGCCATGACCCCCAGTGTAGTTGACAGGGAAACACACAGACAGAAACAGACACATGCATGCAGATGCCCACAAACAAACACAGAGACACACACACACACACACACACCCCTCACTCCCACAGACACATATCATTATGCACAAATGGGCAAGACACTATATAGAATACTAAGATTCCCCCCACACACACACTCGCCACACCCCCACGTACTTGACAGGGAGACAGACAGAGACACAGATGCATGCACACACACATAAACAAACACGCACACAGACGGAGAAGCACGTACACACACACAGACACACATATGCACATATACACACACACACACACACACTCTCTCTCTCTCTCTGTTCTTCGGTCGTGTTTCTTGTAATTGGACCCATTCATGTTTGGAGAGGTACTACTGTATAATTTTCTTTCATCATGGAACATGGTTCCTCTCTCATAGCAGTAGATAGTCCTGCTCTGTTTACCACAGACAGAGAATCAGGCCATGTACCACCCCCGCCCACACTCCAGCACACCCCTTATCTACTTAGCAGGGAGACACACAGACAGAAACAGACACACATGCATGCACAGCACACAAACACAGAGACACACACCCACATACATACACACACACACACACTCACTCAGACAGAGAATCACACACACACACATACACACACACACACTCTCTTTCTCTCTCTCTCTCTCTCTTCTTGGGTCATGCGGCTTGTAGTTGGACCCATTCAAGTTTTAGAGGTACTATCATTTTCTTTCACCATGGAACATGGTTCCTCTCTCATAGCAGTAGATAGCCCTGCTCTGTTTACCACAGACAGATAATTAGGCCACGTACCACCCCCTTCCACACTCCAGCACACCCCTATCTACTTAACAGGGAGACACACAGACAGAAACAGACACACATGCATGCACATGCACATAAACAAACACAGAGACACACACCCACATACATACGCACACACACACACACTCACTCAGACAGAGAATCACACACACACACACACACACACACACTCTCTCTCTCTCTCTCTTCTTGGGTCATGCTGCTTGTAGTTGGACCCATTCGTGTTTGTAGAGGTACTATCATTTTCTTTCACCAGGGAACATGGTTGCTCTCTCATAGCAGTAGATAGCCCTGCTCTGTTTACCACTGACAGAGAACCAGGCCATGTACTACCCCCTCCCACATCTACTTGACTGGGAGACACATAGACAGAAACAGACACACATGCCTGCACACACACACACAAACAAACACAGAGACACACACACACACACACACACTCTCTCTTGTTGGGTCATGTTGCTTGTAGTTGGACCCATTCATGTTTGGAGATGTACTATCATTTTCTTTCACCATGGAACGTGGTTCCTCTCTTGTAGCTGTAGATAATTCTGCTGTGTTTACCATAGACAGAGAACCAGGCCATGCACAAGTGCAATTGCTTCTGTTGTTCCGGAGCTCCAGACATTTCTAGGTACATGTTTGCATGATAGTAGAACGACTGACATTTGTTAATTTTATGTTATGGTTAACATTTTCATTGCCCCCTACCACTCCCTGTGCACCCTCCTCCCAACTCACAGAAGACGCTATATAGAGTACTGAGATTCCCCCACGCCACACCCCCCATTTAGTTGACAGGGAGACATATAGACAGTAATAGACAACACATGCATGCACATGCACACAAACAAACACAGAGACACACACACATACATACACACACACACACACTCACGCAGACACATATTCACACACATGCAGAAGGACACAGACAGACACACATAGACACAGACACACACATGTGTACATACATACACATGCACATACACACACAGACACTCTCTCTTCTTGGCTCATGTCGCTCCTAGTTGGGTGTATTTGTGTTTGTAGAGGTACTATCATTTTCTTTTACCATGGAACATGGTTGTTCTCTCGTAGCAGTAGATAGCCTTTCCCTGTTTCCCACAGGAAGAGAACCAGGCTATGTACCAGTGTGATTGGCTCTGTTGTTCCTCAGCTCCAGACATTTCTAAATACATGTTTGGATGATAGTAAAGCAACTGACATTTGTTAATTTTATCTTACTGTAAACTCTTTCCTTGCCCTGTACCACTCCTGTGCACCTCCTCCTACCCAAGCAAGACATTATATAAAATACTGAGATTCCCCCCACTTACACATGCAGAAGCACACACACGCTGCAGCACACACACACACACACACACACACACACACACGCATTACCACACGACACGCAACACCACTCTCTCTCTCTTCTCTGCCTTCTTGGCTCATGTTCTTGTTAGCCTGCCAAGATTTGTAGTGTATGGATTTAATATAATACATAAGTGGCTGCTTTAAATGTTTTTTACTAAAGTAAATCTGTTACACAGAAAGCAATTTAACAACACAAAAATATGATTTTTTACAACAAACATTATTTTGTTTGTACTTTTTTAAAATCTAAATGTAAAAATATATATATGATGTAAGGGGAGAGCTTGTTAACAATCGCCAGGCATCCTTTTTTTTTCCTGTAATCCCACCGTTCTGACGTACATATTTATAATCCTTGCTTGCCTACATCAGAGCGGTGGGATTACAAGTTAGAACTTGAGCATCAGAACGGTACTCGTGATTCCATGTGCCAGATTTAAACACACACAATCTGTTGCAGCAGTTTCAGTGCAGATCACAACGATAGAAAACAAGCATTTGTCAATGCCGAATGTTTGCTTGCTGGTATTAGCATTGGAAATGCAAGAGTTAGACAGATGCAGAATAGGAATGGCAGTGAAATATTGAAGTTCACGCCAACCCCACCTCCATCCTGTAGAGATAGACAGGAATTGGAGTAAGTGTTTGGGTTGTTGCCCATGACGGTCTTGCCATGTCACCTCACCCTATTCTGCAGACACCAACACGTGTTGAGGTGTGCCTTAGGGTGTTTGGCTTTATAGTCACCCCATTTCATAAGGACATACACTGAAATGGGTGCAGCATAGCAGAATGGGGTGAAGTCTGGGGCTGAAGAGTCCAAGATACCCCTTGATGCCTGTCAGTGGCTGGAGGTGGGGGTGGGATGGCATGAGCAGTACAGTTGGCAATCCAAAGACACACCCCGATGCCTGTCAATCTGTACAAGGTAGGACGTTATGGTTAGAAACCCTAACACCTCAGGTGTTTGTTGGTATTTACACTACAAATTTTCAACATGGCCTTTTTGTGACCCCACCTCATGAAAGCATTTGGGACCTCTTCTCATGAAGAGTGGCAGTGTGATTTTGTCAATGTGTCCCAAACATTGACTTCCAACAGTGACAGTGCCATTCTATGCCACATGTAGGAAAACACAGATCAGGCATGATGTGAAGAATGACAGCTGTACCATCCATAGGGAGGTGTGAAGAGATGGCAATGTTGAAAATCTGTAGTGGGAATATTAACAAGCATTTGTCAATGCCAAATGTTGATTGCGTTAGTCCGTTGAGCTCGTTCACTGCCCCTCTGTCACATGCTCAGTCTTTTTCTCCTGGTGCTGCAGACTGCTCTTTTGTACTGGGCTCCTGCCTGCATTGGCACCTTTTTCTGCCCACTAAGAAATCCGCAGCTGTCCTGACAAAGCTCCGTTGAGGTGGCTCACTCCCCCTCTCTCACTCTGCTCATTCTGTTTCTTCCTGGCGCTGCAGGCTGCCCTTTGTATTGGGCTCCTGCCTCTGTTGGTGGCTTTTTTGCCCACAAAGAAATCTGTCAGCAGTCCCAGACACAGGTCCATTGAGCCTGCTCACTCCCCCTCTCACTCACTCATTTCCGCTTCTGCCGGTGCTGCAGGCTGCCTTTGTACTGGGCTCCTGCCCACATTGCCGCCTTTATTCTGCCAACAAAGAAATCTGCAGCAGTCACGACAGGCTTCAGTTGAGCTCGCTCACTCCCCTTCTCACTTCGCTCATTCTTTTCTCCTGGCGACTGCAGGCTGCCCTTTTAGCCCTGGGTTCCTGCCTGGTGGCACTCTTTTCTGCCCACAAAAAATTGCAGCAGTCCAACAGAGCTCCTGGGCTCACTCACTCCCCCTTCCTCATTTACTCATTCTGTTTCTCCCGCACTGCAGGCTGCTCTTTTCTACTGGGCCCTGCATGCATTGCTGCCTTTTCTGCCCACAAACAAATCTGCAGCAGTCCCAACAGAGCCTGCTGAGCTCACTCACCCCCTCCTCACTCACTCATTCTGTGTCTCCCACAGCTGCAGGCTGCCCTTTGTACTGGGCTCCAGCCTGCATCGCTACTTTTATAGGTACAAAAGAAATCTGCACAGCAGTCCTGACTACAGCCCGCGGAGCTTGCTTTACTCCCCTCTCTCACTCGCTCGCTCCGCTTCTGGCTGAGCTGCAGGCCGACCTTGTACTTGGCTCCTGCCTGCTTTGTTGCCTTTTCTGCCCACAGAGAAATTCTGGGCAGTCATGATAGAGCTCCATTGAGCTCACTCCTCTCACTATGTCACTCACTCGTTCTGTTTCTCTTGGTGCTGCAGGCTGCTCTTTTGTACAGGGCTCCTGGCTGCGATGGCATCTTTGTCTGCCCACAAAGAAATTTGCAGCTGTCATGACAGAGCTCCATTGAGGTCGCTCAGTCTCCCTCTCTCATGCACTCATTCTGTTTGTCCTGGTGTTGCAGGATGTCCTTTTGCACGGGACCCCTGCCTGCACTGGCACCTTTTTCTGCCCACTAAGAAATCTGCAGCAGTCCTGATAGCGTGGGTTGAGCTCACTCAGTTACCCTGTCTCACTCGGCTCAGTACTGTTTCTCCTACCACTGCAGGCTGGCCTTTCGTACTGGGCCCATCCCTGCATTGACTCCATTTTCTGCCACAAAGAAATCTGCAGCAGTTCTGACAGCGCTCCGGTGAGTTTGCTCACTCCCCCTCCCTCACTCGCTGTCTTGTTCTATTTCTCCCAGTGCTGCAGGCTGCCCTTTTGTACTGGGCTCTTGTGTTGGGGCCTTTTTCTGCCCACAAAGATATCTGCAGCAGTTCCGATGGAGCTCAGTTGAACTCGGTCACTCCCCCCTCTCACTCGTTCAATCTTAACCTGTCCCAAACACTGATTTCCCACAGTGACCATACTATTCTTCGGCAGGAGTGCAGAATCATATTTTAGCCAGGATGTGAAAAATGGCAGCTATACTGTTCATAAGGAGGTGTGAAAAAATACCAGTGTTGAAAATGTGGCTTGACAATATTACAAATTTGCGAAGTTACAAGGGTGCGTGGAAACAGTTCAACGCACACTTGTACCACACTCATGTTATGCAGTTTCATCACCAAATTTTCAATATAGGGCTTTTATGACCTCTGCTCATGAACAGTGGCGCTGTCATTTTCTTAATCTGTCCCGAACACTGATTTCCTACAGCGACCGCGTTATTCCGCGCTGGAAGTGCCAAAACACATTTCGGCCAGGATGTGAACAATGACAGCTTTACTATTCACAAGGAGGTGTGAAAAAATGCCAATGCTGAAAATCTGACGTGAAAATATTGCAAATTTGCGAGTTACTGAGCGCACGTAGCAACTACATGCATGCTCATGAAACAGTCATTTTGTGTATTTTTCACCAAATTTGCAACATATAGGCTTTTTCAGGCCCACCTCACGAACACTGGCTACTATCGTTTTATTAAGCAGCCCCAAAAGGTGATTCCACGCAGTGACTGCGAAATCACCTTTTGGGGCCGAGTAACACCATGACAGTGCCAGAATTCATGAGGAGGGGTCCCAAAAAACCCATGTTGAAAATTTGATGCCATAATTCCAAAAAATGACTGAGATATGCATCAAAGTTGAAAAAACCCTATTTATTCCATTATACAGCTTAGCGGCATTTCCTCTGTTCGTGGTCAGCTTTGAAGAGTGCAGACGTGTTCCCGGTCCAACGAAGATCATCACGCCAGACTCCGAGGTAAGTATGGATTGGGGTGTGTGAGGAGGCAGGGTGCGTGGGTGGCGTGGGTTGCGGAAGGGGGCAGGGAGACCCGAGAGGACCGCTTCCTTTTCACAGGTCAAAAAAAAAAAAAGACATTATGGGACCGTTTTTGTTTTCAGGGGCATGTGGCATGCTGGGGTGGGCTTCAGCATGCCAACGGACTTGTTTTTGGGGGCGCAGCTGTAGCCAATGGGGATTGGGCACCACCATCAGCACACAACAAAGGGAGGAGGCCACATCATGCCGACGGGATTGGGCACCCCGTCGGCACTAAAGAGGGGAAGCAAGAGCCAAGGGAGATTGGGCACCCCTCAGCACAAATGTTCTGGGTGTTTGTGGGGGGGCATTATACCTACAGGGAGTGGGCTCCCCTGTTGGCATATGAAACTGGAGGGGCATAATGCTGATGGGGAATGGGCTCAGGCTCCCCCGTCGGCAACATCAAAGGGCAGGGCCACTGAAGCCGACAGGGATTGGGGCCCCCATCAGCAGACAAAACCTGTTGTGGGGGGTGCATGCTGCTGAGGGGGATTAGGTACCCCCTCGGCACTGGGGGTTACTTAATATTGTTTGAGAACACGGCCGCAAGCCGCCACCATATTCACAAACAGTATTGCACTTGGAAACGTTCCACCCAGCAATGATGGGCCGCTCCCTCATTGCAGCGGAATGGCTGATGCTGCAATGGTGAGGCGGCCTCTGATTGCTGCGGTGAAAATGTTAGAAGTTGGTGGCACTTTTAGAAGCCAGTGTCATCAGCACACGGTGCCTCCATTGGAGCACCACTGCCAAGCCCCCAAATGCAGTGCCTCCATTTGCTGCCACACTGCCGTGCCTCCACAACCTGCTTCTGTCCTAAGCTGCCACATAATGTTTCTTGTGCATGCACGCAAGCAAACATAAAAATGGCCCACTGCAGTTCATTAAACAGTGCCCCTAGTCGTCATACACTCTCAAGGTTTACATGGTGGGCCTGGCAACTGCTTGAGGTGATTACACCTTGGTTAACAACTGATAATCATGCATTATCCTCTATATTAAGCATACAGCAAAAATATAAATGTTTTATATTTATGAAAATATGTTTTTAAAAGACATGTTGATTAACTGAATGACTGAAATGGATACAAACTTTTATAACTGCAACTTAAAAAGAGAGACTTCTTCACCTACTAATAGATAAATTAAATATAGCAGACAACTGAAAATAACTGTTTTCTCACTAACAAAACAATTGTGTGACATACTGGAGTGTACCAACTGCCTCTCCTGCTGCAGGGTATGAGGAGACCTGTATGGGGGTGGCCAGATAGGACGGTTCAGGGGAAAGTGGAAGCTTCTTTTACTGGGGAAGGTACAGAAAAAGGGGATAGAGAAGGGGAGAGAAGATATGCTACTGGAGACCAGGACCTTGCTGTGATGGTACAGCCTGTTGAGCATCTTCTTCAGCCTTCGGAAGCATCTTGTTAATTCTCTTTGTGAGCTCCTGGACAGTTTGATTCAGGTAGATTATTTAGGCTGTGTTGGATTGCACAGCTTTTTCAACTCTTTGTAATATGATGATATTTTGGCACTGTTCAGTGTGTTGCTTTGTTACTAATTCTATTAATTTTGAAATGTTGTTATTTGTTTGTGCTTGTGCCTGAATGAGACTGTCCAGGTGCTCATAAATTGCTTGTGTGTGGCTGGATTCTGGGCTTGTGAAAGAAAGAGAGAGACAGAGCTCATAAGTATTAGAAATTTCTTAGTGTGCTTCTTGTATGCTGAACATTTTTTTTCACAGAGAGAGTGGTGGATGCATGGAACCGTCTTCCTGGGGAGATTGTTGGGTCTAAAACAGTGGGGGAATTCAAACATGCATGGGACAGACATAAGGCAATTGTAGTGGAGGGTGGCAGGAAGTACGCTGTTGGTTAACTAGAATCTGCAGCTTATCCAGTAGGTAGGGAAATGGGCAGACTGGGTGGGCCAAGTGGTCCTTATCTGCTGTCAATGTCTATGTTTCTATGTTTCTATGTAACATGCTACATCTCTATTTTTTTATTAAGACATTTTTCTTGCTATTGAACGGACAGGTGAAAGTCCATAGAATAGTTACTTGTACATTTTTCAGAAGTTATCAACTTAGTAGCTACACAGTACAAAAGTTATAAGTTTCCCCTTTCAAAAGTCAGCAAATATGATTTCCAGAAGTGAGTTGAGAACAGACATGCTAGTATTTTCTCAGTTCAGTTAGGGTCTGCCAGTGTTGTGTGCAAAAAAAACCAAAAAAAAAACAGACACAGTATAGCACTATATATGGTCAAACACACATAGCTTGGCATGTTCTACATCTTGGACTGAAGTTGCCAGTATGGATTTCTTGAGCTTTGGTCTCTGTGGACCCTATGCATGAATGCACACAGGTTATGCATGGAAGGTGTGTAGCCTGCCTGCACAGCTCTGCACCTGTGGACAGATGTGCACCTGTGGGTAAACAAAATAGATGTACACCTGTGCATGGCATTGCCCCCTCAGTGTGCAGGGATCTGTGGGGTGGCTGGGCCTGGCATCTCAGACCAGGTCAGACATCCAATCAAATGTGCAATCTTACGGTAGCTGGTTCATTCCACTGGGATGTCAAACAGATGAGGCATACTGATGAATCCTGGTAGGATGAAACATGTTTATTTTTTTTTTTATTTAGTTTTTGTTGACCGGGTAAGTGCACTAGACAGATCCTGCCTATTTTCAGGCACAACCCGGGGAGAGGGATACAGATGAATGCCAACTGACATTGAACCAGATTAAGCTGTTTGTCTCTATGTCTTCTGTTGGCACCCTTTGCAAACTGTGTGAGAGGCCTTTCAGCACCATGCATTTCTGTTTAAAGTTGAACCAGCCTTATATTCTGTGGTGATTTGAATATGCAGCCCATGATGCTTTGCATTGTGGGGGCATGTGTGATTTTGTATATCCTAAATAGATACTTCTGGTCAGTATTTACTGAAGAGAAGGTAGGGCAGGGCCCACAGCTCAGCACCATGGACACAGGGGGAAGGGAGGTGTGTACTAGTCACTTCACAAAAGAAAGGGTACTACAAGAGCTCGATATGCTCAGGGTGGACAAGGCAATGGGACCTGATGGCGTACATCCCAGAGTACTAAAAGAGCTAAGGGTGGAACTAGCAGAGCCATTATCAGAACTGTTTAGTGAGTCTCTGAGCACAGAAGAGGTCCCAGAAGACTGGAGAAGGGCTCATGTGATTCCGCTCCACAAAAGTGGTAGCAGGAGGAGGCAGAGAACTACAGACCAGTCAGTCTTACCTCAGTAGTGGGCAAGATTATGGAGGCACTCCTTAAGGAAAGGATAGTGCAACACCTGGAATCCATAGGAGCACAGGATCCAAGACAGCATGGGTTTACAAAAGGAAGGTCCTGTCAAGCTAATCTCATAGATTTCTTTGATTGGGTAACCAGAGTGGCGGACCAAGGGGGAGCAGTTGCTGTTGCCTACCTTGACTTCAGCAAAAGCTTTTGATACCATTCCACATAGAAGATTGATTAATAAGGTGGGTAGGCTAGGGGTGGGTCAGAAGTTGGTCAACTGTGTGGCAAACTGGTTGATGGGCAGAAATCAAAGAGTGATGGTAAATGGTATACAGTCAGAAGAGATGCAAGTCACAAGTGGGGTACCTCAGGGATCAGTCCTGGGACCAGTCCTCTTCAATATCTTCATCAGTGTCATTGCAGATGGACTGGAGGGTAAGGTTTGTCTGTTTGCAGATGACACCAAGATCTGCAATAGAGTAGATGATCCAGATGGGGTGGGAAGAATGAGAAGAGATCTGGATAAACTAGCAAAATGGTTGGAAGAGTGGCAACTGGGGTTTAGCGCAAAGAAGTGCAAGATCTTGTACATAGGGAAGAGAAACCCTGAAGCCACCTATAGGCTGGGAGGGGAGTTGCTGGCAGTCACAAGGGAAGAAAGAGACTTGGACATCATCATCACCGATGACCTGAAATCATCCAAACATACCACTAAAGCAGTAGGTAAGGCTAAGGGAATGTTGGGGTGTATTTGTAGGGGAATCACAAGCCAGAAGAGGGAGGTAATAATCCCTCTTTACAAGACACTGGTTAGGCCCCATCTGGAGTACTGCATGTAGTACTGGAGGCCACACCTTCACAAGGACATTAACCAAATTGAGGCAGCCCAGAGAAGAGCAACCAAAATGGTGCAGGGACTGCATCAGAAAACATCTGAGGACAGATTAATGGAGCTCAATATGTATACCCTAGAGCAAAAGAGGGAGAGAGGTGATATGATCGAAACATTCAAACACCTTAAAGGCATTAACAAGGTGAAAGTGTCTAACATGTTTCAATATAAGAAAAATAGCAGGACAAGAGGACACAGCATGAGATTAGAGGGAGGCCAATTAAGGGGTAATGTGAGGAAGTTCTTTTTCACAGAAAGGGTGGTGGATGCATGGAATGACCTACCTCAGGAAGTGGTGGATATGAATACAGTGCAGGGTTTCAAACAGGCATGGGTTAGGCATAGGGGAGCAATACAGATGAGTATGAATAGATAGGCCATTGACAGAGCAAAGGCTAACGGCACATTTATAAGGTAGAAAAAGAAATGGTCAGACTGGATGGGCCTTGCAGTCCTTATCTGCCAACAACTTCTATGTTTCTATGTTTTATTGTGTACTTTTAAAAGTGGATTCCTTACATGTTTCTTACCATTGCTAGATAATTTAAGAGATTGTAGAGATTATTTATTAGCTGAAGGTAGAGTGATACATTACTGCAATGCTATTCATTTGAACTGTTTTTTTTCAAACCTTTTTGGTAACATGTGACTGATAAATTTTTTCTTTTATTTTATAGGTGTGTGATCCTGTATCATTAAATTGGCTGCAATCTGTGTATTGTGTGTAGAGAAAATGCCTGCAAAACATAGACAACAGAGTAAACGTAGAAGGGATAAGTATAACAGTGATGTTCAATTTATGAAGAATACTGTGGGCAGAAAATATACTACTGGGAAACTTAAGGACACTGCAAGGTCTATCTACAGGAAAAGGTTGCCTGGTGATAATAATATACCTGCCTTAGTTTCTTCCTTACAGAGAAATGTACAGTGCTTGCTCCCTCAACATCCTGTTGTGATAGCAGAACATAGCAGAGCTACACAGTTTGCAAATGTTTCTTTTGCAACCCGTAAACCAAAGCTCAGTTCTGCTATTTGTGGTCAACTTAGTGAGTTGAAATTTTTCTGAAAGCTAGCTTCAAAGGCTAAGGTTGACTGGATTATTTCTACCATAATGAGAAGGCAAGGCAAATGACTAGAGAGTAAATTATCCTTGATGAAACTATGAGTTAGAGTCTGTAGATTTGTTAATATGGCACTTGCTGTTCTTTCACATTTGTGGAACAAAATGATGAAACAGACTGAATGTTTTACTGCTACAGTGCAGTCTGTTCACAATAGACTACACAATGTTGATACTCTGAACAGAGACAACTTTTGTGAAGTCTTCCCAAGGCATTTGGGCACATAAAAAGCACTCAGAGGCTCTTTTGGCGGGAGTCTTGCAAACCAGATTCCAAGCAGCTTGTTATCTCTGTTGATGAGGTTGGTAAAGCTTGTAATGTCTTGAGTCTGACATGTAGTGAAGAACCACGTGTCTCAGATGTTGAAACTGGCTCAGCAACTGAGACACCCACCACAACTTGTGCATCATGGAGATGTGATGAAAGTTGCAATCTGAGGCAAGTGTCATTTGATGCTATTGCACAGTTTGTAAATAACTTTCTTGCTAGTAACAAGAAACAGAAGATGCAACTTATTGCATACGATTGATCTCTGTGAAATTTGCAAGTATAAAGGGTTGTTGGGGACATTCCTTGGCTTGCTTAGATAGCGATGTCTGCAAGAGTGTATTTCATCACATGCATATGATTGCTATACACAATCCTGCAATGATCAGCTTTGTACACAAAATATACCAGGTGATATAAGCTGTGTCAGTATACAAACATCTTGATGAGTCATTGGCAGCAGGAGACATGGAAGCTGCAAAACGTGTGATACAGGATGTGCAACATAACAGTAAATGTTATGATGCACCCAGTGAGAACACAGTGTCTCTGTATGGGAATCTGAGATACTGAAAACATTCAGAAAATTCATTGCCAAGTTTGAAATGGCTAAGAGAGAGAAGTTTGACTCTGTGTGTGTCTCATGTCACAGACTACTTTACAGTTCGTAGTCTGTAACAGTTGATCTGGAAAAGATTAAATCGTTTAATGACAAGTGGGCACGATTGTTGGCCTACTTACTAGTAAAGAGTGACTTTGACTTTGATCCAGTGGTCATAATGTGTCAGCACTGTTTGTCAAAGCTGAAAAATAACACTCTGCCACCAAGATCTGTTTTAAACAATATGGAGGCAGATGAGACACCTGTTGGGATTGCTGCATTGAATATGTTTGATCGAATACTGATACAAACCATGAAACTGTTTCAGACAGCTCTACGCCTGAATACAAGGACATGCAAAGCACCCCAAAAAGAGGTTGCCAAGTCTCTGAAATGGGCTGTGATGTATTTACCACTTCCTCTGAAAGAGAACATGGATGTGATTGCAAATGAAAACAGTATGGTTATACTAGTAAACGGCATGCCTGCAAAGTCCAAGGTGATTTGGCAATATGTTGTCAATGTGCGGAAAGTGGAAAGTGCTCTAGACTATCTGAAGAGTAATAATGCTCTCTATGATGACCTTGACGTACATGAACTGTCAGATATGAGTGCTCAATTAGGACTAGTAGTCATTAGAAAGTCAACCATTGAGAAGGTTGATGTTGCAACTCATGAAAATATGCATGAACAGTACATAATTCATCCTGTACATGTCAGTGATCCCATTGGTGATAACATTGACCTGTATCAGATAAAACAGGTTGAAGGTAGCTCTGTCAGCATATGGAAGGAACAACTGGAAGCACAACGTTTTCCAGATTTGTTCCTAAAAGGAACAGGAGGGCATATGGATCAATGTGAGGTTTGTGTTCAAGGTGCTGAATACCGAACATCAAGAGTACTGATCGAGGATGGCAAATTTTGTAGGAATATACAATACTTGTTCCACCTGTTGTGGGACAGTGAGCATAGTGTGTTCTCTGTGTCCATTGTGCATACATTCCAATTGACTACCCCATTGGAAGGCAAGACAGCAGCTGAGTTTTTGCAGCAGCTGACAGAAAAGGACGAAACACTACAGGTTAATTTGACATCTATGCTGTCGAGTCTACATTGCACAAAAGAATACTGGTATCGTAGACACTCAGAGGTCATGACCATGCTGTGAGAGTATGGTTCAGCTACTTGGTTTGTAACGTTAAGCTGTGCAAAGTGCAGCTGGGATGAGGTAGTTGAACTGTTGAGGTGGATCATTTCTGAGGTCAATGGCATTTCATCAATGACACTTGGTGAGATATGTTCACTTGATTCAGTTTCAGTGTCATGGCATTTCCACCATCGCTTCCATGAGATATTGACATTCATTTTACCAAAGGACAATCCTCCTCTTGGGTTAGTTGAGCACTACTTTTGGAGGGCAGACTGTCAGGCATGAGGTGTGACACACATTCATATGCTGTTGTGGATTAAAGATGCTCCTCATGTCGGTGAGAATGAATCAGCTGAAATGCTGAGGTTTATTCAACATTATGTGACTTGTCACATTCCTGATAAATATGATAGTTCAACATTCTGGAATCTGGTGCAAAAGTTTCAGCAGCATTTTTATGGCAAGTACTGTCACCGACCAGTCAAGAGTTGTAATAAGTGGTACACCAGGTGTCGATTTGGTTTTCCCAGACCTGTCTGCCAGCAGGGATATATGTATGAATGACTTATTCTTAGCCATGCATCACCATCTCAAGGCAAAGTCCACTAAGAGGGTTTCTGAGTTACCCAGACAGGAGAATGAGGTGTTCATCAATTACTACAATCCTACTCTTCCTGATGGGGCAGGCAAACATTGGTGTGCAATTTGTTGCAGATAACGCTCTGTCTCTTTTGCGGTCCATCATGTTGTACATCACAAAACAAGTTTGCTTGAGCTTTGGGGAAGACATAGCAGCTTCCAGCTGATCACTGAGTTCACAACTCTGGTCACTGGGGTTAAAGACACTGTCTCACATGGAGTACGGAGCATATGAGGCCAGTGACTGTTTGATTGGGACACACTTGTATGGCAAGTCTGATGATGTATGGTTTCTTAATGTCAACTACAAAGAGAAGCAAAAGCATGTTTGAAAGTCTCATGATGAGATTGAAGAACTGTCTGCGAACCACCTCTCTTCAAAAAATATTTTGAAGAGCAAACTAATCAATACATACTACCCAAATTGGGCAAATGCTATGATGACATGTGGCTGTACCATGTTCTCACTGGTATGACTATAAGACTGATGTAGCACCTGATGAGACTCGAGACATTTACAAAGTCAGAGGCATTGATGCGTACCTTGCTAAAAGAAAAGGCCATGGCTCATTGACCATTGTAAATTGAGTCTCTCTACCACTGACAGCAAGGAGCAATACTACTTTGCTCTAATGTTCCTCTTTAAGCCATGGAGGGATGAGAGCACACTGAAAGGAGACTGTGACACATATGAAAAACAGTTCTACCTTACATATGAGGCCTTCAAGAGTGAGCAGTCCAAAAGATACATTCAGAGACTGGAATTAGAGGATGAGCAGATGGAACAAGCTAAGAAACAGCTTGAGGAAGATAACCCAGGAAATTCTCACAAAAACATGTACCCTGAAGCAGAGGGTACTCTTGGAACTCCTCTACCAATGAATGATCCTGTTGTTCTCATGAATGAAGTTGAAAGTGCAATGCAACATTCTTCTTGTGTGATAGAGGATCCTATTGTACTGATTGACCAGTTGAATATACAGCAGTATGCTACTTATAATGCTGTAACTGAAGCTGTCAGACATGGCATCCTTCATGAGAGGAAACAATACACATGTGGAAAGTATGAGCCATCACTAATGTTTATTAGTCGTTCTGCTGGTACAGGCAAGAGTTTTGTTATCGAAGCTATCACAGCGGAGATAAGGAGACATGCAGGAGAAGTGATGTCTGTAGTTGTGACTGCTCCTACAGGTTTGGCAGCGTACAACATTGGTGGTGTGACTCTACACCTATTGTTTATGCTACCTGTAGAGTATGGCAAAACAGGAGAGTACCAGAAACATTCCCATGAGGTGGCATCTGAGCTGTGAACAATATTTCTCAAGATGAAACTTCTCATTATCGATGAGATTAGTATAGTATCAAATGTCATGCTTGCATGTATCCACCTGCATCTCCAAGAGATACTTGGAACTGATGATGGTCAGCCATTTGGTGGTAAGAGTGTTGTTGTCTTTGGTGACCTTCTGCAACTTGCACCTGTGAATGGAGAGCATGTCTTTACAGCACTGACTGTGAAGCAAGCAAAAAATATAATAGAATGCATTGGAGGGATAAATCTTTGGGACTTGTTCATATACATTGAGCTGTATGAAAACATGCGACAGAGCCATGACATTGGGTACAAGATACTTTTGGATCAGGCTTGTATTGGATCCTTGTCACAACTGAATGTTTCTCTGTTGAACACATGGTGTATCAGAACTGAGTGCAGTTCTCTTACTGCTGCATGTTATATTTTCACTAGTGTGTACTCAGAATCTGCTCGAATCGTGTGTCTTATGCCTCGACTTGAGCAGTGTGCTGAATTCAACAGCATTATGTTGCAGAGACAGGGTCAAGAAATAATTACTATGCATGCTGTTGACACCATTGATGGTGCAGTTTTGAGCTGGAATCTGGTAGCAAAGCTGACTGAGTGACTGTCTGAGCTAAAGTCAGATGTGTCTCACACAGCAGGATTAGAAGCAGTTCTAACTGTGTGCATGAATGCATGCATCATGCTATGTTGGAATCTTGATGTTGAGCATGGTATGGTGAACGGTCAAACAGACGAGGCATACTGATGAGTCCTGGTAGGACGAAACACGTGTCTATGTCATCTGTTAGCACCCTTTGCAAACTGTGTGAGAGGTCTTTCGGCAACATGCAATTCTGCTTTAAGTTGGACCAGCATAACATTCTGTGGTGATTTGCATATGCAGCCCATGATGCTTTGCATTGTGTGGGCATGTGTGATTTTGTATTTTCTTGAAACTTGGCTTCCCAGCCAAATGCCCTTTGGGGTAACCCTTGCCTCAGTGTTTGCGCACAATGGGACATATAGTTGACTTTCAGTACAATGTACAAAAGACATTCATACAGGTGCTCATTGGGAAGTTTGACAACATTGAACAGTCTATCTATTTCTAGGATGATTGTAAAGTTTCAGCTCGTGAAAGACATATATGTAACAAGGAAACAGTTTCCTGTGTGTGTTGCATATGCTGTGTCAATACACAAGTTGCAAGGCTTAAGTTTGGACTCAGCAATGGTCGACATAGGCACTGACATCTTCAAAGATGGCATGAGTTATGTTGCACTTTCACGTGTATGGACTTTGCCTGGCTTGTATATTATCTGTGTAACGTCTCATAAAATACATGCTGACAGACAATGTATTGGTGAATACAACAGACTACATACTCTATAGTGTATGGTGGAACACTGTTCCGCATGGAAATCCATGCCTGGAACAGCATTGTTGTCCTGCATTCGGTGCGTCATGATCTTGTTGTGCTGCACCCAGTGCATCACCGGTGCAGCACAACAAGATCGAACACATACGCGCACGCGCAATAGAGCGGCGCACGGCAACACGGAAGCAAGCCTTTGGTGGCAGACACAGAAGTAAGTCTTTTTTTTCACCGAATGTTCACCGAGTACTGCTTATGGTTGCCCATACACTATGAAAGATTGTGTATGAGCAACCATACACAAACAAGGCAGTTGTGCGATCTTGAGGTTTCCGTGGTAACGGACCTCTCGAGCTATGCTCTTGAGGTCTCAGATTACCACGGAAACCTCTCGATCACAACTGCCTTGTTGTGTATGCTTGCTCATACACAATCCTCTATGTACCAACTGACATTGCCTCTTATACCTCTACCAATGAATGTGGCAGAACACAATGCTACTGTGACAGTTTCTGGCATAAAAAGAGGTACCAGACAGATAGACCAATATTAAATGCAGACAGTACAAAGAACGACTCCAGAACTGAACAACAAACAAGTTCTCCACCACATAAGAAGGCACTTGGGATGGCTGTTGGCCCAGCATTTGACAACAGCATTGGAGCAAACTGCTACAGTATGCAAACTCTGCTATACAAGCATTTCTCCATATGTCTCACTTTGTTGCCACTATCAAATCTTCACATGACACACCACTGTCTCAGTCACTAAAGAAGGTTGTGAATGATAGTGATAAGTATGACAATAGCATACAGACTGTGACACCCTTATGGATTGTGTTGGGTAGATATGATGGCAATCAAACATTCTCTAATAACATTCAGCAAGATGTGACTGAGTTTATGATGGCTATTATTAACAGGTTGGAATTAGATGAGATTTCTATGTGGCAGTACTTTACCGTTACCTATGTGGCACAGTACACTTGCCTGTCTTGACGACATTCACAAAAGGAAGTAACAGAAAACATGCTATGTATTTCTTTGTATGTTCCACAGGCACATTCTGTTAAATTCAAACAACTGCTCAGGAATGCAGAGTGTAGCTGAAGGTGTACCTGGTGTGGAGGAGAATGCATTCAGTCCATATGACTTAGAACCTCTCCTCAATATCTTCTTTTAGTCTTACAGTGGTTTGATGTAAATACACTATGGGTTGACACATCGATCACTGATTTTGTAGCTGACAGAGTATAATTCATCAGATCATGTTTTGATACTCAGGCTATTATATTCCACCATGGAGCATCTGTCCATTCAGGACATTATGTTATATGGCTCAGGTACAGCAATGGCTGGATAGAATGCAATGACTACATGAGCACTTTTAAACAGAGATTGCCTCATAATCTAAAAGATGCTTATGTCCTGATTCTCAAGAAATACAATGACCTTCACATGGCAGAAGAGTAGTGCATGAAAATCATTTTCAACTCTGTTTGACACACTGTTGTAGTCATAACAGTGGTATATGCAACCTTTCTGGACATGTACAGCTATTGTCATATCAGTTTATGAATATTTGCAGTGATTGACTATGTAGATGCAGGTATTTATGATGCCAACAATTAAAGTAGCTGTTGCTGTCATCTTAGCATCAATGCAGCCTAAGTGGAACTTAATCAGTGTGGGCTGTCTGCTAGGTCAATTACATACAACAATTGCTTTGACTACAGAGCACTCTTACTACCTGTGCATCGATATTGCAGTACCATGCAATTGTGCTGTACTGATCTGTTTATTTCTGCATTGCTGCAGCATGTTAGAGAGAATACGGTTTGATGGCTGTCACACCATTGATGGCAATACTGTGCACCTTGCATACATTTACTAACGTGACCACACTTGTTGTTTGTCAATGTTTTGTGGTCATAGTGCACTATATATGTGTCTCACATCTGCCTTGTGTTGCAAGATGAGGGATTGTGCAAGAAAGCTGACACTTTAACTGTGTATGTGCTTCCACACGTACTGTTGTGCAATAGTTTCTAAGCATAGTAAGAAAAATGCCTAATATTCTACGTAACAGCATGTCTTTCAATGATACCTCTATAGTGTCCAGTTCAGGTGGTATGCTTTCTACTGATTTTACTTACTTGTGGGACTAATACATTGTATATAGGACTAAGATATAGATGTTTACAGGAATGCATATTGTTTATGTTGTTTATATGTTAAAAGGTTTTAAAATTTGGAAGTATTATGTATGTATCTATAAAGTCACAGAACTATTTTTTTTGTGCACCAACTGTAATATTAAAGTTTGTAAGACTGGCTAAAGTTACATAGTACTTCATAGGAATTTTTTTCTGCTCTACATAGTTATACATTTATACAATTGTTATTAATGCAATTTATGAGTGCTATGTGTTCAGATGTTTAATGGAAAGCTTAATTTGCTGAATATAGAAACATAGAAGTTGATGGCAGATAAGGACTGTAAGGCCCATCCAGTCTGCCCATTTCTCTTTCTACCTTATAAATGTGCCATTGGCCTTTGCTCTGTCAGTGGCCTATCTATTCATACTCATCTGTATTGCTCCCTTATGCCTATCCCATGCCTGTTTGAAGCCCTGCACTGTAGTCATAGCCACCATATCCTGAGGTTGGCTGTTCCATGCATCCACTACCCTTTCTGTGAAAAAGAACTTCCTCACATTACCCCTTAATCGGCCTCCCTCTAATCTTCTACTGTGTCCTCTTGTCCTGCTGTTTTTCTTATATTGAAACATGTTAGACTCTTTCACCTTGTTAATGCCCTTAAGGTGTTTGAATGTTTCGATCATATCACCTCTCTCCCTCCTTTGCTCTAGGGTATACATATTGAGCTCCATTAATCTTTCCTCATTTGTCTTCTGATGCAGTCCCTGCACCATCTTGGTTACCCTTCTCTGGACTGCCTCAATTTAGTTAATGTCCTTGTGAAGGTGTGGCTTCCAGTACTGCATGCAGTACTCCAGATGGGGCCTAACCAGTGTCTTGTAAAGAGGGATTATTACCTCCTCTTATGACCTGTGATACCCCTACTAATACACCTAACATCCCCTAGCCTTACCTGCTGCTTTAGAGGTCTGCTTGGATGATTTCAGGTCATCGGTGATGATGATGCCACCTCTTTCTTCCTTTGTGACTGCCAGCACTCCCTCCCAGCCTATAGGTGGCTTCAGGGTTTCTCTTCACTATGTGCATGATCTTGCAATTCTTTGCATTAAATCCCAGTTGCCACTCTTCCAACCATTTTGCTAGTGTATCCAGATCTCTTCTAATTCTGCCCACCCCATGTGGTTCATCTACTCTATTGCAGATCTTGGTGTCATCTGCAAACAGACAAGCCTTACCCTCCAGTCCATCTGCAATGTCACTAATGAAGATATTGAAGAGGACTGGCACCAGGTCTAATCCCTGAGGTACCCCACTTGTGGCTTATATCTCTTCTGACTGTATACCATTTACCACCACTCTCTGTTTTCTGCCCACCAACCAGTTTTTTTTTTTATTTAGTTGTTTAACCAGGTATAGCACACTCAGCTGAAAGCTTTTTTACAGGAGCGACCTGGGAGCACAAGGAGGTTAAGTGACTTGCTCAAGGTCACACAGTATGCAACTGGAAGCTGTGGGATTCAAACCCAGGTCTGGTCTGCTGGATGTCACCAAATTTGCAGCTCAGAGCCTTAGACCACTGCACTATACTGCCACACAGTTGACCAACTTCTGACCCACCCCTAGCCTACCCAGCTTATTTATCAATCTTCTATGTGGAACAGTGTCAAAAACTTTGCTGAAGTCAATGTAGGTGACATCAACTGCTCCTCTTGGTCCACCACTCTGGTTACCCAGTCAAAGAAATCTATGAGATTAGTTTGACAGGACCTGCCTTTATGTAAACCCATGCTGTCTTGGATCCTTGTGCCCCTATGGATTCCAGGTGCTGCACTATCCTTTCCTTAAAGAGTGCCTCCATAATCTTGCCCACTACTGAGGTAGAACTGACTGGTCTGTAGTTTTCTGCCTCCTCCCTGCTACCACTCTTGTGGAGTGGGATCACATAAGCCCTTCTCCAGTCTTCTGGGACCTCTCCTGTGCTCAGAGACTCACTAAACAGTTTTGGTAATGGCTCTGCTTGTTCCACCCTTAGCTCCTTAAGTACCCTGGGATGTATGCCATCAGGTCCCATTGCCTTGTCCACCCTGAGCTTAGTGAGCTCTTGTAGGACCCTTTCTTTTGTGAAGGGAGTAGTGCTCACCTCCCTCCCCCTGTGTCCATGGTGCTGAGCTGTGGGCCCTGCCCTACCTTCTCTTCAGTAAATACTGAGCAAAAGTATCTATTTAGGATAGATGCTTTTACAGGGTCCTCCTCCTCACACACCCCCTTTTCTCCTTTGAGCTTAGCAATACCCCCTCTGGACTTTCTCCTTTGACTAATGTATCTATAGAAAATCTTGTCACCTTCTTTTACTGTTCGTGCTACTGTTTCCTCAGTTTGGGACTTTGCCTGCCTTACTGCCTTCCCTGCTTCCCTTAGGGCAGTTTGGTATGCCTCTCTATCTTCATCCTGCTGTGTTCCCTTATATTTCCTGAAGGCTAGCCTTTTGGCTCTGACCTTTTCTGCTACTGTATTTGAGAACCAAAGTGGTTTCCTTCTTCTTTTGCACTTCCTTTTCTGTCTAACACAATGGGATGTTGCTTCAAGTGTTGTATCCTTAATACTTGTCCACTTTGCCTGTACCCCCTCACTGGTGTTACTTATTGCCAGGGCTAGCTTAACTCTGTTGGCCATCTTATCAAAGTCAGCTCCTATGAAGTCCCATATTTTTGCCTTGGAATGGGATGATTTAGTTGTAGTGGCCAAATTGAACCATACCATGTGATGGTCACTGGCCCCAGGTGACCTTCTACCTGGAGATCTGTGATCCCTTCCTGTTAGTCAGTACTAGATCTAGGATAGCCCTGTCTGTTGTGGGTTGTTGTACCAGTTGTTTTGAGCACTCCCTGCAGAGAATTCACCATGTGTCTAGTTCTGGCAGATGTTCCTGCTGGTATTGACCAATCTGTATCCGGCATGTTGAAGTCTCCCATTATTAGAACCTCCCCTTTAGCTGTTATGTTTTGTATATCTTCCAACAGTAATGTGTCTATGTCCTTCCCCTTGTCTGGGGGCCTGTAGACAACCCCAGTTCTTATGGTTGTCCCATTTCCTGTTTCCAGGGTGACCCACATACTTAGTAACTCTCAGGTTTTTATGACTATTGGACTTGTCACTATTTGATTAGTTTTATTTTCTTATTAATATTTACTATGCCATCCTGTTTATTATAAGCTTACTAATTTTAAATGTTGAATTTAATAATAATATTATTGCTGCTAACATTATATGACTATATTAAAAATGTTTATAATGTCTAGTGAGATAGTAACTGTTTGTTGTTTACTGACTAGTATTGTGACTCACACACTCTGCTCAATATCAGTTGAAGCTATGTTCCTGATGTTTTCTGATCATCTTTATTAAGGGGTCGGGTGAGGAATTTTTCCAGCTGCAGATAGTGTTAAATTATTCTAACATAGTATTGCACTACTGCAGCAATGTTATCCTTTGCTGCTTTAGTGTCTATAGTTTTTTAATTTTTTTTGAATTTGGTTTTTGCCCAACCCAGGTACACTGACTTGCACAATCTCATATCACTTTTTCCAGACTTTTATATATGCTTCTGTGATACAATTACACAGTAGTGGTATGAGACTTAGCGAGTTGTACAATTTGGCCTTCTTTAAAACAGAATTGGCACTTGATTAATAAATAGTTTTCTTAACTTGTTTTCTGTGTCTGTTGGCTTTCTTGGAAACTGTATATGAATGATATATGAATCTGCTTTGGAAAGATGCGTTAATCAATATACTGAAAATGTAAGTCTGTATAGATGTACATAGAAGGTATTGCGTGACATGTCAAACAAAGCGTTTCATGGTTGTGTCTTACTATGGCACATGTGTAGAGCATGGTATAATATTACTGTGGAAGATTTATGCTCTCACAGGAAAAAATAATACTTTGACAGGTATGTATTTGTTAAGTTTATTACAATGTCAAAAAAGGAAGGAAATTCTTTGCAAAAAAAAAACTATGTTAATGCAACAGTTAGGGTTGTTACTACAGTGACAAAAATGAGGAAATTGAATGTCAGGGTTTTCAACCCTATCTCTGAATTTTACCCCACCCCCACACACACACACCACATACAAGTGGGTGATGGTACAAGGCAAAACAACCAATCAGAAACAGACACCACAAGGAAACAGAAATAATACAATATTGTAAACATTCCACAACAGGCATCCATCATCATGTTTCACCAACTGTATGACTTCTGCTGACATCCCAGTGTCTTAGGGGGGTACACCCACATGCTCTCCAAAGATATGGTCAGGTGTTAAGAAGGCAATGATGAATATTTTAAATAAAATGTATTTAGAATCTGATGATTATGAATGTTTCTTATTATTTTATGGGCTGTACTCATTACCTAATGAATTAAACTATAGCGCTATACTATGCTGTATTTGCTCAAATATTTGTGTATGCCTATCTTAATACATATAACAATGAAGGATGTAAAACACTGCTATGCGTCACTCTGAGACATGCAGACTCTCTCTCTGTTTATGGTTAGAAGTACATAACATCAGCATCTAAAGTATTCTACAGTGTTCATATCAGGTAATGTGTACTGCCATACCATCTGTGTGTCGATATGTCACAGATAATTGAATAATCCTACAGTCCAAAGATCATATTTGCAGATTGTTATAGTATTTACATGGATGAATACTATTGTCAACATACCATTTCAACATTGTTGTATTATTTGTGAATGTAGGGCTGGAAGTGCACAATGTTTTAGAACATGTACTACCATAACTCCATTCACATAATATGTCTCAATTCATGGAGGACAATATTGTCATGCTATTCTGGCATGTTGCCCATGTAGTACTAAAGACACATGGTGGAACAGTACCTATATGACATTTTCTGCATATATAACACTAAAAAAGATAATATGCTTAGACCATGCACTGTCATACTTGTACTGGAGCTGCACAATACAATGCATCTGTCACAGTACCGATATGTTATCCTGTTCACATTGTGAAATATAGGTACTATGATTTATGCATTGCATTGTGCTATACAAAAACAGGAATGAGAATACAGAAGAGAAACCACCCTGTACTGTCATTGTGACATATTGATTGCATTGTACTTATACCTTGATAAATGAAGGTTACAACAGTATTTTAATAACCTTCTTGTGACATGTAACATATGGATACTGTCATATAGACTCTGGTGTACTTTTGGTAATACAGGTATGGTAGTGCACAGCATATTTGTAGGTTGGCATAACACTATAACATATACACATTGTTGTTCTCTCTAAATGGAGAGATGGCATGATATGATTAAACTCACCATCTGATAGTCATAAGTAGTTATCTGTAGTCTTGTACTACAGGAGTCATAGTAGTCATAGGATTTTTGACTGAGCCTGAAGACTTGCATCCATTATGCTTCACCGATATTTTAATTACTGTTATAAATGTGTTCAGTCTAATTTTAAAGGACTGTGTGGTGCCACTAGCTACCACCTCAGTAGGTAATCTATTCCAATCATACACCACCCTTTGATTAAACCAGTTTCTTGATCTCGAAGCCTTGATTGTATAGCTTTTAGCTGTAATAAGGTGCGATCTAGTATCGTATACTTTGTTTGCTGTTTCTAAACCCAAATTTTCCTATACATCATTATCTGTCCATGCCTTGTGCACCAGACACATATCACCCCTTTTCCTCCTGTACTCCAAGGAGAACAAATCCAAGTCATGTAACCTTTCCTGGTATGATTTTCCTGTCAAATTCTCTATACTTCTAGTGGCCCTTCTCTGGATCCTCTCCAGCATGGCTACATCTCTCCTATTATAAGGAGACCAAACTTGACCTCCATACTCCAATACAGGCTAACCAAATGTATGTAAAGGACAAATTAACCTCCTCCTTCTTGCATTAATATGCCTGAAAATACAGTTTAAAATGTTATTTCCTTTTGAAATATTTGTCTATAACGTGCTTGTAAATTTCATATCTTGTGACACCATAATCCCCAAACTCTTTCCTCAGATGTAGTTCTTAATACTTTGTTGTCTAACAGATAATTCTGTTCAGGGTTATTTCTTCCTAAATGCATAACTGCGTATTTATTGACTTTTAATGATAATCCAGCCTTTGTTTGTCCATTCAGCCACATGATCTAATGCTTTTGTAGCAAAGATTTTGTGGACTTTCTATCAATTATAGCCCTCAACCTACAATCATCCATAAATTTGCATAACCAGACATCCTCTGTATCATATTGTAATGATGATTATATAAATTAAAGAGACAGGGTCCCAACACTGACCCTGGGAACCCCACTCATAACCTCTGTCTGTGCAGAATATGAACCTTTATACCAACTTTCTGATTTCTATTTGTCAACCAACCTTACACCCAGCATGTTATAGGATATTGAATACCTACATTGCTCATAGCTAACAGTACTCAGCATGTGGTAGCTTGTCAAAAGCCTTTGAAAAGTCCATAGAAAGGCCACATCCAGGGCCTTCCCATTGTCAAGCTCCCTTACCACTTTGTCATAAAATGTAACATGTTTGTCTGAAAGATCTGCCTTGATACAACCATGTTGTGTGCTATCCTCTAAGTTATGTTGTTTTAAGGTGTCTAGAATGTTATCTTTTAATATACCTTCCAGTATCTTTGATGGAACAGAGGTCAGACTCACTGATTTATAATTAGCTGGGTCAGATCGCGCCCCCTTTTTAAATAAGGGTATTACAGTACCCCTTCTCTGGTCATCCACCACTTCACCTCTATCCAGTGAAGCCTGAAATATATATGTGAAGGGTTCTGCAATATGGCTACTTAGTTCTTTTAGTACTCTTGGGTGTAAACAGTCAGGTCCTGGTGATGTATTAGGATCAAGTCTTTTTAGTCTAGCATCTACATCAGCTGAGTCTAAAATTATCCTTTTGTGGATGTGTTGAGTCACTGACCAATAAGCCTGGAATGTTACCCACTTTACTATTAAAATACAGATGAAAAGTATAATGCAGTAGATTAGCCATTGAGATCTCATCAGATGTTAATTCCCCATTGTCACTTTTTAAAGGTCCTACATTGTGAGAATTACCTTTTTTATTGTTTATATATGAATAAAATACTTTATAATTTTGAGTGACTGAAGACGCCAATTTGTGTTCATAATTTGTCTTTGCAATTTTAATTTTTGCTTTTAATGTTTTTTGAATCTGCCTATACTTAAGTCTATTTGTTTCTGTACCACTGGCTCTCCATTTTTTATATAACTTCTGTTTATTGTTTGTTAATTTCTTTATTACTGGAGTAAATCAATGAGGTTTGGATCTTGTTTATTTATGTATTTGTTTTGCAGGGAATATTATGGACATTGCCTTAGATATTTTATTACAAAAATCTCCACATAATATTTAAGGGTTTATCATAGATCTTGCTAATTCTACAGTCCAAAGATCATATTTGCAGATTGTTATAGTATTTACATGGATGAATACTATTGTCAACATAACATTTCAACATTGTTGTATTCTTTGTGAATGTAGGGCTGGAAGTGCACAATGTTTTAGAACATGTACTACCATAACTCCATTCACATAATATGTCTCAATTCATGGAGGACAATATTGTCATGCTATTCTGGCATGTTGCCCATGTAGTACTAAAGACACATGGTGGAACAGTACCTATATGACATTTTCTGCATATATAACACTAAAAAAGATAATATGCTTAGACCATGCACTGTCATACTTGTACTGGAGCTGCACAATACAATGCATCTGTCACAGTACCGATATGTTATCTGTTCACATTGTGAAATATAGGTACTATGATTTATGCATTGCATTGTGCTATACAAAACAGGAATGAGAATACAGAAGAGAAACCACCCTGTACTGTCATTGTGACATATTGATTGCATTGTACTTATACCTTGATAAATGAAGGTTACAACAGTATTTTAATAACCTTCTTGTGACATGTAACATATGGATACTGTCATATAGACTCTGGTGTACTTTGGTAATACAGGTATGGTAGTGCACAGCATATTGTAGGTTGGCATAACACTATAACATATACACATTGTTGTTCTCTCTAAATGGAGAGATGGCATGATATGATTAAACTCACCATCTGATAGTACAAGTAGTTATCTGTAGTCTTGTACTACAGGAGTCATAGTAGTCATAGGATTTTTACTGAGCCTGAAGACTTGCATCCATTATGCTCACCGTATATTTTAATTACTGTTATAAAATGTGTTCAGTCTAATTTTAAAGGACTGTGTGGTGCCACTAGCTACCACCTCAGTAGGTAATCTATTCCAATCATACACCACCCTTTGATTAAACCAGTTTCTTGATCTCGCAAGCCTTGATTGTATAGCTTTTAGCTGTAATGGGTGCGATCTAGTATCGTATACTTTGTTTGCTGTTTCTAAACCCAAATTTTCCTATACATCATTATCTGTCCATGCCTTGTGCACCAGACACATATCACCCCTTTCCTCCTGTACTCAAGGAGAACAAATCCAAGTCATGTAACCTTTCCTGGTATGATTTTCCTGTCAAATTCTCTATACTTCTAGTGGCCCTTCTCTGGATCCTCTCCAGCATGGCTACATCTCTCCTATTATAAGGAGACCAAACTTGACCTCCATACTCCAATACAGGCCTAACCAAATGTATGTAAAGTGACAAATTAACCTCCCTCCTTCTTGCATTAATATGCCTGAAAATACAGTTTAAAATGTTATTTCCCTTTTGAAATATTTGTCTATAACGTGCTGTAAATTTCATATCTTGTGACACCATAATCCCCAAACTCTTTCCTCAGATGTAGTTCTTAATACTTTGTTGTCTAACAGATAATTCTGTTCAGGGTTATTTCTTCCTAAATGCATAACTGCGTATTTATTGACTTTTAATGATAATCCAGCCTTTGTTTGTCCATTCAGCTACATGATCTAATGCTTTGTAGCAAAGATTTTGTGGACTTTCTATCAATTATAGCCCCCAACCTACAATCATCCGCAAATTTGCATAACCAGACATCCTCTGTATCATATTGTAATGATGATATATATAAATTAAAGAGACAGGGTCCCAACACTGACCCCTGGGGAACCCCACTCATAACCTCTGTCTGTGCAGAATATGAACCTTTTATACCAACTTTCTGATTTCTATTTGTCAACCAACCTTACACCCAGCATGTTATAGGATATTGAATACCTACATTGCTCATAGCTAACAGTAACTCAGCATGTGGTAGCTTGTCAAAAGCCTTTGAAAAGTCCAGAAAGGCCACATCCAGGGCCTTCCCATTGTCAAGCTCCCTTACCACTTTGTCATAAAAATGTAACATGTTTGTCTGGAAAGATCTGCCCTTGATACAACCATGTTGTGTGCTATCCTCTAAGTTATGTTGTTTTAAGGTGTCTAGAATGTTATCTTTTAATATACCTTCCAGTATCTTTGATGGAACAGAGGTCAGACTCACTGATTTATAATTAGCTGGGTCAGATCGCGCTCCCTTTTTAAATAAGGGTATTACAGTACCTCTTCTCTGGTCATCCACCACTTCACCTCTATCCAGTGAAGCCTGAAATATATATGTGAAGGGTTCTGCAATATGGCTACTTAGTTCTTTTAGTACTCTTGGTGTAAACAGTCAGGTCTGGTGATGTATTAGGATCAAGTCTTTTTAGTCTAGCATCTACATCAGCTGAGTCTAAAATTATCCTTTGTGGATGTGTTGAGTCACTGACCAATAAGCTCTGAATGTTACCCACTTTACTATTAAATACAGATGAAAAGTATACGTTAAGTAGATTAGCCATTGAGATCTCATCAGATGTTAATTCCCCATTGTCACTTTTTAAAGGTCCTACATTGTGAGAATTACCTTTTTTATTGTTTATATATGAATAAAATACTTTATAATTTTGAGTGACTGAAGCGTAATTTGTGTTCATAATTTGTCTTTGCAATTTTAATTTTGCTTTTAATGTTTTTGAATCTGCCTATACTTAAGTCTATTTGTTTCTGTACCACTGGCTCTCCATTTTTTATATAACTTCTGTTTATTGTTTGTTAATTTCTTTATTACTGGAGTAAATCAATGAGGTTTGGATCTTGTATTGTTATGTATTTGTTTGCAGGGAATATTATTGGACATTGCCTTAGATATTTTATTACGAAAAATCTCCCACATAATATTTAAGGGTTTATCACATAGATCTTGCTGCCAATTCCAATTTGCAATATTTAATATCATACGAGGAAAATCAGCTTTACTGAAATCCATTTTTAAAGTATGGCCTATATTAATATACAAGGGTTCTTTAATTTTAAATTCTATTTTTTAATGATAACTAGTACCCAGAGAAATAGATGTAACACACTCCGCAATATTGTCACCCATGTTTGTTAACACTAGATCAAGTATGTTGTCATCCCTAGTTGGTTTCCTAACCAATTGTGACGGTCCTATGTTATTTAAGGATTCCAAAAATGCATTTTATATTTTGTTTGTTCCTTTTAGAGATTCCAAACTTATACCTGGCAAGTTGAAATCACCCAGGATTAATACTCTATCAGTAGGATTTATAGAATCTAACTTATTTAATAGTAAGTAGTTTAAGTCAGCTGATGCTGATGGTGGCCTGTATACAACTTGAAGTATTATTTTAGGGGATTTAGATGGAATTAGTTTAATCCAAATTTGGTCTGACTCATCTGTAGTTGACATTATGGCCTCAGATTTTATTTTATCTGTTACATAAAGGGCCACCCCCACCCTTCCTATAACATCTAGATTTTTTATATAAGGTATACCCTGGTATATTTTGATTCCAAGAATCCTGTTCATCCCATCATGTTTCTGTAACTGTGCATAGATGTATATCTTGTTTGGCCAATATATATTTGAACTCATCAAATTTGTTTGTTAAGCTCCTGGCATTTATAAGCATACAGTTCCACTCTTTGCTGTTACATAACCTATTGCTGATCATGTCTTCTTTATTTGTATCACTTGTACACCCCAAGCCCCCCCCCCGTTAGTTTAACAGCTCTAGGGTTTCTTCTTTAAAATGTCTGGCCAGATAACATGAACCCATTTTGTTGAGATGAAGTCCATCAGTACTATATAACCTGTAGTCCCTAAATGCATCTGTATTGTCTAGATATTTATACTTTTCCTTTTTACACATTTCCCGTAGCCAGTTGTTTAATATATTTATATCTTTGTTTCTTTTGTCAAATTGCCCATAGACTGGTAGTAATCCTGATATAATAATGTCCCCCTTTTGTTTTTTAATTTGAAAACATACATCAGTAAAATCCTTGTAAATATCATGCAGATGTCTTTTGTGTATATCATTTACTCCTCCTACATGTAATAAAACCACAGGGTTATGAGTATGTTCCATCAATCCATTCATAATTTGTTTAATGTCGCTAATACATGCCCCAGATAGTGTGCTAACTGTGGTATGTTGATTTCTCCTTTTACAATGCAATGTATCTATTCCTCTGGTTATAGAATCTCCTAAGACTAATAAATCCCCTTCCTCAGTTAACTGTTCAACTGGGTTCTCTTTATCTTGTTTAATAATATTCCCTGTATGTGTCTTATTTGTACATATATTTGTGTGGGGAGTAATAGGTGTGGTTATGATTTCAGATGATGGCGGTTGTGACATGGTGTTAGATATACCATCACTTGTAGGGGTGACTACCAGTAGCACACTTAATGCTTCATAGCTATTGTGCAATACAACCTGGGCACTGTTATAAATTTGTTCTTCCCTGCATTTGC